>FWPY01000052.1:0-1243088 GCA_900174645.1 Sonneratia alba
AACCTTTAAGTTAGGTCGAAAATGATATCATATATACTAAATCTCTTTTTCATGATAATATCGGTTTAAATCAGATAAAAGTTTATCCTAATTATAATTATTTTTTATTAATGATAACCGTATCATAATAATTGTTAATATATGGACAGTGTATTATATGATTTATGTCATGTTATTAATCTCCAAATACCGATCATCCATAGTTTCAAATCCTATTAAGAGTGTGTAATCCATGTTTGCTGAGCTTGTCAGCCATTCCTGGACCACTATTATTAATAATTATAATTAATATATTAAAGTTTGTTAGAAGGTAAATTTATTTACATAAGGTTTATATTTATAATATTAAAAATTCGAAATTTAATTTAAAAAAAACAGAGAACCATACGGTTGTCCTTGATCACTATGCTTATCCTAGCCGAAGTTTCGTAAATGGAGATAATGTTTATCTTCTCTCCTTCGGAAGAAACATGAACATAAAGCAGACGTAAATCAGCTTTGGCGAACCCTAAAACCCGCACCCTCATCGGATATTGTCTGTCGATCATTGCGTCGAAGCTGATCACGAACTCGGCAGTAAAGTAACCCAACTCCCAGATCGATTGCTTTATAAAGATGACTCTGCCAGAGTAAGCGGCAATGACCCGGCGGTGCTCCCACTGCAGCCACAACGGGCATAACTCCGACCTGCCCCCAACCGCGGGGTGAAGCCTTCGGGGTGCGCTCACGATGGATTGATCCGGACAGAGCGCAGATGGGGAACCCTGACACACTACGCCGGGTCGGATCCGGCCGGCCCATCCCCAACAACCCGGCCTCCCCCGGGGAGACATCTACTCCGATCGGCGGTGCTCCTCTGATGCTATTGCCTCCGAGACTTCGTCCCCGGTACCTTTCTCCTCGTCAAGCTGCCCGGAAAGTGAAGAAAGTTTGAATTGTTTTTAATTGGCTACGATCTTGCTTCGGTTTTTTTTATCGCCCTGGAGTTGAAGGCTTAATCTATTTGAGTGAATCTCATCTTTTGTTTTGATTGTTAGCAGGGAAAAAGTGAATTTTTTGTTTAAATGCTGCGTCTTGGTTTGGATTGAAAAATAGCGTTGAGTGAGACTTTGTGCCAACTTCTGGGAAATCTTTGCCTTTACCATACTTTCCGTTATGAATTGACTCTCTCAGTTAACGACCCAGTATCGTAAAATTGCCCTATCACCGTCAGATGCTGCTCGATTCTATTACTTGTACATGTTTCACCCAAACTGCTCTAGCTGTACATATATCATCTATTGATTGATGCATTTAAGGCAAAGCGATTTCCAGTTTGACTGAGTTTCTTCAGAGAGAAGTGGAAATAACCAGATATGCGCATGACAAGAGGCTACAAATGATTATATGCAATAAGGCTAGAAATGTTACATGAAAGAAATTGACCAGTCTTTGGTATACGCCTGAAGGGAAATGCAAGAAGATGAGTTCAATGACAAAGATATGCATGACAAAGGATGGTTTTGAAATATAACCATATTGAAATCGCATACGTTAATCTTTTTAGCCGTCTGAAGGTAGCAACTCTCTGTAGATTTAAATTACCCCCAACATGTAAATTTAATTTGCTCTTTAGAAGTGAGCTATACAATTTGCTGCACATTTCTTTTTGGGGATTCAGAGCAGTGAGACCAGCTATACAGGAATGACAGACAAATAGAGGTCATGAAATCTGAAATTTCATTTCAATTGGCTATGCAGGTGTTCCTTGCGACTGAAGAGCGAACACAGATGTCTATTGGCTGCAAAGCTGGGAAAGGTGATTGGCGCGCATTTCAAGGGAAACGTGATATCTAGACCCTACCCAAGTAGCGAGCCATGCGCAAAAAAAAAGATATTGTCATCCGGCATCTGTGTCTCAAGGAGAAGACGGCGTTCGAGTCATTTATATGTGCAGCAGATGAAGTTAGTATCATTTCCATTGCCAGCAAAATATTTGATGAGGACAGGAAATTAGCAATTATCATCATTGCAGCTTAGATTCTTTCATATGAGTGGAAACATTCACTTTTTTAAAAATATAATATAAACATTCACATTTTGCGTAGCATTGCATACTGAGCACAATGGCCTTCCTACATGTTGTTTGGCTGTGAACACTGTTTACCAAAATAGAGTTTTGGAGATGCTCTGATTCTTCCCAGTTTTCCTTTAACAGGAAAATTGGGCAGAAAGGATTTTTCTCACTGCAGAAAATGGAGACATAGAAATCTTTCCAAGCCATGTAATTACCTAAATCTCCTTACACCATGAAACAAAATTTCATTAATGAGCTCAATCATTTTGGCAACTGTTTGGTTCATTAACTTATCCCTTCATTGTAGGGACAGATACTGGAAGAATTTTCTGTTTCCAATGAACTAAAATGAGCTGATATAATTACTTCTCTCTCTTGACAAAGTACTAGTCTCATGTGAACTTTTGTCTTGCCAATCTCAATTTCAGGCTAGTGATGTGCCCGATGGGAGTCACAGGATTTTGTCGTCTGTAATCACTCAAAAACTGAAGCCCGGAGCAATAAAATCAGCTGCCTCTCTCTCTCCTCCTGCACTGAAGAAGAATGCGAACCATGGAGTCCACAAACTTGAATGAAAGAGACCCTGCTCCTCCAGATTCCAAAACCCGACTTAACACAGCCCCAGTTACCCCGTCATTTACCCTGCTGCTGCTGCTATAACTTCCCCCCATTCATTATTCCCGATGGCTCCTTCCCTCTGTGACTGGATACACCCTGAGTCCTACCAAGACTGAGGGGACCCATGAGGTACTGAAGCCCACTGCGGTCCATCTCCAAGACCCCGATCACGTCGATGAGCTGCATGGCATTTCCGAAGCTCAAGCCTCGGGAGCCCAGGGGAAAACGCTGGCCCTTCATCCCCTCCCTAACTACTTGACGGTCTCTAGGCCGTCGCTTTTTCATGCCAATACAGCCAGGCGCTTCACGAACAGCAGCCACCCGTTCCAGGCAGGCGAAATTGGTTTCTATCCCTAGTTAATGTCGTATATACATTGAACTCCTTGACTACAAATAATGTCAGTCCCTTGGGTTTGGTTCAGTAGGGTTCCAATCGTTATTTGTTGGACTACATCTTTACTGATAAAAGCTGGTCTTCTGCACAAGTAGTATCTCATAAGCTGCTGCTTAGATATGTACGGAAGTGCCCCTTGTCTGGAATTCGTTTGAATCTTTATTGTTTACATAGTCTCTTTAAATTCTTTCCTTGGAGATTTCATGGTCCTGGTTTTAAGACGTTCTCCACAACTTTCCTTACATTATGGCAAGACTACGTCCTGTATTGTTGCCGTGGATATAATCCCGAATGAATGACCTGACAAATATTTACTCGATGATCTCTTCCTCTGAAGGATGATTTTACTCAGGCACAAGTCACAAACCAACAGGGTGTTTTTCTAATAATAGTCCAGTTGCACAGTCGTGTTCCAGGTAGATTTACTCATCTCATCGCCAAGCATTGTCTACCTGAGATTTTTTGCGCGTTTTCTGCTTGTGTCCGTAGATGAATCTGAAGTGTTACAATCCAACAACCATGTCAGTTTTACTGTGGACTCCAGATTTGTCGTGGAGCTGCTTTTTGAGTGAATGGTAGACTTACATCTGCATTTGCCGTCGACCATATCCCTTCCAGGCTGGGCTCATGCATCGAGCCACAGCATTGCTACCACTAGTAATACCGCAATGTCCGATATTTCACCAGACCATCCCCGGGTCTTAGATTAACCAAAAATTACGCCACAAGTTATCATGAACACGTTTGTATGTTGCGTTGAAGAAATATATAATCAAAATTTCTGCCAGTACGAGTTCTTGTGACCGTAGCCCGACACGTGGAAATCTAAACCGGTGACCAGCTCTCTCACCGGCCCAAGTCAAGCCCGTCTCCTCGTTCAACCCTGTTTACTGGATTTGATTGCTCCATCGTGTGATTGTGCCGTGGGGGGTGGGGCCGCCTTTCCATTCCTCCACAAAAATCTGTGCAGATTCAGAATGCGCCCTCGAGTTCACACTGCGCCTCAATTTTCTCCTACAGTTTCGGTTGCCAGTGTCATCGCTTTGCTTACTCGGACTTCGTGGCAGGATGGCAAGTTGCCACCAATCTCTGTACTCGCGGAGATGCTGGATGGAGGTCTTTATTGCGCCGAACGCATGCTGTGATCGTCCAAGAGGTCATCGAGCTCACCGAACTGAACCGGACCTACAAGATAGATGCGAGCTGACCAGGGCCAATCTAGCATCGGTTGAGTAACACGTCGAGGCCGCCATACTCTACAAGATGTGAACATGAAGACTTGCAGAATCTCCCTGAATTTTCCAAATCTAACATGGTAAGGAGGGGTGTGTGGAGGTGGCAAGTAATCCTTAAGAATCTTACGATAAATTATAGTCCAGAAAAGGAGAGATCACTGTCTCTCTGACCAAAAGTGAACACACCGATCTCCGACAGGAGGACGAACATTGAAATTAAAAGCAGGGAGAGAAAAAAAAAAAGGGGGGATGCAAATTGTCGTAATAATTGCAGGCGTATATAGTAACTTTTGGTGACCAATCAATTTGACTAAAGATATGCATGATTCACGTGTTAGCTCGAAATTATATATATTTATACAAAAAAACCATAAATCTGCCAATGATTAGGATAATTACATCCATAAAAATCACACGTAAAATTTATCCATTTAATCAGTTTATTTATTTGATAAATTACGTGACTGCCCCTATTTCTTACTATAAATTTCAATTTCTAAATCTGCCTCATCAATATATATATATATATATATATTTATTTATCTTCATCACATTTTTGCTCTCTTCTAAACTCGTGTATCCACACAGCAGCAACCGACCAAAAACCACATAATTGAAAGAGATTTACTTCGAGGCAGGCCTGAATTGTAATTATTTCCGATTTTTGTTGGGTTGTTTTTTTCTTTTTTTTTTCTTTCCCGATTTTGACAGATCATAGAGAACGTGGCAGACATGAAGTACATTAGACGGTGGATTATTGTACCAAGCTGAATGCATCAACTGGGTCCACGTTTCATGCCTCGACTTACGTGGTCGTCAACGGTACGTTGATTTATTTACGTGCTTAACCGACGGCAGGAAGGAAGCCCTCCGTTTTCTCTTACTTTTTTTTAATTTTATTTAAAATTTTAAATATATATATATATTAATTTAAGATATTTCTTCAGTAAAATTTGAGAAGTCGAGTCGACTGTTACTCTCATCATCGCGCACGTCAATAATTCTCAGCGAGTTATTCCAAAATTAACAGTCCGTGTGGCATGAAAGGTACTCCATCAAATTGTCCCCTTTTTTTTGTTTTTTTGTTTTATCAATGTTGCAAGAAAGTTAAATATTTTTTAAAGAGAACATTTCGCTAGATAATTTATTTTTCACTAACATAAAATTATAGTAAAAATTTTAAAATTTTAAACCACTATATCAATTATATATATTTTGTTCGATTATAATGTTAAGTTTTATCCGTCAATTTTTGTCATATATGTATTGCCGTAGTCCTTATCTGATGAGTGATAATTGTTACGTTGACATGACAAAAATATGATGGTATGGCGTGATGATGTGGCACGCCATTTAAGCATTAATAAACTACAGGTCATACATGTTTAACGCCGATTGACGGGAGAGATTTAACGATGTAAACGAATAAAATATTTATGACGGAATGAGACGTTCCAAAACTTTTTAGTACTTGGTAAAGTTTTAAGGCTTATTGTATAATTTTCTCCCGAATACATCCTTTTGGGAGAAAATTTACATTGGTAGTAACATGTTGGCAGCATCGCACTGCCATTAGCCATGCTTGCTACATTTTGCCAATTTAAAAGTGAGAAATTTAATCCATAAAAAACATAGTTTTTAAAATCAAACCGAACCGAAAATAAGTGTGAACATGGGATTATGGGTCGGACTGGAGGTTAATAGGTTGAACCGTATATTTAATAAATAATATCAATAATATAATATTACTAATAAATTTACATAATATTATAATTTAAATATGATTTACAACAAAAAATTATTAAATATAATCATTATATTAAACAAAATTTTGATATAAAATATAAATATAAGTATAGTAAAATATACATTATAATAAGTTTTTATTTTTTAATTTAAAGTAGGCCAGTTTTTCCACCAGTTCAACCGGAGTTGACCTCATCGAAAGTGCAATTTAGTTTTTTTATAGAAATCGGGCCGGGTGAGTGCGGTTCCCAGTCGAACCGGCCAGTTCAATCCGATTTTTAAAACTATGAAAAAAAAAGCGTTAGCTAGCATGTATAATGCATTATGTATTAATTATATAGGTACTTGAAATTCCATTTGAAGAAAAAAAGAAATTTAAGCTATAATTGTTACATTGGAACAGACGACAAGGTGGAGAGAGTGGGTGGTTGATACGAATTTGGTTCCAAAACATTCCTCCAAGCAATAGTCAAATGTATTGATTAAAATATACATCTATATGTAAGTATACATATATGTGCATATATAGACAATTTGAATAAGACCAATTTGCAGGGCTGCTTCCTCCTGATGCCACACAAATTCCCTTTTAATCCTTGGGCGATCGGACGAGATCAGCCATGACCCTTTCCTGCTTTTAAGAATCAATGCTTCTCTCTCTCACCTTAGAGAAAATAAGATGAAAATACATTTTTATAAGATTGAAAAAGAAAGTCACATATTATATTATAGAAGAAAATTGGAGGAGGACAAATGGTGAGTATTGAATCTCGGACCTCTTAATATTAGATCGAAAATGATGTAATAAAGTTATTGAATTGAACCTTCATACTTCGGTTACGTATTACTTGATGATGTGGAAATTGAAGTATGTAACCAACATTGAATCGAACCGGAGGATCCTGAGTTGGCACAAAGAAAGACCACTGCTCAATCCTCTGGTCATGCCGAAGCCAAAGCTTTATCTCTTGCAGCTGGTCTGGGGGTCGTGAAATGTAGCTGGTCCTCCATCATCTTCCATCGTCATGCCCCTGATAGAGTATTATTATATGTAAATAGGTAATTATCTCCCTCATGGGACTGTACTTATATCCTAGCTGATTTTTGGTCTCCTGCTGGTCTGTTGCTAGATTGGTCCTGCCTGTGGATTCTTCCTAGAACTGAGGGCACTCTAGCTGATGATCTGGCCCGGTCGGGTCGTACTTCAGACAGTCCACCTGTCATGTATCTTCGAGGGGGGAGTGCCTCCTCAACTTCCTAACTTTTGGAGTGGATTGCATTACCTTAGTCCGTATCCGAAACTTAACACCAGGCATCGTGAAAATTAACAAAGGTTTCTTCGTAGATTTGGTGAAGTTTCCAAGGAACACATGCACTGTGGTACGGACGGAACGAGCAGAAGCTGTACTCGGTACCGTTTTGATTTTCGTTCGGGGGGGGGAACGGTCGGACAAAAGCGAGCTCTTCCACTGCACCGGCAAGAGAGAGGATTAGCCACTCATCCTACCGTACTTTCTGTCGTTCACTTTGTCCTTATGCCCTCGTATTGAGTTTTACAAATCATTATTAAACAGATGCCCTGAATTCTTCCTTGATGGCTCGGATTCTTAGTATTATATTGTATTAGTTCACAGCAGCTCAAGTCCACGTGCATCGCGATGCAGTCGTGTCATTTTCTATCAGACCGACCCACGAAATTCGTTGACCAAACCACCACCAAAATTTCAACCACAATGACCATATTAAACCTAAGTAAACCGGTAGAGAGCTCCATACTCCGTTACTCACGAGCAAAGCGCTATTAATTGGTGTTGATGTATCGTGCTATGTCAGCAACTTGACGATAGGTAGGCATGCCGCGTGAATAAATTTTTTGCCACACCATACACCACGTCTACAAACATGGTTACATATAGGTGTGCCACGTCATAGTGCCACATCAGCAACTTGGTCATACATAAGCGTGTCACGTCAACGAATAACTACCACATCAATATTTCGTTGCGATGATCAACGACATTCAACCATAGTTTTTAAAATCGGACTGGGCCGAGAACCGGTCAAGGTATGGGTTCATGGGTTCATAGGTCGGACCGGAGATTCAATAGGTCTGACCGCATGTTTAATAAATAATAATAATAATATAATAATATTACCAATAAATCGATATAATATTATAATTTAACTATGATTTATAATAACAATCATTAATATGTTCATTATATTAGTTTTAAATTCAACATAGAATATGAATATGAGTCTAGTAAAATAAAATAAGTACGTTATAATAATTCTTATTTTTTATTTTTTATTTTAAGTTGACCGGTTTTCTCACCGGTTCAATTGAGTTCACTGGTTTGACCTGAAACCGGCCGGTTCAATAGGATTTGACCTAATTTAAAGTGTAATTGGAGTATTTATAAGAACCGGACCGGGTGGGTGGCCTGTTCCCGTCAAACTGGTTGAACCGGCTGGCCCAATCTGATTTTTAAAACTATACATTCAACGGATATTATTTAAAATTATAGGGTTGTAAATTTTTAGAACTGAATGAAATACTTTCAAATTTTTGAAATTGACTTATAAGATATGATAAAATTTTAGAATTTTTATAATAATAATAATTATTATTATTATTTTTACGCACATCACTTCGTATTGCAATAAGATTTGTAATTGAACCTTTGTCATATGTGATATTTATAGATCTTTACGATGTGTTCCCTGTGGTAACTGGGTTCACGAATGATATAGGAACAGACGAGGCTAAGAGAGATCACAAATCCACGATGATGGGGGAAACAAATATGAAGATTCTCGGTTCGAGCTCGAGGGCGAGTCCGGCTGCGCCGAGCACAGTTCATCTCTTGCTTGGATTCTGTTGTTGCCGATCGAGCTGCGGGTTGATTGAGGAAGAAGGCACATCGACAACACCCGTCGAGACCTCGGACTGATTCAGAAAGGCAACCGCCCCCGCTACAACTTTTGTACGTACACTCCTTAATGAGTGCCCCTCCCCCTCATGTCGAATTTTTACGATTATAAATGATATTTTTTTTTGTCTGAATAAAATATAAATGAGTAAAGAGAGAGTACAATTTCACTTGGACACAAAATAAAATAAAATTAAATTTAATATTTCTTAATTTCACCACATTTTTCCAAGACGTGCATTATCCCAAACTTTGTTCCTTGGCAAATGCTAAGTTTATAGCTAGGATGAGATTGCTTTAACATGAAGGTTATGGTACAATAAAGTTGAATCTACCATTGATAGACTAATCTAATAACGTACAAGCGTACTACTTATTTGAGTTAATTGATGAGTTTTTTTTATTTACATATAAAATCCATGAAATTTATAGGAAACAGAGGAATAAAGATATATGAAAAATCTCACGATAAGAATCGAACATATAATCTTTTTATTGTTAGACCAACGACAGTGATACTACAAGAAAATCCTCTTCCTCAGTTAATTGACGGGTTATTAATTGTACGATCATCACTCGACCTATAAGGGTTAATTGCCCGTGTCCCTACAACAAGGTTGCACATGCCAGTGAAAGTGATCGTGATACATGGAAGTACTAAGCACCAAATTAGAAATTTATGCATCTCAAAATTTACTTTTCCTACATGAAGCTCCTACTTGTGATGATGATGGGATGATGATGTGATGATTAGAGGTGGGAGCGGGGCCCACAGAAGGCACAGATGGCACCGTCACAGTTACCCCAAACCTCAACAGACCCCCTCGCCCCATGCGCCTTTAACCATGTAGGTAATGTTAGGCCGTACAAGGGAAAAGTCGTGATTGGGGTCCTACAAAATTCCACTCGGTTCCCAATTCTCACTCATATAATTAGATTTTATCCTTATTGAAAAAATAACTCGATTATTCTTTTTTACCTTGCACTTGGTTTTCTATGCACAAATTGTACGATGTGTATTTTTTTGGATATTGATAATTTTCGGCGTAATAATAACCTACTAATCTATCGAATAGTGTATTATATAGACTGTGATCCGTAATTAATCTCTGAATGTCGACGCTCGATAATTTCGAACCATGTACCTGTCATACTGCACGTTATTGGTTTACCAGTGGACCGATCCTCTCGGGGCAAGTAGATAGTGTCTTCTATTTGCAGTATTCAACTGGACAATGCATATCTAGCAAGTAGAGGTAAATTAAAAGGATAAGAAAAGAAAAGAAAATGGGGAAAAAAAAGATAAGAGAAAAAGGAAAAAAGGTTAAAAAAGGGGGGAAAAAAAAAGAGACGTAAGGAAGGTCCACCAATATTCTTAAAGTAGTAAGACTGTCAGCACGCGATGACAGAAAAAGGGGGGCAGGGCAGACCAATTGAACACCCTCGCTTTAATCACATCAACTCACCCATACAAGTCCCCTTAATGGGACACGAAGCAAACAGTCGTGAAGGAAAATGCCAAATATCCTCTTGCATATGCATAATTAATTAAATATCAGCAGCAGCAGCAGAACCAAGAGCTCGATCGTTGCATCCACACTCATTGACGTGTCACCGTGTCTTGGACCTCTACTGTCCTTCCATTCCAACAGTCTTATGAGACCATATATATACAATGCTGAATATTCAAAGAATTTGATGGGTTACGGTTAATCTGATCTCGTAAATGGTCTCATTTCATGGGGTTTGAACCCATCATCATCATCATCATCATGGTCCACACGTCTTAGCCACTTTGTAGACACACCCTAACTTGGTGGTCAGCCCCATTAGCGAGTAAGCGTACTTACCCAGTAAGTGCCAGTAGAGGTATAAGAGGATCATTAACCTCCCCTTTTGTCCTTGAAGAAGCTCTCTCGCTCTCGGCCTCTGCCTCTCCTCTGCCCCCTCCCAACTTCCTTCAACAATGGAAGCAGGTCGAGTCCATCACAAGTGCGGCGAAGCTCACCCCACCATCTCATCCTCCTCCTCCTCCTCGTCAAAGAACAGCTCCTCGTCATCCTCGGAGGATTGTTGGCCGGAAACTCGGAAGCGGAAGGCGGAGGCAGAGGAAGTCTCCGGCTCAGGGACGGGTCCGAGAAGCACGACGAAGAAGGCAAGAAAGTGCAATGATGGCGGAGAAGGGAGCAAGCACCCGACTTACAGGGGAGTCCGAATGCGGCAGTGGGGGAAGTGGGTGTCCGAAATCCGCGAGCCGAGGAAGAAGTCCCGCATTTGGCTCGGTACGTTCCAGACGGCCGAGATGGCAGCTCGCGCCCACGACGTGGCGGCGCTGGCCATCAAGGGCCACGCGGCCCACCTCAACTTCCCCGAGCTCGCGGCACACCTCCCCCGCCCCGCAGGCCCCACCCCGAAGGACATCCAGGCCGCCGCCACCTTGGCAGCTGCCATCAGCTTTCCAGAACCAGTCATGGTTTCCAGCGGTCCGGAATCCCCCGAAACCGCCGCGGAGAAGTCGAACTCCGAGAATTCAGTCGCAGAGGACGATTACGATGACCCGTTCATCGACCTGCCAGACCTCTTCATGGACGTCAGCAAACGAATCAGCGGGTTCGGCCAGCCCATTTTACCGTGGCAGATAGAGAATAATGCCGCGACGGGGTTCCATCAGGTCGAAGAGGACCCCTTTTACTGGGATTGCTGCCGGTGACTCCAAGTGAATTTCCTTGTGGCGGGAAAAAAAAAAACAAAAATCTCATTTTCCTTTTGATTTTCTCGATACTTCTGTACATAATTTGGAAAGAACTCTACTGTTCAATACCGATCTAGATTTTCTGCCGGCGAGACAGTCGACTACACAGGCGGCTGCTGCCGTGCTGATCTCCAGCTTTAACCAGTGCAGCTACGCAACCGCGGGGACTTCCATGTATTTTGATTTTTATGATAAGCGGTGCATTGCAGCTGTACCCGGGTTCATGATTATCCTCCTCGGAAGGTCAGTGCTCTTTCTAGTTGTTGTGCATTAAGTAATTCTTTTTTTATAAAATATGAGTATTTAATTAGATTTCGTCCAGTTATTAATTCGAATTATTTCGGATCGACCTATTTAAAGGATTAAGAGCTCTCTGCCAGATGTGAAACTCGAACTCAAATCCTCTCATTACGAAATAAATGTTGAATCGCTCTAGGTGAAACGTTATGTATTAAATAATCGGAGTGTACAGTGCATCATAATAATTGATTCTTGGCCATGTCAAATCACAGTGGGATAGATTTTTTTATTTAAATAAATAATTTCTCTTTGAATATTATTTATTTACTATTATGGCTATATAGTAAGCTCGTACTCAGATATCTTTATAGGTGTACGATAGTAGGTCGGATGATATAAGTCTCCTCTTATTTTAACGTTAATTTAGCTCGATTACATTTGTAGTAATTGTAACTAGTGAATAGATTATGAGATTATGGATTTAATTTTTTTTGAATACGTAATTTATAGGATTATTAGTCACTATATATTTATATATAAACTTACTGGTTTATGAATGTTAATAGATTAAAAAAATAAATTCCTTGCTAAAAAGAATTTATTTATGCTAGTAATCAATCATATCATCATCATCTTTAAAGGCCATGATGACTATAGAGGGGTTTTTTTATGTAAGGATTATTATCTTTAAGATGATGTTAAGTTAAAATTTAATTTTTTTATTAATAAAATATTCTTGGTACCCTTATTCATTTCTTCTCCATATAATCTCTTTTTTGGATGAAATTTATATAACCTCTTTTAAATTCATAATCTCCTTTATAACAATAATAATAATCCCAAAAAGGTTTGGATATATATATGTGTGTGTGTGTATGTATTGCCTAAGGTGGCAATAGCTATAGTGCAACGTATTGATTCTATTCCACAGTTAAGGGCAAGTAACAAAGGTCCAAAGGGCAGGGAGAAGAGAACACGTAGGCCTCAACCAAATCATGAAGGAAGTGGAAATTGGAAGCCTTGTGTCCTCTACATTATGCTTACAATATCTGTTAAACCTACTCCACTCAATCGGTCAGTGGTGCACTACTACTCAGCACGTCAGATTGAATATTTTGAAGGTTGTCCGGGTTCGCCTGGCCCCGTCTTATACGGGAAGGGAAGCTTCAGGGCACACACAACCATCGAGCAAACCCGACTCCCTAATTCGTCCACGCCGTAAACACGGAGTAGGTATCGGGTGGAGTTATATTGCGTCGTCGAATTCAGACGCTGTCATCATCTCTTCTCGATCCATCCATTGACATAAGAGGGTGCTCGATGCATGCTGTGATCTGATCCTCAAAAGTCATGCATGGAATTAATCAACGTGATTGAATGAATATAACTGAGGCCTTATCCTGAATATGATTTCCCCCTCAATAAGGTCAGTGCGATGATGGTTACGGTTGCCCTTTCACTTCAGCTGCTGCTGTGGATGAGCACAGGAACATGGGGTTTCCTTCTCCGTTGAAATCGACACATGCTATCGCTCGTTTGGCCTCAATTTCTTTCGCCTCTATATCCTTCGAATGTGTGAGAATGGAGTACATAATATATAGGAATACATAGGAGAAAATTCAGAGCTCACTCGCCCGGCCAAATCCAAGTGGGTCAAAACTCAACCACCCCGTTTGGTTTGCTGTAGTTAGGGATGCTCATTGTTCGAATCAATTTAGGTACTATGCCTCTGAACTATAACAATTATATAATCATCAAATCGAATTATTTTAAACCGGTTATATAGTTCGATTAACCGGTTCGAACTTTAAAAAAAATAAATTAAAATTAACAATTGAGTATAAGCCAACCAAAATCAATCAAAAACAATATTGAAACACAAGAAAATAAAAATAAAAATAATAAGAACAAAAAGAAAAATATTAAAATTATAAAATTTTCAATTAAATATAAATTAAACATACAAGATTAAGATTAATTGATATGTTTATAATGAAATTTAGTATAAAGTGATAGAAAATATACTATATAATAGTAAAACAACATATATTTAATTATTTTTAAATTAAAAAAATATTCTAATATATTTATATTTTACTATATCATATTTTAAAAATATAATTTGGTGGTTCGAACTGATTAATTGAAACATTTGAATTTAATAATGAATCGTACTGTTTTACCTTTAAAAAAAACACTATATGATAATCAGTTTGTCCAAAATTAACTTTTTTTTATTCAATTTAATTCGATTCACAATTCAACCTAATTATCTAGTTTCGTATGTGTGGACCGAGCTGTAGTTGGGCCGTGCTAGCGGCAATGGGCGGCAGGAACAGTAAACTGCATATAGGTGGCAGCAACATGAACTTTGCTACTACTTCCTAATTATTACAAAGTTGAAGTTTGTGACACGTTTTTCAATTGTATTGATCACTCCAATTTGGACATTTATATGTTCGATGCTAATTATCTTCTTTTTTTCCTTTTTCTATTTTTTTAATGAAAATTGGACTTCCATTGCGATGATGATACCGGGGGACACACGTTGCACTCTAATATTTTCGATAGAGACACTGAGTTCACGTTTTGGCCCCTTGTTTTTTTTTTTTTGGGTGATGGATTATGCATATGTATACATATAGGTATGAGATTTATAATATATCGGGTTTATGACGTGTTAAATTTGATTGTAGTCATTAAGTCATAGGTAGTGTTACTTATTATATTATAATTTCATGAATTAACGTAAAATATATATCTCTAATTTATTTACAAATAATAAAATAAAAAGCACATTTAATTCATATCTCAAACACCCTTTTGGTTCTTTACACGGTCCTTACATCACAATCATTATCCTAAAGCATATTATAAGTCAAAGTTTCCTGCGCTTAGAAAGATGTTTTACTGTCTTAACAAATCATGACATAGTGGTAGCAATTACCCCCACGACACGAAGGAGTTGATAGTACTATGATGGGAGAGCGCAATTGATCAGAGGATCGAGCTGTCTTCTTCTTTCTGTCATTTCAACTCTCTCTCTCTCTCTCTCTCTCTGTGTCTCAGATGCCTCGAACGATGAAGGTAACCTGTTGGGCCGATCACGAGGCGTCTCGTGGGGTTTGAAGACTGCCGTGCGGACTTCAGATAAAGTCGCATGTGCAGAAGCCCGTTTGTATGATGAAGTACTGACCATGCCGGTGACATTTAGATGACAGAGAATGTTAACCTGCCGGCAAGATGATAGGACTTCGTGGGAGACACACTAAATAAGATTTGTTCTTTCAGAGAAGTTCCTCGACCATGCGTAGCGTTCGACCCGATTCCACCTATGTACATAGAAGGGAACACTGACAGTTTAGTGAACATATGAGGTACTGATAATACAACCTAACTGGAATACAATCAAGAAACAGTGGAGGGTGTCACTCGTGCATGCACGTCAGAGACTGCCATGATAAATTAGAGTATACTTGAAGAAAAGTTTTGGCCATGATCACAACGTCTCAACCAACAATCAGATCATGACTAATATAAATCGATTGAAATTATTCGGTACATCTTATTTTTCTTCTTCTTAAAAGAGATTTTAAGTATTTAAATTTGCAAAAAAAAAAATCATACATATTTGTAAAGATAAACCGATTCAACTCAAATATAAATTATTTAAAATTAATTAGACACACGCATCGGAAATAAATCACACATTTTGAGAAAACAAGCTTCAAGTCATATGGTAACACATCATTAACTTATAATTGTCAAATTTATAACACTTCATTACTCAATTTTTGGTTTGGATCATGTACTATCTCTGAATTAGCCGAAGTGCACTTCGAAACTAGTCTGCGGTCGGGCCGGGATCCTTGGGAAAATTCCTATCGACCCTCCCAACCTGGGATTTGATCATTGGATCACTTATTTGGGGCCCAGTGAGGGAACCACTAGTCAAACCCCAAGTTGGTGCATTACTCAATTATTCTATAGTGACTTGGAATTAATTCCAATTCTTGATTAATTATTGTTCCTCAAGGATAAATTCTCCAAAAATGTCGGGCGTCATTTTTTTGAATAATTTTTATAGGAGGGATCATTTATATATTGCACATTGGATTAGAGATATTAAATGGGTGGTTCGGACCGGTTCAGAATGTGCCTAAGATCATTTGGGTCGGTTATAGTTCGGCCTGTTAATTGTAATGGACCAGGCTTGTTACGGGTCACTATTCAAGAAAACATGAACCGGCCCAAAATCGTTCCTAAGCTGGCAATTCACTGTTCGGGCCCGTTTTAACCATAAAACATTCGTATGTTTATTTTTTTTTAATTATTTAAAATAAATATATTTTTATTTTTTTAATTTAAAATCGAACTAACAAAATATAACCATTGATTTGTAACGTTTTTGGCGGTACATGCCGGTTTTGCAATGGTTCTAGGCCAGTTCAAAGAGAACATGTGCTGGACCGGTTTAGGTTCAACAGCCCTATTTCTTGGACTCGACTCGTAATCGTCTTTCAACTCGATAAGAGTAATTACAGGCCGGTTTGAGGGCGGTCCAGACTAGTTACGAGTTCTGACGAATTGGTTTTAAGCCAAATCAGTCCATTTAACATATTTACACTGGCTACTCAATTGAGCCGTTCTCCAATAGGTGGAAATTAATTAGAAAAGTAAAAAAGAAAACAAAAAGGAGAAGGACAAAGTAGTAGTACAACAAAAGAATATTGAATATGTCCCGTGTAAGATCAATTGATGGACTCGTGGGCATATACACTACATGTATAGCCATGTCTGTAAAGGTCACCTTAACCCTACCGAGGAGGCGCCGCCTATAGATTGCAAAGCACAAAATAGTTCACTGCAGTCCGGTGAGGATTTTATGTGGTGCCATGAGTATGATCATCGAACCATTGATCGGGCTGTGCTCAGGTCTTGATGTCCACTTGTGAAATTCACGGTCGGCAAACCAAAGTATGGAAAAGAACACCTGGCGACCCTGCTCAGTTCCCTCTCTTACCCGAGTATGAAAGAAGAGTATTTCCCTCGTGGTGAGCTGTTAATGACATGTCTTCTAGGGCACGCAGCAAGCCTTGTCGGCCCGTGAAGTGGGTAGTTAGAAATATAATTCAGTGTCAAAAAATAGAAAGAAAGTCATGATTATATATTTAAAAATAATGGTATCAACATCATACATCAATTTAAAATTTAAAATTAAATATGAGATTGATATCGAAGAAAATTGAAAGTTCTAGTAGGGAAGAGCCCCTTTTTCTTGGCCGAACTACTAGCTAGATTTAAAGTCTTTCCCTTGTGGATTACCGTTTTTCTGGCAATGAAGTGATCTTGACATAAAGCTCTCCTCATAAAGGCCGATCGTACAAGGGCTCAGATGAGATCTTCTACTCACGAGTCAAAGTCCATCTTTGGGCGACCAGTTAAGGTCATGCGGCATTTGATTCCGCGTGCTCGAGATTTACTAGGGTTGCCTTTGTGATCAACACGAGATTGGCCTGCACCAAGGCCTGTCGCAGGCTAAACGTGGCTCTCTCAGAGAGTCGAGGACACGTGTGAATCTCGTGCTCGCGCGTGCAAAGCACAGTAAGGAGGAGGTCTCCCACGTTGATTTCATCAACGTACGTCGGTCGCGTGCATGCATACATGCAACAGCACATCCAAGCACGCGCAGGATATCATCCGAGATGCGTAGGAAGGGCGCCGGTTCAGAGGATGAATGATATGTTGACTATGTTGGTGGGCCCAACATACTCCCGACCAAGGTCGGACCGGCCGAGCCAGACGTACGTTCGGCGGTGGCTAATCATATGATCGAGTTAATATGTACGAGGAACACCAGCTACTTAAAGGCCGTGCTTGACCTAGCTAAAAATGCGAGAGGCCGATAAAGTAAGCCCAGTGTCACGGCGGGCTTGTACATGGGTAGCCTACAGCTCTAAATTATTACTGTCACTTCTAAAGTTCCCAGTTTTTTTTTTTCCCAGTGAAAATCGACCATTGATACATTTGGAATGTAATTTTTTTTTTAATATGTTAAATTCTTGATTAATTAATTTTGTAATTATAGTTTTACTATATATTAATCGGGCATAATTGTCCGATCACCTTAGCTTTTGACTATATGGCGATACCTCGTCTCTCTTTTCTACTGTTGTTGAATTTTGATGATTCCAGTCGGACCGGGAGGTCGATTCACGTGAGAGCGATGTTGACGTATTGTCATTCTTTTCCTCTCACACGTACAGTTGTCACTCTACTTCACTGACTTTGTCTGACAACCACCCAGGTGCGTAGACAGAGGGTTCATAAACTTGTTCGGTCTTCTTCGTCGTCCCCTCAATCTGCAAGCTTTTTAAGTGGTCTATATGCAGCCGACGGCCCACTTGGAACCTCGAGGTCGTGGGAACCGATAGGTCGATGATGACCCCTCTCCTCGTACCGAAACGTCCGGGAGGAGAAATGCGGTCCTCCATGCAATCTGATGGTTTTTTTTCAGTGGGTTTATAAGAGTCGTCATTGCTGTTTTCAACCGCGTGGGTGCGTCCCCATATTGCACCCACTTCCCGAAGACTGACTATAATTATTGGACTTTGAGCAATTTCTCCAAAGTTGGGAGCGTCCTCTGTCAGCGTCGTCTCCCGATCCGATGCCGATGTTCGATGCTGCAGCGGGTAATATTTCTTGTTCTTGACGCTGCTGCATTAATATGTTCATGGACATATATGCCCGATTAAATTGAACATAAGTAAGTGCTCAGACAATCATTCTTCCACGGTCCAACTCCAGCATTAATTAATGATGCATAGAGAGGTAAGAGGAAACCGGACGTACCCCGAACATATATATATATATATATATTTGCATTTTCTGTACTGGTTGGAATTTAGGTTGAAGAAAGAAAATCGGTTGTGTGGTATATATATACCGACAATTCAAAGGGAAGGAAAAATGGGACCTCAATAATTAACCTCATTCAACTATTTCCAGCTTTTATAATATATATATTTCTGAACACATATACAGTTTGAAACGTAGATAGAATTAAGAAAAATATGGATAGATATATAAAATCTTATTTAAGAAAATTGAATTCAAAACACCTTCACTTCAATATCACATATATTAATTGGATCGTGGTTGGTGCTGCTGAGGTCGTTGACCTGGCCGCCATTGACTGTTATCATCTTTAGAGCATTTTGCCAGCGGTGCTATGTTACATCTTATTTTGTACGTTCACGAACCTGGCCAAAGGACAGCTTTCAGTCCTTGTACAACATTGAGATTTTCATTGTACTTTTTAATGATATCATAGGCAAATATATAGATTCCGGGTAATGGAGATTCAAATCCGGCTCCTCAAATATAAATTTTACCTCTTATAAAATTTATAATTTAAATTTGATTATTTACTTTATAAGAAGTATAGGATATTTAATTATTTATGTCGGAAATTATTAGTTAATTTTTAAATGAGTGGCCCTAAAACCATACAACTACACTATGATTTAGGAATCGAGGAAGTCAAGGGTTCGAATCAATCAAAACAAAAGTAAAAAGAGCAAGATGATAAAGTCGAGACTAAATGTCTATTTTTCGCAAGAATCTGACAAAAAAGTGTTAGGTTTATATCTTATTTAAAATTTTAAAACTAATAAATAATACTACCAAACCCTTTCACACTCTCTTCAACATTTTCAATGTGCTTTTGCTTTTTAAATGAAATTAATTTATTATTCATATCCGCGTCTAGATGGCAACACAGTCGAAGAACATATATATATATATATAATTTTTTTTCGGGATGATTAGTGTTGGTGCAATTAATTTGACCGAGTTCAGCATTTAATACGACGGGGGACTGATGTTGATATCAAGATGGCATGTCGATTGGATGAAGATTATTGGGGTCGGGATAGACTTGATGTATGAAGTGGCAAGTCGGCATACGCACACAACATCATAGTTCGATATACATCTACACCGGTAATTTTTTATATAATATGATAATTTGCTATGATACGATATGAAGTTAAACTACTTGGATTTGAGGCATAATAAACATGCCTAACTTGACAGTACACAATTAATTCTATCTATTAATTTAATATATTAATACTAAAATATTAAAGTTTATCTGTTAAATAATATTTTGCTCAAATTCTTATTATAATCACATTAAACGTATTAAATGTATATTTGTGTGATTGACGCATTTAGTTTATATGAATTGAACGATTCTGGTATGAGTTGAGAACATTTTTATACAGACAGTTTAAAGTTATGTGCATAAGCATAATATAACACGAGTTGCCCGCCCTACCTTACCTATCATTCTAGTTATTATTTGATAAAAAAAAATGAAAGAAAGAAAGGGGAAAAAAAGTCTTAACACATGTTCCCTTCCGGCAAGGAGAATCTACAACGCGTCGAATGGATTAATTCACAAGATTCAATGTACGATACAAAATCGCAGAGACTGCCAGCAACTACTGAGGTGTTTAAAGCCAAATTCGTGAAAGTGCATTCTCCAGCTGTGGTCAAGTGAAACCTGAACGCGATCCAGTCTCTCAGTCAGTGGAATTGCTCGATGCCATCTAGACCTGCCAAGATTCGGCCCGGCACGATAACCCGGCCCGATAACACCCCATGTGCTGGGGTAGTGCTTATCGTGCCGGAAGCTTATTGGGCGCGCTGGGCCCGATGATCCTCGGGCCGTGCCGCCCCGATAGCCCCGATTAGGGATATTGAAAAAACCTAATAGACTATCATATGTTATTGAATGATAGAAAAAATTTCATTTACGTGCTCACTTGTAGTTGCAAATAAATCACGATCAAACGAGATTATTGGGCTATCGGGCCGGGCTAGGGCCGCCACTGTCTTATCGTGCCGTGCCGACCCGACTCAATTTGCCATGTCTAATGCCATCCATGCAGAAGTCGAATCAGTCCACACAAGGAGGGGAGCCGATACAACCCGACTCCAATGAATAATGGAAAATTAGGTATTTATTTTTCATAATTGGCCGTTGTATATATTTTTTGGGTTAATATATTAATTAAGTATAGACGGTAGCCATTTTTTTAAATTTAGCACAAACATTTTTATATGCCCTACTCAGAGACAAACTATAAACCGTTTTTCAAGTTTAGCATTCTGTTTATTTTTCCGTCAAATTATTATACGTGGCACTGCATTACGAGAGGCATCGTTGGCTCTGTTAGCAAAATTAACATGTTACGTAGGACGATTTGATAGAAAATCAGTATCGTATTAAAATCGGTAAATGAACTAAAATTTTTACCAGATCGAAATACCAAAATAAAAATTAAACAGTGGAATGAGATATTAACCCCAAAAAGGTTCAAAACCACAATGGATTGGCACTCCCAGCTCAAGCATGTCCTTTCCTGGGAAACCAGCCCCAACCACCCGAAGAACACAAACAAACAATTTAAAATTGTCGTTTGGTTTCATACGATCGCCGCCTTCTAGAAAGTTAAGCGCAGTGCGACAGTCATTAGTCAAAGAACACTATGGAAAAACCACTGTCTCGTTGGTCTAGCCCCCGAAAACCTACCCTGTTTATGACCGATATAAGAATCCGTCCGTCAACAAGAAGTTAATTAAGCCACGGGAAATTCGGATGCCGTCGTATATATATGGTTTGCGTTCGTATTAAATTGTTGATTCAACCGTCGACCAAATTCGAGTTATGATCGATCGGCCATCGTCGAAGGGTACCGGCCCATGACGAAGGAATTGATGGGTCCTCGTGCATTTCACCTATTACGTAGTGACAATATGCCTAGAGATGTAGTGTGGTGCCCATCCTGGCTTTGGAGGACCGTGAGAGAAGGATGGACGCTGTTACACTTTTATGTGAAATAACAACTTCTCTCTCTCTCTCTCTCTCTCTCTTAAAATTTGATTTTTCGGTGTCTTCTATAATCTTGTACCTTTCACAGATCTAAATCTGAATTCAATGGTGAATTTTATCATTTCTAAGATTTAAATCCAAATTTTAATTTAAAAAAAAGGCATCCAAATGGTCCAAATTATGCTAGACTAATTCTTTATTTTTTTAATATATAAATATAATTATTAATGGGTGACCCTTTTTCCCATTATGATATATATATATGTATGTATATATCCCAAAGTCAATAAATTCGAAAAAATTCATATTGAGATAAATCCAAAAAGGCGTAAAGATTTAAAAAAAATGACTAATTTGGTGTTGAACTAGTGGTTCCCCCACTAGACCCCCAAATGAGTGATCTAAGGATCGAATTTCATGTTAGGAGAGTCGACGAGAATTTTCCCGGACATTCCGACCTAATCACAGACTAGTCTCGATGTACGATTCGGCTGATTTGGAGGTACTACGTGATGCAAATCAAAAAGAGTTTTCAAGATGATATTTTATTTGATAAAATGATGCGCCGGATCCTCTTGAATGAATTCATGCTAATCGATTTAGCTTTTGTTCTCCTTTTCTACTGGGGCATTGAAAAGGGAAGTGCACGCATGCATTCATTCTCCAGAGATATTAATTCACATCAGCCGCCCCCCATAAGCTCTCGAGTACACGATGAAATTTTTTTAAAAGAAACCAAGTTAATATTTATTACATGTACGTATATAATATATAGGTAGCCTTTTTTTGTATTTGAGCGGATTAACAATTTATAATTCAAATTTATCATAAACCAATACTTAAGGGTGTCAAAAATTGTTTTTTAAACATTTATATTCCCAAATTTGATCCAATTGGACACTTTGTTAAATAAAAACAAATAAATGGAGAATATTAAAATGATATCAACTTGATTAAATAAAATCATAAAACTTCTTATTTAATTTATACAAATGTATTCTAAATAATATACTTCATAATATACAAATACAATATCTCTAACATTCTCTTTGAAGATTAACATGGAGTTTATCTTCATGATTTCTTGGTTGAACTTCTTGAATAACTTCTCCATCACCAAACTTCATAGCAATAAACGAAAGGAGTCGTCTATTGCTCCTAAAAGATGCCCTCCGTCCTCCTTTTCTCTTGCGGAGGCATAACACGTGATATATTATGTGCACGTGTTTTGAATAAGCTGATTTTAATTGGTGATAGGAGCGGATTCATTAGGACCGACTTGCTCTAATACTATAAAAAAAAATTTACATAAAACAACACTTTATTAAATCCATTGACTCGATTGTACAGATAAGCAGCCTATTTATAACTTTAGAGAGAAACAAATAATTGAGAATATTAAAAATGATATCAATTTAATCATATAAAATCATCAAACTTATAGACTAACTTATAGAATTATTATGAATATATTAAGATAAGCATGGAGTTGCTGCTCATCTCCTGATTTCTCCATCTTTCATTTGTTTCCTCTCCTGATTCAAGGGCTTCCCTTCGAGATAGCCTTACATACAAATAAGAGGCAGAGTAGACCGTACTCTGGGTACATAAGACCGATTACCGGTGCGTCCATCGTATCGTATCGAGAACAGACCGAGTCACCCGAGCACACCTCTAGATATCCTTATTTGCTTCCAATGAACGGTAGCAAACATTCTCCCCTGGTCCATACTTCACTTTCTCCCACGTCCTCCACAGAGCTATAGTAACCGGTAGTTGGGGGTCCTGTTTATGCCTGGGATGTTCCCGTGCCGTGCCATTTTGGTCTCCCTCCTTGCTCCACTCTCCTTGACTTGATTTTGATCATCATTACCACGAGGGAGCGAGGCAGGAAGGGTAGATGAGTTGACCTTACTGACCCTTCAAAGCCCTCCCATTTATTTATTTGAACCACCTAACCATCTGAATGATCACCGGGAGAAAGAGGGTGGGAAGAGGAGTTTGATATGTCGATATTAATCTTAATTTGAAGCCAATGGAATTGAACCTTTGATCCTTGTGGGTCGAATTTATTATGTCTCTCTGCTCCCCTCTTCATCCCGGTAGCCTCGCAATCTAAGTTTGTCGGTGGCTACATTGAGGATGATATGTACAAGGTAGTTATCGAACGTGTTATCTCGCAAACGATCAATAAACTATATTAGTATCTAATCCATTACATCTCGTATTTAAATATTATTAATAAAAACATAATCAACACACTCTCCATTCTTTAAATTCCGCCCACTCTCTCACTCTTATGTCTGCCTACTCTCTCAGATCCTCAGACACTCTCTCTCTCTCTCTCCAGAAAGAAAGACACCGAGGAACAGGGGAGGAGGGCAGCTTATTATAGGCTCATTAATAACATCCACAGAGAGAGAGAGAGAGAGAGAGAGAGAGAGAGGCAGAGGGAGGGATGGGGGCACCTACAAGGAGTGATAAGGACAACAATGATGAGGGAAGCAGCAGCGGCAAGAAGGTGATGAACAGAGGCGCATGGACTGCTGAGGAAGACAAGAAGCTCTCTCAGTACATTGAAATTCATGGAGCCAGGAGATGGAAGACTATTGCTACCAAATCAGGTCTAATTTTCTCTCTTCACGCATTAAGCTCCCAGGAAAAGCTGGTCCGGGACCTGTAACACCACTCTCGAGTCTCGGCTTCCTCTCTCTCTCGCTATACATATATATAACTTGCACTTATAGCCATTTGTGATTGTCAACCTATTCATTCATTCTCTTTCGTCCTCATTCACAGTTGCGGTTGCTTTCACTTCTCTCTTTTGCTGCACCAATAAGATAACTGCGAGAAGCGGTAACTGCAATAATTGCTTTTTTGATTTGCAGGGTTGAACAGATGTGGAAAGAGTTGCAGGCTGAGGTGGCTGAATTATCTGAGACCAAACATCAAGAGAGGGAACATCTCAGATGAGGAAGAGGATTTGATCCTCAGACTCCATAAGCTGCTGGGCAACAGGTAACTGTTTCTTCACTCACAAACTCCGGCGAATCAACCGCCCGACGAAATATCAACGCGCACCTTGCTATTTCCAGTATGCATGGATCGTACAGCTTATCTCTTCATGATGCACAGAAAAGCCCGAATGTCGTGTTTTAATGAAATCAAGCATATGACACAGTTGCACTTTATGTGGTCCATCCGTTCTAATACTTTTCCATTCATGGCCTTCCCAAAACGACTACAGTTTTGCCGGACAGAATGAGCTGATGGAGAAGCATGTATACCATTTTCTGCCTATTGTTTTTCTAGGTGGTCTTTGATTGCTGGGAGACTTCCGGGGAGGACCGATAACGAAATAAAGAACTACTGGAATTCTCATTTGAGCAGGAAAGTTACTCAGAAGGAGAAATCCAGAGCAGCTCCCGTCTCTCGGGACATGGTGGCACCGCCATTGAAGACTGCGGAAATTACTCAGGCCGAAGAAGAGGGCGGCAGATCAGCCACTGCAAACTTAGACCCTGGCTTCGACGTAAACGAGTTCTTTGACTTCTCCACCGAAGGATGTTACGGTCTCGAGTGGGTCAATAAGTTCCTCGAGCTGGACGAGGGCGTGTTGGTCGCTGATAAGCAGTGAAGAAGTCGAGATCGAACTGTAATAGCTAATAATCTCTCGCTTCATTAATCATTCAGACAAAAATTTAATCAAATTAATGGAGGGCGTTGTGCCGCCCCCAGGTAACTGCCTGGAGGCTCGAGCAAAAATAACTTCGAACGTGATGATTGTTAGGTGAAGATCTGGAACCCACCAACAGCACTGTCAGAACAGTCCCTTTTCTCTGGGAACATCAATGATGAACATGGAAAAAGAATCATGTGTGCCAAAACCTCCTTAAAACCTGGCTGTACCGTGTCGAGATTTTCCCGGCTCGGCTCGGCTCGGCTTCCTGTTATATAGAACATATAAGTAATTGGGTAACCGTTATTATTAATTAATTAATTACTATTTTTTTATATTATGTTTACTTATGATATCATTCTATAATTATATCGTAGGATGATATGCAACATATTGTGGGCATATTGGGGCTTATTACGTGCATAGAACATTTTTGAAAGTTAAAAAAAAAAAAACCCACGTGTTTTACACGTGGTGAGGTGGATGCATGCCGCTCATATCTATTTCTTTTATTATTATTATTATCAATAATAATTCATGCATTTATTCAAACCAGCAGGGGGATGGTTCTCCCTAGACATATTTTAAATGGGTCACTTTTATTTGGAACCGTCCAGTTAAAATCATTAACTAATTTATAATTGCTCTTATTAGATTTATGAGGCAATTACGGGCTGAGTTTAATAAATATATCAGTTAAACCAGAACTAGATTAGTATGTCTTTTCATTAAATTGGCTTAGAAACATTTGGAAACCGGTCTAAAATCGTTGTAAAATCAGCCTGAACTACCAAAAATCCTGCAAATCAACGGTTAAATTTTAATTTTTTTAAATATTTATTTTAAATGATTAAAAAAAGATGAATTGGTCATAGTTCACAATTTAATTGGCTCAAACTATAAACTAGCTCACTTAAGAATGGTTCCAAGTTAGTTTATGTTTTTATGAACCGTGACTTATAACAAAATCAGTCCATTAGGCTTAATAAGCTGAATTATAACTGAGTTAAATGATTTTAAACTCGTTTTCGATCAGCATGAACTGCTGGTTTAACATATTTAGTTATTCCTCAAAATGCTTACAAAATCCAATCAGGAGGATAGTCTCCCTGTAATATGTACATATCATAATAGTCAAGGGATTTGGCCAGTTGAGCTAAATCGTGGGCAAAAGTGTTTCATGCCCTTGGCACCCAATTGCAAGTCCGTCTATCAACATGATTAACACAACCAAAAAAAAAATTCAGAAAACACATTCCTACAATCCCAAGGAACAGAAGACGGATCATTAACAGCCAATGCCACGTACTTCCTGGGCATCCAGTAGGGATGTGATGGAATTCCAGGATCTTCACTGGACTACTAGTGCAACAGTAAGTAAGGCAAGAAGCTCTGCTTGCATGGAAGAGCTGGACTTGTATTTCTTGATCCACGATGACTCAAGCTCGTCCTTGAGGTGCCGTCCTTACCACAAGAGCCTCCCCTGAAACCCAAGATGCACCTGTAAATATATATATATATATATATATCATTGAGCTTTGATGTGAGGAGCTGGGCATAATCATTGACAAAATTCCTTGATTTGGTTCAATTCTTGTGTTATCATTTGCTTTGTCTATAGCAGAAGAGTCAACCTATTCTTTATGAAATTGCATGCATGTTGTTCTTGTATTCAAAAAAAAGATGAGGAGACCCAGTTGAAGAATTAAAAAATCCATTGTTTATCTCTCTCTGACTGTGTAGTACTGAGTTTCTTTCCTTCCACAACCAGTTAAAGAGAATCATTCCAAGGAGAGCGAAATCACCAGTCACCACATCTTTTGTTGATGGCGTTGGTGGACCCATCAAGTATGCAATTAATGATATTGGGTCTTCCTTCCTGTTCTCAGGTGTCTCATTGATGACTTCTTAGAAATGACTCTCTCCAAGCAGCTCTGACATATATACAGAAACCAAATAGATGTTGAAAATATTCAGGTGCTGCTTCACAGAGGGAGCAGACCACATCCAAAGCATGCTGAGTACAGATGGAGTTTTAGCCTATCATGTGCTTTGAACTTCCATAATTTATTCTGTAAATTTTCATTGCCCTCTCTCAAAATCTCATATTTTGATCAATTAAATAAAAACTTTTGATAGTATGCTTTCCGGATCTATTTCTTTGCCTCAATGTATCGATCATCTTCTAATCTATTATATGGATATATCTTCAGGATATTGTTGATTGTGTCAGTATTAGAGAGATTAGTTATCAGGTTTAAATCCCAGTTATTGTCTACCATGAGATCCTTTACGAGTAATGAATTGTCTCTTATTATACTTTCTGAGGCCGGAAGTGGTTTGAAACCTCCATTGTAAGGAATCCAAGGGTCTGTCCATGCTTCGGTGTTCCTGCCACTTCTTATCAGTTTATAACATCCTTGGGAGAAGGAATCTTTGCAGCTCTGTAAGCTTTTCCAGAAGAAAGAGAGCAGCAACTTGAGTCGCTTCTCTGTTTTTACTCCATAAAATTGTCTAGTTATTGGTGAAAATGTTTGTTGCAAGGCTGTTATCATTTGTAGTTAGATGCCAGGCCACTTCAGATGACATTGCTGGATCTTCTAAACCCTGATCCATCGTTTTCATTAGGTTGAAATGTTAAATAACAGTTGACCGAGGAGAAGTAGTCGTCTGTTTCCTCGGTTTTAACCCCCCCAACAATAATCATTTTTTGAGTTTATCTATCTTGTTACAGGTTGATACAGGGAGCTAAAAGGCACTAATTGCATAGATTGGTATGTTGTTAAGGATAGATCTAACCAAGGTTGTTCTACCAGACCAAGAGAGAGGCTTAGCCTTCCATCAATTTTTTTTTAATTTTTAAAAATAAGGGATTACCAAGATATCTGTAATCCTGTCCAAGTTTTTTCATGTTGAAAATATTTTTTTATGTTTTTTTTTTTGCTGAATCTCTAACTCTCATGGAAAAGAGTAGACCCGACTCGTTGAAATTAATTTATTGGCCATTCCCATTGATCGAATGTGTCACTTGGGAAAATGTCTCTGTACCCACAAACCCCACCACCACCTCGTACATTGTCATCATCAATCATGGCTGCCAACTGCCATACGACATTCATCGGTGTACGAAGTGCCGACTGTCGAGTTACTGGGTAAATGCCGTAAGCAAACGTAATTAGACGGTGTGCAGAGAGCATGCAGTAGTTACTTGCCTACCTTCCTTTCTCTCCCCTTCTGACATGTAAAAAGCAGAATCCACATATATGCGGTGTCGGTGTTTCACGAGGTTTTCTCTCCTGATTACTGGTCCTACGCTGGAAAGGAAGCAAGTGCTGCTGCTGCACCTTAAAGTAGGTTGTGACTTAGGAATGCTTTCCGAACAGAACAAGCTGTGTTCTCTGCTTGGCAGAGGATTTGAGGAGAAGGTAATAAGATTACTGTCTCTCAATCATGGCTGTGAGATCTGGCCACACTGATTTGATAAATCTACCGTATGCTAGTATTCTCGGGATCCTGGCTGGTATCCACCACAGCCATTCACGTTCTACATCCTGTATCTTCATTGATTTCCATTGGATAAGCATTAAGAATGCCTCCGTGGAGGCGGGCCCTCGACCTGACTCAAACGACTAAACCAAATAAGTGCAAGAAGGATCGTGTGGAACAAATCCATATCTGACAGGTCCAGTGTTCCAGAGAGAGAAAGTGCTTCTGCACACACCTTCACATGAGTCACTCTGCACCTCTAGGGACATTCTCAGTTGGAACAGCAGACAGAAGTTCCTTCGGCTTTGGAATATCCTTTTCAGCCACTTTAACCGAGAAAGAACTCCGACCAAAGACCGCACTCATTGGAGGAACCGGAATCACCTGCAATTGGCTGTAACTGGAACGCATTCATAAATGTACGGCCTCCATGTTTACAGCTCTCATGGGGCATGTGTAGTATCTACCAAACTGCATGTGCTGTTGGACAGAAGACATCTCTCGGTAAAGGGACATAGATTCTCATTTCCTCAGTCCTCATCGTGCCAGCATTGCTGAGGTGTGGACCAGACCTTACCATGCATGTCATATTGATACCCTTGATATGCCGATATTTCTCAAAGGTTTCCTCAGGCCCAGTTCCTTTGTGTGCAGTCCCCGTGCGTAAGGACCCTGCAGAAGAAGAAGAAGAAGAAGAAGGTAGGGAGAAAAGGAGCAGTCATAATCTGATCTTCGTACTGCTCATTTAGGAAGCTCTCTCTCCCTCCCCAATAAACCTGCGTTTGTGCGATTAAATCCAAGTACCTGATATGAAGTCAGAAAGCACAACCATCGAAACAAACTCTCAATAATGCCTTGCATTAACAGCGCTGTTAATTAGTATAGACTGTGGCATAAACATGAAAATCACATGGGCCTAAGAAATTACCAAGGCTTATAATAATAATAACAGATTGAGATTTCATCCATCAGTAGATGAAGTGCCATACGCGTAGCTGCACCTCAGGAGGGAAGAAGTGGAGGAGCTCTTCTCATGCGACCCAACTGGCACAGTTAGAATTGTTAAAACGGGCGATCAGTTCATAATGGGTCTAGAATCGTTTGACCTGATTACGGTTTGGTCCGTTTGCCTAACAGATCGGTTTAGTTACCGGTTACGGTTCAACATATATGAATCGGACCATAATCGTTTATAAGCAAGCCGGTTTGTGATTCAGGCTAGTCTGTCCCGTGAACTGTTCATATTTCTTTTCTTTTCTAAAAAAATTATTTAAAATGAATATTTTTTTTGTATTTTTAATTTTAAATTGATCTAACAAAATTTGATCATTGATTTTGTAAGGTTCTAGCAATCCATGCCAGTTTTGCAATGGTTTTGGACTGGTTCAACAAAAAAATGTATCGAACTGATTTCTGGTTCGACATGTTTATTTCTTGGATTCAGCCTGTAACCATCATTTAACCTAATAAGAGCGGCTACATACTAGTTTAGGGGATGGTACGGGTCAATTATGAGTTTTGGCAGGCCAATTCCAAGGTCAATTGGCCTGTTTAACATCTCTAGGTATAGTATACAAATGACAAGCTCCAAGTGGCATGTAGTTTACAAGGTATATTAAATTCCACATTAATTAAATATAATTAGAATTCCGAGGGTATAAGAAAATTGGACATGGTAAGCTAGGTGTTAGTTTGGATAATAATCTTTTCAACGGTCTCTTATAAGATTAATTATAAATCCGAAGGGCAAATTCGGAATGCGTATAATAAATAAACGATGTTTTGCAAGCTTAACGTGTTACACAGAAAACGTGTTTTTTGCGACTTAGCAGAGGACTGGACCGATGGACGATGATATGACCGGCGCGCCGGTGGGCCTACCCGAAAGCATCGCTTGGACACACGTGGGGATGACACCAAATAGTCAAGCCATTCATATTTAGGGAACGTCAAGCTTTTCTGCCGACGTGCAGCCCATCTCCAAGGCAATAATGGCCAGCGCAAGGAGCCAGCATCGGGATTGAGAACCATACAAAAGTAAAAAAACAAAACACACAACAACAACAGAGAGGACTAAAATTCCCATCAAAAATGTACATAGGAAAAAGATGGTGAATTAATTCTCAATTTGGCCCCCCAAAACTCCCGGTTCCATCCCTTTTATCCTGACACACTGAGTCTTGACCTAATATTCGAGATATGCCATATACAGAAGTAGAATTTTTTTTCTAGAATTTATTGGGATTTATTAGGAATTTGTCATCGTCATTTGACAGAATATCATCATTCAATAATTTATTCTATATAATTAATAATGGTTATATGACGTGATTATTAATACTTATTCATAAATTTTTGATTTTGTGCTGCGTAGCATTAATTAGGATTGATTGAGTTCTCTTTGCATTTGGTATGCATGATTCCTTTCAAGCCATGATAGAGGAGAACTAGAACATGGATTGATTTAAATTGTATGCTGCCAATCCCTTTATGCTGTAATTCGGATCTTAGGATTCACTGGACTTCTTCTGCTCGCATTACTAGAAAAATGGATTAGGGGCACAATATAGAAGAAAACAAAAAGAGTATTGGCGGACCGAAAACTGAATTTTATGAGGAGCGCATGGTTCTTTTTTACTAAAACATGGGTGCATGTCTTCAATTCGATCTGAGACCGAGCTCGGCTCGTCGGAGAGCTTACTCTTCGTCGTCTTGGTCTGGCCTTCTGAGGTCGTCCATGGCTGCTTCCGTGTCTTCTCCGGTACCGTTGCTTTTCAGCCTTAGTACTACACAGGGTGTGGCACTCATTAGAGCTGAGATCGCTGTTATTCCGAGATTTAAGAGGTTTTGATTGTTGTGTTATTCTTGCGAATGTTCTGGTGTGAACGGTTTTGGGAAGGGGGAATGTTTGGAATAGAACTTCATTTCATTTAGGTTCGATGCCGTCCCAGTCTGCGTGTTGAATTTGGAAACCGAACTATCGTAGAGGTAGCTCCTCTGTGGCACCTACAGCCATAAGGACCCGGTGTTTCACTTCTGTGGAATAAACCCCAAAGTTGGCATGTCAATGGAATGGCGCATCAGTATGTTTATTCCAAGGGAGGGATATGGGATACAATTTCGGACATCAGGATCTCGTATCCCTTCGACTAACCTCATTTTTGGTTTACTTCCATGTGTTTCGAGAGAATAATCGCACCCTTTTAATCCATGACACTCAAATATTATGTAAGTTGTATAGATCACTCATGCGATACGCAGCCTCCCCCCCCCCCTCCCTTTTGCTCGTTTTCCAGCAAAGAGATCTGTTATGGTGGTATAAATATGCGCATAGGGGCATTATTCGGTGAGCGGATGATATTATTCTATTATTATGTTTAATGTGTTGTTGCTGACAGTTAGCATCTGGATGGGTTTTTAGTGTTATAATTTCTTCACACCTTGAAATAATGTTGGTAATTGTTGGACAACGTTACGTGGCGGTGCTGTCGGCTTGGCACCATTTATGTCTTCACTCTTGAATATCATTTGGAAATACACTTCATGGGGCTCACTGTTTATGGTGTTCCACATTAGGACATTTTATATGCATCGAATGGCAGACTTCACCTCAAATGGCAAAATTTCATTCTTTTATAATCGTGTTATAAGAAAATGAGTTTGCTTAATGTGTGTGGACTGCAAGTTGTTACTAGAAGTCCCAAAACTTCCTGCTGAGCCCAATCTACTGTTGTCCATGCCTTACTGATTTCCGTTGAAGGGAAGTAAAAACCTGCATCGACATTACCTTAAGAGGAAATTTTATTCATTTCCCATTATTAATACGATAAATGTATAATTTCATAGGGTTAATTATGTAATTTCCAATCATGGTCACAGTATAATTTCTTTTCATATCATCTGAGTTTTAAGTTTTTCATGTTCAAAGTTGACTTTGACGCACCTCAATTTATCAAAATGGAAAGCATATTGATATAATATGATTATACACATTATGTTTCTAATTACTTGTTCAACATGCAATAATGCTTTGACGTCTTCCTTGCTTGCGAACAATTTATAAATTAATAAAAATCTTTGAATGAAGAAGACCAAGTTAATGTTGGGCTCAAGAACGTATTGCTAGGTGTCTTGAGCTGGAAAAATTGCTTTTTGAGGAAGGGATAACCTCAATTTGGAATAACCACAGGCGTCTATGATTGATCACTTGGGTTATCTTTCGACTCTTGAAACTTGATCTGGTAATCATTATTCGTGCAGAGTCCCCAAGAATGCGGTCCACCCCTTCCAACATTTGGTGGTGAAGCGGCAGATTGTTCGGTATTGTGATTTTAGTGAGCAGAGGCAGATTCTAAGCTCCTCTCCTAATTTATCTATAAAATTTCCCAATTTGGTTACTCTCCACTATTCTTGTGGCTGACATATTGGTTTTTCCTAATCGATTATGTGAAGCCTCAGAGAAAAAATAATAGCCATAGAGCCAGGGTTAGTGATGGCTCTTTTTCTGTATTTTACAACTTTCTGTGTTAACATCAGTGATCTCTCTACTGTAGGTCAATTTATTATGCACAATGAGCAAGGCCCTTAAACGAGATCTTAGGTATTAACACCTCTCGCTGCTTGTACTGTAATTACGTAAACAGCTGACATGAAGACTCATGATGAGCGGCAAAAAACTATTCATATTAAACTCATTTATAAGGAGATGCAACAAATTGGGCTCTTTCACTGGGCTCTTAGTGTATCATATGTTTGACTGACCTTGAAAGTCTTGCAGGTTCTATGTCCTTTATGTCTGGGTCTATTGAATGGAAAATGTTTACCTTCCTGAAAATGATGATCAATTAAATAAGATAAGCTAATTGTGGNTACTAACACTTACATTAATATCTCATATGCTTCAAACACTATTTCTAAACTCATTTTATATTATTGCCAAATTGTGCTCTTTCACTGCTCTATGTGTATCATATGTTTCTGAACCTTGAAAGTGCATTGCATCGGTTCTGTGCTTTATGTCCCTGGGTCTATTGAAATGAAAATGTGTAACCATTCCTGAAAATGAAGTGGGCATCGTCGGCAATGGCTCTTGCAAGAATTAACTAAGCGTATTCTTCACACGTGGGTAACTGCGGATGGATTTGTTGGAATAGTTCACCTTCCATTGCTAGAATTCTCCCGGTTTTGTTCTTTTTTACTATCAAATTAGTCATTTAATCCCAATAGAATTCCCCTAATTATGGCCCTCCGCATTTGTGCCTGGTCAATTTGATCTGGCAGCTTTGGAGAGATTCTGTGCCGGTAGGGAGTGGCTTTCTGTAACTGTCTCTAGATTTTCTCTGTATCCAGTTTGTCCTTGGTGTTTCAAGTCTTCCTAAAATGGATCATATAACTGATATGTCATATTAATTTGTAGCCAGATGCATTCTTGTTGCTCCATTAGTGATGTAAAGGTTCAGTAAGTACAGTTGATCAAAGAGACCCGTCAGGTGTTACTGGTGTGAGGAGTGAAATTTTTTTCACATTCCTTTGTGCGATGAAGTAGAGTGATTGTTTTCTTTTACTTACATTTTTCTTTCTATGGCATTCTTTGACATCTGACTCATCTACATTAAGATTTCTACATTCCATTTTAGGGATTACTTCGAGAAGAAGTTATCTGGACAGGGTTCTTGCCTTCATAGTTTGCTGGTGGATCAGGTATGCCTTTCTTTAGACGCAAATATAATTTGTCTTTTTTTAAGTACCTAAGTTTCATATATGCTGCGGTCCTGTTGAACTATTTTTCATCAATTCAGAAATTTCCTTCCTTTTGTTAAGGTATCTTTATGTTTACTCCTAAGATCTATGCTTCTATGCTCCACAGTTCACTTTTTCTACTGATTTGGTGTGTTCGCATTGGAAAATTAAAAGTAGTGTATGCTGAATAAGAATATCTTTTGATACTAGGCCTCTGTTTGAAGGTTCTTTTTGTACTCTTGAACTAAATTTTAGCGGTTACAATCATTCTACCGTCGCTTTGCTCAGAGTTGTGCAGAACAAATCTCGAGGTAGGTGAAGTTTGCTGGTCTGCTCGATGTTACCTGTATTGCTGCGTAACAGCCACGTTAATGTCAAATAAATACAATGGTCCATTAAGACAGGGCGGTCTTCGGGGTATGTTCTAATGGTTTTTTTCCTTTTTTTGGGTCTTTCACTGATATAGCCTGTTCAGTGGGAATACTTTTTATCCATTCTTCTTCTTGATACATCTGCTGACATTTTGCTAGATCAAGTTATGGTTCACAAACTTTGAAGATTTGTTCAATCGAGGTTTGGTTCTAATCTCTCTGTGCATATTCACTATTGACTGTACTTTACAGGGGGACATCTTGTAACAGCTACTCTAACTGGTCCTGCATTGTTCATTCGAGACCTGTGCCATTGCCACCGGCTTCTCTCAGCGGACTTCGCACTTAAAGTCATTTCTCATGCCATGAAATTGCCTGAAATCTCTTCATCGGACCTATCCTTGCCTTGTCTTGCTTGATGATAGAAAATGTGTTTTGTCTTGAGCGCTTGTTGACACTCGCCCAAACATGGAGAGAACTCCCCAAGTTCTTCGTTCAAATAGCGGTTACTTCTTCTTTCTTGCATATGTTGTTGTCTGGGTCCTCATCATAATTGACGGATGTATGATCGAACTTCTGGTTGTCCGAGCCAATATTCGCTTTTATAGTGGAGCTTCAGACCAGTCTTCCTGCTTTAGTGCCATTGTGTTGATATACAACTGTTCAGGCCGGAGCTAAATCATCACAGTGTGTAAATCTATAGAACAACAAAATAGTGATGCTTACAGCTATCCTCGCTGGGGCATTCTTCTTGGGCCCCTTTTATGTTATCCTATGTGAATGTGACGATGGCGTATGACCGTCATTGTAATACGAGTGAGCTGATAGTATAACGCCATTCGCTACTATTAGTTGAGGGCCGGCTCCCCTATTTGAACCAATGAATGATTTGACCTGGATGTTGGTCTACCATGGATGAACTGATTCAAGTAAATGGAATGTGATCTCTCGAGTCACTCTTCTGTCATCCAATTTCATGCACTTGGCTCTCGAGCTAGACATAAGACATGCCATTGTATGAGCACACTAGGTCCATTGGAAAATATTGCGTTAAAGTATGGAATAAAATGTAAATTTTATGATGATATATCGGGAGTGAGTGGGTTAACGTGAATCAGAGGACAACGGCCTCGCTTAACAGAGGAAATAGGGCAAAATTCAGGACTATGCTAGGCCTAATCTGCTGACAGGAATTGCACAACCTAGGACTAACACCAAATACGCCCTGCCCTTTTACTTTGTTTAGATAACATCGAAAACCAAACAGCTAAAAACGAACCAAATCAGTGACAGTAAAATGGTTTCGGAGACACTTACTACCTTTGACTGCAGTGAGGAGAAGAACGATTAGAAGTGGAACAGAGCTTACATAGAAAAACAACTGACAAAGTATCCCAGTGAGATCAGAAAAGACGGGATTTAGAGTTAAAGCCACCCCCGCTCATAAAAGGTTGATCCTCAAATTCAGCATCGCTACTTCGTAAAAGTGGATCAGAGAGTGCACGGTTTTACAGAAGAACGATGGTAAAATACATCAACTTAGATCACAATGAGGTAAAAGGAACAAGGGTCATGTTTGCACTAAGAACACTATAGGAGTTCAAGACAACTAACAACAGGACAACATTGATCTTGACATAAAGATCCATAGCATACTTTCATTCAAACATCGAGTACTTGTCTATGATAGGAGAGAAAATCCCATAGTAAAAGGCATAGAGTTTAAAAGAGGGTTGTACATTCCAAAGTTTGACTCAGAATCAGTAATCTCTGCTTATAGAGTAGATGAAAATTTTATTGCAAGACCTGGAGCAGAAGATGACTCCATCCATGCAAACGCCATCAGTCTGCAGCAACTGCAAGAGACACGTAGAAGCATAGGTTCAGAAACATATATGCCCAGTTAATAGAAAGTCATGCTTAAGAAAAAATGAATACAAGTACAAAGATCCAACATCCTTCTAACTTTGGATGAAGACTCAAACATAACAAGGATATCATTATACCAACTAAAAACATTCCATGGCATGTCCATATCAACAATATTGCATTACTTTACACAATCAACACATTTCTAGTCCCGCTAACTCATCAGTTCATTTAAGAAAGTCAATCAGTTGAATGATGGGTGAGCTGAATGATTAGTTCTCTAGTTAATTATTTTTACAAAAATATCGCTTCTTTCTTTCGCAAATTCCCCAAGAAACTAGAACAGAAGATTGTATTGGTGAGGGTTGACTCTTGGTAATCTTACGTATATATCAAGCCCCTCAAAGGCATCTCCAATAAGACCATGTAATGCGTGAGGCCTACAGAAGGTTAGAGAAAAGTAACTTACTCAAGCTGCATGTGACGGAATCATCCCAGTTTCCCTGGCATATGCAAAAATGCCACCCGCATCAATGACAGGACCAAGATCACCCATTGGCCTCAACTTATATTCCTTCCCTGTAGTGTGGTTGATCAACCTGTTCTTGCCCAACTCTATACTCACTGTATCCCCTGTCTTGCACTCCTCACAAATCCTAACTTCAGATTCCAAGGGATAAACTTCCCCTGTGGCCACAGAATTCCGGAAGAATATCCTTGCATATGACTCTGCCACCACAGCCACCGCACCAGCTGCACCAAGAGCCACGGGCGCATGCTCACGTGAAGAACCACACCCAAAGTTATCTCCGGCAATGACAATGGAGTACTTGGTCTTAGTCTCATTAGGTTCAATGAATCGAGTGGTGTAGGTCGAAGGAAGGCCAATCATGGCATAGGACCCAAGCTTCTCGTATTCATCAGGGTTGGAAGGAACTAGTGTGAGGTACTCTGCGGGGATGATTTGGTCAGTGTCGATGTTATCCCCTACAATGTAGCACAGGCCATGGAACGTCTTGGGTGAAGTTGAGGTGGCAGCAGCCTCAAGAGTGCAAGAAATTCTGGTCTTTGTAGAGATTGACATTGTCTTTTGGAAAATAACACTCTGGTTCAATGAGACTTTGGAGTGTGGACCAACAAAGGAGTTCCGCCCATTGATTTGAGAGGAAAAACAATGCTTTGGTTTAGAAATGGAGACAACAGCATGGTCAAACAAGCAAGAGAAAGCCATCCTGCACAGTATACAGATGGTTATTGGGCAGACCGACAATAATATCAATTTTATCAAGAAAAACTAGGAAAAGAAAGGGAGAAAAACTACAAAAGAATTGCATGATAGAATCAATACCGAAAGGTAACGTCAAATTCAGATCACATGTTCCAATTATTTTCTCCAATCTCAGATGCCAGGGTCCTATCCTTTTCAGAGCAGTGAGTAAAGTATAATTTTAACTGTAAGCATTTCAGCAATGCAAAAATATATTCTTTATGGTGAAAGCAAGCAATTTAAGAGGCCACTTTTAGCCTCTCCTTTTCCTTCAATCTCTGCAGTTAGTCCTGGGGATGCAAAACTCCTTCCGAAGTTTCACGTTAACTGTGGGCAGCGATTACAGCCATACCATTATATATGGTATTGGTAAGAGTTGCCTACACAGGCAGAAAACGAGATTGAGGGACCAGCTGAGCACCAAAGACAGACAGCTTAGCTGGGATCATGGAATTGTGATTAGCCCCGGGCAGAATGCTTGGGAGATACCAACTCACTCACTTAGCACAGGAAACAGAAATTAGCTGCGGGTAAAGCTATAGAGAACAACGACAAACCCAAAATTGCATCCTAGCCCAACACAAGCAAAACTAAGGCCACTAACACGCTTCGTTTGCCTGTCTAAACAAAACCGATACCCAGCTACCAGATATTGAGAGCATTTTGCGATTTCGCCATTGACGGCTAGGATTCCTTTGTAGAGTTCGAAAAATGACAGCTTCCAAATCATTCACAGAGAAGAAGCAGCTAATAACCCACGATAGATCCAAAAAGACAAAAAAAGGCGAATAACTCGGCCTTCGAAAGACCACACAGAGACGCTGCACTAATCGAGTTCCTAATCTACTCACTTTGAAGATGGGTTCAGGGCCACGATCGTTACCTGAGTGCACTGATTATGTAGAGGGACTCTCCTGGGCTTTCTCACAGATAGATGATTCTGATGCTATTGGTCAAATGAATCGTTTACTCCTTTAGCAGCTTTTTCTCTACTTCTTTCACAATAACTCCAGCAAGCCCTAATTTTTTTTCCGCCGCCAATCGGCGATGACCGCTGCGTTTCACCTAAAGCTGACGATTTACATCGTTACATATCGTGCATAGACATGTCATATTAGATGCTTAGTCTAAAAAAATACTTAATATAGCTAATAAATTTGTTTAATTTTATAAATTAAATATATATAATAATTTAATTAAAATACTTATTATATAATTATAATAATATTATCACAATCATATATAACAAATAAACTTTAATATATTTAATCCAATTGAATTAATTTTATTTTATTAAATTACACAAATTTATCATATTTTAATAGAAAATTTTCTAATTTCGTCTCATGTGATCTCAAAAATTGGCAGCCCCAGCTTCATCAATGGGAAGGAGAATTGAAATTTTGCCACTCAACCAAAATTTCTAGTGTCAATATTGAATTGTTTTTCCTCAATTAATTTTTCGAGGATTTTTATTTAATTTTTATATTTAATAATTAAAATGATATATTTGTTCAATTTTATTTATCATGTCATCGTCGAAAACATTGCACAAGATTCCTTACCCATGGGGAGGCTCTATCCTATTGATGACCATAAAGACCATGGTAAAATCGGCTCACATTATTAATATTCAATTAAAAATTTAAGTTAAAATATATTGATAAAAATATCATCAAACTATCTTAATATGAATTTTATTATATTAACGAATTTGAATATAAATCTAGTAAAATAGTATCAAAATGATCCATCTGACCCTTATACCACTCACTGTCGATATTATTTCAATCATAGTATTAGAAATTTGAAAATATTTAATCATGTTATTGACCTTATTTAAGTTTGGTAACTACTTGGATAATCTAAATAAATTTGCTATATTTTTTGTATAATTAAAAAAATATAATGTATTTCGGAGGAAAACTTAGATGTACTTTATAAAAATTAATATACTTATGATTTGTTTAAATAAATATATTTATATATAATAGTATATTCCAAAAATTGTAATAAATACAGTAACCGTGCTGTAATCAAAATGGGCCTTAGCGAGAGCCCATCCTCCTTTTTATTGGACCAGAAGCCCAACTTAATTCATCTGCAGAAGCGACGGCCTTTTGAGTCGTTATCCCACTGGCTAATTGGACGGTCGAGATCTTATTTCTTCTGATCGCGCTGCCATATATAAGCGGATCATGCACCGTCTGTCAACCCTAGCTCAGTGTCTCCGTCAGGCCGAAGAAATACCTCGCTGCTGCCGGGTTCAATGGGTAACTCCGAATTCTTTCTCTCTATTACGAGGGTCTCGGCCTCATTCTCTGCCCATTTGGATTATTTGTGATGAACCCTAGGCGTGGTTGCAATGTAGTAGCTGATTGGCGGGTTGCGTATTTGTTGCTTGATTCCACCTTTTTGCTTGTTTTGATAACATTGACTGATCCTCTGTAGCTTCGCATTTTGTCATATTTGCTTCTGTTTAATTTACCCTCTTGGTGAGATCTTAGATCTTTACTGTCACTGAGCAACGGAGGCCATTCTCTGGCATGAACTGCCGCTGTTAAGCAATATTGCAGATTGAGATTGAGAAGATTTGAAACTGAATCTTGTCCTCAGTGCTCTTTATTATGTCTTTGGGTGGGAAGGTGCTTATGTGTTGAGTATCATATTGCAGGGGCTTACAAGTACGTGCAGGAGCTATGGAGGAAGAAGCAGTCCGATGTGATGAGGTTCCTGCAGAGGGTTAGGTGCTGGGAGTACCGTCAGCACCCCTCAATTGTTCGAGTTACCCGTCCAACCCGCCCTGACAAGGCCCGTCGCTTGGGTTACAAGGCCAAGCAGGTGAGCAATTGCATTCAAAGAATGCTCGAATTGTAACATAATTTAACAGACTGTGGTTGTGTATGATAATTAGCTTGTAGTAACCATTTTCTTGCGGTGACTAATGCTAAGACGATTAAGGGCAACAGTTTTATTGGCATTTCTGCTTTTCTTCTTTGTGTGTGTGTGCTGGCTTTTCTTTTTAGCCTTTGATCCATCTAGTTAGTCCTGTTCTAGGAATCTGCACCTCAACACCCACCTCATTTTATCGGAGTTGCCAGCTATTCATGTTTGTGCTGGTTAAGCGGTGTCATGATGCGTAAGCAATCCTCCTAAAGGAGGATTCTTATGTACAATGATCCGAGGCTTCCTGAGACCAGAAAAATAAAATGTAAAGTCAAGTTATAATACCAAGTGGGTTCTCCACTGGTGTACTTGACTTCTGTCAAGATCTGATACAGTGTGCTTTTTCACATTATTTGACCTTATAGATTATTCTAGTAAGCAATAAAGTGGAACTCTCTGTTGTACTTAGCGACTTATTGCTCTGTGAACTGGATGCAGGGTTATGTTGTGTATCGTGTTCGTGTCCGACGTGGAGGTCGCAAGAGGCCTGTTCCTAAGGGTATTGTGTATGGTAAGCCTACAAACCAGGGTGTTACCCAACTGAAGTTCCAACGCAGCAAGAGGTCTGTTGCTGAGGAGCGAGCGGGTAGAAAGTTGGGAGGACTTAGGGTTCTGAACTCCTACTGGATCAACGAGGTTAGTATATTGTATCACTGCCATTACAGGCATGGCATTTTTCAATCTTTATGGCGGTAGTCTGAACTTGTGTCTTGTCTGAGTATGTCTTCTTTTTATTGACAACAGGATTCAACTTACAAATACTACGAGGTTATTCTTGTTGATGTTGCTCACAATGCCATCAGAAATGATAAGAGGATCCAATGGATCTGCAATCCTGTGCACAAACACAGGGAGCTTCGCGGGCTTACGTCTGCTGGGAAGAAATACAGGGGTCTCAGAGGGAAGGGGCACCTGCACCACAAGGCACGCCCATCTCGAAGAGCTACCTGGAAGCGAAACAACACTCTCTCACTCCGCCGCTACCGCTGATCTGGTCCCTTCATTGCTGGGTCTTGCGTTTTGGTTTTTTGTTATCTCAATCAATACTTCTCTACGACAGTAGTATTTGTTGTTGTCCTGAGTTTCAGGTTTTGGAGATTACAGCACTTTGATTTTTTATGTGTTTGAAATTTGTCGTTATCTTGCAGTTTCATCTATAGGTTATTTTCTCTACTTAGAGTGAACAAGCGAGTGTTTTCAATACTTAGTATCTTAGGATTCAGGGTGCACATCATATTAGCAGTTTTAGACCCAGAAGTAAATTGGCTGGTGAAACAAATTACCAGTTTAAAGAGATAACCGGTACGGCTCTTAGGACCAAACTTATAGGAGACAGTAAATTTGATGTATGAGCTCGAGTTTTCAATTGGTGGTAATGGCTTCTTCAATTGTCACGAATCGCCCGTACTCAATTGAAAGCTGTGCTGCAACTCCCATTGCAACTGAAATCAACCCATCTTGCAAGTCTACGGTGGGGGCCTCTGCGCCTCCTGCTTTGACTGCGTGCAAGAAGTTCAGGTGTTCCAAGTAGCTGGATCCATGGTGCAGACCATCGTATCTAAGTTTAGAGCTAAATTGTTAATCCTTCTGTAAGCCAGTCTGGCTTGCAACATATTTGAGATGGAAATATAAAGTATGAAAGAGATGGGCAAGGCAATTAGCTCACTTTATACGGCTGTCCTCGGCTCCAAGAGTTTGGACGCCATCTTTTCCTGCAGCTCGATTGCCGACGCGCACAATGCTCTCAGGAACAAAGGCCTCTCCCTGGAAAATTTTCAAGATATGGCTGTGCTAGTCAGGAAGAGACCTCCATTGATTTCAAAAATATGCAATTTGCAGAGGTTGGTGCATGAGGTAACCAAAGGAAGAGACCTTCCCAATGTCGCCAACAACAACAATTTCTTGCTCGTTTTTACTCCCTTCAGCAAACATGCAGAGATCGAGCATCCCTCGGGAACCATTCTCGAATTCGACTATCACATATGCATTGTCAATGATATCTGGCACCTGTGATCAGATGTCAGGGCAGAGCAAAATCATGGGAGAATCTTCATGGCTAGAAGTTTTGCTAATAGAAGACACTGCAGATGTGAGAGGTACACCTTTCCATCATATAGTTCATCTCTGTGGTTAACATCAATTGCTCCAGAAGCCATGACGCGAACAGGATTTGCACCAGCAAATAGTCTCATCAAATCGAAAAAGTGGCAGCACTTCTCAACTAGAGTTCCCCCTGTGTTCGCATTGAACCTGTTCCAGTTGTTCACCTGTCAAAAATGTAAGTCCATAAGATCGATGTCCACAGATAAGAATCTGGAAAGAGACACTTCTTAATACCTTAACTAGAAATGGGAACCGATGTTCTCGAATTGCCACCATTCTAATGTTTCCTAAGGAACCACCTTTGACTATTTCGATCAGCTTTGCAACTGGTGGCATGTACCTGTATTCCAAACCAACTTGCACCAGCATCTCTGGCCTCTTGCTTGCTGCCGTCATAACCTATTTAAAAGGTACACATGCCACAATCATCAGATAAGTAATGACAGAGGATCGGCACCACATTTACGTTTGACTGTCAGATAATGCCCATCAAAATCTCCAAACTCGTCCATATATTAGGGCACCAAAGAATCAAATCTGTTTTGGGAAAAAAATTGCCACAAATCAAGCCAGTACTTAGCTTCCATTTTGACCTTTTCAACCATAATGTCAAAATCAGAAATTGAACGAGCCATCCATATTGCAGGACAGAAGTAGGGCTAAAATCTCCTAAAACAACATTCAAAATACATAAAACACTTGCACTTTTACCAGACCAACAGACCTCCCTGCAGTGAGCGACTGTGGTGCATAAAGGCTTCTCCACGAGAACATGATGTGGCTTTGGGTGGTTGATTATATCCATTAGGATCTCATAGTGTGTCATGTTTGGAGAAGATACCACCAATACATCACAGAGCCCGCTGTCTAGCAGCTCACAGTGTCCTGAGAAAACCTTTAAATTCCCAGTATCAGAGCATTGTTATCAGAGTCCACCACAGACAAAACACAGCTCTGTAAGCAATGCAACCATCAATACAAGTCCTAAGCGATCATGCAGAGCACCAACTGAGCATCCAAGACAAGTTGAGCCCCAGATTCAGCTTGCTCTATCAAGGTTCTAGAACCCGAATTTCATATTTATGCAGACACAGTTGGCTCGAAGACTCAAAAAAAGAAAAAACGAAGGAAAACTACAGATCATATCAAGGAAATTTACATATAATTTGAAGACTATGGATGAAAAACCGAACCCTGACAAGTTATAATATAAAGGTCAGTCCCCAATCGAAGTTTTCAAGCATTTAGCAATTATGTAAAAGCTTTAGCCGCTTACACATAGAAGACCAGTTTATGACAACAGCTTGCCCCAAACTTTTCCACTTCAGCATGAAGATTCAACCGATGAACCGATTTTTCTAACTTACTATCAAACATAAGGACATGGTAAAGCAGTATAGCACTAGCGCATTGAATATCTAATCAACGCTCAAAATGACAGGAGAAGAGCAATCAAATTAACGGAGGATCTATCGATAAGGTTTTAGCTACCTTCAGAGGCCAGCAGAACGAGTCAGCCAAATCAACAGAGAGCTGCTGAGAAGGAACGTGAGGGTCGGCTATGGCGACGACAACTGCACCTTCGCTCCTGAGATGGTGCAGATTGATCAGGTGCTCCCTCCCCATCATCCCGACTCCGATTATCCCGTACTTCACCGTATCTCCGGTAGCCTCCATATTACATGTGTCGATCAAAATAGACAGGTAGAGAGAACGAAGAGGTAGAGAGAAGTCCTCCTCCCTCTGAACTCTGTTTGCTCTGCTTAGCTAGTGATTGGTGGACACAAACTGATTAAGTGGTGGGCCTATAGTTTGAAAAAATTGTCTTAAAAAATGAAAAAGGAATTCTAAACAGGAAAAAAAAGGAAGAAATATAATATAGTGTTTGGTACGGTCGGGAGAATAGCCCAACCCAAACCAATAAACGGCTCTAAACAAACCTGATCGATCCCACGTCAGCGAAGTCAGGTCCGGAACGCTTCCACTGTTACGCAGCTGAACAGTGGGGCCCAAAATCCGACGGGCCGGATCAGCGCCCGCTAAATTCACTTGTGGAAGCCTGAGCTCAGGTCTGGAATTCCTGAGAGAACATCCCACGTCATCTGTTCCGCGGGTTGACGTTCCCAAGCGACAGCTCCTGACATCAGTGTCAGTTTCCCCGGCGACCCTTCCCTCGGAATGAACGGTGGATCGGGTACCTGTCAGTTTTTGAAAGTCACTGGTCTGTAACCTTAACAGACTGCTGCATTCTCTCATCCGGCGATTACGTAGAGCCAAGTGGCTTAATTAGAAAAAAGAGATATAGAAAAAATAATTTGAAAAACTGCAAAAAAAAAAACCGTCATAAAAAAGGAATTTATATTAAATTATATTTTTCAGCAAAAAATTATATTATATATTTTTTAATCTCACATTGCTCATCCTGGGTTCTATCCTTCGTCACTTTCACTTCATCGGTCACGTCTCTTCGCGTATCCGTTAATTCGTCGGAACCCTAGCCTCAACCGCCGGAGGAATTGGAGAAACCGGTTAGTTAGTTCACTCTTTCTCCCTCCGGCAGCTCTGGACTTCTGATGCTGTTCTCTTCCTTCTACTTTTCACATGCTACTCTTTCTGTAATGGAGCAGTTGTTGACTCTAGGATTGCAAAAGACTTGAGATCCGAGTATTGCAGAAGACTTGAGATCGGACGTTCGAGGGCGTGCTACTAGTCAGCGGAGGGTGGCAGCGTCTACGAGTAGTTATTTTGGTACTGCTTATATACTCCTTCCTTTCCTCCTCTCTTTTTTTTGGGTTGGATTTAGTGTTAAAACCTTCTTTAGGTACTCACTCGAATTGTGATGGACATGACTTTCAGGTTTGAAATTACCATTTAGCTAAGGAGGGAGTTTGAGTATGGGTCAGCCCTGAAAGAAAAAGGACATAAACAGGGCATTGAGGATTTTTTTTTTCTTTAGCGAATTGATGGTGGAATGAGAATTATGCAACTGCTGTGGATACTTGCTCTATATCTATACATAACATAGATTGGTATTATACTGATCTGGAGTCTCTGGAAATTTTGGTAAAAGCAAGGGATAACTATTCCTCGGAAATCTGTTGTCAAGGAATCAGATGCTATTGATCTTGTTGGCCTCGAGAAAAAATGGAGCCAAGCACAGGAGATGTTGACTGTGAACTTTCTAAAACAAGGGATATTCATGATCAACCTACTGACTCTGTAGATGGGGTTCCTGGAAGCTCTACTGAGCTGAAGGAGGCTGTCCAAGGTGAGCAATCTCAAATTTGTAGCTACATTTGGAGGGAACCTGGATCACTTGTAGGGGAGGGAGATATAATTGGTAAAGACACTGACCTATTCCTAGCGAAGTTCATAGAATAGCTGATACATTTTCAGATAATAATGCTAAAGAAGATCAGTCTGAGTGACATTTAGATGTAAATAATACGGGGGAGGACAGAAAGTATGCTGTTTAGTGCTTTTGAAGCAAGAAAAAAGCCTCAAATTAGTAGCTGTAAGAATGGCCTCAAGTGAGGAGTCAGTAGTTGGCGATCAATTAGCATAGATTCTCTTCCTTAAAAAAAAGAGCGAAAGTTTACAAGATTGACAGTAGAACAGTTGATGCCTCCATGAGCTTCTTTTATATATTCCTAATGAAGAAAAATATTGTGTCTCTCAAATTGCAGTGGCTATTGATACCAATGACGTCCATGAGAAGGAAGTGGAAGGTCTTGATTCTCATATACAGGTGGAGAAAAATGGCGTTTCTGTTGAAGTAGCTCCTGAAGATAAGAGGCATGCATCCACTGAGCAAAAGTCTGAACAGAAATGTGAAGATTCAGGTGATAAACACTTCTATGCTGAACCTGGACAAAAATTGTTAGTTTTTGCTGATTTCTGAAGACTAACAAGAAACAATGGTTTAGATTTGTTTTTATCATTATTTAGATGTATTCTTTTGTCTGTACTGTTGAGATACATCAGACTGTGTCCTCTCTTTTTATGAAGTGGGCCTCTCCAAAATGTTCTATGCAGCACCATTTATCTGTCATATGATTTTGCTAGACATTCTTCTTTCTTTTTTTCAATTGTCAGTTTCTTGCATTTCATTTGCAGGTGATGTATTAGTGCAGCAATCTTCAACTGAATATCATGCATCTTCTATGATGGAAATTGAAACCAATCATGAAGATGCTGACAAAATTAATTGCGGTTCCCCAATTGTCATAAGCTGTACAGAGCTGCCTCAGATTGAAAATGCTAAAGAAGGAGATGGAAGTTCCTTAGATCAGGATGCTCCTTCTAGTGTTGATAAAGAAGCATCTAAAGTTGTGTCAGTTGTTGCAGACCCAGAAATAACCAAAGCAGCAAGTGAGGGGAAGAGCTTTACTTTTGATGTTCCTTCATCAACTGATTTTTCTAGTGTAGAAGCTTCCAAGAAATGGCTACCCTTTCCTTCAGTAGATGGTTTAAAAAGCTCCTTGGTAAGTGCTGTTGTTTTTTGGTTCATGTTTGCTTCTGACATATTTTTCCCTGAAAAATGCACTTTGATGTTCATGAAAAAAATTGCTGTGGTTGAAGGATGTATGATTCTTCTAAATCTCATATTTTGAAGGTTGTAGAGATGCCTACTTCAAATAAAGTTTTTCGATTTGCCTATCATTTATTTGACTCAATATCCTGGTTATCTTTCATGTCTTGAAAATTTTTAAGGTATCTCCTTCAAGTTCCGATGTAGTGCCAGTGGATAGTCAAATCCCTGTATTTGGTAGCCCTGGAAATGCTAAAACAACAGGAAAACAGAGTGCACGAGGGCGTGGTAAAGTTGCTCCTGAAAGTAAAACAAAACGAACATCAAGTAAGGCAGGAAGAAAGGGCAGCTCAGAAAAGAGAAATATTCCTAAAGGACCTGTCCCGTTGGGACGGATGGAAAGTGGTGGAAAGTCAGGTGTTGTGTCCCTCAATGGAACTGGGGTCTACCAGAAGCTACAATCTAGTGAGACACAGCGACAAGGGCAAGTTGACTCTGTTATTAGTAAACCTTTTGGTGTCCTTACAGAACCAACACCTAGTGTTGCAGAATTAAAAGCATCAGCTCTGCCAAATGTGTTGCAACAGCCTTTTACAGATCTTCAGCAAGTTCAACTCCGTGCACAGATCTTGGTTTATGGATCATTGATGTGAGCCCTGTTTCATATAGAATGTCAAATGCTTTCTATTGGATTAAGGGGTTGGGATCATTCAGGTCTATTAAATTTGGTGGTTATGGTTGTCTAGAGGTGCTGATTTCTTATTTGGTGTTCGCTGCAGTTCAAAACTAGTTCCTGAGGAGGTACATATGATCTCTGCATTTGGGGGGCCTGGTGAGGTTCTAATTACAACTCTTTTCTCATGTGTATGATATTTGCCTTTGTGTGTTCGATTCTTCCCTTGAGCACATAGCCCTCAGTGAGGTCACCGATACATGTGTTTGCACATGTACTTACCTGGATCCATGTGCTTATGGAGTGTTCATGGGCTCAGGAGAATAAACTACTTGTTATTAAAAAAAAAAAAGAAATGATGCTTTGCTGTTTTTCCCTACAGATGAGGGCCGAAGCCTGTGGGAGAATGCATGGCGTGCATGTAGCGAAAAAATGTCCCATCAAACAGTGAATGCTAAAAAGAACGAAACTCCTAAGCAAACTCAAAGAGGTAGTAATAATCCTTGAATTTGTTTGATCATGTTATTTGGCCCCATGCGCTCATTGTTTGACTTGGAGATCTTCCAAGAATGCAGCTTCCAGTAAGGCAATCAATAAGGGAGGGCCTCAGAACAAAGTCACCTCTTCACCTGTTGGTCAAGCAAGCGGCAAAAACATCCAGTCTCCTGTACTAAATCCCATTATACCGTTTTCATCTCCACTCTGGGATGTTCATACTCCATATGATGCTTCACGATCTGGTGGAGTTCCATCCCTTCAGCATATGCTTTCTCCACCACACCACAATCAAGCTCCCTTTATGCGAAATTATGCTGGGCATGGTACTGCATGGACATCTCAGACTCCTTTCCGTGGGCCCTTGGTAGCTTCTCTTCAAAATTCTGCCCCTGAAACCGGTGCAGGTCTCCCCCCATCACCTAACATTGAATCTGTTAAGTTAACAGCTCTGAGAGACTCTCCTTTGCCAGATTCTTCTAGTATGAAGAATGTCCCTTCTGGTACTGCTGTTGGAATTTATGCCCCAGCTGTTACCATGGGGAGCTCTGCTTCAGTGGATCTGCAAAAGATAGTTCCATCTCCTGTTCAGTCCTCCGTTGACTCCAAGAAGCCCAGGAAGAGGAAAAAGGCCTTAACTGGCACTGATGTTGTTGGACAGATTACATCACAATCTCAACAAGAAATGGAATCGATTTCTCTTCCTGCTTCTGCTACCAATCATTGGGCACCTGTCATTGTAACAACAACTGGCTTGTCAGGAAAAGGCATTGACAATTCTAGTTTGGCTGTCCCTCAATCATCCACTGGCCATCACAAAATAAGAGATCTGGACTCAAATAGATTTGTTTTGACTGATGAGACTCTTGGTAAGGTGGAGGAGGCCAGATTGCAAGCCCAAAATGCAGAAATATTTGCATCAACTGCTGTTAGTCAAAGCCAGGATTTATGGGATCAGTTAAACAAGCAGAAAAACTCTGCTTTTGTGTCATCTACAGAAGTTAAACTTGCTTCTGCAGCTGCTGCAATAGCAGTTGCTTCCTCCGTTGCAAAGGCTGCAGCAGCAGCTGCTACAGTTGCTTCCAATGCTGCTTTGCAGGTGAAATTGTCTGCTGAGGAAGCATTAGTCACAAGCAGCTCTGGAAATCCTATCCCAAATGATGGAATTTCCTTTCACAATGGTGCCATACAGAGTACGACTACTTCTATATTGACTCAGAAGAGTGATGTTGAGATGAAGGAAGCTGCAATGAGGACCAAAGTTGCTTCTGCTGCATCTTTAGAAGCTGATAACCTTGAAGCCATAGTAAAAGCTGCTCAATTGGCTGCAGAAGCCATAACTCAAGTTGAAAAAGTCATCTCCATGGGGGATTCTTTACCATTGTCTGAACTAATAGAAGCAGGGCTAGGTGGTTTCTGGAAAGTCGCTGACCTTACTTCACATAAAACCACAGGATGTCATGATAAGGAGCTGTCAAGAGTTGACACTACTGCTGCTGCTTGTCCTGATATCCCTCAAAAAGATGTAGAGGATCTGTTGCATGTTGGAAGTGCAGCAGCAAATCAACATGTTTTATCATCAAATGCCATAGACAACATAAAGGTTTCAGCAGAAAAATATGTGAGCTTGATTGATGGGATTGCAGGTCCTGTGATCATGGAAGAAACATCTGATGAGAAGACCATTAAAGAGGGTTCCCATGTGGAGGTACTTATGCTGAATGTGATTTCTGGATTACATAATACCAATGTATATGTTGATGTGGCTCTGTTTTCATTTTAATGTTTACCTTTTATTGGTGAGGTTCACTACATGTTATGTCCAATCCCCTAGTATTACTTACCCATGTTCATCATTTGACTGTATGATTCTTTATTTCACACTTGTTCATCATTTGATTGTGTGATTCTTTATTTCATTTCCAGATTTTTAAAGACGAAAGTGGATATAAAGCGGCATGGTTTTCTGCTGAAGTGCTGAGTTTGAAGGATGGAAAAGCCTTTGTCTCATACATTGATCTTCAACCGACTGAAGGTAATGATTTTCTGTTCCTTTGAGAACAACTGCATCAAATATGACTTCCAAAGAGAACGCATACTTTTTTTGTGGAATAATTGAAATGTCCATCTTTAAGTATCTTTGCATGGGGAATTCGAGATCTTTCTTCTAGGACACATTATCTCATGTTCCATAGTTCTTTTTGGATATCTTTTTACAAAGATGAAAGGTCCCTGTCTTTGAAGATATTGTTTGTTATTGAGCCATCAATAAGATATATGATGGAGGACTTGCAAGGCCATCAAACGTTGTCTGGATGTTTTCAGTAAGTGCTTCTGTTTTCTTATTGATATTGTCTTTTCAGGCTCAGGGAAGTTGAAGGAATGGGTTGAACTTAGAAGTGAAGGCAGTAATGCACCTAGAATACGCTTTCCTCATCCAATTACTACCATGCAATTTGAGGGAACAAGGAAGAGAAGGAGAGCTGCCACGAGGGATTTTACTTTTTCTGTTGGAGATAAAGTTGATGCTCACATGCAAGACAGGTTAGTAATGTTATAAATGTCTCTCGTACCTGCTAGCTTATAATTCAAGTATATTGGGATATGTAAATTTTCAATGTCTTGAGTGGATCACTTGTATTTGTTATATGTTATCTTGATCAATTTCAAGGAACCTTATTTTCTGATAATGAGGAATTTATTTTCCCTCGGGCCATGAACATCCCACAAGCCCATGGATCCAACTCAGTTCACCCTTTTTCCTTGTTTTATGTACCAAGTTAGGTGCATATCCCTTTCAACTATATCTTTTGAATAATCTCCAAAATTTCACTTTATTTTTCCATGCTCCATCTGTTTCAGATGGTGGGAAGGGGTCGTCACTGAAGAGGACAAGAAACAAGGGACTACATTTACAGTCCATTTTCCAGGCATGTTATTTGATATGTCAGAATTCACAGTTGTGTTTAACCATTGTTTCCTGCACAGTAATATTTCCCACTTACTGCTTGATGGCTGTGTGCAAACAACTCTATCTTATGGTAACATTTGCAGCTCATGGCCAAACTTCTGTTGTCAAAGCATGGCAGCTTCGGCCTTCTCTCATTTGGGAAGATGGGGAATGGATTGAATGGTCCTGTACTGGAAAAAAAGAACAATCTCATCTTGAGGTGCTGATACTTCCTTCTGCTTTTTGCCATTGCTCCCCTTCCTTTGCTAGTGATGAAAATATTTTGCCTGTAATTGAAATTTGTGGATCTTGGCCTAATAAAACAGAGTATCTATGAATTTATTTCACAGGGTGATACTCCAAAGGAAAAGCGAAAGAAAATTGAAACTCGAGGAGTTGAATCAAATGGAAAGGATAAGGTTGTGGAATCAGCAAATCCTAAAAAGTCAAACTCCTTGGGTGTAACTGACAGTGATAAAGAATTTAACATTGGTAAAGACAAAGATGAGAGCAAGATGGACAAGTCGAGGACAAGGAGGGCTGGGCTACGGAAACATGATGCTAAGGTTGTATTTGGTGTCCCGAAACCTGGGAAGAAGCAAAAATTCATGGAAGTTAGCAAACATTATGTTGACAATAAAAGCAACAAGGTCAATGAAGTGATTGATGACTCGGTTAAACTTGCAAATTACTTGGCACCTCGGGTAACTGGACCACATGAGCGGAGAAATATCCCTAAAGTCGAACCACAGGTAAAAAAAATTGCTAGAGCTAAGGCCAAGGTACTCAAGTCTGAAACAGTTCATCCAGCAAAGACTAAGGATTTGTCAGAGACTACTGGGAGTGCGTTGGAAAAGAATGAATTGGTGGCACATGAGAAGGATGCTTTTGATATTGAGGAGGGTATGAAAGCAACACCTGAAACTGCTGAGCCTCGCAGATCTAATCGTCGGATCCAGCCCACATCAAGAGTAAATTCCTAGTGTGCACTACTATCTCTATTATATTTTCAGCAGTGTATCAATGTGAAATTTCTTCAATCATAGAATTTACATCCATTTCCCCCAGGGAAGAAGTAGTCCTAAATTTTTATGCCATTCTCATTCCTTACAAATTCACTGTCAACCTAATATTGCCATAGCATGTTGAATATCTTGTGCTTTCATACGGTTTTTAGTGTTCATCAAAGAGCAATAAGCAAATATAGAAGTAATGTATTGAATATCTTTTAAGATAAAAGTCAGTTGCTTACTGTCCATTTCTCTCTTTCACACAGGTCAAAAAGATCAGAATTGTTTTGTTCTTCCTGTAAAGCAATACACTTTTATAACTAGCGTGTGTTTTGTGAGGCAGACCACCTCATTGGAGGATAACTTTTCTTTCTTTTTCCTGTATAGCTACTAGAAGGGCTGCAAAGTTCCTTGATCAGTCCCAAAGCCCCATCCTCTTCACATGACAGAGGCAGCAAAAATGCTAGCAAAACTGCTGCTAGAGGTGAGATGAAATCCCTATTTGAAATTTTCAGATCAATTTCTTTCGTTGTCTTTTGTTCTGCAAATTTCTTCATCATTCCACCACTATGGGTATGGGGAAATTCTATGGTTTGTTGATGCAACATGATATCAGCTCATAAGTTGACCTGATGGCATAAAAAGGTCAAGCAGCAGTTAAAGTGATGATTGAAGCTCTTAATGTATGAAGTGAACCAATTAACTGCTCTGGCTGTGGCAGGGAAATAAGTGTGGCTATGGAGTGTGGAAGGAGAGAGACTCTGCTTACTGTAAGAAGAGCTAAACAAACTTGAAGGACATGGGCTGTGTATATTTATTAAGGTAAGAGTGATCAGGACTAGTGAGTAGTGATCTTAGGGATGAATGAAATAACCTGCTTGCAAGTCTTTTGTTTAGTCGTCTAGATTTGAAGAAAGCTTTCTAACTTAGCAATTTGCTGATATTTTAGTTTAGCATGTTTTACTTGTCTGTTGTATTCTTTGTATGATGATGAGTTCTCTGAGCTGTAATGTAGTGCTGGATCCATCTAGGGGAACTTTTACGACTGGTGATTGTGACAACACAAAGAAGAGCTGTTGACAGTATTTTATGCATCAGTTACATGCGCCATGTGATATACCACTAGTGTGGTTAGTATTTCAATGTCACGGCTGTATATCCATTGGATGATCTGATCCCCAGAATGGAGATAATACCAATGCTTAGGGGATGCGGTAACACTTCTTAGTGTAGGTTTTGTTTTGGACTGGCAACCGATCAGATTACGCAAGAATAGTTCTTGTTGCTGAGCAATTGACTTAGGGACATTCGGAGATTCAGACTTCCCAATGCAGATGCAACGGGCTGGTCTACCCTCATGGCAGTGGATTTACTTACCCTCTGCTTTGATGTTCAATCTTAAGCTGTTCATGCTTATGGGGCTTCCAGTGACGGTGACTGGGCATTGCATATAACATGTCCTTAAGTGCCCAACTTGACACAGGACAGTGTCATCTCGCCCATCATTTGAGCTTGCTGGACTATCATGGTAATATGTCTTGGCATAATTCGGGCATGAACATAAGCTTCTAACGGAGACAGCCGGTCTCCGTTTCCCGAGCATAGAATTGTGTTTGGATCGAGGCGACGGTCCATGGGATGTTTCTGAGTCTACTTATGCTATTACCGTATATTACACACTACAACCTATGATTGCAATGTTTATGTTATGTGAATTAAATATTATATATATATATATAGAATTTCACAACTAATTTCATATATAATGATCAAATTCTACCATTAATTTTATTTTATATTAGATACAGTAATATCATGCTTCAATGGGGAAAGTGCTAGTGTGATATCGAGGTTAATAATATATCATCACATAATATTTCGTAACCTGTTGAGCGTTACTTGTCTCATTAATTTGATGAATTTTCTGATTCTACAATAATATCCTAATTCCCTCTCCCCTCTCCCTTTTCCCTTTTTCATCATCCCGCAAGATGAACACTGCAGCACTCCGTCATGTTCCATTCTGATTCTTGTAATCTAGTCTAGTCTTGGCGACCGATAAACGGGAGAACTGAGCCACCGTAGGGTAACCGTCATGTAGTGCGTGAATTTTGGAACTTTGCAAGGCCTTTGGCTAACCGGGATTATATTTGGATACCCAGAATTGCCAATGATATATTGCAGCACTCATGATCCATTATTCACTCCATTGATTGAGCTTCAGATTCAATCACCAGAGTGCCAGAGGATATGCTCTTGTTACCATAGCACCCCATCCATCGTCAAGTATTGTCCAATGCAGTCGGCGTTTTTTCAACACTCAAAACTCCAAAAAAAAAAAAAAGAAGAAGAAGAAAGAACATATGTAATATGTAAATATTTGTTGTATCACCGGAAAATATATTTATAAGATTATTATTGGGTAAATGTAATATAATATATATATATATATATATTTTTTTTTGTGGGTCTTATTGGTGGAGGAATGCTTGTCAACTACTCTTTAAAGGTTCCCCCACCCAACACACTCACTCTTCGTTTACAACAAGAGCTCTCCTGCTCGGCTCTGCTGTGCTCTGGAAAGTTTTGATATCTGCTTGCAGCGGCAGAAGCTCTCTTCTCTGCTCTCTGTCTCTATAATGGAGAGACCCAAATGCAAGCTCTGCTTCCGGACCTTCGCCAACGGCAGGGCCCTCGGCGGCCACATGAAGGCCCACTTGACACCCCTTCCCATCTCCAACAAGCCCATCCACCGCCAGCTCGCCTCCACCCACTCCCAGCCGGCCTCCATGTTCTCCGCTTACCCTTCCCCTGCTTCTTCTTCTTCCCGCGATTCCGGTGAAGAGGAAAACGTAGACGACAAGGCCGCGATTTACGGGCTGAGGGAAAATCCCAGGAGGAGCCTCAAGTTCTCAGATCCTACGTCCTCCTCCCTGAACGAAGCCGCCCACCCTTACCGAGACGGGGAGGAGAGGGAGGCTGAGTCGACCAAGAGGCGGCGCAAGAGGGCTCGCAGACAGCCCTGGACAGCTGCAAAGGAGGAGGAGGAGGAGGAGGACGCTGCCATTGCTATGTGCCTCGTGATGCTGTCGAGGGACAAGTGGACGGCGTCAGCGAGAAGTGACGTGACACGGCACCGCTGTGAAGTCTGTAACAAAGCGTTTCGCTCTTCTCAAGCGCTGGGCGGCCACAGGGTGACTCACAGGAAGGTCAGGAACACGAAGGAAGAAGCGGAAAAGTATCAGGGGAGGTTTCCCGACGACGAGAGCGAGAGAATCTTCGAGTGCCCGTACTGCTTCAAGGTGTTCGGCTCCGGTCAAGCCCTCGGCGGGCACAAGCGATCCCACCTGATCGGATCGGGAAATGGGTCCCTACTGAGCTCCAGCAAGGCTCAGAATCAGAAAGGGAGCACCTTGATAGATCTCAACATGCCCGCTCCTCCCGAGGTGGAGGACGATGATCGGAGCGTCATATCAGACGGGGATATCGCCGAGCCACCAGGACAAATCTCACTCTGATGACTGGAAAACCATTCATAGGGTGAATGAAGGTGGGGAAAGGAACTTTTTTGAGGGGTCTTTGAGAAATCTGGAATCCATCACTGCTCGCAAATCTACTCACATGGAAGATCATGTCATGTTAGAGCTAAGTTCACGGCTTCCCGGAAAATGCGATCAAAGAACATTCATCGCGGGAGCCCGACCAAGCTGACTGAACACTATCATCGATTATTTCAGTTGCTTCTTTTGGTATCTGTTCATCGAAGAGAAGGGTCCGATGGATCTGAGAATCAGTAGTAGTACAGTAACAAACACTCACGGGAATTTCTTTCCTTTTTCTTGTTCTTTTTTTTTTCCCCCAATTGGACTTGTGTTGGAAATTCCATATGCAGAACAGGACGTGTTTGTCATTTTGGATCAAAAGCTATTCTTCCTGTCAACAACATGGGTTGTTGTTTGGCACCCATTTTCACCACAATGGGATAGATTCATGATGATGAGAGATTTATTATCTAGTAAATTGATCCAGTTTAAACATATGTCAGTTGGGGCATATGGCATCTTTGGACGTTGGAGTGTTGCAGACCCAAAAGAAAAGCTCTTTCTTACTTTTTGGTCATTGTGATCTGCAGACACGATCTAGTTGGGAAATTAGGTGAAAACTTCCATCCCTCCCCCACAGTTGGCAGTTTGAGTTGGCGTGAAGAATGGGATCAATGATTTCAGGATGAACCAGAACCAGAAGAAGTCGCCATTGATCCCAAACTCTGTGAATTTGTCAACCACCTCAATGTGGCATAACTATTGGAGCAAGCTCACATCAGAACTTTCACGGTCTCGTACGAGTGAGCTGGAATAACTTATGTCGAAAGCCATGATCGCATGGAATTAATTAGATCGGCCACGTCAGTTCAGGTACGAGTTACCTCACAGCCTGAAAGTTGGATGGTAGTTTAAGATGGCAGAAGAGTACGGAGGTGATGGTGTTTGGCATATAGGGAGAGACACAGAGTTCTTCTCGGATTTCTAGTCTAATTATATATGTATATATATGTATGTAGTATTGTATACAAAATTTATAAAAGAATAACATTTATAGTTATAATCCTTGAAAATTCAACTAGAATTGTCCCTAAATTAATCGGGACACCGTACGGGTTGTGGGGTGCTGGGAGAGGTAAAAATGTTTAATGAGCGGTTCGAACCGGTTCAATATGAGTTTAAAATCATTTGGTCCGATTGCAGTTCAACTTATTAATCATAATGAGCTGGTCTGGTTATTGGTCACGATTTAGGAAAATGTAAACCGGCCCAAAATAGTTCTTAAGTGGGTTGGTTCATAGTTCGGGTCGGTTTAAACCGTGAACGGTTTATCTTTTTTAAAACAATTATTTAAAATAAATATTTTTTATTTTTTAAAAATTTAAATTGAACCAATAAAATATGATCATTAATTTGCAAGGCTTTTGGCGGTTTGGACCGGTTTTACAATGTTTCAAGGTTGGTCCCCAAACGGTTCTAGACCTATTCAAAGAGACAATATGTCGGACTGATTCCGATTCAATAGGCCTATTTCTTGAACTAGGCCCGTAATTACCTTTTAACCTAATAAGAGCAGTTATGGGCCAGTTTGAGACTGTCCGAGTCAGTTACAGATTTTGATTGGCTAATTCCATATCAAATCAGCCCGTTTATCACCTCTAGAAACAGCTTGCATAAGCTCCCGAGTCAGTGGGAGCCCTCACCCGATAAAAAGGCGCAAATGGTGGGGGAAGACCAAGTGAAATCAACAGATGAGGACTTGACGAGAGGGGTGAGTTGTCCCACCAAGCGCAAAAGCCGGGCAGGGATTCAGATTTAAGTTCCCAATCTATGTAAAATATCCAAAACATAGATTCCGCATTGGAGATATTACTAAAGGAATTTTGGAATCATAACAAGTTTAGATTTTGAGCGAGGAAGAAAGAGAGTACACAATTGTTGAGAGTAAATATTGAATGTACGGAGTAATCGAGCCCTAACCTATTAGAATACGAAGAGAACCAACTAAATATGAGGGAAATTTTTAGATTCGAAGTGCTTCGTCCAGTGACAGGCCGACCCAAATTCTTGATCCTGGGAAGCGATTTCTGCTCTTGTTTGTTATGTTATGATTAGTTTGGATTGGTTCATAGATCGGACTTGAATGAATGGCATCTCGGGGAACAACAGTCTCGTCCAATGTCTTTGACCGCTGCAACGATCTTAGAGTCCCTCCTCAAGTAGGCATAGGGACGATGGATGGTCTTGTCTGTGTCATTGACGAGTCGAAGGAGGATTCCAAATGGAAGCAAATCTCATCTCACGCTATAGCCAAATGTATTTCTATGGTACAAAATGCAGCGACTCTGTAGTCCCCCACCCGACAACCGAAAGAATAAATCTTCCCCTCGACCGCCCGATTTCCAACCCCGCCACGTTCCGTCAAGTCAGTACAGCTTGTTGAATCCCGGGCCGGGAGAGGATTCCCCTAATCTCGGGAGGAAGGCTTCCCTCTCGGGCGACACCTGGACGCTGGCAATGACCCTCGTGAGAGCCGTCCACACAACTGGTGCACAGCAGAATGCATAGCCGAACACCGCCAGAGCCCTGACGACGCCATCCATGTACCATGGATAGGCCATCACCAGGAGGGCACCCAGGATCCCGGCCCACGGCACCAGCACGGCGAGTGCTGGCAGCAGGAAGGTGTTGATCGCAACCGACGAGAAGGCAAATGAGCCGAGCAGGTAGAGGCTCCAACCAATGATCGGGTGGATCGTGTGGGGAATCAGGAAGAATGGGACTACGTAGGACGCCACGATCGACCACAAGGTGATCGCTCTGAGAAAGATCTGAATCAAGGATGTGCTCTTGTCGGTTGCTCGCCGGTAGCAAAGCTTCGAGAAGCTGGGCCGTGTCAGCCGGGTCATCACAATCATCACCAAGTAGAATGCCGATTGGATCACCACGAAGGGCATCTCTGCTCCATACCTGCACAAGGAATGGTTATCAATCAATTCAGTTTCAGGAAATGCCGATGAATGATCGATGCTTATTAGTCACTTCCCGAGAATCTGATTACTACGAGAATTGGAGTTCTTACCCAAGGGTTTGGCGGCGTTGTTCGTGCCACAATATTCCTAGAGGGAGGACCGGCCACGACCACCAGTACCAGGGCTTCAACCAAGGTGCACTGGGGAAAGTGATAACACTGTTGGGTCCACACGGTACATTCCAGCGGAGCTTCAGATCTGAAACACGCACAAGTCCATTAGAACCCCAACAAAATGTAGGAAGTCATCAGGGGAACCGAGTGGCTGATCGGGATGTAATTGAATTTCTTTTGTGCTCACAGTAGTAAGAAGCATCCATTTGGTAACCGAGAGGGAGCCTGAAGTTTCCGGCAAGTCTGGTGCCATTGGGAGGAGGGTGAAACATCGGCTGATCCAACAAGTCCTGGAAGTAGCCGCAGATGAAGCCCTGATCGGCTCCATCAGGGTTCTCTTTCCCGATCTTGAGCTGATGAAGCATGTCGTCGAACACTTCCATGGATGGCTGCAGAGTCATGCACACCGGAATCTTAGTCATCGAACCACAGAAGAGGGGAAAAAAACAGATAAACTGCACAGAATCGTGTTCTTGGAACTGTCTGAAATAATCCGGACCACAGAGTTTCTCGAAATGAGGTGTAAATGTCGTACCTGCAGCACAAAAGAGTCCGGTGTGGAAGATGCATGGGTTGATGAAGACGGCACAGAACTGCCCGCACTGGAAGAGTTCGTCAGTTTTCTGGAGGAAGAGGTTGTCCGCGTCCAGCATGACAACCCTCTCGTACTCGACCAAGCTCCAGACGTACAGCTTGTTCAGCGAGAGCTTGAATCTCCAGTCAAAGCTGTGCTGATTCTTGTACGGGTTGTTAAGGTTGTCCACTCTCTTCACCTTTGCCCCATCCTCCCCACTATTTACACAACGAGAAAATAACCCACCATCAGCAACTTTTATTTTTCACCCATGGAAGACAATTTAACTACAAATATTTATGTATTTTGTAATAAGCAAAAATCAACTGTTCATGGGAATGAAGAACTAAACATCAATTTAAAGTTCACGTTTGATAAGAGAGATTGGCAGTAAGAAAATTCAAATCCAATTCAAATCACTGCTCATTAAAGAGAGAGAGAGAATAAAGAAAGAAAAAATCCGATCCAAAAATGTATAAATGGCAGCCTGCAGAAGACCAATGACAGACCCATGTGCTGTCACTCAAGAAGTCATGGCATCCTCGCGATTTGCGGGTGGTCGGTGGATCAGATGGGGAGTTGGCACGGACAATTTTCATTTTTCAGCCGGCTACCTGACTTGGTGACCAATCTCCCCCCAATTACTGCGCCGATTCTCTCTGGCCAGGTACAAAACTAAGATCGACCCGGACACGAAGGACGTCCAAGAACACGCTCCGGAGCTACTTGGAGGACGTTCATTGGGATCAATCAGCAGATGTGAAACTTCTGCCATATGGAAGGGAATTACCGAACTACCTTCGGTGTCGGAGCAGAGCACCCGAGTCTCCATGTTTCCACAAGAAGTCATTGGGAAGAGAAATATTACCGAAACCGGTTTCCATAAGAGGAGTCGATGTTTTTCCACAAGAAAAGTCAAAGAAATCATTTTCCCTGCAGAATTATTCCTAAAACATTTTACTTAGTAACGAATATGATCTGCTACCTTCTAGTAATTCGTATTCGAACTGAACACTAGATGGGTATGAGACTCGACAAGGATATGCAGAGCGATCGACCAACCACATAGCCAATAGCCGGTTGGAGGGCAGGCTTTATATTCAGAGGCTCGAAAGTGAGACTCCATGCCACTGGACGACCTCATCCAAGGTACGCCGGTGAGAGAAGAGGTTTCTTCCAAGTCAGGAGCTTCCCCGAGTTTGGCTTTAGGCAACGGTGGAAATTGTTTTCCAAAGCAGAGAGAATGGAAAATGGAAAAGGTACGAGCACCAGATTATTAGCACTATGGTTCGAACCCGAAAACCGCGGTGAGTGGGGTCGCCCAGCGGGGTCCCACACAGTCTGTGACAAATTCTTCGGTGGTTTACATAGTCATGTGGAATAAGGAAAAATTAAATTTTTAAAAAAAATGAATAAAGGGTTATTATTTCCATAATTATTGCTAAATATCATGCAGTGTCTAAGCAGAAATATGCAAATTTTTGTACACACTGGCGCGGAAGCAACCCCCGAGATCCTTTTCTTATCAAAAAAACAGGAGAGAGGCGCGTGAAAGAGGGAGAAACCGCGTCGAAGACCGCCACGAATGCAGGAATTTGAAGCGGAGGGAGGAAAAATGGTTTTTGGGTCTTGGGGGACTTACAGAGCTTGGACCCAGCGACGGGGAACGTCCTTGGAGGCAATGACGACCAGATCGGCGTCGACCTTTAGCTTGGCCAGGGATCTGATGAGGACGCGCGTCGCCACGTAGAACTCGTAGTCCCTCGGAGTCCCCATGTACATAATCGTCGCGTAGGCCTGCCGCCGGCGCGTCACAGCCACGCCTGCAGGCTCCCCTGCTCCTCTCTCCGCCTCTCCGGAGCTCGCCAGCAGGGCCGCGACCAGCAGCCCCATCCACAACAGGAGTCTGGCAGCCGTCCCCATTTCGCCTGCTTGTTCAGCTTCAGTTCGCTGATCCCGCGATTTGCAGATTGAAGCTAGCTCGTAGTTTCAGACTGAGGCGACCCGGTTGCCTCGGTGACTGTCTACGAATTCTTCGTGAACTGGTTTCTATGGCAATGCCAAGGCTCTGGAGAGAGGTTATGACGCCCCGACAAGGAGGCGGAGAGGGCAGAGTCTCTCAAAAAAATCTCAATGGGGGAAAGAGGCTTTGTTGGTCTCCACTGCTGTCTTCTAGGGGATTATATATACATATATGAATAGGAGATATATGGACGGGCATCATGCGGCTGAGAAATTCTCACATGAGGTGAGCCCACCATATCACGTATGCACTTATCCAATGAGAGGACGACATCTGGGCAACTGTCGGAGATCACATTATTTTCAAAGTAGCCCAACAATTTTCCATCTTCTAATATTGGCCCATCCAACCCCTTTTCTCTCTCCTCTAAAGCTTTCCCATCCACCACCGACATGATTTCTTGCTTCACTAACTCTCCTTTCCATCTGAACTCTCTTTGCCTTCCCCCACCTTTGGCCTTCGTTCAAACACTCCCGCCAGCCTCTCCGTCCCTCCCCAGGCTCCCCTCAACTCCGCAACCAAGCGGAAGAGCCAACTTCTTCGATTCTCAGTCGGTGAGGGAGGAACCCGCAGTCGGAGGCCACCCAAACTCGCCTTCCTAAGATTACGTAAGACTGAAATCTCGTTTTACCTCGATTATTGGACCCCGAATCAAAACCTGGTCCATTTCCAACTTAATTTCAATCTCGGACTTGAGTTCAAACCAATTTCGATCTCAGGCGTGGGTGTATAGGCCGAACGCTGAAGGGGAAGGGAGGAGGGTGGCTGAAGTTGCAGGAACACAAGGGTGAAGAGATTGGCGAGAGGTGATTTCCCTTGTTCATCAGGGAGACGATGGAGAGAGAGAGAGAGAGAGAGAGAGGAGATGGTAGGGAAGGAAGGGAGAGAAAATGACAGATGGGGCCGATTTCAAAAGATGATAAGTTCTGGGTCACTTGGAAAATATTGGGTAAGATATCCTGACAACACGACACGCGTCTTCCGTTCATTGGATGAGCCCATATTTTGACATGGTGAGCTGAGCTCGCACAAGAATTTCTCCTGCTAATTGCCATATGACGAGCCAAAGACCAAGACAAAAGGGGAAATGGTCCGCCTTTAACACCCAAAGCCCGCGTACTCCCCGTTAACACAACTCCTACACGAGAAATTATCATATGAGCTCAGCTCACCATGCCAATACATGGACTCATCCAAAGAATGTGACAAGTGGCGAGTAGATGTGATCTCGATCAAGCAGTCGGCTTGATTCTTAGTCGATTATGCATTATTAATAATATTCGATGAGCATCGTCTCATTTAAATGAGTGTAATATCATATTACGATTATTTTAAGCGAGAAAAATGATCCCATTGGGCTCGTGTGCAAAATTCTTCATATACTTTTAGGGGCTTTTTGCAAAAGGATATCGATTTTCTTTTACGGCTGACTGAGCAAGGGCATTACGATGATGGAAGAACCAGCTGGGTCAATCCTCGTGAGATGGCATCCACTACTAAAATGTACAAATTTGTCAATGTTGGAGAGAGGTTGTTTAGCTATCGTTTACCATTACATTAAAAAAAACAAAAAACAACAAAGATACATAATTAAATATCCAACAATGTACTTGCAACCCAAATGCTTATAGCCTCGAAAATGAACCGATTCATATAATTTCACAAGTTTTTTCTATTGAAATAAGATATAAAATTAAGTTTTATAAACAAATAAAATTTGTTATTGAAAATGTCTTATTTTTTAGGAACTGACTGGCACAAATCTATATTATGACCTATTTAGCTCTTGAATATTGGATCACCTGTACACGGAAAATAAAACTTCCTAAATCTAGCTAAAGTCGACGAGTTGATGCTTTTAGAGATATAATATGGATGATTTGGGCCAGTTCAAAATGTGTCTCGAACCGTTTGTTCCAGTTACAATTTGGTCCATTAAGTGAAGCATACCGGTTTGGTTCAGTTATGGGGTACGGTTCAAGAGATCATTAATCGGCCCGGAATCGAGCGTAAGTGGGTCGTTCATGGTTTGAGCTGGTTCAAATCATAAACCGTGATCCTTTTCTTTTTTAAAAAATCATAATCATTTAAAATGAATAAAAACTTAAATTTAACTTGCATTTCAAATCGAGAATAATCAAATATTTATATAATTTGAGGGTTGAGGGTGAAAATGAGAAAAAAAAAAGAGAAAATTTTAGGGATGGAAAAAAATCCATTTAGACCATTGCAATGGATAGTCAAAATTTGAGTGAGGGTTTTTTGTGGTTCAAGCTTGTTTTATGATAGTTCAGTTCGGTTTTATAACAGTTATAGTCGATTTTTAGACAATATTGGGCCAGTTCAGTGAGAAAACATGTCATGCCGGTTCTGGTTCAACCGACCTATTTTTTGAACTTAACTTAAAACAATCTCTCAATCCAATAAGGCGATGACGTGCCAATTTATGGACATTTCGAACTAATTCCGGGCCAAACCGGCTCATCTAAGATCTCTTATGCTTTAAGCTCCAATAAACAATAATTCAATTTGGCTTTAGTATTATTTATTAAAATCATAGAGCAACTCAAGTATTTCTCCCTCTCTCTCTCTCTCTCTCTCCCATAGCCGACCGAGAAGAAGAGGTCAAGGTGGGCAGTGCCGGTTGATTTGCAAGACATCCCCACAGCTGTACCTAAGACGGGATGGATGAGAAACGGGTCACGGTTGGAGGTCGGGTGGCCTTTCCAACCGGCCATCTCGACCCGGGGAAGGGCGGACGATAAGTAATGCACACCGTCCGATCACGAGCCGGGTAATATCAAGAAAAAGGGTTAACCGTGACACGGTGCTCTTGCTCCAGCTCGCAGTTTGCCCGCTTTTATATGCCTTCATTTCAACTCCTAACACGCACTGGCTGTCAGCCCCCAGCTACCTAATATCTTAGATGGATAATGTAGTGATCAATTATTGAATGAAAAGGAAGTGAACCATTCAAACGAGTACGGGTCTTGGGCCCCCGACCGTGACCACTTTGGCTGCCTGAACAATTGTCAGCAAAAAAAAAAAAAAAACAGTGAGTCCTCGACAGAGAGATATTTGAGGATATCCTCCCTTGCCTTGAATCATAACCATTGATATCCGAAGAAATTAAAAAAAAAAAGAAGACCCATAACTTGATCTTGATCCTCAAACCTCCACTGAGGTTCATCCTTACAAGAAATCATGTTTGGTCACTTTAATTGCGCCAGGATGAGCCCGTCTGATCGATTTCACTGAAATTGTATGTGTGTATGGTGTGTGATATGAGTTAGCATAGGGTCATTTTATATTATTTTTTCATTTTAATAACTTATATACACCTACAAGTTTATAGATGGCCACTTAAATTCACATGTTATTTCAATATTTGTTTGATTGTTCTTTTCAATATGCAATAGCTGTTCAACAAGCTCATAATGTATGGATGAGACATGGAGAATTGTTCGACACTTGCTGGATTTGGGTTTTACTCACATGGGTGGATCAGATTCACCACGGAGAAATCTTTTTTGTTTTCCTTCTAAATGGTATTTTTGATGTCGGACCATTTTATTTTTATTAATTGATTGTGTATTTTAAGGGTGGGTCAATTTCGGCAAATTCAAGTTCCCAAAAGGCCCGATTTATAGTTTTTGGCGGGGGTCAAACAGTCGGCCACTTGTTCCTCTTGCACTGTGGGTGGATCGATCGATGAACAGCAAGATACATATATTTAATTTCATGTCGGTCATTGCCAATTAATATAATTCCTACGCAACGCATCGCCTTTGCCACGATCAACAGTAATATTAATTATTTATTAGCTATTAACAACCCCCACCCCACACTCACCCCGACCAGGTCGGAACTGATCATGTGTCGACTGGACAGGAGATATCTGCTCGAAATATATTATCCACTGGGATTACAAATCGAGAGGTCAATGTAATCAAAGGATAATCAGTTTTCCTTGTTTTTATTGACCCTTTACACATGATCAATCATTCAGAACTGATAGGAATCCTTCCATATTTGATCATGCTATTAATTTAATTTAGCAGGAGAGAAAGGGGGCAGGCCATCCATGGAATAAGAAGGTAAACGCAACATTAGCTCAATGGGTTGCCAAATAGTCTAAAAGATTATGAAAGCCACCACTGGTTCGAGTCGTTTGTTAGCAAAACACTTCAAGATCGAGACCTCATCTGGTATTGATAAGCTTGCTCTTGAGTGTGCAAAGTCGGGACTAGTACGTGTGCGGAGCACACACTGAACCGGGGGAAACCTAGCTAGCTGCCTTGATGGGTGGTTATATCGCACCACTGACGGTGCGGTATCGGGCGACCACTTACAGTCTGGTGAATGACCAGGACTTTCTCTGCATGTCTTTGAGATTCTTACAGATCACAGTCTCCTAGGTGGTTTTGAATTCGACTGTGCATGTACAAGTGTTGCTATCTTGCCGCCAACTTAACCTAGCACCGAGTTTCTCATTCCCGGGTATCGAACAAGATCATATTTCCCCTTATCGAGAGATCCGCTCCGCTTCTCCATTTTGATCGTGTTTGGAGACGTACCTTTAAAGATTGTATTGTTATCCTCCCTCGGATCAGAAGTTGGAAGGTTTCCCTGGTGGTATTTTCCGGCGGAATCGAAATTCAAGACTCGACAATAAGTTCCTCTGCATCCCTGCCTCTTGGCGGTCAGGGAGCCATATACGAGTCATTTATGGGATCCCAAATCTTTGATCTATATGTTGATCAGGGTGCCTTCATTGCAGCCTTGAACGCGGCAAAGGGGTCCTTTATTCTGGCAGTTCTTCGTGCTCAAGAATGTTTTCGAACTGGGCTTCCATTAGAAGTCCAGGCCCAGCAAACAGCAGCTGATGTTTGTTCGAGATTGAAAACTGTAGGATCTGTAGGCAAAATCCCGACTGTAATTATGGAGTAAGGGTACACTACGAGATTGGTCGATTTGAAATATTCGCCCGGGAAATGGCAAGAGATGTCGAGATCCATCGACATGGCTTGAGTCGAGAGTTGAATTTCTCACCATCTCCGTCATCCACCTGGCTCAACTGCAACTGCTGCCTCTCGCACAGACATCAAGAGATGGCACTGGAGAGGGAATACCATAATATGTCTGTCATGGATTTCCCGAGCTAAATTGGCTCGGATAGTTGATTGAAGCAAGTCAAGAAGGACATTCCTGGACTGATCATAGAATCCGGTAATAACATTTGGCTTGAATATAAATAAGTTGAAATCTGATAATTGTCCATTCAAACTGAACACAATACAATCGACTGAATTTTTGGACAATCAGAGAAATGAGTGAAGAATTCTGCTTGAATCGGTCCTTTTTCCCCGGGCGGGGCGGAAGCACTTCACGGTGGAAGTTCCCGAAAACAAGTACACATCGACCTCGACAACAGTGTTATTATCAAAAAGAAAATTAGAAACCAAAGAAACAGCGTCAACACTATTTTCCACAACTTCCTGAATCTAACCCTCCAAGTCTCTCCTCGCTCGATCTCCTATCGACAAGGTCATTGGATCCCCTGAGCTTCCCATCTGTTGATTGTTCCTCCGTTCGTGCCCGATTCTTCACTCGTTTGTTGATCCAAGGGACTGCTCCGAGATGAGCGCAGGGGAGCTGCTCGACATCGAGCCTCCGGAGCTCAGATTTCCATGTGGGTAATCGTTACTGTCCTTGTTTCTTGGCTTTGGCCTGCTTATGCTCTAACTCCATTGCTTTCTCTTTGGGTGTCTGACTAGTTGAGCTGAGGAAGCAGATCTCTTGCTCGCTTCAGTTATCTAATAAGACCGACCACTGTGTAGCTTTCAAGGTAACAACCGTTTGGTCTTCGGCGGTGTGGATCTGAGTGAATTGATCGAAACTTGTCGCTTTTTCTAGCCCATAATTTCATCACGTTGATCGGAAAATGTGGGAAAGTTAGGAAATTTAGGTGCCATTTTGGTATTGAAAAATATATGTACGTTTCTGATACTATTTTGACACCGGAGTATGAGAGTATGGCTAAACAATTAGGTTTTGGAAACCCCAAGTATTATTGCTTTTATGATGGAACATACGAAGCTTTGACCTTCTAGTGGAATTCCATGTTTGTCTACAGCAGTAGTCGAGCCATAAGGGTGATGTTCCTCACTCACCCAAGTCTTGTCTTTTCAGTCTCATCTTGCTGATGAAAATGGAAATGAAATGCGGGTTAAAGCATGTTATTCCTTGTTCTGAGCTATGAAGTATTTGATTTATTTTCAGGTGAAAACAACCAACCCTAAGAAGTACTGTGTGCGTCCAAACACAGGAATTCTCCTACCACGGTCAACATGCGATGTCATAGGTACTTGCAGCAGTGCTTCCATTTGCATAGTTTCTCTGACCCCGTTCCTGGTTTTTTGTTTTTCTTTATTAACAAGTAAAATATTTCTTCTCGTCGTCAAGTTACAATGCAAGGACAAAAAGAAGCTCCTCCTGATATGGAATGCAAGGACAAGTTTCTCCTCCAAAGTGCAAAAGCAAATGATGGCATGACTGCTAAGGATATAACTGCAGAAATGGTACATGAAGGCCTGCCTCATAAAATGCAATGCGTTGAGTGCTTAAAATCTACAAAGAAGAAAGGGGAAGAGAATTGGAACAGAGAGTTAATAAGGGACAGTAAAAGAGGCAGGGAGGAACCTACATCACTAATTTAGTTATCAATGGCATATCCATTTAATGGCTTAAACTGCTTGATGAAATAACCTGATTTTTGCTCAGTTAGTATTTAAATGTTCTCAAACTATTTGTACTCTCTCGTCCCTGTAGTTCTGATGTTCAACAGATTCTAAGCACTTAGTCTGTTAAATTTCATCAAAATATCATGCCTATTCTTGCTGTTTGATGCTCCTATCTTTAATAACTTGAGAAGTGTGGTTGATACAGTTCAACAAGGGAGCAGGAAATGCTGTTGAAGAGTGCAAATTGCAGGTTGTCTATGTCTCGCCGCCAAGACCACCTTCCCCTGTACAAGAAGGTTCAGAAGAAGGGTCTTCTCCCAGGGCTTCTGTGTCAGAAAATGGCAGTACAAATGTCACCAAAGTACCCAGTGTTAGCACTTGCAAAATCCATTTATTTTGGGGCTCAAACGGTCTGACTGTTTGGTAGATTCCTTTATCTATATGAAAGTATAGTATCAACAAAATGATGATATGGGTTTTTTTAAAATTTTTTGTGGGGCAACAGGTTCAACGGTTGGTCCCTGATTCTCAAGATGAATCTTCAGAGGTATGATAGCCCTATTTCTGTAACCATTACATCATTTTTTGGTGAAAAAGGAGGAAATGCAGCTACCCTTCTTCCGACAGAAGATTGAGTAAACAAGCAGCAAGCCTGAATTCATGTGCCCATTCTCTTCCATTTCTTTGCATGTTTATCTGCAGTAAGATCATCTGTAATATCTCAATTGATTTTGCAAGAAAGAATTGACAATCTCTAAATTAATTCTCTTTACCACAAAACACAGACAATAAAACCCTTCAGGCAACACCGTCAGCCAGCCTTGCTTGGTGGTTTGTTTAGAAATGCTAAATAATGAGATGGAAGAAGCACTACGCAAATGCCCAGGAAACTAAATAACTCATTGCTTGTGTTGATGGTCAATCTAGAATTGCTGACAATGATGCAGCTTGGTGGCTATTTGGAATTTCACAGATGAGAGATCTTATTGTGAAGTTGATGGAGGAGAAAAACAGCGCAATTGAACAAAGTAACAGGCTTCAGCAGGAACTGGTAAGAAGTTATGATGCTAGGCTTATTATTTATGCAGTCTTTTTTCCCCTCCATGGACATTCTAGTGCATTTCACTAGAGACTAAAAGGAAAAAAAATACTTAAGTTCATCTATGTTCTGGAGTCTGCTTTTTCCTAAATCCATGCACGATACAGAATCACATCTTGGTATATGTATGTTTTAATCATTTGAGAATTCCTCTAATGCATTCTATCTATCTGTGGTCCTCCATTTTGGGTCATATCTTACTTTGCTTTTTGACATAAAACTAATGATGTACAGGAGCTACTGAGGTGCAGAGTAAACCAGAAAGGAGGTAACATCTCGCTCATGTTCGTGGCCATTGTTGGCTTTGTTGGGTTACTTGTGGGATTCCTTCTGAAGAAGACATGATTTACAGAGGCAAAGAGAGTCGATGCGTCAAGCTTCATTTTTTATGTTTGTTTTTGTTCCAGTTATACAGAAGGTCTTATCAAAATGTGCAAATCATTTGATTGGCTTTACTTACTGGCTCTGTAAATGTTTGATTTTCTGAAACGGCTGTTAATTCAGGATGCAATCTTTCATCTTAGTGTTTCCGGATAAACATACTTTTTCAAGCTTGTCTCATGTTTGAAGCTGGTAGAATCTTTTCGATGCTGGCACAACAAGGCACAGAGGCACCGGGGGTGGCTGCCCTGCAAACCATTGCTTAAAGCTCTCTATCAGATGTCTACCATCTCGTAAACTAGCCTGTCAAAATTCTATAGAAATGTAGCTACTAGCTTGCGGTATTTGAGCTGAGCCAAGCTATACTACGCTAGTGCTTGGTTTGCCCAAATGGACTTGGTTGAGCTCGAAGCTGTATTCAGTTATGGGCATGACTAATAGAACCTTATGGGGAAACTCATTTTTCAGCAATAGCTGAACCGAAGTCGAAGACAGACTTAGTTGATTCTCATTCTAGATGCAATCTTGACGAAGTGACACCCCTCTGTGTGCTACAGAAATGAAATTACATAAACATTTATCGTCAACTTAAATCTCTTGATATAAGATTCAATTTACAACTGCAAAAAAAAAAGAAAGAAAAAGAAAAGGGGTAACCTTTGGTCGTTAACACTTCTTAAAGTTTCATACTCTACAGACAAATTGATGGCATTTTTTTAATGTTTCTTTTTTGGCATTATTTTACATATGATGTTCTTCTTTCCCTCCAAGCTCGATTTCTGGACATTTCTCCATTTTCGCCTGATCATCAGAACATTCTGATAATCAAAGGTGAATAAGAGAACGAGTTCAGAGGGTGAGGAGAGTAAGAGAAGGTATTTGGGCAGGCACGACATGCCCCAGAACCTGTATGACATCGTAGAGATCAAGGCTGAGATGGAGAATGAGGTGCTTACAGTGATTAGGTGGAGGACGAAAGGAAGGATGTCTTCCACGTTTATAGTGGATGGAATTGTTTACTGATGATCACATATCATGTGGTATCTAATACTGTAGAGTGATTACATTTGGTCAGGAAGGAGGCTTCATCAACAATTCTGAATAAATGTTTGGCCACATATCAACAAGCTGAAGTCATCACAAAATGCTGCTAATTCAGCCACTACATGTCTTTATCTGGTGAATTCCGATAGCCTGTCACCCGTTAACCGGTGATACTTCTGTTGAAACAAGCAACTCCGACAAGGGCCCTAAAGAATGCTGCAAATGCGTTCAGCCCTCTCTCCGTTTCGATGTGGAAGCACTCATTTTGCCGGTGGCACTTGAAATCTCCCTTCACAATCACCTGCTTATTCCTTACATCCACCGTGAAATCATGCACGCCTGCAAAAGGCAAACTGGATCAGGCTGCTGCTTATTTTTAGATAGTGAATGGCCTTTTTCCTTCCATTTTATCCTCTTCAGCGGTACTGATAGTTGATACTGTATCCAACTCCAAACCGGAGACCCGAAAGTTCTCAAGGAATGAGTTGGCAACTTTCGAATTATATAGGGATCGAGAAGTTATCGTAAGTAATCTGAGTTTGGGAAATGATGATACAGCATGGAAGAACTCTGACCAGTCATCTTCGAAACAACATCGGAGATCCGTGCCCTGCAACGGTTGCATCCCATGTTTGCAGTTATCACTATCACCTGAAACTACGACACAGATCATCTCCAATGAGCAAAGAACAAACGGGAAGCTAAAATCATCATTGGTTTGGCAACGTCCCCGAGTTCATTTGGAGACCCAGAGGACATAACCTATTGCAAGGCAACGTTATCGATCAAAACATGTGAATGGTGCTCTTTTCAAACATACCGAGGGGAGAGTGAGGTTCTCGTAATGTAGGAGACATCGGTCAGAAGGGGACTTCATCGAGGACGGGGGAGGGAGTCTGTCTGCCGGGATCTCCCTCTCCCTCCTGTTTGTCTTCTGGAAGATTTTCAGCTCAGCAGGGCCTCTATTTTCTCTGTCTCGTTTGAACCAAGACAGATTACGAATCATGCACAGCCAAGCACACAGCAGCAGACTTCCATGTCTGCTCACGTCCGTCTCTCTATATTTGAAACCTTAGCCTCTGTTTCCTGCTCAGTTGCTCGAATATCATATTTCAGCGTATCATAATGTATATTATACATTACAGAATTAAGGCTTGACATTTCGAAGTGAGGCCCTCAACTCTTCCTACCTACTTCAGAAGCAAGTTGTTCTCGGTTCTTCTTTATTTTGTTCGGCAGGTCGAGGTATTTGAATACGTTCCTGCATGTTCAAGAAGACTTCTCCGTGAAGTCTGTGGAGAAAAAAAGAATATCCAGTGGCGCACATTATTGTGATTAGGCTGATCGTGCAATTAGAAAAAAGGGTTAGTGGATGCCATTCATAATCTATAGAAAATAGCGTGGAGAGCTGGTTGGTGAATGTTAGGCTGTCGTGGTCACCGTAGGAAAACCTACTTCATTGGGAGTTCGCTGGAATGACGTTAACCTACACATCGTAGAGGTCTGGATTCAACCTACGGTTTCCCTGTGCCGGCTGTGAGATATGGGTGTCATGTTCGTCTTCTCGAAAGGAATCTCATCTCAAAGCGCGCCCGTTTATCTAACGGAATAAGTGTGGGCTGAACATTTTTATATTCCCAAATGGAGATAATTGGTTCTAATTTTAAAATCAAATTGTTAGGCATATGTCCTTTTTCTTTATGTTGTCCATAAACGTTGTAGACAAGCTGATCTGTAACGCTTGATTAGACCGGATAAAAGCCCTGAGAAGAATCATAATTCGGACATTCACCTCTGGTCTCTGGTGTTTCTCAGAGTTGGTGGTGCATCACCGAACGATCAGTTTAGCTGTTCTTCGATTTGCTAAGCCAATGGTGTGCAATAGAATCGAATTGCAATCATCCAATCCCGATTGGCATAACAAAATGGGCAGTGATTACAACAGATCAATCAGGCCCCATAAAAGAAACGCTTGGGGGAGACACACCAGGACATACCATGATGAAACGACCAGCTATTTATCATACAGTCCCATTCATCTGTGAGAAAGATGGAAACAATCTGCTCTTATGCATAAGACATAATTAAGTTTAACAGTGCTGAATACTACCCAAAAAAAATACCTACTAGATTCAGACAGTGGCAGCAGCAGCAGCATCATCACCTCCGAGAAAATCTTCTACTGTTTGATGCATAACCACGGTTTCCATCTCTCCCGACTTTCCCGAGTATAAGTTCACGGACTCTCTCCTTTTCTTTACCTTCCCTTCTCAATCTTTCCTCCCTCAGCTCTTCCAATGTCTTCTTCCCACTCTTCTTCCCACTATCCTCCTTCAAACCTCTCGAGGAACCATCCTCCACTTCAACTCTCTCCACATGTTCATCACTTCTTCCTCTCTTCTCAAGATACCAAGGCAGCTTAGTTCCTTTCCCTGCAACCCCATATCCCAACCGATACTTCTCGTCCTCTGCACTCACGACCCTCGGAGCCTCCTCCTTCCTCATCTTCTTCCTCCTAGACTCATCCTTCCCTCCGCCAGATGCATGATCAGAAACCTTTACGGGGTCAAAGACCCTGATCCCCTCGAAGAGATTGATGTGGCCTGGATTCTTGTCAGTATCAGCTGGCCCTGACGGTTGGATCGATGGGGCCAGGCCACGGGCAGTGCGTAGCTGCTCAAGGCGGAACTCGGCATCTCGCTTCCTTGCTTGCTCGCGCTTGAGCTGCTCTTCCTTTGCAGCAGCCTCCTCATCGCGTCGTACTTTCTCTCTATTCTCATAGTTGTACACGTTCCACCGCTTCTGTGGGAGAATGTTCAACCCACCATGACCTCCCATGGTGAATTCCCTGTAGAACAAGTGCTTCAAGAGATAATACGATAGATATCTCGGTAGAATTGCTAATTTGTCTTAGAATGATCGCCTCGATCTTCCTATCGGCTAATTAAACTGCAGAAATTCACAGAAACTGCCCAGGAAGAACCCTAAGACATCCATCACAGATTTCTTTCTATCCTATGGACAGAGTGCTATCCCAAGGATAGCTCAAATCAAGAAATCGCCCCACGCTCACGAGCAGATTTTTGCAACTTCTATTTAAGAATTTCTCATACAGAATAAAGAAACAGATTCCTCCGGAAACGAAGAACCCTGCGTGGACTCTCCCGCTTATGCGCAGATCATTGAACTAATGCAAGATGAGAGAGGAAGGAAGGCGGAAGAAACCTGTGAAGTCAATTTTTTTCCTCGATGGGAAGTCGTCCTCGTCGCCGAGCGGGATGATCTTCGCCCTTGAAAATTAGGGCAGATAGCCCCGTGACTCCTGCTTTGTTCCTCCGCCGATCGGTGAGATTCGATTAACCGATGAGCTACAGTACAGACGACGGTGCAGGAACAGGAAAACGATAATGGGCCAGCCCAAACCTCCTCACATGGGCCCAAAGCCCATCGTATAGTATAGATGCTGGATAGTCACCTTGACCTCACTTGACATGATCGTTACGGTAACTAATAAGCCCCGTGACTCCTGCTTTTAACCAATGCATGTTGCAGCTCATGGTGTCACCCTCACTAAGCATCAATTCCTAGGTTGATCAATGATTATATCTCTAGCGGTTTCCGAAAATATGTGTGACCCCATTTAAAATTAAAACAAAAACGAATGCACAATAAACATTATTACATAAAGAAAGTTTAGTACATAATCTAATTGGCATGTGATCATAGTGACAAACCCCTTGTTCCTCGAGGTGAGTAGGCTTCATTGAGAGATGATAACAAATTAGAAATTTAACTGTATAATAAAATAAAGGATAATTGAGATTCATTTAAATTGGGAATATTATCTTGTGTACTGCAAAAAAATACGCATGAGTAGCTAAAAAATCAATCTTGACTTTCTTTGGTATATATCACAAGTTATCTCAAAAATAAAAAATTTCGAGTATGATGAATTTATTAATAAAAATAATTAATTCTTCTTAAAAAATGGCTAGATATTTCTCAATCATATCAAATATTATTGATTGGATTGTTTTCATTACTCTTCTAAATCCATGAGTTGCTTTGGTGTCATCAAGGTAAAAATAACACTTTTCTTCCCAAATTCCAGCCTGATATGAAGAAGAAAGAGACAAAAAAGGGAGTTTATTAGATCCAAGGAAGATTTCCCGCAAAACATGGACAAGAAACTGGTCTTATTCTCATCTGTAGTGTTTGGGCATTGAGCGTTGACTATCATGTGGAAGTCCAATAGCATAAGCTTCTGTTCTGGGAAATTCTCACCTCAATGATTACAAAAATCTTTAGTGTTTGAAGGTTAAATCTGAAGCACACAGAAGTACAGCTCCAGCACAAGAGTTAGTTCTAGGAAGAAGAAGAAGAAGAAAGGGAAGGACCATGATCGCTGTAGCTCTGATGGGAACCTGGACAAGGCTGGGTTCAGCCGCCCGTTGCCATGGATCAGCCTCTACATCGCTCCAGCCTCCCTCTCCTGCGGCCTTGCCATGGCCGCGAATGCTCTGACCACCTTCCGCTACTGAAAGTTCTGGTTCCCCCGCAGATACTTCACCCTGAACGCCACAACTCTCACAGTCATATCTGTCGCCATTAAGCTCTCCATCAACACCCCAATGCCCTGGCACCAGGACCAGTTTTTGAAGCTTAGCTCCTCTGCCCTCATCTGCACCGTGATGGCCAACTCCATGCTGTCCCTCGACAATACGGAGAGCAGCGAGCTCCTGAGGAACATAGTCGCTCCTACAAGTTTGGTTATTGTAGCAATTGTGAACATCTCGATTCATATTTAGCACTGGCGTCATTTACAGCTTCTTCAAGGAGCACATCTTCCTCATGTTCCTGGTTGTGTTGGGCTTCTCAGCAATCGCTGTCCCCACCACGAAAACTTTCTTGGAGACGAAGTACTGCAAGAGACACGAGCTGGCAATCGAGGAGAAGGACAAGAATTTGGGGACGGGTGATCGAGAGGCTGAAGGAGGACCTCATGAAGTGTTGGTTGATGGCATACACAACAAGCCCGCAGTTCATGGTCAGCCAGTCTGTGACCTGTGCCACCTCGGGCGTATTGTGTCTATTAAGTGCTACAGCTCTAGCAAAAGCCATAATGAGGCCTCATGTTATGGTCCAGGAGTTCAATTTCCGCAAGGCAGAGTAAGATTATAAGTGGTCCTATACTGTGATCCTCATCTTGAAGACCGTAGCAGTCGGCATTAGTGTGTAGAGAACACTAACTCGATTTCTTGCAAGTTATTCTCGATCCCTGAAGTTTAACGTCGAAAGCATTTGTAGATTGGATCAAGGCAGATTGGATATGTACTCATGATATGGCTTCCTGCTGACCGTTGAAGAGCAAAGGGATTTGAACCAATTTCCGGTACTCCAACATGTTTTATCGGTTAACCTTGACAGGTACTATTGTCTCGGCGCTTAGATGGTTTGTGGCAATCAAGTTCAAGTGCCCAAAGATATGATTTTAAGCTCGAGAAGTGCTGGATCAAGATGCTGGTAGAGATGGACTGCCCCTTTTTTCTGCAGTCTTGGAGCAGGCATTGTAGAAAGATAGTCCACGGATTGAAGAACGATGTCATCGAACTCTGTGTTGTAGTGCAGGCAGCAATCGTAGATCAGGACGAGTCACCCTTGACGACATCTCGCGGGGAGGATGAAGATGGGCTTTGTCGAGAAATCAGGTGAAACATTAGAGACGGACGTTTATAGATTCCAATTCGAATATTCCCACTTGAAAAATGCATTACTCATGTGGTAACTCGGAACTGTCCACTGACATCTCGCAACACTGGTGGATTCATCAACCTTGATCTTTATTGCTCGAATTAGAGATATTAAATGTACAAGTTTGACCCAAAATTAGCTCATTAAAACCTATAATTGGCTAAGACTATCCCAAACTAGCTTGCAATTACTCTTATTAGATTGATAAGTGACTGAGTAATTACGGGTTGAAGCAAATAAATACCAGTTTAACATAGAATCGACCCATTAAAACCCGTAACTGGCTAAGACTATCATTGAACTAGCCCATAACTCTTCTTATTAGGTTGATAAGTGGTTGAATAGTTACGGACTGAGGCAAATAAATAGGTCCGTTAAATCGAAACCGGTCTGACATGTTTTCCCATTAAATTGCTCAAGGCTCATGTAAAACTAATCCAAATATAAAAAATCTTATAAATTAACCATAAGATTTTATCAGTTAATTTTAAAAATAAAAATAAAAATATTTATTTAAAATTTTTAAAAATGATGAACAGTTATAAATCAAACCGATATATAACTGTTCATAAAAGGGCCGACCATATATTTATAAACTGTAATCTATAATCAAACCAACCTATTATACTTAACCAGTCAAATTATAATTATGTAAAATAATTTTAAACCCATTTTTAATACGTGGAGTTGCCCGTTAAAGAATTTATTCTTAATATTCATGACAAATTCGTTGGATTCTTGTACACCGAATATCCACTCCGAGCTGCGTAGGCCCTAGGTTGTTGAAGCGTCTACTCAAATCTAACGGTCCAAATAATTCCTCCATAAGCAAGCTCATTTTATCGACGGACGGCAGAGATCATGCCACGTGGGAGAGGACACGCGTCTTCCGTTTGAGGATGCATAACTGACACGCCTTTACTTTGGGGGAAATTTCAGTTTGCTCCCTGACGTGATGGGGATCTAATTTGTGCTGACACTGAAGTTTTCATTGTTTCGCATTCGCCCCCTGAAGAGTAAATGGCCAATATGCTCAAAATAATAATCACATCTAACTAAATTTCTCCATTTCACTCCTAGCTATTTGGATCCACTGGATATACCAATATGAGGTGATGTATACCGAAAAAAACAAAGAAGAAGAAAACTACTGAAGCTATTGAAAGCAAAGTAGAGTTATAAAGTGAAAGTCAGGGATCAAATGGAAATAATACTATGTGTAAGGGGCAAATGGCAAGATTAAGGACAATTATTAATTAATCCTGTTCGCTTTTTAATAAAGAAAGGAGTTAACAACAGCAAATCGCAAGCAAAAGGAGCTGCCGTGTCTCCATTATCTTCTTATTCTTCTTCTTCAACCGGACCCACGCCACGAGCATCAAGAGTGTTGCCCTCTCTCCCCGAGAGCTCCGTCCCTCTCCTCTCCTTTTCCCGTGTCTTATCAAGGTTTGATTTCTGTTCTTCAATGATGGCTTAACTGGGTCCATCCGTTCCTGCTTATTGTTTTTCCATCCTATCCTGATGATCGGTTCGATCACGTAGTCAGTCGTACTTCCCGTATCTTGCCTTTCTTATCCTTGAATTGTGTCTGATTACTCCGAGAAAGTTGAAAGCTTTGGCGCGATCCTGCTGTGGGGAGGGTAATTGACCTTGAAGGAGCTAGTTCTAAAATCGGCAAATTTAGGGTGTGTTTCTGAATTTTCCTTGGTATGCTCTAATATCGACTTTGGATGGGGTAGAAAGTCCTTCAGAGGTTTCCTAGTGGAAGCCTTTCCTTTATCTCTGGATCAAAAGCTGAACTTGATTTTACTACTAAATTTTCTTGGTAGATATGCTTTCTTGAATGTCGCTTGATGTTTATTGTGTTCGACGCCCTTTTCAGCAAGAAATTGTCAATTATCCCAAGCACTCTGTACCATCATATGCTGTTGGATTGAAAGGCAGCCTTGAATACTACTGCTGTGGGAAAAAAAAAAACAATAATATCATGATCTTATTATACACATTGCTTGTTTGTTGCAGGAATAAACAGAAGGGCCATTTGGCTTTGCGGTTTCATTCAACAGTAGCTCAAGCTTGATTAATTCAGTTGAAATATCAGGTGGCATGGCAAAGAGTTACTTCAAGCAAGAGCACGATCTTGGTATGTGTTCCCGTTGCGTCAATGCTCATGTGCTGCTATTGCATCTGATAGTATTTGGCTGATGATTATTCTTATGTAGTGATTGTCTTTGCATGATGACTCTGGCTTATGCTTATGAACAGAGAAGAGACAGGCTGAAGCTGCAAGGATCAGGGATAAGTACCCAGAGAGGATTCCTGTGAGAACAAGTTTCCATTTCTAGCTTTTCATATGTTCTCTTATTCTGTATGTAAACTGATATTTTGAAGATAATTTCCCCAGAAAAAAAACTGTTATAATGGATGCTACGGTTTACTCCAATATGGCTTCCTCCAAAACTTTTCAAGCATTTGAGATCTTCTGATCCATCATGCTTATCCAGCTGGTTTTTCCACTGTTCCCAAGTCCGACCATGAGTAGCAATTACAGCATAACTGATCAAAGACAACATAAAATCATTTTTAGAATGTTGATATGGTGCTGTGAAATTCTGAATCAGTTTTCTGAGGGCTACTTCAATATCATAAATTTAGTTGTTCATCCTGTTTTACCAGCCACTTATTGCCATATCTGGGTCTTAGTTTTCTTGGAACTTTATTTTAGCAGTTGCACTTACTTTGGCTTGTATTATTATTACAGCCTTTTCTAATGACATGCACTGAAATAAGGACCATGCAAGTAGATATATGAAATGATTTTTTGTGGATACGTATCCTTTACATTTTCTCCTTTGTTTTCAAATCTGTTTATTTTGTGTAGCTGACACCGCTCGCCTTTTTTTAAAAGCTTTTCCTTGAAATTTAAATGACTTTTCTTGTATGAGTTCCAAATTTGTTGAATGTTCATATACAATGCTAGCTCTTCTGAATTGTCCTGTACTGGTGATGCAATATCAAGGTAATTGTGGAGAAAGTCGAGAGAAGTGATATCCCAAACATCGACAAGAAGAAGTGAGCTTGCTTTTCCACATCTCTCAGTCTAATTTCTTCACAATGCCATGTCTTTCTTAATTCGTTTCAGTTCATGCAAAATATGGATTAAGGGTCTTATTTTTTAAGAGGGAGAGAGATTCAAAAGCCTAACAAAAATTACACTCTGCAATATGTATGAATTAAACGCCAATGGGTAAGAAGGGTTGTTGTCAACCTGCCGCTAGATTCTAAGCTTCTCCTCCTCAGTAATCCACCCATTCTGTTTCTTTAGTCTTAATTTGCAGTAGCCAAGTTGGTAGTGTTAGTTTTGTGTTGATCGTTTGCTCAATGGGTTCGGAGAGGTGCTTCGCTTCATCCCAAATATCTTACTTGGAAGGGATATTTTTCAGGTATCTTGTACCCGCAGACCTAACTGTAGGACAATTTGTATATGTCATCCGTAAAAGGATCAAGCTCAGCGCCGAAAAGGCCATTTTCATTTTCGTGGACAATGTGCTCCCACCGACAGGTACTACTACAAGCTTTGCATATTCAAATGGACCATCTGTCGTTCTGAGCCCTCTTTGATGAGATTTATTTATCAAATCCAGAATTATCTGGAAGATGGCTATCGCGATGCACATGGTGTTAAGACATTTAAAGCCCGATCCATAGGGAATTTATTTTGGAATCCATTCTTATCATACCTGTTTATAAGATGTTTCTTCCCATCTTCCTCTCCCTTCCATCAATCTGTCCTGAAAAAACCTATAGCACTTGATCTCTCGTGTTTTATCCAACTACATATCGGTTTTCTTGCAACCTTTCGGGCTCAACTGTAGCCAATTTTCTCATTCCATGGTGCCGTCCGTCTTTTGCAGGGGCAATCATGTCTGCGATATATGAAGAGAAAAAGGATGAAGATGGGTTTCTTTATGTCACTTACAGCGGAGAGAACACATTTGGGTGCTAGGGATGTTCCCCCCGATAAATCACTCTGGCCGAAGGTTATTGAAAGCTCTTGCTCATTGAACTTATTGCCCTCTTGGTATTTCCATTTCTGGTGTTATTTGCGTTCTTGATCGTGGTAAGATTTGTCTATGGGCACCCAGCTGATCATACTATGTACAGCTTGTATATATGCTCCAAGAACAAGCTCAGTGCGAGTGTGTCTCCCAGGTCATGAAACACATTATTGAATCTTCTTGTTTCCGCTCCTATTTCCTCGAGGAGGAAGGCGATATTGGTTGTGGAGGTCCCCGTAGAGAAGATCACTTAAGCTCAACTGTCATCATAGAGTTTGCCCGAAATGTGAATGGGGAGTGAGGCCAAGTTCCCAGATAGTAAACACAGAAAACTCATAAAAAGAATATACATATATATATATATATATTCCCAGAACAGACATGGACCTATTATGAGTAGGACTTTTAACTGAGGCATCACAAAAAAAAAAAAAAAGATAAAAGACAGACGACATCACTACGTCAAGCCAAATATGGATTTGCAAGACAATGAAACGAACGTGCAGGAGAGATCAAATTAACATGGTAATGACGAGATTGATGCGATATCTCATGCCGTTGCCAAGCTGAGCTAGATTAATATTCATCAAGATTAAAGTAACAATGTTCAAAATTAATTATAAATAATAAATTGTAGCTGAGATAAAGTGCAACTTTGAAGAAGCGGGTACCCATCATGGGCGTGGTCGAGTGGTTCGACACTTATCATCCCAATGGGAGGACTCGAGTTCGAGTCCCACCTGCCTGCGACGGGAAGCTCTTAACCCCTTAAATGAGCCGACCCGAGGCGATCCGGATTAGTCAGCTGAACAAAGTCTAACTGAATACCGACGGTTTATATAAAAAAAAAAAACCCTGGAGAAGCGGGTATCATTTATATTCTCAAAATGATACTTGTTGTCTAGCATTAGTATATATTGAGTGTGTTGGATCTCTCTCTCTCTCTTATCTTCCGTTGCTCTATACTTAAGACATTAGTAATATTCTATTTTTCAGCTACACCATGGCACATAACCTTAACAATCCCGTCTACAACATAGAAAAGCAAAAGGGTAAAATATCATAAAATTTGAGATTATGTAGGAATTTTTGGGTGTGAGGATTATTGTTATAACCAAAAAATGAAAAAAGTTGCACGTATAATATTCAAACCCCTCAAATTACCTTCACAAAGACTCATCATTTACTACAGGTTCTCCAGAAGCCTCTTGACCTGCTTCCAGCGCTGGCTTCAGAGGGGCAGAGCTGTACAGGACCGTATTTACTTGTCTCCTCAACTCGGCGTTACGGATGATAATGTTTGATATAATCTTCCTCAAGTCGCCCTCCACGCTGTGGGTGCCAGGCGTGTCGGAGTGAACGTCTTGGACCAACTTTAGGGCCTGACAGATCCTTATCAGATTAGTCACGTGGTCTGATCGTGGAACAATAAACAAAGAACACTTGGGAAGCATAACAAAGATATGAAAATATTTTGTGTTACAACTACCCGAGAGAATGAAAATGCTCGGTGAGTCATGTAAGAATGGTTGTAATAACAGTCATTAAGTGAATGGGCAGATAATGTGCTTCAACGTGATCGAAAAACTGCCAAGAATATGATGCAAAGCAATCAAAGTACTCCATAATATATTGCCACATAAGTCAGTCAAGCAAACAGAGAACACCAATAACATCTATCCTAAAAGAGAAAAATCGATTATTCTGATAAGATCATGATGAAGCAAATGGTACACCTGTGAGGTAATTAGGCTGACTGCAGACAAGGACTCAGTGGCAGATTTTCCATCAACCGACAAGTCATTAATATTGAGCTCGTTCATTGTATTTTGAAGACTTTCACATTCCTGCAGAAGCCTCCTCCAAGCAGTTTCGGTTGGACCATTCCTCCGTTTTTCCTCTTCAAGAAGTTGCTGACAAGATATTACAAACTTCAGCAGCAAGAAAATTGAAAATTGTAGCGATGTGCAAGGTAGGCAAGTCCGTTATCAGCTAAAGGACTAGTACTTCATCATATTGGGTACAAATCACATAAACAACAACAGTTGCTTTTAGTTCAATTGAGTCACCTCGAGTTTAGACTTCTCCTCAACAGATAAAGCAAGCTCCTGCTTCAAATGGGTTTGGGTGCTCCTAAGTGACTTCACTTCTTTAACTAAAACTTTAACATCTGCTTTGGACCGCGCTTCTAGCTCTTCGTATCCTTTCTGTAAATCCCCAAGGTACTCTTTTGTTGCATCCAACTCCTTAAGCAACTTGTCCTTCTCCTGGTCAGCAGCTGCTCCAGCTGACACCACAGTTGACTCCCCATCCTATTACACATTTACCCTGTTACAGACCAGCCCAGTACAAAACAACAATGCACTACAAGGAAAGGCGTATTCACATGAATAACCTGTCTTGAGTTTAACAACAATTCCATCTCAAAGGACTTGCGCCGCAACTCCTCCATTTCCCACTGCATTTGGGTGAATCTTTCCCTCTCAGCTAATACTGCCAGTTCTAGATTTTCTATGCTCTTCTCTTTTGTACTGTTAAGCTCCACTTCCAGATCATTAACCTGAGTAGATAAAACCATTTACTGCCACATGGTAATCTACCATAAATTCATGCCTAGTTCATAGAAAACCAAACTAGACATAATATAAGCACAAAGATTTGTCAAACTAAATCAGATCTTGAAAGGTTTAATCAAGTGAAAGCACAAAGTTCCCATGAATTACACATGCACAAGAAACCTATCAGAAAGGAAAACTCTTGAACTCAAGGGTTGAACAGGCAGCCAACAATAAAACCCACAAATCATCAATTGGCTGAATAGAACATACTTTTTACCCTATTGCAATGGCATTACTAAAATTAATTACGTATCTAAGTATTCAGTTTACAAGCACTTACGAGTGAATATCTGAGTTACTATTGCTATAGTTGAGTTCCATATATATTTATAGGAATTGAATTTAATCCTACCTGCATCTGATATATAAATTTATGAACTTGACATATTGGAAAAGAAAAAAGAAACTGTGGATGATACTGGAAATTTCCATCCACATGCAACAATCAACACCATTATAAAACATACTGACTCTCATCAAAAGAAGTTGGACATTCACCATGAAGGGCCAACTATAGAACTACGATTTAAATTTTGAGTGGTTTGCTCAGAGACAGGCACACACCGAAGCAAAACAAGAACCATAAGTGAATAATGAAAAAACTGTCCCAAAATAGACACCTCATTCTGTTTTTGTTGTAATATCTAAATCTGAAAGAGATATTTGATTGATCAAGAACATGCACTAAGATGGATCGCTTAAAATTGTAGAGGATAAAGGATGAATTAACCCAACAAAATGCTTACACAGAAGGACAACAGCTAAAACGCAAACTTACTGAGGGTAAACGTAAACTCACCATATTAGACACAATCCAGATTCTAAGAATAGGTTTTTAGCTCTCCTTTATATTCAGAAATGTTAGGTGTTCGTCATGCATAAGCAGTCACTCAAGTTAGGAAATTGTAGATCTGAAGAGACCTCCTCAGCTCTCAGCTGTCACTGTCATCAATTCACACTGGCCTTACAAATCATAATATAAATCCTCATCAAGCATCACTACCTTCAACTTACCTTTGTTTTAAGGTAATTGCTAACGGCAATTTCCTGATTCAATCTAACAAGAAGATCCTCCATGTCAGTTTTAGCAGTCACTAATCTCCGATGCATTGTGAAAAGGACTCTGTTTAGTTTGTGGCGCTGATCCATGGGAAGGATTACTTGGTCGGAACTTCGCATATCTGTAGTACTTAGAACTTCCACACCTCCGGGATGGTAAAGATGGCCACTACCATACAAGTCAGAGATTCCAACATCTGATGTCTCACGGCCTCTAGGACAGCTCATATCGCTACCAGAACTATCAGCAGAGAGTTTTCGGCCATGACTTATACTCTTAGCGTGCTTGAGCTCTGAGAAAAGTTCAGAGTCATTTCCAGGAAGGTATGAAACTCTTGAAGCATGGCCATTTTCAGGAATTTTCCCAGATGTAGTATTCACATGGCCAACTTCAACTTTATTTCTAGGAAAGCCTTCCAGCTCCTCTAGAATAGCTTGACTCATGAATAAGCCCTCATCAATATTAGAGATGCCATATTTCACAAGTTTCTCTATTGGATTTGACAAGTCTCCATCCAAAGACAAATCCTCCATGGCCATTTCAGAACTGTTGTCTCCCGCTAACCTTGGTGTTCCAACATCAGATGTCTCATACACATAGTCACTGCCATAATCTGGCTTTATAGATGGACTAGCAGCATTGGTAGATAGGCTTGAATCAGGATTCATATGAGTTGATGATGCTGAGCTATTCTCAGAACCTAATACCTCTGCCGAATTTTGATTTGCATCTTGAAATGCTGGCATTAAAATATATAAGGATTACGTTGTCAAAGCTTGTAAATCTCAGTCATTAATAGGAGCAAATATTTTTAGTAAGACAGATTCCCATTGTTAGATGAAGCACAGAGAAAAAAAAAATTAATCTTTGTAGTGCACCAAAAGATTTTGTAATAAATTCAAGCTGAAGATACATACAAGATCTTGCAGCAGCTTCCAGTTCAAGAAAAGCAGCAAGAGAAAAGCTTCTGGATAAGTCAATATCAGACAGCAGCTTTGTCATCCATTCCTCCAAAGAGCATCTTCTCTGCAACAAATCTAAACCTTCTAAGAGAACTAGATCAATGATGACATTCAATTTTTTTATTAACATGTCGTACGATGACAATCAAGGAGTTTGATTTCTCAACTTTTAATTTTCACATGCCAATCGGTGGGAGTGTTATGACATTATCACTATCACTTATAGTTCACTGATGATGTTCATGGTTTCAATTTCTCAACTTACAGTCTTTGATTTTTATTTGTTATTAAAGCGAGGTGCAGTCAAGGTGCAAAGATTGCATATTCCCTGAGGCACAATGAGCAAAGTATGCACAATGACTGAAGACAGATACATTTCTTTCATCTCTCCATTCTTATTCTTCTTTCTCTTATCTTCTTCTTACCCACACCAAACTTAAGTGGCATGCACAACATTGTCACCTTGAGCCTCACAAGGTGCAGTGAAGGCGCCTAAGGCACTTAAACCTTGTGCTGTGCCTTGAGCACCTATGCGTGAAGGCAATCGCCATTAATAACATAGTTTCTTAGAGGATAATGACAAACGGTTTTATATGACCTCTAGCTTAAAAGTTATTCCTATGAACATAATAAACCCAAGATGTTACAAACCCTGTAATGGGAAGCTTGCATTAGCCAACAATTTTTGAATCATGATGGAAGAGTAGTGTGGTTAAATTAAGTGGCCAAAAAATTAGAATTATCAACTAATCTCTTTTGTACATGATAATAGAGAAATTTGGACGTTTTTAGAGAAACTTATGGATAGTGTGTCTTTGATAATCATGCTTCTTTTTTGCTAAACTTAAGGCATGGTAAAGGTCCGCCACCCATAAACTTCATAAATTTTGGCAATAGATAGGAAATATAACATAGGACGAATTCTCTTCAGTCTACTGCCGCTAATATACTCATCAGCATTTTAACTATCCTAAGATTGAAAAGAAAAGCATAAATAGCAGATATTGCAAATTTTCAAGAGAGAAAATTCCTTACAAGACATCCGACCAAAGGCTAAAAACAAGAGAATGAGAGAACAAGGTACCTCATCCAACAAAGTCCTGCTTCTCATCCTCAAGAGTCCCTTAGGAGGAACTGGTGGCAGGTTTTTCTTTGGAAATGACCGTTTAAGCTGTAAAAGATGCAAAAAAATTTTACAGACATTATTTCCTCCAAACAAACAATGAGAAAATTATTTCCCATTTTATGAAATCAAATGAATTGATCAATAATGATACTTTCTGAACATCCATTACAGATGAGCATTAGCCAACCAACCATCCACGAAAAAAAGGTTCAAACACTCACATCGGCGAACAACTTCAAGAAATCACTAAATCTTCTTAGCACACCATGCATTGTTGTAACCCCCTCTGGTGATTGCAGACCAATCTGAACCCTGTAAAACTGTCCCTTGGGAATGTTAAGAAGGTGCAATCTCCAATACTGGTAAGCTCTTTACAGAAATGTCATCTTATCAAAGCACTAAGGGAAACATCGAACCCTTCAGTTTGTGGCCATTTTTACTTTCTTTAACTAATTCCCTAATTGCCAAGAGACTGGATAGATAAAATGCCAAACAATATCAGATATCATGTACATCAAACGCAGAGCATTCCAGTGCCACTAAATTAATATGCAATCATAAAAGACACAGCCAAATACATATTCAAAGAAAAGAAAAAGACATGCTTCAGAGAGAGAGCATCAAAATAGAACCGTACTAGCTACATCAGTTAATTTCTACAATTTGAGATATTATCAAGAACATTAATGAAATACAAAAGTTCATAACTCAATAATCAGAAAACTTCCCATAGGATAAAAATCGGCAATCCTGCCGTAGACTTTTTACTATTACCCATTAAGTACAGTGCTAAATCCTAATCCAAGAAAGATCTTGCAGTAACTTTTCAACCAGCTTGATGCTTGAAAATGGACATTAACTTCAGTTATCCCATGATCGCACAAACTTCTCCCTAAGAAAGGGGAAAAAGAAATTGAGGGAGAAGATTATCCTTCTGAACTATCTAATGCAAGGATATATTCTCACATGAAATTGAACCAAATGACTGCATTCGTAGCCTTGTTAGCCCTAAGCATATATGTATCTAAGTATACCTATAGTACTGATTCAAAAAGTACAAGGCAGTGGCTAAAAAAATTAAGAACGAAAAGAAAAGCACAAATCCAACAAAAGTTGATAGATCTGTAAAATTTAGATTACCACAACAGGATCTGAATCCCTAGATTTCGGCAGGACAACCCATGACGGTATTGTCACCCAGTAGCACCACCCGGTACGAGTGTCGCGAGGCATCACAGTGTCCTGGCCATTCTGCATAAAGAATATGGGGGTGAAGATGGTATTCAGCAACATGGATGAGAGCACTTAATTTCACAGCCCAGACTAGATCAAGTCAATTCGCGTAATTTAGCTCAAATTGATCCAAATTATACCACATATACGTCAAATTCAACTCTAATTAAAACCTAAGATGAATTCGGCCAGCGGACACAGAATGTTACCCATTTTCGAGGAGGAGGGCTCCAGTCCATTCCCAGAGGTAGTGGCGATGTCCCATCGTGTCGATGCTTCGGCGGACTCCGTCTTTGCATCGCTATCTTTCTCACTTACTAGAGTCCACTCCCTAGACACATCAGATGAACGAAGCAACCGCGTCCTGAAATTCACGTAGCCGATCACTGGATCGCTCTCCTACTTTTACTTCCCACCAGAACTAGGACCTAACTGCCACGACGTGATCGATGTCTGGAGTTGAAATTGGAGGTTGTGGGAGCTAGGGTTCCCGTGATCTGATCGAAGCTGGCAGAACAGACCACCAACAGGTGGCCCCCGGCAATGATGCTATCCTTGAATGCGCACTGGCAGCAGTCAGTCGAGCTGAGTTGTATCCAAGAAGGAGGCTGCTTGTGAACTGAGCAGTGGGCGATGATCGAGGATGGCGTTCTCGCTCCGTGTCTTCTCCCTCGGAAGACAGAGAGAGAGAGAGGGAGGGAGTTGCTAGCTGAGAACCCGAAGAAATTGTCGACCTAAGATGAGTCACTCATTTTTTTTTCTTTATGCATTTTTTGCCCCTAGAGACACAAATTTTTAGTCTCCAACAAAGCCGAAACCTAACCGTCGTCTTAAACAAATCTTAATAACGAAATGCTAACAAATAAATTGACAAAAATTTTGGCAAAAAAAAAGTGAAAAAATTTATTTTTCGGAAAAAAAAGTGACACAATTTTTGGTGGACGTAATTAGTTTATGCTTTAAATATAACTATGATTCCATATGATTCATGCAAACTCATCATACGATCTAATATTAAATATAATAAGAATCTTACTGATCTATGACGAGATTTGTATGCAATAAGGCCACTAAATATCATGTTTGATGGCTGATTCGAGGAAATTGCAACCCAATATTGATGAAGCGATAATAACATTGATATAGTAAAGATGTCTCAATCATTTATGGAATGATGGATGGACGAGTTAGGAGTGAATGTCACGGAATATTATATACGGTTTAAATACTTAATAAGAAATAAAGATAGAGTAAATCATCACATTTTAGGACGGTGAAAAAAAATGATGGATGGCCGAGTTAAATTTTTGTATGTTGTGGTGGTGGTGGCGAGATTGCTCGTGCCATTGACTCCAAACAATGCAAAGTTAGAGCATTGCAAATCGAGCCGACCCGATTTTAACACGTTATATCAGTACAATCCAATATATTACTGTGTCAGACCACATTGCTAAATAAGATATTGGCCCAATAAAATTAGGTTTAATCATGATTCGAATACTTATCCAATCACCTAGCTAAAAATTTTCACTATAAAATTTTTTTATAAATAATTATGAGAAATCTTATTCAAGTTGATTAACACTTTTTTTTCTTCCTACCGTTTAAATCTCGTTGATATAGACAAAATGCATTAGAAGTAACATAAAATTGTTACTTTTGTTTTAATGTAAAATAAATTTTTAAAAACAAGAAATTAATATTCAGGATATTGGGCTGACCCGGCCCGATAAGTTTTGGCCCAATGCGCCTAGTAAAATTATCGGGCGGTGCCAGGAAATTGCCAGCTCTATGCAGGGTGCATGCCACTGTACTGCCAATAGCCAACAAAGGGAATTCAGAAAGAAATTGACCCAATTGGACTGAAAATTGGTCAATAATTTATGCCCGGAGTCTAAAGTCGGTGGAAATTGGGGCAAAACGTCACTTTCATCCGATGAAATTCCCCGAAAATAAACAAGAATTGGATGGTGTGATGGAACATTGACTCATAATGCAATTCATCGCCATACTCCATGAAGCGGCGGTGCGCTCTTGGGCTGGCTGGGCTCAGTGCTCTCCCACGTGAAAGCACGGGCCGATAGCCGTAACCGCCCGATGAAAGCGTCGGCTGAATCGACGGTCTCGCCTCCCTACACGTTTCGGTTCCCCATTGGGTCAGCCCGATTCGCTCATTGCAGAGAATAAGTTCGTAAAAGAGCAAAACAAATTCAATGAAAAACATAATCAATCCATGAACGGGAAGTGAAGGGAGCCCTGCGACTGCGATCTCAGGGGCGGGAGAGAGGCGACGGACGGGACGGGGGAACTTAAATAGGGAGAGGGATAGGAATCCGATTATATATTTCAATTTCCTTTTAAGTTTTGCCAGTTGGATCTGCAATAGGGTAGTTTGTTAATACCCGTTTGGGGAATTTGAGCCGCGAAATCCGCGTGGTTTCGCCGGGGAATCTGGCGGGTAGCCGGACTGACTGATCAGATTTTTGTGCTGATCTCTTGTTGTTCGGCGGGGGAGGAAGATGGTGAACTCTATGGTGGATAGGGCGACGAGCGACATGCTCATCGGACCTGATTGGGCGATGAATTTGGAGATCTGCGACATGCTCAATCGTGACCCCGGGTATGTTCTTTGGCCTCTAATCATGATCATGAGCTTCCTCCTGCTCGGTTCTTCTATTTGAGTAATTGTTCTGTAATTACTTGAGTTATTGTGAGCCCATATGTTTTTGTTTTCCTCTCTTGTTATTTTCCGTGCTGCTTGGTTGTCTGATTCCGTGAAACACTTGCTCTGATTTATGGTATTGGCTCTTCTATTTGAGTAATTGTGCTACAAGGACTTTCTCTACATACAGAAGCAATATTCTCTTATTCTGGCAATAAATTATGGAATAACATTTCTTTACGGATGAAGATCATTACTGGAGTTCATTTCCTACTTGTTTTTGTGCTACCGTCAGTTCCATGTGCAGTTACGTTATCAAGATAAGTAATTTTGAAAATAATTTTAAGAATATATAAGCTTGATATTGTATTTTTCTTTGGGACCTGAAGAAATTTCTCGCTTTTCGATGGATGAATGAGCATTTTAGCCTTAGTATTCTGTACCACCCTTAAAATGCTGAAGAATTGAATTTTATTGATTGACCTCTGGAGCTATGCAAGTTCATAATGGTTTGTGGTAGGTGTGGCTGTTTGTGAATGTGATATGCTTTAACTGTGATTTTTAAAAAATTATTTCATCTCTTGTTTCTACTATGCATCATTTAACGTGGGTCTCTTAGTGTTACATGTCTAGATTATGCCTATCACTAAACTAATACGTTTCATTGTGATCACCGATGAATATAATTTTCTTTTGACTTATTTCAAATAGAAGTAGAGATTTTTCATTTTGCTTCATTTTGGAAACTTGTAGCTTTGCTTTGTGTATTCTCCATATTTTGGTTGAATCTTCAAGCTCTTATTCTTGCTCTCTTGTCCTTTGTTAAGTTAATATTGGTAAAAAATTTTCTGTCAGACAAGCAAAGGATGTTGTTAAAGGCATAAAAAAGCGTCTCAGAAGTAAGAATCGTAAGGTTCAGCTTCTCGCTTTGACAGTAAGTTCAGCATGATTTTGATTGTCCTCTCAGCTGTTGATGCTCACTCTTTATAATGAAACTATTTTATTTATATTAATGTTGCTTCTTTTGTCAGGTTGTTTGCATTAATTCTTTAGTGCATGAAATGTTAAATTTTATTTTCATCTTAGTCTAAGCATTTACTTTTTGGTTACTTATGTTGAATCTTTGTTAGCTTGCTCAGATCAGGTCTTACATCAATTTCTACTTTGAAAACATTTGCAAATACTTGAGCCTTCGATCTACAAGGACCATACTTTTACCAGTTTTTTTGAGCTTGAGTTCTTTTTTTGTGAAGTTACATGCTGTAAGGTCCAATTATATCAAGGTGATTTTTCATCCAATGTTACTTTTTAAGTGACTACACATTAGAAATGTAACAGTTGTGGGTTAGTGGAGGTGAGAAGTTAGCTTGGCCCCTTTTTGCTCCCCTTATCTGCACAGTATTGGCACCTGGGACAAGTTGGGCAAAGCTCGGATGCCCCATGAGGAAAAAAAAACTGATGGGATTGTTTGCAAAAAGTATGCTTTTCAGTAATATTGAGCTAGTTGATTGGTCAACTAGCTGAAATGTAGTAGGATGGTCCGTAGTTTGTTTCTAGATGATTGTCTTAATTAATGATTACTCAGTTTGTCATATTGCTACATTAAATATGAATGCTGAACGAGGTGTTAAGCCATTCCTTTTTCTATCCTGGTACTGGTTGTTGCATGTTAGTTGTTGGAGACAATAATAAAGAACTGTGGAGATGTTGTTCATATGCATGTGGCAGAGAGAGATGTTCTCCAAGAGATGGTGAAGATAGCAAGGAAAAAAGTAAGCAAGCATTTTAGACTATTTTAGATACAAAACTGTCTTCCATGGGAACCTTTATCATGTGTTTCTCAATATTTATGATTGGTTGCAGCCTGATTTCCATGTCAAAGAGAAGATATTGATTCTTATAGACACTTGGCAAGAAGCTTTTGGAGGACCAAGGGCCAGATATCCACAATACTTTGCTGCGTACCAGGAGTTGTTGGTATGCTATTACCTGATGGTTTTTTTTTTCTTTGGTTGGGTGTGGGGGGGGGGGGGGTGTTGGTGGGGGGGAGAGGATAGATACATCATTTATCTCTACTATTCAGAAAGAGATATGGCATCAACCAGAAGCATAAAAAAGATAGAATAAAACTATTCTTTCATTTATTTCCTGGCAATGTGCCATATCTCTTACATGGAACAGTTCTGATGAATGACTTTGTTTCAGCGTGCTGGAGCTGTATTTCCTCAGAGATCAGAGGGTTCTGCCCCTGTATTTACACCTCCCCAAACACAGCCTCTGTCATCTTATCCACAAAATGTCCGTGGTGCTGAATTTCGGCAAGATGGAGCAGAGTCTTCAACAGAATCAGAGGTTCCCACCCTGAGGTGCATGTTTTCCCTAATCTTTCACCAATATCTACTATCCACTAATTTTCTTATGAGAGAAGCCAATATTGTCTTTTGACCAAATTATTTAACTCTGGTATGGACAGTAATATAGACATTGTTGTGTAAATGTATTAAGTTTGATAAGATTAGTTGGCACCTCCCAGTTTTAATTGAGGTTCTGTTTGACTTATATCATATAGGTTTGTGGCTTCAATGATTCCATTATGCTTTTTCTTCAGGCATTTGTTCACAGCTTTGTGTAATACTTCTTTTGAAGCCTTTTTTGAGTTGGATCCTGTGAATTATGCATATTTCTAGTTTATTTTCATCATATGGAAGACAGTTTTATCTTCAAGAATTTTGATTTTATGAACTTTGGTTGATTTTTTATGTCTTTTTGTTATGACAGTTTTTTTATGTCAATTTACTCTTAATGTAAACTTTCTTTGCTGTTATATAAACTTGGCCATGCCTGAATTTATATAGTTTTTCTTACAGTGAACATATCCACAATTAATTATATTCTTCTGCTATTAATGAAATTTCTTCTTTTAGCTTGACAGAAATCCACAATGCTCGGGGTATAATGGAAGTGCTTGCAGAAATGCTCAATGCAATAGATCCTGGGAACAAGGAGGTATTTCTTTGCAATTTGTCAGAACAGGCACCAATAAAGCTTATGACATCCGAGTGTTTTGTATCATTCTAGGACGTGCATAATAAATCTGATTCTAATATTATTGCTCCCGAGTTTGTCAAAGTTGTAGGTAGTCTCTTACTATGAGCATCATTTTTCTGTTGGATCTTGTCTGACTCACAATGAATTAGCAGGGTCTTAAGCAGGAGGTTATTGTTGACCTGGTGGAACAATGCCGAACATACAAGCAAAGAGTGGTACACCTTGTCAATTCGACATCGTAAGACTGCATTTTCGTCCAGTCTTTTTCTCTATCAAAATTTTCCAGTCTCTTTTCAATGATGCGTTGACCTGCAGGCTTGCTCTCAATACTCACTGAAGATTTGTACCATGCATATTTCAACTTTGTTTGGCAGGCTAGACTATGTGGGCAAGGCCTTTTGTACCTCCGTCTTGAATATTGGCATCTTGGTCCAGTTATGATTTTGATATGGACAACCACCATAAGCTTCTTTTAGAGAGGTTATGAGAAATTAGAAGAAGCTGATGCTTTATGGCTTTTGCTAGTAACTAAATTTCTGTGTTCAGTGAAACATGCTTAGAATATTCAATTGAATATTTTAGAGATAGAAATGCAGGCTAATATGTTGATATTACTCTTATTCTCTCCTGGCTGTATGTCTCTGATCCAATTTGAGTCAAAACCTTAGCTAACCAAGAATATGTTCTGTCTTTGGTTTGAACGTTTCATTTTCCTACTGGTTCTTGGAATTAATAATTCTTGTATAAGAATGTGATTTGATGGTATAAGTAAAAAAAGGGTGATTTGACAGTCCAAGATAGCAAATTTCTAAACATTGTAAATTATGAAAATGAATAATTTTTTGTGAGTTATGAAAATCTATGATGATAATGCCCTTCTACTTCCCATTTTTATCAAAATTTTCTTGGTTGGATGACTTGTGAATTCAATATTATAAAGTTGCACGGTGATATCACTCATCAATTTGAACCGTCATTTGCTCTTAGAGATGAATCACTTCTTCAACAAGCTTTAGCACTGAATGATGACTTGCAACGTGTGATTGCCAAGCATGAAGCTATTGCTTCAGGAAATTCAGTTCAGGCAGAGAAACCCAAGGCTGAGCCTGCTGGAGCACTAATAGATGTCAATAGTGATGCCAGAGATGGCAGCAAAGAGCAGGGTGGAAGGTAACAATTCATCATTTATAATTAGCTAGTAGATACAATTCTCCACTGAAGTAATGCTAATACAGCCATATTATTATATTTACTTGCTCAGGTCTGTCTACATGTTTACTCAGTATGGACTAGTATGAGAATATGCTGCACTTTACAGATTATGTCATTGTTCCTCTAGCTGTGTTATATGTGCAGGATTGCATTCTAATGGTCCAACTTATCATGAGAGTGAAGGAAATTCCTTTGGAGTTGTGCTGACACAATACTTAGCTCAATTATCCATCTTAAATAATGAAAAAGCTTGCTTCAGTTCTTGTACAGCTTAAGATACTGCCCCTTGAGCTTGATGGAACATTTTGAGTTGCCATTGTCTATTATAGAAGTAGTGTAAAACTTCCATTTCTATCAGACAAATACTTGTACATTAGCCTCATATTGTCTATTATAGAAGTAGTGTAAAACTTCCATTTCTATCAGACAAATACTTGTACATTAGCCTCATACATTTATTGCTGTTTTCCGTTACAGATCCACATCTAATGCTGGAACAAGTTCCTTGAACCAACTACTGCTTCCTGCACCCCCTGCTGCTGATGGAGCAGCCCCTCCCCCAAGAATGGACCCCAAAATGGACCTCCTCAGTGGGGACGATTTCAGCCCTCCAGAGGCTGAGAATTCACTAGCTCTGGTTCCTGTTGGGGGAGGTCAAGAGTCAAGTACATCACCCTCTAATCAGAATGCACTAATTCTTTTTGATGTGTTCTCCAATGCACCCAATCTGCCCAGTCCCATCAACACCCAGGGGCCGAATTTAGGTGGGCAGAGTAATCCATCAACTCCTCAATTCCAGGAGAAGCAGCAGAATCTTCAGGCACCACAGCCTGGAATTCATGCTAACGGGGCTGTGGCCACTAATTTGGCATCTTCACATTTCAATCAGTCCCTCTACAATCAAACCCTGGCATCTGCATGGAACGGCCATATTCCGCACCAACAGCAGCAGCAGCAGCCAAGTTCTCCAGCGTATGGTGCGCTATCATTTAACTCTGGGGCTCAGTTTTACAGTTGGTCTAATTATATTAGTTCCTCTCACTCTTGTGACATTGCATGTGCATCCAAAATTTTTTATGTTTTAGACACTTTCAAGCTGTTAACTTTTTTTGTCAGCTTTTGTATTGTCACTTGTGCCTAGGAATCCTTCGTCAATAATTTAGTTTGTGCAGGTTCACCAAGTGCTGGTGCACTTCCACCGCCACCATGGGAAGCTCAGCCTGCGGAGAGTAACCAAGGAATGGGCTCTCAGTATCCTCAACAAATGCCTCCATCAATGGGCAATGAGCAGGCCATGCCCATGCACGTGCCACAGGCTATGGAGCCCGCTCAGTACATTGGAATGAATGGCCATCCTGCCTTTCAGCAACCGAACCAAATGTTTGCCTTACAACCTCAGCAGATGCAGGGTGGCCTTTACATGGGCATGGTCCAGCAGCAGATGCCGGGAGCCCAAATGCCCTATAACTACTCCCAGCCAGTTTATGGCGGACAGGTGGCAGCATATGGGTATGGCCATGCGGGGGCTCAGTACCTCAACCAGCGTATGTATGGGCTCTCGGTGAGAGATGACAGTGTACTGGGGAACCCCAATTCGTCTTACTATGCATCTTCATCTTCTTCTTCTGCTGCTGCTGCTCCATCGTATTTGCCTCCCATGAAGCAGCAGTCGAAGCCCGAGGACAAGCTGTTTGGTGATCTTGTGGATATGGCAAAAGTGAAGTCATCAAAACCCTCCACTCCATGAAGAACCGGTAGCATGTAGCAGGGCAGAGCCCAGGCAAGTTCACTTTCTCTGCATTTTGGTCTTTGGTTTTGGTTCCTCATCAACTCGATTTCTTGCTTTTCCAGATCTCTTGATTCTTCCTCTGCTCTCTCTCTCTCTCTCTCTCTATATATATATTCTTCTTGGTCTCATTTTCCCATATGCTTGCTTGGCATTGGAATTGATGTATGTTCGCTGTACATCAGAGACATCCTCCGACCTTTTATATATATATATATATATATATATATATATTCAAAGACTTCCTCCAACCAGGGGAGATAGAATCTACGAGTCTGTAGTTTTAACTTGTTTCATTTTCATGGGCTATAATTTGTGATCGTGGTAATTAATAATTCAGGTTGAACAACTGCGCCTAGAATACATATTTCGTGAGAGTTACATTTTTTTTTATCGATAAATTGCTGTCATTCTCTTTTTTTTTTTTTCCCTTTGTTTTTGAATCAATTGGCTGATGGATTTTCAGTGGTTTGCATAGAACGAGTGGGTAGATGCTGCTTGCCTTTTTCCCTTGCAGTTCTCAGAAACGAAAAGTAGGTAAGATCTTGCTCTTAATTGATACATTAGAAATTCCACAGCTTAGGAATCTTTTTATTCTTTCATACACTCATGGAGAGAGTGTGCACACATGCTTATAAAGCACTTTCCTAAGTTCAAGTTTTGGAAGGCGGTGAGAAAAAAATCACCAATTGAAGTGAAAGAATTAAGTATACGTGATAAAGAGTGGTTCTTAGAACTCGAAGTTACGATTGGGATAAGCGACGGTGTGAGAACGGTGCAGCAGGGGCGCTGCACTTGGTGCGTGCAATGAATGAAGACGGAGCTTCTTCCTCTCCTCTGTAATCTGGCTCCATCCATCCATCCATGCTGATACAAGATTACGGGTCAACACCTGGTCGAGATCCGAGCTCAGAATGCCGAAAATCAAGCCAGGCCAAAGATTGGACGGAGTTTGCTGAATTACGAGATCTGATCATGGATCTCATACCTTCAACAGTTGATGAAGATCTTAGGTGTCAGCTTTGGATTATAGACAAAAGGCATGAACTAGTCACAGGGGAGCTGGAATGATAGATCGTGGGAAGGGGCAACTGCTTTCCGCTCGATCTTATTCTCCTACCTGTTGACGTCAACCACGAGAAATTTTCCGTAGGCCAGCATCTGTGGGAAAGGTCGAGACTCGAGCACGAGCAATACACAGAAATTACGGAGAAGGAAAGGGAGGAGGGTCGGTGAAGAAGAGGGGAATAAACAGACATTTTCACTCCCTCCTGAGGAAGAGCAGCAGTCTCAACATACATACATCTCTACTGAACTTCCCCGTCATTCATTCATTCATGCTCCATATTAGAGCTTCTGACTGGAAACTCAAAACTGTAAGGTAGGCGACATTGCTACCACATCACGAAGGCACACACTTTGCCCATTCACCGGGGCTACACACAACTTACTATGCAGGAACTCGGAACAGAAACCACATTTTTTAATCCGACCAAACTGCTGCGACTTCCACCCACTTATTCTGCGACAGGCTGTGAAACCGTGACACGCTTCACTCGTAGTCACCTGTCCACCAACTTGAAAAGGAGTACAAGAAGGCAAAGGCAGAAAAAGGGCGGGTGACTGTGAACAGTAGTTATACAACAGAAAGCTAGAAAGGAGCTGATATTTGATTTATCATTATTATTATCATCACCCCTTAAGGAACCTATCGAACCAATCACTAGCCTCCTTGACCATCTGCGATGTCATCTGGTGCCCAATTCCAGGTTGTGCAAATAGCTGTGCATAAAATTGCACATTTAGGAGAGGAAAAATGGAAGACCATATGGAATGAGAAGCGTGAGAGTATGTCCTTCCTAGATAGCAAATAGATAACTGGAAATACGATCTTATAATCATATAAACAGGAAGAAAAAAAAAAAAACAGACACCTTAAAGTTCTCGGGACACCCGGCCTCCTCATAGGCCTTCTGCGCTCTTGATTTTGGAAGGTCCAGGCCGGCAACTGGGCATCGGGGGTCACCTTCACCTGCAATATGAATTCATTTTTCAAACTCTACCTAGACAATAGTAGTACCATACGAGTCATAGCAATAAATTGCAGTCTACAGCCAAAAGCATAATTCATATTTTCAATAATGAATTTCGAACAGCTCATGATGATGATGATGATATCGATCCTGTGTGTGCTTCAGGTACACAGTTGATGCTATCCTTCAATATTTATCTTGCCCAAGAAAAAGATGGAAGGTAACGGACAAGTTCCCAAAGGTAGAACTACTGTATTTCATGATTTCCACAATCCTAAGGCAAAAGACACAGATTGCTTAACGTCGGATAGCAGCAAATTGTTAAGAAATTCTCGATTTTCTTGAAGTGTTTTGCATGTTTATATTCCCTGGAGACAGACGGGGTGCTGTGAATGAATTAAGGGGATCTAACAATGACTCTGCCACTCTTCCAGCATGTAAAATGGCCAGCTCGGACAGCAATCATGGGGACTGGGTATCCCAGCAAAGTAAGGGGTTTACTGCTAAGTTCACCTCTGTCAGCATGAGTTCAGAGAACTAAAATGAATAAAACAAGAAGAGGAAGAGGAAAAATAGCATGACTAATAGAATTTGCAGTTTGCTCACAATCCTAATCACCATGGGCAGTTCACTAAAAATGGAAAGCTAATAAAACAGCATCCCTAGCAGGACTGCTTCTAGATAGTAGATTATCAATTTATATATATATATAGATACGTGCAGAAGAATCTATAGCTTGATTGATCAACCAGTATAAACTCATTCAAAGGCCAAGATCAGATGCCAGCCACAATATTCAGGCTTACCATTGATGATGAGCAGAGGCCGTGGAGCAATTGGCGGGATGGTATTTGGAGAATCAAAATCAGATGCCAGGCCAGGAGCAATTCTATCCCAGACCTGTTCAGAAGGAAGAAGGATAGAAGTTATTTCAAAATATTCCAAGCTGCAGTTGTACTATCAGACTATTGGTGGGTCATGAATGAATATAATAAAAATACTAATAATTCAGTTGGAGGAGGAAATTGAAGTTTGTTCAGATGTATTTGATAGAATCTGCAGGCAAATGCTGCAGTTAGGTCTGCAATAAAGTTAAACCTTGTAAAAGGTTAAAAAAAAAAAATTTGTTAGCATTCCATGGAAAATGGCCGAAATAGCAAACTGATACAATGATCTGTGGATCAGAATCATTACTTGAGAGAACAACTGACCTTTTCAACAACTTCTTTGTCAATGGCACTTTTTCCCAAGTCCACCCGTGCCTCTGTCAGCCAAAACCATGGAACATAAGGAATAAGATGAACCAACTTTAATCACAGAAATCACTATTGATGTGTATGTATATACAAAGAGTGATAATGCCCACAAAAATTTGTCAGAAGACGAAATCAGACAAAATACCAGGATACCATGGGTGCATCTCACTTGGTTTGATAGAACATACGGATCTTTCCATGGAATCTTATAAACTAGAAGCAGGCATGTGTTTTCTTATTCTCTGAAGGTTTAGGCATGCATAAGACACTAGTTAACGGACTTAAAGGAAGGACATTCTTTTTAAGTTATGATAAATACCTTCAAATACGGCTTTTATGCTATCAACTCTTCCTTGCCACATATCATTGTCAATAGCCCATCGAAATCCCTACAAATATATCATTGATTACCCATCATGACAGTTGAGAACTTGCAATTAACTATTCAAATGTATTTGCAGACCTGAACACCAATAATTGGAACAACAACGGCATATCGGGTGTCAGCAAAAGCAGCAAACCACGCATGCATTCCTGCACAGTCAAACATTCATGCTAATATTGCCAGCAGCAGAATGAATTATATTTGATTTCTGAAAGGCTTTAAACTCATCTCAACCTCCTAGTGATTCGCCCGTGATCCCTATCCTTGATGCATCTATGTCTTCCCTCTGCACGAGATAATCTGCCAATTTTATCAGGTCCCATGCCTGTACAAGTTAGAAAATCAATCATCAAATGGATTTACCAAATCACTGTTACAAATTAACTCATGAACAAGAGAAACAGGCATTAAAATGCACTGCAAAGCAAACATCATACCGTGTCAAACAAAAATGGCATTGTATCACCATTCTTCCACGAAGAAACAAGAGCCTGCGATTTTTCAGACGGAGGTTAAGAAATTGATCTTGAATGGATAAATGGCACGCCAAATAAAGCCTTATTAATACTTAAATTTTGTTAGAGACACATACAGGTATTTTATTACAACTATCTGACCCATTTCCATGCTAACCCAACTACAGATAATATTACCCACCAAGAAAACAACAGGCAGTCAATAATCAACCATGATAAGGAAGTACAGCTATGGTAAGTTCTCAAGGCAGATATTTGTTTTCTTTCTGCAGTTTGAGTCAAGTGTAATCCACCTTGACTTTGCAATATTCAATCTATTAGCAAGAATTAACAGGTATAGATGGCAATTAGAGCAGCAGAGATGGAGATACGAATACATACATCTCTATATGTGGTCTTGCTGCTTGCACGTTCACCATGATAACGAGAATCAACGGCAATGGCAATATATCCTCGAGAAGCATATGCCTAGAACAAGGAAAACAAAGACATCTTTGTGAGGGAGGAAATGCAGGGAGTGGGGATTTGGAGAATTGAACTGAAATGTTATAACTACTTTGCTGGGGCAGGATTTGCAGAAATCTATGGGAATACCTCAAGCAACGGCCTCAACCACTCTTTACACTTGTTAGTGCTGTGCAGAAACACAATTGCAGGCATTCTCTGATTGCTGCTCTGCTTCATGCTCAAGATAACAACTGGTAGGCGACCCTGCTCTCCTTCCTAGATACTCAAGCAGCAAACAACATGACAAAGTTATGCTTTACAAAAACAAAAACTAATCTCTGCTCTGTGTCTCATTTTACCAAAGCTTATGCAGTGAAAGGTGCTTTAGGTCAATAACTACAGTGCTAATCACAACTTCAGGCTCTGACTACCTCAATAATCAAGTACAGGTTTTCTTCCTTGAGTATTTCGTTGAAATTCTCTGTATTTTCCTTTGGGCAAGACTCCATTGCCTATAATTGAAGAGAAAAATGACAAAGAGAATTCAACCAGATGATCAATAGACAAATAAAGAAATGAACGATCTCATCTTACAAATAAATTTTATGAACCTCAGGGAAACGAGGTGGTGAATCCTGATAAAGAGGATCCTTCACAGGTTCTGCTGCCACTACAGTCAGAGGAACTGCAAAAAGAAAAATGACAGATAAAAATGATAGAGGATAAAAGTACATGGATTTATCACAGAGAATATTCAGAAGTGCACCATCATTTGTTATTCACCAAGTTAAAATGTTACCAGCAATCTCTAGATCATAGGCAGCTATAGCAAGGATCCAATAAAGTAAGCATTTCCATAGCTATATGAAACGTTAAGAGATAAGCTTTTGCATTTGAAAACTTGTGTTCTCTGCAGACGAACATACTGAAGAAGAAAGTTTCCAGTGCAATCTGGCTTCAAAATGGCTCCCCCAACAAGGAATGGTTAGGGCATAACTAGAGATGATACGCAAAACAGAGATCGATCTAAAGGTGTTCATACATACATATGTGTGTGTGTGTGTGTGCTAGAATTAATTTGAAAGTTGCCCCAGTTCATGACATTTCGTTCTCCTCTTTCACAGTCAAAAGTAACGGTATCATGTCAAATGTTCTCCTTGTTAAATGTAAAATCATCGAGAATCATAGGAAGTGACCACATTGAGATTTAGAATTCAGCATCACCATCGTCTATCTAGCTCCGCTATGACCGCTTTTATAGATATGAACGTCTCTCCGAGATCTTGCCACTCTCAGTCAACCATCCTCACAGGTTTAGCTAGCAAACACGGAATGTTCAACCTCACCTCCCCGCCATGAACCAAGTGAAAATTTCCAGACTACCTAATAAACCACGACAGTAACTAACGACTACTGAACTGAGCCGACAGAGATTCTCGAGACTCACCTTCTCTGGATCGCCTGCTCCGGAGCACTCGGATGAATTCCGCACGGAGCTCCGCGACGGCGGCAGCCTCTCCCTCTCCCATATCGTCGTCAGTGAACGACGCTGTCTCGGTGGTCACTACGGAGTAAACTTCCTGCTGGCTGCGCAATTTATAGGAAGCGGGGCTCCAGCTACGCCTGTGCGAGGCTCGCACGTGCGGCTGTCGGCGGAGGCACGTGGGTGAGGATCTCAGTAGCGCGTGAGGGAAGGCGACCCAGGCCCAGCGCGTGGCCACTGCAGAGGAGGAGGCTATGGTGAGGGATGGTGGGAACAGTGTGGATGGAGGAGGCTGGTGAGGAAGAAGAGACAGCAGCACGCTGTACCATATTTCATCCGCTTGATCCATTTCCTAGCTAACATAGAGAGTATCTGTGAAGATGTGATGTGGAAGTTACCAAAATGACCTCGAATGGACGTATACCACCCTGCCATAGATGAATAACTTAATCGTTTCCTAGTTCAGGTACAGTCCATGGGAGGAAGGAGCGAGGAAGTTGCCCCTCAAAGGCCGAAATTTGAAGAAGCCGAATGGCAGGAGGAAGGTAGAAGGAAATTGCTTCTCCATGGAATGGAGTGGGTTTGCTTTGAATCGGTTCACTATAAAATAAAAACCTTTGGATCGTGCATTTTTCATTGGTACAACGGCTAAGGATAAAAGATGTTGTCTAGAGGGAAGAAGAATTGAGCCCATCTCGATCAGTTTCACTGGGTGGGAAGGATTGTTTTACCTTCGATCTTCTTCTCCCCGAATGGGCGATTTCATACAAAAACTCATTGCAGAGGATGCCATTTACGTCTCATCAGATCCTGAGGGTGCATGCGTGAGCAGATGGGATCTTGATTCTTTTATTAGATACGTGTAACAATTATCATACGGCAGCTCCTTTGGTGTTTCATATTCCATAACCTGAAAGTAAGGCCAAGAAGATGATCGCATAATCGATGTGTGGTTCATTTAGATATCGTGTCCAAAATTGGAATCGAAATGCACTGATTCCAACGATTCTTTAGTTTGCAGAAACCGATTTCCCATTTTGCAGGAGACAATTGATCATTTCTCCCATGCCAGAGAACAAATAATCCATTCACCCTATTTGTTTATAAATCATCTTCGTCGGTTCTTTAAGGGTAATCTTTTAATTTCTCCGATCGCGGACCCATCAACCGGCTCTCTTCCTTAAGCTGAATTCTCCGTTTTATTCGGAAGCTTGAAGCTCGAATCTCATATGCTCCGAATATCATGTTAAGTGAGAGAGAGACAGCAGTAATTGCAGGCCTGCAGCAAACAAAACCAAGATCATAGTTCCTAATACTATGTAGTTCGATGAAACGGTAAGAATCATGTCTCGAGCTTTAGTCAAGGAGCAGAGAGCAGCGGCATACAATTCTAACTCCCGAAGTGGTGTAAGGTTGCCAGTATATTGCAGTCGATGTAATTATTTTATATTAGGCGCGCCCACAGACTCTACCATGTGTGCTCGAAGCGTATTGAAGATCAGAGCCCTAGCTAGCTAGCTAGATGTTAACTTGGAGAAGTTAATTCCTACCTCATTGACTATGTGCACACACTAGGTCGAACGAAAGCGTGACAACCTTAACACGTTAACCCGGTTCTCCCCACGAGCTCCTCTTGCGACTGCGATGCACTTATTCGACCACCCTCTTGTCGGTCACTTCACGTGTGACCATGGCCGGGATGCAGCTGGAGGTTCTCTTCAGGCCGCCGCTGCTGCCGACCAGCTTGCTGGGGCCAGTCCCCTGAGGGCTCGTGGAGTTGGACCTCTTCTTCAGGATCTCTCTCATGGCCTCGGCCTGGGACAAGACCGGGTAGGCCCTCCCAATCCGGTTGAACCTCATGCAGGCGCTCATGTGCTCCTCCAAGGCTACCGAGATTCTCTGGCCTCCACTTCTGGCCAGCCTCTCCCTCACGGCGGCAGAGCAGAGCCCACAGACGAGCTTGCCTGAGAACTCCGCCTGCACCCGGCCTATGTAGTCTGCCGTGCACTCCTCCGACATGCCGCAGCACTCGCACTTGGCATCCTGGACCTCTGGCAACGTCGCTGGCAGTTCACCGGTGGTATCGATCGGAACTTTCATGATTTCTTCGCTTATTTCAGTGGAGATGTCTGATATGGTCCTCTGCAGACTCTTAAGTGAAAGCCTGGGAGGTTTCGTATGGGAACTTTCGTCAGGGTGATCCCTCTTGTCGGTGTTGCCGGAGCAGATGACGGTTTCCCAGTTCGGTGCCATGGCGGTGGAAATTCCGGGAATCGGATGGGACGCGGGGGAGAGTCTTTTTTGGATCCGCGATGGTGAGGCGCTGTTCCAAATGGGAGCTTGGGGACTATTTATAGTGTCTATTACTATCCCAAATAATAAAGAATAACCGGTCTCGAGATAGGTAATTTATTTTGTTCTTGAACTTAATACCGCTTTCGGATTCGGATCGGTTGACATGCGAGTCCACCTGTTCTGAATTCATTAATGGTCAGTCCACAAGAGATCGGACTCGTTTCCATATAAAATTGTAAGCTAATAAGTTATAATGCATCGCCTGAGATAATCACATTCTCTTTATTTGATCAATACAGCATTCCTAGCTTTTTCGTGGATTTTTTTTATATATAATTCCTCGCCTACAAATTTCAAGAGGGTCATTAATATCATATAGCAGTGTATATATCTGCATGTATGATGGTCATAGCAACTTTAATTTTATCATGAAAAGGATCGTAGTCGCCATCAAAGTCGTCACACCATCCAAGAGAAAATTCTCGTGACTGAGATAATTCAGTCCGTTAATTTCCCCTTGAATAATATTGTTCAACTCATGTAGAATGTTGATGATTGAAGGAGCTTTAAATGGATCGAGTAGCATTTGACCTATATCAGTCGGGACCATTGGGCCGACTCGTATTTAAAAAGAATTTCTGTATTCTAATCTCGTCATTAGAGAAAATTGACCGTTGATAAATTTTTATCCCTTCGCATAGCGTGTGGTCCCATGGGAATCGGGAATAGTTAATTAGTTATTTATAGTTGACATATTCCCCGGTAGTTACCCGAAATTCACCGTCAATGCTAACCAACGCATAGGAATTAGAACTCACATATTATTATGTGTTATGAATTTATCAACGAACTGATTATCGAATGTGCATAAAATAATTTGTTCGGTTTAACCTATGAAATAACAAAAAATTATAAAACAATTTTAAAAAGAGAGAGAGAGAGAGAGAGAAAAGCTTCCATAATATTTCACACGAAAAGGGGAATTGGGTTTCACGAGAAGAACTTCAACCGCCATGGGAAGGTCGAACTCTCTTCATCAAAGAAGATGGACGAGCATGAGGACCACAGAACGAGTCGGGTCGGGCTCCTCCTCCTCCTCCTCCTCCTCTCTATCGGATCGATCGAGCTCGCTCTGAAAGCTTCCAACGTATCACGAGGAGCAAAACATAGTTGTCACCAAAAGCTGTCCACAACAAACAACAACTCACGGGTGCCATGCATGAAAGAGGATGACGAAAAGGTGGCTCCGCGTCTTCCACCTTTCTGTTTCTTGTTTGGGTCGGAAGAATTGGATCCCATGAGCTCCTTTAATGGGGTTTGCAGAAAAATGGTGATGATGAGGAACCCTACATTGCATGGCCAGCAGAGAGACCGGAGTGAAAAGCAACGTCTCAAGGACCACACGATAGTTAGTTGACTAATCGCTTGAAGAATTAGGTAAGCAACGAATAAACTCGCATCTGTGTAATGCCCTTCGGATCATGGAACTCGGCTTTCGAAGATTCATCGGTCTACGTTAGTGCAGCCGCGTACTAATTCATCGGCCTGAAGCTTTGGTTGGAAACGGGGCATGTGGACCTCTCGTAAGTCCATTAAAATTTAACAAAGGCACTGTAGCATAGTTAAAATAAAGCCAACATGATTAGACCATGTGAGTAGGATGGAGCGGGTCGGGCCGTGTCGGGAGGCAGATCCAGACTCGGATCTGTCCTGTGTGCAGAGGTCGGAGTTAGAGGACTCGCCCTTTCCATCGCACTGCACGACGGCACGTAAAACGTAACCTAGACCACCGGGTCGGACCAGGTCCAGTCCCATGGATCCGGCATAAGTTACCATCTTTTCATGTGTTAGAAAATGAGGGCAGCAGATAAATACGAGACAGCTTTATTCGATTGAGAATAATAATTCAAACATAGAGGAAAAAATAGTCTTTGAGTGAATAAGCTGTTGGTAAACTGATAATAAGTAGTATATTATATTCAAGATTTAAAACTCTTAAGATTGCTAAACACTATTAATATGATAAATAAAAAGAAGAAGAAGAAGAAAGACAAGATGTTGATGGCATCTCCAATTTATTCACCAAATGACTAAAATGATAATTTAATCTATTAAATCATTCACTCACTTTTAAGTAGTCAAACACGAGAAATGGGGATTAGTGCAGTAGTGTTATTGTTGCTCTAATAATTGTTAAATACAAGAAATGGAGATTGGTGCAGTTACTCTTGTCATAATAATTATTAAATGCAAAAAATGGAAATTGATATAGCAGTACCACTCTTAGTCTAATACAAGAAATTGAAGTTATTGATCCAATTCTCATTACAAGATTTCTCATACTCTTTTATTTATTACTTTTATTATCATATTGTAAACATTTATGATAAAGTCTCTTCTTCCATAATGATATGATGTGTTTGTAGATCATAGAAAAATTATTTCTCCTGTGCTCCAGGCTACACAACTCAGCTGAACTCTGCCTCCAAGTGTTGGGTTTTTTATGATTATGACTCATTCTGGATACTTAGAGAACAAGACCCCATAGCTCACCTACTCTGTAAAGCACGACGCAGAAGACTTGATATGGACTTAAATATTTCATATGTAAACGACTAATTCGTCCCGTACATTGTAGTTTAATTAAAAAAAAAAGGAGAGAATTATAGTAAAAGTTTTGTACACATATTATTAATATGTTTACATTTGAATCATATATATTTTAAAATGTTATTTCAATTATATAAGTTTAATTTTATACTTGAGTTCTAATTTTAATAATTCACTGATATAGCATTTAACGGCGTTATGTGACATAATACGTCAAGAGATTTTTCGTAACATAATATTGCCACACTAGCAATTGATAATATGTCACTGTGTCATATCAATAATTTATCGACGTGTCATTATGTCACATCAGCAAATAATTATCACATCGACATATCGTTAGAATTATTAATCAAGTATGTTACAAAACCAAATGTATATGACTGAAATATCAATTCTGAAATATATATGATTTAAGTACAAAAATAGTAAGTATATAGAACTTTTACTGTAATTATGACGAAAAAAGCCGTATAAGAAAATGACGATGATCTCAATAGAAAGGGCGAGAAGACAGTAATATAACACATGAAATGTAAAGTAAAATTCTAGCACGAGAGGGAGGAGGTGCAATGTGTGTTTTCTTCATAGCAACCATGATTCGATCGAGTCTAAAAAATTGTTCGCATAATTTTTTTTTGTTGATCTACAACGGAACACCATCTTATTGAAAATTTAAAAATACAATGCAAGTGAAATTTGAGATAGCAGTTTGTCCGGTCCACCAATTTCTCCGCTTGAATTGGCCGTCTTCACTGACCTGTCGCGAGTTCTCTCTTCGATATTCAGTTGATAACTTGACTAGTTGAAAACCAACTTAAGTGTCTATTCGACAATATTATTCAGCTCTGGATGGGGTAGGCCCGCCCACCAAGTGAAGCCCACTTGTAATTGGGCCCATATCCAATTGCCTGAGACTAAGCCCACAGTACGACCAGCTCTAGAGCTAGGTCCAATAGGCCAAGGGCTCAGCCCAATAGGCATTGAGGACCTGGCAGCAACGGCACTACCAGCCGTTGATCCCAAACGGCTATGTGTCAACGGCCATAATGGGGAATTAATGCCATTAATGAGTTTGATTTAAATATCATGAAATTAATGTGTCTATATATATATATATATATATGTCAAGATATCGGCTCACTTTGCCGTAATTTTTAAAATCAGATCAGATTAGAACCGGTTAATATATTAGTTTATAGATTTATGAGTTAAATCGTATACTTAATAAATAATATATTAATATATAATTAATTATTATAATTTAAAATGCTATATATTAAATATCAATTTTATAAATTTAAAATATTCATTGTAATATTTAAATTTAGCAAAAATATAAATATAAATTTAATAAAAATAAAATATAATACTACAGTTTATAATTTTTTTGTTCAACCGTGAGTTTAGCTATATTTGGCTGTCAAACAAAAAACTAGTTAGTTTTAATGGATTTGACGAAATTTAGAGTGTATTTAGATTAATTAAACAAACTAGACTGGGTAATTATGTAATTTTCAATCAAACCGGTCCAATTTTAAAACTGTGCACTTTATATTCGTTAACATTTTCTTTCCTTACCATGCCTCACAAAAATTGATCGGAAATTCTTTTTATAAATTAATTAAAATTTATCATTATAGTGTGCAATAACTCTAAAGTTCTTAATTTCATTTAAAAAATGGACCGTAACTTCATATAAAATATTTCCTCTTTTTTTTTTTCTCACCGCTTTAATGATAAATTATGTAATTTCTCCATCCATATATTTACATATTATCCGTGTCGAAGTGCCATCGGTTCTCGAGTCAGAAATCGCACGGATAGCAAGAGAAAGCGCTTCCCCTTTGTTGTTTTCTCGCCCGAGAATATTCTTAAAGGTGACTTCTTTCTTCTCCCTATTGAAAGAGGCATAGGATTCAACTCTTCTTCTTCTACTTCGAATATTTTCCATCCTTCTATCCAGAGGTAATTACGTCACCGTTTCCGTGGCCTCGGTCCCTCCCCGACGAATCCCACTCCTCGCTCCCACCGTGAGGAACGTATTTAAGAGTAGACAGAGCACCGTCAACCCTAAAAATATCACATCAAGTTGACTGAATTCACTTAATTATATTCAAAATAACCTTATATCTTTCAGTAAATTGTTTGCATTATTCCACCATCATATTGAGTTCCATCAGTCATAGAACTTCTATCCCATGACTAAAACGGGTTGGGCTAGCCCATAATTGGACTGTCTAAATTCGAAATCGGTTCGAACCGCTCATAACTTAGCACGTAACTATTTTTAGTGGGTTTGAGATGGTTACAGGCCGGTTCCAAAATATGAACCCGTTGAACCGTAACTGGCCCAGAACATTACTTTGTTGAACTGGCCCGAAACTGTAACTGGCCTGAACCGTATAAAATGCTGTAAATCAACGGTCAAATTTTGTCATGCCAATTTAAAATTTTTAAAAAAAAATTAAAAAGATGGACGGTTCATTGGTCAAACCGGCTCGGACCATTAACCGACCCTTTTATAAAAAGATCCCGGGCTGGTTTATATTTGCATGAACTGTGACCTGTAACTTGACCGACCAATTAAGTAAACGGGCCAAACCATAACCGGGTCAAACGGTTCTAGGCCCGTTTTAAATCGGTCCGGACTGCACTTTTAACAACATTACCTATGACCCACATAAATTATAAGCGTGATGGACCGTCGAATAGAAGATAACTACATGAGATCATATTGACACGACGATTTAGGCTAGTGTGATGCTATGAAATCGTTATTTTAATGTGAAATTAGTTTAACGTGCCTTCGAACCACGAATCTATAAATGGGCAGGCCGATTCACGCATGAATTAATAATTAATTTATTTTCATAAAGTTCGTTTGATGGGTCTGCAGTGGAATATGTATGAAACATTGTAACTCGAATTACCAAAAAATAAAGAAAAAAAGGAAATAGGATGGAAGCAGGAATCGATAGAATCCCAGCCTTGTCCTCTCATTTCTCCACACGGATACACCTACAGTCGTTCCCCACGAAACCCTAATTCGTGACACATTCGCTCGGACTCACTCCCCCATTAGTGAGCTACATTACTCCAAAAATTCAAACATATAGTTGGAACAGTAACGGCGATTGATCTGGAACTTTCCTGAACCTTCACCTCCTCCCACGTAAATCCATGGAAGTACACTGCTGCCGATCTTCTCCTCCTCCTCCTCCTCCTCCTCCTCGTCCTTACCATGCCTGAACTCCGAACCCGCAGAGTCCGGCCGCCCGACAACCCGAACCCGTGTAACCCACCTCAGAAGCGAGCCGCCCCCAGGTGGAGGAGGCGCACCACTCCTGTCAGGAACAGCAGAGGAAGAATCGAAGAAAGAGGACGCGATCGGGGGCGTTAATGAGAAGCGCGGGGCCTTGAAGGCGCAGCCGGTTGAGCTCGAGGAAAGACAGAAGAGTGAGGAGCCAATGGATGAGCCCGGAAGTGGTGGGCGGAGCTGCGATAAGGCTGCTAGAGCTGAGGAGGACGGCGCTGCTCCTATCCCCGAGAAGGTGACTCCGAAGTAACCGATTATTACTATTATTGTTTACTTTATCGGGATATTGTTGGTTTTTAGGCCGTGAGGCGAGGTAATATTCCATGCAATAGAATTAAAGTGAATTCTTTCATTTGTTACTAATTTTTGCTCTTGATGGTCCAGTGAGGATATGACCGGCGAATGCACCAAAGAATTGGAGTAAAGCCCCCCCTTTTTTTAACTATAATCCTCGATCTTATGTATGGCTCCTTAGGAACTTTACCAGAAATTGGAACTCCTCTCTGGGTTTCTCGCTATAAAATTATGGTTTTTAAGTCTTCGTCTCGTGTTGATGAAAGAGTCTTTACACAGAAAATCTCTCTGCTTGCCAACTTCGTTGACACTTCTGACAATCCAAAGTGTCTTACCCGTATTATGTCGATGAATTCTTTTTAACGTCTTTACCAGGTCCAAGTTGGTGGTTCACCGGTCTACCGAACAGAGAGAAAACTGGGGAAAGGAGGATTTGGGCAAGTGTATGTTGGCCGTCGTGTTGGATGCACCAGTTTGATTGAACGAACTGGTCTGGGAGCTATTGAGGTACAGAATGGTTTTTACTAATATTCATCTGAATTTTAATTTTTTTCTAACAATTTCTTTTAGAATGATTCTATGTGCTTTGTATGTTAGGTTGCTCTGAAATTCGAGCATAGGAGCAGCAAAGGCTGTAATTATGGGCCACCATACGAGTGGCAAGTTTACAAGTGAGATTCCTACTATTACCACCACCAGCACTACCTTTTTTTTAAGGAAAAAAATGAAAGTTAATAAGTGCAACCTGAATGCTGCTGTTAATCCTGTCTTAACAGCTTTGATTTTATTCTATCTAAGCAGTGCTCTTGGTGGGAGTCATGGAGTGCCACGAGTTCATTACAAGGGCCGACAGGGTGACTATTATGTCATGGTATGTTGAGCTCTACCTATTTTATTATGGAGTTCAGGTTTCCTTCTTATGTAAATTTTCGCTGAGAAAGCTCTCTGACATTTACAGGTCATGGACATGCTTGGGCCTAGCTTATGGGACGTGTGGAATGACAATTCTCACAAGTAAGTTTTTATCTGCAATTAGAAGGTTTGTCCTGGATAAATTAGAAGTTATTCTTTCCACAATTTAAGACTGCTAAGATTTCTGTTTTTTCTCCTCCCACCCAGCATGTCTATCGAAATGGTTGCATGTATTGCTGTTGAAGCAATTTCTATACTCGAGAGGATGCATTCTAGAGGGTAATGACTTTTATACTACTTTTACATGCTGCCTGTGAAATTCTTTTTCTGTAGTCTTAAATAATAATAATAGGTTACATATGATTCAGCTGGACAATCATCACCATAAAAACTGGGCAAAGCACAATTGCAGTAATTATTAAGTTTATCCTCAGTTTTGCTTTGCTTTTAGCAGATATGTTCATGGAGATGTCAAACCTGAGAATTTTCTGCTTGGTCCACCTGGAACCCCTGACGAAAAGAAGCTGTTTCTGGTCGACCTTGGTTTAGGTTTGTTGGCATGTTAAAAATCATAGGCATGTTCCTTTTTTTTCCCCTAATAAATTGGCTCCGTAATATTTGTTTTCCTCTATGATATTACAGCTACTCGGTGGAGAGACAGTTCGACTGGTTTACATGTTGAATATGATCAACGACCCGACGTTTTTAGGTCAGGATGCATACTTTATTAGATTGAAAACTTCTTGAATTAGACATAATCTTTCTGACATCATATATCGGTGATCGGTTGTGCATTGCCTTGACTCAGAGGGACAGTTAGATATGCTAGTGTCCATGCTCATCTAGGTAGAACTGGCAGCCGCAGGGATGATTTGGAATCTCTTGCATACACACTTATTTTCCTTCTCCGTGGCCGCTTGCCTTGGCAAGGATATCAGGTCTCACTCACGAAACTGTTTAATGATTTGACCTATTTTTAGAAGCACTCTAACATTCTTGTTTTTTCAGGGAGAGAATAAGGGTTTCCTGGTTTGCAGGAAGAAGATGGCCACATCTACAGAAACACTCTGTTGCTTCTGTCCCCAGCCTTTCCGACAGTTTGTTGAGTATGTAGTAAATTTGAAGTTTGACGAGGATCCTGACTATGCCAGATACATCTCTCTTTTTGATGGCATCATTGGCCCAAACCCAGATATTAGGCCAATAAACACAGAGGGAGCTCAGAAGGTAACTGATTTACATTTTTAGAATTGTCTAGGCTATTCTAGAATCTGTTTCTGTCTCATAACTCCATATTTTCTGATCTGACATAGCTGGTGCGGTTTTATTTGCCTTTTGTAGCTTATCTATCAGGTTGGGCATAAGAGAGGACGGTTGATGATTGATGAGGAAGAGGATGAACAACCTAAGAAGAAGATTCGTATGGGGATGCCTGCGACTCAGTGGATTAGTGTTTACAATGCGCGGAGACCCATGAAGCAAAGGTATGGAGTTTTGTGCTTTCTTTCCGGTTATTTTTTTTCCTTTTCTCTTTCATTTTATTTTGCTTGAAATTGAAGTCTCTTCTCGAAGTTACAACTGATACACTAGAGATTTATTAAAAAAAAGGGTAAATAATTTCATTTTGGGTTCTTCTTTGTAGATATCACTACAATGTGGCAGATATTAGGCTAGCCCAACACATTGAGAAAGGAAATGAGGATGGCTTATACATCAGCAGTGTAGCTTCTTGCTCAGACCTATGGGCCGTGATTATGGATGCTGGTACTGGGTTCTCTGCTCAAGTTCATGAACTCTCACCACACTTCCTTCACAAGGTTGTTTTTTTTTTTTCAGTTTATGTTAACTTCTCGCATAAGTAGAAATTATGATCCATTGGGACATTGATAACTACCCTGGTTGGCAAGTCAAGTACCTGTTTTCCTTGTTCTGAAGGAATGGATTATGGAGCAATGGGAGAAGAATTACTACATCAGTTCGGTGGCTGGAGCTAATAATGGAAGTTCACTAGTTGTGATGTCCAAGGGTTAGTGAGTTATCTTAATTAAGATAAATGGTTAAATATGTCATCTCCCTGACTGATTTCTGTCATATTTTAAAAATAGGAACTCAGTATTTGCAGCAGTCTTATAAAGTCAGTGACACATTTCCCTTTAAGTGGATTAACAAGAAGTGGAGAGAAGGTTTTTATGTCACTTCCATGGCAACTGCTCGTACTAGATGGGCAGTTGTCATGTCTCGTGGTGCAGGTTTCTCAGATCAGGTTGTGTCACATATATGTAGACTCCTTTGTTTGTGATTTTTGTGCTTTATGATATATCTGACCTTTTCTTGTGCCAAGTTAAATTTTAGGTGGTGGAGCTGGATTTTCTATATCCTAGTGAAGGCATTCATCGAAGGTGGGACAACGGGTATCGCATTACTTCAACTGCAGCTACCTTTGATCAGGCTGCTTTTGTTCTCAGTGTTCCACGAAGAAAACCAACAGATGAAACACAAGAGACATTACGGACTTCTGTTTTTCCCAGTACACATGTGAAGGTGGTTTGTTTGGTTGAGCTTTTAGATATATTAATACCCTTGCATTTAGTCTGATCAGTTGTAAACATTACTTATTATTTTTTGCAGGAGAAATGGGCCAAGAATCTTTACATTGCTTCCATATGTTATGGTCGCACTGTTTCTTGAGCTGCAAAATTCAGTTGGAAAACAATCATTTGGACAGTCAACCATCAAGTGGAGTCTACCATCTTTCCATTCCCGTTACGAATCAAGCACCCACTATGAAACTGATTGAGAGGCAATGTAGGCATAAATCCTTAGTTGCTATCATCACATTCTGAAACACCTCAGCTGTCTTTAGCGATACAAAATGTCAACAGGCCAGTGTCAAAAGTGTTCTACATTCTATATGTTATTCCTGTGTCCTGTTGAGTTATTTGTAAGTTATATAGTTTTGAGAACCGTCACTTTCTTGAGGTTATCTGTGTGAACTTTCTCAAATAGATGGTACTCTTAGAAGTAGCTGTTTTGATTGTCCAGTGCAGGCAGGATGTTTTATGTTCAGTCTGTACTTCTGTCATGAACTTGAAGATCTCTAAGACATCTTGCCCTTCCATCTAATGAAATTTCTAGTAACCTGAAAGTGTTTGTTTTATACAGTTCAGGAATGAATTACTATTCAATATATTTAACTTGAGTATTGTTTCTCAAATTTGCGTTGCAACAGTAGATAGTTTGAATGTGATAAGGGAGTCTAGAAGTTTACTTTTATAATTGCTAATATTGTAGTGTGTTTTATGATCTTATACGGATTTTCTCCCAGGTCATTTGTAGTGCTTTTTAAGCTGTTAATTACTTTCAGGTGGCCATATGAACCAGAGGTCTGGAGATTGATTGTCAGATAGTGGTCTTTTGGCAATGAATTTGGAGATAGCATTCATAATTCCATTAGAAAGTGCCGATGTTAGTCCCCTATGCACTTGCTGGTGTATCAATCCTTTCTGAGTTGACATTTTCAAAATGCTATTAGCTAAAGCAAGCCGACTTGTCTATTACTTTCAGCTTGTTTATTGCAACAGTTTGTTACAACCCTTGTTTTATGCATTGATTGAGTCGTGATCTCGTGTCAGGTATTTGATATAGAATTGTTGAATTGGTAGTACAGTGTCAAATCTTTTTCAGAGGAGCTAAGTTCAGCTGTATTGTGCTGAGGAGTCTGAAGCGTATAGCTTTCATTCTTTGCTGGCTCTATATTGTCTAGTGGTTTGCTGACAAACTCTTTCTCCTTGTCCTTTTGCTCTTGGGTGATTGCGATAGTAGTACACCTGGGTTCAATTGCACTGGACCCTTAAGTTGCTGCTTGTTGCATCTAATATGTCGCATTTTTGCATCTTGCCTTCCCAGAAGTTGTAACGCAGCATGGATCATGCTGTGGGCTCATTGTGATCGTTCCATTGCTGCAACTGGTCTGGCCATGCTAGTCAGATATGAGATCGTCTAAGGTACACTATTGGACGCAAAATCTACTTTTGAGTCTTGATACCTTATTTGCTATCTACTCATAATTGTCTTTCTGCATGTGATGCAGACTTTTAGATTCAGCTCAGCTTTTCATCTTGTGGATGTCTGTCTTTGACCGTTGCTTTTCTGATCCTCTCCTTGATTTCATCATTATTACCAGTTGGGCGGGTACTGATCAATGAAGAGGTTCGCTTTGTCAATAAGCCCGCAGATCTGTATACCAGGACAGTGCAGCACTATGCGATGTGGCATCGTGACTTATACCATTTAGATGGAAGAGGTAACCAGATCACAATCTGGCACATTGAGCACCGAATTACTTTCAGATTCATTGTAGATCCTCATTTCAAGTGAAGAGCACGCACTTTTTTGACTTATCCCACCTTCCCATTGGATGATGTACTGGGGTGTTGGAAATCACTTGGCTGCCAGGAATTTGTCAGGGTATCTGCAGATCTTAAGTCACTACTCTTTGCTATATAAAGGGTTCTTTCAATTTGTCAAAGCATTTATGACTTGCAAGTTAGATATTTTGTTTTCAGTAAAAGCATCTGGCATTGCATCTTTATGAGTGCAGAGTAGGCATGGGATATCCTCATGACCGGAGATATTATTCGATCTGGAACTCGCTTTATGTGATGCTCATATCGGATCATGGTGTCCTCGCTCTGGAAATGGACGGAGAACAGAGGGATTTTATCTCTCCTATCAATGGGAAAATGCCATTATAATCCTGCTTCTCTCCCCAAGCTCCTGAAAACGGACAGGTTAACCCTCAGTCAATGGTATTGTCCTCCACCATTCGAATCCCAGACAGCGCTACCCAACGTTTCCTGGGTCCTGTGAGCGACCTCGAGAGTTGATAGGCTTGGTTGCCCAGCTGCGACAGGCTATGGAGATTGCAATGAGGGGATGAATTGAGGCCTGAAACACGCAAACCTGTGGCTGGGACTCTGGTCTGGTTGCCAGGGGACTGATCACCTCTAGAGATCTTCAGCCAGCTATCTGGCCGATGACCAAGCTTCCAGCAAACCAACCCTCCTTATTTTAGTAAAAACCCGGAAGCTGACGTTACAGCAAAGCAGCCTTCAGTAAGAAACCATAGTTTTAAATATGCTGAGCCTCCATGGTCGAGCTAAACCCAGTATTAACGGCATTGGTGATCGATAAAAGCTGTATAACTCGAGAATCGGAGCTTGACGATACAGGTTAAGACACAGGGGAGTTGGAAGTTAGTTGGGAGAGCGGGGGATGGAACAGAGGGAAGACGCCGGCCAGTAATTAGGAGGAAAGTGAAAGGACAATATAACCTTATTAAAATATAAATGGGTAAATGAGAATAAGGGTAGTCTTGGGATTATGGAAAAGACACCAAGATTGTCATTCGTGTTTACATATAATGTAGAAGATTATTGAATGTCTATGTTAAAGTATGATGATTAGCCAACGGCCACGTCTTGCCGCCAAGACGGCGGGCAAAGAGCCTCAAAATGGCGCCACCTGGTCGTCGATACATGTGTCAGCACCGCCGCTTGTCTATTCCACTCCGGAGGACTCTCATCTTTATCGTCTGAGCTCATCGGCTCTGCGCGGGCACTCGTTATATATATATATATATATATATATATATATATATTCAACACAATCCGACTAACCGCCGCGCAACGTTCAAGAGTGGAAGTACGGGTTGCTTTAAGAGCAGCTCTCATTTTCTGCGAGATTCCTCTTCGGTTACTTTGCATCTCTAGTGTTCTTTGAAGCGATGGGTGGTCTGTCTAGCGATTCTCAGTGTAAGGTGATCACCGGCGACGGCGGTTACGTGCTCGAAGACGTGCCTCATCTCACCGACTACATCAGTGATCTCACTGTATGGCTGTGTGTGTGTGTTTCCGTGCATTTCTCTGTGTGTCTGCGCGTATTGCGTGAGGTTGATCGATGTTACAAAATTTGATTCAGTTGCTGGCTTTGGTACGCCGCTTGGTTGATTTCACTGACTGGATCCACCGTCGCTTGGGTTTGCAATTCGCTCTTGGTGCTAATAATCTCTTTTAGTTCATTTAGACTGTTCTTACTAAATGAAGTAAGCAGACGAACTAGTTGCTTGGTTCTGGACTGTTAAATGACTTCCTCGCTAAACTCACCCACTCTCTCTCTGCTTTTACTACTGATGCTCTTGTATGTGTATGGTGGGTATGCATTTATATTTGAGGGATTGTGGTTTTTAGGCGCTATATCTGAGTTAGCTAAGTATTCTAAAGATTGGGGTGGTAATTCCGTTTCACCTAAGTTTCTGAAGTTAGCTCCTCTGTTAGAGATATTGACTGACTACCATCCTGCTTAATCGGAACTAGTACTCTGTGCTTCAGTTACTACTCTTTTTCTTCTTCAGTTGATTGGTTGAGTTGATCGACAGATTCGACTAATGATTTTTGTGAACTTCGACAATTTGATCTGGCTGGCACCAGCTATTAGTGGGAACGGTATTTATTGTTCTCTTGTTATGATCTGGACATGGACTGAATTATGCGAGAGAGTTTAGTGCTTCACTTGGGTATCTCTCGTATTCAGCTTTTATTTATTGGGCAGCATTGATATACGTATAAAATGACAAATGTATAACATTTGCTTGTCTGGTATGGAGGTGCTAGATTTCACTCGATGGAGTGTGCTCTTAATCTCATACTCTTTCATTTAAGTATCTTGTCTAAAACAGAAATAAATAGCTCCTTTGATGTATTTTCACTATTTTTTATGGTGGGCAGTATTTTCTATATTTGGCAGTGGAAAGCCCCTCTGATGATTCTTACTTTTTAGTTGAGTTTGTGTTCTGTCATTAGAACAGAGATGATGCAAGTAGATGCTTCATCACATACGTGTGCTCTGCAGCTTAAACTTGAAGGGTATTAAAAATAATGATGAGGCACACGTCATTCCTGTGAGCTGTCGAGTCTTGAAAGAACTTGGATTTCAAAGTTAAAAAGGAATTTTTTAAATATATATTTGCAAAATGATAACTTGCAAGAAGGAAAATTTGTCATGCTGGATTATAGCAACATATGTTTGTTTGTGCATATATCTATGTGTAGTTTATGGTTTTTTTTTTCCACTTTTAGCATTGGTCATTGACTAGTTTTTTTGGCCTCATTTTGAATGACAGACCTATCCCAATCCATTGCGATCCAATCCGGCATATTCAGTGGTTAAGTGAGTGATAAGTCCTTTTCCACTATCCTTCACTAACTGTTCATCTGAATCCATATAAAGTTTTTTTTTGTTATCCATTTTATTAGTATCAAAGACAACCTAAAGTTGTAAAAACATTTGTTGTTTTTTCCAAATTGCAGGCAGTATTTTGTTGACATGGATGATACAGTTCCTCAAAAGGTGAGATGTGGAATGTGTGAAAAGCACGCTATTTATGCTAGTTTCACAAACAGTCAGAAATGATCTAGTAAAACGGCATGTCAAAGAAGCTTTGTCTTTCACAATTGCTCTCTCAATTCTGTCTGGGGCTAGCCTTTATTTATTCTCAATTTGGTTTACTTGCCTCAGCATTTGGCTGAGGTTTCTTATTGATAATAAAATCAATCTTCAGAACTCTTCTATTTCAATTACTGCAGGTTGTGGTTCACAAGGATTCTCCAAGGGGGATACATTTTCGACGTGCAGGACCATGCCAAAAGGTACAATTTGTAATTTGTCTGCAAGCTTTCAAAAGAAAATTCTTATTTTTTTCTTTTAATTTACACTTTTTGTGCTGATCAGGTATATTTTGAGCCAGATGATGTCCATGCATGTATTGTGACATGTGGGGGTCTCTGCCCTGGTTTAAACACAGTGATCAGGGAAATTGTGTGTGGCCTAAATTACATGTATGGTGTCACCAGAATCCTCGGAATAAATGTAAGTAATTATTCTTATGCGTGTTTGTGATTCATGTATCATCCGTTTTTCTCAAAGCTGATAGTTAGAAGCATTGCCTTAAACTTTTGTGGAACAACTTATACCTTTTCTGTTTTCTTCTGGTTTAAAAAGATTGAAAACATCCTTTCTTTGGAATAGGCATTGTTTTCATGTATATATTTGGGATTAAAAATTCAACAACAATGAGTACACAGAGTGAAAAAAAATTATGCTTCACCTAGACTTCTGATGGTTGACATTTTTCTTTAGATCTAATGGATTTTCCTTTGTGTACGATTACACTGTTAATGTTACTAGTACCAACCATAGCTGTTACAGAGAGTCTAAAAGAGTGGGACTTTGGAGCATTGAGAGAAGCCATAGCAAAATTTTTGCAGTTATGTTTTTGGCTTAAGATTTGGAATCTTTTGGGAACCATACTAAGTTTTTACATGCCATGATTTAAGGATCAATGTTCATTCTTTATGCTTATTTCAAATAGCTATCATTTGTTTATGAGAACTCCCAATTTTCACGAACATCTATAGGGAGGGTTCAGGGGTTTTTATTCTAAAAATACCACTCATTTGACTACTAAAGTAGTCGATGACATACACAAACGCGGAGGCACCATCCTTGGGACATCACGGGGTGGCCATGATACCTCAAAGATAGTGGATAGCATCCAGGATCGTGGCATTAATCAGGTGTGCAGAGCTCTGGAATTCTTAATGTTTACTAGAAACAAAATTCAGATTTTACATGGCATCATGTGCCCCTTGGCTGTACATCAGATGATAATAGGAACATGGTCATTTCTATCTTGGTCCAGGTCTATATAATTGGTGGAGATGGAACTCAGAAAGGAGCAGCTGTAATTTATCAGGTATTCATATGTTTTAAACTGAATAAGTTTGGAATAACATTGTCTTTTCCTGTGATGAATCAGCTGTTTTCTCCCCCACTAGTTCTCAGCCACGAAGAATCTATTTTCTTGAAAAACTCCCTATTTCAAGTTATCATTTTCATAAAATGAAAGGGAAGAGTGAAGAAACGATAATTGTGATGGCTCCCAGGTGTTATAATATGGCATCTCCATTTCTCTTTCATGAAACTTTCTGGTATGCAGTTTTACCTTCATTGCTTGTTGTAATGATGGCCATTTGAAATAAAGATTACTTGTTTCAGATGGGGTTTTTCATGAGTTTCTTTACATTTTTTTGCTGGTAATTTTCTCTGACATTGTTAAAGTGCTTATAGCCTCTGCAAATACTGAACTAAACGGTACTCAGTTTTCTGGTGGACATGCCCTGGCACTTAATATTTTTCATTTTCATATTGTGAATTGTGTTTAAGAAAATCCTCAATGTGCAGGAAATTAGAAGGCGTGGTCTAAAAGTAGCTATTGCTGGTATCCCCAAAACCATAGACAATGATATTCCGGTACTTGTTATGAACATCTTGCACTTTAGTGGAAACGTGGTCTTTACCCGAGTCTTTATAGATGTATTGGCATATTTTATTCATACCCTTTTGGCAGGTCATAGACAAGTCTTTTGGTTTTGATACTGCTGTGGAGGAGGCTCAACGTGCTATTAATGCTGCACATGTGGAGGCTGAAAGCAATGAGAATTGTATAGGTGTGGTAAAGCTAATGGGCCGATACAGTGGTATGTTTAGTTCTATTAAGGGGAAATGTCATTTGGTTTGTTTAGAGAATAGCAGTCTCATCTCACTGTTTTCATTGCATACTTTCTCTTGTAATAATTCTGATCGAAATTACCATCACAGGTTTTATTGCCATGTATGCTACCCTAGCCAGCAGAGACGTGGATTGTTGCTTGATTCCAGAGTCACCCTTCTACCTTGAAGGGAAGGGTGGGCTTTTTGAATATATAGAAAAAAGACTTAAAGAAAATGGACATATGGTTATTGTGATAGCTGAAGGAGCTGGACAGGAACTTGTCTCAGAGAGCCTGCAATCTATGGAGCAGCAAGATGCTTCAGGAAACAAACTCCTCCAAGATGTTGGTCTTTGGATATCTCAAAAGATAAATGTACTGCATTTATCCATGTCATGCAATATTTTCCGTTTATTTTCCTCCTTTTGTTGTTATGCAATCGATATTGATGAAATGATAATATTTCATATTTTTACTGACATTATTCCGCAAGCTAGTTCATCTAATCTGCAGTTGGAGGAAGAGCTTGCTTGTGCTGCTAGTTTGGATACCAAATTCATTCTTTCAACTATCCTACTGCTACCTCCATGAAGATATCTCAGATACCTGCCTAATACCTCCTTCAATTTCTCCTTTGTAGGATCATTTTGCAAAACATAATAAGATGTCCATCAACCTTAAGTATATTGGTAAGGCCTGAGACCTGCACTCTATCATATGGTAATTCATAGTGTGGCCTAGTAATGGTGCATGTACGTTCAAGTCTTACCTGTAATGTTACTGACAGATCCTACCTACATGATCCGGGCCATTCCCAGCAATGCATCAGACAACGTCTGTTGTACTCTTTTAGCCCAGAGTGCAGTTCATGGAGCAATGGCAGGCTACACAGGCTTTACAGTTGGGCTTGTCAATGGAAGACATACTTATATTCCTTTTAACGTAAGTTCCCCCTCATTCAATGGTTTATCCACAAGCAGCAGAATTCTCTAGTCTAAAGAATTGTATTGACTTACTAAACACTACCCCCATGATTTATTTTGGTTATATTGTTAGTTGCATGCAATTTGCAAGCATTGCAGTTAAGGTTAACAATCATTAGTAAATGAAAAGAAGCTCCACCTTGTTAGATTTGATATAAATACTTTGTGCAACAAGTCCATTTGCTAGGTCTTTCTTCTTGAAAGGTGCCTTTTATCTCTTGTTTGGTCGCCCCTCCCTTATCTCATATCAATTTCGAGCGCTTTACTTTAAGCTTAAACGTTATCTTACAGATTTTTCTCCCAAAAAAGGTTGCTCAAGATGTATTCTGATGGTTAACAAAAACACAACTCTTCTGACTGGTCTATCAAGCTACGACCTAAGACCATCAGTCGCTAGCTTTCATCTATTGAATGCCGTCTCCAACTGCCAGTTTCTGGTGACTGGTGTCACATTTTAGGAAATGGTTTGAAGAACAGCTTGTCAGACATTATTTCTTAGGAAACCACAGACTAGTTTTTTTTTAATATGAATTTGTAGTGGGGCTGCGTTCCCATTTGGCATTTTCTGTTTCTGGGCTAAGCTGTTTGGTTTGGCCTTCTCTTGAGCAGCGGGTGACTGAGAAGCAGAACAAGGTTGTGATAGCTGACAGGATGTGGGCAAGGCTTCTTTCTTCGACCAACCAGCCGAGCTTCCTGGGCACCAAAGAAGTGATCTGTGGCAAACATTAGGAGCCCTCTACCATGTTATTGGATGGAGAAAACTGCAAGGGTAACTAGATGGACAGTTGAGGCACATGCACATCTTCTCCCCGTGCCATGGACTATTAACCCCGTTCACGGTAAGCAGCCTACACTCGATCCGGTCTAGCTTCATATCGGTCGAAAATCAAGCTCAAATGTTTATCTGCAATTCTGGAAAGATAAGTTGGGAGTGAGCTAATTATGAACCGACTTTGTCCCCTGAAAATTTTCGGTGAACGGTTGGTTGCTTCAGGCGGTGTTATAAATGTGTACCCTTCGTATTTCATAACTTTTGAGGAGAAACTTTCCAGTATTATTCAATTGTAATTCGTATTGGTATATCGGTATCTCGGTGACGCTCGGGTTGAACGGGGTGCGATCAACTTTCCTGTTCATTGTTATGAGCACTACTGGATCTCTGGGAAATCTCAGTCCTCCGAATGAATTGCTGAGCATCACTACCACGAAAAGTTTATCTCGTTGGCTGTTATCTAGCGAATGATCCATGCAGATCGCATTTGATGGGCCGCCGTGGCCATGGGGCAAAGGTCGAACGAGATCTCAGTAGTGACGCGCATGACATCGGGTCGGGCGGTAATAGCCATTGATTTCAAAGGGAATGCGCTTAGAAGCCTACCCCTACCCTGTCATTCGTCTGAACAAGTTCGAGAGCTTGCTGCAATGTTCGGATTCTGTAGGCTATAGCTGTTAAATTCATTGTGAACTTATAAGGGATCGGGTTCGTTTTCACTTAAAAGCTCAAACTGATAGGTGGTGGTACCCAACTTTCTTATAAACCCCCAACGTTTTCTTAATTTAATTAATGATGGATTATATATCTCAACATCCGTCATCACGTGCCAACGTGATTGGGTGTTTTTTTCGGTCTCGGACGAGGCGGACAACTGGCCACGAATCGGGCAATTTTCTTTCGTACTCAGGCTTATATCAACTGACCACAAGCTATGCTTCTGGACTCGGGTCAAGCGAGGTGTGAGTTCACTAACTTTGATACCATGTTAAATTCATTATGAGTTTATAAGGGATCAGACCCATTTTCACTTAAAAGTTTAAGTTGATAAGTGGTGGTAAAGCCCTCAATGTTTTCTTAATTTAATCGATATGAGATTATATATCTCAACAATAACCTTCATATGCACTTTTCTACGGTAATCGGTTTTTGGTAAGCTAGGTGCATTATGTTGGAACTGATTCTTTGACTCTGTGCCTAAACCTATTTCTCAACAATCGCGTTTATCCTTCCAATTGCCCCCATCGCATGCCGTATGGCCACCTCTCATGGGTTTCGTGAAGAGTCATAGAACTCGGATCACCGTGTACTTATGGGTCATTTGGTTCACGGGCTCATGATCGGCTTTGACGCCGAGCTTCCAGTAACGGGCTAACAGCTTTGAGCTGTAACTTCTTAGAGGTATTTTGGTCACTCTGGGAACCCCAAAGCTCATTGAACGGTCCTCGCACCCCATCAACAGTGAAGGGGGACTGCATTTTCAGCTGTCGGCCAGCCATTTTCGACCATGATACTTGCTAATTAAGTCAGTATTGGTGCAGATTTGGCATGGGTACTAATGATCATATGCTCTGAACATGTAAGAAACAGTGAGGTGTGCATCTAGAGACTCTAGATGACTCAGACCAAGTTCATGCCGCTATACATGACACTAGAGAAAACAACCCGAATCAATTCCAGACAGAAATCACAACTCTGCTCTAACTTTCCCACAGGCAGAGCTTCAAAAGAGGTAACTTGACCTGAACAAGATGGATATGGCCATGAACGTGAATTTCTTCAAAAGCTCGCAACCATGATCAGGTATAAACAACTCCGCATCACAAAAGTGAAGGCTGGTCAAAATGGTCAGTCAAACATTATCTTCTCCACTATACAGATCACCGTTTTAAGTTAGCGGGCTAATAATCTTACCAAACAACGTAAACAGGAGAATTGGTGCACAATGAAATGTCTTCAGAGTTTTCAGCAGGGAGATGTTTCAGCTCCATCGTGGAGGGCACAACAGGTTGTGGCTTTATGATGCCCCTGATAGACCTGCATTTCTTCTCCATCTGCCGTGGACCACAACCTCGCAGTCGTATCAGAAGAAGCTGCATACAGAAAATTTGGATTATTTAATGCAAAAATTTAAGGTCCTCATTCACAAAATGTGACTTATTTAAATTGAAAAAGAGAATGGCACACCTGTAATGAGATAGGCCCCATCTACAGAGAAAACACAGTCCCATACCCACCGGCGGTGACCTAGAGAATCATATAGAAACATTCCTATTTGTTATTCCTTAAATTGCTTCAAATGGTTCAGGAGACTAGAGGGAAGATGAGTTCCTGAGATTACCAACTAAAGTCTTCTCCAATGTGAAGCCATCCACATTCCAGATCTTGACAGTATGGTCAGAAGAAGCAGTTGCCAGGTATCTGGAATGTAATGCAATGCCAATTATGCAACAAAGCAATTGAGGGCAATCATATGAAGATCAAAAGACTGCCATCTGCTGACAGAACTTGATAAGGAATAATTCATATTTCAACCAGGTCAACAGGCTATTACATCAAAAACACATCGCTTTTCTGATATTCCAGATACATGCATGACTGATAGAAAGTTTCCTTGTTGAAAGACATTTAGTTTTGGAGCTCCACCAGTTTGTATCTGTATCCAGTAGCTTTCCACTAGCCAAAATAGGATATCACAACTATCAAATCTTTCGAGTTTTATGAAACAAATTCAATCATTCTGGATTAAGCTAACTGGCACAGCCAATTCTCTTGATAGTTTGGAGTCTCTTCTGGAAATGGCACTCCAGACTGAACGGTTGTTGCTCCAGCTGGATTTCAAAAAAAAATGGCAATATATAGAACTAAAATAAGAAAGGATGATAAGAACTGCAAACATAGAAAAACCTGTGGGGATCACAGAATTCAGGTGAAAGAAGACACTTGAGGATGTATCCATTATGCGCCTGAAGCTTATGAAGTGGCTCAAAGTTGGTCATAGTCTGCGAGAGAGATCATGCACTCAGTGTCTAACAAATGTGAAACAAACATCATGGGCAGATATATTGTCGTTTTCACACTGCAAGAATAAATGCTACCTGGTTTCCTCTTAACAAACGCCAAACATAACAGGTTCCACGATCATTTGCAGCTACAGCCAAGCTCCCATCCCACATTACAGTCAGAGATCTCACTGCTGTATCCACCTCTGGAACCTGAGTTTTGTCCACCAAATGGCTCCGTAAAAAATCAACTCAAATTTGAATTAGAAATAAGTGTGAGATTGAGTTGGCTTCCTAGAACCAATATTACGGATGGTTTCCATTGATTATATTTCTTAAAGTTTGAAATAATAGCTCCAGGAAGGAAGCCTTTGCTTTTTCCAAAAAATAAAAAAGGACCACTGAGGGCATCAAGCTTGTCCTTTTGGCCATAGAAGAATGCTGCTTTACAATATCCAACAATGAATGCGAGTCTCATAGCGCCCCTAATTTCCAAAAACACTAGATGCAATTCATGTTTTCAAACAAAAGCGCAAATATGAAGATTTTGGAACAAGGAAAAACAAAGGCAGGAGTAAGAATATCAGAGCGTACAAGCTCACAGCTACATAAGTTTGCCGTCAGATCCCACACGCGAATATTTCCATTTTGGTCGCCAGATATTAGTTCAGTCTGGAGGAACATCAAACATTAGCACTTTATAACCTGAGTCATTCTTGTTTCTGCAATCTAATATGTACATGGAGTCCTTATAAACAAATATATATATATGTAATTTTTTGAACCTTCTACTGAATAATGTGATCTAATTCTGAATAGCCTAACAGAAGTTCCCTCCCCTTTGCATATTCAGCACTCTTATCAAATAAACAAACAGACCTGATTTGGGTGCAGAACTACAGTATTTACAGCACCTCGGCTTTCATATTCTCTTTGACAACCTCCAGGAGTCCTGTGTTTAAAATTTGAATCAAGATTAAACGTAAAGTTTGGTTTTCAATATTGAGCACAGAAACCAATAAATAGCTTTTTGACAAACATGAAAACCACCAATATCCTCGTAGACTTTAATCTACCTCAGATCCCAAATCTTTACAGTGCCATCTTCAGAACCCGAATACATCCAATTTCCATCACACTGAAACCCCACAGCCATGACATTATTGGTATGTGAATCAAAACTTCTCACCTGCCAATCCGTGTGAAGAAAAAGGCTTAAAACTAACAGCATGGAAACAGTAGTTCACAAATACAACACTGCAGGTGGTAGAGACATACTGGTTGGGGACTGTTTGAGCTGATAGCAAACAGTCTTATATGAGGATTTCCAGCTGCAGCAAGATAGCATCTATCTGGAGTTATCTCAAGCCGATTAACTTGCTGAGATCATTATCCACGACAAATCCACATGCAAATGAGAATCTTTATACTTTATTATTCAAAATGGTAAGAACAGAGTAGACAGATAGATAGGGCATAACAAATTTCTTTTAAATGTATGCTGCAACAACTCAAACAAAGTATGATATGAAGGTTATAGTCAACAATTCCTCATTTATCTTTGGAATTCAAAGAATTGGAAAGCATAAGTTACATAGCCAAAAAATATCTACCATAATCAAAATATACCAAAGGGAAAAGCTCACAAACAGCTGCTACACATTTACTTATTTTTAACGAGACAGTGAAAACAATAAACTAAGCTACCAATCATATTGGGTGAGCCTAATTGATTATTCTGTATTAATCTCAAGCCATTAGCAAAGATAACTCAAAGAAACCAACGGATAAAACCACCAGAAACCTCAAAAAATACGCAAAATTTGCACTAAAGATAATGGGACCATATTCAACCAAAAAAGGTGATAGGAATGATGTTGGAGCCTAACGTCTCATAAATCCCTCTTGCTACTTGGCAAAGTTGTTCAAGGAGGAGAGATCAGGATACTAAATTAAAGCACAGTAAATTGGAGACGTCACAGAGAAATCAAACCACAGCCACAGCATAGGGCTTATAAAAAATCAACCACTCATACCGAGTCTGGGTATTGAATTGTACGGTAGCAGCGTCCACTTTTGGCCTCCCAAAACTTAATCGTGTGGTCATAGCTAGCGGTCGCAAGGATCACCGACGGTTGTTGACTCATCCTTCAACCCCCTGCTCCTAATCAAAGGGAAGAACTGCCGAAATGAGGCCGATGACTAGTGTCCAGTGCCATAGCAAAACTCACACCTGGTTCGTGAGGATCGGACTACGACATTCAAGAGAAATCATCCCTTCACCCAATTAAGTTCAGATTTTTTTATCTGCGGATTAGGGTTTTTAAGGGCTTTATGATTGATGCCATAATGAAAAGTCCTCGATGGCTTGAATGAAATGATTTCCTTCTCTTAATTAATTAATTAATTAATTAATTAGCTATCTATTTATCTTATTTTAATTAATTAATCAATTATCTATTTATTTATTTTAATAACTCCTTTCCCTTTATAAATGTAAAGAGAGTTAATGAAGTAAACTCCATTTATTTTCCTACCAACTCAAAAAAAAAACTAATTCCTTTTGTAAATGTAAAGGGGATCCATTATTGCTTTTTCATGAAAATTTCAAAGTAAAAACTTAGAAAATTTATATATAGCCTCTAAATTTATGCGTCTATATTGAATCTTATAAATACAAAAAATTTATAATTGAGATAATACACATTAAAACAAACTAATGTAACTCAAGTTTGAAATTTTTACTCTCATTTTTATGGGAAATATATTGTAAAAAAAATAAAATTAAAACTAGTAAAGTCTATTAATTAATTTTTTTTACTAGCATGAACATTGCTAATTACTGAAAAGCTAGGATTGGTATTTTCTTATATAATGTGACAACTTGAAATTATAAAATACAGAGTTAAATGAGTTTTGATTAAGTTTAAACGTATTTTAAGTCTAAATCACTTGAATAAGTATTTTATATCGAATTAATTAATTCTTGTAAAATAATGAGACGTGAATAATTGTGTAATTCTTGTAAAATAATGAGACGTGAATAATTATGTGACAATATTAATGTTTAAGTGTGTGTATTGAACGGGCTAACACATTAACATTTTTAAGTGTGAATATTTTTACCTCATGCTCTTGTTGAAAGTATTGGAACTTAATGTTAAAATTATTATGAGTCGCGATAATCTGACCGTAAGAATTATATCGCATATATGTTAATAAAGTTAAATGGATATTTTTGTTGCTACGTAAATCGTACAAGTGTTTAAATGAGTAATATTACATTAATTAATGTGACATCATCGTATCCGTGTCACACAATTGTTTAACAAACATAACAAGTACAAAGTTTATGGCCCTTTGACAAACCCATTTTAGATTCTATGCACTTTTTCAGGATAAGAGTGTTTTAACTAATGGTCAATATTCATAGAGTAAAGGGCACTGTAGACTTTAGCATATGAGACCAGACATACAAAATTGACTGCAAGATAAACCAATAGCTGTGAAACATTGACATGCTCTACTCCCATTTAGCATTAGGTGGAAGTTCAACTGACTTAACCGATCAGCTTGCAAAGGAAAAATCGTAGAGCTCATATGATGTATCAAGGCCTCTCATTTCTTACATATATGAATTGATACCATTTGGATAGATGAGGATTGCTGTATTTATGGGATAACAAAACAGCATGGAGGTGAGGAGGGCATGTCATGGCTTTTCCCCATTCAAGCCGAACCTCATACCATTCTTCTAGTTACAAAGGTGGCTATTGATCAAGGAAGGATAAGAATACACATCTTAATGGATTCTTTTGCAGTGGTCCAAATGGTATCTTCACGAGAGATATTGCTTGGGAAGTAAGGAATATAATTGTTGAAAGTAAGAATATTTTGAAATTTTTTGTATCCTATGACTACACGTAGATTGCTAGAGATTTAAATGTTGATACTCATAATTTAGCTCAAATGGGGATTAGAACAAACTTTGGAGGTCTATGTATAATGGGTTATAATCAAACATTCATTTTGTAATCTAATATTTTATATCGATGAAGCATTATTATTCAAAAAAAAAGACCTCTCATTTCTCGAGGTTGAATATATGAAGAGAAAAAGGGCTCCCTCTTAGGCAATCTTTTTTCATCTATGTTTGATTAAAGATAAATTCACAAATTTCATTAACTGAATTACATCATAAAATATTTGAATTTAAATATTTTATACGATAAATTTTATAATTACAGAATATATAAAAGTAAATAGTAATTTTAAATAATATGTTAAACCACACTCTCAAGGTTTTGCCATCATTTTTCAAAATTTATTTAGAAAGAGAATGTATTTTATATAATAATTATATTATTTATCTAATAATTATTTTTTTATAGTTAATTAAAATATTTTATAATTTTTATAATATTTTTAATAATTAAAAATTAAAACCTATCAATTTTTTATTCAACAATTATATTAATTACCGTGGAAAAGATCTTGTAGCGTAAAAAACAAAAAAAATGTAAAATGCGACCCTTACGCGTATCCAGTCCAGCAGCTCATTCCACCCTGTTTGATACGTGGCGAAAGCCCAATGGTTTCACTAACGAAAGACAGGTTGGCTGTGTAGTCCGCACACGTGGTAGCCTCCACGTGGCTGCAGAACGTTTACATAGTGAATCGTACCTCATGCCAGACTTCCCCGCTCGTCTTTCCCACGCGCCTCTCAGGTCTGGGGCACATGCGAAAGCAACAGTGGATGCGCGAGTGTGCGCACATGGCGCGTGAGTTATACTCTCCAAAGCCATTCCTCCCTGAGGAGGAAAGCGCAACGACGACAACGGTCAATTATAGAGCCGTTTGTCGAAATATGATTGGCTTCACTATCAAGACAGCTGTCAGCTCCCGGCCGGGCAGCGTTGGGCAGTGCCCGTACTACTCGTATCTGCCCCGAAGCCTCTCTTTCTAAACTCTCCCTGCGGCTCCACTATAAATAGTCGCTTCACTGCTACTCTTCAGCTTCAACTTGACGAACTCTCCCTGTTAATCTGCATCGCCGTTTCGAGTTCTTATTTATCGTCCTACGATCTCAGATCTCGAAATGGCGTCTCAGAATTTGGCGATTTTCTCCCTTGCAGCTCTCATTTTCGCTGCCATTGCCTTCACTGCGGCAGCGCAGGAGGCTCCAGCACCCGCTCCTGCTTCCCCGGCCACCTCCGCCGTTCCATCCGCCATCCTGGGCCTCTTCGCTGCCTCCGTTACTCTCATCTTCGGATCTGGTCTCCGGATCTGAGAATTCGATAGACCAGTACTGGCTCCATTGTCAGATTTGCTTGATTCTGTGATGAGTTTGCGGCTTGGAGATCGTGTTTTCTTCTTCGCTTATCTGCTTCTCTAGCTTGTTTATATGATATATCCAGCAGATGTAGTGGCGGATCTCGGCGGTTTTTTCGTGTGAATTGGTGGTGATGCTGGTTTGAGTATTTGTTAGTGCTTTTATATTCTGTATGCACAGTTGATATATCTACTTGGATCTATTCAGCCACATACATATATATTTTGTTTGACGAGTTCAGTGCTTTCTGGTCGTCCGTGTTTGTCTTTCCATGCCATCAGATTTGATTCTGCATTATTTAAGCAGTGGAGGATGCGCTTGTGAATGTGAATATGAATATGAAGAGATAATTCCCTTATTTATGAGAACTCAGTGAGAATATTAACGAAATTCAAACATAGAGAGGGGGCTGTGTTAGCTACTGTGCTGACTATGGACCATTGCACTTTCGCCAATACATGTATAGATCTAGGTAATTAACTGCATATATCTAATTGGTGGACAGTATCGTTTCTTCTCTACTTTGAGGCTGACCGAGATATTTATGTCGTTAAGCTATTATGCGGTACGTATTTAGAATTGGTTAAGTATGTAATTCATTATTTTACTCAGTCATATTGCGACCTGGGGATTTTCACTGAATTATTCATCACTAGAAAATAATAAATCAATGTACATGGTGTTATGAACTTCCTCCTTTAAAGGAACGCAGCTGTGCTGAGTTTTTAAAATTGTGGAATATAAAACTTAAGACAGAAGAATACACGCTACAATGTTCTTTAGAACTTTTTCTTCCCAGAGAGTGATACGATAACGAAAGGGGTGCCTGCCACTTGCTTAGAATGAAAATGTGAATGGTGGATGTCATACGCGTAACATTGATGCTGACACTTTAGTTTAGGGTGCCCAAAGCCCAAAAGTTTACAGTTGGAAGTCACATGCGATGCGAGTAGATGGACCTCTCTTTGTAGGGCACCTTTGCTGCGGTGGCTCGCAATGAGTCGTACACTATTGACATTTGCCCCTGCAAATTGCTGCTAATGATAATATAAGTGTATAATATAGGTAAGTAAGAAGTATAAATAAATAAATAAACACGACTTGTATGATCGGATTGTGTCTTTTTAGGTTGACGTGCGATGAATTATTTGCACCAATATCTAACATTTGTCGGGTCACAAATAAAGCGATGTTCCGAAGCTGAATCGACTTACGGAACCAAAGTTCTTTCTATTTTGCTTGTCATTATCGTGCGAAAGAGCAAAGGAATCGATGAGGAAGAAATGCACAACACTCATAGTTGGTTCAGTAAGTGAGAAAGACATGATTTGTTTTTGATCAGTAGAGAGAGAGAGAGAGAGAGAGAGAGAGAGAGAGACGGATTTAGCTTCAAGTTGTTCACACCGAGGCTCCACTCAGCGAAGTATCAACGGCTGCTTTGCAAAGCTCTTGAATCTCACGAAGCCCCACTCAAAATAAACAGCCGCACTAAAATAACTAAGTATTCAGGTAGATAGATGCCTCCACAGCCTTACGATCTTGTAGCGCAAGTCATCTCGTCAAACAAAAGTTCCCTACGTCATTCTGTACCCTGCACATTTTTTCCCAACGGCCCCGTAACACTACCATAAAGATGTTAAACGTTTTCAGAAAAATAAAAATAAAAATGCAACGGATGCATATGTGAGCCCAATGATCGCTGAGATATAACCATAACTTCGGAAATCAAATGACTTTCCAATAGCAAACGTGGTATCCCAGTGATGTCACAGACACTACTTACAGTACATGGTATTACCCACCGGGGCAGGATGATCGAAGAATTTTTTCATATCGTAGATCATGTGTGTATCCTCATGAGTTCTTCAAATCGATAGGCTTTGGTTCCTTCATAATGTTTATGCACTGAACCCCCTGCTGAGAGAGCTCCAAGGACCCTGGGGAATCTGATCACACGCTTGAGCTGATGCTTCAGCCATTTGCTGCTTGCGAATCCCGGCATTGCAGAAGTTTGCAAAGGCCCGCATGTGTTTCATGCCATACTGAGAGAGGGACCCGCAGTGAGTCTCAAATATCCTCACCTGCAAAATAGATTCAACATCCAATATTTCACAAGTCCATTCATATGTGGAAGAGGCTGCCGCGTACTAAAGGACATCTTTATGACTCACCATTGTTCTATTTAAATAGGTTCACAGCATCCCTGTTAAACGATTTCATTACACATCTAAAACTGGCCAGTCAAATTTGGCCAAGTGAATGATCAAGTTCTACTCAAGGCAAGCTACCAAATCAAGCAACATGAGCTTTTGTGAAAATTAACACTCATCACCAGATGCTCAGAAACCTCCTTGATCCCCTCCCGATCACCAATTCCCAAATCACAGTTATTGCAATTTACAAAGGTACTCCAGATCTTAAGCTCAATCAAGCCAGACCAAACTTCAATCTTCAATTGGACTAGTGGAGTCGACAAAAAACAATCAAGATGAGCTGACAAAGGAATATGAATTGAGTTGAGCCAAGATTTGAGCTTGATTTTGCAGAACCCAATTAAGCTCAGGCACTGAAATACTCAGCTTGGCCCCACTTTATAAGGTGATGTGGCTAGTGCATTTATCTATCAAGCAATTCCCTCATATTTCAATTCTCTTCAACTACATCATCATGTTTTTGCTAGCAAGCATCCCCGAATAAATCAAGTTGAGGATGTTTAGTATTTACCAGGCTTTTCAGGCAACTCCAGTCATCAACAAGAGGCTGCCCTGCAGATCGAAGGGCAGTCAGTACCTCTGGACCTTTGTTAATTCCGAAAAGAAGCTTCCCAATCAGTTTTAAACTGCGATCAATGTGCATTCTGTGTGTCATAACTTCAACAAACTGCTTTTGAGCCTCAAATTTCCTGGTAGATCCCTCTGGAGCTTTCTTGAACTGCATTTTGAGAAAATGACTTAAATTTGATGAATTTAGAGGAGACTGACTGTACACATGCAAAAAATCAAACATTCCCAAAATTCCTAAGTCTACAAACCTAGGATAAGAATTTCATAATGCTCAGATCCCATTAATTAACATGCATCAGTTTAATAATCAGGCCTCAATGCTCCCTCAATCAATGCAACCTCAAACTCAAACTCCAGCAGCTAAGTTCTCAAGTGCTTTTTACCAACTCATGTTGCCAATGAAATCTATATTATTACCAAGTGAAAACTGACTACTGCATCACGTAAAGAAAATCAGCCACATGTAAATGATGATAAGTCAAACAACAGTAAGTGAATCCAGTATTAAAGATTAAGGGAATAATAAAAATGCATTATTGACCTTGTGCCAGAAATGGAGGAGATCAGCATCCCTCTGGTTAACAGCTTTTGAAGAAGGCCTCAAGGCATTATCAGCCACAAAAGTGACGTTATCATTTGCAGGATTTGAACCAATGTACATATAAAGATTTTCCTTGCTTAACCTTAGCTCACCGTACTGCATCACGTGGGACCCATAAGCAGAATTTTCATTGGCGGTCCTCCTTTTTACCTGTTATTAGAGGTACACTGGTCAAATAAGAGAAGGATCTATATAAGGCATTCTGCATTAGAAAGAAGGGTGTGCAAAGTTAAAGAGTTGTAATACAAAAAGGTAATATGATGTACTCCAGATACATGGGTATAATGCACTATTTCAATCTTATAATTGTTGGCAACTGCAAGGCTTGTTTTATGTTCTTACCAATTCATACTGTTGATGCAAAGTTTCCCTCTGCAAGTTATGTGCATCACTGTACACATTAGAAATAAAAATTCAATCCCTCAAATAAAGTAAAACTAGACTTTCATATCATACCCATAATTTCACATGACCAAAAATGGTGTGAGTTAATCACAGTACTTGATCACCAGAAAAATTTCTTCAAAAACTTTATGGCTCAAAACAAGAACTCTGCTTTCTGGAATTACTGACAAGAGGACTTGATCTGCAGAGAGAGTTTGATAGAGTCTATATCCTCTCAACATTGATTTTATCTCCATCTATACAAATACTAGAGACAAAATTAAGAAAAAATGGTAACTGATTCAGTTAAGAACATTGAGTTGACTGATACAGCCATAATAGCTATCACATTGGCTCTAACTATTGGCTCTCATAATCATTCTCTATGTAAACTATGAAAATGTTAATTCTACCGGGAAAGTACCTGTCCTCCATCCAAGCAACACTATACAAGTCAGCTAGACATGTCTCATACTCTGGCGGAGGGCCAGGAGACTCTCCAGGGCAATAGGTTCCCCAGCTGCTCTCCTCTGCATTTGCTGCAGTAGTAGCATAGATGTTTAAACCTTTAGGAAGAAGGCCTTCAAAGATACTTCCAGACTCACAAGCTTCCAGATAAAATACCTGGATTTTTAAGAAACAATCAGGAAAGTTGGACTCCACTATAATGGTGTATATACATCAAAAAGAAATTTCCAGTAGAAGGATAATCTACCATGCTTTTATAGGTCCCTGAAGCATGCTTTTTTTTCAGGACATCTATCAAATCATTAGCATAGAGGAAAGGACCAGAAGGCATTCCTACAAGAATATGCAACATAAAAAGGACTTTATTAGTCTTGCATTAGGACCTTCAAAAGATCTTAGCTATCATTTAATTTGACAAGAGCAGAAATATAGGTGAAAACTACTAAACAGACTAGAGCATCATTTCAGAAAGGGAACGAACTTATGACATTCTTCTTATGCCGAAAACCCAACAATTGCCTAAGCTAGTCAATATAAAAGCCTATCTGTTGTCATCACAGTTATATTCTTCCTCCAAAACTGCAGATCATGATCTTTGTTGGTCATTGAGAAGGAAACTAACAAAGTATTAGCAGGTAAGGAAATTGAAAGGAACCTGAGATGTTTGAAAAGTATAAAAGCAAAAACAAATTGGCAGAAGTGTCTTTATCTCAAAGAATGGGAAACACAATGCATTAATTAGGAGAGGCGAAGCTTTTCTTGATGAATCCTCATTACTAATGGAGTCATAATGATCTCTGGATTGATTAGAAGATCCTTTCAATTGGCTAGAATCCAACCCAAAAACGAATGTTTCGCAAGGGGACTAGAGCATGTTACCATGAGACAAAAGAGCATGCCCCTGATAATTGTATCATTATGCTTGGGCTGTGAGGGGGCTCATGTAATTAACTTCTTTTAGTTAACTTCAGCAAAATGTTTCTCTCTAAATTTTTGCCTTTTGATGGCTACGGTTATGCTGTTGTTACAATGTGAAGGTAGTTTATGCCTGGAGACATTCCCCTGATGGCTAATAAGAACAAAACATTTTAGCTAGAATTTGACGACATTACTCTCAAAGCAACTAACCAAGAACTCCAGGACCGCCATGATCAGAATAATATATGAAGATGTGATCATTTGGACCACTATCCACAACCTTTCCACTACCACCGGTAAGAGCACTCTTGTTCCCAAGTATAACAGCCAAAAAGTTGTTGGCTGTGACATTTCCCCCAGTATAATCCTGCAACCACATTTAATTTGATTCAGGAAAAAAATGTCAAACACAGTTTTTTTTTTCCAACTGAATGAAAACATAAGAAGTAGACCTTTGGAACTCCTTGATAAACATTATCACCCTGAGGATGGTTGATAATGACACCAGGCCTTGGGTTCTCTTCATCAGATGCAATATCGTCATACATGAAAACAATAATGTTTTCATCTTTTAATCCTCCTCTCTTCACGAGTTGATATGAATGGCAAACATCAGCCTGGAAAAAATATGTTGAAATTGGAATCCCACTGTTTGTTACTATCAACCAAGTATTGTTAAATGCAAACTGCATTTTTATTTTGCAAAGAAAAAATGAAGAACTCATTAGGAAAAGCAACAAACCATCTAGAGCTTACATCACTCATATTTATACTAGACAGCATTTTCAATGGATGACAGTGGACAAAGCACTATGCCTTTGGGATAATGATCAGACTGAACAAGAACATAGGTTGGCTGGCAACTTAATGAGGCAATTATTGATATGACATTAACAAGTTTTCCAGAGCTTTGTCTCAGTGATAATCAACCACATCCTTTTTTAAAGATTTACACTATCTTTTATTCATGTGGCTTACACTTCAGCAGACAGCAAACAGTGCTATGCACAGTTTTTTTCCCCTCAATATGCACGTATATGTATTTTTAATATTATACAGTTTATTAAACATGAAATGAAATAAGATAATATTTGGATGTCTTCTATTTTCGAATAGAATCCTGATAGATTTTTCTTGACGTTAGATATAAATGGATGCTAATATATGGAAGCTGAAAGATGGATGAGAGTACAAGAAAGAGAGTGGGAGAGGAAAAAAGGGGATGTAAAATTACGGATGGATGGTGGTATTTCTGGTCATTTCACGATTTAGACCACAATCTTACAGCTCTTATAGATAGAAGTACAAGTAACATGGGCAATTTAGAAAAGTGAAACCGAGACCAAAGAGGTCTTCTGCCCTGATAATTCTTGGTTTATAATAGTAGATAAGTGGTCTTCCTTGTCCCCTTCAGAACTACCCAGAACTTGTTCAGCATCTTTCCAACTCTTTGCTATCTAAATCTGCATGTCTTAACCCCATTATTATTATCAGGAATACACTTTAGGAAATAGAAGTCAACAGATATGGAGCCGCAAGTCGAGTAATCACTATGAAGTTTGCAGGGTTAGCAAAACTTAGCCACTAAAGACATTTTAGATTTCTTTAAAGGCTGAGAAAGGGCCAACTATTAACGAATGCCCCTCCTCATAGTGATAGATTGTCATTGACATCTGTATAGTTTATAACTTGTGAGCCCTCTTAAACGCTGTTCAGCTTTTGGCAGCCATTAGATGGAAGCCAATTATATGAATGAATCAGTTCCAAGTACAAATTTTGCAGCTAGAACCAAGCTCATCGAGCAAAATAAGAAAACCCTTGCCTTTTTGTATATTGATTTTCATCAAGCATTTCACTTTATCTGGGACAAATTCATCTAGTTTACCTAACCTGTTCCGTTATGTAATGACATCTTCAAACAACCAATATCCTATAAAAATAAAGCCCTCTATACGACTAATACACCATCTTTCAAAAGAGAAAATTGACGAGCCAATTAATTTAAAATGATCAAAGATACAGAGATGCATATAAATTTCAGGTAAAAGATCGTAACTACTGATCGCCAATAGAACATCTTAATCCTATTGACCACTCTGGAAGCAAGAGGATGCTTTCAGAATGAGACTTTCTTCTGTAAGACGAAAACAGAAAACAGGATGCGTCACGAAAATTCAACGAGATTCGAGGAAACAACGTGGAGGAACCTGGTGTCTGTAGTTCCAATAGCCGTTGGAGCCGGCGATCAGGATCGCCCACCGAGTCCCCACGGAATCACCGTCACCATCACCATCATTGTGGAAGAACCTGGAAGCTTCGGAGGGAAGCTTTATGATGTCTCCTTCGAGATCCCGGGCGCCATCGGAGAGGCCGGAAACGGCAAATAACAAGAGGAGGAAGAGGGTGACGGTGGAGGTGGACGGGCAGGTCATGGCGGTGACTTGTCGTTGTAATGTATGGATGGGGGGGAGATATTGAGCTGTCCATAAAGAAATATTGGCGTTAATATAATTTCAACTCAGTCAACAAGCTTTGCCGTTTCTAAGTTATGATACCACAACTTTAAGTTTTTCCAGACGAATCCTCAACTTATATAGCTATTTTTTTACGCACTATCTAACATCCTACCAAAAAAAAAAACCCCTACCTTTTCTGCTGCGTCAGTTACTATTAGGAGGGCCAATTTGCAGATTGAGCGCCCACTATTTGGACCGAATTGAAAATTCTGCACTCTCAAGATTGGGATCGAAAAGGAAAGTCCAAAACTGAGCGTTTCGGTCGGAGCATATGTTCCTCCTTCGAGCCTTGTCCTGGACCCTTCTGTGAGACGCAGGTGTAGCAAGCAGTCCGCCGCTCTACCGTCAGGACTCTTCCTCCTAAACAAATTGGCCGACTGTAGGTTCCAATTTCTCTTCTTCTCCTTTCCCTTCGTCTTCTCCCTTCTTCTTTTCTCTTTTGTTCTGTCTGTTCTTTATGGGGCAACGGGCTTGCTGTCACCTTTTCATCTTTGTTGAATAACCAGCGGGCTCGGCTTAGATTGCAAGTTTTTCATTTTTTTCCCAATTTCATCTGTAGGGTTTTTTGTTCATAGTTTGTGATTTCTTTCTGATTGTTTCTCCTTCGTTGTATAGCTTATTTTCCGCATAACTTCTGGCCTATGTATGTCTATCGTGTATAGTTGTTTTCAGTTTTATAACGTTAATTGTTCTATTATTTTTTTATTTGATTGTGATGAGTACGGTTGCTAATGCCCTTGGATACTGCGTACTGACTCAGCTTCTTGAAATGGAGGATGCGGGTAACACATTGGAGGCCGATCGTGTGGAGGATGACTGTGGGGATATCGAGATGCTTGATGTGGAAGAGGGTGAGTTGGTCAAACCTGGTTCGACAAATGATAAAGGGCAAGCGAGTGGTGATGATTCTAAGGGTTTAACGCATGAGAAGGAAAGTAAAAATCGCAGGCGGAGGGCAAACAAGAAGAAAAACAAGAGAAAGAAGGGTCCATATCCTGATGTCACAGATATTAACAGGTAAATGGATCTGCTGGCCTTTTGTTTAGAGAATAAAGTGAAAAAAAAAATCAACATGTGATTCAACAATAGCCTGTCAAACCTGTAAATTTGCTGGCCTAGAGAGAGATATAACCATTATCTGGCAACTAATACTTTGTGGGAATCTTGAGAATTATTTGTGGCTGAGGTTCTTAATACAACTTGAACTGTTGGCTGTCTTCTAATGTTACTTTTGTTAAGAAGGAATGGAAACATAAATGGAAATGGAATTATGATTAGTATTCTTCAGTTTGTTTTATTTTTAATCTCAATGGGATGGAATCGAATATAAATATTTATTTTACCAATTCTAGACTTGATAATCATTTATGAAATCCGAACCATACTTGAAACCTTTTTTGGTGATATTTTCTCCAATATTTTCTTCTATTATAGTTTTTGTCGTAAATTTTTGGGCACAGATTTGATATTTTAATATTAAGTCCGTGTACAAATTTATGTGTGGATGGCCTCACCAAGGAATTTGCAATGGATAAAGGTGAACCACATTGTGGAATGCCAATTCCCTTGCATGGATTTGTCGGAATGTGGTTGATTGTCCATTCTGCCGGAATGATGATTCCTGCTGTTTTTTATCTAACCAAACTAGGAAATAGAATGGTGGTTGGAATGATGGTTCCGATTCCATTCATTCCGGCCTTCCGAACATGCCATAAGTGTATAATGAGAAACTTCCCAATCGAAAATTGTCTGAGTGGATTCTCTCTTTCATTTTATGCTAGTGTAACTTGTTTTGGCATACAGTGACAATTGGTCCTGTCACCGATGCTTTGCATGAAAGTGAAGTTTTCATATTCTTGGATGATAAGTATATCAGAAATGGAATTCATTCTTAAGCTTTATTTCTAATATGTTCTCACTTAAGATCTTTGGTTTTCTTTTGCTGCTACTAGGGAGTTAGTTATCTTCTCTACCCTCAATTTTTGCAGATTTGTTCTTGATACTTGTAGAAGACTGAGAGAAAAGAAGTCTTACATGGTGCATAATGCTGTTGGTTTCCTCGGGGTTTCCGCTCTAAATGATCTTGTCAGAGAGGTACCATAGTACATGGCTTTTCTACATGCTGGAAAGTTGGGCCTATTATTAATTAACATATTTTTTTCTTTGCTCCTGTCTACTTATTAAGTAATTGAAGTATGAATCTATTGATGACCAGAACATGCATTTAAAGTGCAAGATATCTGTTGATTTGGTCTATCGCTATTTGTTTGAATCTTGCATTGTGCGTTTAAATAGGTTTGACTTTAGCAAGTATCTCAATGTACATTAATTTGATTGGTTTAACTACTGGTGTTTGGGCTTTCTTCTCTGCATGCATACAGATGTGATTGCTTTTTTTTTTAATGATATATTGATTGAGTTACCTACGCTTTGCATTTTTTTCTTGTAAGGATTATCTTCTCTCTGTTGTACACTTGAGTGTCTTCAGAAGTTCATTCGTTAAGTTGACATGTTGACCTCTCTTTGGAGTGTCATCAATGGAAAATTATCTTTCAATTGATAACAGATACATACCTGAAAATTTCAGGTGGATGCAATTCAGGCTTGTGGGGGTCAGATGACGGCTGATGGGAAACGCCAGAGAACAGGTGGTGGAATACTGTGGGGCATCATTAAAGCACGAGAACCAAATGCCTACAGAGAAATTATGAAGAGGTCCAAGGAATTTGAGGTTGGTATTAATCCCCTTTTTACTTTTATACTTTATTGAAATAATAAGCAAAGCAATAGAAGGAGAAGGGGAAAGGGAAAAATGAATTCGTAAGGTTATATGTTGACATGCCTTATTTGTTGGCACCAATCAATTTTAGATTTCAGTTTGTAGTCTTTTTAGCAGAATCTGTTTGGCATTTAAGCAAAAAAAGAAACAAAAAACCAAATCATTTTGGAAATTTCTATTGGAAATTTTGAATCATATTACACTTGTGAGTAGAATGCTGTTGGCAGATTTTAGCCATCAACCATTTAGGTAGAGGAGGAGGTTCTTTGCACTAGTCCGTCTTCTTAGTTGGATATCAACAGCTGAGAAAAATTCAGAAACGCTTAGACAAACTAATAATCCCATGGAAAACAAACGAACTAATAAGTTGGGGTGCTTTTGGGTCAATTACTTAGCTTTATTGAGATTTGGAAAAAAGATGGCATGCACTCACAATACCCACTTTTGGCCATTGAAGAATATCTATCAATATGTATGGTCTTGGACCATTAATAATGATTTTTCTTTAGAATTCGGTTACTTAATCGGTCCACTTAATTCTATTATGTTAATGTTAATTACTACCATTGGAATTTTGGTTCTTTTTTATAGTGATAATTATATGTCTCATGATCAAGGATATTTGAGAATTTTTGCTTATCTGAGTTTTTTTCAATACTTCAGTGTTGGGATTAGTTACTAGTTCTAATTTGATACAAATTTATGCTTTTTGGGAATTAGTTGAAGTGTATTCTTACCTATTAATAGGTTTTTGGTTCACGCAACCTATTGCAAATGAAAATATATTGTTACAGTTGCTGTTGCTCCCATGGCGACTGAAGCTAATCCTTTTTTAATCTTCTAGCTAATGTTACTTCATATGCAGCATGGAAAATTGTGAGTTTAAAGTGTATGGTTGTAAATACAAAGCTGTCTTGCTTAACAAAACAAAAAAATCAGGAGAAGCCCTGTCAGGCTGCGGGAGAATCATGAAAGTGAAGTATTCTAGGCTGTCTCAGAATCATGAAGTGGTCTACTGGTCTTACATTGCTACTGGATACTATGTTGCCTTATCATTCTGTCCGTGACTTTCTACTAAATGGATCTCCTGAATTTCCTTTTGGGAATTAATACGGTTCATTTTCCTGGTGATGTTTTAATCAATACTGCACTTATATACCCAGTTTGAAGTTTCCTTCATCTCCTTGCAGAAGCAATTTAAGCCTCAAAATTCTGCACGAGCAGCAGGGCAAGGCAATAAGGCGTCTCCTGATGGATTCACCAATCCCCCCGGAGGGTGCATCGCCACCAGTAATTTGAAGGCTTCTGATGGTCCCCCTAACCTAGAAAAACAACATAAGCACCCGAGTGCTGAAGAGGCTCGGAAACCCATCAAGGATCGGATTAGAGTGCCCATCTCATATGAGGACATAGTAGATGATGCAGAAAGAATAGCATGAATTATTCCCAGCATTTTTTTTAAAATTCTCAGCATATTCATTGCATTGCACTGAACATAAAAGTTTCCTTTCAACTAGATTGATTTATTCCTATATCTTTTGGAGTTGCTGGTAGTCTACGTAGTTGGTCCTCTAAATGGCTCAGTAGGAATGATAATTTTGTTGCCCATAAACTCTATCGACTGGGCGGGAGGCAGACTGCCATGGGTTAATGCTTTCGGATTCGCTGACTTTGGGTTTAGGCGAATTTACCTTGATCCTACCGGCATTTTTACATAGATTTTACTGAGTTACGTTGTAGATTATTGGGAATTGTTTTTCTTCTCCCTATGCGATGAACAAACATGAAATAATATATAAGCAATAAATAATTAATGGATTATATTCATTTTGAAATTTAAAAATCTCACATTTACTACATTAAAAAAAAACACACACACACACACACACCTGAGCTTTGGTGGCAGTTTCTATCTTTAAACCTACCCAAAGTCCATAAAAGTAATCTTTGTTAGAAGCCTCTCAATCAAGGTTGTGACGAGAGCTGTGGCCACCGGCAGAGATGGCAGGGATCATGGCTGCAAATCGAGGCTCCGATAAGACCAAACGTTGGTCGACAAGAAGAAAGAGAGAGCATGACAGATACACTAAACCATGACTCGCCCATAAATCCATATCTTGACCGATTTTCAATTCGGTCCGATTTTAAAAGTTATACTATATGTGTATATAGATGGATTTATTGTTATATATGTGTATTAGTTTACCGTTGTGTGTAATTAGGACTAGAATATTCACCCTACTCAAAGCGCCTACGATAACCAAAACTTCCGTTCTACTCTGTCATCTTACAAGAAAGAAGAAAATACGAGCTACAGATGTCGCAGCTATCACTGTTGCAACCGGGGAATGTGCAGAGATGATAATGTAGTTGTTATTCCCGCGGCCCGTCTTCAACTCCAATACTAAAGCCCATCTAAACCCCAAATAGAAAGCCCATTTTTATTGGGCCGAACATCAGCCCGGCCCATTTAGGACTCCTAAGCCCATAAATCGCCCCCATTTTCCTTCCTCCCCCTCCCCGCCTCCTCGGAGTGAAAGTGAAGCAGTAAGGGAGAGCAGATCAGCGGAGCTGCTTTTGGAGCGACAATGGCGTGTATGCACGATCACAGCTGCGAGGACCACGATTGCTCATCTAACTGGTCTCTGTACAGACACATCGACCTCTCTAAGGTCTCTCCATCGTTGTGTCCTCATTTTTGTTCAGTCGCTCGTCATGTTCATCTAGAGCTTGCTCGGGTTTCTCATTTACAATCTCGATGTTTAATCTAGATGACGCAGTTTGGCAATACCTTAATTCGTGATCAGCTTAATTGATTGGCCTGTTCGCTGTTCCTCCGCTTGTGTCTGCTTATTTCTCTCGTAGTTCGATGAATAATTCTGAGACTAAACGGTGAATGCCTTTTCTTAGTTTTTTTTTCTGTTGACTGATAATTTTAGGAAATGGCCCTGCGAAGTTAATATATTCTTGAGGAGCAATGTTCTATTTGCGCAGTTCCCTAGTATAAAATTATTGAACATAACTGTGCATTGTTGGGATTACTATCCATTGAAGCCTTGAAATAATTCAACAAAAAATTTTGGCAGAAGATGTAAAAGGAAACATTCTTCATCATTGATTGCTTGTACTTGCTCAAGACAAGTTTTCCTACTTGGTATACCATTAATCATAAACTTGCCTCATTACTTTTAAATTTTTAACCAGGTATCAGCACTAAATGAAGCTGTCCCTGGAAGTGTCAAGTCTGTGTTCAAGGCTTGGGAGCAGCGTCTTAATTTTTCTGAGGTAAGTTCTATCGGCATAGCACTTATATATCATTAGAGTGCCGGCTTGTATGTCTGACCTTTTCTCACAGAAAGCAATGGAAGTTGAATGTACCTGCTTTTTTTTTTATGAGCTTCTTATAGCTAATATTAGAAGGTCTCTGTTATCTGTATTGGAGAGGCTAACTGTACCGCTTGTTAGGAAGTTTAAAGTTCTGAAGAGAGTTTTAAGTAAACTTGCAAAATCAGTTACTCAGTTGCATCATACATTTGATATCTTCTATTTTTAAGAGGTGCTACCAGATAATTGATCCAGTGGATTATGAACAGTTGCACTACAAGTTACCTGCTAATTTTGAGTTTCCCATGAGGCTTTCTAGAAATCAAGTCCTTTCCACAATAACTAATTAAATTTTTGTGGGATTACTCTATCTAATTCAGAACCTAGTCCAACAAAAAGGAAAATTAGAACCATGTTAGTAGCTGAAGGGCGTTTTTGTACTTAGCTCATGTTTTCCAAGGTTGCACTTTTAATTGATTTTACATTTTTCCTGCTGCTATGCCCGATGAATTGCCTTGACAATGTTGTGAAACTATTTTTTCCTATGACAGGGACACTTGGAAAGCAATGATGGTGACCCCGAGTTACTAGTTTTTGTTCCGTGAGTGTCCAATTTATTTATTTTGCTGCTGTTGGAAGTCATTCAAGGCCTTATGTAATGCACTCAGACCCCCTTGACGCATGAAATTTGCCTTGGCATTATTGTATTGTCATATTTTTAGTAGCAAGGAGAAATACGTACACCATTTTTCCTTTGTGCTCATACCCTATCATGCTTAGAATTCTCTTGTATAAAGCTCATCTAGCATAACTTGGTTCATCGTTGCTTTCAATTTCTTCCTAAATGTGTCTTCTTCAAAATTTCCTGTGGACATCTGGTTATTCTACTTTGTGTGAAGCACTTACCTGTCAGGCGTATGTACATGTATATATAATAGTTATTGATTGGTTATAAAACATATTCCTCATGGTTTTCAATGTTCGTTTTGTACAGCTTCACATCAGATGTTAAGATCAAGAGCATTTCTGTTGTTGGAGGTGCTGATGGAGCTAGCCCATCAAAGATGAGGGTGTAAGCTAAATTCTCATTGTGTACACTTGCTGCAGGTTATAATTTTCTTGAGGAATTGTTTGATGTAGTGAGTGGAGCTATAACACATAATATACAAATTTCTAATTTTTTATGTGTTTTCTCTTTTTTTTCCTGGATAAGATTGCCTCATCCACTAATCTTGTTTTTCATGGTTAATTGTTCATTCCATACCGGACATGATTACTTCTATAACTAGGGAAGATTTTATTGAGTCACTTCAGCAAATATTTAGGAAAATAAAGTGTTCGCTTACCGACCTGTGGCTCAGAGAACAGATTTCAGCTTACCCTCATCCCACTTCTAGTTGTGTGCTTTCACATCTTGTTAACCTGAGATGGGTTCTTTTTTACAAGGCTTTATTGAATAGATAGAAATTGTGGGAGGGGGCCAGGGCCTGTACTTCAGAGGATTATAGCACATGGCTGCAAATCACGTGGTCAGGTGTGCATATCCCTTCTTGTCCTCACCTGGCCCAAAGGGAAAGGACCTTTCCCTATGGGTAGGAAAATCAAGATCGTGATGGCAGACCCATGGCTATGATACTTGGGGGTTGGTCTTTTGTTGAAATGAAATGAATGAGGATTACTAGTCACGGTCAGGATGGATTTTATGTTGCAGTAGCCTAATTCACGGACCAGTGTCAAAACAGTAGTTATAATCTAAATCATTCTGAAGTTTTAAATTCATTTTACCAGGCCAGATATTAAAGGTTAGATATATTCTGTCTGCAGTTCCAATGGTATATTGATAAATTTCATTCAGAATCGGCATTGAAAATCTCAGGATAAATCTAATTCTTTGGTTGATTTATATTTTTGTTAAATTTTAAGTGTTCTGGTTGTGCCTCAGGTTTATAAATCGAGAAGGTATTGATTTCTCAGATGCACAAAGTATGCAAGCTCTTCAGGTAAAACCCAAGCCTAGCCTGTCCTGGAATTTACCAAAAAGCTCATCTGCCCAACCTAAGGCTTGGATTTGTATTTTGAAGGAGTGGGATCTGGTAGAAAACTTGCATGGAGTCTTAGAGTACCAGACAAGGTGACTAAACCTTGTACCATTTTCAGCTGACACTCTGAATTTCTTTGCTCATAGATGAACTTCAGGAATGTACCTCTTGATGATGGCATCATTTGTTCATTTATCTGCAGTAGTATATTCTGAGCATTTTGCATCCTTAGATCCGTATCTCTTTACCTTTTCTGAGTCGACTTTTTTTTAAACTTGTATCTTCTTTAGATATTCCAAGTTTCAAAGTGTAGCCAATATCACTTTGCATTTTCCTGATAATTTTGGGGGCGACACAACAAAAATATACTATATTGGATTCAAGGGAGAAGCTACTCAGGTAATGTCTTCTGCAAGATCATAATAGCAATTTCTCTCCTACTTTTTCCTATTGACCCATCAACTGATATATCTGCTATCCTTGTTCAACAGTTGAAGAGAGATGTTGTTGCTACAATTGTATATGAGCTGATGCCAAATCCATCAGACCATAAGTAAGTCATTTCTCACTTTTGAGCAGAATTTTCCTTTATTTTCATTCATATTTGGTCGTTGGACATTTCGCTGCATCTGTTCTGATCTTCAATTGGGGATCTAAAAGTGTAGTTAACGTTCGAACTAGCTCTGTTGCTTTGATTAACAATTGATTCACTTGTCCTCTTGTGACATTATTGGTTTCTCAATTCTTTTTTTGTAAGAACACAAGTTCAAATTAGTTGGGAGGATGTGTTCTTTGGAAAGAATTTCTAGCCTCTTGCCAGTCGCTCAAACATATTTTACAAACATTTTGCTCTTGACGGAGTTGAATCCATTCAACCACATATCTGTCTGCTTTTCTGTTCCTGTGCAGCATCCATCAGCAATCTATAGCAAGTTTGACTTCTGATTTCCTTTCTGCCCTTCTACTGATATCCTTGTGCTTCTGTCTGTACACAGGACAAAGGCTGATAGTAGTGGTGGCCTCTCGCATGTTGATTGATGGAAACATCCCAGAGAATAGATGATAAAGCTAGCTAATTAATCCGAAGTATTTCACCAACTTCGTTGAGGTTGCAGCTTTATCTTCGGGAACTTGGCCATCGTTGTCCCAACTGTAAAATGTTTTCCAGGGGAAACAGAGTCTGCACTAACATGGTATAGCACTTCACCGCTTGATTAATCCATGTAAGAGTGGTAATGTTAACTTGTTCTCCTGGCTGCTCCCCTCTATATTTTCTTCTCAGCTTCATTGGGGAGGGAGTAAAAAGACCGATTGAGTCGGTTCGGCTTATTTTTTATGGGAAGTCCAGTTTTGCTCGGACTTGATCAGGCTTGCCTTTTGCCTGAAACTGAACGACAGAATCCTGCCTCTCTGTGTGGTTGAAGAGGCCCCGAGGGTGAAACTGAACAAAAGGAGAGCAGCGTGTTCAGGTTCGCTTTTGATGAAGGATGGTAAATCCAGCAATAGTAAAGGCTCCTACGGGAAACCAAATTGGACAGAGACATAAATCCATGCCTTGTGTCATTCTCTATTCTCAGCTACTGTTCCTCGACTCTCTATCCTACGATGCCATGTTCAGAACTGGTGCTGTGGAACAGCTCTGATATGGGTCAAATTAGTCTGAAGGAAGGAAGGAAGGAAATCTTGGCCCAAAAATACAGTCATCTATAGGGCTGTAATCCTTTGGTAAAGGATGCGGCTACCTTAAATTTGGATAGCCTCTTCTTCCCTCTGCAGACACCATGCAAAAGGTTTGTTTTCAAAATCATCAACAGAAACCCGTGTCTGACCGAAGGTTCCAAGTTCAAAGTGACTTATGATATGAGATGATATGGTGTACTGTTGCAAAAGGTGAAAGCTAGATCCATTGATCGAGATCGAATCAGAGATGGGAATGTAGCCAGGCATCGTGTCAACCATCAACCGGTACTTAATACTAAATCAATGCAGGCTCCAAGCGGCGGTCGGGTCACCATCAACCGGTGCTCACTGTTGACTCTGCTGTAGAGCCGTTTGTTATTCACCACATCATAACACATCTCCTCTCTCGATCCATTTTTTTTTGTCCACGGTAACAACAATTCACCGGACAAGACATCAAATTGGAAAAACTAGACGACTTCGGGTGAAAATTCCGTGGAACAGAGAGCAACTGAAGCGTTTCACGCAAAGCTCAAGCTCAGAAATGCCGACGGCACTACTGACTCAGTTACACCTTTTCCGGATGCTTCTGTGCTGATTGATAAAGGAGAGGGCATCAGATTCAGACCGATTGTTGGCACGGAACAATCAATCACACAATTAAACATTAAGAGATATCATTGAATCGTCGACACTCAGCTTCAATTTGCGCGGGACTGTGAATTAGGGATCACCTCAGGGTTGAGAGACGACCGGCGGCGAGATTATGAAGGTGGAGGGGCAAGGCGGAGGAGGAATAGGGGGTACGAGACAAGATGAGCTGATGGTCAACGAGAGCAAGGATCTTTTATAGGCAGGGGGCCGGGGTTCCGGTGCGTTTGGATTGAGGGATTTGGAGGGTCGGAGAGGGATGAGGAATCCACTCTTCACCGGATCTGGGAGCGATAAATCCCTGGTTCTATTGGAGGGTAATTCAAGCGATGATATTTTGGTCGGGCTTCCAGAGGATAAAGGAATCTAAACCAGACCAAAGCAAGTCCCTGTATCTGCAACTATGCCTCATCTTGGATACTTCGACTCCCCCGATCCAGTAACACCCAATTGATGATGAGGTCCAGTAAGACTCTGTCGTGGAATGGAGATAACATGGCGATGATGAACAGAGTTTTGAACCGTTCGTGGACAGATGTGATATATGAAGCTGATTGGACCGAGCATATTCACAAACTTGCTCCATTCCAGGGATTTGTTGATCAGTGCAACAATTGGTCGAGAAAGCTATAGTAAGGTGACCAGAACTTCAAAGTTCATGCTCCTGCTCTCTGTTTCAAATAACTCAAGGGACCAAATAACAGGTAAAGTAATGTCTCTTGCTTTCCCGAATCAGTAATTCTTATAATGGAGAGTTCAACTAGAGTGATACCCTAGACCTCCATTTGGGGCATAACTTTGAATGGAAGGTCGCCTTCTAGCAGACAAACAGGAACAGCATAAGCAAGTCCAAAAGAGTTAAAACACTCATATGCTTAAGACCGATTCCTCAACAAAAACCATTAACAAGTACAAGAGTCAGTACATCTTCGTCAACATAAACCCTGGATGCAAGAGAATGCCAAGAAGCTCTAAATGACCATACTTCCAATTCATGACATATATGAAACATCAGAGGAGAACTAGAGAGTGAGACCATGCTTCGAAGCTCCATTTACATGACAAATGTTCGACCATCACGAGGAGCTGCATTTATTATTCAACAAAGATAGTAGCAAAAGGAGAGCTACAAGAACCTTATTTGGTCCACCAAAGTAGGAAGTCCTTTCGCCTATTGATCTTCTTCTGCAACTGGAGGATTCCGTAAAGCAAAGCCTCAGCAGTAGGAGGGCAACCTGGAACATAGATATCTACTGGGACAATCCTGTCACAGCCTCGGACAACTGAGTAGGAGTAGTGGTAGTAGCCACCACCATTTGCACAGCTTCCCATTGAGATAACCCATCTTGGCTCAGGCATTTGGTCATAGACCCTGCATCAGGTTACAAGAGCGAAGGGAATGAACATGCTCTCTCTAACGCACCAATATCCATATTATTTTAAAAAAAGGCAAAGATTAATGTGCAGCTAACTGGTCTGCAACTGATGCTTTAAACCCATAGACGTCCATTAGGAATATTTGGTTCTTTGAACCCTCAGTACTACAAGTCCAGAAGCACCAAATTGTACCACTAGCTAAGAACTAATAACACGGGAAGCTGACACAACAATTACAGATAAAAAGAGGACTCACCGGATTTATTTCATCTGCAGATAAATTAAGGGTCATTGTCAAAGTAATAAATTGTATACAACCCTCTAATATTCTGCCTTTTCTCCTCCTGGCACCACTAGAAGTAGATTAAACTTCTTGCATTTTTCAATAGAATATCCTGGATCTGGTGATTAACAGAAAAGGCTAGCAGCAAATATGATGAAGAAATGAAGATATGAGGATATGCTAGAAACTAGAAACGTAGTGGAAAAAAGTGAAGTAGCATTTGCTAAAATTTCTACAGTACCCTTCCTTCTTTCAGACTAAGCTAGCTCCAAGCCTCCAAGACAGGCGGATATCACATATCAAAGATTGCAGGGTGGGTGTCTGATAGTCCACCACTCTCAAAAAGAAATGGGATTTCTAGAGAAGTTGACACTAGACATTCCCAATGTTAATCCCATAGATCTATGGAAAAACAATATACAGGTCCATTTCAATGAAAAGTTTCAGCAAGAGATCGTCAAATTTTAGATATGCAGAACCCCAAACACGGAAATAATCTGAGCAGAGGTCTTTCAAAATCAGCAGCAAATGTTCGATTCAATATCAACAGAATCTCCTCACGAATATTGAGTAAGTGTTATTGGATTCGATTAGATGCCATCTTCTAACGCTATAATCCCTTGGAGCCCGACAATGTAATGGAGAAGCCGAGCGATTTCAATGATAATCATTAACTTTCCACCTGATAACCATTTCCTCCCAAAATAAATCAGCAAATAACAAAGCCTTCGATCCGACCAGAAATCTCCGAATAATAATAATAACACACGAGGGGCGAGGAACTCACTTGCGAAGCGCCGGAGCCATCTTGTTCGTGAGGGTCCCCGCGACGATCATGCAATCGGACTGGCGAGGGCTCGGCCTGAAGATGACCCCAAATCGGTCCAGATCATATCTGGAGGCGCCGGTGTGCATCATCTCGACGGCACAACAGGCGAGACCGAAGGTCATCGGCCAGATGGAGCCACGGCGGGCCCAGTTCATGAGATCATCAACCTTGGAGATAACGTACTCGGCGGCCTTAGAGAGGCCGGCGGGAGAGGAGGCGGAAGGGGGAGGGGGCCGGGAGTAGGGAGTCGGGGTGGAGGCGGCGGTGGAGAGGACGCGGAGGTGAGGGGCGAGGCAGGAGAGGGAGGAGCGCATTGCGGTAGCGCGTGAGGCGAGGGCCATCGACGCGGCGCCGGGAGAGGCCAACCGATCTAGAGGGAGAGAGAGGCAAACAAGCGGCAGAGACAATGGCGTGAGGACACAGCTCCCGAGCAATATCGTCAACAATAGATTCGGGTCGGGTTGACGGTCGGATTCGCCGACTTTGGGTTTGGGCGAATTTACTTTGATCCTACTGGCATTTTTACATAGATTTATTGAGTTACATTGTAGATTACTGGGAATTGTTTTTCTTCTCCCTATGCCATGAATAAATATGAAATGATATCTAAGCAAGAAATAAGTGGTAATACAGTCATTCTTAACATATTAACTAGTAAGTTATATTTGTTAATATAAGTATATAAAAAAAAGGAAAAAAACACCTGAGGTTTGGTAGCAGTTGCTATCCTTAAAACTACCCGAAGTCCATAAAAGTAATCTTTGTCAGAAGACAGTCAATCGAGGTTGTGACGAGAGCTGTGGCCACCGTCAGAGATGGCAGGGAATCATGGCTGGCAAATCGAGGCTCCGATAAGACCCAACGTTGGTCGACAAGAAGAAAGAGAGAGCGTGACAGATACACTAGTACCCGAAAGAAATGCATCTTTCCCTTCAGATTTTACCACTTCGGCATTGAAGCACACAAACCACCCTTTAGATTGTCAATTTCAGCGAACCACCCACCGACAATTGACCACCGCATCCTATTCCTGAGATATATCTGTACGGTGAATAAAACGAAGATGCCTTTCCAATTTTGCACCATGTTTAAGCAAATTCAAACGACAACTCAGGAGGACTGCCGCGAGGGCTCAGCCTTCAGGTGGTATTTTTACATCATTATTGCTCATGTGGTCTTTAAGCTAACCAAAGCCGAACTTGCGATAGGAACCTGGGTGTCCAACCGAAATCGAGTTGAAGGGAAATTACTAGCTAGAGCTGCCAGCCGGGTATGTACTCCTCTTACACGTATTGCAACTAATTCCATAATTCCTACAAACGGCTATTGTGCTCAGAGAGTCAAGAATACCTAATAGTTACTCGAATTTCACAGCACACACATAAAGATGTAATAGCAGCCCCAAAACATAAGTTAAAACTATAGTATTAACTACACGTTTGATGCAAATAGCTCCTTCCCCAGTGTCTTTTTTCCTTTAAGTCTAAGTCAAGACCTAAACTAAGTTGTCTGCTGATCTAATGTTTCTTCTTCTACTTCACAAGTCATCTTAATGTCTCAACTGACCGGACAAATACATAAAAATGGCGAAGACGGAATCTTATACAAAAGAATATGACTAGGAAAACCCAACAGCTGACCTGAAGTCAAAGTCCAGATGTGGTTCTCTCCTTGGAAGTAGTGGAATCAAATAGTTGGGAGCCATGTCCGATACATCGCCCAGAGAAGATGAATGATGCAGTTTTGTGTTTTAGTTAGGAGGGATTCGTGATCTGTACTGTAACTGGGCATAACTCATAAATCCTTTCCCCCTACGTTCACTGGGCATAGTACATGTAAAGGCTATTTGATGCAGCAATTGCAAGTGAGTTCTCTGACGGATGCCAGGCCATGTGGAGCAGCTTCATTGTGAAATCAAGGGGATTCCCATTTGAGTCTGCTCCCGGGTTATCTGCATTTTTCAGAATCAATAATGTAAGTCGAGCACTCAGAGAGAGCGAGAGATTAAAGAGAGATTAAAGAGATTCCTGCATCTGTATCTGTTCAAATGCATTTCCTCAGAAATATCAAGAAAAAGAAGTGTCCTCATCCCCCAATTCAAGGGAATTGTGCTCTTCAATACTAGTTAAATGATCCTAGTAAGCCACTAAAAAGAGGAAAAGAGATTTCTCAAGTAATGACAAGTTTGAACCTTAGAAGGAATACATAAGATGATATGCCGATAGATGAGAATAAGTTTACCCCTTTTGACAACACGAGTTAGACCAAGAGATCTAGAAGGCTTGGACAGGGTGGATGATTGTCTTCTGCAAGCACACACAAGAGATCATTCATTCCCTGAACAATCATATAAAGTGGAAAAACACTGCTGAAGAAAGAAAGCACTCCCAATAAACAGAAAGCAGCAATTAATGGCATATTTGGTAGCAAGAAATGGAATTGGCAATGGACAAAATAGGCGAGAAAGGATTGCAGGAGAATCAAATTAATCAGTATCCTCTACTTCATAACAAGGAATAAACCATGAATATCTTATTAAGAATATACATGTGGATTAAAATGACAAAAAAATATACTCTCATGCGTAAGGGCATATATCAAACGATTATATTTATAATTAAAAAATAAAAGAAGAAAAGAAAAGAAAAGAAAAGATGGCATGTCAGTTAGAAGTGGAGTTTAGACAGTGGAACGGCGAGGGGAGGCAAACAGTGGTGGATAATAACTAATGCGTAAAGGTGGAATTTTAAGAAAGTTGATGACAGTTGTAAATTAACTCCTTACTCCCATTAGCATAGCTATGGAGCATGTCCAGTGCCCCATCCTTATTCCTTATTGGATAGGAATAAGAGCGTGCACTGATAATTCCTCTTCTAGATCAATTTACAACCAAACCACAAACAGATTCAGAATTCATCCAGAATAGGAATTGGAAACTCCAATTCCGCACTATCAAACACACCACAAGAGTTTGTACAAAAAATCTGATATACAGATCTTAGTCTGATGGCATCCTGCTTGGTTACACTGTCTCCCAAGTACTGATGATCACCTCAACTAATATTTGGACCATACCTCATTGGGTTTTTAGTCGCTTCGAGAGTTGTAGCCTCTGTGCTGCCTTTAGAGCAACCAAATACATGAAACAGATTGCTGAAATCATAGAGAAGATGTGGGCAGGTTGGAACTCGACAAACACAAGGGCACTGTAAATGAGACAAATATCATGAACACATTATGGGGTGTAAAGTAGACCTGTAGGAACCAGTGGCCACTCGAAGTACATCTCCACTTAAACAGCACTCAAATTTGTCGAAGATTGAGTCATTCTCATACAAATCACAAAGCTGGTGCATCGATGCAACAAGGAGATTAATTCAGTTCATGATTTCTGAAAAGCAGATGAATTTTTTGCATGATCTCACCTTTGGTCTCAGATATTCATGCACCTGGAAAGTTGCTACTGGACCAGAATCCATATTGATGTCCCAGAGCTGACAGCATCATCAAAAGACAGGATTTTACATGGGTGAAATGTGCTACCAAGAATTCATCAAAAAGGAAATGTGTTACCAAGAATTATTCGACCGAGCATAAACCAATGAATTGTTTTGTTAGCATGTAATTCCTAATAATCAAATAAGCATAACTCCTAACATGATTTGCTGTTAATCCACTTCAAAAGGCATTGGTAACTTCAGAGAGAGTGATCTATCAATAAGCATAAGGCACTCATGCATCCCTGCACATGTTATATAGCTTCAAAAAAGTTGCCCAAAATCATGAATTTTTGTCTTCGCATAGTATCCATTATTTCCTCCAACTGACAAATATGCAGCTTCAATTTTGTCATAGCTACTGTAATGTCACATGCACTAGAGATACAGACCTTGAGAGTCATGTAATCACGACTAAGCATATGTCTCCCATCTCTGGCAAATTTGACGTCTGAAATAGAAGCAATTATCTCAGTAAAGAAGGATCTTGATCCAGATGCTTCCTGTACCTCAAACCTGAATATTCAGAATGGAGAACTGGATTCAATTCATTTGTATTTAAGCAAAAACAAAAAATATTGCTAACAAAATCATTCGAACAAGAGCATTTGCATCTAGATATCCCAAGCAGTTCAATAAGCATATCAAAATATTTACAGAGAGAATAATATACTAGTTCATGAATGCGAAATCCAGCACCAATTAATTTCAAGACACATGTTGCTCAAGAATGGAAGAAAGTTGTCGTTTATCACTTACAATTTACTATGATTATCACAAAGAGCTGACTGCCGCAAATCAACAAGGCGAATTGAGCCCTTTGAGCTACTATATGCCACTGTGTTACAGTGATGTGGATGAAATTCTGCTGCAGTTATCACCTCTGCATTACATTGCAAATCAAGCAAATCAATAAATTCATATAGCTCATTAAAATTCTACATCTTTGTCACAAATAACAAACTGAGCTATGATGAGTTTGTTTCCAGAGCATATCCTCAAATCTAGTAGAGAAAATTATTCTTCACGAAGGGAGGCAAACAATCTTGCCATCAACAGATAAACCTCAGTCAACATGGCTTTTGATTGATTCAAGAGAGAATGATTTTGCAGAATTAACAGGAATACATATATATCAATAAAAATAATTGCAAGCAAAGACTTTGAGAGGTGCCACAAATTGAGCAACAAAATTCACACCAGAAATATTCTTAGGCAGATAGTTACTAGTGAGAATGATAAGTTCTACCAGTGAGATCCTCCATGTTCACAGGCTTCAAATCAACAATATTAAAGCTTTGATTGCTAATTTCCAGATTCCAAAGATTGATTCGTAAATCATCAGCTGATATGAATGTCTCCCCATCACTGCAGAAACATAAGTGCCGATGTCACAAATATAACAAGATGGAGTCAATGTTCAACAGAATGAAAAATGAACCAGCAATAAGATAGATTGAAGTCGAGAATAGTTTGAAGTTGGTGTTATCTTCATGTAAGAAGCCTTTCAGAAGACCATTTCCTGATTCAAGGCCCTTTATCGAAGGATCTTAAACAGCATATCATTCATAATGTGGAAAGCCAAGGGTTGGGTACCCAGTCCAAGAGAATATTGGAAGCGACATAAGGAGAACCACATGCAACAAGATTGAGGGCATTCTCATCTATTGAATAAACCTGTTATTTGATATAGAATTGATATGATAGTCATGTGCATGGGCATAGATCCTTCGACATTTGGCCAGAAGGCTCATTTCATGAGTTGTCACCTGCACCACAGTCAAAAAACTGTCAAAGTTGAGTCTTAGATCATCTTAGCATGCACTCCCAGACTACAGTTGCAATACGCCAAGCCACATGTATGTATAAGAGATTCAAAGCTTTTAGATTCACATATTGAGAACTGAAATGTTGCTGCTACATGATGTAATTTAAACATTTAAGAAAAGAAAATTTTGCCATATTATGAGGATTGGATTGAGAACAACTACCATCGGCAAATGCAAAGATGGGACACCCCCAGATGGAAACTGAAAATCACTGCTCAAACAGCCAAATGGCCTTGTATCACATCCTCCATTTGCCAAACATTGTTTAGATGATACTGAAGTGCTACCCGAATCCACTGCACCATTTCCCATTGTTTTAGAAGGGTCTACATTCATGCTGCATATTTTCTTTACCTTTTTCTCTTGAACCTGCTTCACATTCAACAAAAGGAAGCATCATTATCTTTCCCAGTATCTAGAGGGAAAATATTGAGGCTTTCAGAAATTATAATGCACAAAGATCATCTATGTACAAAAGAGAGCTATTAACTCAAGAAGCCTGCATGCTGTAATATTAATGTCAGAGTGGCTTCCAATGGCAATGCATTTCTCACTAGGAATTTAATGCAAACTAAATAGCACAAACATAGGCATATTGAACATAAGCTTGATAAGAATTAAGGAAAGACTGCAGAAATACAAAATGAAAATGAGAAACAAGTATCAAAACCTCAAAAGACCTTAGGTCCTGAAATGCACATTAACCGATTTAATGAAAGTCATGAGTACCTTCCACAATTTGATGGTCTTGTCATTTGTGGAGAGAAGAAACAGTGCACCATTTACTGTCTGACACCATCTAATCTTGTTGATTTTCTCCTCTATTTCCAAGCTCTTTAAGTAATCAAACTACATTTGAACAAACCAAAATGCAGATTAAATGATATTCACACAAAACCTCTAATTTGCAAAATGAAGGATATTAGTAGCAATGATAAGGTATATGGTCATCCAGAGAAGGAAGCGTAAGACATTAATTTCGAATAGAAACCAGATAATGTACCTCTGGTTCATGGCTCTGAAACTCTGTCTTATAGCGGAACTCCGGATGCCTGCTAACTGAATATTCCGTTCTCTCAAGATATCTTCTATGCATCCCATTCTACATTTTGTCCACGTACGTCAGAAAACTAAAGGTATAGCAAACAGGATATAACAATAAATTAGAATGTAGGTAAATGAAACACAAGCAAGCACACAAATAGTCACTCACTTCTCTGTTGTCTGTCCTCTCAAATATAACAACTCGACCCCCACGATCTCCAGTTGCAAGGTAGTCACCAGTTTTGTCAAATTCAATCGCCGAAATTATATCAACTGCAAAGGCAAAATGACACATGATGCACTTTAGCATATGTTTGCATTCCCTGGTGGATTCTGCACATAATTTCTCAATAATACAATAGAACTATGCAGGATGCAAATCAGCGCCTTATTCACCTTGTCCAAATATTGTGTGCAGAGTGTCAGTAATTACTTGAGCACAGAAAATCAAGGAGGAACTAATACTTGCCTATGCCTATTATGGCACATGCTCTTGTATTCATGAAAGGCGGATGAAGATTACTCAACATATTTACAATTTTAAAAACATGAATAGTTGAAAATTTGCCATCTTGCGGCAACTAGTCTTCGCATATTTGCATGTCTGACCACTGCGATTAGTTAAATAGTGGAGCAAACTCATCTTGTGATTGAACTATGCATGGTCACAATTCAAATTACACCTATCCATTCCTCATTAAGTCAAGCTGTTGCAGAATATAATCGTTTCCAAGATGCTGCTCTCAACAACAAAAGAAATGACTCCAATTTTGTGATATATATCTATTTTCATATTCTGGAATTCCATGCCTGTTTATGTGTATAAGAACTGAGTAATGCTCCCAACATGAAAAAAATACACATGAAATGGTTCATTAATTTCTCCTATAAGTGCCCTCTCGCCAAAATTAATGAGCAATCCTGGTACAGAGAATGAGGTAACCATGAGTAGTAATTGCGCTAACTTAAAGAGGTAAGGCACATCGTTTCAGCATGCATATCAATTGATAAGGTCCACAACATGAGTATCATCGATGACAATTAAGCTCTGCTTTCCTTAATTAACAGACAGTCTCATATTCAAGCTGCAAAAAAGGGGAAAAAAAACATGTCATTAAAAAGCCAAACCCATAAAGCACCAATTCTTGAATCTCAGTATTACGCTGTATACAGGATTGGACAACCGAGTTATTTTTTGCTGAATACACAACTGAGAGTTATCGAGTTGCCTGAAGTTCCCTATACATTGCAAATAAGACTGAAGAAGGGTAAAAATGGAAAAGCAGAAAAAGAATCGGAAAGGCATAATTTTCCACAAGCAAACCCGATAACAGACAGTGCCTCAGGGGCCCTATTCAATCTAAAATCAGTGCATTCGCACACGGTGATGCTCCTAATAGCAAACGGATTTAGCATCGATTTGTCGTAGCTGATACTGATCAAATCTCAATCAGCTGAACTGAAATGAGGGAAACACTGAGATTTTACCTTCCTGAACCTCCTCGCCGGCCGCTCGCTCGCCGAAAACCTGCGAGAATTTCCACTCGAGCGGCTCCGTCGCGACAGCCGTTGACGTGGCCTCCCCGGCACCTCCGTTCATCAATACAGAAACCGAAGGACACGGCTAAGAGTCCGGATGCGAACGACGCGAACACAACGAAGAAGACAACCGATCTGACACGGCCCGTGCGTCTCCCTACATGAACGTCGCAGATTTGAGGGACGGAACGCCGGTTGGATAATGTGTAGGTCGAGGGACGACTATCCGCATGCAGATATGGCGAATCGATGCGATTTCACTGCCTGTCCGCTTTCTCAGACACGGATGAAGGACGAGGAGGAGGAGGAGAAATACCTCACATTTCACTCTCCCGGTCTGCATTTCTCTCTCTCCTCTCTCTCGTGTGCATGTCTGTAGAGGAGCAAAATCATATATTATTTATTTATTTTATATGGAGAAAAACTTTAGGAAAGGTGTAATATCGTAAATATTATTATATTATCACACCATTTTCCTTCTTTTCCACACATAAACTACTTTTTTTTTTAATAAAGCATATGTGTGGATGAGCTCGTAAAAATTATGCGCTCTCATGTAACACTCATAAATTCCGTGCCCAGTTCATATCCCTTATATACGTATAGTCAAATGAAATCTCTCCATAGTGAAAATAATATCTTAACTTGATCTAGTTTTGTCTCAGCCTATAGAGAGCTATTCAGCCATTGAGTAGTGGGTGGGTGGGTCAAGAGGACCGCCAGCGGTTGAGAGAGGATAATCCGAGCAAGCACACATAAAAGTAAATATTTTACTGACACAAATTCTAACAGATCAAACTCGAGCTTGATGGCTTGTTTAATAAGAAAAAATATCGAACAATTTTAAGCAATTTATTTATATCAATCATGTATGTAATATATAGATTAATGTTATGCAAATGTAGATTAATTCTTTTCCATAAGTACTACCTCGATAGGGTCAACCCACTAGTACGTTGATAACATGAAAGTCATGTCAAAGTTTGAAACTACCTGTTAGGTATTTGGAAATTAATGATGAAACTAAAATTATATAATACATGATTTGATAAATTACTCATTGTTACGATATCAAAAACTATCAATAAAAAAAATAAAATATATGAAATATTCTAAAATCCATCATATTCATTAATAGTAATTTTGGAATAATATGGCTTTATCATCGGTATGTCCACTTTCTCTTCCTTCCGAGATTAATATATTTAGGGTTAAAGTAAATTCGTGGAGGCGTAGGTCAGAAGGATGCTGTCCAAAGTGGTGATTAAAAAGCAGCAATGGGCATCATACATATATATATATATATGTTACTTTTTTTTTTTTCCTTTTGCAACAAGAGCTTGCTTGGTGGTGTTCATTTCATTGGCTAGAAAATTTCGGATTCTTGATTCTCCTTCGAGGATCGAGAGCAATCCACCCATCAAAATTTCAGTCCTGGCTCGGGTTCGATTTCGGGCAGTCGTCTGCATTTTCTGATACTCAAATGGTATTAAAAGGGGTCTAAAACATCCGAAGTCAAGTTTGAATCATAATTCTTCTACTTGACCTTATTCTCCATGAGCATAGCTTCAATGGAGGTTACCGTCTTCTCCTCGACTGCCACTGGCGAGGGCCCTCTTGACCAAGCCGGATAGAACAGTCTCGAGCTCCCCTCCATCGCACCACTCGAGGATCTCTGCCTTTATAAGCCCCCGGTTCCTGCAGACGGGCTCCCATAGAGGGAAGTCCTTCCTCGGCATCAGAACGTCCGGGGCCCCGAGGGTCAGAGCTGCGCACAAGTCGGGGGTTCCATCGCCGATGTAGATGAACCGGCCCTGTGACGGGGCCATGAGCTTGTCCATGATCAGATCCTGCGAGACGGAATGTGAATGCCGGTGCCACCGGTCGAAAACCGCCTTGGTATCGAAATCTGCACCGTGCATACCTTGCACATGTTTGGGGGGCAGATGTTGCAGCCATGGGAGGACTTGTTGAAATCGTGGTAGGGTGAAATCCGGAGCCTCCCGTTCCCGTCGACGAAGCTGGGGTTGGTGTAGATCTCGGAGAAGCAGTGCAGCAGCCCGTGATGCTCCAATACCGTCTCGATGAAGAACACATTCGCATCACTAATTATCTTCAGATCAAACCTGCAAAGAAATCATGATGAAGAAGAGTATTTGACAATGGAAATTCCTTTTTTTATATACAATTTAATTTGAAAATCGGAATGAATGTCGAGTACCCGGCAGAATGGGCAAATCTTATGGCGGAGGCAATGCGGGGATGTAACGGAGCTTTTCTTAAGCAGTCTGCGATGTCTTCGATTGATTTCCCAAGCGCGTGTATTTCCATCATCATCCGATCCTGAAAACCAGAAAAAATAGAAAGAAAGAAATTGGCTAATATCGCACTGATCCAAAGTGAAACAATAGCAGGCATGAGATTGAAAATCCGTCGTGGAGTTCAAGCGTGAAATTGGAGCGAGAGAGAGAGAGAGAGTCGGTTGACATGTTACCATGAGAGAGTTCCAGGGAGTGCCGGCGCGGAGGAGCTGGCCGAGGGTCTCGGAGAGGCCGAAGTGGTCGGTGACCCAGTCGTCGCTGTCGCAGTCGAGGATCGTCTTGTCGTAGTCGAACACCACCACCACCGTCTCCGCTGCCTCCGGCACTGCTCCTCCAGTCCGGGTATCACCTGCCGATCCCATTCCGTTCCCTCTCCGGCCAGTCCAGAGAATTAGCAGTGTGCTCTTCTTTCACTACGCCGCGGCAGAGACTAATATATACATATATATGTATGTATGTTGGGGGAGTCCAGAAGTCAAAGATTATGAGTGGCCAGTGAGATGTTGAAGGCTTTGCTGGTCGCTTGCTTCCATGATTTCAGGAAGATCTGAATCTCTCTCCAATGCAACAAACCCAGTGATCCGATCTCGATTCTGATTACACATGATTCTTGGAAGAGAAATATAAAGCATATTTTTTATTTTTTTTTAAGAGGGAAAAAAAGGAAGAGAACAAGAGCAGATCCGATGCGATGCCACAGTGAGAAGAGGGTGAGAGCCTCAGGAGACGACAGTCACCGAGGTTGCGCTGAAACCCGATCGAGGAGAGCGCATCCCGCGCGACGGTACGGTATAGTAACACAGTGACGAGAGGATCTGATGGGTTCCTGTCATGTGATCTGTATTTCTCAAGAACAGAATTTGCCGATTTACTCCAAATTCCAAAAGGCTCCACAGACATTGTTTGACTGAGGTAGTTCAAGGAATGCATCTAATTCAAATTCTGTTAATAGGAAAAAATAAATTCCACACCTTCCACTCAGTTTTAGCCCTTCAGTGAACCGAATCCAACATAAGTTTTCTTTTTTCTTTTTTTATTTTCAATTCATCATCTTTCATGAGATAGGCCATAAACAGGATACTCCCACAATTGCAATTTCGGATCATTCATCGTAAACAGCCTCGACTCCTCCTTGAACATGTAAATTTCATAATCTTTAACAAGACTCGCAATCCCAACAGGGAAAAAATAATCAATGATACAAGCAGCTCTTCTTCTCCATGAGGCATAGCCTTTCAATGGAATTCTCTGCAACTGTGTTTTGTCCAGAGGCGGAGAAGTGGGTACTGTTTAGGGGCAATACTATTTGGTCCCCTTTAGTATAAGATCATCTTTCAAGGATTTGAGTACGACTCCCACCCGACCTTCTCCAGTTTCTCTGCTTTTGCCACGACTTCCTCCCTTGTATCTTCCTGGTACTGGCTCATCCTGCACAGAGCAAATCAAGAAGGTTTGCGACTCTCCTACTGCGAGGCTAAGCTGAAACTTCAATTGGTACCAAAAAGATAATTGGAACCCCGCTTGATGAACAAATAAAAGCATAGACAAACCAGCAGCAAATATTGATGGTTTGATAGACCAAATCTCACATAAATCACATGGGTTTGGCTCATATTGGGTCTAAATGGTTGTTATCTTTTCCCATCCAACAATGCATGAAGAAGAATTTCAGGATCACCAGTTGTAGCATGACCGAGAATAGCATCACAGGTGAGCGTCACTGTTGATATGATATCGTTGTACTTGGTTAACAATAACATCTGATTGATCAATGTTAATAGGAATATAACAGTCTTTCATTACTCAGCTGACACCCGCCATCCTCTACTCTACAAATTCTCTTGAAGAACTTACTGAATGTTTTCCAGGAAAAGAAAATACATGTTACATGCCTCAACTTTTCCAATCAAATGCTTGCATGCTTAGGCACAATAATAGTCACAATCATCATAGCTGAAGAGAGGCTTACCGAGCCTGAAGGTCTACATCAGCAACCCCTAGCATTCTTACAGCCAATAAGCCTGCATTGGTGGCATTGTTTACTGCAACAGTAGCCACAGGGACACCTCTTGGCATCTGTTTCAATCATGCATGGATATATGCATATCAGAAAAGTCAAATGGTCTCATAAAAGTGTGCCCGTACCATTTTAAGTCATATACCTGCACAATTGATAAAAGCGAGTCAAGTCCATCCATTACAGAAGCACGGACAGGAACACCAATAACAGGGAGGGGAGTCAGGGAAGCTACCATGCCTGTGAAAAGGAGAAAACAGGCACATTTAAGTGCCAAAGAATTGTAAAAAAATGAAACATACATTGACAAACCAATCATATAGTGTATATGACTAACCTGGCAAATGAGCAGCACCACCAGCACCAGCAATAATGATCTGAACACCACGCCCCCTAGCTGATTTGGCATATCTAAACATCACATCGGGGGTCCTATGAGCTGAAACTATCCTTATCTGTGGAGTTATAGCAATTCCAAGTTGAAAGTCAAAAGTGGAAGTACACATATACACACGTCAACATCTCAAATCACTAAGACAAGCAAGTTTGAGAAGATAACCTCATAAGGCACATTGAACACGTTCAGAATCTTTGCTGCCTCCTTCATCACGGGAAGGTCAGAATCAGAGCCCATTATAATCCCAACACGGGGCTGAGCTGCATTTCTTATGTAAACGATGTGTTAATTTTAACAATCAGGACAGAATTTATCATTAATACACCGCAAAGAAACTGACCTGCCGTCTGGGAATCCAAACTTTCCCCAGTAAGCAATGCATTCAGTCTTGCTTCTACAATGCCCATAGAAGGGCCAACAAATGTAATATGGCCCATCTTACGTTGCTTCCGCATTTCTACACCATTTATAGGGGCACAAACAAACAGTTTATTGTATGCCAAGACACAAAACACTAACTCATAACCCACATGAAAAGAGCATCATCAAACCTGGCTTGTCATACCAATGAACAGCAGCCCCAGGAATGCTCAATGCCGATCCAATCAATTTATGAGCTAATTGAAACCCATACTCTCCCTACAAGTAAATCCATGTTGAGATTGAGAATTTACCCTGAAAGATCTAGTAAAAAAAGAGTCAATCGCCAGTACATTACTTAGTGTCACTAGAAAAATCAAAAGCATCCTAGAAAGAGATTTTGTAATATCAACAATGCCTCAAATTCTAAAAATACTGCCTTTTAGGCTTAAACAAGCCAATTTGCGCAGAATTCATGGGCAATATACTAAACTTTTCAAAGTGACTACAATGTAGAGAAAGTGAGTGGGTAGAAAGCACACAGACAGAAATTTCATATATATAATACAAATGGCAAAGTATAATATAATTGGATAACCAGGCAGAAATAGACTGTGAAAGTTCATAAGTGAAACAAAGGAGTAGAAAATGCAACCTCCTCTTCACCTAGTATATTGTACATGATAGCAGCAGGAGTTTTCATTGATGGATCACCAAGAGGAAGGCCAACAACAGCTCGCAAGTGTTGTTCAAATTGTGAAGTGAGGCAAGACTCAATTGTGTGATGGCCACTATTGTGGGGCCTTGGAGCCACTTCATTTAGTAAGATCTGCAGACAAATATCCCCATGTAAGAAGGATTAGATATGTGTCCATATATAAAATCAGATACATATATATATGTATATAAGCATGAAAAGTAGAAAACTTCTAGCAGTTTGGACTGAAATAGATGTATCTATAACAGAAGTATAAGATTAAAGGGAGCACGACCTGACCATCCTCTGTGAGGAACAACTCAACTGCAAAAACACCAGCACCTTCTAATGAGCTAACAGCTTTATGTGCTACAACAGTTGCTAAATTGCGGACTTTCCATGAAACATCAGCAGGTGCCTTAACAATGTGGCATATGTTTTCCCTAAGAATTCAACCCTTCAGTTAGTGGCAAGGAGAAATAAATTCATATAAAGACTCACTCAAAAGATAACTTTAGATTTACAACAAGATCCACGAAATTACTTGTGTATGGTCTCCACAACGGGATAGCACAAGATAGAACCATCCCTTCCTCTCGCCACAATGACAGCAAGCTCCTGCAAAATTTTCAAAACAAGAAGATGCCAACTGTCCACTATTATAATTGCATTTATTCATATTGTATAGTAGGAATGCAACACAAGCTACTTTTTGGCTAACGAAGACAAGGTACGTTGATTCATCTAACAACCAAACCAAGTCATCTTAACTAGCTGTAGTTCATAAAGTTTCACAACAAAAAAGAAAGTTTCAGGAGAAAAATGAGGCCATGAAATGCAATCAAATTCCTATTATAAAGAATCACAATTAGCCAATCCATTCATGAAGCAACATTATGATAATCTTGTACATCTTTCCCCCATTTTGTATTTTCAGTCTTCATCTAAAACAAGTGTAGAGTTGCATAATGATTTTGCTTTCAGAAAATTATATGCATTATTATTCCACAAAAAAATCTACAGAGAATCCATAACCAGGTTCCTTAGCTAGAAGCAAGAATTTAATTCCTGCAGAAAATCTACTTTAATATGAAATTTTGGAAATGAAGTAGCTTGAAGCAAGCCACAAGTATACTCTGCTTACAAAGGGCTTAAAGTTCATTATTTTTGCTTGCGAAGATCCCAATACTCCTTAAGTTCCAAATGTATAGCTGCCTAACAGGTGCTTCTGGCCCAGGAATGGATGTCAATGACCCCAATCCAATAACATAATACACGTGCAGAGAAATAAAGCTGCATAACAACTTCTACTGATGACTATAAAAAAACACAGCCACCATATGCTAAGATTGATACAAGAAACATGGTAGATAAAGGGCAGTCAACAATTTTGTCCTTCATACCTTTATGAAAGGAGCATATTTTTCAACATATAGATCACGGCCATATCCCCCAAGAGCTGCATATTATGAAGCATATGAATCAAAATCAACAAATGGAGGCTCCCTTAGTAGTCTGAGTCAAAACCGAAGCACTGGTTTTTCCCTTTCTGTTGTAATTCTTTATTTTCTGGAGCAAAAATGGAACTTTAAATTACCAGCTACTGCAGAAGAAAGCTCTTCAGGGATTTTTGCAACAGCATTTCCACGTCCATCATAAGCTAGCCGTTTGCTTTTTATCATAAGTGGATAACCGAATAGCTCTCCAGCTCTCTTGGCACTTTCAAGATCATCTATCTGCATAATCCTCATTTCTTTATGATGTATACAACCCAAATATATTTAAGAAATTGCACAAAAAAGTCTTTCACAAGATCATTTACCTGTGTAAACTCGGGAAGGGGAATCCCATGCCGAGTAAAATGAACTTTTTGCAAATATTTATCCTGTAACATAAATTTAGTGCCAATTTATCATCTTCAATGTGAAACAGTAAGTAATTAGTGCTTCATCAAGTTCACAAGGTTGACAGCAATCTCTATTATTGCAAAAGAAAGAGAAAATAAATTTGAGGAAAAAGAAACTTCATCCAAGCAACACCGGTTTTTCTTTTTTCTTTGACAATAATACTGCCAACAATGGTTCAGAACTTCAGAGAGCATAAATAACAGGAGCAATGCCATAGCACTTCATCTCATGTTCCCTCATTCCTCACCTTCCCAATAAAGCCTCTCTGATGTCTAAAGTATTAATGAAGACCTCTTATCACTAAAATATTCTCATCATTTTAGTTATGTAAAGATATAATAATGCACTTCAAATGGCTGGGCATGTATATCAAAGAAAATTGACATTAGCTATCAGAACAACCGAGGCATAGATCTTGTGCCTTGTGCGAAATAGCATGCGATATACTATAAATGAGAATTTTAATGAGACAATTATGTTAATGAACAGAATCCCCTAGATAGGTAAGAGATTTCATCTTAAAAATGATAAAGTTCTCTGATTGAATTAAAGGTCATCATCTATATCATAAACAACAAGAAGCATCAAGGTTTTCAAAAGAGCAAGGCTTGCTCAGGGGAATATATCTCATAGCCAGAATATATTCAAGGCGCAAAACAAAGTGCACACCTGACAAAAGCAAGTGCATCTTTTTAAAAAGCTCTAAATTCAGTGCACTCTGATTTAGAGAGTCATGATGCTTTGAGCAGATTTTACTTCCTAGTTGCTCTGCAATTCATGCTCAACAGAAACCATGACTTGGTCAGCTAAATGGCAGGATGAGAGACCAGTATGCAAATCTCAAAGTGAATTTCACATTCCCTCATCACCATAAGTAAGAGTAGTACACGCGAGATCTAGTTGAGATAAAATAAAACCCACAAACAAACATAAATGATGGAACCTATAACTTTTCTGGGTACTTCTCAAAAAAATTAAAAATCTAAATGACATGAATGTTAAAGACCAAAAAGCAGAACAAAGAACAGACACGGACGTGCACTTCAGAGAGATGCACAAGATATACATCTTGAGCCTCAGAAGGCACAGCCACGGCTCGCAAGGTGCACACTTAAGCTGTTCTCCATCGAAGGCCCTTGCACTTGACTTTTGGCACTACACCCCGTGCGCCTAGGAGTCAAGAGGCACACCTTTGACTACATGGATGAAGACAACAACAGTGGCAACAACGATGACAACAACAGTAACAACAATAATAAATAACCTGGATAATTCTTATAGTGGAAGCCTTAGGTTGACAATCCACTCCTCTTTGCTCGAGCTTCTCCAGGGTTTCAGCATCAACATGTTCAATCTCAACAGTCAACACATCGCACCTATCCAGAAAGAGTATGAGTTAGCATGGAAACACTTTTTGAATATTGAGACAAAAGAAATACAAATATGTACGGATTTTATTACAAAAGGCACCTTTTCGCAAACTCCTCAATTGCGGCATTATCCGAGAAACTTCCAATCATATGATCTCGTGCAATTGCGCTAGCAGGGCAACCCTCAAGAGGATCTAAGACGATGACTTTGATGGCCATTTGAGAAGCTGCTTGGCATAGCATGCGGCCAAGTTGCCCTCCTCCCAGGACACCAACTACCACCTCAGACAAGCCATGCACCAGAGAATCATCCTTCCTGAAGCATACACATGCATGTAGTCATCTTCCTCGGTAAGAACCTATAAGCATATCTGCCACTTTCAACTAGCAAAACCTAAAAATATAACCGAAAGCCAAATCAAAGAACTACTACCATCGATTCTTTCGCTCAATTTTTTTCCCTGAAAAAATAAACGAGATTAAACATTCTGATATATTGGTGTGCTCTACTCACACTTGCAAAAATCATTCAAACAGATAATCAAGAAAAGAATTCCAGACAACAATAACCTGGGTGAAACTTCATGAGCGCCAAGTGATGCCTCACAAACCAATGCTGAAGGAGTTCCAGTAAAATGTGAAGCAGATAGCTTTTCTCCACTTTGAACAGGGCGTTCCATCGAGAGCACCAAAGGTACTTTTCGTCCTCCCGTAAGTCTAGAACAGCAAGGGGCGAAGTAATGCGAGAAACGGTGCCCAGTTAAAAGAACACTCTGATGCAGCTGAATCATGACAGAGCTTCGTGTCGCTGCAACTACGACCAGCGCTTCAGGTGAATAAGCCGGAGCGAGGACTGCGGAAACGAACAGAGCAGCGAGGCAGCAGACCACAGAGCAGGACGAACAGAGCAGCACTGAGACAGAGAGAGAATAGAGCAGAGCTCCGACAAAGAGAGAAGCTTAGTGTGCTGTGGTGGGGAGCTTCAGTTCAGTTCCAGTCACGGTAGGGTTAACGACGGAAGCCGCTCTCGTTCGACGGAGGTGGGACTGCAGAAACTGGTTTGGTGGGCTATTTTTCTAATCGGGCTATCGGGTCGTTCCGGTAGCTCGGATACGGCCCCATGACATTACAGGTCCGACCCGGCACGGTTCGAAATTGACGGGGTGTCCGAAGGCCCAAAAAAAACATGTTCTCCGAGTTTCTGGGACAGCAAATCAAAGGTTTTCGACTGAACCAACCAGTCTCTTAATTCTTAATTTGATAAAAGTGAAACACAAGACCTAATTGAAAATAGGCATAGGCTATAGAGATTACAAAGGAATTCCACCAGAAATTAATTGGAACATCTACACTAAGGCAACCTAAAGCTATAACATCAAATTCTCCATGGTCTTCCTCCGTGAGTAACGGGGTAAACGGACGAGGTCGGGAGGATATTGCTGCTTTAAGCCCATATGGCGAGTGTGGCCATTAGCCCGGCCCCGAGGAAGAGCATCAAATAGGATACCACCTGGAGCCGAAAGTTGCAGCTCATCCTCTTGCTCAGGAAGTCGGCTGCAATAAGATCTACGAGAGCCATGTACACCAGGATGCCCGCCGAGAGGCAGTCCAGGATGCCCTCCATCAAGAGGGCCCTCGGACTGTTGGGGTTGTAGGAGGAAGCAATGGCGGTCCCCACGCCGATCCCTGCCGGCGTAGTGAGGGCGAAGAAGCAGGCCATGACTGTCACCGAGGCTGTCTTGAACTGGGCCTGGGAAATGCAGCCACCGAGAGCAAAGCCCTCGAAGAACTGGTGGAAGGAGAGGGCCAGGATAAGAGGCCGGATCGTGCATGGGCTCTCAGACACCCCGAGAGACAACCCGATGATCACTGAATGAGACACTATCCCAAGCTCCAATATCTGCAACAAAGACGGGAGTTTGGTTATATTTTTCCTGACAGGAACAAGAACACAAGGCAATTCAAGTAGCATATCCATCCACTTTAGAAGGCAGCATTGGCAAAGTTTGGGACTTGGTCCGTCCCCAAAAGAGTTTTAGGAATTCCAACCCAATTTTCACATAACGAAACAGAAAACCTGCAACTCGCCGTCGGACCAAGCCGAGCATAGATATTGAATCAAGATTGTATCTTTTGGATTGAGATTATGCAGGTTATTAGCACTAGATTTTTTTTTTTTTAAGTAATAAAAGGAAGACAGCAGTAGTAGCTACCTGCCGCCCCTGCTACGTAATGTTTAAACTTTCACATTTAACCAACCACAAGTAGATCAGACGAGCCGCTTAGTGCTAGCCCCATGTTTGACCACATTCAAGATCAAACAACAAGAAACCAAGTTAAGAATCTTACTTGAGAAACGATGACATGGCGAAGCCCACTGTCCTCATCACCACCTCCAAACCCAGGCGAATGGGCATGGATATGATCGTAACCATGAGAGTATGGAGGCTCCCTAACTTTCCCTTCACAGGCCTCTCTGCCATAGGGATGGTTATGCCTGTGGTGAGCCGCATGCGCATGCATTCCCACAATGTGCATTCCCCCACCTTCTTCCTCCCCAAACACCTTCACATTCCACTCCTTTCTGTCCACGGATAGTAAGCCCGACTCAAGGCCTGGGTCCACAGACCCGACCTTCCCTTGCTCCTCAGTTGAAAGAGTTAAACCCTGCTCCAATTAGGCAAAACAGTCACCAAACTGAATCAACCCGCAAAAGCATCGCAACAATTGAACAGATCAGATAAAACTGGTTTTTATTTTATTCATGTAACTTTAGTCAAATTTCTTCACAAATGTTTTCTAGACAAACATGCAGAAGCTTCTTGGAAATCACCTCCGGGATCAAATTCCACCACATTCTTCTTCACAATAGATTCTGACCACCTAGTACACTGTTATTCAGCATCTTATTACTTTCTTTTCAAGAAGACAACAGTTTTCAAAAATGAAAAAAAAAAAGGGTAATTTCCCAGTCTTCGAGATTCCTAATGGAGTCAAGATTTTTGTCCATTCTAAACTGGATAACACGATGAACAAAGTTTAGCAGCATTTTTACATTCTCTATGCCACCATATGGAAAAATACTTGTTCTTGGTTCAGATTAACATAATAGTTTAAAATTAAATCTGAAAATAGACTCGTGCAAAAATCTCAATCGGCAAAAAATACCTGCTTCCTCTCATAATACTGAGTCCCCACAAATTCGACCAGCAGGGTCACCAGAGCAGCCACCATGGCAAAAAGGCCAGCGAATGGGAACTTTCTCCATGGATACTCGGGGAGGCATGGGTCTGACAGCGCCGTAGTCCCGCCCGACAAGATGTGGACGAACCCTGTCGCAAGAATAACTCCTGCCGCAAACGCCTTGGCTGCAACGAAGAGGCTCCCGTCAGTTCGGAGGAATTTCCTGTGCTTCCCGACGAGTGGGATTGCAATCCCAACCATGCCCCCCACCAAGATTGAGGCCATTGCAACAAATTTGAGCGTGAAGGCTTCATTGTCGTTGCGACAGGCTGCTTCAAGCTCAGAAGACTGGCAGTTGGCATTGGAGATAGAAGTAGACATTGACCGGATGAAGGATTCTGTTTTATCATGTGACAGGAGTAAGTGCCCATAAACCCAATCCACGTGGTGATGCCAGTAATCTGAATGATAAGTAAATTTCTTGCAACTTTCGTGTCATTTTCAGCAATGGGACTCGGTCATTGTTATGCAGGATGTTGAATGCTGAGACGGGAACATTTTGGTCAATTAGATGAATCCACGAGAATAAGAACATAGTGGGAGCAGACGGACTAAGAATGCGGCACATGAGCTCAATTCGATGCAAGAGGTAAATTCGCGCACAGGTAAGCAGAGCTCATACTAAAACAAACTGAGATGGTAATTGATTCCCAAAGAGGTATTAGCAAATCAAATTCGATGCAAGCTTGTGGACTTTTCAAAGGAAACAAGCAGCAGAACCTACAATGCACCCACCTGACATGATTCGGGAGAGGAACATCATCTCAGAGAGGTCCTGGTCAGGCGAAACACAACCACCAGTCAATGAAAATCCGAAACCAAACAATAGAAACCGGCGAAAAATGAAAATTCTCTGTTAGTAATGAGTCGAATCAAACCAAACACCGATTAAGAACATAGGAAAGAAATTTGCTTCCCAGGCACACCTTCAATTCAATCCCAGAGAGAACTCAGTCAAGGGAATCAAGAATCTCGAACGGTTGCGAGTACAAGTGAAGAAGGTAATACTCATGGGAGAGGAGAGGGGGGCGCGAGACGGGGCAGGGAAGAGTTGGGTTTGTATAGGGGGAAGGTGTCGACATCATCCGGGATTGGGAAGCAAAGCAGCAGCAAGACGACGCGGCGGCGGCGGCGGCTACGGCGGTGGGGAATTGTGAGAGGGAAGATGTCGACATCATTTGTAATGTGTTACACGACAACTAACATAACTACTGCTGCTGTTCCGCGGGACCCGCCTGGACTCTAAACCTGTCACGTTCCTTTTTTTTTTTTTCTTTTTCCAAATAATGAACCTTCAGTTCGTCAAACCTACGAGAATAGAATTTTAACCCATCCCATCAAATCACCAGCTCCATGCCGATTATTCATATTGTTTTCTTTCTTCTCCTCTTTCTCCTTCTCCTTATGGACACTTCACCTTTGTCCCGTGCATTGTTATTTTATTTTTTTCAAGTTACAAAAGAATATTGAATTGATATTAAAAAGAAAGGAACAAAAGTGTAATAAAATAAAATTTTATCAGCAGATAACTACCACAAACTCTTTTTATTATAATTTTTTAAGTGCAAAATTTTTCGATCAAATAACTTGACTCTAATTACTTGCAATTTTATACACTGAACTTACCATTTTTTTTGTTGTGTAATAAGTTACAATCGGGATTGGCCGTATGATGACGGAGTAGTGAATGTCACTTCTTTAATTTTTTTTTACTTTTAAATTAAAAACAATATGGGCTGCACCAATCATTAATTTTTAAAACTGAATCGAATCAAGAACCGGTGTAGGCATGAATTCATGAGTTCATGGGCCAAATTGAGGATTTAATGAGTTAAATCGTATGTTTAATAAATAATATTAATAATATAATATTACTAATAAATTTATATAATATCATAATTTGAATATTATTTATAATAAAAATTATCAATATAACTATTATATTAAAAAAATTCAACATAAAATATAAATGTAATTTTAGTAAAATAAAATAAGTAGATTATAATATATTTTTTATTTTTTTAAATGTTAAGTCTATAAGTTTTTTCACCAGTTCAATTGAGTTCACCGGCCGGATTGGGAATCGGTCGGTTCAATCGGAGTTAACATCTTTGAAAGTACAATTGGGTCTTTTACCGGAACTAAATCGGGTGAGTGGCCGATTCCCAAATGGACCAGCCAAATTGGCCAGCCCGGTCTAGTTTTTAAAACTATGGTACCGACCTGATTTCTCTTCTATTTTTTAATCCTTAAAAAATATAATTTGCAGTTCATTGTCTATGGGGAGGAGATAGGTTAAGACGGGCAATTTATATTGTGTCGTGTCTAAATGATCCGTATAAAAAAAATTCCTCACCTTGTAACATATTCGTTCAACTCATATAAATTAAATATGTCTAAACGCACCAATTATACATATACACAATTAATAAGTTTAATACTATAACAATAAAAATCTCATCAAAATATTTACTATATGATTATCATAATGAGATTTTTACAATAAAATATAGCGAGCAAACTTTAACTCACGGTCAAACAAGCGAAATAGGTCGATATATTCAACGCATGTTTAAATATATTTAATTAGACATAATTAATATTATCTTATTAAGTTATATTAATTTACCATGATTCAACCCAAATTCATTTGTGCCCGTAAAAAATCGCCATCTCTAAAACAGGCAGGCTATTTATTTTTTTTCCCACTAGATATGTGCAATACTAAACATTTTATCACATGTTTGGACTCTTGTGGGTAACTCACGAAAGTTCAAGAGAAGTGAAGTAGGCACCGCCAATCGGCCCGGTGGCGTGGGATGGGAAGGTGCTCTCCTCTTTCTCTTTATCCCTTTCCACGTTCTTCTCTGACTCTGACAACGCTATTCTAGTGTTGACTGAATGTCGACATATGATATTACTCAAGTTGGGGGCCGTCAATGGAGAGTTCATATTCCTTGCCACCTTATTATTCGAAAATTTATTCCGATTATAATTTTGTGTAGATAAAAAAAATTTAAAATCTCATTTTTTTAAAGAAAATCATAATTAACTTCAAGGAAAGAGCACGATTATATACGCACGGGAAATAATTCATAGGATAAATTCATTTTTACATGACTGCTGTGCTGGATAAATAATTTCAGAAAATTAATTAATAATGATTTTTTATATAAAAAAAGTAAGAAAATAAAATAGAAACAGGAAGGTAAAGACGGTTTCCGGCGACGAGCGAGCGGCAAGAGTGTAGACAGGCGTCGGACCGAGAGTGAGGCGGGAGATGGTTTGGGTGACGATGAGCCGGCGAATTACTAGAGGGAGGCGACGCCGTGTATGGGGCGGAGCCGCTTTGTGCTGGCTCCTCCTCGTGGTGGCGACTCCCAAGATCCCCTACTCCCCCAGACACCATATCTACGCCGACATGCGCAACTTCCTCGGTACAATCTCCCTCCTCCTCCTCCTCCTCTTTAATTCTTTGATAAATGCAACGTAATTTCCTAAAAATTTCCTTCTTTCTAAGGGGTACCAAACACGCTGAACGTGATCACGAACTTCCCATTCTTGGTCGTGGGGATTGTCAGTTTAGTGCTGTGTCTCCAGGGCAGCTTCTTCAAAATTAGGTATAGAATCATCACCTTTTTCCCTTTTTTTAATAATAATCAAGCCATGCGGATTACTCTTGTTTGTTACTGTCGTCACGGGACACAGCATTTTGATTAGTGACAGAGAGTTTGAAACTCTTAGCTTACCGACGTTGGTCTCTTTACATGTTTGCGGCTCGTCTTGTCATGAATTTTTGTAGAAATATTTACTTCATTGTGAAGGAGGGGGAGTATTTATTTTCCTTGTAATTTCAGCGAAGGATGGGGTGGTCGCATAACTCTCCCCTTTATTGGTGGCTTTAAGGGCTCTTTCTGTTGAAGTTGCTTTGATGATTTTGGATTGCTTATTGCAGTTTGCGGGTAGAGGTGCTGGGGTGGGCGCTGTTCTTTGCAGGGATAGCTGGTGTTGCCTTTGGGTCAGCTTATTATCATCTGAAGCCCGATGAGAGCAGAGTGATGTGGGATATATTGCCGGTTAGACAATTTTCAAATCATCATATTAGAAGACTTATTTAGAGGATTGGATACTCTACTGAGACTTTAGATGTAATTTTTCTTGAACACTTGAGTGCATACTCTTTATGAGGATTGAGGCTTCTCTGTCCTGTTGTATCTGTTCATCAACTAGGACTTTCTCCATTTTGTGGAGTTTTTTCTTTTCAGCATCCTGCTTTATCTACTGAGAGAGAGCAAGAGGAATATAGAAAGAAGTTATCTTTTCACCCTTATCGATTTTGATGCCTCACTTTCAGCAAATTTTAATTTTGATTAGTTCTTGACAGATTAATTTGGAAGAAGACGAGAATCAGCAAAAGATAGTTAGCCATGTAGGTCACAAAAAAAAAGGAGACATGTAATCTGGAGATTCTAACCTGTTCAATGATCGAACTTAATTTAATTATCATACGGTACTTGCAGATGATGATAGCATATGCATCACTATTTGGGAGCTTTGTTGTGGAGAGGGTGGGACAAAGAGCTGGACTTTGTTGTTTGACAGTGCTCCTTCTAGTTGCTCTGCTTGGCACAGCCTATGAGAGGTCGGTTTGCTCGTATTTTTTCTATTAAATTTCTACAGACAGCAATAGTTGCACAGGGGAAAAAACAAGGATGATGCCCAAGTGATTTACTGATAGGCTTCTCAAGCTGGTTGCAGAACATTTAATGATCTCCGGTTGCGAATGATGTTTCAGTTGATCCCATGTGCTGTCATACCATTTATGTCATTTCTGTTTCCGGCCAAGTACACACACTCAAGATATTGGCTATGGGCAGCTGGTATGTCATCAATGCAAATGTTTGCTCTTGTTTTTGCCCCTTTCCATATATATGCTACACTTTGTTTGTCCACATCCTTATTCTACTAAATATGAAACTTTTGCCTATTGTAAACATCAACCTTGTTGAGGAAGGGGGGAAAAAAGAGGTAAAGAATGGGAGCGTCTATGCAAGCCAGGGTGACCTAAATTGATGTAAATATGACTAGCCAATGAAAATATTCATTCAAGCTATATGGGCACCTCGGGATTGACGTTGTAAAAGCTGGATCTGTGGATAAGTTTTAGGTCTCACATGCTGGTGCCTGCCACATTTTTGTTATCGATGATTAGGGAAAGGTAATACATCTCAGAGTTTTAGGTTCTACTTGTCCCGCTCTTGTTTAACTTGTTTTGATCACTCACGTGGTCTTAGCTAGAAGATGAGTATTGACCAGGATTTACAAGACGGGCTTTTGACATGTTTAGTGCCTAGAGTTAGCTCATGGAAACAATTTTGTCTTTGCTATGGAAAAGGAAAATGCAAATTAAAAGAAGAGATAGGAGCAACCATTTGTGAGATTAAGTTCAAGAATGCCGTATTCTTCCTAAGATCTTGATGGAAGCACATAGTACTGTGCCAACTGGTCTAATGGCATATCTGGTAATTTGTGACAATATGTTGGCCCAGCTCTCTGTATCTTATACTTTTATCGTGTCTCCCATTAGTAAGCTTACCGTATAATTTGGAAAGTTGAACCTTTCAGATGGGTTAATCTGGTGCCAGGTGTGTACATTCTGTCCAAGTTTGAAGCTCTCGCTGACAAGAAGATATATTGCTCCAACAGCTACATTATTAGCGGGCATTCCTTGGAGCACCTTTGCTTGTCAGTATTCCCTGTCCTGCTCGCTTTCATGCTCATCAATCGAAACCTAAAGTTTCAGAGGTAATATTATTTGTTGAACTCAAAGAGAATGGGAAACTCCTTTCTGAAGGTTTAAGAAATGCTAGCACTACCGAGTGAAAAATGATGAGGAAATCCTTTTTCATGCTCACTCATGTGTAACAACAGATTGGGCGATCTCAAGGGGCAAAACTGAGGACACTTCAGACCATCGAAGAGGAGCATGTAAGCTGGAGTTTTACAAGCAAAGGATAGTGAGCATCCGTTGACAGAGGACAGAATTTTGCACTTCTCTATCAGCTCATTGAACAGAATGATGATCATCTTAATCGACAATATCTCTTGATGCCGTTGATCCTTTACTTGAAAATGTATAGCCAGGATTTTAATTGAACTCAAGCTAACTTCTAGGCTGTTCGAGCTAACAATGTAGAAGCCATTTGATGATATGGTTTTCCCCCTTCATAAGTTGGATGTGTTGTTTGCAAATGGCATGTAAGTTTACTATGAATTTATGCACTACGTTTCTTCCGTGTTTTGATCTTGGTGGGCCACTTTGAATCTGCCCCAAGAAGAAAGCTTGGCCTTTCTGTTTCACGAGAGTTAATGGCTCACTTGAATAATTGGATCCTTCACTCGAATCACTGTGGTTCTTGGGGTTCTTCCATGATGTTCCCTCGTCTGTAGCAAGAGGATTTAACGATGCAATAGTTTCTGGTCCTGAAGGACTCTCCTAAAGATCCTGTTTGACGCGAGAGCTGCAGGCCTCTGGTGGAACACTCGAACAGTCAGTCCGAAGTAGGGAATGATCAACGAAGTTCAAGCCCTTTCAAACTCTATCGAGATCGGGCTCTCCTTACCCATCATGCTTGATTTAGTATCAGTTTCTCCTTTCTCGGCGGTCTTGCTCCATGTCTCCCGAGCTGACAATTTCTCGTACCACTAGGATGAAAGGTAGCGTCCAATTCCGTGAGGGAGCTTGCTTTTCTTCGACCAGCATAGCATATTTACCTTCACCCATTCGCAGTCGGATTCACACCCTGCCACAGCACATATGAGATACGTACTCTCCCATTTTCCAACACGCCGCCCTTTCACTTCTTCCTTGCCGCTCAATCTACTGGCCGCAACATTTAGAGGAACGAATCAACCGTAATCCATTGCCTAACTTCTACTTGTAATTTATGTATCAAGTTAAACACTCGATTTGCCCTTATAAAGTCACTCGAATCGGCTCGTGTACAAGTCAATGCCCGAGGAGAATGGATCCGTAGACGCATGGAACCTCACGTTGCGTTTCGATTTTGGAACTAGATCCTGTCCTGTCATTTACACGAATGGCCTTCCGGATAAAAACGGGTCATTCGATTTGAAGTTGTGACTTTGAGATGGTAAAATTTGGCACGACCCAAAAAAATCATGCGTAGACCAATGTTTTTGAGTCGCTTGAGAGATTGTGCCATGTAGACATGTCTTGAAAAAATTTGTGTTAACAAAAAAGTACGAAAAATAAATTTTATAATAAAATGATAATTATGAATTTTTTTAAAATATTAATTAACACATATAATTACATTTTAATACTTTACTCAAATTAATATAAAATTTGGATTAATTTACCAATTATATTATAAAATTATTTTAAAAGATAAATTATTTAAAATCATTTTAAAAAATAATTATTTTATGTGATTTGTTTTGAACCCGAGCTACTCGAGATGATGGGCCATGCCATACCGACCTAATTGCCCACCATAGCTACATATGTTAAACAGGCTGGGCTGGCCCGAAAACAGACCTTCCAAACCCTAAACCAGCCTGGACTGCTCCTAACCCTGCTCGGAATTGTTTTTATTGGGTTGAGGGGTGGTTACGGGCCGGGTCAAAATATGGACCCGTTGAACTGTAATTGATACGGACCATTACCTTGCTGAACCAATTTTAAAAAAAATAAAAAATATTCATTTAAAATAATTTTTTAAAAATTTTAACGAAGATAAACGGTTTACCGGTCAAACCGGTCCATTTATAAATAATTTTGGACCAATTCATATTTGCCTAAACTGTGATCCGTAACCTGATAAACTCGTTAAAAAAATGAACTGGACCGTAACCGGATTAAATGGTTCTTGACCTGTTTTGAACCGTCCCGGACCGCAGTTTTAATAACACTAGCCATAGCTAAGTGCAGTGTGCCCTGTAGGCTGGCCCGCTGGCTAAAACTTTGGGCCGGTTTATTTTAGATTGGATCCAGTGGATTCCGATATCAACCGGCGGTTGGATTCCGGTCTAAACTCCGACACCCGAGTACGAAAACCCCGACCAAACCGACTAATTCGGGTTCTGATTCCGAGATCATGTTGCGATAACCCGAATTTCGATGCTTCCTCTAGTCCTCTTCCTTATTCTTCTTTTTTTGTTTTTTTTCTGCTTCTCTCTTTGATCAATCTCACAGCTACGAGAGAGAAACCAATGGCGGAGAAGCCTCAGCTGGTGAAGGTTTTGTACTGTGCAGTGTGTTCTCTGCCCGCGGAGTACTGCGAGTTTGGGCCCGATTTCGAGAGATGCAAGCCTTGGCTTATGAAAAACGCCGCCCAGCTCTACCCTGATCTCCTCAAAGGTTAAAAAAAAGACTCGCAGAATAAATTATGGATTCTTAGGCTCGTTTTTTTTATTTCCAGATTCTGTTTGGCTGCTGTGAATTCTGGTGACCAAGTTGGAAACTTTAACTCAGAGGACAAAAGAGAGAAATATATATGTGAAGGCCCGAACCTTTTGTATTTTTGGTTGTCGGGAGATGATGAATTAAAAACCCATCTCTTGTAAGCTTAATATTGATGAAGAAGTTGTTTTTCCTTTATATTTTTGGGAAGAAAAAAAGAAACTCGTCACATGTGAAGGTTTTTTGGTCTATTTTCCTAAGTAGTTCGTATGTGGCTGCGGCCATAAGTGAGTCTGAGTTTAAGAGTCCTTTACTTTTAGAGAGATGCAATCCGTAGCATTTGGAAGCATTCTGAGCTTCATTCAACTACATGAATCATCGGGCTTCACTAGTTTGCTCTGTTTCTTCTATTTCATGTGGTTTTGAAAATATCGCTCTGTTCCTCTATTTTATGCGGTTTCGTGCAATTTTAAGTTGGGGAGATGAATATTTGCGATGAGGGAGTCTTCATAGTGTAGCCCGGACATCCTTGTAGCGGCTTCATCTCTTGGGTAAGGCAGTCGCTTTTAGTTAAAATTCGAAAAGAAAGGAAGCTAATTTAGTGCTGGTTAGTAGCAGAGTGAGTTGGGGAGTTGATTTGATAATTATTCTGCTTATTGTCACTCGATATATTGTGTGGTGCTCTGCTCTGTTGTGCATTAACTTATGGAGATCTTAGTCCTGCTCATTTTTCTGTCTTCTTTATTCAGAGGCTGATGCAAAGGGTACTGAGAAGTTGTCTGAGCAACTTCAATCCGTTGGAATCTCTTCTAGTGGAGGTGATGCAGCTGCTTCTGCTGTACCCCTTACTGTTAATATGGATCAGATTCATACCCAGGCAATTGTTTCGTGACTGTATATATTACAGGTGTGAACTGTTGATAATTTGTTATTTTGCTCTAATTTAAGGCGAGACATCAATAAATAAACTGGAGGAAGTGAAACGTCTTCCTGGAGGGAAAATCAAGAAGAAGGTAACCATCTGCATATGTCTCTTCTTATGCTTCTATAAATTCCCTTTTTCTTCCTGTTTTCTTTTGTTTTGGTTTCAGACGGAATCATGTATTGATTTTAGGTCATTCTATTGTTTTCTAGAGCTTATACAGGAGGGTTATCTGATACATTATTAGAATGCGATGAATTTGATGTTCTCTCTACATTACTTTATCTTGCATAAAAATTATTAGAGATGACAGATTTGGGGATAGCTTGCTTGAGAAAACTAATGTTTAAAATGGTCGAAGTTGGGTTTTTTCTGTTGGCTGGGTCATTATCTTCTGTCTTTTTTCTAGGGCACTTCTGATGCTTAAATGGTTGTGGATTGGCAATGTCTGCATTTTCTTGATATATTTTGTGAAAAACTTGGCTATCTTGGTTATCTCATAATTATTCCTCTTACGTCTCTCACTCTCTTCCTTCAACCAATGGCTGATTGCATGGACTTTATCGTTGATTTATAATTGTATGTAAGGTCAACAAGTTTCCAAATTGGTTTTGTAAAATTCAGAAATCAATCTCATGTTGACATAAACCAAATGCTTTAGATACTGTTAGGACATCTGCAATATCCTTGATGTTGATTCTCTGCCATATGTATGTGGCAGTAAATTGCTTGAGTCATTTGACATTTTGCAGGAGAAGCAAGAAGTTATAATTGAAAAGGTAGTAAGGAACAAGCGCAAATGTATTACTTTTGTAAAAGGACTTGACATGTTCGGTGAGTCCAACTTGTTAGGTATAGAGCAATCTTGATTTGTGGACTATGTTTTCTCTGACTGTGGGAGTCAATCTCAGGCATAAAACTTGGTGATGCCTCAAAAAAGCTCGGGAAAAAGTTTGCAACTGGAGCATCCGTTGTTAAGGTTTGGTAGATACTAATTTGAGTGTTCGCTTTATGGATTCATGTGTTGTAGACTATGTGAATAACTTGATATCTATTTTGTGTTCACCAGGGTCCAACTGACAGAGAGCAAATTGATGTCCAAGGAGACATATCTCTTGACATCGTGGATTTCATAACTGAAACCTGGCCAGATGTAATTTTCCCTTTCCATTGATGATGTTATTATGCATTTATACTCAATGCCATTACCGCATATCTGCTCATGGGTCAAGTGTTTCTTCTGCTACACCACATTAAGTGGGAAGAATGACGTAAGTGACCATCAAATGATGGCAGAATAAGTGTTTGGCCAAATTCAGCAGTTTAGTTTCCAAAAGATTGTTTCGTAAAGGGCGAGTTTCTGCACTTGAAGTTGAACAACATACATACTGACTTTACAGTAGATATCTTGGTATGTCTAGGCTCGAATATCAATATTACATACAAGACCCATTGCTTCTTATGATTTGATATACTTTCTAGTTAGCCCATAGTGAGATTTATTTTTCCTATTTGGCAAACTGCAGGTTCCGGAAGCTGCTATATACTTCATTGAAGATGGGAAAAAGGTCCCAATCGTCTAACTCATCTTCTTGGGCAGGTGATGAGGCTATTTTTTAATGGTATTTTGGCTCTCCTCGATGAGCTGGTGCAGTGTTTGGAGCAACTCAGAGGAGGTGAAAGAGGCGTTAAATATTTTATTTACCTTCTTTTCCTAGTTGGCTTTGGGTAATTGGTTTTCTTGTGATCTATTTTGTAGTGTATGTGAGTATGAGTTGGTGTATTTTGCTAACTTTGCACCTTCCCTTAGATACGAGCAATCAAGACCGTCTTGAGAGACCCAACTTTGGATCCGGTTTAAGGTTCATGCAGATTTTGTAGTTGCCGTGATTCGAGTGTCCACATCAGTGCAATCATAAACATTAGTTTTCTGGGTGGGGTGATAGAACTGCAGCCACATTTTACGTGCGAATGGGAGTGCTTCCCCGAGACCACCCTAACCTTATTGACGTTCTTGAATCAGACGTTTTATGAGTGTGTATGTCGCTTGTCTCTGCAAATACGCACTTTCAAGGAAAGAGGAGAACCATTGATGGAGTAATCTTTTTGTTCACAGGCAGGTCATGACAACCGATAGAAAGCATAAAATAATTAACTAAAAACTCAGTGAAATAGGTAGTAAAGCATGAAAACAAGTTTCTCAATCTAAAAGCGTAGCCTAAATCAATTAAATCATGAGCTGAAGAGAGTAGTTCATCCAATAGCGGAGGATTCACGGGGTCATCACTGATTCACTCAATTGATTTCATGAAGAACCCAGTTTTAAAGTAATAGCCTGAATTGGTGAAAGGAAAAGCAGTCTATTCATGTGGGCAATAGATGTGTCGAAGTTCTCTGCTACCCATTAATCTCCACATACTTATCCACTTTAGCCTCCGTTGGCATCAAAGCCATCCGACACAACCGTGCGACCGACGTCTGCACACCAGATTGAAGGATCCATACCCTTACACATATTTCAGTGATATTGTACCTCAAAGAGCATCAAAATGTCAAACTGATGTAACATACTGATGACCAATTGGGGCAAGAAATGGGTACAAAAACCTGCTTGTTGAAGCCCTTCACGATTCCAAGTTCTGACAAGGCCATGACTTGGTGGGTCATTCGGTGACAGAAGCCAATGGAACGACCTCCCCGGGGGACGTAGGTGCTTTGGCCGGATTACGTTACGTCCAGCTCCAATCCCATCGAAGGGTGATAGGATTCTGTGTTGTTATGTTTCCATGAAGGGATTAAGGGATTTAGAGCAGTAGATTATAAACCAACAGTAAACGGGTGTGGTCGATCACTTGGTAGGTGGGGGACACAACTGGACAATGGGGGAACGGATAAAAGTATCGATTTTTTGTCATTTTTTTAATCCTCTCAATCTCCAATAGATATAGAACATGTCACAATGAGATAAAACCGAATATGCCTTCACTCTGTTCCGTCGATTCTTTCTTCCTCTCTTGAGCTCAGGAACCTCTCAAAATCTTCTGCGCTTCTTCTCGAAATCTTCACCGCAGCGGTTCGCTTCTTTCGAAAGGTACTCCTTCTGCTCTGCCCTGCTTCTCAGATTCTTCTTGGCTACGTCAATTCCTTCCTCCCTGCATCGTTCCCTTTCTTGGGGACGTCCACCGCAAACAGTAGTTTAGAACTGTATGTTAGTGCATGCAATATGCAGTGTATCCCTTGAAATGAGTCATCATCTCGCTGTCAGGTTGTTTTATTTGCAGTTTTAGTTAAGCACTTTATAGCTGGGAAAGGATGCTGAAATTGGGCCAGGTTGAGTTAAGAACATCGCTCATTGGTAAATCAGTTGGATTTGGTACTTAGAGGAGGGGGATTGGGTCTTTCTTTTAATGAGCATGAAGTCTTACTTTGGAGATTGGGGAGTTATGGGAAGAAGATAATTTGAGGGGGCTCAATCAGTTGTTGAAGGATATCAAGTACTGGATGAACTTGTTCCATTTCCTTTTCTTTTCTGGGGTTACTGTGAAGTTACTTTCACATTTGATCGTCTGTATATGCTTCGTAGTCACTGTGGAATTTGATGTTAGAACTGCGGATATGCTTTTTTTAAAAACTGATTTTGGTCTTGTTGGGTAAATGAAGAAGAGGAGAAATGGCAGAGAACTCTCTTTATGACCTGGTTTGGATGTCAGTTCTATTGGATTACTATTTCCATGGAATTAGGTTTTTCTATTTGGATGTCTATAAGCATTCCTGCAAGATAATATTTCAAGGGTTAACTCAATTGATCCGCTCTCTTACAAGTACAGCTAAGTTCCTTCCACTTGAATGTTTCTTCAGGTGCATGTGTTTGCTGTCAGACAGAGGTAACTAACCAGCATGGCTTCCCTAGCTTCAATCTCAGCTCCTTGCTCTCAGAAGATATCATCCTGCATCAGTGAACATTCCACTCATGCATGCCCCCGAACTTCGACCACCCTCCCAACTTCACTCATTCAACAGTCGTTGAGAACTCAACATAAAGGTCTTAGTCTTGTCTGGCAACCCAAGAAGCATCAAATGATCCCCGCTATCCAGGCAACGGCTGTTCCCCTTAGCCAAAAGGCCTCCACTCAACCTACCTCTGGACCCAATTCAACTTCCGATGGAGCACCTAAGAGAACCCGAGTCATGGTGATTGGTGGGGATGGTTACTGTGGGTGGGCCACAGCACTCCATCTGTCTAAGAAAGGATATGAGGTTGCAATCATAGATAACCTCATCCGCCGCCTCTTCGACCACCAATTGGGCCTCGATTCCCTGATTCCTATATCCTCGATCCATGATAGGGTGCGACGGTGGAAGTCCCTGACTGGAAAGACCATTGAACTCTTCATTGGAGACATCTGTGACTTTGAGTTCCTGGCAGAGTCCTTCAAATCATTTGAGCCCAATGCAGTGGTCCACTTCGGTGAGCAGCGGTCTGCTCCTTACTCCATGATTGACCGGTCGAGAGCAGTCTTCACACAGCAGAACAATGTGATTGGAACCCTCAATGTCCTATTTGCAATCAAGGAGTTTCAGGAAGAATGCCACCTTGTGAAGCTTGGGACTATGGGGGAGTACGGCACACCCAACATCGATATAGAGGAGGGTTACATAACCATCACACATAATGGAAGGATGGACACTCTTCCCTATCCGAAGCAGGCGAGCTCCTTCTATCACTTGAGCAAAGTTCACGATTCCAACAACATTGCATTCACTTGCAAGGCCTGGGGGGTCAGGGCGACGGATCTGAATCAGGGGGTGGTCTATGGAATGAGGACTGATGAGACAGCTATGCATGAGGAGCTGAGCAACAGGTTTGATTACGATGGGGTCTTTGGAACTGCATTGAACAGGTTCTGCGTTCAAGCCGCTGTCGGGCATCCACTCACAGTCTACGGCAAAGGTGGTCAGGTGGGAATGATATCTTTCGTCAATTCGTTTCATCTTTTTGCTATTTACCTGTGTCTCTAGTTTCTAAATTGTATTAATTATTCTTCTTTGCCATGAGTTCTCACAGCAGCAACGTATATGAACTCTTCTTCTTCTTCTTCTTCTTTTTTTAACAATTTGGAAAAGTCCATGAGTTTCCTATGCATTTCAAATAATTTGATCGGATCTCCGATGCTTCTTCTAGTTTTTGATTTCTATAAATTTGCATTTTGCAGACCAGGGGGTACCTTGATATAAGAGACACGGTCCAGTGTGTGGAACTCGCCATCGCAAACCCAGCAAAACCTGGTGAGTTCCGGGTCTTTAACCAATTCACTGAGCAATTCTCAGTGAATGAGCTTGCAGCCCTTGTGACAAAAGCAGGGGCTAAGCTTGGCCTCGATGTCAAGACCATCAGTGTCCCAAACCCGAGGGTGGAGGCAGAAGATCATTACTACAACGCTAAGCATACTAAGCTTATCGAGCTCGGGCTTAAGCCTCACCTCCTGTCGGATTCGCTTCTTGATTCTCTGCTAAACTTTGCAGTAAAATACAAGGACAGGGTTGACCAGAGACAGATCATGCCAAGCGTCTCATGGAAGAAGATTGGCGTCAAACCAAGAACTGTTGCAGCCTAATCGAACAGAATGATGCGTAGCTAAAGTATCTCTCCTTACATTTTTAGATGTATGTGGCTCGTCCGTGCAGTGTTGTTTCCGCTGCTGCTTACTCACTGGGTCATACGAAGATGCATCTGTTACCGTGTCAGAAGATTTTTGTAGTTGGAGTGATCGACTTTGTCCGGGACGTCAATATGCTACATATGCTTTGATGCCAATCACGTATGGATGTAAACCGGCAGGAAGTACTTCAACAGAATGCGGATGTCTGATCCTATGTTGTTGGATATGAACATTATGGAGCTGTCGAGGTTGCTATTCTAACGTGCAGCTGATCGAACATGTGGAAGGATAGATTATGGGAACGCTGCTGGACCCTCTGTTGACCCGTTGAACGGTATCTCGATCATTAACGAAGTGAACATTGGGTTCACTTGCGTAAATATTCAAGTGCCTCGTGCCCATAGTACGCCTCTAAGTGGATTTCAGCGATTCGGGTTTCTTGGGAGGCTTCTCTGAAGTTTCTGTGCGCAATCGAAGCACCTCTTACTGCTTTTGGATTGACGAGGCTACAGAATGTCTAGCTGAACCAAAGAACAAGATAAAGCACTTGGTTAAATCACACGATCTGCGATCATTGAGCGATGAATGATAGTAATCTTGGATTAGAATAAGGTGTTTTATGTCCGTTGGATGATCTTTGAGATTTTCGCGGTAGAGGACTATGCAGAAGAACCTTAATTTTCTCTGTTAAAAACTGTCAGTCATGCCTCATGCCATCACTGTCAGATTCCTCAGAGGAAAGCACTCGGCAGGCACAGACAAGATCCCTTCCCGAGCCTCTCTCGACGGACGCCTTCCTCGACGAAGTCCGACACACACCGTTGAATCAAACTCACCTCCATGTTCGACGCACTCTCAATCCTCTCTGTCCATGGTGACCAGCTTACGGTTTGGTATCGCACCACCGAACACCGGAGCATCTCCGTGGGGCATGTTTCTTTCCCGACAAAACCGCGAAACTCAAAACCCTCTAATCAGATCATGGTGCCGTTCAAGAGTAGCATCGACAAGAGTCACAACATCAACCGACACGAATTACTGGTACAAGGAAATCCCCTTAATAGCGTCCGCTCTAACCTTTACTCGAGCTAGAATTTCCTCCTGTAGTGTCATTTACCAGGCTTGTCGGAGCAAGTCCTCAGGCTGATGTCTCACTCCAAACGCCGGTAGATGTGATCGTTCGTAAGCCGGGAATAACTATCAAAAGCTTTCTCCGGTGCAACCGGTGTCGAAAGCTTCCCAATTCAAAAGGAATCTCAGGTCCGAAACTATCACAAATGGTACTCGTAACAACGAAACGCTCACTTCATTATACCTATGCATCTTCTGAACATCCAACGAATATGACGGGCCCACCCAAAAAAAAAAAGGAAAAAAACACCCGATGCCACTGGACACCTGACAAATCTCAAAGATTCTCGTCCAGTGCTGGCCTTCGTCAAGGTAGTTGTATTAGTTCTCCGCTATGATCAAAGAGTTCGGTGAAGATCTTCAGTTGGTCCACCGAGCTCCGAGCATCAATCCATTCTTCTGGAGAATAAACTTATATCCTAAAACCGCCTCCTGAACACTGGTAATTATGGAAGAAACCTCAGATTTCTACTGACAGGAAAGGAATAACAAAAAAGTGGATGGTAGCTCAAGTGATTCTCCTGTAGGCATCTCCTGGTATCACCTGAAATTCAAGTCCATTGAATAACAATATGTATCATAACTCAGAGTTATCCTGAGTGTCAGAGCATATCGTCTGGATAGGGGGATGATTGGTCAAGATAAACTAGGTCCACAGCATATAATGTTCATGATAAGAAATGTGGCCGTGGAACATTCTCAAAGTGTTTGTTCAACCAATTACAGACGTTCCTGCCTAGCAGATCGGTATGATGTAGAAATTCCATTGTCCCGCCAGGTTTTCATTGTTTACCCCTTTTCAGATGAATTGAGAATAACCTGACTGTAAAATTTACTATGTGCATGACCACTTCCAAGTAACAATTATCAGTCTAACTGAAGAGTCATAAAAACATACCAACCTCTTTATCCAGGTCTATGACCCAACTGGAGCTCTCCCCTTTCCCTTGGCTGCCGCAGTGGCAGCTGCTGCAGCAGCGGCCGCCGCCGCTGCAGCTGCGGCAGCAGATGCAGCAGGGCTTGGTGTTGAGGGAGGCACTGGACTGGACTGTACAGCCACAATCTCCTCCTGCTTCTGATGCTGCTGTGCCTGCTGAGAATTCACCTGAGCAAGCAGGGTCTTGATCTGGGCCCCTGTCAGTGTCTCATGCTCAAGCAAGGCATTGGCGAGAGCGTGGAGCTCCTTATTGTGGGTCGTAAGAATCGTCTTTGCATTATTGTAGGCCCTCTCCAGGTAGCACTTCACCTCCTTCTCAATAAGAAGCCTCGTTTCACTGCTCATGCTCTTTCCATTGTCATCATAATTGTGGGTTGCCAGTCCAACCTCATTGCTCATCCCATATTTCGTGACCATCCCCATAGCAAGGTTCGTTGCCTGCTTGAGGTCAGAAGATGCTCCAGAAGTAACCTCATTATCACCAAATATGAGCTCCTCAGCAACCCGTCCACCCATGCAGACATCAAGGCGAGCAAGCATCTGTCTCCTTGTCACACTTGTCTCATCCTTTTCAGGCAGTTGGGCGACCATCCCAAGAGCCATGCCACGGGGAACGATTGTGGCCTTATGGACAGGGAGGGCTCCATCAGTGTAAATAGCAACCAGGGCATGGCCACCCTCATGGTACGCCGTGTTCCGCCGCGACTCCTCAGAGATCACAGCAGATTTCCGCTCACTCCCCATCATGATCTTGTCTTTTGCAAACTCCAGGTCAGCCATGCTCACTGCTTTGGCCCCATCCATTGCTGCCTTGAGAGCAGCAATGTTTACCAGATTAGCAAGGTCAGCACCTGAGAATCCAGGTGTCCCTCTGGCAATTATCATCAGATCGACATCATCTGCCTTCAGAACCTATTAAACATCACAAATAGGACTTTCTTTAATGGACTTATTCACAAAAGAATCAATGTTAGAAGGTTACACTAAAGATAATAATGTAAACAAATTCACAATAAAAACATGAGGGAACAGAAATGAAGCAAAACTGGGGCACCATATGACACCGGAAAAGTTCACAAGGTGATTGCCTTCCATTCTAGCCAATTCCATTTTTACTCTATCATACCAGACATAATTTATATAGGTGCACATGCAGATATTGCTAAACAAGGAGATGCACATATAATGTAATTCTTGGAGCTTTTCAACATTTCACCGCCCAATTTCTAATCTAAAGTGGATTATACCTTTGACATATGCACCTCCATAATCTGTCTCCGCCCCTCAACATCTGGATTGGGGACAACAATGTGGCGATCAAACCTCCCAGGTCTCACTAATGCCTTATCCAATGACTCTGGGAAGTTGGTCGCAGCAATCACTATAATCCCTTCATTCTGTTTAAAACCATCCAACTCAACCAATAGCTGATTCAAAGTCATCTTCATGTACTGCTGATCCTTTGGGTTGCGACTCCCTCCAATGGCATCAATTTCATCAATGAAGATTATACAAGGCGACCTCTTTTTTGCAGCTGAAAAAAGGTCTCTCACTCTTCGGGCTCCAACACCAACAAACATCTCCTCGAATTCGCTCCCACTGCATGAGAAAAAGGGAACCCCAGCTTCTCCAGCAATAGCTCTTGCTAACATAGTCTTACCAGTCCCAGGTGGTCCCACGAGCAAAACACCTTTTGGGAGCTTGCCACCCAAGCGTGTGAACCTCTGAAAAACCAGACATCAGACAGAGCAGATAATAAAAATCACTCTTAAAGCAATCAAGGGAGAGCTACACAGATATATATATATATATATATAAAGACAGAGAGAGAGAGAGTGCTATGCACCTTAGGATCCCGAAGATAGTGCACAATTTCTTCTAATTCGGCTTTTGCTTCATCAACACCCTTTACATCGCTGAACTTTGTGTTAGATTCCATACTTGGTTGCACCTCTTCATGAAGACCAAGTCCTGCATAGCAAGGTAAATAAGATCACAACTTCCTTCGAAATGTCACAGTCCAAGACCAAAGAGATGAGCAGAATTAAATTGTTTGCAAAATAATATACCTTTACCAATTCCTCTGTCCTCAATAAGGGCCCCAGCACCTGAAATTAAGAGAAAGCCCAATGCAATTGTGCGAATAGTACGCCAAAGCTGCTCCTTAAAGTGTCCTCCTTCTGCAGCAACCATGTGAATAGGGGCACTGGCAGTTCCAAGAATTCCATCTTTGGTAGATTTCCCGACATTTTTGAATGGTGAGAAGGCTGTAATTTTTTCCTCCTCCCTAGATGGACCAGCAATGCCTGTCATAATCAATTTATTCAACCTCAAATGATTTAATTTTGGCTGGTAACAGATAAACAACTATTCACTAAATAAAAATTTGCAGAGGAGTAAAAATGAAGAATGCTCTTCCAAAAAGGCAGTAAATTAAAGGTAGCCTAGTCACCAGACAAGAACAGCTGACTACCTCTCTGCAAAGTCTTCACTAACTCACTGCCATCAAGCCTGTCAACTCTCACTAGTGCTTTAACATATTCTGCCACTGCAGAAGGGTTCGAATGTAAAGATTGTTGACTTTCAAAAAGTCTTATCACAGCTTCAGGATCATTCCTATGGTAAAGTTCTTTAAGGTGGGCAATCTCCGTTGCTTCATCTGCATCACGTACTCTGCGTGCTAAATGACCAACATAACTCGACTGGAACCTCTCTGATGCTCTTGCAAGCCTCCCTACATAACAGAATCAGGAGAATGAAATTGGCACTTCTGTTTGATAATCTGATGTTGAACGGTCTTCGGTGTGCCAAAGACCTTTATTCTGCTTTTCACTAGAAGATGGTGAATCATCATAAGAAAGAGAACATTAATACACAGAAAAGAATTGACCAAGCTACCGATGAACACACCTTCAGATCCAAATCTAGCGACTGGAAATTGATTTCTCAGAAATGAATTCCTTAATTGACTAATCTCTGGTTGATGTCTTGAAACCTATAGCAAAAATGCATACAAAGACCTGTTGGTCAGTCGAAATTTCTCAATTAATAGCATATTGCATAATCATTAGGTGACCTCCTGCAACGATCACGGGATTCAATTCATCCAACTGAACCGAGCTGCTAAAGAGACACGCGACAAAAATGAGTCTGAAATTACTACCAGAAGTTGTAAGACTCCAGAACCGCTGTTCCCTTCCTAGACTGCAATGATGAATAGACGACCAAGATATCCAAACCATCTAGTCCACGGGTGATCATTAGCAACCAAACATACTCATAGTCACTCACTGTTCCCTTCCTAGACTGCAATGATGAATAGACGACCAAGATATCCAAACCGTCGAATCCACGTGTGATCATTAGCGACCAAACATGCTCGTAGTCACTCACCGACTCGCCACCAAACAAAACCATGAAGACCACCATCACAACACAAAACCGTGCCCTAATGCGGCGATGAGCATTGTTTCACAAGCCTAATTAGGGGTAAAACGCAACGAATTTTCGCCACCGACCAAACGAACAACGACAGACTTTCATCCAGAGAAAAAAGGAGAACAATGAATCCGCCTAACCACAGCCCGATGATTTCCACCATTTGTCGAATTACCTGTGCAAGCAGGCGCCTCCAAGCCATCGAATCCAACGAAGCTCCGACCTAACCCTTGTCAGAATCTGCGTCTACCCCCACAGGCTGACTCTCCAGGAAGTTTATCAGCGGATTGCAAGTCCTCCGGGACAGCAATTGAGGAGAAATGTGAAACTAGGGAGGGGAAAGAGAAGAGGATAGGAATGAGAACAAGTGCGTCCAGAGGGCTTCCGACGACTTCGCACACAAACGGCGAAGAAGCTTTAGCCTCAGGAGTCGAGAGAGATTGATATCTTCGGCACAGGGCTGGAAGAAATTAAAATTTTGCACCCCAAAACTTTTATTCTTTACCACTACGACCCCAAAATTGTACACCTTCGCAAAATAGCCACTGATGCACATTTTGGTTTCAATCCCACCTTATGTCCTGAGCCTATACCGGATTTGACAGTGAACGCCGAGAATGGATCCATGCCATCTCAAGCAGTAGTTGCCCTATATGTATTACTGCAAGCAATATGCAGTATCTCCCATGGAAGAAGCTTCATCTTGCTGTCAGGTTAGTTAGTTTGCAGTTCATCGGCCCAGGTCGAGTGAAGGACGTCGCTCCGTTGGTAAAATCAGTTGGATTGGGCACTTTAGAGGAGTGGGATTGGATCTCTTCTCTTAATGGGCGTGAAGTCTTACCATGGAGATTGGGTAGTGCTGGGAAGAGGAGAAGTTGTGGGGGGACTCAATCAGTTGTTGAAGGATATCAGGTATTGGATGACCTTGCTCTTTTTTCTCTTCTGTGGGGGGTTACTCTGAAGTTACTTTCAGATTTGATCGTCTGTATAGGCTTCCTAGTCATCAAGGGAAGAGTATCTCGTGGTACAAGTAGCCATTTTTGCAATTCTCTCTTGCATGCAGAGGCAAAGGCAGCGCTTCCTGCAGCTAGTGTAACCACGGAGATGGATTAAAAGACAGTCAATCTTGGTAGCTCATGAGATAGGACAACTGGGGTCGTCGACCTTGAATTTTGAGGGAATTGTTTTTGTTGAGGGCATCCCTAAAATTTGAAATTAATCATGGAAAAAAAAAAGGGGGGGAACCACAAGTCCGAAACGATCCCAAACAGTCCGTTATTCCCCTGCACCTTGCGATCATCCGACAAATATGACAGCCCTGTCAAGTATGCAAATTGAGATTTAAAAAAAAAAAAAAAAAAAACCTTCCCAGACACCTGACATATCCCAAAGTCTCTCGTCCAGAGCTGGCTGGCCATCGTCAAGGTGGTTAGCAGTTCTGTGCTGTGATCGAAGAAATCTTTGAGAATCTCCAGTTGGCCCACCGAGTTCAGAGCATCAATCCCTTCTTTCTGAGGATAAAGTAGCTCCTAAAACTGCCGCTAAGACCAGCACTTTAAACACCAGTAATCATGGAAGAAATCTCAGATGTCTGCTGACCAGAAAGGAATTACAAGAGTAGGTGATAGCTCACAACTCATTCTCGAGTAGGCTTCTCCTGGTGTCACCTGAAATTCAACAAGTCCATTGATACAACAATATGTATCACAACTCTAACTTCCTCACAAAATCCTGAATGTCAAAGGCTGTGTTAAGGATATAGGGATGACTTGAACCAAATAAACTAGGTCCACACCATACACCATGTTTGCGATGAGAAATATGGCCATGGAACATTTTTTAGTCTGAGCTGAATCAACTGCAGAGGTATCTGCTTAGCAGATTGGAATGATCAAGAAATTTCATTCTCCCACCAGGTTTTCAGCGTTTACCCTTTTTCAGGTGATTTAACAACCTGACAGCAAAATTCACTGTGTGCATAACTACTTCCAAATAACAATTATCAGTCTATCTATCAGAGTCTTAAAACCACACCAACCTCTCCATCCAAGTCTACGACCCAACTGGAGCTATCCCCTTTCCCTTGGCAGCTGCAGTGGCAGCAGCTGCAGCAGCCGCTGCTGCCGCCGCTGCAGCAGGGCTTGGTGATGAGGGAGGCACTGGGCTGGACTCTACAGCCACAATCTCCTCCTGCTTCTGATGCTGCTGTGCCTGCTGAGAATTCACCTGAGCAAGCAGTGTCTTGATCTGAGCCCCTGTCAGAGTCTCATGCCCAAGCAAGGCATTAGCCAGAGCGTGGAGCTCCTTACTGTGGGTCATAAGAATCGTCTTGGCATTATTATAAGCCCTCTCCAGGTAGCACTTCACCTCCTTCTCAATAAGAAGCCTCGTCTCACTGCTCATACTCTTTCCATTATCATCATAATTGTGGGTTGCCAGCCCAATCTCGTTGCTCATCCCATACTTTGTGACCATCCCCATGGCAAGGTTCGTTGCCTGCTTGAGGTCTGAAGATGCTCCAGAAGTAACCTCATTATCACCAAATATGAGCTCCTCAGCAACCCGTCCACCCATGCAGACATCAAGTCGGGCAAGCATCTGTCTCCGCGTCACACTCGTCTCATCCTTTTCAGGCAGTTGGGCAACCATCCCGAGAGCCATGCCACGCGGCACAATTGTGGCCTTATGGACGGGGAGGGCTCCATCAGTGTAAATAGCCACCAAGGCATGGCCACCCTCATGGTATGCTGTGATCCGCCGTGACTCCTCAGAGATCACAGCAGATTTCCGCTCACTACCCATCATGATCTTGTCTTTTGCATACTCAAGGTCAGCCATGCTCACTGCTTTAGCCCCATCCATTGCTGCCTTGAGAGCAGCAATGTTTACCAGATTAGCAAGGTCAGCACCTGAGAATCCAGGTGTCCCTCTGGCAATTATCATCAGATCGACATCATCTGCCTTCAGAACCTATTAAACGTCATGAATGGGACTTTTTTTAATGGACTTAATCACACAAGAATCAATGTTAAAAGCTTACAACAATTATAATAATGTAAACAAAATCACAATAAAAAAGATATGAGGGAATGGAAATGAAGCAAACTGGATCACTATATGATACTGAAAAGTTCATAAGGTGATTGCCTTCCATTCTAGCCAATTCCATTTTTACTCTATCATACCCTACATCATCTATGTAGGTGTACATGCACATATTGCTAAACAAGGAGATGCACGTATAATGTAATTCTTGAAGATTTTCAACATTCACCGCCCAGTTTCTAATCTAAAGTGGATTATACCTTTGACATATGCACCTCCATAATCTGTCTCCGCCCCTCAACATCTGGATTGGGGACAACAATGTGGCGGTCGAACCTCCCAGGTCTCACTAATGCCTTATCCAATGACTCTGGGAAGTTGGTCGCAGCAATCACTATAATCCCTTCATTCTGTTTAAAACCATCCAACTCAACCAATAGCTGATTCAAAGTCATCTTCATGTACTGCTGATCCTTTGGGTTGCGACTCCCTCCAATGGCATCAATTTCATCAATGAAGATTATACAAGGCGACCTCTTTTTCGCAGCCGAAAAAAGGTCTCTCACTCTTCGGGCTCCAACACCAACAAACATCTCCTCGAATTCGCTCCCACTGCATGAGTAAAAAGGAACCCCAGCTTCTCCAGCAATAGCTCTTGCTAACATAGTCTTACCAGTCCCAGGTGGTCCCACGAGCAAAACACCTTTTGGGAGCTTGCCACCCAAGCGTGTGAACCTCTGAAAAACCAGACATCAGACAGAGTAGATAATAAAAATCACTATTAAAGCAATCAGGGGTGAGCTATACAGATATATATATATAAAGAGAGAGAGAGAGAGAGAGAGAGAGAGAGAGAGAGAGAGAGAGAGAGTGCTATGCACCTTAGGATCCCGAAGATAGTGCACAATTTCTTCTAATTCGGCTTTTGCTTCATCAACACCCTTTACATCGCTGAACTTTGTGTTAGATTCCATACTTGGTTGCACCTCTTCATGAAGACCAAGTCCTGAACAGCAAAGTACATAAGATCAGAGCTTTAATTGTCATCGTCCAAGACCAAAGAAATGAGCAGAATGAAATTGTTTGCAAAATAATATACCTTTACCAATTCCTCTGTCCTCAATAAGGGCCCCAGCGCCTGAAATTAAGAGAAAGGCCAATGCAATAGTGCGAATAGTTCGCCAAAGTTGCTCCTTAAAGTGTCCTCCTTCTGCAGCAACCATGTGGATAGGAGCACTGGCAGTCCCAAGAATTCCATCTTTGGTAGATTTCCTGACATTTTTTAATGGTGAGAAGGCAGTAATTTTTTCTTCCTCCCTAGATGAGCCAGCAATGCCTGCCATAATCAATTTATTCATCCTCAAATGATTAATTTTGGCTGGTAACAGAATAAAAAGATTATTTGCCAAACAAAAATTTGCATAGGTGTACAAATCAAGAATGCTCTTCCAAAAGGGCGGTAAACTAAACATAGCCTAGTCACCAGACAAGAACAGATGACTACCTCTCTGCAAAGTCTTCACTAACTCACTGCCGTCAAGCCTGTCAACTTTCACTAGTGCTTTAACATATTCCGCCACAGCAGAAGGGTTCGAATGTAAAAATGGTTGACTTTCAAAAAGTCTTATCACAGCTTCAGGATCATTCCTATGGTAAAGTTCTTTAAGGTGGGTGATCTCTGTTGCTTCATCTACATCACGTACTCTGCGTGCTAAATGACCAACATAACTTGACTGGAACCTCTCTGATGCTCTTGCAAGCCTCCCTACAAGAGAACAGAGTCAAGAGATTAAGCTTGGCACTTCGGCTAGATAATCGGATGTTGAATTGTCTTCAACGTGCCAAAGATCATTACTCTGCTTTTCACTAGAAGATGGTGAATCATCATAAGAAACAGAACATTAAAACACAAAAAGGAGTTAACCAAGTAACTGATGAAACATACCATCAGCTCCAAATCTAGTGACTGGAAATTGATTTCCCAGAAGTGAACTCCTCAATTGACTGACCTCTGATTGATGCCTTGAAACCTGTAGCAAAACAGCATACAAGGACCTGTTGGTTAGTCGAAATTTCTGAATGGCTAGCATATTGCATAATCATTCGGTGACCTCCCGAAACGATCACAGAATTCAACTGGTCAACTTAACCGAGCTGCCAAAGAGAGACACGTGACAAAAATGAGTCTGAGCTTACTGCAGGAAGTTGTAAGACTCCAAAAAGGCTTTTCCCTTCCTAGACTGCAAAGATGAATGGACGCCCAAGATATCCAAACCTTCTAATCCACGGCTGACCATGAGAAACCAAACATACTCATAGTCGCCCACCACCTCTCCACAAAACAAAACCACGAAGACCACAATCACAACATAAAACCTTGCCCTAATGCCAGCGATGAGCATGGTTTAATTAGGGTTAAAACGCAACGAATTTTCGCCGCCGACCAACGAAATCACGGCAGACATCATCTAGAGAAAACAGAATAACAAGGAATCGGCATAACCGTGGGCCTATGATCTTCCACCATTTTTCGACTCACCTGTGTAAGCAGGCGCCTCCAAGCCATCGACTTCAACGAACTTCCGACCTAACCCTTTCTCAGAATCTGCGTCTACCCCCACAGAATTACTCTCCCTCCTCTCCCCCTCTCTCTCCCTCGACTGTGGAAGTTTATCAGTTAATAGCAAGTGCTCCAGAGGAGCGAACAAGTGCGTCCCGAGGGCGTCAGACGACTTCGCACACAGCGGGTGAAGCTTCAGCCCTGGAGTCGTCGAGATTACCAATCTTCGGCAGAGCGTCAGACGAAATTAAAATTATGTACGCCGAAACTTTTATTATTATTATTTTTTGGTATAAATTATCGGTATTTAATTGAATTTTGTCAAGCTGATTAATCCGAATCGTCCCGAGTCGGCTCATTTAAGGGGTTAAGAACCTTCCGCCGCAAGTGGAACTCAAACTCGAGTTCTCCTATTGGGATAATGAGTGTCGAACCACTCTACCACGCCCACACTGGATCGAAACTTTTATTATTAACCATTACCCTCCTAACATTTACATTGCCACTGATGTAAATTTTGGGTTCAATCCCACCTTACGTCCTGGGCCTATCCCGGATTTGACAGTGAACGCGAGAATGTACGTATGCCGTGTTAGATCAGTTGCAGTTATGGAATTTTCCACGGAAAAATATCTGTTTTTACTGCTCATATTTAGACTTGTCAAAAATTGTCCCGACCAGAAAGCTCGGCACGAAAAAAACCGTACCTGTCCTGAGAGGTTTTCAGGCCAACAAAGATATTGGCCGTGCAAGGCTATACGAAAATAGATCATGTGCTCACCCAAAAATATGAAAAAAAATATTTATAATAAAAAAAATTATGAAAGAATTTTAAATGATTAAATATGTACAAATAATTATATTTTAATAATTATATCAATATTTTTTATAATTTAATATAGACTATCAATTATATTATATCAAGTTTTATTTTTGAAATATTAAATTATTTTTATTTAATTTGGGTTGAGTTGGCGACCCAAAACATGAAATATTCGTGTACAAGTCGGGATTTTTTGAATGGTCGAGATGTTAGGCCAACATGAATTCACAGGTCTACCTAAATTATATCATTTGGACATAAAATTTGGGATAAATTTCTTTTCTCGAATTTTAAAGCATAATTCGACCCGAGATGAGATGGGTAGGATTCTCAAACTGCAGAAACGGCCCTATAGCTCTTCCGCTAGACCTGGCAAAATTCGGCCCGGCACTGGCCCGGCACGATAACACCGTGCTGGGCCCGGGCTTATCGTGCCGTGTCGGCACGACCAGATAATTTTATCGAGCGTGCTGGGCCCGATGATCCCCCGGCCGTGCCGGCACAATAACTCGATTAGGGATATTTTTTAAAAAAATTAATGCACTATCAGACACTATTGAAGGATATAAAAAATCTCATTTGTGAATTCATTTATAATTGTAAATAAGTCACGATCAAATAAGATTATCGAGATATCGGGCCGAGCCAGGAGCCACCCTGCCTCATCATGCCGTGCCGGCACGAGTTGCCACCTCTATCTTCCGCTTACAAGAGAAGGGGTATTGTGGTAATTTATCACTCTTTTCCAGGTCAGATGGGCCGCTGTAAATATCACATTTCCACACCATATCTTAATCGATCGAAAATCCAAAGAGAACTAATCCCAGAGGTCAACTGATGGAAGGCGCAGCCGTGAGAGAACTCGTAAAGCAGACAAGCCAGGAGGTAGACATGGGTGTTAAATTTAGTGTTTTCGCGTGGAACGATGTCGAGAACAGACGAGAGCTGGGCTGGAATAGCTAATCAATAGAGCAAGAAAACATGCTATAAATCTCAATGGGTCCCCTCGTTGTGAGAAAGGGTCATCTTCCGCCCAAAAGGGATACTTTTCGCGTATGTTTCTGCATCGAAATTTGCATGCAACATGTAGAGAACAAAAGTGAAATGGTAAATACATAATTAAGCTGTAGCTAATGCTGCCAGAGGGAACGGTACGGGTCCTCATTTTGCACCTCGTCACTTGTGTCCTTATAATCATTCATCGAGGAGGAATAAGAACCCATGAGGTCAAACCCAGCAACATCGACCAGACCCTCTTGCACCGACGAGAATGCCCTGAGCCCCAAGAAATCTCTGGTCGTGCCTCGAGGATCACTTCTTCCTCTGGTCCGCCCATGAGGATCCGTCGATTTCTCCCGGAGATCGCTGTTATGATGACGATTATCTTCTGAAGTATTTGTGCGTATAGTTCCGCCCGTCGGAGCTTCTTGACTGAATGATGAGTTCAAGTATGATGAGCCGAGGAGACCGGCCCCAGGAGAAGACACAGTATTTCTAGGAGGAACCCTAACTTCTCCCACAGTGGAAGCTGATACCAGAGCGTTTTCACCGGCAGCAGCTGATGAAACACCTAAATATTCATCCGTCCCGAAGGAATCGAGCCCCTGAAGAAAGAAGAACGATCCGCCAGCAGCTGCCATCATATGATCTTCGCCTCCTGAAGACAAAACCGGTCCAGCGGAGCCTGCTATGGAAGCACCAATCTCAGGCGTATGATGATGAGCATAGGGGCTAGCTTGGGGGTGTGGCATCACCAGATCAGTCAAGGAAGGTGACGGCTTACTCATGGTCACTCCCATCTGAGCCGCCCTCTGGAGCAGTGCGGTCGCCGACATGTGAGATGATGTGCCAGCAGTAATGGTTGACCGGAGCAGCATGGGGCTTGGGTTCGTTCTGTGGATCGGAGACGGCTCCGAATAAGCACTTGCAGAGCAAAGAAGTTCTTCTGTGGGGTTGCTGGAGGGATGGTGGTGATGGTGGAGGTTTTCCTGTTCCTTCTTGATAGAGAGAGCGTGAGGCTGGGGATTATTGTTGGAAGAGGTAGAGAGATGACAGACGGGGGAGTTATCCGGCCGATTCTTCTGCGACAGCATCGACCTGCTCAACGAGCTTACCCGGGCCATGGCATTGCAGAAAGCTCTGTGGCTGATGAAGCTGTCCCTTCTGCACCAATTATCACAAAGGGATATGAACGTGTCGTGGAGAAACATACGTGTTAGGATTATCAGCGATGTAATGGTGGAATGGGTAGGGTTCACTAATTAAGTTAAACAAATCACAACAACCAAAAAGGCAGATGACAAAAAAAAGTGAAACCCATTAAAAACCGCTTTGCATTAACGTATACATATATATATATGCATATGTATATTTCTGTATTTCCTCTTCTTCTTTCCTCTTCAAAGAGAGAAGGAGCAGTGGGCTTGGCTTGGGTCATGAAAGATTCCCCCACAGTAAGCACTTTACACTGTGTAGCGCTCTCTCTCCATAGTACAACATTACAATAATTGTGCTGCTGAAAATTTTTGAAAATTAAAAAAAAAAAAGGTTTTCCATTGTCTTTCTGCTATAATTTGATATGTAAAAATTCAAAAAATGAGTACCATCAATCTAAACACGGGTTTGGATCAGATGAAATCGTTTCTGTTATAAATTATTTTTATTGGCGGGACTTCAAATTATGATCTTGCTGGGAGAGGGAGATGGCGGATATTCAATCAGCATAGTATGATCTTACTTCTGTCTGTTAGTCCGAACATGCATTCACATGCATCAGGAAATGACAGATGCGCCCAGAAGACAGCTATCATTTCATCATGGTTGGTCCCTATAAATCGTGAGGTACTCACCAGGATTCATGGCTGACGGTGCTTATACTCCTCTATTTCCTTGTGTGAAATCAACAGTGAAAGCCCTTTGTTTTTGAAATTCAGAGCAAAGTTCCATCTCCCGCAAAGTGCAGTTCGGAACTTATCACTTTGCTGAATTTTCTTGAATAAAAATTGAAATTAACGTATCTGCTGTTTTCGTTCTCATTTCAAGATTTGTGAGTCAGGAAATAACCGAGAGGAAGGACGGTTTTTATCTGTGTGCAAATTGTGTTATTACCTTGAGAAAAGAGTGCCGCAGTCACATCTGTACTCTCTCGTGCCACAGATCTTGGAGTGAGCTTTCCAGTCAGCCTGGACCGCGTAGCACTTCGTGCATTTCTCGCACTTCCACTTCTTCTCGCCATGCTTCCGGCAGAAATGCTTCTTGATGCCGGTGAGGTCTCCTAGAGCTCTCGATGGGTCGTGGTGGGCGCACGTTGGTTCGGGGCAAATGTAGACCTTCTTCCTCACCAATTCTTTGTCTGCCCTCTGCTTCAGCTTCCATGGGAGGTTGTGGCCTCTCCTGTGGAGCTGAAGGTTCTGGTCTCTCTGAAACCCTTTCTTGCAGATCTCACATACAAAGCGGTTCTTCGCCAAGAGTGATTTCGGGGACAAGGCGATGACTTCTGCATCCGGGTCTGTTCCCGAAAATGGCCAAGAAAAAGCAAATGAATCATTTAACTTTTTCCACTCACGATGGTACCTCCCAGACTAATTGATAATGGGTTTTAAATTTGATCCGAACCCAGTGCACCATTAGGGAAAAGTCTGCCTAACAACCGTCTTCACAGTTTTAAGAATTTATCATGTGCTCTAATTTCTCAAAACAAAGGTACATAATAATTGGTTATGACTTCAACCAGAACTTATGTGTTAATGAAAGCATTTATAAGTAATCAGTGAATTAATTCACTTAGTTGTCAAGATGGACCCAGGAAAAAGTGATATTACTCAAGATCCAACTCATAAGAGCTGAGAATCATCAATGTATAACCAGCAAAATACTAATAAAGCATGCCGATTAGAAGCCAATAATTCAACATCCCCTTGCAGGCAAATTACTGAACCAGCGCAGTTACTGGATCACTGATCAACACTATATACTTATATTTATCGACCCAAACTGCTCCGCCTGCCAAGTACTTCACAGGCTTTGAGCATCGGTTGCCATCAAGGTGAACCAAGTAACTTGACTAGAAGAAAAAGAAGTGGAATGGATATCTACTTGATCAAATAATTGTAAGTGTTAATTTACCTGGGTGAGCTCTCTTCCTTGGAGGAGCTAGGCCTTGAGTTGCTGAAGCAAATGGCTGATTTGCCTGCTGTGAACAAAAGCTACTCCTTGTTCCACTCACAACGTTACTGTTATTACTATTGTTGTTGTTGTTACTTCTTGAACCGGAAAGGGATGAAGAAGCACTCACCTCACAAGAATTGCTGATCAAATCAGACAACACACCATTATCCATCATCATCTCTTCTTGCCTCCCCAAATAAATAAGACTCACAATTCCATGGTATAAGGGATGAAGGGTTGAGAACTCATGCACTTACTTCTTCTTCTTCTTCTTCCTCTTCTTCTCTCTCAATGTATTTAATATATCGTGACAGATCTGGTGAGAGGGGGGAAAGCCTAGTTTTGGAAATGGATGAATAAAGGTGAAAGGAGATGTAACCTAGAAAGGAAAACTGATGAATTGATTGAATGTTTTGTAAAAGGAACAACTCTTCACACTCTCATCAATTCCTCTCAGAATTTTAATGTTACCATCCTTCCAATGTCTTCTATCTTTTCTTCCCCCTTTAATCCACAAGATCCCTCCGAAAACCCAAAAACCGTTGAAGACCAAAAGGAAGAAATCTGAAAAGGAAAAATCATGGGGAGTGTGAAATATTATTTCGGTGGCACCAAAACGCAGCAACCAGCCTTGATTCTCCTTCTTCACGAAGCTTTCAAAGAAGAAGGAGGAGGAGGAGGAGAACTCAGGGAACCACGAGAGAGAGAGCCTGATAAGATTTTCTTTTAGGTGATGATGGAAGTGAGAGACAGAGGCAGGGATTTACAGACTACCGAGAAACAAAGCCAACACAGCACAAGCTTTTGTTCTGACGTTTGCACACACATGCACTTTCTGTCTTTTGCTTTGTTCTGTTTCCGGTTACATTACAAAACTTTTGTACACCACAGCTATCGGTCTTATTATATATATATATATATATATGGTTGTTGTCAAATTTTCTTCCTTTTCCATGATTGTATGTGTGGTTGTTTTCTTTCTCCATAATGATGATGATATTAATATAATCACACCCTTCTTTTTCAATACCTAGATAGCCATGTAAAGTAGAGATAAAGCAACCCATTGAAAAGATGGTAAGCTCTCATGCAGCAAAAATCAGAGAGAGAGAGAGAGTAAACAGTGAACAAGTGTTACAGATCTTTGTAGCAAAACCAATACTTTAGAGAGAGACTTTTGGAGTTGATCATAGACTCTTGAAAGAAAGAGTCTTATGGGTGGCAGGCAAAAAGATGCAATCCCCCACCCTTTTTTTTGGCTGTGCTCAGCTCACTCGGGTAATTATTGCAGATGAATTTCCAAGGCTGATGATCTTGAGTTCATGTATGACAAGAGTGAACCGGAGGTGTATCATGGGGAAATGAACTACGCGTCTGGCATCATCTCTACACAGATCCTTAGGCTTTAGAAAGTTCGGTGGAAGACGGCGGGCGGGGAACGAGTGTGCCTAGTTCGGCTAGAATGCGATGCTCGAGTCGGTGACTCGGTGTACCTGCCACGTCACGGTCCCTCGATTCGACGTAGTTGAAAAATTAGGAACTTAATTGGGGATACTATTGGGGGGTTGGGATCCGGTCTGGATAAGAGTTTTCATTCAAACCACTACGTAAAAAATAAACAGAAAAGTTTTTAAAAAAAACATAAAATTATTTAAAATGGAAAGTTAAAAAGAAAAAAATGAATTTAACAAAAATTAATCAGAATCCTACGTGCAACAGAAAATTAAAATTTTAAAACTAAAAGTTCCATAAATAAAAATAATATAAATTGGGAATTAATTAATTAATTAATTAATTAGCCAAGAGATTAAGTAAGATGGCTTTTGAGTGCTAAAACAATCTTAGTTGTAAAGGACAATTATTAAAAGAAAGTGAAATGAAAATTTCTTTTTTCAATACTACGGGAAGTGGGTTTAAAAATAGATAAAAAAGATGGAAAGAGTTTCATATCAACGATCGAATTTATAATCTTTTAGTTGACACCGTATCAAACTCTCCTCCTCATTTGGGACAGAATTTGCCTCTAAATTAATCTTGCACCCTGATTGGGTCATTATGCTTCTTCTTTTTTTTCTTTCTTTTTAACCTTATAAAGAAAGCAACAATCACCATCATTGCCGTCAGAAAATTCGGGACATCTTCACGTACGTTCTTGGTTATGGGGGGTGACTCACAAGTGATGGCGAGGCTGTGCTAGCAGTCCATGCAGGCGCTGCCCAAGCCCACATTTTCTTATTTTTGTTCCTGGCAGTGGCCAATTCGATAAGAGCGAACACGATGTTGACGGGACGACACCGTATACATTTTGCTCGATTGTGCGTAGAAAGTCTGCTCGGTAATTGCTGAGGTTGACTCACCAAATCCGGGTTGTGATTCTGCATTTGTCGAGATATCATTTCAATTGAGTTTGGGTTGCTTTGAGGCTGTGGAAGTCTCTAAAAACCATAGTTTTAAAAACCGGACCGGGCTGGCCGGTTCAACCAGGAACCGGCCACTCACCCAATCCGGTTCTCACAAAAAAATTCAATTATAATTTAAATTATGTCAAATCCAATTGAACCGGCCAGTTCTCACTCGAACCAATAAATCTAATTGAACCGATGAGAAAATCAGTCAACTTAAAAATAAAAATAAAAATAAAAAATATATTATAATATACTTATTTTATTTTACTAGACTTATATTTATATTTTATGTTGAATTTGAGACTAATATTATAATTATATTGATGATTTTGATTATAAATCATAGTTAAATTATAATATTATATCAATTTATTAGAATATTATATTATTAATATTATTTATTAAACATGCGGTTCAACCCATTGAACTCTCGATCCGACCCATGAACCCATACCTTGACCGGTTCCAGGCTCGGTCCGGTTTTAAGAACTATGCTAAAAACACACAAAAAGTCGAATCTGGATGTGACAGCTCAAATCGACCTTCCAACGTTTAAATGTGTATACGAGCTGAATGTAAGGGAGATGAGAGAACGAGGGGATGCCCCCAGGGGAGAGCCTGAATGTGTTGGGGTTGGGTTGATCGGAAGGCCCAAGAGTGTTGTCCATATCAGTAATCAGCCGGGTCGGCACAGCTGGTACGGTTCGTTGGCAATTAAGCGCCGAGCTGGTCCGGCTCGATGACAGCGTGACCTATCGATACGAGGTGGACGAATGACCCTGATAAAGGCTCCATCTCCTCGTCTTCCTCTTTCTCCAACTACTCCTCTTCTTCAGCCAAAAAGCTCAATCCCTTACTCATTTGCCGTTGCTTTCGTCTTCGTGTTAGTTTCCGCAGCCTGTTTCTGTTTGTTCATCAAATTTACCTGAGTTTCTCCTCAGCTTCGTGATGGACTTTGTTCTTGCAAGGACGATTCCGACGAGGGAAATTTTCCAGACCTAACCTAAGGCCCGGATCCAGAGAAGTGAAGAGCCCAAGATTCCAGAAGGAAGAGCCTGTGATGATGCGAAGGCCTATCTTTAGCTTCATCCCGACGAGGGGGAACAGATTATATATAGCCCTTAGGCACGTGTCATAATCATAAATGGCCCGCAAGAATTATTTGCAGAAACTAAAAGAGGAATACGGGAGAGAAGAAAATGGGGGGGCAACGGGGATCTCGACTTCGGCTACCACCGCTCTACCAGAGGTCAATGGCGGCATAAAGGACCGTCAGCAACCTCCGTCGTGGAGGTGGGGTTGGAGCCGAGGCCCCGTGGTCCTCAATTCAGCCTACCATGGCCTCCGATCGAATTTGGCACTAATTCTAGCCGGCCCAAGTGAGAGCACGATTAGGGGGTCTCGACGGCTCCGACGCATACGTCTACGAGGGATGATGCCGCCGATCCTTTGTACCACCTCGAGGTCACATGCACCCCAAATTTATCCATGAAATTGACTCTGTGCTCTCTCCTTGCGGCCGGATGAGGGAGACGATGTTCAGTTAACAGGGGATGCACTTTCCAATTTATCGGTGAGAATAGCAATCGGAGTACTTGATGGGACGATGAGATTTGATATGGACACAACCCACGGTCACCGGATCTCCCGACCCGACCCGACTTACATCACCGGATCTCCCGACCCATGCTCCATTACCACATCCAAGGTAAGGGGGACTCACTCTCCCCACAGATATACAGGGACTCCCTCTCCCTCTCCGTCTTCATCTCCCCTCATCCCCTCTACATGCATACGGGTTAATATACTGAGATAAGCATCGGATGGTCGATTCGGATCACTATGCTCAGACTCGACTTTTTTTGCAGGTTCATAAAGACTCCCACAGCCTCGAAGCAACCCAAGCTTATCGACGATGGCACGTCGATGGACCCAGAACCACAACTGGATCCGATGAGTAAAACACACCGATCAATTTCCAAAAAAAAAAAAAGTTGTATTAACATCCTACACGTGAAACTGGTAATTTACTTAAATATCATCAATAATTGCACTATATGCAAGCGACGTAAGCTTCACTCTTTGTAGTGTGATCACCATTGTGACCAAGAAACCAGAAGGGGGAGGATGAATCCGCGGTGTGCTCCGTAGAACTTAATCTTGTCTGGTTATTTTATTATATATATATATATATATGTATGTATATTTGTTCGCACTGCACAGTATTTTTGACCCGGTCGAATCTCACCTCGAGACTAGTTTGCGATCCGGCTAGGATCTCTCGGAAAATTCCAGTCGACCTTCTCAACCTGAAATTTGATTATTGGATTACCCATTTGGAAGTCTATTGAGGGAATCACTAGTATAAATCCAAGTTGATATTATACTATTATATTTTGCACTTGGGATCCTTCTTTTTTACAATTTTTTTAATTGAATTTCATATGGTTAAATTAATTAATAATTGATTGAGTTAGGTATTTTGAAAAAAAAAACCTAAACCATGGGCTTCGACCTTGCCCCAATAAAGAAAACTAATATTAATTTACTTGCCTTTTTTAGTAGAAAGCCATTGAAAGGGGACCGAGGAACGAATGGGGAATCGATGCATGAAGAAGAAAAAGGTGATGGAAGTGGGTGGTGATGATCCCTCTCCCTCATCGCATGGGAAGAAGCCAAAGCAGCAATGACGACTGAGCATCTCCTCAGGCAAAGGAAGAATGATTTACCTTTACATAAAATGAGAAGGCAAAAGATAAAAAAAAAAAAAACCCCCCAACTAGGGTTTTTGGAACACCTTACTAATACATATATATATATGTATACATATATTTCATTCATTAAAAAAAAGAAATAGTGGGACCAAATCAGTACCTAATACTTTTTATATTTCGGTCCGGATTAAATTGAATTAATCAGGTACTTATGATTTTTTTAGCATCGAGTTATGCACACATACGATTGGCTAACACCTTAAGGCCAGGTAAATTTGGCGGTTTGACCAAATGTGTACATTTTCTTGAAAGTTGAGGGTTAAATGTGTTTAAAAAAAAGATGTTTACGACGGAAATGATAAAATAAGAAAATGTTGAGGGCTAAAACCACACTTTATTCTATGAGTGGAAGCTCTAATGATGGTATTTATGTAATATTCAGTATACTGTAAGGTTGCATTTGGCTCACTGTAATTGACTTAATTTCATGGAATTAGACAATTTTACAACCTCTTTTATATCGTTTGAATGTAAGGTGAATGTAGTAATCATCTTATTTTCTTTTTTATGTCAAAGCAAATTACTGAATCACCCTTAATTGCCTGTGATCACTTTAAGGTTGATAAATATGGAATTATTCAATTACCATCATTAACTCATCATTATAATCAATTAAATATTATACTACTATACTTTTACCTACTTTTTCTATAATTTAAAATGCTTACCAAATACAAGAATCTCAAATTACAGTCCATTTGACTCATAAAAATAATTTTTCTTACTATAACATTATACTATAATCTAATAATATAATAAATCAAATACTATCCCAAGAGTTCCCATGACAGGTAAAGTAACAATTGTTAAAAAGAAGAAGAATGACAGGCATGGTGTTGATATATTTTTTTATATCGATAATATCAAATTTTATAATAACTAATCAATATATTAGACAGTGTATTATGCATATTAAAGTACACCATTAATCTCAAGTATATGTTATAAGTACCAACTATGACCTGGAAGCATGGCGTTGATTTAAGTACGGTATTAATTGATCTCAGTTGGGCAATAAAGGATGAATTTTTCAGGCAGGAAACAGTGAGGGGGAGGGAGAGCGAGAGAGGGCTCATGACGTCAGCTCGGTGATTTTTCCTAGTCCAAAATTTTGTTTTAAAAAAATACTTTTTCCAGAAAAACTGATTATCACGCTCTCGTTGGAAGAGAAGCAGAGTAAAGATCCTTCGTTCACTAGGCCACCGAGATTCCCCACGTCATCAGGTGGCCCACAGCGGCGACCATCAACACAAGACATCATGCCGCTGGGCCTGCTGCATCAGAATGCTCGACACACTTTCACCCATTTTTTTTATATACAAAATATTTGATATTATAATAATTTATTTATTTATTAAAAAAATATTATATAAATTAAAAAATTTTAATTAAATTTCAAATATCAACTATGAAAAGTTTGAAATTTTAAATTTAATTTATTAATAACTGTCATGCTCATGATATACCAGATACTGACACACTGGCCAATTGCCGTGGTCAATTATGGACTGTTTTCCGTCATCATGATGGCATTTCGAAATTAAAAATAATAAGCGGGGAAAAAATTGGTACCGAAGGGCATGCTTTTCTTTATATTTATATTTATGCCGGTAATGATTAAAGTGGGTCTATCCATTTTTTAAATTTATATATTAAGTTAGAATATTATTTTATTAAAAGTTGACGTCATCAAGCTAAAAATCTTATTAAATGGACAGTAAATATTTAATATTGACAAGATTCGCTTAATTATGGTTGAGACAATGCAATGAATCCTTTTTAATTCTTACAACTTAAGTTTGTCCAAGTATACTATTTTAGACACACATTATTAACACAGTTAACACGATAAATATGACATATGCATACTTAAACATGTGAAATGGGTTGATGAGCTCATTACGCATTTAAACCATATAATTAGGTTCAACTTGTTTTAAAACGGGTTTAACATGTTTAGATGCGAAACACGTTTATACTCAATTCGAATACGTTTAATTTTATATTGTATCGTGTCGGGTTACTGTGTGTCATGTAAAAAAAAATTGCTAGGCCTAGGTGATTATGCTGCTAAGATCAATTGATGTTTACGTTTCACTAACATGAACCCTACCAAATAGAAAACCCCACGACGGGATCAATTGCCCGGGGCCCCAGTCCCGACCCTGAGAAATGACCATCACTGATTAGGCTCTTCTGTTGTTGGGGGATCACGTGTGAAGCTACTTGCCAAAACCATACACTTATGCTAATGAGAGTGCAAATTAATTGGATGAACATCACATAAACTTGTTGAAAAATAACTAATATAAAACCGTCAATCCCACGTAAATAAATGTGAACTTTTTTGTAGGCAATCTACGATGATCATAGTGAGCACACCCTCGTTACTTACTAATTAATTGTTCAATAATTCTTCTTCTTCTTCTTCAAATCTAACACTTGACATAGAAAGATGGATTTTCGGTTTCCATAGTTTTTTTTCTTTTTGCAATTGAAATTACTGAGATTGTTATTATTCATGTTTTGAAATCTACCATTTTGATCAAACACATAAAAGGGGTTTGACTGAAAATTATCCTCTTTTGTTAGCTTGTTCCAGGGAGATAAATTTTACGAATGTTTTGTACAGTGGGTTCATTAAAGGTAGCACTCAGAAGCAGCCCAAGATTCCACCTCTTTGGACTGTCGAGAATCAAATCAGATACTTTCATGTTATGACCAATGATTTCGAGGGATGGGTAGCGTGTGTGATTCCCTTAGGGGCCGTCGATCAGTCCACGCACTCGGTCTATTCTTGGACATGTACACTACTGGTTTACTAATATTGGACGGTCTCGATTGCTCAATAATTGGGAAGTGGGGCCGCGTCCCTGCAAAATAATACTATCCTCACACCCGAGACTTTCTCATCATCACTGACGCCCCCGTCATCACCTCACTTGAGCAAGAAATTTCCAAACCATAACAAACGCATACACCCGAAAAAAAAATTGTAAAAAATAAAAAAAAAGGAAAAGTGCTTAATCGGAATATCATCCTGCCTACTCCTGTAGAATTACAATATAAGCACTGCGGATACCAAACATACTTCACAACGACACGCAACCCATCGATCAGAAGATGCACAGTGATTGTCTAGAATTCGATGGCATATATGCTCGGGACCCGGCTCCGACCCGAAACTTCGACTGTGCTGGTGGGTGGGGGGATTTTCTTCCTTACTGATTTCGGTTTGCGTAGTGAGGGTTATAATAGTAGATGGACATATGCGAGGAATGATTTACGTGTTAGGCCAGAGAGCGCCGGCTTCGATGAGCTTGGGGACGAGGCGGTTGCTGACGTGGAGGGCTACGAGGGACTCGAGCCCGCCGACGGAGGAGCCGCCTATGAAGACGGCTGGGGCTGGGGAGAGAGGTAGGGCGGAGATCTCGCAGTCGTCGAGCTCGATCACGGCGGGGTGGACGCCGAGCGTGAAGAGGAGCCGCCTCATGACGTGGCACATGCAGCAGGCGGAGCGGGTGAAGATGACGACGGGGTGCTCCGAGATCAGCCGCTGGATCCTTACCTCGGGGGACTCGGCCTCGTCGATGGAGAGGGAGCTGTAAGACGACATGGAGGAGGCAGCGCAGCGGCAACGGTTCAGCCCACGTCCCGTCGCACGATCTCGTCCGAACAGCCGCGGCGCTGGGCTCCTCTGCGTAGTTTGAGAGAGAGAGAGAGAGAGAGAGATCAGGTTGGGGAGGCAGTGAGTGACAGAGGAGAGGAGTCAGGGGGAGTAAATATACTCGAGAGAGAAGCATAGACCAGAGGAGAGGAGAGAGGTTGCTCACGTCACAAAGTACTATGAGTGAATAGTACTCTTTTCAGCAAGAATAGAATACTCTCTGCCCATCTCTTTCGCACTCATAAGGCTGACTGAATTTAGGCACTTGAATGCTTGAAAATGGCGTTTCGAGCGCATGTTCTAAATAATTGAACCAACTAAATTTATATTATAAAATTTTTATATTTTTTTTATATTTTTTAATTCTCTAAAAGAATTAGTCAACTACCTCGTGTCTTGACATTCAATCAAAGGAGAGGAAAAATCATTCGGCAAAAAAAAAACAGTTACATCATCATGGCAATGAATTACTATTTACTTTAGTGGTTTCGTTTTCTTTTTCTTTTTTATTTTTCCTCGATCATCATATCTCCCTCGTACCCCACCATACGACTATTGCAGCAGTTGCAGGTAGCAACCACCAGTGGTGGTGGTGGTGATGACTGATGAAGAAGCTCGTGGGGCCGCTTCAACTCGAGCCCGGTTGACCGCTAGGGATGGGGCCCGCAAGCCCAGGGGCCTCTACACGTCACCATCGCAGTTAAGATGACGTAAAAGGTCCCACGTTGCAATCTCTCATTGGTCCTCCAAATTATCATCGGCCCGAGGTTTCATCCTTCCTTTTGCTATGCGCAGCCTTCAGCATTTTCGTTTATACAGGTCTCTGTTTTGCCATTTCGGCTGGTTTCTGGTTTGCGGTTGATGGGCTCTTTAAGGATGACGGCATGGCTTGTCCCCCCGGACACGAGTCGAGTGGCTGGGGAGACGTCTCCAGCTCGTAAGTCGATCCCATCTGCGATCATCCGGGAATACGACTAGTAGCCAGCGCTCAAGAAGGACAGCTCGTGAGTGCTGAGGGCGGTCGACAACACACTTGTCAAAGGTAACAACACACATCTCTCCATACCATCTATTTTCCTATTTTATCTTATAAATCTATGAATCTTTTTTTAATACCCAAAAAATTTATCCATAAGAAATTCATTTTAAACCCTTTTACTAATTTTGACAATTCATTCATCATGTATTCCTTTCTAGGTGAAGCATTGTTTGTATGATTATGATATTTGAGGAGGGGTTCCAATCTCCTCGAAAGGGAAGATGAAGCTGACCAGAATAGAATCATTAACACCACACAGGGAGGCTCGTGTGAGAGGATAGATTTTAAATCGGAAAATTTCACTGCTACCCGCCTGTCTTGTCTGATCGCTTGAGATACTGAGAAAATTCACACCAGCAGTTGGAATTTTCTTTATTTTAATCTGCATATATCATCATCGATTACACAGTGTTGATGATGACAATGCTGACGTATCCAAGGACCGAGACAGTAAGAGGCATAGTTTTTAAACCCGAATCGGATCAGGAACCGGTGTAGACGTGAGTTCATGGGTCTATGGGTCGGCCCGAGTGTTCAATTGGTCGAACCGTATATTTAATAAATAATATTATAATTTGAATGTGATTTATAACAAAAATTATTAATATAACTATTATATTAATAAAATAAAATAAGTATATTATAATAAATTTCTATTTTTTCTAATTTTAAGTCGATTAATTTTTCTATCAGTTCAATTAAGTTTACCGATCGGACTGAAAATCGGCCAGTTCAACTAGAATTGGTCTCATTGAAAGTGCGAGTGGATTTTTCATAGGAACCGAACTGTATAAGTGGTCGATTCTCGATTAAACTGACAGATTCGATCTGATTTTTAAAACTGTAGTAAAAGTTACACAAATCAAAGTTTGGCTGAGCGAGTGACTTCCTGTGTAGCGGGTTCTTGGGTGTGCTGCTGGCCAAGTCCAATCAAAGAGGCACCATGTGATTCGGTCTTGCAGTGGTTCGGGGTCGAGAAAATTTCAATTGACCAAAACAGTCGCGACGCTGGGAGATGGAAAGAGAGCCACACATTACGAAATGCCCCTAATGAATTTGGAACTGAGATGTCCGTGCCGTCGTCTCGTCTCGTCTCGGCATGGGACTGGGGAAACCCAATTCGTGAATCTGAATCCTTCATGTCTACAGGCTTCCTTTGGCTCTCACTGGACAGCATCAGATTCCTCGCGCTCAGAGAAAAAAAAATATTAATTCATTAATTAAAAGAACGGATTTCAAGGGCATTAAATGACTGCTTTTTCTTTTTATAAACCGTTGGTAATCCAGTTGAATTTTATCTAGCTGATTAATCCGGATCGCCCCGAATCAGCCCATTTAAGGGGTTAAAAGCTTCCCGCTCTACTACGGGATGATGAGTGCTAAACCACTCTACTACGCCCACAATATGTTAAACGACTGTCTCCTGCACCCTATGAACTATAACATTTGTATTTTTTTTTCAAAATTTTCTTATAATTATAAGAGGAGATCTGATAAATTGAATCCTCATGACACGATTCATAGAATTTATATATACGAGATGCGTGAAACTCTTGAATTAATAGTAGATAATACGATCTCACATCGGATAATTAAGAAAAGAATCAAAATATCATAAGAAGGTCAATTATCGTAATCCATCAGCTTATACCTTTAGGCATAAACGGATCCAATTTTATATAAAACCTATTACAAATTCAATATTGCCGTCCACTTTATAGCCAGTTTCGAAGATTTTAGGATTGCTTCATATTCTCACAAATATCTAATGTAGCTGACATAAACATCTACTAGCAACATAGAAGGGAAATAAAAACATCTTACCATATTTAAATCTGTGAAAAAAATGGCATGGACTTAAAAATCCTAGCTTGGGCATGGAAAATAATGATTATAATAAAAAAAGAAAAAATTAGGATAAATTTTCAATAAATTAATTAATTATATAAAAATAATTATATTTTAATAGTTATTTTAATCTTTTCAAAAAATTAACATAAATTTAGATTAATTAATTTGTTAATTATATTATATAAAAATTTATTTTGAAGTATAAAATTATTTCAATTTAAAAAAAATAGTTATTTTGTTCAGGCTGGATCAGGTGGCCCAAAGTGCGAAATATCCGGCATAGCACACCAATTCCGGCGGTCGGAATTGACAAGTCTAACTGGGTTCATAATTTTGTGTTATATTCCTAGCATGCATGATAACAATCCAAGCACAGGCACCTTCGGTTACTTGGCTTGAAAATTAGAGCGCACCCGTAAGAAAAAATTTTATGATCCGGTCGTCGAACATGTCGGAGGAGACTGGGATTTCGTTTTGTTACCTATCAATTATAAGGACTGTATCTAACCGAAGACGCTGTGGTGGAGCCAGGGGGCCAGGAAATGTCCTACATGGGGTCAACGGCCGAATCGAACAGAACTGCTGCAACTGCAGATGTGCTGTCGCAGCCCGAATTCCAAGTTAAGACGTCTTGCGCATAAAATCTTGAAATTTAAAAGAATTCCCGTATGAAGATGATGACATCTTTCGAACTACATACAGCTCCTGACTTATATTAGACAATGTCAGAGTGATTACGTATTAGAATCACTTCTAAGCATCCTGGCATGGGCGGTTGATTGGTGTGCTGTCGCCTGTATGGTTAGAACTAGAAGTTCCGGACCTACAGCAAAAGGGTCTGCTGGGCATAGCTTTTTCCTGCAAATTTAAGCTGGCATATGATAGCAAGACTGAGAATTCCCTCACAAATCTGCAGACAAGGTCAGGATTTCAACTTCTTAACATCGGGTTAAAACAAAACAAACAAACAAACGTAACCTGAAGCCAAGGATCTTGGGGGTTCAGCACAAGCGTAGCAGAAGGTAACTCTGATTGACAAATATGCAGTGTACTCATATAGAACATGACTATAAGCAATAGAGTTGCCTGCAATCTTCATGGCCTAAAAGATCACGAGGTGGAAGCCGATTTCTGGCGAGGAGGAATTCGCAGCCAATTCTTCATCATGTCATACGCCGTGAAGCCAATTGCCACTGAAGGCACAATCTGTCAATTAATTGCAGAACAACAGATACTTTTAAGGCAGAGAGACAACAAATACATCATCCTAAGAACAAGAGCAAACATCAAGCACATGGGATTTTCTGTTACTCATGTAATGAACAAGCAGAGATTTTTACCGGCTGGCTAGAAATACGAGGCCAGTAAAGTGGTAGAATTTCCATGAAAATTAAACCAATCGAACAAACATTTAGCTATTTTCCTTTATTTGAAGAAAACAAAAGGGATAGCGATCAGGTTCACTCTGCACTTCAAAATGTCTCTATGAGACCTCGAAGCTTTGTTCTTGCCTTTCACAGGGGAAAAATTACTATGCAAGACCATATTTTACACAAAGAAACAGAAATTCAAACTTCCACTCCGAGAACTGAATAGATCAGTCTGAATCTGTAATGTCAGGAAAAGAAGGGCGCATTGCATGGATAAATCGTTAGACATGTCAATATTGTCTTGCTGTGGTTAGAAAATGCAATAATTCAGGAAAATGATTCTCGAATAGAGTGGGCATATACTGAGTTCCATCTCCAGACAGAGCAGGTAAAAGTTCTTAAAATTCAACCTTCACTAAATGCTTATCTGATTGCAGTGACAACTACGAGCGCATCACAAACAGCAATCAGAGAATAAAACAAGGAACCATAAATATATGGTGTCTAGAAGGTTTACCTTAATATAGTTAATGCTTAGACCAGCAAACAACTGTCTCCATCCTTGGCTACGGACAATAGTGGTGAGCCTGTCCCATGAGTTCTTGTACTTGGCTTGTCCTTCAACTGCAGGCTGCAGACCATCGACCTGTTTGGCACATAAATAAAGAACTTCTCAGTCATTCATGTACTCTCTTTGCCTAAATGCACCTTAGAAAATCAAAATGAATGCTAATAAAATCTGATAAAGCACTAAACACCAATTTAAGCCTAGTTATTCTACCTTCCCATTTTTTACTAGGCAAGCAAGACAATGAATTTTCAGTTGTTTAACAATTAAAGGTACAGCTAAATGATCTAGAGCATTAAAAAACCAGGCATATATGGCCCCATATGACATAACATAACTATATCCTAACTCAACAGTGAAGCACACTATCAAAGTTTACAATTAAGACTAAACTTTAAATCCCTTCCACTGGTTAAACCATATTAAGCCAGTGTTGATGAAATTGATAATTAAGTGCCTAAACACTTTCACAGATTTGTTGGGGAAGAAAGTGAGTGGAGATGAAGAGAAAGACAGAATTGGGTAGTAAGTGATTTCCAACTTGATTCCTCCTCTATGGATACGTACACTCTCTTCCTCCTTTGCTCTCCCATTTTTCAATATGTTGGAGTAAAATATGCTCATTACTTTTTACAAATGGCCCAACACAACTAGAATTGTCTATCCAGTCAACAGACAAATCAAGCCTCCATCAAACCAAAAGCCACCCTGTAACAGAGAAATTGCTTCTGTCATAGAAAATACCTGCATCTGCCTTCTGACTACATCTAATGGGTACGTGAAGGTCTGGCCAAATAACCCAGCCAGAGCACCACATGACAGACGCATCATAATGGACTTCTGATGCTCTTCAGGTACATGTGCTTTAAGCTCTTCATAAATATAGAACTTTAGACCAGCATACGGCAGGATTCCAGTGAGAGTTGGACCTAATCAAACAAGACAGTCATTAAAGCAAGCCCAATAAAAAGGATAAACAGTAGCCATTGTGGTCAAACCCTAACTTGTGGCTTTTATACTGTAAAACTGTCTCGCTGTAAGTAAGAAAATTCTTCATTTTTCCAGCTTCTTAAGTTGGTCTTTCTCTAGAAAATTACAACTTATAAGTGAAACATTATTCTGATTTCAGTAAGAGGTATTTCATATACATTCTGCAGCTTTTCCTGAAATTTCAGGAGGAGAGTACGTTTGACCACGTACCAATGTGCCTGAATATGTTGATTGTAATATAATATGGTTGCAATTGGTTACAAACTGTATCCTGTGAATGTGAAGGAGTGAAATAAACCTGCAATCTCCACTATAATAATCCAAAGACTGAATTAACTTGTCAGTCCCAATTATAGGACTACCGGATAACCAATAAAAATGGTTCCTAGAAGAAACAAAGGTGCTCAACAACCAGATGCAGATTATGCACAGGTGGGAGCTAACACTTTCTTTCCACTTCCTAGTCATTCATATGATAAACTTCCATTGCAGAGCAACAATGGACATTGTGCACAGAAAGTGCAACTTAGTTTAGGTACAGAGAAAGAACAGACTAACAACCAGAAGGCAATAGACATAGAAAAGAATTCCAGGTAACACATACCTACACCTCGGTACAATCCACGTATTCCTCCTACCTTGTAGACACTTGTTAGCACATCCCTTATACCACTGTAAGCAGGATTAGCAGAAGTGCCAGTCACACCAGCCCTAACACTCACCGCTGAGTCTTTTAACTGCACATTCACCACATAAAGCAATTACCAATTAAGTCTAAAGTTTGGGTTTGCATGGCACCCCATAGAACAGAGTGACCCATACCAGGATTACCTTAAGTGTGTTGTTCTAATATTATACTCATTAAGGTGGTTTTCACCAACATTCATGAGCATAAAACGAATGATAAAAAGAAGTAGGAAAGTGAATCATCACTATTGATCATGCTTCTTCATCTGGACTAGGCAAAAATAATATGCTCTAGTGATAAATCACAAGGTCCAAGAAAACCCTATTTCCAGTTCTTATATAATAAAACTAGAGTTCATAATTAACTAACAATGAATTCAAATCAGGAATCTAGCAAACAACATAAGAACCAAGTTAAACAAAAAGTTAAATAAATAATAAAAACTTACCTGGTAAGCAAGTTTCGTTCGAGCAAGATCTAGTGGGTAAGTGCAAAGTACAGCTGTCCCTCCAGCTGCAGATCCGGCAAGAAGATCTATGATGGGCCCTGACCCCAAAATGGGGTAATTATTCAATATCCAGCAACGGTATTGCTCATATGTCATGAAATGTAGAGCTGCATAAGGGACAATTCTCAGAACGCTAGCACCATTTCCCCTACACACAAAGCATGTCTTAAGATACTTCAAAGTTAATGCATTAAATGGAAAAAAAAAAAGTCAAAGTAGCAGCTCATGTCTCACTTGTAAAAGCCATAAAAGCCTTCATGCTTAAACAGCTTGTGCAAGGATTTCAATATCCCTAAAGACTGAAATCCTTCAGTTCTTGTCTGAAAAAGAAATATATAATGAATTATTCACGTAGAAATAATCAGATGACTATAGTTTTGCTGAGTAATATGATTGGACAAATCTTTGCTGCTGATTTATAGAAACCAATTGAGTAGAAATTTATTACCTAATGAAACAACAAATTTGGACTAGGATAGATGATCTTTTTTCTTTAATCCCACAAGATTGACAGACCGGCCTAAATCTTTGTTTAATAATAAAGATTGTTGGAAACAGCAAAATCACACACACCTGAGGACTAGCTGTGCTAAAGATATTTTTCCTAGCTTATAAGAAAAGAAGCCTCTCATATATTGTATAAGATCACAAATACTGAATCAACTAACAATGTCCCGGTCATGTGAGCCCAAACTACTCGTAATAATTGTCATATTATAGTCGCAAGGTACCACATAAAAGATCAATCTTGCGAGTGACAGTCATAAGATGTAGAGTATTTGTAAATCAACAGAGTAAAATAGTCCTCATCAGAAGAGAGACTCACCTGCAGCAATATCTTTGTTCGCTCAAGGGGGGCAACGGCAGTCTTAGCAAAGCCACCTGCAGCCCCACCAGCAATTAATTCTTTAACATAAACAGGCAGGCTATCTATGTATGGAACTTCTTTTTGAGCTGATGATCCATCAGCAATCCCGACCACATTAGTTGACATAGTAGACCCCTGAGAAGAACCCATCTCAAACCGGAGACCCTCAACTCTCCAGGAAAATTTTTTTTCAAAAAAGCCCGATCTATCCGCCCTGTAGCTTATAGAACTCCTTATCCCATCTATCTATGGGGATGAAGAACCAGAAGACTTTGAGCTCGAACAGCAAAGATAGTGAAGGCTTGAGAACACCCGTAAATGAGTGTGGAATGTTCACGAGCCAATCCTCCTTTCTGACGACTTCAAGATACATCAACAGATGCAGGAGAGATTCAGTGAAGCAAGCCCCCTTTGATCATAATAAACCCCGTATAAATCTGACCCGATTAAATTTATATCATTTAGTGGCTTCGATAATCAATCCAACAAGATTCAGAAATCGCCAACGCTCGCCTCAAAAATCGCCACAAAATCGAAACCTTAATCTCCAGAAGGATTTCTCCGATCAGACCCAACGCAACAACCAAACAATGACGACCCACAAATCTACGAAAAGACCAACAAGTCGGCAGAGGATCAAAAGATAAAGAAACCAACAATTCCCGCTTCCAGAATCACCGCGGAAAGATGAATCAGGGAGAAACGAATTCTTTAGGGAAAATTCTCGAAAAAGCCGGAGCTTTATCAAACAGTGTAGCACGAGTTTGAGAGGTCAACTTCAAGGAGTGCCGCCCGGTCACACCCTCTCTCCCTAACAGTAGGAAGGACGGAGGGAAGATTCCTCGAGGCTTTCGTTCTTTCCACTTCTCGTCAGTTTTTTTGTTTTTTCCCCTTTTTGCCCTTGTCCGGGGCGCCAAGAAGTCCGAGGTGAGGCGGTTTTAGTATCTAATGCCTCACCGAGCCGCCACGTGGCACTTGATGTAATCCTGGCCGTTGGCGCTAGCTGTCATCCCATGAAGCACCGGAAAAAGTTCCCCTGGATTCGGGGCCCACTCGTCGGGGTCCGCATCTGATGGCTCGCAGATTCCATTGAATAAACAGATTTTCCTTCTATAGAAAAATATATATTTTTTCATATTTTTTTATTTTAAAAATTACTACATAGATGCTTCAATATATTTTTCTTATTTGTTTAAATACTAATTACTTATATAAAAAAATTAATAACCTAAAAGTAAATAACGAAAAATAATTAAACATATTGCTTTTTTATTTACTTTAAAAATGTCATACATAAATTACTTATATTGCTTCTTCAGGCCGAGGGGAAAAACTCAACCCAACGATAGGGAAACGATTCCTGTGATGCAAAGAAAGAGAGTAGAAGTAGAGAGAGAGAGAGAGAGATGCGATTAGGCCCGTAAAAAATGGCACGTTCCAAGGGTAAAAAAAATGATGGATGAATTGAGATTTTTGTGTTATTAGAAAATATGGGAGTGAGCTAATCTGAAAAGTACTAAAAAATATATATGATAAAATATTTTGAAATTTTTTTAAAAAATGATCAATTATGTATAAATAATTATATTTGTATAGTTATTTTAATATTTTTTAAATTAATTTATTAATTATATTATATAAAAATTTGTTTTAAAATATTAAATTTATTAAAAATTATTTTTATTTGATTTAAACCAAGTTCAAGAGGTCCAAAATACAAAAAAAAATTCGTGCCTCTGCCTGATATCGAGATAGTAGATTATGTTGGCCTGAATTGAGGGTTCCTAATGGAGTGGGTCATCAATAAATAAAACTCAAGACTTTCTCGTAGCTCTTCCCGTGAGCTTGGAGGAGTCGCCACAGGTGCACTCACTCAGACCACAGAAGCCTAAAGGATCACCACCGGATTCGGAGATCCGGCGAGCCGATCGAGTTTTAAATCCTTGCGCTCCCTTGGAAGAAGGGGGAAAAAAGAGGGGTTTTCACCGGACAAGTGCTCTGCAGCGAAAACGACGAAATCTTGGTCGTTGAATGACTTGTCGACGGCTTTCTGGATTAGTTCTCTGGACTTGGACAGGATAATGAGCAAAGGTGAATGACAGACACATCGTGTGATGATGCTCCACCTCTTTTGACAAAATGGCTTACTTTTGCTTCTTCGGCTCTATCCTCAGTTCCTTGCAGGCCGATGAAATATATATGTATAAATATTCCATTGGAATTTATTAGAGCCCATTGACATCATCCTACCACATCCTGGAGAAGGGAACAAGAAGTCAAGATTGAACCAATTGAACCAATGGAGACCGGTAGCACTCGGAGCCCCACCAGAAACATGAGTTACACGGGTATGTCGGGATGCTTAGAATCGACGTTAATTGTCGTCTTCAAACTCACCCACCCCCCACCCCCTTCTTTCAGCTCTCTCTCTTTTTCTACTCGATCCACCTATATTACCAGTTTAATTTGTTAGTATTAGATGTGTTAAAATTTATTCCTTAAGCAAATTGAATGCATACTAAGACCAGTTTAGACACGGAAAGTTTAAATGTGACATAAGGCACGAATTTCTAACCCTAATCGACCTTTGGTTCTGTCTTGTCTCTCTCATCATCAGTCCAAAACTAGGAAAGTTAATGAGCGCATCATCATTACCAAGAGACCTCAGAATCTTCCACACACTCTCCCTCTTACTGAGTATATATTATAATATAATATATATTATCCATGTGTTAAATAGTGAAAATAATAAATAAAATGGATGAATACATTATTAAAAGAGAGAGAGAGAGAGTAGTGGAGGCACTCGCGATATCATGTTATAATAAACACCAAATAGTATTCCTTGCAAGTGCTCTCACATGGGACACATTGGATCCACTAAATCAATACACGTCACTGTGGTGCGGTGGGCTGATACGGTAAGAAATTTTCGCCGGTGGAAGTCCGTTTAACGACATCTTGATTCTATGTCGGCGTGGGGGCAAATGGCACATCCCACGGGTCGGGTCGGGTCGCCGCAAGGGGGCCTCTCGAAATTCTCTCTCTTTTATTCCAAATCGACGGGCTCCGATCATTAATTTCCAAGATGAGAAGGAGACCATGGTGAACCGCCAGCAAGCCGAATCGCGATGCTCACGGAGTCCCCTTTATGTATCGCTGTGCCGGCGGGTGTCCCAATATGGTTTGGCTCGAGAGAACATTGGTCCTGGAAGATGACCCTGATCTTCGTCGAAGAACATGATGCCGCGCCACGACTACCGGGCAAGGGAATGACATCTAATGACGCTCAGCATTAGAATTTTCCCTCGTGCTATAATTGGTCTCCAATTATTTTCGGGATTTATTATGATTAAACACAAAAAAAGGTGTGATTTAGACAGTTTTATTTATTTTATTTTGGGTCCTTGTCAATCAAGTCCATTGCCAAGTAATCTCGTCCTTTATTTGTTGACACGGCCAGAAAGATGTACATCACACAAGTCGGTGGTCATGTGGGATGATGCTATTTATCCCATAATTATTAATTAAAAATACTAATTTATTAATTAAAAATCCCTGAATTATCATTATGTATGGGATATAGGGTTGTTAAAAGTGCGGTTCGAGCCGATTCAAAAGGGGCCTGGAACCGTTTGACTTAGTTACGGTTCAGTCCGTTTGCTTAACGGGCCGATTCGGTTACAAGTTATGGTTCGGGCAAATATGAACCGGCCCAGAATTGTTTATAAACCCGACAGGTTTGGGCAGGTTTTCAAGGGTTCCGAGCCGGTTCAGCAGTGTAATTATCCAAGCCAGTTATGGTTTAGTAGGGTCCATATTTTGGAACCGGCCCGTAACCACCCCAAACCCACTAAGAACGGTTATATACTAGGTTAGGAGTGGTTCGGCCAGTTCCGGATTTGGACGGTCCAGTTCCGATCCGGTTATAGGTTAGTCCAGCTCGTTTAACACCTCTAAACTATAATGAAAAAAAACCACTAAAAATTTGGATTGCATTCTTTTTTTTTTCTTCTTGGGGCAAAATCATTTAGTTAGATATAATCAATAATACATAGATTCAAATTTTTAATCATACCCAATTCAATATTAAAATGAATAATATGATTTTATGAGAGAATGTTGTTTTTTTTATATGATGTTAATATCAACCCAAAAATAAGATATCTTAATTTCAACCATCATTAGTAAGTTTTACTCAGTGGGTTGTGTCCTGTCCCAGACCCACTTGCCTGTGAAATTACTATGAGCAACGTATGAATTTTAAATATTTACAGGATAAGTGAATGATCGAATAATGAATTAATAAGTGAAAATGACATGATAAATATCTTCTTTTAGAAATCATAAAAAAGATTATTTTTAAATGGTTTGGTCTACGGGTCTAGTCATTCCCAAGCAAGCAAGTCACGAACACTGCATATCCCAATTCGAACCATATAATCCTGTTGAATAAGAGAGAGAGAGAGAGAGAGAGAAAAGTGTACAATTAACTCAAAATTCGAAGCGCGCTAGGGTTCCTTCCGTCTTCTCGCTTAGCTCGCATTGGTCAATGCTTTGATGGCTGAATCTTCTATTTCAGGCTCTTGTGCCGTGTGCTCTTCTTCTGCAGGGTGACTCAGCTACTTTGATCGTGGGATGGGGCCTTGCATGTCCACCGCTTTTATTCAATATAAAATTTTCGCTTTTATTCAATATAAAATTTTCTCATTCATAATATGTAAAGTCGAAATATTACTCAATATCAAATAATTTTAACTAATTTATTTTGATAAAAATCCGTATTATACCATACTTTGTGATGTTATGTTGGAACCTTTTTTTTCTTTCCTTCCCTTTCCTTTTATCGTCTTAATAACCCTATTAAAATTATGTTATTTCGGCATTTTAATTGATGTTAAATAACTCTTTTTTGGGGTGTATTTTTATTGTTTTGATTTTTTGATTAATTGTGTCATTTTATTTGAATATAATAGGTTTTTAGTTTACCATACGTGAATTCCCTACCTATGCGTCAGATGTAGTAGAAAATTTAGCCTCAGACGTGGCAGCTTCTGATTGGATATCAGGGAGGCCAATGCTATTCTTTCGAAACTGTCTCCATATATAAAAAGCGGGGAGCCGCCGTGCAGGCAGCCCTGCCGGGAGAGAGCCCCACCCTGTCTCTCGTCATTCTCTCCGTCTCTTTCCTTTTCTTGAGCACAATATAAAACTTAAACCTCCCCCTCGTTGATTCATTGATTTCACCCCGCTTTTATTCCAAAACAGAAAAAAAAGAAAATCGATTACTTCCATCTCAATCGCGTAAGTTAAGGCACCTAAATTTGCTTTGATTCGAGTGAAATCTTGGGCACCGACAAGATTGGGAAAAGGCAATAGAGCATGCATGAGACTGACCCTTTTGATTCTTATTTCTTGATTGCTCCTTCGCGACTTTTACCACCGGTTCAAAATCAGGCCAAGGTTGTTGTACCTTTAAGCGTCCTCGGCCTTTTGTCGTTTTTCTGGGTTCTGGGTGAGATTGCTTTGTTGCTGTCCTGTTTTGGTGCTCTCGGATTGAACTGCCGATCGTAAGAAAGAAAAAACAGAGGATTCTCTTGAAGCAAACTGGGGAATGGAAGGAAACGACGACATGACGTGCAAGTTCAAGAAGGTATGTGTCTTCTGCGGGAGCCAGTCGGGAAACAGAAAAGTCTTCGGGGATGCGGCTCTTGAATTGGGTGATGAACTGGTCTGTCATTCTTTCCTCCAACTTCCCGTCCTGATTGGTTCGTGCTATGTTTATTTCATTGTTGGTTCGTTTCTATTTTTTTAATCGTTTACTGTGTGTGATTCCAGCACAAGTACAGTCACGGTTTGCGTAGTAGCTCGTATTTCACTGTATCATTCTGGGACGATGATACACTTGTCAATTAATGTTGCAAACAGGCACGTGCTTGATCTGGGATTTTTTTTGTGAGCTGCTGAATAAAAAAATGCTCATTGAGACTCACTTATGATTATGTTGTCAAAAGAGTTGCTGTAAAAACTCATCTCGACGATGTGGCTTTAGAGTGCAGATTATTCTGTTGGTATTTTTTTGACTCACTTTGGTCATAGGGTTAGAAGAGTTTTTTCTACGTGGATTTAGTTACTCTTATGAATGTTAATTCACAGGTGAAGCGGAAGATTGATTTGGTGTATGGCGGAGGAAGTGTTGGGTTAATGGGCTTGATATCACGGAAGGTGTATGATGGAGGTTGCCATGTCTTGGGGTGAATCATCAAACTTTCAGCAATAGTTGTTGGTTTTGTCAATAACCATTTCATTAATCGAAGAAAGAACTCTCTTGATTTCTATTGTTTTTCACAATGCAGGGTCATTCCAAAAGCTCTCATGCCATTTGAGGTGAGGGCGCCCTCCAGTTTGTTTTTTTATTTTTTTCTAAGACAGAAACATAAACTGCAATAATACTGGGTGACCGCCATAGTTTTCAACTTATTTGGGTCGAGAATGTGTTTCCGACTCAAAAATGGAATACCTCTTTGCAGGCAGCAATGGGCTGACTTATTTTATCAGTTAAAAGAAATTTCTGAATTTGGCTCATATTTTCAGATATCGGGTGAGACTGTTGGAGAAGTGCAGATTGTTAAAGATATGCACGAGAGGAAAGCAGTGATGGCTCGAGAAGCCGATGCCTTCATTGCTCTCCCCGGTAGGTTCTTGAGCAAGCATCTGTATTAAACCTTACGCTTGTCTGTGTCACTCTCAATGAATGGCCAGAAACTCAAGCTAATGTTTCTTATTTCCATTAGGTGGATACGGAACTATGGAAGAAGTGATGGAAATGATAACATGGTCCCAGCTCGGTATTCATAAGAAACCGGTAATACTTCAAACTTCATGCATGGCATCGTGAAGAAGCTCCGTTTTTCAGTAATTTGATTCCACTGATGAATATTCCTTGTGCAGGTTGGTCTTCTGAATGTGGATGGCTACTACAACAGTTTGCTTAATTTATGTGACAACGGAGTTAAAGAAGGTTTCATCAAGCTCGGGGCTCGGGAAATAGTTCTCTCCGCTCCAACGGCCCAAGAGCTCTTGGAGAAGATGGAGGTACTTTGATTGAACTGCATCCGATTTTTTCTTTCCTGCAAACTTATGTCAGGTCGTCACATACAATACTTATGGGCTTTTTTGACAGAAGATAATAATGAGAGAATCGCATGCATGCAATAAAACTTGCACCTGAACCCGTGAACAAAGTAGGAGAATAAAAATCCTGTTCTATGAACTCAGTATTTTTCTACACGTTATTAGATCCCGATTCGTTATCCTGTATTTTGCAGAACTACATCCCATCCCACAAACATGTCGCTCCTCATGAGAGCTGGCAAGTGAAGAAGCTCGGAGATTACTCGGGGAATTAGACAGTGAGTCACAAATATTTGCGACTGAGGTAGACTTGTTCTTTTGGAACGTCGCCTCCTCGATTACTTGGGTTTTGCATCAGCACTTTTTCTGATGGGGCTGGATGTATTGCTTATCACAAGCCATCTTCACAGTTTCCCCCCTTTCAATCGTTAGATTCTAATTCGTGTTTGTCCTTGCTGTTTTACAATATTGGTTCGCTTTCTGGTCAACTGGAGAACTATCTGCCATTATAGCTATTTATTGCTACTCTTTAGAAAGGAAGTTTAATTGCTTTTCCAATTTTTTTTTTAAACTTCAGTATTAGTAGGGTTTTAGCATGCATTCTTGTGGGCCCACATGATGTCTCTTGGCTTTGAAGCTATCACTTCTTCAGAGACTTCAACTGACTCCATTGTGGGGTCTACGGACTTGAAAGATTCCTCTGTTGAAGATTCTTATCAAGCGTTGGCAAAACATCTCAAGCCAGCACTTGTATATAAAGAAGAAAAATTGTAGCAATCTTGAATGTCAAAAGGTGATAGTTTAGCTTGTCTTTTTGGTTGGTTTTTCGCATTGGAATTTCTTTCCTTCCGAGAGAGGCAGGGGCCACCACAGCGTCCTTCACATATGATTTTAGGCAAGAGACTCCAACTTTTACCAGCATGCTTGCTCAGGCTAACCATTCTATTTAAAATTGCTTTCCCAATTCCGATGGGTTGGCAGCAGATTTATTCCGGTAGATTTGAGAGGGAGAGGGGTAGTGGGGGAATTATCCCTTCTGGATGAGCTATCAGGGGAGCCAGATTATTTCATCTCCAATCATTCTTGAAAGTTTGGACTGTTTCTCTTCTGCTAAGAGGAGATGGAAGTACAAATATTGGGTTCTGTCCTGTTCCATGGACCGTTATATCTACTGGTGGTGGTGCTACTACCCCCTCTCCGTCAGGTGGAACTTTTGGGTCCCCATTAAATTTCTAACGTCGCTGTTCTCTCTCTCCGGGACAGGTTTCTGCAGGAACCCTTGAAGCCACAACTGTTTCACAGCGCCTTTTTTTTTTCCGGGGGCCCAGGGTGCCCTGCTCTGGGAGCTGTGAGACGTGGTTGGGAAGAAAAGGGCGGTGCAGGAGCCACCTGAGGTGGCCCAGGGTCAGGACAAGAGGGAAGACAATGGCTGCAGAGGCAATTTTGGCTTCTCCGTCATGTGAGGATGGGGTCCATAGCCTGAGCAGCCTTTGTAGGCTTACTATCTAGCCTTTTTTTTTTTTTTCCATCAGACGTCTAGTCCTCCATCAAGTGTGATTCCCCCTTTCAGTCACCTTTCTGCTCAGAGTCATTTGGTGAACCATGTTTGGTCTCAGGGCATTTTACACGTGAAAGGAACGAATGTTCAAGAATCCACGAAAGAGGATTCCGCGCGTGAAATGTGCGAATTTCTCGAGCTCAAGATCTCCTCTCCTCTCCTCTCCTCTTTCCGATGCAATAAACTGGGCTCCGTGAAGATGTCCACGTTCGTTCGGGTCATCGGAACGGTGATCCCTGGCCTTGTCATCTGTTTCTTTTATCGACTATTCCAATTGATGGAAAAAAGCAGGCAGCAACAAAGACGAGAAAACTGAAAACCACGGAAAATAGTTTTCCGTAGACATTTAGAAGAAAACGCGAGGAAATCGATTTTCTTCTCAGGCAGTACATAATTTGTCAGAGAACGGAAAACTTTTCGTAAATAATAAGATCACGGTCTCTACTTGGGGTCTTCTGATTTAAATTTAGAGGAATCAGATTTCTTTTTTTCTTTTTCCCGATGGTTATTGCCTTGACGGAGATATAGCTGTGGCAATCCCGACACAATTTCAAAAAGTGAAAGCTTGAAAACCAGGAGTTAATTATCAGCCCTCGTGCTTTACAACCCAGATTGTCGATCAATCTCGGTGATTTTGACATGGAAAGACGAGGCAAGCTATTATAATCATGCCCTAATCCAGTGTTAACAGAGGAACGAAGAACGGTCCAAGATTTGACTTCTCTTGCTTTATGCGGTATCGAGATTGAATTCGGTGATAAAGATATCGAGCAACAAGATTCTTGAACCACATTGAATTCGGGAACACGGAAATCAAGTAATTTCGGCTCTCTCTCTCGGCCTTCTTCATTCACTTTCATTTTAGCTTTTTCCAATTCGTTAGAGAAGTAAAGAAAACCCAACAGATTCCCTAAGCAAAACCCTGAAAAAGCAAGAGTTAATTATGGATTTCTTATGCTTTTGCAGCACGAAATATTGAATTAATGCCAGTAACTTTTGACTCAGGAAGATGGGGTAATCTTTTACTTACACCCTAATCCGAACCAAAGGAATAAGGAAGAGCCAAGAATCAAGAATCTGCTCTTCTTGATTTAGGAAGGAGCAGTCCGTCCAAGATCATATGATCTGAACGCAGATTTGACTTTGTTATATGATATGTTGATATCTCTATCAAGGTACAAACCGGCCTAGATTGATGATCACCAGACACGACCTAAAGATGACCGATGCTCTCAATCTTGGCAACCGATACCGAGTTTCATGATCGGCAGAGCATTGTGTTTGGCATAATTTCTTCCTGATCCTCCCATCTCTTGAACACCCAACTTAGAAGCGGACCTTTGATGGATTCTTGTTACAAACTGGAGATCGAATCTCCTTCCGAGCACGGTACTGGATCAGAAGATTCCTCGACCGGCAACACCCTGAGCATATCATGCTACCTCGATCCCTTATCAAAGGCCAATCTCAAACCCTTTCGCACCATTCGGTTATGGTTAGGGTTCATGACATAACTCTTCCACTAATCTCTCCTAGGTCTACAATTCCCTTTTACAATTTAAATTAATAAATAAAATCAAGGGTTTATATATGCACCCTTGGTTTTGTTGACAACGTATGTCGGTGCCAATAGATTTCCACTTCCAACCCCTGGTTAAGGGCTTTCCTTCCTTGGCACTCTTGGATATATCAATATGTAATTTCCATTTGCAAGTTGATTTTCACGCGCGCGCTAGCTCGCCATAGGAGAGCAGGTCATACATATATGGGTCTTTCTTCTTGGAGAAACTCAAATGTTCTTAATTTATTCGGGGGAGTGGAGGCAAAGAGTAAGATGGAAGGGACCGGCCCCCATGTTGTAACGTTTATAAATAAACAAAGGTGTATAAAATATGTGCATGTGGTCATATATTATATATATATACATATATGTCAAGTGGATGGTCCCAAATCTCCACAAAAACTTGCTGGCTCATCAATCTCCCTTCCTTGCATCATGTGTCTTAGCCTTGACACGATAACGCTTGCTTATTGTGAACGAGGAGACAACTTAACTGAGACAGTGAAATGAGGAGAATTCAAGGAATAGAACAGGAGATTCCACCGATCAAAACGCAGAGCATATAATTGACTCATGGAGATCACTGCCCTAACGGGATCTAGGTTTGTTACAATTCGACCTTACCGAGACTTGATCGAGATGTCACCGTACATCTGCTGATCTCACAAAACCCTTAATAAAAGTTCAAAATCCTTAGTAAAGAGAGAGAGAGAGAGAGAGGATGATTAAAAAGTGAAGTAAACTGAAAAAAATTATTTTTAAATAATATCTTATATTTGAGATTTATTAATGGAAATTTTCATTATTAAAAAAGGTCTTTACCCAGCTAAGTAGGCCAATAAAAATTAGAATCTTAATCGCAATACAAATCTTTAACTGTGATATTTTGGGTAAGATATAATTATTTAATCTTTTTCAATCTCATAAGTTATAAAGAATCTCCAACATAGTCTGTACATTTGGGTTATAAATGAAATTTACAATTTATAAACATATATATATGTGTGTATAAAGGAATCTCTAACATAAGCAAATTCATGCACAGAATAGAACTTTATACACATTTTCATTCGATGTTTTCATGAGGTTAGTTGTTGCAAATGGTAGAGTTGATAAGCAATGATCAGTAAAAATGTGCAGTTTCCTCATGGCTCGATCGCTCAATTCAAGATAGCCATTTTGTCTCCAAATCATTTGTCAATATGGGAACCATCATCAGTCACCCAACCCCGGGTCCCTGCCACGATTGACTAAGCCCGAACCAATCTCTGGGTCGATTGGTGCATGGGCCCTCCAACTGACTTCCTCAGTCGGACGCTCACACCACCACACCCAAGCTGGCAACACCCCCACAAGTTGAGTCCATAGTCAACTCTCGCAAGACCACTCGGAGGTCCGCCGTCGAGAAGAGTCTACCATGTCAGCTCCCACCGTGGTAAAAAAGCCCACAAATAACCCTTACCCTCTCAAGTTCTTGACCGTCATATACTCACTGATCATATCCTATTCCCTTCTGGACCCATTCTCTCATACTCATCATGTCTAAGCCACCGAGTTAAGTATTGGGGTCGATCCAGTCTATAGACATCGAGCTCAACTTCCCAGCAGGTGACTCATGAACTGGTTTGAGACAACTGTTAACCAACCACGCTCAACCCAAACCTGTGGGTTAGCCAAATGTGACACGCGCCTTGCAAGCATTTCAAATAATAAGAGTAAGATGAATATTGGAAATTATGTGCAACGACAGCAGACCGGATGGAGTGCATAATTCAAAAAAGAATTCACATATTCATTCATGGGAGACATCTAAAGCACATCCTCCCATGATATCAAAATATTGCTCAAAAACAGAAACGTGCTTCAAACGAATTTGAGGCCTTAATCTTGGGAGGAAGCATCATTACATATGGAACCACTCTGAATTATAAGCAGGTGCACGAAAGTCAAACAGCCTCGAATAGATTGTCTACCACTCGTGTTGAACAAAGTAAAGCAATTGCAAACATATAATCAAAATTGGAACTTGGCATGCAGGATCCCACGACACAAAAACACACGCAAACACACATGTTCCCTTTGTATGAATTTTCCTCCGGCACGTATTACTTAACATGCAGGAACTTAATAAGTGATGATTAATTCAAATTTAAACCGACTGATCTAACAAACAAAAATATAAACATTTCCAATTCATATATTTGTTATAGTCACAAGACACAATCCCAAGAATTTCAATGAACTTTTATTAGTTAATAAACACACACATTCTCTTTTATTTTCCAAGAAAGACAAGAATTTTCCCATCCTTTCCCTTCTTCCTCCATCCACCCAATCCAAACAAGGGTTCGTTTGCTTTGTCCAAAACCTCTATCGACGCTACAGAGGACCTAAATTTTATGCCAAATGTAGAGCTCTGAAGGAGGTGAAGGACCCAGAGGGGCTAGAGGAAGGCAGCTGCCCTTTACCGGCCTCCTACTTGAAGGAAAAAAAAATTATATTGCATATATTCTCCTAAGTTTGTGGTTTTTATTCCTTATATCATCCTCGCGAACATGCCAATTTATTTGATTATGTACCAAAATTTTGCTTTCTTTTTATTCGAAATCCTGTGTCTATCTCTGGTCATAAGACGGACAAAGTCAGAATTCAGACATCCTATGCCACTTTTTTTTGGCTATCTCCAAGATGCAGAGGCAGAAATAATGTATACATTCCAACAGAAGCAGAAACAATGTAGAGATATGCCTATTGAAGCAGAAAGAATATACAGAAGGGTGAAGTGCCTGGAAAGGATTGGACAAACGGTGGCATGCATTGAGAAGACAACACAAGAGAGACCAAATGTGATGGAGGCGGCTAGTGCTTGGAGAGGTAGGTTAGAGGATATTTGAGTTTTTATCAAACTCATGTTCGATCGCTAGGATCTTGAAACTTATGTTCGTATGAAGAGAAACAGCAAGAGAGCAGATCTGTTCTCATAACGACAACAGCTTCAACTTCTTGAAATGTAACATACATAGGGAGGTCAGATCTGTTATATTTCGTGCAAGAATTGCAGGAGTAAGAGATCTCAGGACTCAAGACAGATAATTGAAAAAACTGCAAATGGCTGAACATAATAGTCTGCTTCCCCGAAACCACAGATAAGTATCGGAATCACTGTGTGAGGACTGATGACTGAACCGCAATCATCCATCAAATTATGCAATCAAAATTTTCAAACACTAAATTTTCCTTCAAAGCAAGCACAAATTGAAATCCGAAAGCACACATACATATAGAGAGAGGGGGGGGGTGGGGATGAGGTGGTGACAGATAGAGAGTGAGCACGCATAGCTTCAAGCATCAAACGTACAAAAGAAATGCAAGAAACAACACCATGTGTGCTCACTCTCTTCTGTCACCTCTCTTGCCCCCTTCATCGTCTGAGAAAGAAAACGATACAAACCGTGTAGACAAACCCAGAATCCGGAGATGGAGATGGAGGACTCTATAAGATCCAGAAACCCTAATTTGATTTGCCTCATCAGAAGCCTCCCCCACTCACTCAGAAACCCTAATTTTTACTGTTCCATTGGATTGGAGCAGATCTGGTGAGTCTGAAGGACAGACCCTGTTCGTGTTTTTATAGAGGGGAAGAGAAGAAGCATCACGAATAGAATAAGTAGGGGTTCGTCTCCGATTGGTTGCCCTAATTTTTTATTGACCCCATTATCGTTATCATCACGAGAGAGAGAGAGAGAGAGAGAGAGAGAGAGATGGAAACGAAATCTAAAGCCTTTATCTTTTCGCACGTCTCTCTCTGCTTTTGGAACAAATCCAACCTTTGGCGGGGACTCATTTACTCAGTCCACTGCTATCGATGCATCCTGTGATTCTAAATTGTCAACTGCCCGATCCTCGTTTTTCCTCTTTCTGAACAAGACAAGCTTTACTCCTCTGAATTCAAGTGCAGCCGAAACCTTCTGGTTGATCGGGCCAAAGCGCCCATTGTCGGTTTGATCACTGTCCGAGATATCTCAAATGGGTTCAGAATCCTTGCTCTGCTGAAAAAAAAATCTATTTGCATAAAATGCGTAGATTGCAGCTCATAGTAATGGGTAGCTCACTCTATTTATCAACTCAAGGACGGTCTTCAACTAGGAAAATACGTAATCCAATATTCTTGTTTCGTCAAATAATATTTCAATTTCCAAATTAAACACTCTCGAAAGATCAAGTTTATAACTAGCACGAGTCAACCGAAAGTTCCCGTGCAATGGTTTTTTTTGCCGATCAGTGGTGTCCAATCTGAATTCCATTGGCATATAACCAGAATATATCATCGCACTGAGTGTGGGTTCCTATAACCGTCTACGAGGAAAAAAAAGAGAGAGAAAAGACTCCCGAGTTGCCACATGGGGATTGCTGGGGGAGATGTGCATGTAACGCTTTCCCCATAGCCAAGTTGCTGAAAGCGGCGCAAGGAAAAAAGGAAAGGGAAGATGAAAGAGAGACACTATTAATATTAGGAAGCATCAGAGCAGAAGAGAGAGAGAGGGAACATGCGAGAGTGGGGGAGGCCACGACCAACAAAAGTAAAAGATTTCTGCAATCGATTTCTTCAATCTCTCTTTTCAGATTGTGATTTGTAATGGTGGATGGGGCTAAACTTATATGATGTAGTAAAGGACGGGGTTTGCAAACGGGAAAGTATCGAAAATCCCCGGCATTGAAGGAAAAGTGCGATCTGAATCATGGTGCTGATATCCTTTTCCCCACAGTAGATGCCGTCTCTGTGATAAAAAGTTCACCTCTCTTAGTTGGGTGCTTCCAGCCCCGCTAACTTCAGACGATCACCTTGAGTCGGCACCATCCACTACACAAAAAAGCGATGGAAATTAGCCCAGCTGCGCTAGAACAAAGAAGGCATATACACTTTCCATATCTTTTATTGATATGAGGCCCATAATTCCATCATTCCACAATTCATTTGGTAGATTATTGCAGCAATGGACAAATTCTTTTCCCCCTTTCTTTGTTTAGATATTCATTGAGGAAGATAGTGTTCTTTTTGGGTAGATTATTGCAGCAATGGACAAATTCTTTTCCCCCTTTCTTTGTTTAGATATTCATTGAGGAAGATAGTGTTCTTTTTGGGTAGATTATTGCAGCAATGGACAAATTCTTTTCTCCTTTCTTTGTTTAGATATTCACTGAGGAAGACAGTGTTCTTTTTGGGTGATGCAACCAAGAGTAGAGAAACAGCTATGTAGTGCGTTTGGACTCTTCCCTTTGAACACAACCAACTTTCATCAAAAGAGAATGAGGAAATAGGAATAACACTGTGGACGGCGTAAGGCCCCCTGCGCCCGTCCCCCCGTTCCAGAAAGGGAATGTCCAACTCATCCTAGACAAATGTCCACTTCCCTAATTAGGAAAGCAAATCTTGTATTTTCTATTTATTTCTCCTTTTTTAAAATTTCCTCTCTTTTTTTTATTTTTTTTTATCATCATCTAGAAAAATATGTCAGAATAGCCAATTGCCAAACTAATAGACGCTTCCGTCTCCATGGAACCCCTGCCATCACTCATCATTTGAGAAGCTCAACAGCCTAAGTTTTTACAGTGAAGAGTACAGCAAGAGGAAAAGCTACTTCATGCTGCCGCTGCTGCTGATGAATAAGTCTGACCACGAATGAAACTGGTTGTATTTTAAACGGATTAATATTAGAAAACCATACACCTACACTCGATCCATCCATTAAATGTGTCATAACCGTCATATTCACACACGAACCACTTGTTATCGAGCTGGTCCAAACATGACACATTTAGTATGCATAACTACATATGTATCTATATTCGTACATCTTTGATCTACCCGGTTTCCGGTTTCCTATTGAACTAGAATCAGCTTAACTTTGCTTAACTTCATGGCATGAGTTTATCATATTTTGTGTGTGTGTGTGTGTATAGAATTTACCAACCCTAGTGATCAGCATCGTCCTCAGTAACTATTCAATCATTTGACCCAAAGACCTTAAACAGGCTCTCTTTAGATGAAGTTCTAGTGGTAGGCTAATTAAAATAGGCTACATGAACCAGCGAGACCTATTGAGCCGGTTGGCCCATCTTCGCCATAATCCAACATTTTTCAAATCAACGATGATCGATGAACGAAGACGAGACCCTTTTCGCTTAGTTGGCTTGCCGCTTTTTAGAAGCATCAAATCTTATTGTCACAAGATGATATTCTGACCTAAAAAAGATCAGATCTTTTTCTTCTTTGTTCATTAAGACACGTCCATTGAATTTAATTCAATTTATATTCGAATGTGCAATCTGTCGACCAATGAATAAAACTCTTCGATCCGTGATTGATTTTTTTCTTCATTTACAGGATTCTTATATCGAACATTCTTTAAGATAGAGAAATATCGAACAAAACTGAATAATCTTCTTGGGGGCACAAAAGGAAAAGCGAGATATTGGGTCAGAAGATTTTGCCGATGATGCTCGGCCATCATGCAATATTGGGTTGGGTCTTTTGTTAATTAACGATTAAGTAGTTAATTTAGATTAACATAAACAATTATCACTACAGAGCATATTTACCTTTTAAAGAAGCTTTTTAGCGCCGTATTAGATACTGCGCCGGATCGTGCCTTATGCCTCGTTCTGTGTTGTCCCGTCATTGGTCTACCTTTTCCCTTTTCCATTTCCTTTCAACAATTGCATATATCGAATCTTGACTAATTCACTTCGAGATGGACTCGAATCCAAAAGTTTAATTAACGGAAATGTATGCCGAACTGTCTCAATTAACTCTACGGGGGCTGCAAGTCTTGTTTGCTTTTCTGTTAAGAACCCGAGCTTTGACAGGTCCAATGACCTATAGTCAATACAATTGATAGCTGCCGTGGACCCGATTATGTTAGAAATTTCATAAACTTGCATGCAATCGGTACGTTATACGGGTTAAAACCATCAAATATGAGCAAGATCAATTTGGTACCTAATTGGCAGGCACGTGGACCCGATTTGCCGCTTCCAGGAAGCTTATTCAGACTCGGCAAGGTGCGCCGCCTGGGCTTCTGGGCTGGCCTCGGCCCAATGGGTTAGATGAAGACCTTGCTCCGTTGGGCCTCCACCCTCCCTCTTTGTTGCTCCCCAACTTATACAGGAACTTCCACCGCCTTCACCCGCTTCTCATCTTCCCTGTCCAGTCTCCAGCGGCTTCTCATCATCCGTGAGTGCACCTTCTTCTGCTTATGTAGATTCGTTGATATTTCTGGCCGTACTAGCTGTTAAGTCGATTGATTGATATGCAATAAGTTGTTCCCTTCGCGGTGATGCGGCCCGCTCGGGAGAGAAGTTTGAATCTTCAGTTGCGCATGTGGGAGAAACTGTTTCTGCATAATGATTTGATTGTTCTAGGGTATATAGTTAGGCGATTCTGGGGGATCTCTTGCGATATCGCCCGGAGTCGAGGTGTGCAGGTGGCGACCGACCACGAACCTTTCTCCTTGCCGGCAATTTTTAAGGACAGGACAAAAATTAGGTTTTATTTTGGTGGACATCTCAGAAAATTAGCCATGCATTATAATAATATCGGCCATATTAATGGAATCCGCTCGTCTTGGTTAGGCAGATTTTATAATGAAGTTCAATGTTGTGTATACATTTTCAATACCTTTAACTACTGGCGCTTGAGGTTGAGAGCGAGGTGAAACTTGGAGCTTTCCTTGTCAGTTTGGCCTAAAAATTGCAGTTCTCCCCCCTTTTTGGTCAGATAGTGCGGATTTATTCTGCTGGCGTTGAATAAAGAAGAGCTGAAGTTAGTTGCAAGATAGTGTTTGCTTCATTCCAAACCACTAATCCCAGGTGCCAAGCATGCAGGTATATGTTCTTCATCCTCTTTTCCCACCTGTTGTTTTAGATACCCATAGACACTGGTAGCCAGAAAGAAACTTGACATTTGTATATATAGCAAAGGGTGTCTCTGGACCAGGTTTAGAAAATTGGCATAATGCAAAATTATGTTGGAAATTGATATTTAAAATAATTTGTTAGTGTTGCTGAAATCAAGAGGATGATGGTGGCGGCAGTAGATATAGATTTCCTTTTCCATGTTTAGTTGGTGGATGCTGATGGTATTTTGTTGCTGATTTTCTGGAAAATGCTGTAAAGGCAATGTGTATTGTCGGTTCTTCTTTCAAAAATTCAAACTTTGGAAGAATAAGCAATTTTGCATTATAAATTCATCTCAGAAAAGATTGGATGTTAATTTTTAGTGACAAAATAATGATTTCCAATCATGTTAGCTCAAAAATTGTTTTAGAAGTTACTGTTTGATGTAAGCTGGGTATTATGCTTTATTCAAATAATTGATAGCTTTGCCGAAACCAATGAAGTTTTTCCTTTCTAGGGGTGCATCACTTGTGGAAAATATACATTCTTGACACAGTACATGATACATGCAACCCTCCACTGTTTCTTGATCATTATTATATTGTTGTGTCTGATTTATGTTTTATTTTTCTTGATGGTTCTGGGGCTTATGCTCATAATATGCACTTCTTTGAACTGTGCAGGCCAGTGACAGATTTAATATCAATTCCCAGCTTGAACATCTTCAGGCTAAATATGTTGGAACTGGGCATGCTGACTTGAGCAGATTGTAAGTTTCTCCCTTCACACTGTGCTTCTTGTATATTCTGTTGTTTCTACCTTTTCTTGCCACGTGTATATCTTTTAATTGGTTTGCTTTTGAATTTTGAAGTGAATGGGCAGTGAATATCCAGCGTGATAGTTATGCCTCCTATACTGGCCACTATCCGATGTTGGCCTATTTTGCAATTGCTGAAAATGAATCAATTGGAAGAGAGCGCTACAATTTTATGCAGGTTAGTATATCTAGCATCATATGTTGATAATCCTTAGAATCTCTCCTTTCATTATCATATGCACTGAGGGATCTGCATTAATGACTCCTGAGTTTATGGCCGTGGATGTTGGTTGTTGCAATGTGGGTTTGTGTGGTTACTATGAAGGGGCTTTTTGATCAACACAGGCTGATGATGATTATAGAGGCTAGCATCTCAAGCAAAATATCATTTCTACTTTATCTGCAGGAGTTTTGTCCATTTGACAATTTTTTGATCCTGCCTGTCTGGGTCCCAATCTTTGCCTTCTCCTGCTTTTGTCCTAAGCATTAACTTTGTAAAGTAGTCCAGCCATCAAGCTTTCCGGATGAATATATAGGGTTGGGCACTGTTTGTGAAATAAGAAAAATGTGGAGAGTTATTGAGATAAAGGAAAATACTGAAGGTTTGATTGCTAAAGGGAAAACTTGGTGAAAGTAATGAACTTGAATGGTAGTAGTTGAAAATGCTTCCAGGAGGGTTGTTATTCTCCATGCTGCTTAAGATGTTCTGTCTGATTATTTTTTGATTTCTGTAGCTGCAGTATACATTCATGTCCATTCCATTCTACTAGATTTTATCCCAAATGATGCCTGGCTTATTTGGATTACCTAAAAATTGCAGTTAAATGATTGTTTTTAATACTTATCTTGTAGAAGAGACATAAGTTGTTTTTCTAGGTTGTGTACAGCATGTTGAGAACGTTATGTACGCGTTCAATAAATATGTATAAACATAAATATTATTGTGCTGCACAGATAGATAGAGATATGTGCTGACACATTTCCTTATGGGCCCTATTTCTTCGTGCAGAAAATGCTTCTACCATGTGGTCTGCCTCCTGAGAGAGAGGATGACTGAGTGCTGGTTCAAGTCTGGGGTACGTGATGTTCTCAAAGTTGTAGCGAGATTAGGATTCAGGGTGAATGGTTTTGTACTCCTCTCTTATCCTATTATGTATGAGTGATGCGTGGACAGTGATCATCGTGGTGCAGATACAGTTGGTTTATCATGTACTGCTGCTCGTAGGATTATAATGCACTCTTTCAAATTCTCCTCTCGGTTATTTCAATTTGCAAGGGCCACTTTGAGAATGAACTATATGCAAGTAAAAACTCTGTGTTGTAAGTGCTTCTTACTGCAATTGTGAAGCAGTTGTCGGTTCAGTTCAACAAATGCCAGGGTTCAGTAATTGAGCTTAAGATGAGTAAGTACTCTTCCATGTTTTTCCTTTATATAATTGGATCCAGGTTAATGGTTCTGATTTTAAATTCCTATATGTTGGATCCAAAGCTGAGAAACGTTTGAGCTAGTTCTCTAACCTTCTCATTGGACCCTACTGAAATTTCATCAAGAACCTCAAACGTATCTTATTTGGGTTGATTTCGATAGGGTGCTGTGTTCGAAGTTTGCCTGAACCTTCCCATGTTTCCCATTCGGAGGGCCGTGCAAAATTTGCATCAAATCCAGGGTTGCTGTGTGCATTCATGTATCAAAGGAAACTTATGGTACCCTCCAAGTAGCGAGTAATTAGTTTGTTGAGACTTCGGATCCTTTTCATCGTCTCTTCAAACTTTTGGTCAGATCCAGTGGAATCAAATGGGAGGTTCGGAGCTGTGACGTCAATCGATCCCTCCATCGGCAGCTGCTGCCTCAGCACACGGTGAAGAGGCTGCTGCTGATGGCTCCTGGCTATTTGGGGTATTACTGTGGCCGCTACTTCAGGAGAAATCCGAGTAAGTCTCGTCCAGGAATCCGAAAACCTGCAGGAAAAGAAGGAAGCAAGGGAGGAAAACTTAGGAGAACTCTTCGAGACCTTTTGAAATCATACCTCTTGATGGGACCGCCTTCTTCCCTGAGCGGCGTTGGGACGTAAGGCCTTGATCGCAACCCGGGTGTGATTGAGGGCATAGTTTTTAAAATCGGACCGGGCCGGGAACCGGTGTAGGCATGGGTTCATGGGTCGGACCGGGGGTTCAATGGGTTGAACCGTATGTTTAAAAAAATAATATTAATAATATAATATTACTAATAAATTTATATAATATCATAATTTGAATATAATTTATAACAAAAATCATTAATATAACCATTATATTAAACAAAAGTTTAATATAAAATGTAAATATAAGTTTAGTAAAATAAAATAGGTACATTACAATATGTTTTTGTTTTTGTTTTAATTTTAAGTCGGCCGGTTTTCTCATGGGTTCAATTGGGTTCACTGGTCGGACCGGAAACCGGCCGGTTCAATCGGATTTTTTCTCTTTTAATGTGCAATTGGGTTTTTTTGAAGGAACCGGACCGGGTGAGTGGCCGGTTCCTGGTCGAACCGGTCGAACCGGCCGGCCCGGTCCGGTTTTTAAAACTATGATTGAGGGTGCCCTCATACACGGGACTGTATCCGCCCTCCCCGATCTTATTCTCTCTCGTGAGATTTCGTGTGGCTTCTTCGATCTCAGCAAGGGTGTGCTTCTTTCTGATGGTGGATGTCGTTATGGTGCAATGTGCTCATTGCTTTGTCCTTCTCCTCCATCTCAAGCTTTGCCTTCTCAGCTCAGCCTCTCTCCTCCTCTGAGCCTCTGCCTCAGTGAGCTTTTAAGCCTTCTCGGCAGCCTCTATGGCAGCCTTGCACCTCGCCTTCTCCATCTCGGCAATCACAAGGGCTAATTCTCCGGCAAGCCTGACCTCCTCAAGTTTACGAGCCTCTTCCATCTTCAGCTGCTGGAGTTCTGCAGCCTGTTTTAAAGGCGATCATCCGTTTAATATGTGAGTCGTGGAAAAATGCAAAGGCAGGGTTATCGTCTTGGTACTATGTGTCACGCGTACCCTCTTCTTGGCAGATATTGCTTCTTTGCAGGCATTGCTATACACATCCATGGTTTGCTTCAGTTCAAGCTCGAGCCTTTTCATCTCAGCCTCAAGTTCTCTCCGAAATGAACTCGCTTTCAAATTTCACCGATCTTCTACTCTCTAATAAAAAAGACAATGCAAACACTGTTCCCAGTCTGAAAGATAAAGTGTTTCTAATCCAAAATCTTCAATGATACTCACCGAAGACTGAGGTATCGAGGAATGTCTCGGAGAATCGTCTTCAATCATGCTGAAGTCTAATCTTCTCTTGCTGATGTCCATCGACCCGAAGGAGATACCACTCGTCTCACTGATATCGGAAGTGGAATCCCGGATGGGTGATCTCAGGTTGCTGCTTAATCTTTTCTGAGATCAACAGTTCCAATCCAGTGCTTCTTCTTCGTGGATGACTCGCCCCTCTATCTAGTAAATGAAATTTCATAGGGAAGTCATATTCATGAGTAGGGAAAAGGGACCATATCCAGATTACGAACTCCGACTTTTCCTGGACCGAGTTTAGTCGCCTGAGTGCATCATCTTGATGGTATCCAGCAGTGAGCGGTGCAGTAGAAGTCGGAGTCCTCTGGGGCATAGCCGTGTTGAGAGCAGCTCGAGCTGGTTTTGCAGATGACGCCTTCCCTTTCGAGATCAAAAAGAGGCTGCAAAGTTCCGGAGTCGATCTCGCGAGGATATTCGGTATGTCAGGGGTTCTTCAACTTCCTGAGACATCAAGGTCAACGAGAAAATTACTTTCTCAAATCTTCTTAAATAAGGGAGAACGAGCTACACGGTCGAGAAGATACCTGCTAAGAGCATTCCTCGTCGATGCACCAACTGCAACGTTCGCCATCTAGTAAGGCTTCCGAGACATCGTTCTCCTCGATAATCACCTCTTTCACTTGGACCTGAGTAGAGGGGGAAAGCCTTTCCAGGTCGATCGACGTCTCGTAAGCTAACCATCGGCCTCCCGAATGGTAGCCAACCTCTTACTTACCCCTTTCCGAGTGCAGTAGGCACAGTAGAGGCCGAAAAGATCACGTAAATCTGCTTCATGTCCATCCGTTGCATGGTCATCTGCACAAGCAAAATTGCTCCTTTACTCCGAGGATGAAAATGAATGATTGAATGACATGGTAGAGACGGAGCTGGGCGAACAATTCGATTTTGAATTTTAATTTGACAATATATGGTCCAATAATATATTATTGATCGTATGTTTATGTTATCTAATAAGTTAATCCAATTAAATGATCTAATTAAGTTTATAAAATATGATTTAACAGATAATTTGTAAGGTATATGAATCAATATAGAAAAACTATAAAGTTATTTCTGATTTTTATGATGGGTGAAATTAGAAACTAATAAACTAAAAGTATTTATGTGTAATTTGTGATTGTAGTCCCATGATAAAATCAACTCTTTTGATATCTCATTGGTAAAGAAGAGAGAAAGTGAATCACACATCATCTAAGATGTTTTTCGTACAATCTTTAAAGATCCATACTCGATTGATCACACGAGTTCTAACTATGAATTCATGTACACTTTTATTAATTTACACAATTTCTCATTGATCTCAATATATAAATATTAGAATCATTAAATTACCAACATTCCATGTTGGAGTTCTGCCATTCCTTCTGATAAACGGCGACAGGAGAGAACAAACTGACGGTATTCACTGCGAAAGAGGTACCGACGCTGTGTGCTGCGTCTGACAAGGATCAGCGTGACGTGGGGGGTTGTTAGCAGCAAGGTTGTCGATGGCCCAACGGACGGCTTGCGAGCTGTTCTTGGCCTAGTCTATCACCACTGCGACTGAGACCATGCCATCTCGAGGATTGCTACTGTTTTCCGGAGGAACCTGTCTTGGGCCGCCTGGGATGCCGATGACCTAACTCTTTTCAGCCCCTCCCGGCCTTGGTCTTCGGCTTGTCAGACCTGTCCGCTGACTGGGGAATGGTCTCGGTCCCAGGAATGGGGCCGGGGGCCCAAGTAGATTGGGAGGTAGAAGCTCATCGCAGGCACTTTTCTGGGGCTTGGGTGGAGTCACAGATTCATCAAGTTTTTGGTGCCTAAAAATACTCGAATCCAGGGATGGAAGCAATTCTCAGACTTAGAAACTGGTCTGTCAAAACCCGTAACTAATTTAAACCTCCCCAAACCGGCCGTAATCACTCCTATTGAGTTGATAGACAATTACATGCCAAATCCAAAAAATAGGTCTGTTGAAATGAAATTGATCCCACACATTTTCCTATTGAACTAGTCCGAAATCATTGCAAAATCAGTCCGCACCACAAAAACCTTACAAATTAATAATTAAATTTTATCAGTTCAATTTAAAATTTTAAAAAATAAAAAATATTCACCGTAAATAATTTGAAAAAAAAAATTAACAATAGGTGAACGGGTAACAGTTCAAACCGGCCCAAATTGTGAACCGATCCACTTATGAATTGTTCCAGGCTGGATCATACTTTCTTGAATTGTGGTCAATAACCAAGCTGACCTGTTATACTTAACGGGTTAAATCATAACCCGGTCAAATGATTCTAGATCAGTTTTGAACCGTCCTGAACCGTCTATTTAACATATCTAATTTAGGCCATGTTTGGTTTGTGAGAATGAGCAAGACGGAAATCGAATAAGAAGCATTTGTACTGGGAGGACGTTGGTGTTTCTCACCCTCATTTCGAAAATGAGTAGGGTGGACGCACTGCTTCGGCCTCAGAGTCAGCTGTGTTTTGATGCCTGCGACGGGCTGACAGATATGTTTCGACCCAGGCAACTGGGCAGGTCTCAATCACCAGACCTCACAACCCTAAAACTTTCTACTCGTATTTTAAGCTAATTTCTGCATTCAACTGATCTACATAAGCAGTAAATTCCTTCTTCCTGAAGCAGTCTGCACGTAATGCTACGACTTAAAATCGTCGGTTTCCCACCTCTCGCTCGCAACTCCGGATGATCTTCCACGAATTTCGTTTCGTTCTTCTCGGTATAGTTATGATATATTCGTCCCGATATCTCTGCAAAATGAAATTTCCATCCGTTATCTAATGATTGATCCCGACATTTTTTATCTTGTGGGTATTTTCTTATGTGTACAACACAATATCCAAAAACCTTACTAATGTTCAAGGATTCGATTTCATGTTTGGTCGATCTATTAATTCATTGACAGTAGGAAGAGGACTACACAGCCATCTCGATCGAACTACATGGCTTTGTTCTTTCCGGATATTTGACATTTGTTTGTGTGGAAGTCGGGGGAGTGAAAGTTCTATTTTGAAAGTCAACAGTGGACCTGAGACAAATCCACGTTCCACATCAACAATTCCAATATTTTGACCCTAAGCTATGAAAATCTCAGCACCACCTTGGTCACGTACCAAGTTCGGTCAGGGCTCAGCAAAGGATTCGGCTCACGATTCCGATTGAAGTTCATGTGGACCATCTTGTGTGCAACCATAAACCATGCCCGTTTAGTGAAGCAGTTTAAAGGCGAGCCGTCTGGGTGGGGGGCACCTAGAGGATCGTCGTGTTCACACCGGTCGATGTACCGCAACGGGGGATTACGAAAACGACACTCAAAGTCGGAGTAATTTTTTCCCAGGAGAGCACATGGGTGCGGTGGGGTGGGGGGCCGCCGAGTTGGCAGATGCGAGCTGGCTTCTCTCTTTCGAGAGCATGTTTTCGACGAGGTTCCCAGTCCTCTCCTCCATTCCATGACGATTCAGCGTGGGATCCTTGACGTGTCCTGGAAGTCTGTCCCCATGGATGCCTTCCAGCAGCATCTCCTCACACGAACGGATTTACAAAACCCGTTTAAGATATGAAATTTAATAGATAAATAAAATCTCAATCCAGGACTTCACCCTTTCGCGGTAGTAACCGGACTCGTACTCCTATTCCGAGCCAGGCTTGCACGGATGCAGCTAGTCCTCAGCCAGCCAGATGGAAGGTGGTGAGTCGGGTTTCCTCGCACGCCAGCCCTTGAGTCGTCGCTTGGCCAGTTAAGTTCAATTAATCTGCGAATCTGGTCGAATGTCGTAGTCCAGACTCCAAAACCATCTCTGCAATTGTGATGGGCAAACGCGCTGTATTGGGTGTCTAGAAACTTTGAGCAGAGGCAACATTCGACTCCTTAGGATCGGCCAGTGGTCTCCAGGAAAATCGGGTTAACAAAAGTCATATAATATAAAAGATTCGTACCGAGTTTAATAGAATAACTAAACTGCGCATTCTTTCAGTGTTCACACGGGTCCATAAATTTATTATAAGATAAAGAATTGCGGTGCCAAAAGTCGCGCATGCATTGATGACTAGGGATGACTTTTGGGTCCAAAGAATTGTGAAGAATCTTCCATTGGAACACCTCATAGGAAAAGAGTAACACCTCTCTTCTTCGGCCGGGAAATTCGACTTGCAATCATCCCCCTTGGAAAAAAGAATCCACTTTCTTTCCCTCATTCTCTCCCCTCCTCCCCGTTTGAGTAGCTCTCGATCGGTCGTACACCTTATGCAATAAAGCGAAGGTCGGCATCTGGTGGGAGGAAATAGGACTTTCGTGAAGTAGTCATCATCCTGCATCTGATGGCCGACTGGCCGGATTTAGTATGAAGTCCCTTATTCCATCTGATGAATATGTTTTGGCCCAGAGCGGTCTGGGATGTAACTTTATCTGTCAGTGATCTTGCAGCCAACTAATACTGTATCTAACCAGTTAGACACCACATACACAAGAAGAGAATTGTTCTAGTTGGGGGTTTGACTTAAGTAGGAATTAACACTATTGGGTTCCATTTGCAGCATGATTGCAAGGTTGCTCCATTCCCAAAGTTAACATTTTATGTGTAGCATTTGTGTGAGACATAAGGTGACAGATTAATTTATCCGAGTCAGATGGAGAGCTAGCGTGTAACTAGCAATGCACAAGTCGGTAATTCTATATCAGGGAAGGAATGTTACATGATCCATTCGTCGAGCTTACTCTGATGCATCCTTGACCATTATATTAGTACAAAGTTCAACATAAAATATAAATATAAGTGTAGTAAAATAAAATAAGTATATTATAATATATTTTTATTTTTTTAATTTTAAAGTTGGCCGGCTCATCTACCGGTTCAATTGGATTCACCGGTCCGATTGAAAATCTACCGGTTCAATAGGAGTTGACCTCATTTAAAGTGCAATTTGGTTTTTTTTTGGAAATCGGACTAGGAGAGTGTATGGTTCTTGGTCGAACCGACTGGTCTGGTCTGATTTTTAAAACTATGATATGGAGTGCCACTCCATTTTTAAAACAGAAGCTATTACATTGGTCCTTGATGCTAAGATTGCATTATAATAGAAACGATCTTCTGTCTGCTTTTTTTTTTAAATTTACTGATGCCTGAGAGATTGTGAGAGCCGTAAATAGATCATTTAGGCTATTATGGGATTGTAGTAATCTCGAGAATGTTCCGGGCATAGTTTTTAAAACCGGATTGGGCCGGTTGATTCGACTGGCAACCGACCATTTATCTAGTCTAATTTCTAAAATTAATCTAATCACATTGTAAATGAGGTTAGTTCCAGTTGAATCGGTTGGTTCATGGTTGGACCGATGAATCCAATTGAACTAGTAACTGATATAATTGTTATATTAAGAATTTTTTATTATAAAGTAATATTATTTTATAATATTATATTAATTTATTAGTAATATAAATATGTGATTTGATCCGTACGATCTAACCTATAAACCCATGCATTGATAAGTTTTTTATTCCGTTCAGTTCTAAAAGTTATGCATTTAAGAGCATGCACGGTAACTCGGCAGCCCATAACTTACGTCGAATGGGTAGGCACGCCCATAATTTTCGCTCGGTTCAACTCCTGCCTTCCGGTTATCAGTTTTCAATTGGCCTCCGCTCCACGTATGTGAACAGCAAAGATTGTTGCTTGTAATATAAGCTTCGTACCAAACCCCCGCAATGCATGATTTCTCTAACTTTAAATGTAAAACACGCAACCTCGATTGTTACCGCCGGCAGTCGGCCAAAATAGTTCAACGCTCCATCGTTTAACATGTAAATTTAAATATTATCGACGTAAGAAATTAACAGTAGAAAGCAGGAATTATTACTTTTAATTGCATAATTCAGCCCGAATTTGTGCACAAACAAATCCCTTAAATCTATAAATAAGGGAATAGTAAATAATTTTTGTTTTTATTATTTTAACAATATTATTACAAAGTCAATTTTGGAACTAGCATTTGTAATTACATTATTTTATTGATTGATGTGGTAAGGAGCCTGACGGTTTGATGAAGAGCTCGCGGCGGTCGTGCCCGGCTGACCTTTTATTATTATTATTATTTCCTTCATCAGTTAGATTTCTTATTTTCCGGTCAATAAAAAAAAGTAATCGGAAGTGATGCATTAGTAAAATTGATAGATAGAGGGTACCTGTTCAATAATGAGGGTAAATTATAATGAAAAATATTTTATTAATATAAAACTTTTAAAATATAATTTCATACTACACTTTTTTTTTAATGTATTACGGTGAGTACATTTCATTATTTTTCAACTAATTCTATTAATTTTGGATTAGTTTAGCTGACATTTTTATATAACATGGCTGCCACTTTATATAAAAGCGGGATCCATTAATAATTAAAAAAGAAAAAGAAAAGACTCTGCTTCCACAGTGTCACCGTAGATGTCCATTTCCGACAAGGTTGCTGGAGGGAACCGACAACCCACCCCAGCCGCCCGTCACCCCCACTCTGCCGGTGGCCTCTCTCTCCCCCAGTGGGCTCCCCCTCCGTCGGTGGCCTCTTTCTCCCCTGGTTGCCTCCCCCTTTGCACACGCAAATCGTCAACATTCGTCTTCTTCTCTCTCTATCATCTTTCTCTCTCTGGCCTCCAATTGCCCATTAATGGCTTCTCTTCTTCCGTACAGTGAAATGCAATAGTTGTCTCGATCTCTTTTCTCTCTCTTTCTCTCTCGCTAGCTTCTCCATTCCTGTATTGTTTCAATCGTCTCCTCGGTTTCATCCCCCCTCCCCTTTCTCTCAAAATCTTGCTGTTCAGTTACCATTTCGGTGAGGAGGACATGTTAATTACCTCTAGGTAGGAAGCGGATTTATTTCCAGATTTCTTTGGGAAAGTCCGGTGCCTTCTCTCCCATTCAGGTAAGTTCAATCTGATTCTCCATTTTCCCTAGGGAAGCCATTAGGGAAGGGGGAAGCTATCGGCGAAAGGGGAGGTGATCGGTGGCTGGGGTGGGTCGTTGGTTCCCTCCGGTGACATTGTCGGAGGGAGAGTCTTTCCCTTTTTTATTTTAAATTGTTAATGGATCCCGCTTTATTTTTGCACAATGGCAGCCCCATCATATTTAAAAGATGCCAAGTCAGTTATTCACATCATAAAAAAATTAATGAATTTAGTCAAAAATTGATGAAATATAATAAAGTATAACATATTTAAAAAGGATATATATTACGAAGTTATTTTTTAAAAATTTTGTACTAAAGTGTTATATTAATAAAATATTTTGCACAAATTATGTAATTTACCCTCAACAGTGAAATATGAGCGTAGTTTTTAAAATAGGATCGAGACAATCATTCAGACTAGTTCGATTGGAAATCGGGTAGTCATTCGTTCTGATTTACTTAATTAATCTAAATATACTCTAAATCCTAACCGATTCATCAAATTCAGTAGGTTCCAATTCAGTTATCAAATTTAACTGAATTGACTGGGAAATTAAATAAATTAAAAATGATTTAAAATAAAAAATCTTATTAATTGTACCTTCCTTTTACAAAGAATATTTATATTATATCATATTTTTATTATACTTAAATATATATTTTTTAAATTTAGATATTATAACTGATATTTTAAAGTTAAAAGTATAAATTGATATCAAATATATAATATTTTAATTTATAATTATTAATAATATATTATTATCATTATTTATTAAATATACGATTCAATTTATTAAATTCACAATTCAACTCATAAACTCATTAATACATACTTTAATTAATTTTTGAGCACATCTAATTTTAAAGATTATAATATAGAGTTAATGGTAGTATAATATTATGGGAAACAAAACTTATATGCCTAAGTTACCACCACAATTTTAGGGTCTCACTGTTATTTTCAAAAAACAAAAAAAAAAAGTAAAACGATGTTACTTTTCCCTTTTAAGACAATGTAACGAAGGCTGCGCCGCAGTTTTTGGCCACGACAGCATGAATTTCCGCACATTTTTTTTTGGTGGGTACCCTCTCCCCGTAAACAGCCTGGCCCCCACCCTGCATCGAGAGGGTCAAAAGTCCAATGCAAAAGCTGCTACCGTAAGCGAAAATGTTGACCCCGTCCCGTCCCACCACGCCGATTCCAATTTCCACATTACACAAAGTTTTATGAATATGTTATTAATTTAATAATTTAAATGTTTTATATTTAATTTTATTATAAAATTCTTAATATTTCTTTTCTTATCATATTATACATAGTTTTGAACATCGGATTAGGTTAGTCAGTTTGACCGGTTTAATTGAAGAACCGGCCACTCATTCGATTCGATTTTTATAAAAGATCAAATTGCACATTTAAAGAGGTTAATTCTAATTGAACCGACCAATTCTCGGTTCAACTGATGAATCCAATTAAACCGATAGAAAAATTGATCTACTTAAGATTAAAAGAATAATAAAAATATATTATAATGTGCATATTTTATTTTACTAAATTTATATTTATATTTTATGTTAAACTTTTTATTTAATATAATTGTTATATTAATAATTTTTTTTATAAATCATATTTAAATTATGATATTATGTAAATTTATCGTTAATATTATATTATTAATATTATTTATTAAATATGCGATTTAATCCATTGAAGCTCCATCCGATCCATGAACTCATGCCTATATTGATTTTCAGTCCTGTCCGATTTTAAAACTATGCTATTATATCGTCATGAGCTTTATATGTAATTAAAGAAAAAAAAAGCTCTAATATTGATTTTTGTTCTTTTATTTTTTCACCATATAAATTTAAGAGAGGATAATACTCACTTTCGATTCTCCAAATTAAAGTGTTATGTGTGAAATCAAACTCAAATGAACAAATGAGGATAAGTTCCTCTTTTTTTTTTTTTTTCTTTTTCCCCATCCGTTTTTCACGTGAAAATGTACTACGGCACTTGTCGATTCTTGAGTATCAAACGATCACGAGCAAGGCAAGCCCTCCCCCTTTCCTCCACCTTACGAGGGTCACTACCGCTCTGGAGTCCCTTTCTGATAATAATGCAAGCCTCCGCCATCTTTCATTTAATGTTATACTCCCGACACAATCCACGTCGATTCTTGAAAGTGTGATATCGAAAGTGTTTTCAACCCTTCCAATTGACACATGCTACAACTGTCTACCGTTTCGTCCCAGAATGTCCGAGTCATATTGATTGATTCCGGGTTTTCAACGGTCGGTATAGAAGTTACAGATCGACATCGAAATTATTACGGGCATTTGGTGGCTGAGAACGACGACCGGAATGGCCGTTGGTCCCCGCCGTGCTATGTCAATTATCTTAGAGTTTTTCTTATTGGTTGAATTATTAAATGTTGAGTTGAATGCGCATCAGCCTCAGAGACATATACGCATCGTCAGGTTGCTCAGTATACACAAAGAGTTTATATCAGAATTGAATAGGGATGGGATATGGCATAATTTTATAAGTTTAATATATTGAATCGTATATTTAATAAATAACGATAATAATATGTTAGTAATAACTATAAATCAAATATCTATCATAATATATGAAATTTAATAATCATTATAAATTTAAGTTTAATAAAAATATAATGTGATATTAATGTTATTTTTTAAAAATGAAAATAGGGATATATGAGGTTTTTTTTCTTTTTAAATAATTTTAATCTATTCGATTCAATTATTGGTTCAGTTGAGTTTGACAATTGAACAAAAAATCACCGGTTTATATGGATCTGACTGAATTTAGAGTACACTTAGATTAACAGTAAATTGGATCAAGTGGCCGTCTTATTCCTAGATGAACTGATTCAATCGACCAATCTGTCCAATTTTAAAAATTATTATTTATATTATAATATTTTATTTTAATTTTTTTTAGTTTCTTACCACTTGGATCTTATCTATCTGATTTTAAATTCTCTCTTTTTTCTCTATTAATTAAATTCCGTCCTTGATGTTTGACTGTTCTTCATGTTCTTCTTCTTGTTCTTGTTGTTGTTCTTCTTCTTTTAAATCCTTAAAATACATTACATAAATAATCGATGTATTAAAAATAACCTTATGGATATACTATGAAAAAAAAATAAATTTGGTACAATAATAACATACTCAATATAACACTCAGTGATTTCATGGTTAAATTTTAGGTTCCCGGTGCCCCTTAAGCCTCTCTTCCTATTTATTGTCCCTTTTTAGGGCAGTAGCAGACTGCCTTACCAGATGCGCTTCCTGATCATGGTCTCTGGATATCCACTTGCATTTGACATCATCAAAAGCAGACATAAGCTTCTGATTCTGATGTCTAACAGTACTACACACATATATATTATATGGACCAGTGGAGGTCAATATTGCTTTCAATGCCCTGGACTGTTTTGTAGGGTGTCTGGGTGGGATTGCAGCCTGCTGCCCCATCCTTCAGCTTCTGCCATTTTTAATGCCAGGAGAACTGCTCTGGCTTCCGCCTGGAGCGGGAGCTGCGTCCTGTCCTGTGCTTCTGAACCCCATGCCATTGCGTTGATTCTTCTGTCCCCTTTCCGAGCAATTGCAGCCACTCCAGGGCTGCCGCCTCATCTTCTTTCCCTGCAGCGTCAGTTTTGACAATGATGTCGGCAGGCGTCGGCCTCGGAGCTTCATGCTGCACCGCCGAATATGCAGTCGTCGATGTTCCTGTTGGTTCTTGGATCTTAATTGCACAGCAAACCTCCTTTTGGTTGTCTGTCTGTAATCAGCTTTGACCATTACTTGGATTAATTGTGATTGATTAGATCCACCGCACCACCCCCCACACACCCCTTTTTTGTTTTTGTTTTTGTTTTTTAAATGTGTGGAGCTGTAGAAAAAGGAAATTGAATTCGACTGTCTGCAATCGCAAAGATCCAAAAACCGCGTAATCAGAAGTCACCGTCCAACACCTACCACCGCCACGAAATCTTTTCATGTCTGTCCGCACCCGCCAAACTCCAAAGCCGCGTTCACACCTGTACACTCTTCACATGCCCTCTCACATTGCCTGTTTCCCTGCTTCGCGCTCGCAACTCCCTCCATGGACTCGCACCCTCTCGGGCCGCACATCATCTCGCCATGTGTCGCCACGCCACTCCATCGCAGTCAACCGCGTCCCCGCCCTCGGGTTTTGAACCGTCGCCGGTGCCGACCGCTCCTCCTCCCCCTCGTCCTCCTGATTAATTTAAGGGATGAGTTTACCCTACTTTAGCTTCACACTTGGAGAAATACGAGACCATGATCAAGTAAACTAATAGAGACCAAATCAACTATGAGTATGTATGTCCTTATGAATTATGCTGCTAATGGGTTCTCACTGAATGAATATGGAAATTGGCTTTTATCTTCTCCCTGTAAAGCTGTGTTTCAAAGATTAATAGTTCCACTAATATGAATGGATGGAGATAGTTTAATGCAAACTTTATATACATATATGTATGTATAAAACAGTCTCAATTAACTAATGGATGGGAAAAACAAGAACGTTTCTACGGGGGAGAGAGAGAAGCAAGGCTCATTAATTAATGATCATGACGTGGGGCAATCCAATTGGTTGTAGTTGGGATTCCACGGGGTAAAATATACACCGATTCGCACATTATAGAATCGCAACTTGCAATCATAGCTGTTAACTCAGGACATCCTCCTCAGTTTGTCTACCGCCCCGTTCACACTGCCACCGCCCTTCGTCTCTGCGTCAAACAGCCCCGCACATTTTAACTCCCTACAAGATCCCGAGAAGAAAAGAGGAGAGGAAGGAGGAGAAGAAGAAGGCTCTGGACTTTCAGCCTTCTCCAGTGAAGGAAATCCATCCCAAAATCCGTGATTTCGATTCATGAAACTCACTTCAATTTCAGACCCACAGGACCTCTCCTCTATCTACGACTTCCTGCAGCAGATGAATGAGCCCGCCGCTGCTACAAGCCCGGCCGGGAAGCAGAGGAGGCGGGGGAGCTTCAGCGACGATGACGAGGAGGACGATGACGAGAAGAAGAGCAAGAACTTGAAGGGTATAATTACTTCTCTGTCCCTCTTGGAGGACCAGGAGAGGGAAGATTCGCGGGAACGGGAGATTGCCGCCGTGGAGGAAAAGCAGCTCCTTGAGACCAATTACAGGAAGAAAACACGGGCCATGGTCGATTTCTACTCAAATCTCGAGGGTTATTATGCGGAAGACGAGGAATTGGATCAGTCGAGGCGGAAGAAATCGCGGGCTCTGGCCGGGGCTATTGCGACGGGTCTTGCGGAGGAAGGGATTGCTAAGAAATCGGAGAAAGGAGGAAAGAAGTCAGCCGGTGAGGGAGGGCAGAGCAGGCGGCTCTGGGTCAAGGACCGGTCCAATTCTTGGTGGGACGAGTGCAGTCGATCCGATTACCCCGAGCACGAGTTCAAGAAGGCCTTCCGGATGGGGCGGGAGACTTTCGAGATGATCTGCGAGGAGCTCAGCTCTGTGATCGCGAAGGAGGACACCACCCTGCGGAGCGCGATTCCTGTCCGACAGAGGGTCGCCGTGTGCATCTGGCGGCTCGCCACAGGGGAGCCCCTGAGGCTCGTATCCAAGAAGTTCGGGCTCGGAATCTCGACCTGCCATAAGCTGGTTCTCGAAGTATGCTCCGCAATCAAGACCGTCCTGATGCCCAAGTTCCTCCAGTGGCCCGATGAAGATAGCTTGAAGAAGACAAAGGAAGAGTTCGAGTCGGTCTCAAGCATCCCAAACGTTGTGGGATCCATGTACACAACCCACGTCCCGATTATTGCCCCGAAAATCAGTGTCGCAGCTTACTTCAATAAGAGGCACACTGAGAGGAACCAGAAAACTTCGTACTCGATCACATTGCAAGGTGTCGTTGACCCGAGAAGGGTGTTTACTGATGTCTGCATAGGGTGGCCCGGTTCCATGCCTGACGATCAGGTGCTGGAGAAATCGGCCCTTTACCAGCGTGCCCAAGGTGGGCTCCTTAAGGGCGTCTGGATTGTGGGTGGATCGGGATACCCGCTGCTCGATTGGGTCCTTGTGCCGTACACCCAGCAGAACCTTACATGGACCCAGCACGCATTCAATGAGAAGATCGGAGGGGTTCAGAATGTCGCTAAGGATGCATTTGCAAGGCTCAAGGGTCGGTGGAGCTGCCTTCGGAGACGGACTGAGGTGAAGCTCCAGGACCTCCCGGTGGTGCTCGGGGCCTGCTGCGTCCTTCATAACATCTGTGAGATGAGAGGGGAGGAGTTGGATCCTGAATCAAGAATTGACATCATGGATGATGAGATGGTCCCGGAAGTTGCATTAAGGTCAGCGAGCTCGATGAAGGCGAGGGACTCCATTGCTCACAATATCTTGCACCATGGACTTGCAGGCACTTCTTTCCCGTAATCCCCGCCGCCACCCCCACAACATCCCCAACACCACCGTTCACCCCCCACCACCACCACCACAAAAAAAAAAGCCATTTTGTTGGTTCTTTTATGAAAAGACTACTGTAATTCTTTCATGTATGCTTCTCTTTCTTCTTATAGTTGCTGCTCTGTTGCTGTAGGAATTTACAACACATTAGACCATAGTCTGGTTCATCGTAGTTTGTTGGGGCAACTCCAAGAGAAAATTTGTTGTGATCTGCCCTTCCGCCAAATCAAAGGGTGGTTCTTCTTGTTGTAACCTTTGACACCACACTTGAAACCAAAATAAGATTCGAAATGAAACTTTATTTATTGTATCCTTATGTTGATGCTGCTGCCATCTTTACGTCCACTGCAATGAGTACTGGACTGTGCTATTGTCCAAGGACTGGCAATGCTTTGGGTTACCAGTTTTAGCTCTCTCTTTAACTGTATGTTCAGATGGAAATTACTCAAGGTGACAGTTCATACTTGCTTCATATAGATGTCAGTACTTTTGCATATAGCTCTTTGCTTTACTTCTCTGTTGCAGTTTTCCTCATTTATTTGTGAATTATCTTTATCCAAAGACAGTTCTGTGTCTGTTCGAAGAAGATCGATGATGGACATTCTCTCCATTCTCGGCCTTTCTTTGTTTGGAAACTCCTTGCATTCAAATTGTTCTGACAGGTGCATAATTGATCATTAGGGAACTACACTAGTTAGATCATGGAATTCATTTCGCGAGAATTCTTAGGAATATCTAAATCAAAGGTTTGGCAGTTCCTAGGATAAACATATATCTAGAAATCTAAGCAACCTCTGCCCTGTACTGTACAGCCTTTTGGTTTCATCCTCAGCGGGCCAAGCTGAGCCTTGCATTATGTTGTGTATTACTAAATCAGTTTATTGTTCATTTTTCTACCATTTCTGTTATAGATTTGGATTCTTCATTTTCGGTAGTATATGGAATGGCTGTATGGTGGACCAGCTGGAGAACGATCTCTGGAGGCCATTTTCAAATTTCAAGAGTCATAGTAACGGGAAGCCAAGCAATCATGCGCTGTGGAACTTCCTGGCAAGTTTTTATTCACTTCTGTTTGAGGCAGCACGACCCGTTAGATCAGTTGACAGAGACAGGGTGATCAATAGTCAGTCTTTAGCAAAAAAGTAAAGCTGTGGGAACAGAATATTAAAATTGTTTGGTGGGAAGCTTTGAAATTGTATCCTTACATAAGGCCCTGTTCGTCTGTAAAACTTGTATAATAAGAAAAGCCAGGCGTAGTTCTTCAGAAGACCTATGCATCTGCAACTTGTGTAATGGAGATCTCTAGAAGACTACCCCACTGTGAGGGGGCCTGGAAGATCCAAAACCAGCAGCAACCCTGTTCACAGCCATAGAAATTGCAAGAAACATCGATGGAGGTATGCTTCAGCTCGGATGCAGCAATCGGAGAAAATCCGGAGATCCGAAGATTGCGCGTCTACAGTTCTGGATGTAGTCCACTCAGTCTCACCCCCATTGGAAAACATTCGATCTACGGCCCCACTCAGCATATTGTTTTGACTATGTGTTTTAACCCTTTTGTCACATCTTGATTCTTGGATCGTAGACTACATCGCCAGAAGCTCCAATTTTGCTATATAGGCAAGCTTTGGCAGCACGTTGGTCTAATTGCCACCGACAGCCACTCCTCCAGAAATCTGCTCAGCAAAGTACAGGTGCAATTGGCCCAGTCGTAACCTTGATTCCAATTTGCTATTAGTGGAATCAACGTTCAGGGAGAGAGAGAAAAAAAGAAAAGAAAAGAAGAAGCCCAGGCACAGTTCTTAGAAAATGATTTATGGGCAGACTCAACATACTTGACCCTCTAAATAGGAAAAACCAGACTTCTCAAATCTCCTCACCTTCTCCAGTATCATCTCAAAGAGTTCCTGGAAAAATCAAACAACTCAATGTGATTGATCTCAAAATTGTGTTCACGGGCATCTTTCTCAATCTACATTTACCTATACAAGACGATACACTACTTAGTTTTTAAAGATAATTCTTGATATCCCTCGTAAGTATATTTTAAAACAAGTAAGTCATGAAATTGCAGAAGATGATGCTCTGAGCGAGAAAGTAAACTTACAGAATTCCCGTAAAAATTCCATCTAAGATTGTGCTTTCGATCCCGATTTTGGTCATCGACCATGTTATACACCATTGTCATTCCTGACACCGACTTCAAAATCACCATGAAGTCAAGCCAGCAAGTCCGCAACTTCTCTTGCTCTCTACGTCGGTGAGAACGTTTTAACCCACATCAAACTTGAACGTCAGAACAATATTTACCCCTGCAGACCGAGTGACATCAATCATTGACTGACTCTCTAGCGTTCCACAATCCTTCTCCACTATCATCGACGAGTAATACAGATTCTCGATTACTTTCCACCTGGGATCGTCGACCTGCATCTGCTCACCTCACCAACGTCAAGATCATCCAATTACTTTTTACTTAAGTCGACTCCTTGAGTGCTGTCATGGAGTCGGTTTTTCCTTGTAGAACATATGGCTCATTCAGCAAAATGCCTCTGCGACGCCATGAGAGCTTCCCTCGGCATCTTCAAAACCCCGTGTTGACACCTCTGCGTAGACCTAACTTATATCAAGCACCCCAAAAGGATCAAATTCCCTTTAGCATCAGAAAAATGTCACACTATGATGTTGTAGTGTCCACACACTACCATCTTCTAACTCGATCCAAACTTCTTCTGCCCCGACAATATCGCATATCTAGCCACTGCTCGTGAAGATCTTTCCACCTCCTACGTGCCAATAAGCGATGAACATCCTCCGTATCCTTATTAGACATGGAGAATACTCCCTGAACCAAGAAACTTGACCAGTTGCCTAATTTAGAGGCTACCGTGGCAATGGAATGTCCCTTACTAGTCAGTCACTGCCTATACTTCAATCCTCCGCCGCATCGCAATATTTATCAACGTTGCACTTGTACTTTGACACGGACAATCTCTCGTCGAGTGGTCATTTTAGCTGCAAATCCAGTAAGACTCGTTTTTAAATCCTCCGCATGTACATATTGCTCGAACCCATTTCATCTGATCTATATCATCGAAACCAAGTCTTCACCAATATTCTCACAATACTCCTTCAATTCCAGAAATTTGCACGAACATGTATAGATGCGGGCAGAAGCACCCAAAAACTCATTTTTCTCGCATATGCATAAATGTTGACATAGATGATGACGATGGGGTGATGAGTTTGGGTATAGGAGAGGATGGAGATGAACGTGTAGTGGACCTTTCTGTGTTGCTGCCATGATGCCAGAGGAATCTGACAGATGTAAAAGCTTTGAGCGTACGTATAATGAAGGCACTTAAGGGGAAATAAGCAAAGCAAGAAGAAAGAAAGAAGAACCTAACCAAGGTAAGTGTGCCTACACTGAGACAGAAGAGACCACAGCTGCTGCAACTGCGGAAGAGAATTATACACGTGACAGGTATCATACCAGCTCAATTTCATAATTATACCCACGAATGCAAGCTTGGAATGAAACTTAAGTTGCATCCTAAGCTACCATGGGATTAAATGATCGTAGCTTGCAAAGCAGCAAAAATGAAGTAATTTTTCTGCAGCTTGAATAATTATGAAACTCGGAATGTATAGCTTCAATGAGCAGTAGAAACTGTTCTAAGGAAAACCAAATGCCAGAGGGGGAGGATTTATTCACTTCTTCTTGAACAGGAAATGTGCGACCATCCACTCATCTCCGTTGCGGTAGCCGAAGAGTTCAGCCACAGCAATGAAGAATGTTCTCCAGTAGACAGTCCACTTCACAGCCAAGTCCTTCCCGTATGTGGCCTCCATTATAGGCTTAATAGAACCCAAATTCTGATCCATTCTCCTTAGCCATGCTTCACTGCAAGAAACAAACAGCAACCTTTAGATCATTAGATTTTAGTTTCATAATGGAAAATCACGAAAAAGAGGGAAAAAATTGTTTATAGATGAGAATGATGTTGGTCTCACCTTGTTTGTGCGTAATGCTTTCCATTAACTAGCCAGTGGTCAACAATGGAAACATCATCCTGCACTTACCAGATACATATATAAGGTCCTCATGTTTCCCATCACATGGATATAACAAAAAGCTCAACATTTGATTTATGCATCTGATAGTGTAACTCAGGAAAAGTCTCTCCCCACTTTCCCCAGTGTAACACACCAACATGGCACTCTTATCAGTTGGATCTTTGAAAGCATGATATATTTGGTAACCATAAGGTAAGAGACATTGCCTGGAAATAAAGGAGCAGGTTTGCGGCTGGCATGGTTCCACCAGTGAAGAAATATCTAGTAATCCAATCATCTTCATTTACATCCTAAGAAAAACCACTTCTATAAGCTCAGAGGAGGAAAGACAACAAAATTCTTTCACCAATAGAAGCAAAAGAGTTTAGCTTTGAAATAGTAGCAGTTCAACCTCAAAGTGGTAAGCAAATGCTTTGTGACAAAAGTAATGCACAAAAAGAAGGCTGTCATCTTTCATCCACTTTGATATCTTGTTGAGGAGACCCTGATAGTTCTTCATGTGCTGCAAAACAAAAGGGTAAAGAGATTGTCTAATTCAAACACTATAGCTTTCACCAATGAAATTTTGTTAACTCAAATGTACCTCAAACATTTCAATGGAGAATATTCGATCATAAGATGCATCCATTTCAAATGTGCTAATATCTGCAACAATGATCTCTACATTGCTCAGTTGAAGATTCCTGCGACAAAAAGTGCCCTGATCTTTATCAGATTGCAAAAGGGGGCATTATAGAATCTGACAGATATCTGCTTACATAGCAAACTTGATATGTGATCTAATTTATGTTTACACACAAATCCAAAAATACGAACAATTAGACATAATGATTTATTACTGGCACTGGTCCATAATATGAGCCTTCTGTGTGCTAGAATTGCAAATTCCCGTAATCTTGCACTTCCTATAGTTCTGTGCAATGTACATAACAAGGGAGCCCCAGCCGCATCCAACATCAAGGACAGTTTGGCCGTCTTTCAGTTGTGACCTCTCACAGTAGAGCTCCAACATTGCTCTCTCAGCATCATCTAAGCTCACTGATTTATCAGAAAAGTAGCAGCAGCTGCATGTTTTGAAAGGAAAAAGATGATGCCAATGAAGATTATTAACAGAAAATTTTCTACATATATGAGAAAATCTTTGTATGAGATTGATTATAACGCATTGAATGATTGCATGTTCTTGAATCACAGAAATCTTCGTCATAGGTTAAAGTACAACACTGCCACGAAAGAGAGACCAGGGAAAAGAAAAACAGAGCACGAAATCCGAAAAGTGGAGGAACCTGGCCGATGTCCTCCATTAGTCCTTTTGGCTAAAGAAGGCGAACAACAAAAGGGTGTTCTGGTCAATTATCAGTGGTACATTGTTCCTCCACAAGGACCCCATTTTTTACAATAAAGCAGAAATTGGATGGATCGTACATAAAAACCAAAAATAACGGAATCAATAATCAATGATGTACTGGCAGAGCAGAAAAGTACCTATATTTGAGATGCTTCCCGAGAACGAGCTTGAAGAAGGAGGTCGGTAGTTCATAATGTTGTTCCTTTGGCTTCTCAGTGTTGATAGCAATAGGCATTTCTCTAAGTGCTGGAAGAGCTGTATCGCTCAGCAATGATCTCGAGGTAGACAGTAGATGGAAATAGATATAAAATAGAAGAATGAAAAATGTGGCAGCGACAAATCACCACCGCCTAACAGAGACATAACAACCTTGGTTACAAAATTTGAAACACCCGTGACGCCATGCTATCCACTGAGGAGCAAAATTCACCAATACGTTATGAAAGGCCTTGTTTTTGTCATCAAGGTTTCATCGATCAGCGTGACACAGACACCATCTTCGACTCTAAAGCCATCTATTCTCATTTCTCATACAAAGCATAACTACTTCACAGGTCGCTAGAGCAAAAAATTAAGGCCACAACAAAGCTGAATATCGAGATACCTACAAAGGGCTATCTTCCATGAGAATGCATGGTAATTACCAGCAGCCCACTGCAATTGGCCATGCATTTGACGAAATTAAATCTCGGTGGCATAAGATTTTGAAAACACAACGGTCTATCACTCAGATGCTCAACAGTGGTTGTGTACCGAAATTTCTCAGCGGTAGACGCTTAACATTCTGCGGTGATAAGTATAGAAAGTTGAGATAAACCGAAGGAACATGGCAGCTGGACGGGAGTAATTACAGCGGACGAAGTGGAGGAGTTCAGAGAGCTGCAGCTCGGAGGAAGGCCGGTAGCAGGAGCGGAGGCGGGCGGCCAGGAGCAGCCTCGTGAACCGGCGGATGACAGCGTCCGGCAGCAGGTTCCGCTCCAGTGACGCCAGCATCACCTTCACAGTCGCGTCGTAAGGCAGCTGCATTATACTCTCCATCTCTCTGTCTCTCAGCCGAAGACGAAAAGCACAAGGTTTTCATTTTCGTCCAATGAAAGGGAATAGATATTCAAGTTAATTACGTAAAAGTCGGCCAAGTCGACGGGATAGTGTATATATACACATATATAATGGATTGATATGTTTGGTTCGTTGAAATTAATTATGTATTATTAAATTATATAAATTTACCATAATTAATGTGGCATGAGAAATTGTCAGCCATACACTTCTAGATTATTTTACAAGTGGAGAGAGCTCGGTGACGTCCGTGAACTTGGGGTGGGGGTTTGCTGCCGCGTGACCTCTGTCGGGCTTCACGTTTACAGCAGATACTGTGAAAAAATGGCTCAACACCATTGAATGAAATTCTTATGGTAACTAATGTTTTGTAACATAGTTTGTCTGAACGTGGAAATGGAAGAAGCCCGTGAAAGCTCTTCCCCAGCTCTCACGCACACCGGAAATTTTGCAACTACAGAAACTAGACATGATTTCCTGTTCGATTACTTCCCTCAAAAAATGGTCTAGCTTGCTCGACTACTTGATGTTCGTAAATCGTTACTGATGAACAGCTCTCTTTTTCTTGCTTTCACTGCATTCGCAGAGTGACTGATCGGTTGTTTAACCTGTAGTTGCCAATCATTACATCGTTTAGCATATTCATCCGGGCAGCTGCGGGATCGAGGTAATTGAATCATAAAACAAATCCAACGTTTTCCCAGTATTGCCGATAGATATGCAAATCTTCCTCCGTGTGAACTGTGCGTAATCGACAATACACTATGCCAAAGGAATACTGAAGGATCTAATCCCGTCAGAAAGTGCCTGCCTGTAAAGTCTGTTCGCCATCGGAGCTCTGCGTGTTCCTCATAAAAAAAAAAAAAAAACATTTGTGTGGACCTAGGGGCCTTGGTGATTGTGGACACCTTCGTATGTTGTTATTACGTACCTCGGGTCTTCTGCATCTCTCTCGACTCTCTTCTTTATGGAGCAACCTTCAACTGCACACTTGTAGTAGTTCCTGCAGATTATCACATGGCATAACTATCATACATTTGTTTAGGTACCAACTGAAGAAAACTATTCCCTTTATATCCCCTTTTGCCCCTTCAGAGGTATGAATCGTGCTTGGTATAAAACGAAGTTCAGAAGAAGTCTGCTATCGATTAGCTTTCTCGATAAAGGGACTGAAGGGAGCCAAGAGCTGGTTGGATTTCGAATCTGGGTTCTGCGGTTAAGCTCAAATGGGTTGAAACAGACCTAAGATGGACACATGATTCGTCTTGGCACTAGATCCGTTTATAAAGATGTAATCAGATCCAATCATGATGTATAGTGCAGGAATTTAACATAAAATGTGAGGATAGTAGATGTTTCAGGAAAGTTAAATGCGGTAATTCATAGATTAGGGTCACGAGAATGAATTCATTCTGCCTACAACTTCAAGAGGGTATCGAGTTTGGCTCATCGACCGGGGGAGCATGACGGTGGAAGAAGTAGCTGATGAGAATAGAAGCAGTCGAGGGCAAGAGGCAGCCAGGAGAGAGATCGACGGTCAAAATGGTCGCTGGCGAAGGATAGGTTCTAAATTTGTGCCATGATCCATTTCACCTTATGTAATTTTTGCCGTGAGAAGAGAATCTAATAAAACTATTTCGTCTTTGTCACGTTAATTTTGTACCTTGGATTTGGGCTATTCTTCACCTTCTTCTTGCCGTACTTTCTCCACTTGAACCCGTCGTCCAAAATCTCCACCTCGGACTTTGTCCTGAACGCAAATCTCTCTTTAGCACCCGTCGTCTCCTTCCTGCATTCGCCTGTTTGGTTGAAACAGAGCGGCAAATCATAATCCAAGGAGCCGTAGATGAATCGGGTACATTTAACACAAGATGACCACACAGTGAACTGGCATAGGCAAGGAGTAGCGATATGCTTACTAGAGCTGGGTCCTTCCTGGACGGCACCCGTCTGGGTAGGGTTGCTGATATTGAGGGGTAGATACGGTGGGCACTCCAGATACATGGGCGCCACAAGAACGGGATCGTCACCCTCCGGCCGATTGTCAAAGGTAAAGATCTCATCCGAGAGGCCGATGTTGATTGACTGGTCGGTGATGTCCATATGTTCGGAATATCCCGATGACAGGAACTGGAAAGTGTTGGACATGTTAGGACCTCTACTATACTTACCGTTACTTCGCAAAGTCCTCGCAAGTTGTGTTGAAATTGGAAATACATGATGTGGTGGTCATTGCCTATATATATATATAGAGAGAGAGAGACATTTGAAAGCTCTTCTTTACGACAACGCATGTCCTGCAACAATTAGAGGAGGTTCCTATGTTAATTCTGATGTGAAATGCCCTCAGAAATACTTCGTTGTTGGGCCCGCCTCGCAATCCTACGTCACCAACTCATAGTTGATCGATCCTTTTCTTGACTCGATAGATGAGGTGAATCATGATTCCTCTCCAACTAAAAGTCATGCATGTGAACACGAGCTTTACTTGGCTCGGATCATGTGGTGGGCACTGTTTGTGGGGGTGAGTTTTTCCAAGAAACAAATCGAAAGAGAACCTTCTAAAATGACTTATTGGAAAAAACCAACCTATTCAGGGGCTAGTGGATTAGGGGGCCGCAAGGAGACAGAAGACTCGGAGGACTTGAAAAAACAAAGGGGTGGAATGTGTACGTGCATCTGTGGGCGTGAGTGTTAGGATACAGAGGATGCCTTATCGTTGCCCCCACGTACAGAGAGTACTCTTCACTGATCAACGTACGTGGGGGGAATTCGAGTCAAAATGTGATAAAAAGATCACGCACACTCGTATCTTTGTTAGTGGTCTCTAGGAGTATCTCTGTGTACATCAAGATGTTGTTGCAGAAAGGAAGAAGGGAAGAGCGCTCGCAGTTGTTTTTAGGGGCCGTAGACGAGCCTAAATCAATGGGAAGACTTTCGATCGAGGAGTCCATCAAGGACATCGGGGTCTTAAGTAAAAGGGGTTTTCCACATCATGTGTACATTCATACTGGCTGTGCACGTAGTAGACGTTAGCTGTATTCGTAAGGATTGGTGTGTACACAAGAATTCAACCTACGAGACCTCATCAACGTGGACCTCCCCCATGATGCTGTCGTAGTTAGGCTGCCAGCCTCAGTGCCGACAATCGGCTAGCACACCGAGCCACCGCCATTCCTTAATTCTTTGCCCTGGTCACACTCTTCTCGAAGAGGGGAAGGCAGGCACGGGCAGCAACGACCTAAAGACGTACACCAGTTACGTCGTACCTCGTGGGTCTTACGCAAGATGGGAAAAATATAAATATAAGAGGCTTTGGGGTCAACTGTTGTCGTAGATTATTAGACTCAATATATATATATATATATGTATGTATGTATATATCTTGACTTTGATTCGGCAAAGTTGTATGACTGCAGTTGATTCCTTATTCTGTATTGTTGCTAATTGACCCGTATATCTTGTGCGAAGTGCCAAAACCCTTGGCTCGATGAACCAGAGAACAAAGAAATCTACCTCCACGGAGTCAGCTCTGATGAATGCGACCGGGGAGATGTCGTTATCTCTGTTGACCTGGAAAATTGGTGCGAGGCAATCGGCACCCGACACTGTCGAGCGATTCGAATTTCTTCCTTTAATTGGATCCGAGTGACAGACCAGAACAGAACATGCATGTGCGTCGACAGGGTCCTCTATCCTAGACCTACCTGATCCCCATGCCCGATGGTCTAACCTCCTTTTTAACACGCTGCGTGAGAGAAGGGCAGTTGACAATGCCCTGTCCGCCAGGCCGTCTAGCATAATCGTCTCGGACCTATGACAAATAAACTGTTTATTTTCCAGGTTATCTGCGTTGGAAAGTTACGAAATTTTTACGATCCGGTCATTAAGATCTTCAACATCTTGATCAACCGCTCGTAATAATCCAAGGTTTAGTGATCAATGAATAGTTTAGTCATGACTGGACGCTTTGGATCATTAAACAACTTTACCCAATTACTCATAATTAATAATACATATAAAAAAAAAAGAAGAAAGTCACAGATGACTCGTAATAACTATTAAATATCGTAAAATTTTCTGAACCACCGACATGCTTCTTAGTTTTTCTACGGACGAGACGATTCCAATATGTGTCTCCTGTTTTTACACGATGAATATTAGGCATCCGTCAAAATCATTCGACTCCTCCGCGGGGCAAAAACTGTCTCAACATCGAGATCGTTCCATGAATTCACACTAGTGCAGAACGTGACAAAATGTGCCTCTTCTTCTTCTTCTTCTTCTTCTTCTTCTTCTTGTTGGCATATGTAGCGACTCAAAGGTCATCAGTCCACGAAGACGACACATCCTGATTGATTTCAACCCAATTCTCATCACTATTCTACGCCACAGTTTAACACAAGAGCAGCTTGTTCTAATGGCTCGGTCGTAATTTTCTTTTCCGTACGTTCTACTCCTCTAAGCTTTGCTAAGATTATAGTAATCGTTCTGTCAGCTGCTGGAGCCCTTGCAGCTCTTCTTTTACCCTGCCTCTTCTGGCTCCCCCTGCTATGATGACAATCACATCCACGTTGGAATTTAAGCAAAATCAAAATGTGGGAGCGAATATACACACATCCATAAATAAAACACGTACGTCAAACCGGATCGTATGAAAGCAACTTCTGTGCGTGCTCATCCTTCAGGGTTTTTGGGTCTCGTCGGATTACATGTATTTACTCAATCTTTCGGGTCATACAGGACGGTCCAATGCATGTGGCTCAATGCAAGGCATATTCGACCCTTCGCATTTAGGAGCTTTCCACCTTCCAAGCGAGACGAGCTGAAAGAAAATCATATAGAACAAATATATCATCTTCCAAGTGATTTCAAACGCATCGAAGTAGCTCGTTCATGAGCGAGGAATATTCCGGCTGAGTGCTGCCTAACAGTAGGTTCCCATGTCCCGACATTCCTGGACCTTACCTGACATATGGCCTTGAAAGTGTCATTAAAACAAGTAGCAATCCATTAAAACTCAAGAAATTTTCATCCAGATATTAAAGAGTTGGTGGATAGAAAGAATAAGAAGAAGAGTGAAATAAAAAAAATGATAAATTTATCTGTGAAATCAAATTAAGAATTTGTCTTCATCCTAATGTGAAAGTAACATCAATATCACTTAAGGTATAGTACATTTCCTTAATAAGATGAGGACAACTGGAATCTCGTACAAAGCTCGCCGCGAAGTGTACATATTGATGCGATCCACCTGGTTAGTAGTACATGACAAAGTGGTGGAGAAAGCTCATTGGCGTCGGGCTTGTCTTCATGCACTGGTTCTCAAGCTGATCGATAATCATTTTATAAAATCATTAAAGGCTATTTTATTGCTAGGGATTGTGTTCGTTAACTGCATGTTGGTAATAAACTATTGTATTACCGGGAGAGTAATACCGGGAGAGTGCTATATGCTTTTGTCGACTCAGTGTTTCAATCTGTGGATCAACCATTACTTCCATCGCAGGTGCGTATCCATGCTCAGACAATAGTATCGATCCATAATTCATTTTTTTCCCAGTTGAGTCAAGTCTTGGTAAACAACAATATTTTCTAGCGCAAATGTCATCCAATCATGAAAATCCAGTTCTGATATAACGTTTGGCAATAATATGCATCGTGTTAATTGTTCTCTCTTTCTTTTTAATAATGTCAATAGAGGAACTTTGCACCAGTTGAGGAGATTGGTGAGGCAGTTGAAGTCTTCTGTATTGAAGGAGAGACGCCTCCTGATTTTCCCGAGGGAGTCTTCATAAGAAATGGTATACCCAAAACGCGTTAAGTGCTTTCGTCTTCACACATAACTCTACTTGTTGCATTCTCATATTCAGTGGACTGTGAGAATATCGTTTATACGTAATTTCAGGTCCTAATCCACTATTTGGGGGCTTAAAATCTACGAAATCAATCTTTGGGGAGTCGAGCCATACTTGGGTAGAGGGCGAAGGAATGCTCCATGCAGTGTATTTCACGAAGAGCTCATGTGGAAACAATTGAACCCTGACCTATAAGAACAGAGATGTTGAGTCTCTGACGTTCAAGATGGAGAAACTTAGACAGAAGCCTGCCTTCCTCCCAGAGGCGGAGGGAGATCCTTGGGCCATCATGGCAGCTTACTTCCTCAACTTTGTATGCAATCATATGAACACCATTTCCTTTCTCTCTTTTTCTTGCTTCAATTATGCATTGGAATCAACATTCCGGCCACATAAACAACTCACACAACAAATGATCGGTGCGTACACATACAAATGGGTGGCATTATGAGAGGGCCGTCTAACTCTGAAGGTTTTGTGTCGGGTGCAGCTTCGCTTTGGCATGGTAAACAAACATATGAGCAACACCAACATGTTCGACCATGCGGGTAAGATCTACGTGATCGCGGGGAATCATGTGCCCCAGGAAGTGGATTTGCAAACATTGGATACGCTTGGTGATTGGCAACTTAGTAGGACTTGGAATCAACCTTCAACTAGCCACCCAAAGGTAAATTTATGACTTATTCTCTCTCTAAATTGTCGAATTTATACTGTCAATACGGTGTCTCAAATATCTGGTACGAATGTCAGTGCTAAGAACGGTCTAGATTTCTCATCCAATTTTAAGTTATAGCCATTCATATAGTATGTCTCTGTGTCTATTCGTAGACTTCCTGCTGTGCCTTTGTTTTGGTAAGGCACGATTAGGTCATCACAAATTGTTTGGCTCTTACATAGATATTCACAAATATATGTCACAAGAAATGTCAAATTTTGTGAATGTAGACAAGGAATGCAGATGTACGTGTCTGTTTATCAATCGACATGCTCGATAAGTAACTAGTTGTGATTTCTGCGTTAAGATTGCTCCAAAGTCAGGCGGACTAGTCGCAATGGGGATAAACGCAAGGAAGCCTTACCATGTTGTGGGAGTAATTTCAGGTGATCTCCTACGGTTAACTTAAAAAAAAAAAAAGCAACACAGTTCTTCATGATTTAAAAAGAAAATAATTACAGTAAAAATCCTATATATTCGTTATTTTTTTACACTTGAGTCATATACATTTTAAAGTGACTCTTTCAATTGTATACATTTTGTTCCGTAATATATTTGAATCATAATTCTAATGATTTACTGACATGACATTTAACCACGCCATGGGAGCATGGCATGTTGACATATTTTTCATCATATCATCACACTATGTCGGAAGAATATTGTAGTATCAACATACCACGTCAGCAATTTATGCCTTATCGTTGTATCACATTAGCAATTTATATATGTGTCATCATGTCATATCAGTAAATAACTACCATATCATTATACCGTTAGAATTATGGCTCAAGTATGTTACGAAATCAAACATATAGAATTAAAAGAATTATTCTAAAATATATAAAATTTAAATTTAAAAAATAATAAACATATAAAATTTATATTATAAGTAGCCTAAAGGGAATAGAGAGTTTTGTTCACAACATTTGTTGCTGTTATCAACTATGCTTCTTTTCCTTTTGGCTAATCCGATTGTCAACCTGAGTAGTTAAGCGTCCATTACAGCGGGTTGATGGTCGGACTAAATTGGTGAACTTACTGTTTACCCTTGAAAATATTATCAGCTGATGGGCAAAAACTACTGCACGAGGTTGATCTAGGACTTCAGAGAAGCGTCCTCAGCCATGACATTGGGGTTGCAGATAGGTGAGCAGAATAGTGCTGGTGCTCACAGCAACATCTCCGTACTTATATTCATATTATCCTTTTCTTTTGTCCCGAAAATTGGTTCTTCCTGCAGCTCAAGCCCACCTCATTTGCAAATCCTTGGTTGGACTTTCCAGGTACAATGTAATCATTGATCATCCCCTCATATTTCACTAAAATAGACTCATCCAAGGCGGCCCGTAAGTACTGTTATTTCATGAGCAAGATCGCCTTTTTCTTTCCTGCCCTCCTCGTTCTGAAATAGAATAGAATCGTCTTATTCTTGACTGCATTCGATAGGTTATTGAAGTACGACGAGGGAGCCTATGCAAGAATAGGGGTCATGCCTCGGTTTGGGGATGCAGCTTCAGTCAGATGGTTCCACGTAGAGCCATGCTGCCTATTTCACGTCTTCAATGGTTCTGAAGATGGCGATGATGGGGTACCCCAACTGTGGATGAATTTTATGCTGCAAATATTACTGGTTGCCGCGAATTTCATTTGATGTTATTTCCTTACATTATTGTCGTTGTTGGTGCCAAGAAAAGATCGTTGTGAGGGGATGTAGGGCTTGGACGTCCGTGTTTCCGGGTCCTGATTGAGGGTCGAACAAGTTCGAAGGGTTCAACTTCACAGAGCAACCTCATGGCCCTGATGAGCTAACCAGCAAAGATGGCTATCTGTTTACTTGTCCATATGAATGGAGACGCAATTTTGAAACCGGGGAACTTTTCGAGTGAGACCTTACCAGAACCGATTTCTCCATGGATTTCCCATTCATAAACACGAAGTTTACGGGTCTGAAGAACAAGTTCGAGTTCACGCAAGTCATCGATTCCAAAGCAAGCTCGGCATGTGGTAACACAAATTAAATCACATGTTCTGTTTTTTAAAATTTATTTATCGATGTGTTTCTAGGGTTGAAGTTGCTGATGGATTTTACATCTTGATTGGCTCTCTCCTTCAAGGCATGGCTAAATATGGAGGACTAGCAAAATTGTACTTCGACGAACCGTGCTCTTGCCTATTCGAGCTACCGGAATAGGGATTATTCCTTCTCATATTATACCTGATCTAGTTTGATTGTAATTAAGATACCCATCAACTAATTGAGTGCTAATTGATTCTACTTCATCCGGAAACCGAGGACCCTACACAGTCGATGATGAAAGTTGAGTACCACAACTTCGAGGATAATACATATTGTAGCGGAAGTGTTTTTGTCCCGAGAAATGGTGGTTCTGCTGAGGAAGACGAGGATAGCGGATGGATAGCCTGTTTCGTGCATGACGAAGAGGAGGACATGTCTCAAGTAAGTTCTATACACCGGCCCATGTCGAAAAGGCCAGAATAACCAAATCTACAATTTTGCAGGTACACATTGTCGATTCGACGAGGCTCAAGAGTGGACCTGTGGCTAGAATTGCCCTACCAAAGAGGGTGCCGTATGGGTTCCATGGCGCGTTCGTGAGATTAGGAAGAATTGTATGAATAAACCTCTCTCATAAGCTACAGTTCCGCTGCAAATTAATTATTAGACTGTGTTTGCAATGATTCAGTTACTGGTGACCGATAGTTTTGTTATGGAGAAGAAATTCTGCCGATCAACTTCATATTTCCAATCTCACACCATAATATTTTTTTTTCCTTGTTGGAACATAAGCCCAGACGACAGTGATGGCGGCTGGTGAAGCAGCTACTTCCCTAATTATTATTCATCAAGACCCAAAAGCACTGGAAACTATTATTCATCACGGCACAGATTCAGCGATCACAGCATAAACTCAGCACAACGAAGTTGTTCAGGCAATTTTCACCTCGATAGTCTTGGGCTTCTTGGGCTCGGGAGGAGGCAGCTTCGGCACGGTCACGGTCAGCACTCCATCCTTGCAGACTGCCGAGATCGCCTCGATGTTTGCGTTCTCGGGCAGCAAGAACTTCCTCATGAACTTTCCGACCCTCCTCTCCATCCTCAGGTACTTCCCCAGTTCCCTCTCCTCCTCCCGCTTCCTCTCTCCGCTGATCTGCAGCATGTTGTCGTCCTCGACCCGAACCTTGATGTGTCCCGACCCGAGCCCGGGCATGTCGATCACGAACTCGTAAGAGCCCGGGTACTCCTTCACGTCTGCGGGGGTGGACACCATCGCCCTCGCATCCCGAACGTAGGCTCGAGATGGGGCGCTGGCGGAAGACTTGTCGGACGGGTCCTCCGGGGCCAGGTCCATCATGTGCTGGAGCGCCGTCAAGGTCGGGGAATCGAAACCCATTATCCTGAGATCCATTGGTCTGCGTAAGCCTCGATGTCTTGAGAGGTTGCTTCTGTCTCTTCCTTCGCTGTTGGCGGTCATGGACGTGGCGAGTGACGATTACTTTATAGGGTACAGAGGTTGACGGTGACAGTTGATGAGGAGGTTCCAGGAGTTTCTGGTTCCTGTCGGATATTTGTCAAACAGAATCATCAGAAACCTTGTGGTTGCAAAGTTCATGAACCTTCTAGACCGTCATGTAGAAAGATCATCTATGGGCCAACAATGGAGGCCCAGCCTCATGAGATCCGCGAACACTCATTTGATTCCTCAGGCGGCCTCTGCTTCACCTATTTTATGGACAGCAGTTTCTGCCCGCAGCTGACAATTCTTGTGGCTTGTATTTACGAAGAATACAGTTCGTCGAGTACAGGGCAAGGCAGTTCAAAATTTTTCTTGTTTGGGTCTTCAATCCCAGAGGTTTACACCAGTGGTCAAGGTCTCTCAAAGTACCATTTTTTTAATGTGATTATTCGGTCGAATGTTTCATTTACTTGGGGTAATAATGCCAATTAAGCCGGGTCTATTAAATTCGTTGTGAGCTCATAAGGAATCAGATCCATTTTCACTTAAAAGCTCAAGCTGATAGGTGGCGGGTATCCAACTTTCTTATAAACCCACAACGTTCTCTTCATTTAATCGATATGGGATCGTATATCTCAACACTCGCCCTCACGTGGCAACGTGGTCCAAGTCGGGCATTCTTCTTCCGATCTTGAACGAGAGTGACAACTGGCCACGAGTCGGGTAATTTTCTTCCGTATTCGAGTTTATAGTAATTGACCACATGTTAGGTTTCTGAACTCAGGTCAGGCGAGGTGCGAGCCCACTCGCTCTGATACTATGTTAAATTTATTGTGAGTCTTTAAGGGATCAGGCCCGTTTTCATTTAAAAACTCAAGCTGATAGGTGATGATATCTAATTTTTTCATAAACTCACAACGTTTTCTTCATTTAATCGATATGAAATTGTATATTTTATCAGCCGATTAAAACTAAAAACAGCACATATGTTTCTCTCGCTTAGACCATAATAATATACTCCAAATACATTAAGATACCTGTCTTTGTTCAGACAAGATTCCAACAACAAAATTATTCATCTTGATCCTAAAAATAATAAAAGAATACCCTAACCTAAGCCTCGAAACGGGCTCCCTTGTCCGGGAACAAGAGAACAGTCGTTGATCAACTACGGAGCTTCCGGGACTCCATAGCGGATTGCGGACATCTGTTGCTCCAGCCTCGCAATATCAGCCTGAGCAGCCTGTCTATCCCCGTGATTCTCTGAAGCTAACCTCGGTTGGAGCTTCAAGACCTGCCTCCTGAGGCTCCTGATCTGCTCCAGCCGAACTCATTTCTTGAGCAGAGATGTTCATCCAGAAAACCGAGAGAGAAAAAACGGAAAGGGAAGGGAAGAGGGACGGATAATGGAGGCGGACCTTTCTGTGCGGCCACCTTTTGAGCCCATCCCGCCTGCAAATCCTTTTAATGACAGTTGGGCACAAGTTTAGTTTCTCGGCTGCGATTTCGAGGGGGAGGTGAAAATAACCTGCAAGGTCCCTCAGTGTCAACTTTCCAGTCCTCTCCCTCTGCACTAATCCTCACCATTAGAAGATGTTACAACATCAGTGAAGGTAAGTACAGAAAAGCAAGATCAGTTTCAGGGCTGGAATATTTCCGGTTTTCTGATAAAGTGGAAAATTGAGTGAAAGCCAGTATCAGTATTGCTACGATTTCAAAACACACAGCGAGAAGTGGATGAACTTTCGGGAGAAACATGATGCCAAACTCAATTGCCCGAAACGGAAAACTGGTGGAAAAGGAAAACAGATTTCTGAAGCTTCCATTATGGAGAATATCCTATTTCATGGGACTTCACCCAAACACTGGCAAAATGCGACCGAGAATTGCTTTCTTCTGAAAATGGAGAATCATAAAATAGTCCCCAGTCCTTCAAAATTAAACAAAATTAAGATGTCCGAAGGGGAGGCTTATAACAGCAGAACCTGCACAGCTAGGGAGGTCCTAGGATTTGCCCCAGCCCGGTCATTCTTTGCAGGCTCTGACTGTTGGTTGGTCGGGGGAGCATCTTCTGGCGGTCGATTCCGTGTCTCTTCTGCCACTTATAAAATGAAAATTCAGAACTGAGTTCCGAAGATCAATGAGAAAGAACAGCTGTATTCCAATGTTCTAGCATTTGTTAAAGGGGACTGTTTCTTTAATTACCTGGTCTTCTTGGAGAAGGTTCGAGGAAGTCATCTGCACCGTCGAAGATAATATCGTCCCAAACCAAACCGATGCAAACGGCTTCATAATACATGGAGAGTGGATCTGGAATCAATTTGTACCCTGCTAGGCTCCTTTCTTCACAGTACTGCAGCAGAAATTGCTTCACATTCTCTATGCTCTTCTTGCAGAAACTGTCCCCAACCAGACCGACAGCATAACAGACAACAGTCGCTCAAAAGAAGTCAAGACAAGAAAAAAAAACATCAAAAGAAGCAACAAAGTTGTCATCTGATACTGCCGATGATGATTGCCGCGAAATTGACCGTTCACTGGGAAAAACACAACCCAAAATATCGATACGCACTCAAAAATTTGGTACTGATGCCCAGAAGAGGTAGATTGATCGCCTTGCTGGTTCTCAAGAATAGCATGGCAGATCATCCCAAGCCGCCCGTGCAGTTCCAGCCTCGTGGTATGGTTGCCTTCAATAAAAAAATAAACAAAAAGACCCGAAAATCGACATTCAGACTGTTTCACTAATTAATAGGCAAATGAGTAAGAGCCGGATGAATGAATTCATCCATCGATGTTTACCGTTCATGTGGATTATCTCCCGGAGCACGTGGCAACAACTGCAACTGTATGGGAGGGGCTGTACCGGCCACAAGGGCAGCAGTCTGGCATTCTCAAAGTCCATGTTCCCAGTGGAGGTGCTTGGTCCCGCACCGGCATTGCTCCCACCAGGACAAGAAAGACCACCTTGGCCATAACCGTGACTGGAACTGGCAAAACCCGTGCTCCATGCAGCGGGATTGTTGAACGAGTTACCAGCATTGTCCCCAGATGCTGCCGCCTTGCCCGACTGGGGGAAGCCGCTGTAATAGTCGCATGATGAGGAGGGGAGGCAGGGGTTAGGATCCGGTGGCAAGTGGGGATAGTAGAGGTCAGAGAGGGTGGGATTCTCTTCACTCTGGAACTCGTGGAGAAGGTGCTGCTCGGAAGTGTACATGGAGGAGACATCGTGCGGGTCGTGGTAAGGGACCACTGCCCGCGGGTCTCCCATTTGTCGTGGCCCCGATCGGGCAGACCTGCGCAGGTAACAGTGATTGTTCTGTGGGTCTCTCAGAGCATCAAGGCCAGGCGTTTGATGGCGTGTTTAAGGACCAAATGAAGGGGAAGACTCCTGTTTCCTCAGGTTGTTATCATCGGCTAAGTTTTCAATGAAAAGGCGCGAATGAGCAGTTAATAACCGTTAGGAAGACACTGTAGTTTCTTTTAAATTTTTTTCTTTTATATCTTTTTCTGTTTTTCCCTTTTTTTTCTATGGGTAATGACACAAGAAAATCAAACCACATGTAAAAGTTTTTTTTGAGTATAACATTTTTGCACAAAAATTTTTAAAATATAACTCTATAATACAAAATATTTTTAATAATATAAATACTGTAGTACCAAAACTCAATTTTCAACTTAATACCATTAATCAAAATTGATGTAGTAGTGTGACAAGGTCACTTACTTAGCAAGATATGGTACAAAAATAATTTTAAATTTATACAAAAAAACGTTAAAAAAAAAAGAAGAGAAGCTAATGGGTGAAAGGCTTTAGGGCCGGCTCACCGTCGACCCGCTCCCTTCAGCGACCTTGACTGGAGTCCTCCAATATCCGACGAGGTCAAGGGAGTGAGGTAAACGGTTGCCGGAGGGAGGGGACGGGGACCTAAGTTTCGGTTAACAATGTTAGTTGAAAATTGACGGTTCGTGCCATAAGATTATGCTTTGAAAATATTTTGTATTACAAAATTACATTTTAAAGCCACTTGTTTTATAGTTTCGCTCATGACTAAATGAATGGCTGAGATTCGATCTCCGTACCTTTTTTTATAAAAATTTTCTTCTAAATATTTAGCCGTCAAACCTTTGAGTTCATATTTGAGTTTTTTTGGCCAGAAAATTCATATTTCGCTTAAAAGAACAAAAAAAAACAAAAGTAAGAATTTATTTTATTTATTGACTTTCAAGAATGAAGAGTAATTATTCAAAATCTATAACGAATAGTCGAAATAAAAATATCAACTCTAATGTAAATCTTGATCGACGAGATTAAGTTTAGTAACAACGTTTTTAATTTACTATTCAGATGTTCATAGTTTATTCTCCTTAGTATAAATTTCATTTGCCCTTTTAGTGGCACTTTCTCTGTATCCTTTTAAGATTTATGAAAATTTTCTTTATAATCCAAAAAAAACTATAATTATAGTTGTTAAATAAATATTTGCAACTTCATATCTCTGAAAGTCAATCGGCCAAAAAAAAAACACTAAACTGGCATCCAAATGCCCCAAACAGGAATTCTAGTGTGAAGAAAATGTTGACTATAGGTTATTATTCTTGGATAAATAAACATCAAGGGTATTTTAGTAATCTTCATTGAGCAAATTTTTAGATGAGCTCCACATTCAAAAAAAAAAAAAGGGAAAAAACGTTTTCTGCAAATCTCTACTATGATCCCACAGGCAAAACTCTCTGACTGCCTGCCAAAGGTTTGGGAATGGATGGGAAATTGTTTTGCGGTGAAGCGTGTTTTAATTCCCTGACCTTCCTCTTTTTTTTTTTTCATTTTCGTTATATATTTTTTTGGACATATTTGGTCATCAACTTTTTATTAAATACGTATTTTAGTTCTTTTTATTGCTTGATCATGCATAAGAATAAATAATAAAATCATGATATTTATTAAAAAAGAAAAAAAAGCGCGAAAGGGTGTTGTTGGTAATTCATTTTCTCGATGAATCATCGATATTTCTAGTCGAGGAATTAAAGGCATATCCGATGCGGATCAATGTGATATATACATAAATTGAAAATCTCCTCAGGCGAAAAAAGAAAAACTATTAATACAGCATATAAAAAAATGATATATGTTATGCATTTTTATTCAATGAGGTAAAAAGAAATAATTGAGTATATAAGATGATCAAGTTGTAAATATTGCCAGCCAACCAGCAGGCACATTCAGCACGTACATTTTCTTTACTTTACGTTTTTTTAATTATTATTGAATTATTTATTATTACGAGTCATTAAGATTTTCAATATTAAAATAGCAAAAATAACTAAACATGTATTATTATTGGAATGTTGATTACCAAATATAGCATAGAAAAAAAATTATAGTTAAAACGGTGCTTACACAATTTTTTTTTCATTTTGAGAGGTCTAAATAATGAGGTGGAAAACTTGTTTGGTCAAACCTATGACCGCTAGGGCCAAATCGGATATGGTCTTGTTGGGATTTAGTGTGTTTTAATTTAATTTAGTTAATTTCGTGGTTTTTCGGATATTCTTTCGAATTTTTGTGATATTTAAATTTATTAGGCAGGGGACTGAGGAAAGTTTTTAACCGGTAATACGACATCGTTATCTTCCCCTTCTTCCTTTCGGTCACTATCGCCTGTGAGGTGGGGAATCTTCGACAGCCGCAGGACTCCTGAAATGGAGCTACAAAACCCACGAAAATATCCATTAGAATGAAGTCGTCAACGCTCTCATCGCTGCTGCACTGCCCCAAGACCCAGCTCGGTCTCAGCACGAACTCATCTCTATCGCGCTCCATCGATCTCTTCTCCAAAACCGTCTCTCCGTCTTTGGGTCTAACCAACGCCCCAAGAACTAGAATCTTCTCCAATCCGCCGAATCTTACGCGCAAGTTTCATTCAAAACCCTCCAATTTCTCCACTCTAATGTCTTCCTCCTTCAAGCCCGAGCAGGCGAGGTCTCCTCCCGCCATGCCCTGTCCAACTCCCCCTCTGACAAAGGCGAGTTGTTTCAATGAATATACATATATTTCACTTATCTCATACAAAATTGTTCCTTGGAATTAATTTTTGGGTCATGAATTCTCTTTGTTTGATATTATATTCAAGTATCATGCTGATGAGGAGCATATTTTGGTAGCTCTAAGAAGTTATTCTCTTATCCGACTTGTATGGACTACAAAATTGACAAGATTGTTGGACTGGTGTTCAGTTGTTATCTGCATGTCTTGTTTCATCTGTGTCTAAATTTGAATTTTTTTTGGCTATAATGTTTGAGCCGTTAGGAATTGTGTTCACTAGTTTTATCATCAGAGCTATATATATGTATACATATATATATTCATGCTTAACAGACATTTCGTGGGACAGTGGCCCCGATTTGTGGAACCAAAAGTACTAAACTTTGAATGATGCCCATTATGCTATTTCCAAATCCTTTATTGGAGTCTTTACAACCATGATAAGGGAGGGTTCACGTGTTTCTCATTATGCTAAGATACAGCTTAGGAGCTGAGCCTAATCGATTGCATGTTATGCATGATGTTAGACCATGAGTTATTTCGTTCATACATTTTATTCTAAACCTCCTATATGTTTTACTTCATGAATCTTTCATTCAATCTATGAGTTTTCTCTTCATGTGCAAGAAGCCCCTAATCATTATACCCAGGAGGGAAGTCTCTTCTCTTGAGATGCTATCTCGACAAATACTATTAACTAATAAGAATATTCTGAGTTGATTGACTCTGCATTTTGTAGGACAGGCGTGAGCCTTCATTCACATTTATCAAAAAGGCTACGTATTGGTTTCTTGGTTCTTTCTCATAGAAATAGTTTGAGGTTTTTAATATGTGCTCCTTTGTGCTTTTATTGTCTGTTCAGTTCAAAGTTGGACTATGCCAGCTGTCAGTTACAGCAGACAAAGAGAGGAACATTGCCCATGCTCGAAAGGCAATTGAAGAGGCTGCCAAGAAGGGTGCTCAGCTTGTTGTCTTGCCTGTGAGATTGTCAATTTACTCCATTTTGGTAACACAGTATAATTTCCATGATCTTAATGTGGTTTATGGCCCATAACATTCTGAAGTAGCTTTGAACAGTCACATTTTTGAGGGTTTAAACACTTGTTTTTCATTGATATAACAATGCCTCTGCTGAAAGGCAAACACAGCAATCTAAAATACTCTGATCCTTCATTTTTTTACCGCAAAGCTCCAATGTTTTTCTATTATATACTTATGTTCTCATCAATCAGAATGCATTTGTCTAAGATTGTACTTCCTCCCCATAAGAAAGATATGTTTAATCTTCAAGGATACATATGGATTCCTAATTATTATTCCTCTCATTCATTCAGGAAATATGGAACAGTCCGTATTCAAATGATAGCTTCCCTGTTTATGCTGAGGACATTGATGCAAGGGCTTCTCCTTCAGTAGACATGTTATCAGAAGTTGCACGTCTCCTTAAAATCACCATAGTTGGTGGCTCCATTCCCGAGAGATCAGATGATCGCTTATACAACACTTGTTGCATCCTTGATTCTGATGGAACTCTAAAAGCCAAGCACCGCAAGGTAGTATTTCTTAACCACAAGCTTATAAAAATAGTTGCTATGAGTTTGTTAAAATACTTGAAAACCTAGTGGGTGTTTTCAATTTTGAGGCAACATTGAAGAATAAAAGGAGCGAATAAAATTGCCATATAGAATTGTCTGGTTTTTATATATTGATTCCATTCCTTACTAAAAATTATTCTATGAATGTTGATACTGTTAGAGCATTATACGCAGAGTCAGTCTCAAAAACATTTTCCTCTATTTCACATGTGGAATGACAGATACATCTCTTCGATATTGATATTCCTGGGAAGATCACATTTATGGAATCAAAGACTCTTACAGCGGGGGAGACACCTACAATTGTTGACACAGGTATTGTTTCCACTTGTTCATCTGGATTCCCATCTTATCATCTTGTTAGCAATTTCTTGTCGTGCCATGTTAGTCCAACAACTAGCCACTGGTTGGTGCAGATGTTGGGCGTATTGGTATCGGCATCTGTTACGACATACGTTTTCCAGAGTTGGCTATGGTTTATGCAGCAAGAGGTTTGTTCCCCCTACCCTGATCTTTCTATAATTTTGTGAGTTGCCCTTCATAGTCATTAATATGACCGTTACAGTAACTTATTGGCCCTAAATTTCTAATATGCTCAATGAATTTCATTTTCATATTTCATTTAGCACAGAAGATTTTGGTTTATTTTCTTCAGGTGCTCACTTGCTGTGCTATCCTGGAGCTTTTAACATGACTACTGGACCACTCCACTGGGAATTATTACAAAGAGCAAGGTGACCATTCCCAAAATTATGGTTTGATTCTGGTTATGATACTAGCTTTTCTGGTTGGGACAGTACATGTTTAAGTTATGATAAGATTCTAGTTTTATAAGAATATGTAGTTAAACATATGTAATTTTGCGCTAGGAACTTCTTATGCATGAGGGGAAAATAAGAGAGGTTGAAAGAAAAAGAGAAAGGAACACTTTGTCCTGGCCTCCTGTTTTCCTCTGGATATCTATATCCAAAATATGTAGAAGCAAACAAACGCATAATCCAGATGATAATTTTAAGCTTTAGATTGTCATCAATTTAGAAAAGTTATGAGTCACATTTTTCACTCCGAAGTGCTCAATGCACATTCTACATTATCCTATTACTCTGTTTCTGCTTCTGATACTATAAATTGTTTTTTGCTTGCCATGCTGACTGTATTCTCCTTTGATTGTTCAGGGCTGTTGATAACCAGGTAGCTTAAATGGATCTTCATCTTTCTCTTGTCCTAACTTGCCTAGTTTGCTTAGTATGCGTCTCATGGTCTATTAAAGTAAATAAAGATATGATCACAAACCTCATGTGGTTTGACTTTGCATGATCAAGGTATTTCTCTGGTATGCCAGACCTAGTATTGCCTCCATAAGTTTTCCGTTGAATATCATGTCAATGGTTCCCCCTTTCATTTTGTTTTGGGCCTCTAAGTTAGAAGCAAACATTGGCTTGAACGATTATGACACTGTTAATTTGTGTGGAATGCTGATAGAGTATAAGCGTACCGTTCTTCTGCTTCCAGATTAAGCTTTCAAAAGGGTTGATGCACAACCTTTTCACCAGTAAATGTTTCCATAAGATACATTTGTCTATCAATTTACAGTTATATGTTGCGACTTGTTCACCTGCTCGGGATTCTGGGGCTGGTTATGTTGCCTGGGGGCACTCCACTCTCATTGGACCAGTAAGTTAAATTCTGTGTATGCTCATTTTCATCGCTTCTTCACGGTTCAACTCTCATCAAGGTTGAAGGTCATATTCTACTAACTTTTGGCAGTTTGGAGAGGTTCTTGCTACAGCGGAGCATGAGGAAGCAATTATCGTTGCTGAGATTGATTATTCGATAATGGAAATGCGAAGGTAAGCACAATTTTGGTTTTTCCAAAGTTAAATGAGGGGGCCCATAAACATCCGACATGTAGGGATTGAACAGAAATAATCTTGACCCACAGGTGATGCACCCGTGACTGCATGAAGTGAACTATTATTTTAGAGTTGAGTGAGATTAAACCGGTAAAAACAACTTATCTGAAATTTCTGTCTGGTCATATCTTGTTCAATGAAAATATGTAGGACGAACTTGCCTCTGGCGAAGCAACGGAGAGGTGATCTTTACCAGTTAGTCGACGTGCAGAGACTGGGTTCAGAGTAAGCCATGCAAATAGATTCTGAAGACAAGTTATATTACAAGTCTGAGAGACGAGAAAATGCTATTCATATATTTATGAATGCCCGTAGAATGTGGCATGTTTATTCAGACATGCTAATGCAAGACTTGTGTGTGTCATCACTGGCTGCTGCTTTCAACTTGTGGGACGTGGCTGAATGTTGATTACATTGCAGGTTTTCCTTTTCCAAACCGTCGGCCTTGATGCAGATCTTGCACCACAGTCGATAGTCTGTCATTCCTTTCCAACTCTTCTTGCTTGCAGCTCTCACCGATTTCTGAATAGTCCTGTGTCTGGCAAAATTCGGTCTTCTCTTCCTCTATTTACTATAGCATTCAGTCGATGTTAATTGATGGGATGTCTGTCGGCTGCGTTGGGGCTAGAGAGCTGGCAATTTCCGGCACGGTCTGATAGGCTGGCAACAGCCGGGCACGATGAAGACCGGGTCTGGCCCAAAGCTTATCGGGTAGGTTCTGCATGGTCCGATAGGCCGAATTTTTTAAACTTATATTACAAATAAAAATAACACTTTCAAAGTTATATCTAATATATTTTGGTTATATTAATGTGATTAGATGGTAGAAAGAGAAAAAAAGAAGTGTGCTAATTAACTTCAACTGAGTTTATGGTAATTATTTTAAAGAAATTTCATAGCGGAAGTTTCTAGTGGAGCTGGGCTGGGCGGCGGTCCCTTGAGTACTCGGGTTTTGCTCAGGTTTATTGTTATGGAGCCAATGTCTTATCGGGTCGGCCCGATTTACTAGCTCTAGTTGGGGCTGCGCTTAAGAAGGCGCGGGCTACTTCAATTCTGATAGAGACCGATGCGGGTAACCCGCACGAGACAAAAGCATCTTTCACCGAGGAAAAAAAAAAGAGTGAAATCGACTCCACACCAGGCTGAAGCCACTCGAAAGGACACGACTTTTCTTCCAAACCTGAACGTCGAAAGTGCCTACCCATTGCGGCTGGTCATGGTTCAGTTGTTGGACTGTTAAAGTGTTTCGGTTCAATTTGGACAATCATAATTGTTACATAATTATTGAATTGAATTGTTTCGAGCAATTTTTTAGGGAATAATTAAAAAATAACAAATTGAATATAAATCGAACTAAAATCAGATAAAAACTGCATTGAAACATAAGAAAATGCAGAAAAATAAATTAAAAGACAACAAAAAGAAAAATGATAATACCATAAAAATTTTAATTAAAAATAAATTAAATATATAAAATTAATTGATTCATTTAGAACAAAATTTAGTATGAACAGTAGAAAATACACTATACAAAAATAAAATAAATTATATATAATTATTTTTTATTTTTATTATATTTAAAATATTTTTATTTAAAAATATGGTTCAATAGTTCGAATCGGTTAACCAAATAATTTGAATTTAGTAATTAAATACATTGCTTCACCTTAAAAAAAATCGCATTATGTGATAATTGATTTATCCCGATTAGTTTTTTCTAGTCCGGTTGATTTACGGTTCGATCCGGTCTCTGGTTCTCTATGTGCAACCCTACTCCCCATCGTGCTGAGATGTGATGTTCAATTATTGGGAAGTGGTATCCTAGATATAAATCAAATTTTCAAATAGTTGAATCGAATGCTATAATCTCTAGTCTTTTCACCGAGCATCTAAGTGCTTTTTCTTTTTGTACTTCTCCATAATTACACGGAGTCTAATATGACATCAGAGCATGTCGGTCTTCATAAGCTGGTACGAGATGAGCTCTGTATTGGTCGTGTGTGAAATGAGCGCTGACGGCTTTTCATCTTTGGAGTTGGCGATCGTGAATATTCCGGGTGAGCATTCTGTGATACCACGTACTCATTTTGGCGGGAGGGTTCGCATATGATTCTTAAGCCAAATGGAAAAATGATACTTTGAGTATAAAATACATTCTGGTACCTATTATTGTCACATGGGTTTCTATGTTTGGTAGATTTCATATTTCCTTATCTGTATTTATTTTCAATTTGTGGCTCATTTCCATATTTATATATATATTTGCTTAGTAATTCAGAGAAAACTACGAGCTACCTTTCTCGGGCAGAAGCATAAAAATATACACCCATAAGCTTTCTCCCTTTTGACAAAGTTTATGCACATGTTAATTGCATCTTCTAAGAATCCATGCTGAGAATGCCAAGATGCTTTGGGATGATCTGAATGGGCGATTATCTCACGATAACGAGATTCAAATTTATCAAATCAAAATTGAGATCCATTTACTTAAGTAGGGAGGTAGGACTATTCCGAAGTATTACTCAGGATTTTGGGATGAGCTTGGGAATTACTACCTCGAGGATCCGAATTGCACGCGCAGAGCTGTTCACCATGTAACTTCGCAAATGGGAGAAGGAGAAAGTTTATCATGGGACTCAATTTCAAGTTTAGGATTTTACGCTCGAATATACTTGCTACTAACTCAATTCCTTTTCTCTTCGAGTAAGATTTAACTCCATCGGTGTCCATGATGAGCAACAAAGATCAGTCCACCGAGCACACGAAACAGCCAGAAATGTATCCAGTGGTAAGGCATCCACATTCCGAGGTGCACCAAGAGAAAAGCCCACGTGTCAGCCCACGCAGCAGTACTCGCCTTTGTCAGCCCAGCAGTAGATGCTGACCAAGCCCAATATGTCGAGCCAGCTCAGCTCGCTCGCAACCCAGCCTAGATAGCTTACAGAATGTTCAACTCCCTGTCCAAGTCGCAATTCAAGCAGCTACCATACATTTGCCGGGACGATAAGGGTGATTCACACCCACTTTCTAGCAACAATAAAGTTTATGTTGATTCCGATTGGATTCTTGATATCGGAGCCTCGATGCATATGACCGGAAATATTCCGCGCACAAAATCTACCAATTCTTACAAACACTCTTTTCTCGCGCCTCACCTTATCATCCTTCACAAATCTTCACCTTGTCTCCATGGAACAATTATACATTCCTCGACACCTTCTTTGGAAAAAAATTTCAGAAATGAAAATTAGTGTATTTTTAACTTGAAATGAAACAGATCACATTGGCCACTTGACTACTATTTACACTCTGATGGATCCTCTCAACTCCTTCATCATCACTTCTTTCTTGGCTCCACAGCTCTTCGGTGCGTTGTCCCTCCTCTACCTCTTCGTTAGCCGGGTTGATCGATCAACTACTCTTTCCTGTTCAAAATGTTCACTGGCATTCTTCGGCCTAAAATTATATCCCTCCACTTTTGCTTGGGCTTTGGATTTACTATTAGAATATCCTGCATCATAAAATGGTGTATCGTTGGAAGATTGGTGCTTTTGAATGTCGGCAATATACAAAAAATCAGTGCTTTTTTGCGCAGTAAGAAGGACCACACCACACTGAACCCTAACATGGTATACATTATTGAAAGATCACAAAAAACAGTGGCAACATGCAAACCTAGCCTAACGAGGCATAAAGAAATCAGAAAGATGACTATTAAGATGTGCAATACCTCACAAGTGGACACTAGTGGAGGACTGATCCCTATTTTTTTTTTTGGGGTAAGGACAAATAGACTAACAAGTCTATGCAACGTTAGCCAGCCATAAGGAGGCGGCTTTGCTCTCCAAATCCAGTTGCAGGAAATGCTTTAAGAAATGTTTTTAATGAGGACATTGACCAACAAGTCTATTCAGCCTTGGTCAACCGAAAAGAGTGGGAGATGCCTTTCGAAGAAAGGTTGTAATAAGGACAAATCGATTGACGAGTGTATGCAGCCGAGGTGACTACTCCTCCAAACCCAGACAAAATGCCTTTCATAATAAGCACAAGATTGACCGACAAGTATATGCAGCCTTAGCCGACACAAAAAAGGGCGATTTCATACTTGTAAATTCAGACGTAGAAAATTCTTTCCGAATAAATTTTATAATGAAGACAAATCGACCAACAAGTGTATGCAACCTTAGCCCACCAAAAAGGACTTCCGTTCCTAATTTAGATTCACTGATTTTTGAATCAACATTATAATATTATATAAGTAAAAAGAAAGAAAGAAAGAAAGAAAGAAATCATTGAACTCAGAATTTTCTTCTATAAATAGTGTCCTTCTTCGTCTCTTCTTTTCCACACCAAGCAAGCTCTAGCAAGGACTTGAAACCATATCTGATCTCTCTCTCTCTGTGTCTCAGGCTTAGGAAAGAGCATGTCACAGTCAAGCCCAGAGGCGACTGCAGATGGAGAGAGAAGTTGTTTCAGGCGCTTCCGGTACAATAACGACCGGAGTTGGTTCAAGTACTTCCGGTTCAGTGAGGACCGCGACTCTCGGGACGATGCTCGGCATGTGCTCTTAGTTGTCGTGACTCTCATCGCGGGGGTGACCTTCCAGGCTGGTGTCAACCCTCCCGGCGGCGTTTGGCAGGACGACAAAGACGGGCACACGGCGGGGCGGGCGATCTATGGGTCCAACAAAATTGCCTTCTACGTGTTCCTCATCTCCAACACGGTCGCCCTCTCCACGTCAATCTTCGTAATCCTCTCCCTCACCTATCGGTTCCCTTTCCGTCTGGAGGTGTGGATGGCCACGGTTTCCATGCTCACGACCTACGGTTCTGCCATCGTTGCTGTCACCCCCCACGAGTTGGTGAAGTTCCGGTACATCTTGCTTGCCGCATCTGCGCCCGGTGTCTTGCGCGTTTTGGTTGAAGTGTGTAGAGCCGTTAAGCACAAAAGTTCCTCTTAGTTTGTACTTATCTCTCCTACTTGATTACCACTTGAATTTACCCCTTCTGTGCAATTCGGTTGATATTTTGTCGCACCACATGGCGAGATAGAATTATCTATCCAAAAGCTCACCTTACTTCTTCTTCGTCTTCTATTTCAAGATGGTCACTAGTGTATCCTCGCTATGTATTTCCAAATGCTCCATGAATAAAACAGAAATGCATTTCCCGGTCGTTTGGCTTCTCTTCTGCAGTCGTCGTATGGTGTTCTAACGTATCAACAAGCATCCTAGCAAGTGAGACAAGAGCCAGAGAATCTGCCAGCTAAAATGGGAAAGGCATAATAAATATAATGCCCGCATCCCGAAAGATGCGAGTCTGTGTGAAAGCAATTAAAAAAATCGCATGTTGCACGTGTCAATTTATAGTGTGGATCACTGGAGTAAAAATTTTATATTTTACCTTTTTTGTTTTACAGTAGGACACTATATGTTATATATTTTAAAATTATTTTTCAATCATATATATTTCATTCCGTAATATATTTAAATTGTAATTTTAATATTGTACTCACATGACAGTTATAATGACATATTGGTAAACTATTAACGTAGCATGCTATTGTGATAAAATTCAGCTGATGTTACGTGATGACATAGCAAAAATTTTATTGATACTTCATGTTACATGATACCATTAAATATCACATCAATGAACCGTTAAAATCACAACTCAACTACATTATAAAATAAATATATATAATTAATAAATTATTTTAAAATATATAAATTTTAAATCAGAATTCTCTCATTAATCATATTACTATATGGAACGAACCACCATCCTGCGCAGCCATCAATCCGTCTCCTTCCCACCGGCCTCCTCGGAAGACATTTTGATATTCGCGTAGGATGATTACAATATTCCTTTTCAATGATGCGGGCCGTGAGCAAGCAGAGGGCCAAGTCAAACTTACAACAATAATGGAACTACAAGACTAACGATCGTGTTCCTGTTGGCATTCCTGAGGTACATCTTCACCTGCTGTTACTGTTCTTCTTATAAGCATACGTGTAAGATGTCGAATTAATACTATAAAAAAAATGTGTCAGTTACTAGAAGAATTTTAGCCATCCAATTTGATCATGAAAGATTTTATTTTAGCCTCTCATATTCAATGGCTGAAAACATATGCTACATAGGACTCGGACGGGCATCTACCCTCGTGGACAAGCTATGGGGGCTAGGGGATGGCCTATTCTAGGATAAGCATCTGTGAATAAAATTTTTCTTTGTTAAACTTGATATATTAATAGTGGTGAATTATATAAATTGATCAAAATTTGAAAACTTACTATTGAAGCATCTAATTGATATTGTAGGAATTTAGCTAGCACATTTGAAGGAGTTCAAATTAGTCACATCTTCAAAAAACGAAATAGAGTGGCAGATTTCCTAGTAAGAATGGTAAGGGAAGCTACCATTCATCGGGAGGGAGTGATCTTTTTAGAAGAGTCACATGCGGAAATCCATAACATTTTAATCGATGATGTTTTAAGCCTTTCATCTGTAAAGAGTGTAAATATGAAGACAAATATTCTAGTGATACTAATTAGATAACTCTTCATTTTGTATGACCTATTTTAGGTTTATTATTATTATTATTAATATAAAATTTCATTCTTACAATATATATATATATATGTATTCAATGGGCTGAAAAAGTACAATTTACTCTTTCTTTTTTGCGCAACTTTACTCCAACTACCCTCCTTTTTTCTTTTTCTATCACCTAAAAGGTTCCAATAGAGTTAGAGTAAATCGTCATTGGCCAGTAAAGATGCAGGAAAAAAATGAGTGAAATTGACTCCATTTGCAGCACTAAACACAGGAAATGCTTCCGAACAAATATTGCATTTTGTTGAGAATATATTCAATAATTTAGATATCATGAAACATACTCTTTTTTTCTTCTTTTAGAACTATAATAGAAATATCATATATATTTCATTCTTAATACTTTAAGTTTATATAATTTAAAATAATTTTTAAGTCCTACACATTTAATTTTATAACGTACTTAAATAATAATTTTAACGGTTCATTGATGTATAAATTAATGTCATCATATATCAGTTACCTGATTATGTAGCGATTTTTATAATGATATGACATGACATTTTAGTCGTTTTGCCACCACATTCATCATGCAAGTTAGCCAATTTTTGTCACGTTAACATAATACATAAGCAATTTCTTCTCGTATCGTTGTGACATGTAAGCAGATAATTATTATATCTATGAACGGTTAAGACTAAAATTTAAATATGTAATTGAATCAAATATATAATAATAAAATATTTATTTTAAAAATATATATGAGTTAAGTGTCAAAAGTATTAAAATTCCTTTTTATTTTAGTAAATTTAGTAATTCCTTTTCTATTGCTCACATCTAAACTTATAAATAATTAACTCGATTATTATAATAACTGAATCATTCAATAAAGAAGTATATGTTAAGTTTGATATTTCAAGTTATTGTTTGTCTATTTTCTTTATGTGCTCCTTCACAACTATATATAAAGTTTGACCTAATTCTTGGAAGCAAACCTATCCCACCGCATAATAAAGTCTTAGGTATAACGTGTACACCATACATTGGTATCATATAATATCACCGTCTAATAATATGATGATACTTCGGTTAACAATATTTAATAAAAATATTTTTAAAATGTTAAGAATTTTAATGAATTCTAAAATGAAAAAAAAAATAAGCTATACAATTTTATTGATTGGTATACACATATTATAAAATAATTAATTTATTATATCATGTGAAATTAATGACATGTTTATACTCATTTACATACAATCTTTTTTTAAAAAAAAAAGCGGATTGGACCAGTACGGGTCCACCAAGGATGGGCCAATTTTACCAAATGGTATGAGAACTTAAATACGTGAGCGATATATAAAGTGGAGATGCGTATGACACTCCGCTTCATGGATCATGACGCATGGCAGCTTTCACGGCGTTTTTTCTTAAACCTTATTATTATGTTGTAGCAGATGTCGTCATATCATCAGGTCATGGTCCTGTCGGAGGGATCGAGGGTATGACCTAAGTTATGAGATACGACTGCGATGGCATAAACCTTTATGTCGTATGTGGCAGTCGGGATGAACAGTTGTCGGGCGCCCTCAGTCAATGATTTTTTCTGATGAATAGATAGTTGGGGGCACATTAAAAACGATAAAACAATCCCAAGAACTAGCAAAAAAAATTATGTTTAACACGCCAGAGAAGTAACAAACGTTATTAAAAGTGCGGTCCGAACTGGTTTAAAACGGGTATGAAACTGTTAGATCCGGTTACAACTCGGCCCATTTGCTTAACGGGTCAGTCTGATTACGGGTTACAATTCATACGAATATGAATCGGCTCATAACCATTTATAAACAGGTCGGTTTGACATGTGAACCATCTATATTTTTAATTTAAAAAAATACAGTTATTTTCGGTGATCAGTTGGTAAACAATGATCATGAACAGTGTTTTGATTGGTGCATTTGTGAACCGTATTTTGATTGATTTAAATTAGATTAATGGTTTTTTGATGTGATTGGAGGGACGGTGTTTTAATTGGATGCCCTACCCATTAGTGACCGTTAATTTTTTAACAAATTGTAGGAGATTGCGACACTTGGTGGGTGAAGGGCTATAGTTCATGGTTCGGGCAGGTGCGGTCCAATTTCATGAAGGTTACGGGCCAATTACGGTTCCATGCTGATTTCTTAACGGTTCTAGACCGGTTTAGTAGGTTAACGGTCCGGGCCGGTTATGGTCCAACAGGCCTATATTGCTAACCCGGCTCATAACCGCCTCTCAACTTAATAAAAGCGGTTACAGGCCGGGTTAGGGGCGGTCCGGGCCGGTTCCAGGTTTGTACGGTCCAGTTCTGGGCCAACCTGCCCCATTTAACAACTCTAGAAATAACATCTGCATTACGAGTATGCTCGTGTGATTATGATTGGAGATGGCATGAGAGGAAGATGGACAGGTTACCCAAGTTCAGAGTTGACCGATGGCTGGGTCTAGCCGGTAGCCAATACTGCATCTGGAGGGAATGCTTGAATCTCTTGTAGTGGATAATTAATCCGATGAGTCAAATATCTGAGATCCCTCGAGTTATATGTATGACAAGATCACTCGTGTTTGTTAGAACATGAAAACCCCCCAAACATAACTGACAGTTGAGGAATCATTTGACGGACTGGATCAATTAGCCAAGCAAGAGATGGGAAAGGTGGCTCCATATATGGTATCCTTGATATCAATCAAATTTAGCCATTTAGATATTACGAGATACCCTTTCTACTATGGCAGATTTGGTGTCTCACTGCACTTACTCTTCTCCCAATTTATAAATGGTTAGAATCCACTGCTCTAATCTCTAGTCTTTTCACCGTGCATCTAGGTCCTTCGTGTACTTCTCCACGACTGCAGCATGGAGCCTGACATGATGCCAGGGCAAGTCGGTCCTCATAAGCGGATACGAGATCAGCTCCATATTGGCTATCTATGAAATGAGTGTTGACTGCGTTTATCTTTGGAGTTGGCAATCGTGATTCCGGGTGAGCATTTCATGATACCACGTACTCATTTTGCGATCAGATAGAGCTTGCGATGGTTGCTCAGTCACTGTGTGTCTCTTATCGCAACACCAATCCCGACCGATTCCCCATGGCCTAGTCCTCTGATTCACCAACCATAGAGATTATGCCGTCAACCTACATCCTGGGAAGTTCGGACAATCCTGGTAATGTGCTGATGGCATGCCTTTTGAACGTCAACAATTACCTCACTTGGTCGCATGCGATGCGCAATGCCTTGCTTGCGAAGAACAAACTAGGGTTCATCGATGGCACAATTAAGTGACCGGAGGAAGCTGAGCCGTTTGTGGAGCAATGGATGGTATGTAAATCCCATGTTGATCATGGATCTTCAACTCGTTGAAGAAGGATCTCCAAGCCAGTGTGGCACATGTTGAGAATGCCAAGATGCTTTGGGATGATTTGAAGGAGCAACTCTCACAAGGTAACCAGACTCAAATTTATCAAATCAAAATTGAGATATATTTACTTAAGTAGGAAGTCTAGACTAATCCGAAGTATTACTCAAAGTTGAAAGGACTTTGGGATGAGCTTGGGAATTACTACCTGGAGGTTCCAAATTGCACGTGCAGAGCTGTTCACCACGTAACTTCGCAAATGGGAGAAGGAGAAAGTTTATCAATTCCTAATGGGACTCAGTTCCGAGTTCGGGATGTTACGCTCAAATATACTTGCTACTAACTCAATTCCTTCTTTGAGTAAGATTTGCTCCACTGTTGTCCATGATGAGCGGCAAAGATCAGTCTTCCGAGAGTACAAAATAGGAGTTGGAAGCTTCAGCCTTTATGGCCAAAAATTTACTCAGTGCTAAGGCATCCACATTCCGAGGTGCTCCACGAGGAAAGCCAACGTGTGAACACTGTGGGAAAGAGGGCCATCTCCAATCGGCACGCTAGGAGTTGCACGGAGTGCTCGACTGGGTTGAACAGTGGAGGAGGGAGAAGGGCAAGCTGCCCTTCTCGTGTCGGCTTCCACCTCGGACCGGTGGATGCAGATCTGGCCCAGCCTCTAGCAAACAGAATAGAGGGCTCTCTTAGGCCCACACAGCAGCGCCCGCCTTTGTCAGCCAGCCTAGCAGTAGATGCTGGTCAAGCCCAACATGTCCAGCTAGCCCAGCTCGCTCACAACCCAGCCCAGACAACAAGCAACTTCAACAGAATGTTCAACTCCCTTTCTAAGTTGCAATTCAAGCAACTACCAAACATTGGTGGGACGGATGAGGGTGGTTCACACCCACTTTCTAGTAACAATAACGTTTATGTTGATTCTGATTGGATTCTTCATATCAGAGTCTCGGTGCATAGACTGACTGGAAATATTCGGCACCTTGCTAATTCAATGGACATTAGAGGACCTCCACCTGCTGATATTCCTAATGGACACTCCCTATGAGCAACTTGAATTGGGAAAGTATATACTGGGGGCAATTTCCTCTTGAATGATGTGTTGTTTGCACCCAATTTTAAAATGCAATTTAATATCTGGTGCTCATTTAATTGATCAACTTAACTGTAAAGTGACATTCTTTTCCAATGCTTATCTCATACAAGACCACACCTCAGGGAGGTGATTGTTGTGGGTGAGCTCCAATTGGGGTGGTGTTTACTAATGGCATTGTGCAGTGCTTGTGGCATTTACATGCAAGACAAAGTAGTCGCATTGATATATGGCATCAAAAACTTGGGCATCCCTCTTGTCAAGTTAAATTTTGGTGTATTGATTTATATTTCAATGATAGTTCAAATAAAGGTTGTGAAATCTGTCATAAGGCTAAACAAATTCATTTGAAATTCCTAGAAAGCTTGAATAAAAGTAATGGTTTGTTCATCTTGGTTCATTGCGATTTATGGGAGCCCTACAAAGTTCCTTTGACCTCTGGTGCTCGTTACTTACTTGTCATCATTGATGAACACAATAGAGCAGTTCGGCTATATCTCTTACAAAACAAAGCGGAGGCCCGCAAATATTTGATTTGCTTTTGTTCTTTGGTACACAATTAGCTTAACCGGTCCATTAAGTTTTTGCCAAGTGACAATGATGGCATGGAATTTTTGTCCAAAGAATTATAGGAATTTTTCTTGGCAAGAGATTCTGTAGACACGCCTCAACAAAATGAGTGAGTAGAGAGCAAGCATTGACACATCTTAAAAATTACACATGCCTTGCTCTTTCGGGCTTCACTTCCTGTAAAATTCTAAGGTGAATGTGTTTCAGTTGTAGCCCATTTAATCAACCTCACACGAACTCCAATCCTCTCTAGCAAGAGCCCATTCGAAATGATATTCAGCAAGCTACCCAATTATTCTCATTTATAGGTATTTGGATGTTTATGCTATGCTCAAGTTTGACTACAAGTTTGACAAGAGTTCATAGAAACGCATTTTTGTAGGATACTTGTATGTATGGGAGGAAAGGTTGGCGCTTGTTTGACCTTCGTTTTGAAGAAATTTTCACTTCACGTGATGTTGTCTTTTGTGAGGATGATTTCTCATTTAAGCCCACAAGGGACATCCCACAATCAAGAGACATCCACTTTTTTTTGTTGATGACTAGCTAGTTCCATTGTTGGGACCGATCAAAAAGGATACTAGGCCCATTGTGATTCCAACTGCTTAGTCTGTGGGGGAGGATGAACCCAATCCGAGAAGCCCACCTAGGCCCCCCTCTCATTCGATGGGTGGCTAACAAGGAAGGAACCCAAGTTAGCCCCTATTCGGCGATTTTGGAGGAAACCAGGCCCACTCCAGAAAAGCCTAACTATTTGTATTGGATCGGGGGTTGAAGCGTATGGGCCTCTTCAACAATTAGCCACTAAAGAGGTTGTACCAATCAATCGACCTACCCAAAGGCTATCCATTCAGTCTACTCGGTCCACTGTTGACACCTCGGAACAGACCAGGCAACTCACTCACGAGCAACATATTTTGAGACGGTCTACTGAAGAACGATGGGCAGCACCTTGATTCACCAATTATATATGCCACAACCCCGCCAATCGTGCTCCTCAGGTACGGCTTATCCAATTGAGAATTTCCTTTCTTATACCAGTTCCTCTTATAGCCATTTATGTTTGATGGCTACAATTGAAGCTGCTATTGAACTGAAGACGTTTAGACATGCAATAATGGACCCACATTGGCAAGTGGCCATGGCAGAAGAGATTCGTGCTTTGGAGCTTAATCAAACCAAAATAATTCAATGACTTCCCCATAGTAAACACCCAATTGGCTATAAGTGGATGTTTAAAATCAAGCACATAGCTGATGGGATCATTGATTGTTATAAGGCCCGTTTAGTAGCAAAGGGATTCACCCAAGTCAAAGGAATTGATTTCTATGAAACTTTTGCCCCATTTGCAAAACTAGTCACTATCCACTACTTGTTGACCGTGGCGATAACCAAGAATTGGGAGATACATCAAATGAATATCCACAATGCATTCCTCCATGGTGATTTAGATGAGGAGTTTTATATATCCTTACTAGTAGGTTTCTCTTAATCTAATGGGAATGTCTACAAGTTACAGAAATCCTTGTATGGGCTTCGACAAGCTTCTCAAAATTGGTTCAGTGAGCTCACCACTTTCCTCGAACAATATGGGTTTACCCAAGTGATAGTGGATCACTATCTTTTCACTCTCTCAAGAGAGGATACATTTCTGGTTGTCTATGTCTATGTTGATGATTTGCTCATTGTCAACAATAATTCATGACATTGTACTCTCTTCAAAAATTATCTTAGCAGCTACTTTCATGTGAAGGATTTGGGCTTGCTTAAATATTTTTTGGGATAGACATTAATCAATTAAATTCTAAACTTTTTCTCAATTAGCGTAAATACGCGCTCAACATTCTCTTCGAGAGTGGCATGCTTGGTTCCAAACCTTGGCACTTCCCAATGGAACAACAACATAAGGGTTCCCCATTGTCCAATCCTGGGAAATATCGCTATATTGTTGGTTGCCTCATTTATCTCACCATTACAAGGCTTGAGCTATGTTATTCTATCCATATCTTATCTCAATTTATGCAACAACCCCAAACGGAGCACTGGGACACAGCAATGTCAGTGCTTTGGTATCTGAAGCAGTCTCTCAGTCAAGGTATCCTACTCAAGCCCTCATCACTACAAGTAGTGGCGTATTGTGACTTTGATTGAGCATCCTGCCCTATGACACGCCACTCCCTTACAAGCTACTTTGTCACCTAGGTTGGCAACCCTATCTTATGGTAAACCAAGAAGCAAACTACAGTTTCATGCTTCTCTGCCGAAGTTGAATATTGAGCTATGTCATCCATAGTTGGCAAGCTCTTGTGGCCATAGAGCTTACTTCAAACTCTTGATGTTTCTTTCCCAGTCCCAATGCTGCTATATTGCAACAATTGAGCTACCTTACACGTTACAACCAATCTTGTCTTCTATGAGTGCACCATAGATAATGAGATTGATTGTCACTTTATCCAAGAACACATCAAGTCCCGTGCCATAGCCACCACACATGTGCGAACCCGCTTATAGTTTGCACATATTTTCACGAAGACACTTGGCCAAGATCGGTTTCACTTCCTCCTATCCGAGTTGGGTGTTCATAACCTTCACCTTCCAAGTTGAGGGGAGTATTAGAGATGATATGATTTCTTGTAATCTTGTGTAATTAAGCCATATTATTATTTCCAATGATTTCCCATAAGGATAGAGTACTTTCCCTATTCACACTTTTCCTTATAGGCTAGGATAGTTTTCCATTTTTTCTTGATAGTTTCCCACTGTTTCTTGATTTCCTTCCTGGTCCTCCGGGACCATAATTGGTCTCCAAGTTGTATATATTCCTATAGCAATAAACTGGACAGCATGCTTTTGAGCCACAAATTATTTTACACCAAACACAAAAAAATATCCTCATTGCTAGCTACATGATGATGAAACTGGCAACAGAAGAGACAATGAGGCTAATATTCTCGTGGCACCGGATGCATGCAGCACCGCAGTGACACTATGGAGGCAAGGGCCAGCTTAGGAGGGTTGGAGTCAAATCACATTATTAATACAAAAACATGACCCAAATTATGCCTCGACAATGTGGTATCCAATGAACTCATCTTGTTCGACTGGTATTTCCCGAGATTTCACGTTTAATCTGAGGAGTTTTGTGTCCCCTGAAAACAGGTAACGATATGCTGATATGCACTGTAATCCCAGAATTTCGCATGCTGCTCTTTTTCTCGGACTTTTCCACCTTCTCTCAAGCAATATGCAAAAGGGTCCTACAGAATTACTTCTCATACAGCCAAAAACCTCAAGAATGTCAGCCTTTTTTGCAACCCTTTTCCTACATGCCACAGGTTTTTCAACTTCTCAATATGTGTGGTTGGGAATTGAAACCTCTTTTTAACCAGGAAACCATCACAGCCTCTACATTAGGCACAGAAAATCTCCCAATTCTTACAAACACTCTTTTCTCGCGCCTCACCTTATCATCCTCCACAAATCTTCACTTTGTCTCCATAGAACAATTATACTTTCCTCGACACCTTCTTTGAAAAAAAATTTCAGAAATGAAAATGAGCATATTTCTGACTCGAAATGAAACAGATCACATTGGTGCCAGTTGACTTCTATTTATTATCTAATGGATGCTCTCAACTCCTTCATCATCACTTCTTTCTTGGCTCCACAGCTCATCGGTGCGTTATCCCTCCTCTACTTCTTCGTTAACCGGGTCGATCAACTACTCCTCCCTGTTCAAAATGTTCGCTGACATTCTTCGGCCTAAAATTATATCTCTCCACTTTTGCTTGGGCTTTGGATTTACTATTAGAATATCCTGCATCATAAAATGGTGTATCGTTGGAAGATTGGTGCTTTTGAATGTCAGCAATATACAAAAAATCAGTGCTTTTTGCTCAGTAAGAAGGACCACACCGCAGTGAACCCTAACATGGTATATATTACTGAAAGATCACAAAAACATTAGCAACATGCAAACCTAGCCTACCGAGGCATCAAGAAATCAGAAAGATGACTATTAAGATGTGCAATACCTCACATGTGGACACTAGTGGAGGACTGATCCCTCATTTTTTTTTTGGTAAGGACAAATAGACTAACAAGTCTATGCAACGTTAGCCAGCCATAGAGAGACGACTTTACCCTACAAATCCAGTTGTAGGAAATGCTTTAAGAAATGTTTTTAATACGGACAAATCGACCAACTAGCCTAGTCAGCCTTGGCCGACCAAAAAGAGACGACTTCAATTCCAAAGTCAAACGCAGGAAATGCATTTCGAAGAAACGTTGTTACGAGGAAAAATCGATTAACAAGTGTACACAGCCTTTGCTAATCATAGAGAGATGACTTCTCCTCCAGAGTCAGACGTAGAAAATTCTTTCCGAATAAATGTTATAATGAAGATAAATCGATCAACAAGTGTACGCAACCTAGCCAACCAAAAAGACGACTTCTCTTTCTAATCCAAATGTACTGATTTTCGAGTCAACGTTAAAAGAAAGAAAGAAATCATCGAACTCGAATTTTCTTCTATAAATATTCGTCTCTTGTTTTCCACACCAAGTAAGCTCTAGCAAGGACTTGAAACCATATCTGATCTCTCTCTCTCTGTCTCAGGCTCAGGAAAGAGCATGTCACTGTCAAGCCCAGAGGTGACTGCAGATGGAGAGAGAAGTTGTTTCAGGTGCTTCCGGTACAATAACGATCGGAATTGGTTCAAGTACTTCCGGTTCCGTGAGGACCGCGACTCTCCGTGCGATGTTCGGAATGTGCTCTTAATTGTCGCGACTCTCATCGCAGCGGTGACCTTCCAGGCTGGTGTCAACCCTCCCGGCGGCGTTTGGCAGGACAGCAACGGGCACAGGGCGGGGCAGGCGATCTATGCATCCCGCGAAATAGCGTTCTACGTGTTCCTCATCTCCAACACGCTCGCCCTCTCCACGTCTATCCTCGTAATCGTCTCCCTCACCTATCGGTTCCCTTTCCATCTGGAGGTGTCGATGGCCACGGTTTTCATGCTCACGACCTATGCTTCTGCCATCTTTGCTGTCGCCCCCGACGAGTCGGTGAGGTTCCGGTACATCTTGCTTGCCGCAGCAGTGCCATTTGTCTTGCGCGTTTTGATTCAGGTGTATAAAGCGCGTTAAGCGCAAAACTTCCTCTTAGTTTGTACTTGTATCTCCTACTTGATTACCACTTGGATTTACTTGTTCGCTGCGATTCGGTTGATGTTTTGTCGCGTTAGAATTCTCGAAAAGCTTACCTTACTTCTTCATCTTCTATTTTCTTCTTCTATTTCAAGATGGTCATTAGTATATCCTCACTATCCATTTCCAAATGCTCCATGAATAAAACAGAAATGCATTTCTCTGTCGTTTGGGTTCTCTTCTGCAGTCGTCGTACGCTGGTCTAACGTGTCAAGAAGCATCCTAGCAAGTGAAGCAAGAGCTAGAGAATATGCCACCAAAAATGGGAAAGGCATAATAAATATAAGGCCCGCATCCCGAAAAAATACGAGTCCTTGTAAAAGTAACTAAAAAATCGCATGTTGCACATATTGCATTTCTCCATATATATATATATTATTAATATGATATAACCTAATAACATATCAATAAATTATTAATATAGTATGCTAATATGATAAAATTCAGCTAACGTGGCTTGATGACATAGCAAAACTTCTATTGACACATCATGTTATACGATGCTGTTAATTATTAAGTCAATAACTTGTTAAAATTAAGACTTAATTATATTATAAAATTAAATATATAATATTAAAAATATAAAATTTAACTGTAAAAAATAGTAAAACTTTTACGGTAATTGTCCCATCTAATAATATTATTGTCGGGAGCAACCATCCCGCACGCCCATCGATCCGTCTCCTTCCCACCGGCTTCCACGGGAAACATTTTGACATTCGTGTAGGATGATCACAATATTCCTTTTCAATTGTGCGGGTCGAGAGCAAGCAGAGGGCCAAGTCAAACGTCCAACAATAATGAAAATCTCTAGTGTGTGCTTTGTTTTTGCAACTACATGACTAACGATCATATGTTTTTATAAAATAACTATGCTAGTTGACAAAAATTATGAAGAGTGGAATTCGGTAGCAATTAAATATGTAAGACAAGTGTTGTGATACAAGTTCCACGTAGTGTATATATGGTTTCTACCCTCAATAAGTTAGGATCTAAATTTATAAATCTCAAACTGACCTTATACGGGATAGGGTCTGTGCATGCCTTAGCCAAGTCAACCCTATCTTCTTGTTTTCTTTTTTTCCATGGGCTTAGAGAGTTCATGAAATAGACTTCCAATCAAGATCACTCTTACTTCGAAAGGGATGGTTGGCTGTTGAAAGATCATTTTTGTCAGGAGAAAATGGTCAACTTTTCTTATGAGCAAACGCGTAAGAAGTCGAATTAATACTTAAAAAAAATGTGTCAGTTATCAAATAGTTATACTAGAAGGATTTTAACCATCAAATTTGATCACAAAAGACTTTATAGCCTCATATTCAATGGCGGACAAAGTACCAACTTGACAATTTGCTCTTTCTTTCTTGGGCAACTTTGCTCCAACTACCCTCCTTTTTTCTATCACTTAAAAGGTTCCAATAGAGTTAGAGTAAATCGTCATTGGCCAGTAAAGATGCAGGTTAGGTTGAAGATCTTATTCTTTGACAGCTCGGAGAGGTTCTTGCTACAACGGACCGTGAGGAAGCAATTGATCAATTCTGAGATTGATTGTTCAATAATGGAAAAGCGAGTGTAACAGACTCTGGTTTTTCCAAAGTTAAATGAGGGGGCACACAAATCAACCAACATTCAGAGACTGATCAGAAATAATCTTAGACCACTTGTGATGATGCATCTGTGCCTGAACTATTATAATAGAGTTGACTGAGATCAAACTTGGTGCACTTCTTCTATACACACATACATAACATATCAAATCCATTCATAAAATTCATAAAATGTAAGTAAAATTACGAGAAGGGGTTTCCCATATATTTCAAATAAATTAAACTGATGCCTAAGACCATCATGCGGGATTGAATTATGTATATACGACCTAGCGGTAAAATTTCATTACGTACTTGAGCGATAAACAAATTCAATTTACGGTACAAGTACATTCACAGTCGAGGTGCAATTGAAATATATGTAGGACGAACTTGCCCCAGGTGAAGCAACGAAGAGGTGATCTTTACCAGTTAGCTGACATACAAAAGTTCGGGTTCGGAGTAAGCAATGCAAACTTTTTAGATATTATCTTATGTAGTTGAGATTTTTGGTTTTTATTTTTTATTTGATTTATATTTTATGATGATATTATGTGATTATTTATTTCCTAATTTAGTTGTTACCGTGAATTTGTAAATAGGTGCAACTCCTTGTGGAATATTTGGGTTACCTATTAATTATTAATAGTAATACATGATTTTGGCTTATGGCCGATCACATTTATTTCTTTTTTATTTATGCTCTCTCTATCTATTTCATTTTAAATTCTATATGGTATCAAAATAAGTTGACATAATGTTTCCGCTACGAAAAGCTACTCCATGAAGCAAGTTGATCATGACAAGTCCATTGTACATACATTATTGCCGAAGTGAAGTCCAAGTTTTTAAAGATATGAAGAAATTGCTACATTAATAGGATATAAAACGACTGATATATGAAATGTGGTGGCCGCTATGTCAGCGTAGGGCTGACAATTTTTGACACGATGCGACACGGAATTAAATGGGGTTCAGGTTCGGGTTTAAAAACCTTGTGGGACGGGGCTGAATAGCTCTCCCTTTTCGACGAAATTCGATCCTCTTCCTCTATCTCTATATTTGTAAAAGGTGGTATGTTCAGTTTTGAGAAGGATTTTACTCGATCTCATGTATATCTATCAAATAAGGAATGGAGTATACGAGGTGTGCGTGGGAGCTGGACGTATGGATAAAGAGACTGTAGACTTCAGTTAAAAATCAAAGTAGAAGAGGAAGGAAGAGTGTAACAGTCTCGATTATGATCAGAAGAAGTGAGAGTCCCCGGATGGTAATAAGGAATGGCAATGCGCCGCGCAGGGCTGGTGGGTCTTTGAAGACGCAGACCTGCCCGTGCCTTTCGCCTGTTGATCTGTCACGCCATTGACCTGCCATCGATCCATTGAAGCCAACCTGTGCTTCGACTTGTGGCCCGCGCCATTTTGACTTAAGTTATCGAAAAATTAATTAAAATCACATTATATATACCCTAACATATAATATTGACACATGTAATACATTATAGCAGATCTTATGTCGTCAGCTCTTGGTTTCAGTCAGAGGGATAGCGCGTCTGCCCTAAGAGACGACTTGCTACTGTGACCGCATCATACGATTCAATGATGTAATTATGATACTTTGTTTAATAATGTTCAATAAAATTATTAAGAATCTTAATGGACTTTAAAAATGACAATATAAACTCTACATGAATTTAAAGCCCTGAAGTACTATCCACTAATATGACAATTAACTATATGTGTGTTATAAAATAATTAACGTATTACACTATATATGTGACGCCAATGTCGTGTTATATGCATGACTACACTTTTGGTTCATGAATCATGATACACGGTGGCTTTCATTAGCAAGTTTTACCTCATTGCAGATATCATATCGTCCGCTCATGGTCCTGTCAGAAGTATAGAGGGCATGACCTAAGCGATGACATGCTAATAAATGACTCAGTTGGGATGATGTAAGGATCAGTCAGGCGCCCCACCGTCGATGAGTGGGCGTTCTAACAAGTTGTTCTTTTTTTAAAATGTTTATTGGTGTAAAATAGGATAGGAAGAATGATGAATAAAATAATATGATAAATTTTATAATAAGAATTGAATTTATAATTTTTTAATTATTAGTTTAAGAATTATTCGAGATATTTCTAACTTATTATCATTCTAGGAAAAAAAAGTGAGATTGGCTTCATTTGCAGCTATAAACGCAGAAAATGCTTCAGAACAAATATTACATTTTTGTTAAGAATAGATTCAATAATTTAGATATCATGAAACATGCTTTTTTTTAAAGAACTATAATAGAAATATCATATATTTGTTATTTTTAATACTTTAATTTTATATAATTTATAATAATTTTTTAAATCCTATATGTTTAATTTTACAACGTATGTAAATCATAATTTTAACGATTCATTAATATATAACTTAATGTTACCAGATATCAGTTACCTGCTTATGTGATGATTTTTATACCGATATAGTATGATATTTCAATCGTTTTATCACCACATTCATCATGCAAGTCATCTAATTTTTGTCACATTAATATAATACATCAACAATTTCTTATCATATCATTATGACATGTAAGCAGATAATAATTACGTTTACGTACTATTAAAAGTAAAATTCCAATATGTAATAAAACTAAATATATAATAATAAAATATTTATTTTGAAATATATAAGAATTAAGTGTCAAAAGTACTAAAATTCCTTTTTATTTTAGTAAATTTAGTAATTCCTTTTTTATTGCTCACATCTTAACTTATAAATAATTAATTCGATTATTACAATATCCAAATCATTCAATAAAGAAGTATATATTAAGTTTGATGCTTCAGGTTATTGCCTATCTATTTTCTTTATGTACTCCTTCACAACTATATATAAAGTTTGACCTAATCTGTGGGAGCAAACCTATCCCACCGCATAATAAAGTCTTAGGTATAATATTGTTTTTTGAGGAATGAGACTATCATATCTTCCATAATTCATCCCGTCAGTTCAGTAAGTAGAGGTCTGGGGCTGGCCATAAGTTCCCGAGGTGGGATCAAGTGGTGTTGGAGGAGGTGGTAGTGTGCCTTTGGAAGTGGGAGCTTTAGCTTGGTAGGGCAGCAGGGCGATTCTCATAGCGATGGTGGCTTTTGGACTTTCAACGAGAGCAGCAACTAATACAATCTTGATTCGTTACCAACTGATGTGATCTTGGTTCGTGGGCCATGGGTCGGGGGTTGCGGGGGTGTTGGAATTCGCATGGTTGAGAGGTCAGGTGACCTAGGGCTAATGGTTCCACCAAGTCCTAAGCACCGTAGACAGACCTACAAAACAAGCCTTGCTTGGGCGGGATCGCTCGGAGTGACCTTCCGATACTTAAGTTATTGTACGGAATAGAGAGGATTCTGAGTGAGCAGTGGAGATCCCTTCTCGAGTGTTTAGGTGTTATATCACTTCAAAAAGTCCGATAGTTAGTCAGAGTAAATTGTCAATGACTGGCAAAGATGGTTAGCGTAAAATAAGCGCTCCACTCTCATTGGACCAGTAAGTTGCATCCAGTGCATGCTCATTGTCATCACTTCTTTCACAGTTCTCTCATCTGGTTGAAGATGTTGTTTACAGTTTTTTTGGCACTTTGAAGAGGTTCTTGCTACAATGTTGAAGCATGAGGAAGCAATTCTCACTGCTGAGATTGATTATTCAGTATTGGAAATGCGAATGTAAAGCAAATTTAAGTATTGTCGAAGTTAAATGATGGGGCACGTAAATCATATCCGGTTACATCTAGAGATCGAACAGAAATAACCTTGAAACTACAGATGATGTAGTGCCCAAATGGGGTTGAATATTGAGATTAAACCTCTAAGAAAAACTAATTGGAAATTTCTGTCTTATCATGTCATGTGCAATTCAAAATATTTAGAAAACAGAGTGGTGGTGATCCTTACCATTTACGAGTCGATCAGCCATGGGAATAAATGCTGAAGACATATTATATTACAAATCCGAGAGACCAGAAAACGGCCTGCCACGTTCGTTATGACCCAAGTTATAGAAAATTTAAATAAATAAAATCACATTAAACATACCTTAACATATAATATGTACATATATTGTAATATAATATAATATGTATTGTATTATGTATGGCAGATGGTTACACCCTCAGCTTATGGTTGTGTCACAGCGATAGCGGGCATGACCTAACTAATGACATGCTACTATGACAGCTATCATCTGAGCAACATTGATGTCACGGCCCAATAATATAACTAATGATACTCTATTTAATCATGTTCAGTAAAATGATTAAAAATAAATAAGAATCTAATCATGAATCATAAACTAGAAAATGTAAACATAAAAGGGAGGTATAAACCCTAAAAGAAAATTTTAAAAACTTAATATTTTATTGACTAACACAGCGCACGGCATCTACGACGTAATATACTAGTTATACATTTAACGAGCGATATACATGATTGGAGATATGTGTAAGATTTTGGTTCATGAATCACGTCGCACGGTGGCCGGCCTTGATTAGCTGTGTTTTAACTGGCAGATATTATACCGTCAGCTCATGGATCCGCCAGGGGGGATGGCGGGTATGACCCGAGTGATGGCACGCTTCCGTGACGGCATAAACCTACCGGTCGTCCTGAGTCAGTCGGGGCGAGGTGGTGAGGATCAGTCAGGCGCCCACCGTCTGTGAGCAGGTCGTGCGGACTTCAAAGAACCGTATGACGTTATTCTCATTGCTTGTCTATCTTCTTTGTGCACATCTTCACAATTATATGTATGATTTTAATATGATGTTAGAGCAGTTTAATCTTAATTGACTGTTTGTTACAAGAACGGAATTATGGTTTAAGGCCAGAGAAAAGATGATGATGGTTTCACCGGTGGAGGATGAAAGGGTAACGACCCATGGTATACAAAATGGATGCTAATCATTGCACCTTCGCAAGATTGATTATTTGGCAATATCCCATAATCATCCACTCTAGCGGATAGTGTTATGATAAGGTTTTTTTTTCTCAATTAAGCTTGTATGAAAATTAAAGGAGTAAGATGATACAATAAGTTTCACGATAAAAATCGAATTTATAATTTCTTAATTATTGAACTAATAATACCACCGTTTCCTATCTTTAATGATAAGTGATTGACTAATAATGATTTTGAATTTTCTTATATTTACTTTTTTTTTAATGTTCTGACTCATTCAATCTGAGTTTGACCATAGATAGCTTCACGGCGTATGTATGTCTTCTCCGCACTCTTCCACAACCATATAAAATTTGGCACATTTAAAAAAAAAAAAGAAGGAAAATCACTACACAAGAAACTTCTTTTTATAAATGATACCCTGTCTAGGTTTCAATCCCACAGGCAGACTTTATTAAGGAAAAGGACTTCAAAAAAATCTGATCTCTCCCTCTCTATCTCTATCGCTGCAGGGTGAGAGGCTCAGGAAAAGAACATGCCAAGCTTACGGTCCGCACGCGAGAATACGGAGAGGGGAAGATGTTGGCTAATGGACTTCCAGTACGACGAGAATCTTGACTCCCCGAGCGATACTCGGAGCGTGCTCTTAATTATCTCAACCCTCATCGCGGCGGTGACCTTCCAGGCCGGAGTCAACCCTCCCGGCGGTGTATGGCAGGAAAGTGTCGGCAATAACACGGCGGGACATGCGATCTACGCGTCCCAGAAAGCAGCCTTCTACGTGTTCCTCATCTCCAACACGCTCGCCCTGTCCACGTCGATCCTCGTCATCGTCTCCCTGACCTACCGGTTCCCTTTCCAGCTCGAGGTGTGGATGGCCACGGCTTTCATGCTAGTGACCTACGCTTCTTCCATCTTTGCGGTCACGCCCCACACGTCGGTGAGGTTCCGGTACGTCCTGATTGCCGCAGCAGTGCCCCTTGTCTTGCGGACTTTGATTCAGGTGTACAAGAAGATTAGGCCGACCAGAATTTCCCGGGGCTGCGAGTCAGGTGTACCACAAGATTAGGCCGACCAGAAATTCCCGTACTTCTATCCATTCCTAATCGCCACTGGGCTTTCTGAGTAGCAACCACCAGTCCAGTACAATATGATCCATTAGTGTGGTTATTGTGTGTATTGAAAGTGAACGGTCTTTGTAAAGTTTTTCTTTCTTTCTTTCTTTTTTTTTTTTTTTGCTTTTTGGGTGAATCTTTGTCAAGGATTTAGATGGTCTTATGTTTGTGACGAGAATTATGGAAGCCACTTATCAAAAAAGAGGATTATGGAAGCCATTCAGATAGGGATGGTAATGGATCAGGTCAGGGCGGGCAATCTGACCTGCATCCTTGGGCTATTGACCTGTCACGGGTCCATCAACCATATCGGCATATTGCTTGTTTGGTGTGGTACACATATCTTTCAATGTCAATCAAGTAATAAATAAAATTCATTCCCACTGTCTAAGGAAAACGTGAAGACTCAGTTCGATCCTTGGTCTTAACATTACAGGGCAGGGCAGGGCAGTTCTCGACTCCAGACTAGAACTTCTCTTATGCATGTCTTATCTACCCATGCGAAATTACATCTGTCATTTCCTTTTTGGCTCGAGCTCATCGGTGTGGTGTCTCTTTGGGCTGATATTGTATCCTCAATTTCTTCATCATCACTGTGCTTTTAGATGTCATAAAACTATAAGCATCGAACACGAGTTTTCCCCTATAAATAGTATTCTTCTAGGTCTCTTGGTTTTCGTCAACAAGTAAAAGCTCTAATAAAGAGAATGTCACCGTCAAGCCCAAGCCCGATGGCCTGACGGAGGGAGAGGCTCGCTCAAGTATACGTCCGGTTCAGTGAGGCTCGGGACTCCCCGGGTGATGTTCGAAATGTGCCCTTAGTCATCGTGACTCTCTCTCATCACGGCGGTGACCTTCCAGGCCGGTGTCAACCCTTCCAGCGGCGTTCAGCAGGACAACGACGGCCGCAGGGCACGGGACAGGCAATCTTATGCATCCCAAACGACAGCCTTCTACCTGTTCCTCATCCCCAACACGCTCGCCCTCTCTCATGTCGATCCTCGTCATCGTTTCCTTGACCTACCGGTTCCCTCTCCATCTCGAGGTGTCGATGGCCGTGGCTCTCATGCTAGCAACCTACTCTTCTGCCATCTTCGCTGTCACGCCCACACGAGTCAGTGAGGCTCCGGTACATCTTGCTTGCCGCAGCAGTGCCCTTCGTCTTGCACGCTTCGATTCAGGTGTAGAAGCACATTAAGCGCAGAATTTCCTCTTAGTTTGTACTTGTATCTCTCTTACTTGATTGCCACCTAAATTTGCTCGCTCGCTTGTAATTCCATTGATACTTAGAATTATCGGAGAATATCTACATCGTATTATTGGTTTCGGAAAATGAAGAACCGAGATGACTTTACGCGGCATCGCTCTTCCACTAAGCTAAAGTTCACCTTACCTTCATTTGCGAAGCGCAAAAGATTATTCACATGACATCTGCTAGATGTATCCATTTGTCGCCAGGTCAAATCTCAAATCATACCTCAACATCCACATCCAATCCAGATGGTCATTAGTATCCTCACTATCAATTTCCAGTTGGTCCATGAACAAACGAAAATGCGTTTTCTCTGCCATTCGGGTTTTCTTCTACGGCCTGTTCCACCCGACGTTCTTACGTACGTAGTACAAAGACATCCCAATTAGAAGCTTGAGCAATGCCAGCTGAAATGGGGGAAAACCATAAATGATGCTCATTTGAGTGGTGCCTGTCCCGAAAGCAGAAGTCTCTGTGAAACATAATTAAAAGTCGCACGTGGCACATAATGTACGGTTTCTACATTCAGTGAATTATGGCAAGAGATTGGAAAGGTGGCTCCATACATGTAGCTCCGATTTTACACAGAAAATGACCTGTTCCTAGGAATGAATAATCGCCTCTCTAAACACTTCATCCTCATCGACAACATCGCCATGTTGTTCCCCCATCACCGAAGAAATATTTCATCGGAGAACTCTGCTGTTTGATTCAAGGGTTAAAGGTGCCAACTTGAACATCTGTTAAGGCTCCATTCCGGTTTATGTAAGACACAATAATTATCACTGATCGTGTGACTAAGTGATGGCCTGATGTGTCAGCTGTTTATAGTCAATGCTGTAGTACGGTACGTGCATGGAATTCGTCTGTGAAGAAATCAGAGCTCATCTCGTTCACATTTTGATGAGATGAGGATGTGATCTGTCGAGTAGGAGCCCCTCGTCGTGCCAAACTGGAACAAGGAAACAAGGAACTTTGGCTCGGCACTCTGCCTCTTCCTCTTTCTCACAATATCCGTCGATGAAAATGTCTTTTATTCCAAGCCTTCCATAAGACTTGTCTGTGTAATGACCAACACCATGATTTATTCTTCCCTCTCGCTTCCTCTCAGATCTCTCCGCACATTTTGATTTACTTTTCAATGGTAGGGCAACGAGCAGGACGGCCTCGATTGAGCTCCAGGAGGCTAAGCGGCTGCTGCAATAGAATGCCAGTGGGAGCTGTCGTCTCCTCCCCGAGCCATGACCATCACCGCCGGCTTCACCACCACCACCACCCTCTGGAGCAACCCGTCTCTGACTGCTTTGAGCAGGTGTTTAATGTATATATCATATATGTCCATTCATGTTATAACTCCTCTGGTTTATGGTGTGTACACAGTTATTTTGGAAGTTTCCATGGCTCATTGACGTGCAGTTCTACATATGTACGTCGAATAGTTTTTTTTAATTTTAAATCAAGTACGATGGAATTAATGCTTGTCGTTGCCTGTATTTTGTTGAAGTTGAGGGATCTTGAAAGAGAAGTCCAGAAGCAGAAGGACCTGAGGATCATCTACAGGAAGAGCATGGAGAGGACCCAGGACTACCTCAAGTACTGCCTCCAAGTAGCCCAAGAAATGGCTTCTTGCACCTCATCATGAACCCTAAGGACACCGGCCGAGAATGCCCCCTTCTTTCCCCCAGCAGTTGCATGATCGGCAACAGCTGCAACGGCAGCCCTCAGCTTCTTCTCCCGATGCCATCCCATTCAGATCTCTGCTGCATCTCGGATCAGGCCCGGGCTAACGGGTGGTGGATCGACCCAGTTGACGTGACTATATGAAATTAGCACAGATGTTTTCTGTTTTCTGTTTTTGGTGATCGATGATTCTAGTTTTTGTCTGACATGTACAATATTATAGATCGAACTGAGAGAGCAAATAGACCGAGGGAGCACCGCCCACATTTACAGGGCCACACGTGGAGGGGCACCGACGTGGCGGTGAAGTGCATGTCCCCCAGAGTTCTCAGACTCCAACCCCAGCGGCGCCGCCTTCTTCGCCCAGGAGCTCCACACCCTCTCCCGGCAGCGCCACGGCTTCGTGCTCCAGCTGATGGGCGCATGCCACCACCCGCCCGACCGTGCGTGGGTTGTCACTGAGCTCCTCCACACCACCCTCAGAGATTTGCTCCATGGCCCGAGCAGCACCCGGCAGCCCCGAGGCCCAGCGACATCTACACCTCTGCCCTGCATCCAGGAGAGGCTTGCGTGGGCGGTGGACATTGCGCATGCAATGCAGTACCTCCACGAGCAGAGGCCGAGGGTTGTGCACCGGGACCTCAAGCCGAGCAACGTGTTCTTAGATGACGCACTGCATGTGAGGGTGGCAGATTTCGGCCATGCACGGCTCCTTAGTGATCGGGAATATGCGCTCACCGGAGAAACAGGCAATGGCTTCCTCATCTCGGCCACTTGCGTTGATTCGTATAAATATCGATCATATTAGGATAAATACACAGTCAGTTTATCTCTGTGAATTTTCTCAGGTACATATGTGTACATGGCACCAGAAGTGATCAAGTGTGAGCCATACCAAGAGAAATGTGATGTATACAGTTTCGGGGTTATCGTGAACGAGCTTATAACAGGAGATCATCCCTTTGCCGAGATCGATAGCTGCCCAGCAAAGGTACATTGTGACAAACTAAGTCAGGTTGGCCGATTTATTCGAACTTTCTTCAACTTGCATATAGAGCCTGTGTTGATTGAGTGATGAAACAGATAGCAATGGAGGTGGCGGAGGGAACCCCGAGGCCATCGCTCCCTGAGGACCACGATGGAAAATGGGGAGAGCTTAATGAGCTGATTTGCCTTGCATGGGCGCAGGACCCATCTCTTAGACCGCCCTTCTCAGCAATAGCCCCAAAACTCAGAGAAATCTACGAGAAATTCGTGCAGAACCCTCCTACCCCATCTAATTGATTAATAGGAATGCGAATCTAATTAATTTTGAGCAAATTGCCCAAATATGAAATCTACTATGAATCTTCTGTCTGCATGCTGTGTTTAACAAACGTCAATCACATGACTCTCTAGTTAACACTAACATGCAAATTTTACTGATGCTTAACTACACCAACGGGTTTAGCATGCTAAGCTCGGCCAGTAACTTGACAGGCTAAAGCTCTTCCTTAACCTGAAACGGAAGAAACTTGATGCTGCATTCTATTAGGCAAAAAAGAACCTCTGTTGTTTTCTTCAGTATCAGTTCCCATGATGCCTTCAAATCAGGTAATTTCAAGTTGTAATTTAAGAAAACTAAAGCATCGAGCTGCAATCATGCGACATTGTTATCCTGCAGGAGATTAAATAGATCGCAGTGATACCAGATAGACAATGATACTGGTATGACATATCTTGTGTCAAGACTTCCAGGAGATTACATTTTTCCAAAGAGCCTCCAAAGTATTTTCTTTTCCATGATCTCTCAAGTTGGTTTATTACCCCGAATCTCACTCTTCCAATCCAGGATCCAAGTTAGTCCCAGTGAGCCAAATAAGGCAAAATAAGAACAGCAAACGACTTCTGTTTTTAATTCAGACTGTTAACTAGGGAACAGAAAGCTCCACTGAGGCTAAAATCAAATTCATCAAAACTGTAACAGCAATTTCTTCATAATCTAAAGGTTCAGCAGGGCATATCTACAGAAATTCTTAGTCCATACATAAACGATCCAGGAAAAGACTCCAGCTCAAGCCACTGCGACATCAATATTGGTGGTCAGAACTGGTGGAATGTATACGTCCTCCTCCTTCGGGGGATGAATGGCAACCAAGTCAGGCAGTGGAGTCTTTTGTCCCTGCTCGCGCTTCGGGTCCCAGTTCAGCATGATCTTAACCTTAATACCGATAACTCCCTGCCAATGCATTAGAGAATGAGATCAGACAATAGATCCATAGAAAGCAAGGTTTCAGTTGCTGAGGGCATCAAAGGTGATGAAAAGAGTAGTGACAGAGTAGAAAAGGGAAATTGCTCACCTGTCCGAGAAGGACGTGCCAAACAGCTGAGTCAATGTACTCACTGACAGGTTGACCAGAGGACATCATATACCCATCGTTGAACTCCATTGACTTGGCACGTTGAGCATGAAGCTTTCCACTCACAATGACCTGCAGAACAAGGGGGGAAACATGAGCTAAGAGAGGCTTAATAATGAAGAACAGAATGAAAGAGGCAAGTATGTAAAAGTACCTCACAACCCTTGGCACCACTCTCCATGACAAATCGGAGGACACCACAGCTGGCCTTGCCGGGAACATCTATCTCAAGTACAGACATAAATTGAAAGAAAATAATCTAAACATGTACCTGTTTTACAAAAGAAACAATCGATGACAAAAAGAATAATAGTCAAGAGCGAATTATAGTAGGGATAGAATAACGCACAGGGCACAAAAGAGAAAAACATTGATATACCTCCGCACAGCTAGGCCTCCAAGGAGTTTGTATCGGAGAGACTCTGCCTGAGCAATGGCACACAGGCCCCTGTCGCTAACTTTCTTAGCGTAGAGCTCCCCACCATTCTCAGGGAATTTGAATCGCTTCTGAACAACAGAAGTAAGCTCCCTGAGCCTTGCGCCCTTTTCACCTAAAAAGGAAATATTTAAAAACATTTTGGAGAAAATTAAGCTCAATGCCAAGCTATAAGAATAGAATCTAAGCAAGACAAATTGAAGTATCTATAGAATAGCTAGCGTATACTTGGATTCTTTTCCTTTATGTTTGTTGAGAAAGACAACCGGATATTTGTCGCTTCAGCCTCTCTTTCCAAGGATGTCGGGGATAGAAGAGATCAAATGCATGTGAAAGTTATGCGAAGAAACCAAGAATTTTACCAAGCACATTCTGAGTACGGGCAGCACAAATGATGATCTCGGTGCGCATAGGGGTGACCCTAACTTCGACACCGGAGTACCCGTCTTCAGCGAGATCCCTAGTCAAAACCTCATTGAGTTCTGCATAGAAGACTCCATCCGCAACAAACTGTTCAAATTCAAGATCAAGGAATCCATATTAGAAGCTGATATGGCCCCAGCAAGTCATCCCTCCCACTGCACGAAACACAGTCATCTGATCTGTCTCAGCCGCCATTAGAACAAGAAATCTGCTTCAAACTGAGTAAGCACATTCCTTTGAAAGCTTCAGATTCGCCCGTACTGCTCTTCACTAACCAAAAAGATGAACATCTGACAGCAGGAAAAAGATCGAACAATTTCCGAGATGTTTGCGCTTAAAACTTGGGACTCAGAACATGTCGCTCTTTCGATTCGATACAGGTTTTTGGTTGGAGAAACAGAGACTGATGGAGAGGGATGGAGTATGGAAAGGGAGAAGAGACATGCCTTCCTCTTCTCACTGATTTGACTCGCCATGGTTTCTCCGCACGGGCCGAGTGCAGTCGTGCGGCTGAGGCTGAAGGCGCGGGGAATTGAAAACCGCGAAGAAACCCTTGCTGAAAAGGGAAGATATGCTTTATAATTTGAACAGTTTTTGTCCTCTGCGTGTAAAATTTTTATTTTTGGCACATGTAACTGTACTCTCTAAAATTGCATACGTTTCTCTGGGTTTAAGTGAGCACTCGCTCCCCTTTAAGTGAGCATTCAGTCATAGCTATGATACTTACTAGTTTCATGGTATTACCCGTTGATGAGTCATGCACTCGTCATGATGGATTCGTAATCTGGTCACATGGACGGACTGATGAGAGGTATTGTTCAATTCGGATGTGACCTGTACAGTTTTGTCCTTAAAAATACGTCTCTCCGAAAAAAAAAAAGTTGCTCTTGAGTCCAATAAAGAACTTAATATACTTCTTCCTTATTTATATGATAATGCAAAGTGGTACCTATCACAGCCCCATTTCAGAAGACAACGGTCTTGAGCTTAACTCTCAACAAGTGCATCTACTAATGAGTTATAAACTTGTTAGGATGAGTTTATAATCCGATGACATGAAATAATAGCATATGAGAGGTAGTGTTTGTTTTGGATGTGGCCAACACAATTTTATCCTTAAAAATGCACATTTTAAAGGAAATGAATGCTCTTAATTCTTATGAAGAGTTCAATGTACTCATCATCTTTATGTGAAAGTTGAACATAATTGTTGCTAATGTCAATGACGTTCAATACACTTGTCATTGTCCCCTTCAGTTTATTATGATGGTATATAGATGGACATAAACAAGAGAAAGTATAAGCAAATAAATAAAATCTTAATAAACTAAGTGAAGAACGATTTTTAAGGCGAAGTTGCAGCAAAATGATTGACTCAGAAAAAGTATGGGGGGTCAATTTTAGATAAAATTTTTTTTGGATATAATCTTAAGACCAATATAGTTGAAGGTGATAGTTGCGTAATTATATAATAATTCTGGATTTCGTTGTAAATGATGTAAATATCTCGAGTTTTAAGGTCCTTCTGGGATCCTTATAAATTCCCTGGGAGGTTACACCCTTCTCAATATTTCCTCTCCCTTAAGTCATATTTTCTCTTAGTTCTCTCTCGGCTTCCTAGAGACGATTTCATGACCTTCGTCGCCCGCCAGGGTCGTCGCTGTCGCCGGAGATATTGATTGCGTGTCTGGAATTTGCGTCGGCAGTTCGATTCAGCTATGCCCACGATCAAATTCAAGTTCCGAAGCTCTCTGAATTTTGACTCAGTCGACATTGGGGATCGAGCTTCGATCTCGGTGGGTGAGCTCAAGTCTGAGATTCAGCGTCACATGAAACTTAGCATCTCCTCCGACTCCTGTCTCCTTCTCTCTGATGCCGTCTCTGGGCAAGGTCATCTCTCTCTCTCCCTCTGGGTCCCGACTCTCAATTGGGGGTGGGGTTAAAAGATCGCGTGGCAAGAATGGATCCAAGATTTGGGATATGCGGAATCTTGAACGAGGAGGTGAATTCACAGGACTGGGTATGAAGAGAGGGAATACTAAAAAATCTGCTGCAAGGGTTTATGCCAGAATTTCACTAAAAAACTTAGAAAGAGCGAGTTGAGCCTATTATAATCGATTCAGTAAGCTGTTGGCAGTTCAGTTGTAGGTCTAAATGTGTTAGTGAAGTGGAGAATTGGTGAGAGTTTAGGTTTAAGTTGGATGCTGTATGTGAGTAATTGAGATAAAAGATATTTTATTGCCTGTCGTTAACTTTGTCTGGGAACTGAAGGGAGGGAAGGACAGAAAATTAATACTTAACAACTAGAAATAATTTCGTAAGGGAAAGTTTGTTCATGGTTCAAGCGGATAAGTGGATATATCGGTGACATGTTGTGGGCATTTATGGATGGAAAGAAATTATCTTTGGTGGAGTCATATATTTAACCAGCCACACATCCTCAGTGATACGTGCTTGGTAGTTTACCTCATCAATAAGAAGAGTTAGAAGATCTCTAGATCCACTTAGTTAATGATTTCCGGACCATGGCCTTTCTCCAAACTAGTCTTAAGATATTTGCAGTAATCCTGCCATTTATCTAGTACAACGTGCCTTTTATGGACCTCAAATGCTAGGCCTTGCCCCTTTGTTTTTAATGTACCTCGTCTTGTTACTGCCTGATAAAATCATTTAATATTTATCAAGGATAAGTAGTTCGTAGTTAAGCATTTTCCATTCTAAACTTTATCAAGGTTAAGTAGGTTCATAATTAAACATTTTTTATTCTTATACATTCATGGTATGCTGTATCTAATATATCTTCTTAATATAACATTGATTTCATTAGGTAGGTAGTTCTTGAAATTAAGTATGATCTTGCTTCAATTTACACCTGGAATTAACTTTATGACAGATTATTGTGAGACAGAAATATAGCCAGCCACTGACGGACTTTACTGTCAGTAATGCAGCTCATAACTTATGCTTATTTTGTTTCTCTTAAGGAGCGTACTTCTATCATTTGGAAATGGGACCGAATAACAAAGTTTTACTGTAGTATAGTGTTTCATAGCATTATTACGACTTATAACAGCATGGATGCCTAATGCACTTGCAATTTTGGAAACTCCTTTCTTTTTTGGTTCATGTATTCCAGATAAAGTGGGCTAATGGTTTGCTATCCTAATATTGGTACCAGAATACAAGGATGAGAATGCTAAAATTCAAAGCGGTTCAAGTGTGATCATCAAGAGGATGCCAGCTGGATCTGCCTCATGTACAATGTAAGACTAGCTTTTAGTTTAGTTTTCTGCAAGGAATGGCTTCATCCTTTTAAACATTTAATAGTTTTTTCAATTGTTTTTCATTCTTTCTTCTGGTTATTAATATCCCTCTGATGATTTTATTCACCACAATCCTTCTCTTGGTCTCAGAAAGAGTGTCGATACTGTTGAAGATGCTTCAGTGAAAGCTACCAAGCAAAATAAATCGCCTGTCCCAGCTAGCAATGTCAATGGCCTGAGCAAACTTCCTTTTCATGAGGTATGTCATAAGTTGCATTCACACATTTTTTACATAATTTCTTGCAGAACTCTGACTTTAAAGATATTATTATGGGGGATATTAAAGGGGAAAACATTTACTGAAGTTGACATTTTCCCCTTCTCTAATTGCTTACCTGTAAGCTGAATATCTTCACCTTGGATGTGGGTGAGTTTTCATTTTGGGTATGAATGCTTCTGTCCATTTGATTAAATACTATGTAATTGCAAGCAGTGGTTTGATGTTTAATTTTGAATTTCATTTAGATCTCTTGTTTCCAGCCTCTTTCTCTAGAAAATGTTTCCACGGGCAGTAACTTCACATTGTCAATTGTAGGTACAGAAAGTAGAAGCCATTGATTTTGATGACTTTGGGGAAGACTTATGTGCTGTTCCAAAGGGAATCCTGTCAGGTCCTCTTTTTAGGGTTGAAAAGGAAGTTTATGGCATTAGCGAGAAGCTCAATCTTGAACTTGACAATCTGAGGTTTGTTCTTCTGTGGATCTCACTTAGATTGTTAGATTTCTTTTTCTGGTGCAACTAGTTCTTTATTATGCCAACCCATAATAGTAAAATCAGTGGTTACTTCTTTAGGGATGTTGTAAGACATGATGGACATACTATAGAAGAATGCTACAAATTGGACCAGAGTGATCTCAGTGAGGACGTTCTGGGAGGTATTTGATATGATATTTCTGTTATTTCATGATTTTGTAAACCTATATTGGAAATTATCAGTACACTAATTGGATTTATATGATTAATTGTGGTTTTCTTCAGACAATCTAATGCAAGCTGGATCAGGACTTCAAGTTAAAGACCACTTAAAACTAGAAAAGTAAGATCTATCATTATATTGTCTTTTTATTTTATTTTATTTTCTATTTCTTTTGAAGGATCTAAACATTTATCTATCTTGGAAATGAAGAATGGTCGATGTGGGCCCTTCTTCCATGCAAAATGTTGACCTACCATCAGACATCAAGTGTCCTCTCTGTGACTTGGTGTATAAGGACGCTGTGATGATCCCTTGTTGCCAGCACAGTTTCTGTGAGAAATGTAAGTTTCTCATGATGTGCATTTTCCTTTTTTTCCTTCCTCTTTCACAGGTTAAATAATGTGCGAGTATTCAGGAGCACTGACTGCTGCATGACCAAGCCTGTTTGCGGGGCATGCTTGCACCAGCTATAATAATATTTCTCTTCAACTTATTTGTGACCCTTATCCTGTAGTTGTGTAGATTGCCCTCTTGATTCTTCAATACCAATTGCATTTATTGCTTGTTTCTATACAGCTGATGATTTTCTCTGAACTTGCCATCTAGGTATTAGGTCACTGCTGACTCAGAAGGGCAAGTGTCCAAAATGTTTATCTGCAAAATGCAGAGCAGAAGATTTGCTGCCAAATCTATCTCTTAGGCAAGCAATTGAGCATTTGCTTGAGTCGAAAAGTTTCACAGGTGGTGGCACAGAAAATGCTTATCGTCAATATGCTTCAGGTAGGGAATGAACTCTAGTTTCCTAATTTTACAAGTATGATAATTAAAAGTTGGTGCTTAGCATGCTATGCTTTGAAAACAGATGGAGAGTCAGGAATTCAAGTAAAAGATGTTTGTGATAAAGTGACTATTCCTCAAAGAGAGGATGGGTTTGTTCAATCTTCCAGTGCAACTGGGCAGGGATCCAATCACATTGTGGGAGAATCAACTCAATTCACAAGATTCAGAAAAGCGGATATATTTACTGGTGACAATGGTTCTCATATCAATGTCCAAAACAAGGAAAATCAGTTTCATGGCAGGCATGGCTCTGGCCACCATGATGAGTTCATAGGTAGACATGAGATGGCGGTATCTGATTTTCAAGGAGAAAACCAGCCGATGATGGAGCAAGGTATATATGATGTCGTGAGCTGGCCAACTTCATTTTTTTTCTTCATCTCTCTCATTTTCATATTTTTTTTTTATATTTAGAATAAGCTTAAACTGTTTGTAATCTTGAACACCTGAAATACCCCTGTGACTTTGTAAATATGTGATCTCATCTTTCTGGTCCCTTTATGGAGCCTTTTGAGCTATTCTCAACCTTAGATATTTCTTTCTTTAATATAAGTATTTATCAGTTTAAGATATTTCAATAAATGCTGTTATCAGAAACACCTTTTGGCTACAGCTTCCATCTTGTCTTATTTCTCTTAATTGTTTTGCCTTTGTCCCTAATGTTAGCTATCACATTTTGCTGTTACTTCAGGAGATTACACTACAAAGAAGAAGAAAGGACTTCAGATCAGTACCTCAGGTAGTATTTAGGAATTTGGAAAGATATGTTCTTTATATTTATTCATTTCCAGTCTAATAAAATGTTGTTCTAGGTGATGATGTCAAAGTCATGGAAAGTGGAGGATTCAGGAAGGTAATTATTTTCCCATACTGTTAAGAATTATCTATTTTCATATAGTGCACCATTATGTACATTCTTAAAGTAAATGGCAGTAAATTCATAATTATAAACTCATTAAGAATATTTTGCATCTGAATATTCAGCTTGCCATTCATTACTAAAGTTATTGATTAGAACCACTGTAGTACCTGATTCATGCCACTTTTGGATGCAGGGAAAGCGAGCCTGTTACATGTGTGGGTCATTGGATCACTTGATAAGAGACTGTCCTGTTGCTTCCAGTGAAGATCCTATGTTCCAGAGAGGTAGAATATGGAAATATTTATCTAATTAGGTGAATATAGCTTTTCAAAAATGATCTCTAATGTGGACTCCTCTCCTTCCTTTTCATTTATGTTTTGGGGATTCAGGGAACTTGGTATTTCCTGGGGCTATGCCGGGTTACATGCCACCTTTTTGGAATGGGAATCCGTCACCCTATATGAGACCATTTCCTGAACAATATGCTTATCCTGGGATGTGGCCCTTTGGAGCGGCATGCATTCCTTCTCCGGCCTTTCACGTTCCAACATATAGTGGTGTCTCTCACTATGGGTAAGTGGTTCTGTTTTTGCCTAGTTATTTTGTAATATGCATATTCCAAATTCATGACTACTTATCAGTTGAATATTGAAAATCTTTATAAGAGGACATCTATAAATAATAGAATATAACAAATCGATGTTGCAGTGCCTTTATGAGGTCTGGTGGCATGACAACACATTACGGGTCAAGTGGAGGACATGAGCCAAGCCATCAAGAATTGAAAATTATTGAGAACCATGATAAGAATCCAAAGATTGGATATGAGAAATTCAGGAGGTAATTGCTGCTCTGCATTAGATCCAACAGTTTGATTTCTAAATGTAAGATTGCAAATTTTCATAAATTAGAATGAAGAAAAAATTTTAAGGAACATGTGTGGGATTGGCATTGCACTAGATGAATAATATCTATAACCGGTAGCTGGATATTATTTATATCTTTATTGTGAAAGCTTGAAAAGTCTTATTGCCTTCATTGATATGACCTGTATAAGATATTGAGCCTCATCCCATCTCTCTCTCTCTCTCTCTCTCTCTCTATTCTTTAATTATGGATTCTTGCCACAACTAATTATATATTCCAAGATGCTGATTACTGATAACCTGGTACTCTTGGAAACATCAGGCATCACTTAATATGGAAATGCATGCTGATATCTGTGAATGCCTTTTTGATAGTCTCGTTTCTGTACATATGGATTCATAATGTTTCCTTAACATTTCAAGTGCATTGTTTGCTTGATAGGGAGTCATCTTTCAATGATAGAGATGATGATGATTTTGGTAGTAAGCATCAATATGCAGAGACCGTTGATGGAGCTTATGACCACAGATCTCATATGGGAAAGGAAACCAATGGAAATTATTCTGATGAAAGCTTTGATCCCAAGTATCTGACGAAGCATAAGCATCGAAAGCATTCAGAGTTGGATGAACATTTACTGGATGAGAGGCATGAGAAGACTCGTTGGCCATCCTTTTCTGATAGAAATGGGGGACCTCATCATCATCAGCGGAAATTATGTCCAGAAGTGGAAGAAGATATGCCCACTCGAAGTAGCTCCCACCAGCTAAGTGAGGAATGGCATTGCCACCATTATGAAGGCCACAAGAAAGAAAAAGAAAGAAGGAAGTGTGACAGTGATTCTAGTCTGAGTCAAAATGTTGGCAAAAGGAGGAGAGAGATGATCTGTGCCAACAGGAAAACTGAGAACTATCATCACTTGGAACACCATCTCGATCATAGCGATCCTGAAAGGAAAAAGAAAAACCAAAATCATAGTCCTCATTTCAGACATTCCCAACGCACTACAGACTCTAGGAATGAAGAGAAGTCCATAAACGAAGAGCTGATCCCTGACAGATGGAAGATGGCAAGTGGGTCAAGTGAGTACAATGGAGAGGCCCATCATCGAGCCCATAAAAAAAGCAATAGAGCTGACTAAGATAAGCAACAGAGCCTGGTTTTTTGAGGTAAATGTGTACATGAAAGCATACTAGGTGATATTACTTCTTAGCTATATGTATACCTCAGGTTCAACATGATTTTTAAGGTGAATGTGTACATGAAAGCAGACTAGGTGAGATTAGCTTTTTGCTATTTTCTATTGCTTAGTTTGTTACCATCACTATGCATAGAGCAGAATTTAACTGGTTGAATTCCATACTTTTGATGCATTTAGTCTTTGTACATATCTTCTTAGGAGTTTCTCTTTGGTTTTGATGTTGACACAGATCTCCTGTCAGTTGGTTCTTGTCCATTTTATATCTTGTCATCTTCTGCTAACTCTCTTGGCTCTTTTAGCATGACGTTTGGCAGCAATAAAAGAACATTTAAAACAGGAGGAGCTATGGCTCATTTTAAGGTAATATGTATTTCTGAAGAAAGCATGGAAGTTGCAAGGTACGCTTTCCTCTTAAAAGACAAGCAAGGGATGATGCTATAGAAATCCTGAGCTTAGCTCACCTTCTACTATTCCTGTGAAAAATTAGTATTGCTTAAACAAAACTAAATTTCTTTTGAAGTGGTAGCTATAATGATGCCTACTTAAACTTGGATTAATTGGACTCATTTTGTTCAGCATCTTTCAAATGCTTTGAAGGTCAGCTTACTGTGGTCATGATGTGTTTTCTTGATGAAACTGTAGGAACTCACTTTTTCTCTCTCTTGGAAAACTTTGAGAAAGGCATTTAGATTTTTTTTTCCCCCCAGCAATTAGGAAATATGAGATAGCTTCCATAGTCATGGTTGCAAGTAAAAGTTCTATTGACAGTTCAAGTCAGTGCCAGAGAATTACTGTCTGAAAGTAGTGACCTTCACTAGTTAAGGCGCATCAACAACTTGGTCCATGTTGCATGCCTTTCCCTCTATTCACATTGTCGATCAGAATGATGCATATTCCCCCCATTTGGCTTAGTTATTTCATGCATGAAGCACCTCTTGGATGTGTCTATGGTTATTTGTGTCTCTAAAGTGAAGGCTAGTTTTCTGATTGTCGGTGGAGTCATGTTTTCTTGTGACACCTGTTCCGTACATGTGTTTACTATTTAATATGTTTCCAAGTTTTCAGGTCCAATTTTTTGGTATTTAGGTCAGGATTTGCAAAATGACCATAAATTGATTTAATTTCTTTGAGACAAATGAGGTGGGGTGGGGGGTGGGGGGTGGGGGTGTTGGGGTTGGAGATGTCTTAAGCCTCGTGATGCCTGGTCTGATTGAGCGCCTTCACAGCCCCATCATACTGTTGGTGTAGGTTCTTTTGTTGTGAGACATCATCTAACCTAAATTATTTAATCTTGACTAAAGTTTTGAAGCGGTTTGAATTCACTTGCGTAATATCCTCCTAGTTAATTGCATGATTTCCAGATAACGGAGAAGGCCCTTTACAGTTACTGAGGGGGGGTGGGGTGGGTGGGAGGGAATGACTTGTCATTTTATACAGAAATATTGTGCATCGAAAATCATCCAGCCTCTGCCATGTCGGCAGTTGAGATGATTCCAAGGCCATGTGGGGTTGCTAATATAGTTGTTTGAGGTTGGGAAATGCGGTGGATGGTATTCATGAACTCTTTCCCTGTCAAGGTGACGTGGTGGTACTGGGTTTCTAGATGGTGGATAAATCATTTGCCTTGAATCTACCTCTCAAATATGATATGTTTCAGGAACACTACTTCGAGTGCGAGATGAAATTTTGTTTGTTATATATATATATATATATGATGGGATCCATATTGCAAAACTGATATTGGAAAACCACATCATTTCTGACTACCGAGAGAGAGAGAGAGTACGAAACCGAGGGAGACGGGGATTGTGGGGGGAAAGGGCTCGAGCAGCCGTGCCTCGACCCTAGTCACTGGGATTAGGCTGTCCGGTGCGTGTATGCAAGCAACTGCTGTCTTAGATGTGCTTGCTTTGGTGACGGTTGCTGTTTCGATCAAATGACGAGTGCGGGGTGATCAGTGGGAGGTCCTGTCCAGGCGCTTTGGCAATTGGAGTCTGCTTCTCCTTTTCTTGAATTTTAAAATAAAAAAATGTATTCTGTAATTGCCTTAGTTTATTTTCCGTCAAATTTTGATGAAGTTGGGGTAGTTTTTATTGCCCTGGAGTTCTTGTGGGAGGGGTGATAAACCTTACACTACACCACCAGAAACTTGTGCTTGCATGGGCCTCATTGTCAGACGGGGCTAGAGTTACCGGATTGGATTGAAAATTGATGGGGTCGAATTATACTGGACCATTTAGCTATTTTATTAGAGTTTGTGTGGGGGTGTGGGTGTACGATAGAATCTAGAAGAAGATAGGATGCGGGCCCACATGCGTGTAAAGGCCAGGCCCATTGGAGCAGGAAATTTTTGCCTGACAAGAAAAGCTTCTCCTACCGACCCTTCCGTCCAATTAAATCCCAGAGATTCCACAGTGCAATTGAATGCCAGTTCTCTGACCGTCTGGTGTTTGATGAGACATGTGACTGGACCGCTTGATTTTACATCCAGGAATGCGTTGAATTCTGCGTATATCTTTTTCTTCTAATTATTTTTCAAGTTTGGTTGCATTTGCATGTGAACACCCAAAAAGAAAAAAGGTACGATGGTTACCATAAATTATTGCCCATGATACATCTCATAGTAGCAATATTCTTATCTCTTTACGTTTTAAAAGATCTTACCGGAATCATTTCAATGCAGAAAAAAAAAGGGGTAGCGGTTGAAATTCGATCATCAGCATGTTTCTGGTGCATCAGCACTTGCACCCAAAGAGTCTTTCGGGGCGAGGTAATGTAGAATAATCCCTCCCTTGCTTTTTTGCATTGATGTTAGACAATCGTTTTCCACCAATTTATCGTCTTACTTCCGAGGGAGGAAAGAGAGGAGAAACTTTGATGATGAATGTCTTTAGGAGAGAGATTTCATATCACCGTATATTGATCCTTGCTTTTGTACGGACATATGTTCAATGGGCTTACGTGCATGGGGATTTTCAGATCACGAGGCAGAGAGAAGTGGAGAAGAAGTTAGGTCCTGCTGGATTAATGGGCTCTGCTTCGCCCACGCGTCGAGGGGGAATGCCTCTTGTGTTTTTCTGCTTTTTCGTGCGGTCAAAAGCTTCAGTCCGCTTCCCGCACGTGGCTCTGGATTCATAGGACATGTAGTCCCTTTCAGGATTCCGTACACTTGATTATTTGATTATTCTCTCCCTCTCTTAATGTTGTGGAGAAAAAAAAGACTATTCATGAGAACTATCGAACACGCAGTCTCCAATATGTATATATATATATATATATATGTGTGTGTGTGTGTCATGGAGAATAAAAGAGACTTGATACTCGTATGAATTATACTTGAGTAAAAGTGATCTCTTGATGTCTCTGCAAGTGCTCAAATCTGTCGGTAGGGATTATAATATGTATATGTGTGCTATTATCGGTATGTGAAGCGTCTATTTAACTTACCATGAGTATAGTAGAGTGGCTCGACACTCATAATCCCAATTGGAGGATTCGAGTTTGAATCCCACTTGCGGCGGGGAGCTTTTAACTCCTTAAATGGGTCGACCTGAGGTGATCTGAATTAGACAACTGGATAAAATTTAATTGAATATTGGTGATTTAAAAAAAAAAAAAAAGAAGCGTGCATCTAACGGTCAAATGCAAAAGGAAACTGTTTCTTCACACCCATCAGGGCATGATGGGGGGGACCCAGTTTGGGTCTCGAATTCATCCAAAGTTCAAAAGGTAATTAAGAAAAAAAAAGTCATAATTATATATAATTTAAAGAGAGAGAGAGAGAGAGAAAGAAGGGTAGAGGAACACCATCGTCAATGGTTTTCCCTTTCACGGACGGATCACTAGTGTGCCATCGCGTAAAAATCATAAGAAGACGACAAATTTATCCATTAAAAATGGAAGGACGCGGCACAGCTGGCAGCATTAGCTAGCATGGGACGGTCTTGCCTTTGACGTCATGTGACGGTAAAAATTGATCAAACAAAAAAAGAGAGATAAATTGATCAGTAATCCTCGACGAGAAAAGCATACTCCAATATTTAAGGGATTTCACGGGTCATTCACTGTTCTCTTTCGTCCATAAGCATGGCAATCTGCTATTGTCTCTCTTGATAATCGAGGGCAGCTATATACTCACTGACTGGACCACTGTTATGCCGTACGGACGTGATATCCGCGGTGCAGGAGCTCAGAATTCATCGGGAGCACATGGTCGTAGTCGTAGCAAAGTCAATGCCCGAGTATTGCGGTAAGGTCAACTAGAAGGATGAGTGCTTCTCGTGAGCTAACCCGGAAGACCAAAGGGGGATTGTATTTGCATGCAACAGGAGGAAGCCATGTAGCTCATGTGAATGGGTCCTTTTTGCAAGCTGTGTACATATGTGTATGTATGTATGTAAATAGTACCATAACTTGGCCACGAAGAAGGGTTTTTGGAGGTCGAAACAGTGAGGTCCCGAGCAGTGGAAGAAGATTAAGAGTTCTGGTCGGCCGCCCATTTACCTGCAATGCCATCTTAATTACATCTGTGAGCAAATAGTGAGCAACCACTCCACCATCTGACTTCACAATAACAAATGGAAAGGAACTTTTCTCTCCATTCATTCATGTATAAGTTCTCCGTTCTCTCCCTTTCTCCCTCTCTTTTGGTAGATATGAGACCGTGTAATCGATTCGCGTATACTTGAAAATGCCAGCTTCAATCAGTAATCGTTCTTATGCATGTAAAAAGAATAGAATATCGAGTTATCAAGTCTGACAAAAAGTGGCAAGCGATAAGTTGATGCTACATATTTTATCAGACCGATCAACTTAATAAATTACTTACACCGATAGGGTCGAGTGACACAAATAAACTACGATAGAGTATCTCAATATACGATATGCATTCATTGAAAAACATAAATTCATGGGATATTAATCGTAGCAGTGATCACACATGATTTTATTTGATTATCTCAAATACAAAACGTCACCATACATTTTGGTGGCAAGATTAAGTATACTATTAAGAAAAACCTATATATATATGTATATATAGAGTGACTTGGGCAGTTGTAGGATAATGTTACTCATGATGGCAGTAGTGACCTCACTGAATTAAAGACAAGAAAGATTAAGTGGGCACTTGTACAATCACAAAATCTAAAAAGTGACCAAAACAACATACTTTAAAACACATTTTTTTTGTCTAATTTTTTTTTAAAATCTTAACATAATGTAAAAATGATATACAACCTCCAGTATTACATAACAATTTATTTATTTTTCTCTATAATAAGATATCTCCATTTACTTATCTAATTATTACACATCGTATTTCTTGAGTGGAGTGAATCTCTCCCGTCTATGGACAGGTCCACTCCTCGGAGTCGACCAGAAATGCCAACGAGTCGCAGTCCAATGTGCCCTCATTATTTTCTCCCACAAAGCCACCGCCACCGCCACCTCCGGCTGCCCAACTCTCCAATATCGCTTCCTCCGTTGACATATCATTACCATTATAGTCCTCAAAGTAACCGCACTTTTCACCACCGCCATCATTGCGTGCTTGAAATTGGTCGTTATCGCACCCAAAGTTAGAAAAATGGAAATTGAGGGAGCAGTTTTCCAGGACATCCTCGTCTGTCCCAAGGTGGATTCTTGAACATTCCCAACCTTGGGCACGCTGGTCAACGGAGCGAACTTGTGGATTCGGATAGACCCGGCAATCCTGATCATCAAGGTTCGGGTTTGACGCGACAACATCGGCCATGATGAGCTGGGTGGTTGCCCGGGTTCGTACAGCTTGGGGCCGTATGGCCTTGGCCACTGGAGATGAGCTCGGCAGCGCCTGAGTAGGGTTTGGAAAGTCAGGAGCAGTCTTGCCTTTGGCTTTGGATGACGGAGGAGAAGTTGCTGTCGGTGGCTCGGCTGATGGTTTCGCTTTCTTCCCGAGCGTCGTGTTCCAGTAATTCTTAATTTCATTATCTGTTCGGCCCGGTAGCCTCCCTGCTATCAGAGACCACCTGCGCTTTGAAAGGTTCAGATCATTACTACATTGCAGTTCGATAAAAAACCACTTGCTGCAGTGTTGGAAAAACAATGGGAATGTGCCTATATCCTCCGAAGTAGTAGACTGAATCATCGAGAGAAAAGATTTTCTTTTTCTTCTTGCAGAATCTGATGGAAATTGGAGACCTGTTACCAAGAAGATTGTGGAGCCTGATGATGAGCTCCTCCTCATCCCGAGAAATGTTTCCTCGTTTTATGTCCGGTCTCAAGTAATTCAACCATCTCAGTCGACAGCTCTTCCCACATCTCTTCAACCCTGCAACACACACCGCACCTCGTCAACTCATCCTGTGGCACTTGCTTTTCGAGTTAGGGGAAAAAGGTACTGTCAGAGAATGCGGGGAACGGAATTGATAACAGTGATGAGCAAGCACCCAATCACGCAAATTAAAGCACATGTTGGGAACTGGAAGTATCGGTTTAGATCGAAAAATCTGTACCGGCTCGCTTGGGGAGGTTTCTCCACTTGCCCTCGCCATGGATCTTGATGTATGAAATGAGGATCTTGTCTTCCATGGCTGTCCAAGTTCCTCTGTTCAGCCCTTCCTTGGAGCAACATGGACTCCTCCCCATCTCCCTCCTTCTCTATCTTCAGAAACCCTCTCTTTCCACTCTGCCTCGCTCGATATTTTCCCCTCTTGTAAGAGGACCCATATCCTCTCCTTTATAGCCCGTCTCAATTTCGCAAGATTCCGTTTATTTTGTTCTTTAGTCATGACTAGGAATAGATCTCTAAATTCGGGCTATATAGCACAATTGCCATCTCAGTCAACATGAAAATCTTAGTAATAGTATGGATTTTTTGTATTTCGGGTGACCAAGCACAGCCCAAATAAAAAAATGCAATTTATAAAACTAAATTAAATAATTTAATATTTTTAAATAAAAATTTAACCTCAATATTACATTAATTTTTAAAAATATAATCAATTATTTAAAAAATGATCTCATAATTTCTATTTTATTATAATTTTTTTTGCTTTCAAGTTGGTACAATTTTTTTTGGACCTTACCAGCACGGTCCGATATTCTCTAGCAACCTGAAAATTTTAGCCCAAACACTATTTTTTCATAGGTCTAATTAGGAAAATTTATTATTTAATTATGTCCAATAAACCCATTACAGAAATGAAAATAAGTCCAATGCATAGCCATCTTCTTCTTTTTTTATTTATGAAGAAGATTATAATATCAATTTTATATGTTTATAATTTTTAATAATTAAATCACAAATATTTTAAAATAATATTTTTAACTCTATATATTATCTTTCTATGGCATACAAATTTTATCCATCTAACTTCGATAATTAATTGCCTCCATGAATGTAATGCTGTCAGATTCTGCATATCTTTCCATTCACGTGCTCGACAAAGCATTGAAATATTGTTTTTTTAATGTCAAATAATTACTTTTTTACCTTTAATTGTTCATTAAATTTTCGAAATGTGTCATTCACTTTAAAACCCTAATTCCAACCAGGTAACTGCCAAATTTGCCGTGATCAGACCACGTCGGCGCCGCCCGTCCTTCGTCATATGTTTAAAGACTAGATGAGACTCGATTTTTCAAGATATTAATTTTGTCGGCCGATGAATTCGGAGTATACTCTTTCAAGCTTCGTCCCGATGTGGAGAACCGAATACGCATTCATCCACCCGGACAAGAATTGCAGCTCTTGAATTAGTTGTCATTCCTGTCACAACTCCTAATGATGGCTAGCTAATTCCTTGAATCGATTGGAGCAATTAAACACACTCCCACTCCATCTGCTTCTGTCCCCAAGGAGCACCCATCTCCGACGAGCTTCAATCCCTAGAGAAGTGGGGGCGGTGGCTTCCGGTGGCTCGTGAGAAAAAGAGGAGACTGGGAAGAGTGAGAGGCTTGGGTGGGGGCGTGCTCCCTCCGTCGGGCGAGGGAAAGAGGGGACTAGTGGGGGTGGGGGTGACGTGGGACGGGGAATAGTGACATTGGGTTGGTTGACACGTTGGCTGATTAAAAAGGCCACGTGTATACTTCATAGCCACATATATAAAAATAAATGCCGTCATGCCCAAGTCAAACGTTACTAGCGGAGATGGACGAACGTAACTCATGGGGTGAGGTGGGTGGTAATACATATGATGGTTATTTTGAAATATTGGTAATTATAATAAAAATTATATTTTTTTGTATATTTAAATTATATATTTTTTAAAATAAATATTTTAATTTTATATATTTAATTACATAACATATTTAAATTATAATTTTAATAATACATTGACGTAATAATTATTTACTTATATGACATATTGATATATCAATAAATTATTGACATTGCATGATATGGCAAAACTTAGCTAACATGATGAAAATTTTGTTAACGTATCATGTCACGTTGGGTTATTAAATATCATGTTAGTAAACCGTTAAAATTAAGACTTAAATATATTATAAAATTAAATATATATGACTGAAATAGTCATTTTAAAAAATACATAATTCAAGTATAAAAATGATAAATATATATAACTTTCATTATAATTCTCATAATTTTGAAATATATACCACTCAATTGTTAAAAATAAATAAATATATATATAATTCACATTATAATTTTTATTTTATTTATCCTTCAAAAAAAAAGGTTACATCCGTGCAGTGTTCCTTCAAAAAAAAATCGATCAATTCGCCGACATTGTAGAAGCACCACTACAACAAGAAATGAGTTGTTACTATTTGATAATCGCAATTATTTAATTATAAATGATAAATTATTCTGAAATTATATGGACCAAATCCATCTAAAAAAATGAGTTTAGATTTGTATTGATAGAGGTTCATAGAAACCGTGGGAAATGTAAGAAAAAATTGAACCCACATTGATGAGAAAAAGTCATTTAAATATCATTTTATATATAAAGAGGTGCATATAAGGGGACAAGTAATCTATGGATATATTACACAACATATGCTCACGCAAGGGGGTGCGATCGACGGTTTGAGCGGTCAAACTCACGTACGCAAGCCATTGCGTACGCGAGGCCCGGTCTAGCGTTCTAGCCAATTTTAAATGAATTTCTGACCAAAAAATGGCTAAAAGCATAATTTTAAAAATTGAACCAGCCGTCGTGCTGGTTGGTTTGACCAGGAACTAGTACTCACTCAGTCAAGTTTTTAGAATTAATTTAATTGCAATTAAAATACGATGTCAAGTTTTCATAATTAATCTAATTGTAATTAAAATACGGTTAGGTTCAATTGAACCAACTAGTTTCTGATTTGACTCATGAATCGATTAAATTGGTGAAAAAATCGATCGATTTAAAATTTTAAAAATAAAAATATATTATAATATACTTATTTTATTTTATTATACTTATATTTAGATTTTATATTGAATTTGAGATTAATATAATTATTATATCATAAATTTTTATTATAAATTATTGTCAAATTATACTATTATATTAATTTATTATTAATATTATTTATTAAATATGTAATTCGATTTATTAATCCCCAATTTGACCCATAATCATATGCCTTAACCAATTTATAGACCGAATATAATTTGCGTACGAAAATGGAAAAAAAAAACTTAGGCGGATAAAAGAAATAAAATGATGAAGAAATCGACAAAAAAAGAGAGATATATGTTTATTTTTGTGTGATAAAAATTATGATGGCAAAAATCCGTCAGACTATTGACCTAAGCATGAGAAATTCGAAAAACCACTGTTCTACTCTGTAATGTGAATTTACTAAAATTTGTTTCTATTTCGGACGTAATTTTTTTATATTATTTCTGAAAATTGTAAAATCCTTCTGTAGAAAAGGAGAAGAAAAAACGCTAAATTGATCCAATAAAAATAACCTTAAAAGATATCTTGTGGTTAATGTTAGACAAATCAAGCTGGATTGCCTGCCTGTGTAATAATTAATCAGGTGGACAGTGGGGGCTGGCAATGATGTGTGGGCTGTTGATTTCGATTTTGATGATTCTGCCACTCACAGGACACACAGTTTCTTCCTTATCCTGAGTGGTTACTGAAAGCAGGTTAATTGATAATCGAGCTCTTTAAGGGTTTACTGATCGATCAATCATCCACATGCCTCGAAAAACTCACTCACTTTCAACGACAAATTCCAATGTCAACTTACTCCTCTGCACCGAGACAAGGGTACATACGACACGAGAGTACTGAGAAAATAAATTGATCGACAAATTGAATCAAGGTGAATTCATTTAAAATAAATTAATTTTTATATAATGTTATTTTTTTAAAGTAAATTCATATAATTAATTATTAAATTCAAATAATTTAACTAATTATCCAAATTATCAAACCATATTTTAAAATATACATTTGAAATAAAATATAAATAAATTAAAAATATTTTTAAATAATTAAAAAATAGTTAAATATATATTTACTATTGTATAATATATTTTCTATAACTTTGTATTAAACTTAGTACTAAATATGTTTACTATTTTTAATTTTATATATTTAATTTATTTTTAATTAGAATTTTTATAATTTTAATATTTTTCTTTCTATTATTTTTATGTATTTTTTTATGTTCTTATGTTTTGATATGACTTTTTTATTTTGGTTTAGTTTATACTCAATTTTATTTATTTTTTTTATTTTTTTAAAAACGATTCGAATTGATTAATCAAATCATAAAATCGATTCAAAATAATTAGTTTTGATAGTTATGTAATGGTTATGCTGCGGGGTGTAATGACTTGAATTGAATGGAACCATTTTAAGAGTTGGGCCAAGTCCAACCAGACCAAACCATGAGCATCCATGGATAAGAGAGGATAGTTTATTTCAAGGTGGTTCTTCTATCCCGTACTCAACCACTGGCAAGCATCAAGTATGGGTCTGTACACTAAGCAGATTCAACATCCCGGTGAGCTTTCTACGAGACTTTCAAGCGGATGAAGAGGATGTCTCCAACTCATGGCTTAAACTACGCAGCGGACAACATTCTGTTCATTTTGGTAAATTGATCAGTATGGATCCATGCAGCATGTGGGAGGAGAGGATAAAAATTAATGAGCCCGTTGTCGTTCGGTACAGAGTTGTTGTCATAACTGGGATGAAAAAGAAGCAAAGATCCATCCATACGCAAACGCAACTAAGATAAAAATAAGAGCAACTTCTGTATAATTTTCAATCGACAATGCTTGAGGTAGCTTTCGATCGAGTTGGCAGTGGAGCCCTATGCCCTAAGAGAGTACACTTTTGGCGCAGCCACAACTTTCTTTGGGCGGCGTTGAACTGTCTTCTCTGCTCATTACAATTAGGGAATTTGCTTTTGCTTAGGCAATTCACAGGTTGAAAGGTCACGTTCAAGCCGAGGAATCATTATCACAACAATAGGTAGAGGAGGGCCACAGAGGCTTCTTCTAATGCAGGAGACATGATTGAGCAGGAGCGACGAACAGAAGAAAACAGTTTCCAGCGCTGGGGGTGGAGGCGGGAGTCAATAGGCTTCTGAGAACGTGGGCTTCCGTTGACACTAAAACCCTTGTTAACACATCCTAGAGTGAAATAGTATCGAGGGTAATCGAGGGAAAGGAAAAAGAAGCAGAGAGACCGTGCATCCATATTATATTGGAGCAATGAACTCATTATATAATAACTAATCAGAGAGTTATATTTACATATTTTAGGATAGTGTTTTTTTAAAAAAATTTTAAAGCTTTTATAAAATTTTAAAAATGCATATGTACTTCTCTTATTAATTATTATATATCGAATTCATCATAGCTATTGAATATTGACCATCCAATGGTCAGGATGAAAAAGAAATTGCTTTTACCCACTACACCCGACACGCTTTATAGCTAGTCACATATATACTACAAGGGTTTGTATGGGTTAATCAATCTTTACTAATTTCAATGGGATTCTAGATGTATAATGCCATTATTGTTCTACCTACCTCGACCTAATCGCCCCTAAATAAGCGCCCTGAGTATCTCTATCTGCACTAAGATAGGTGTCCAGTCGAATTACGGTCGCCTCGAGATCATCTCCGGTAAGTAATTTGTTCTGGCAGGAGACATAGGAGATGTCCACAATATTCTGATCCTATTCTCCTACCACACGTTACATGCAAAAATAAGGAGGTACATAGGAATGAATGAATATTCCTATGGATCAAGAGAACAGAATATGATGCAAGAGATTAATTTAACCGCGGGTATGATTCAAGAGCATGCACCGGCGGTGTGATCGACACGCCCTTCCTCATTATCAGCTATAATAATGCAAGTAATCATCCTTCATTTATGTAGCTCGTTTTTATTGTACATCTAATTCGACCCAAAGAGAAAAAATTTTAAAGGTACGTGGTTAGTTATAGAATATCACTGCTGCTGATAATAGCGGTAGTGACGTGAAGTGAGCACGTACGGCCATAAGATCTTAAATGGGTCCCCTGACTCTTTCCCGACCAGAATCCGTGGGCTCGGTCGATAGTTTTGATCGGCTGTTTTCAGTGTGAAATCTGGACTTTGATGTCATTGATGATGCCTTTTGCGTATATTTGCATGTTTAGTCATCATTATTGTGATTGTAAATTATCCAAAAAAAATAAAATAAACGGGGGCAAAAGCAACTATCTCCGACTGCCTTTATTTTTTTAATTAGTGATCCGTACTTAATAATTAATTAATTCAGTACATTAGATAGGGTAGAAGTTGTCATTAATTTCTAAAAATACTATTCACACGGTTTGAAAGTATATGTACCACCCAAGAAGAAAAGGTCTCTCTGAACATCAGCAAATAAGGATATATTTATATTTCCATTTTTTTCATATAAGATATATCCTAATTCATATCCTATGTGGATCACGAGAGTGATCCGATACAATTCATGATAGTACTGATGTCTTGTTCCATGCCACTGTACGGCACATACATCATCTAGTATGTAACCTGAATGTGTCGGGTGAAATCTTTTGCGTCTACGGACAATTCCGCTGGTTGGAATCGAAGAGAAACGTCAAGGAGTCGATGTCCAACTCTCCAATTTTGCCTCCTCCGTTGACAAATAACTGCTGTGAAGATTCGCCGAGTAATTGCCCGTTTCACCCTCCGTCATCGTTGCTTGCTTGGAACCGACCACCAACAAACCCGGAGATAGAAAAATTGAAGTCCGAAGAAAAGTTTTGTTGTACGTTCTGGTCTGTCCAACGATTTGGCTGATGGAGGCAGTTCGTGGGATTGGATCGAGCCGGAAACTCTGGTCATCAATGTCTGGGTTCGAGGTGACAGGAGCGGCCACAGTGAACTCGGTCGCCTGGGTTCCGTACGGCTTGAGGTCGTATGATCTGAGCCGCAGGAGTTTGACGAGCTTGGCAGCTTTTGAGTAGGGTTTGTGGGGGTTCAAGGGCAGTCTAGCCGTTGGATAATCGAGAAAGGAGCTGGTGAAACGAATATTTCGTCCCGACAGGAGACAGCTTCAGGAGCAATAGCATCACGACCTGTCGACTTAACAGCCAGTAAACATGAAAGCGACCGACTCGATATCATAAACGCTAAACTACGATCACAAGTGAAAGCGGATTTTCCCGTAAAGCACGTATATCACGAAATTTAGGTTCCGATCGATGAATCTTGCCGGGTAATTCTGGGAGGTGTTTCCATTTGCCCTCGTCACCGTGGGCTAGCTTCGATGTATGAAACGAGGATCTGATTGATCTTCCATGGCTGCTGTCAAGGCCCCTCTGTTCAGCCCACCCTTGGAGCAACACGGCCGTCTCCCTCTCTATTTCTTCGAGAACTCTCTCTCTCTCTCTCTCTCTCTCTTCCCTCCCTTTTCTCCTCATTGCTCGATATCTTCTCTTTGTAGTAGCACCAACCAAAACACGAGGACCAACGTCTTCTCCTTCGTAGCCCGATGAGTCACGTATCCCCCTCGCAATTTCGCAAGAAAGGACCCGTTCATCTTGACTATTACAGTCAATCAAGACAAAGATGGGAATAGCATCAATCCTCTTCGAAACTGCAGATGTCAACACTTGCTCTCCTTACTGGATCAATGAATACGAGAAGCTGAAATCCATCCCCCTTGAAACGGATCATCCTGGCCATTTCACTCGGAGAAAGAAAACGTCGGGCTAGATCGGATGGACGGATGGACACACGGACGGGCACGCGCACACACACACACACATGGATCGATGTTGGATGAAGACGCAAGCAATGTCACGAGGATTTCAAATGGCATCGAAGGTAAATAAAGATTTCAAAAAAAAAAAAACGATGTTGTGATGCACAGTCAATGAGAAGCTGGTCAAGCTAAAGCGATAAACGTCAAATTTTATGGCGAACGAATAGGACTCAGTAAACATAAAATATATACATATATATATATGTGAGACGACGATGCAACATGTCGTTTTGTTATAATATTAAATATAATAAAACATACACTAATAATGGAATCCAGCGGATCTAAGACAAATATAGGCGGTCCGGCGCCAAAAGGTCTTAAAAGATATATACATTAAATGCTTGTACGGAAATCTGCACATATATATGTGTGTGTGTGTGAGCGCATGCAGAAAATCATGCACCTGGCGGAAGATAGCGACAACCCGTACAATCATCTTATTAATGACCCTTTTTTAGTTTTTTTTGTAGTTTTGCGAAGGGCGTCTTCATCCTCCATCGTAGGGCAGGGAGAAACAGCTATTAATTCCGTAACGGGCCTTGTTGGGTCGTCTCACGATAAGCTGAAATTCGGCATTCCAAGACTCGGATATTGGATGAAGGAACGACGAAAGGAGAATCTTGAGGATTCTTCAAGGTTCAGACGACCCGCGTCGTCGGTCAGTCTGCTCATCAATTGCTCCTGAATGTGTGCCTCGGATGCATCTCTCTGAACGCCTTTGCTGGAAGGCCGGAAATGCGCCTGACCATCAGCTGTAGACACGATCGAGAGCAGCAATCCCGGCTGACATGGAGTGGGTAAACCAATCGACCTGATCAAGAGCTCAACTTCGGCAACATGTAATGCTTTGCCACACACGATCTAGGCCCGAAGGCATATATATAACCATGGTTCGAACATTGCAGAGGAATTAAACCTAATCAACGCCTAATTGATGAGCTCGCATTCAATACACGCGTTCTCCTTTTATTGATTCCTTTACCATAGTGGGGAAATCAGCCATGACTACTAAGCATTCATTGGAGGTGGTTAGATATACCTACCTATGGCACTAACATTAAAATATGATATCTAATCTTCTTTCGCTGAGGTACTGTCATTCACTGTCACTCAGATTGGGCTCGCATTCGTCTTGCCCGATCAGGCTCTGGAGTGATTTGCTTCTAAAGATCAGGCTAAATTCGAGCTTTCGTCAACCGGGGCCGGGCTGGGTTACACACCCTAATCTGATGCACATTGTATGCTGGAGCTACTTTTTTGTCGACTTTCTTACCCTTCTATCCCAGATAAACAACCTACTTAATTAGGATATGGAAGATGGGCAAATTATTATGTCAAGGAAATATGCTTGTCACGTTGTTTCATGGGAGCAGGGGAGGAGTAGGAAGTTCGACCCGCCCAGTAATTTCTGCTCACATGGACAAGGCCGAGGGAGGATATAGGCGCAGTCAATCATTTAATGGGGTTGAGTTTATTAAGAATTGTGAGTGGATTCAAGCTGTGAATTCTAAATAATAGATTCTGCCATATGACTCAATGGCAAAGGAATAGAGTGTAGCATGACTCAGGAGGGACCGAACGCCAGGAGACTCGGATTTAGATGCATCAAATGGCATCTAGGGAGGGGAGGGGCTAAGACCCACGTTCGGTCAAACAGTAGACGGCTAATGTGGCGAAGACACAGTATTGGCTCTTTGTGCTTTGTTTAATGATATTTCCAGCTTGTCGGTGATTTGGATTCATGTCCTGGGTTGGGCTGACAAATTTTTATGTAAGGTGACGTCAGTGGATAATGTATGGAGAATGCATGACACTCAGGAAAGAAGGAAAAGTCTCTCGACTTCGAACTAGAAGACTCAGTAACTGGACAATTCCGAAGCCTCAAGGAAATGCCCTTTTAACTTGCAGTTGATAGTATGTGCAGCGAGTTACTTACGGCTCATAAAAATCAGGGGAAAAAATCCAGAAAATTTACTTGGTATTTTCTTTTGCGAAAAGAAATACAGCGAGGCTTCTGATCCAATAATGTGTTCCTGAGCCACTGAGGTCTGAATGAGAGAGGAACACGTCAACTCCGAGAGAAACAGAAGGAAATCTACACATTTGTTCGCCGGAGGACCGGAAGCACACAGTTTTTACACCTCAAGAAGTTCAGTCCAACCAACCATATCATGTCCATCAAACTAACAAACCCCAAATATCATCCCTAATGAACAAGTCCGCACGAAGAAGGCGACATCACTTCACTGAATAAATTTATGCCACAGGGGAGCTGCCGAAAGAGCCATACCACTACACGTTCACTTAATTCCTTACCTTCAGCGTCCATCAGCAGATGTGAATGAACTAGCAAATCCAGATGGGCGAGTGGGTATGCTCGTCTGGGTGCTCTCCCCGCTTGGCAAGTACGAGGAGGATGAGTAGTCCCGGTTGCTCATCCCCTCGTACTCTTGCCACTTCTTGAGGGCCTGGGGAAGGGTCATGTCAAGGACGATTCCGTAAATTTCCTCAGAGTCGGGCTCAGCAGGTCTCCAAAGCTCTACAAGCGAGGACAGCACGTTGACTACATGGCCCATGTCCGGCCTCTGGTAGGGCTCCCTGGCACAACAGTGACCAGCCAATTCTGCGACAGTGCTGATGCTCCCAAGCGTCTCCTCATTGACTTCAACAGCTGGGTCAATAGCCTTCTGGAAGGTTTCTTTGTTGAGATGCATCCTCCTGAACCATGTGACAAGGTGAACACTATCCTCGGGCTGGGACTCATCAAGTGCTTTTCTACCAGTGATAATTTCCATTAGAATCACTCCAAAGCTGAACACATCCACCTTTGTCGTCACTCTTCCAGTCACTGCCAAAGTCATCTTAATGAGGCCATCATAATGGTTTCTAAGCAGATCATAACTATTAACAAGAGAGACAAAATCTAGAAATCAGATCATCATGGTGGCATCTAACCAGATCATAACTATTAACAAACAGTAAACAAAATCTCTGTCATCAAACAAAAGTAAAACTCAAAAAGTAAAGGAAAAAGAAAAAAAAACAATTCTGTGACTGCTAGGTCACTGGAGGAAAGTGAATCCCATCCAACACTGAGTAGGATAAAACCTTCACCGTTGAAAAGTACCATATCATAATTTCCTATTTCTGAAAGAGTATGATAGGATCCATGCATTGAAATCTGTCTATAACATAGATATTCAGGAAATGGCCCTTCAACAATCTGAATGGGGGAAGAAACTAAGAGAAGGGCAAATAGAAAATCTGTGTAAAACCATATCTAGCATCATTCTGCTACAATGACCATACTACCCATGATGAAGTTAGTTACGTTGCATGTTTTTGTATCAATCCCAACTAGCAGAACAAGTTTTTAAATGGATCCATAATAACAAATTAAAAGTTCAAAAGGTTAAGCGGAGGAAGACTTACCTGCATATTCTGGTGCAAGATATCCAAAAGTTCCAGCAAGGCAAGTTGCAATTGATCCTTTCCCTTCGGGGGCAAGACGAACGAGGCCAAAATCTGCCACTTTTGCCCGCATGTCATCACCCAGAAGAATGTTGGAAGGCTTTAAATCACGGTGAATGAATGTTTGATGGGCTAAATTGTGAAGGTATTCGACGCCACGAGCAACATCCAAGGCAATTGCCAGTCTTCTGGTCCACTCAAGTGGCATCAACCCTTCCTCTTTCCAATGGAAAAGATGCTTACTAAGAGTCCCCTGAGGCATGTACTCGTAGACGAGAAGCTTTTCATTCCCATCCAAGCAATACCCTAGAAGAGAAACCAAATGCCTATGGCGAACCTTGGTTAAGACTGCTATCTCGGACTTGAATTCAGTCAAACCTTTCTCCGAAACTGCAGAAGATTCCATTCTCTTGACAGCAATCTTTGTCCCATCATGGAGTTCCCCTTTATATACAGTTCCAAAACCACCTCTCCCGAGTATGTTTTCCTCACTGAAGTTGTTGGTCACATCCCTTAAGACCTGAATAGATATGACCATATTCCCTGCCTCCACTACATGAACATCACCCGTCATGCCACTGCTTTGAGTGTGGGTTTCACTAGGAGCACCATTCATACTAGATCCAGCAACAGTGATCTTCACTCCATTCTGATCTCCAGAATGGTGAGGATGTATAATCATTGCACTGTTTGGGCTTTGTACTTTAACAGAATTCTTGGCTCTTCTTTTCAACAAGCAGAATACCAACAGAACTAAAAATAGCCCAAAAACACCACCCACCAAGGGACCAATAATCACTCCAATACTAGCTTTCTTCTCACTCCCCACAGATGGAGGACTTTGGTGAGGAGAACCAGTTGATCCGGGAGAACCTGGTGGGGGTTCAGTAATATTTTTGCCAATGTTGGGATTCCCTTGAGTTATTAAGGTAACCTTATTGCTGAAAACAGGTACCACACCGTGCAGTTGATTGTTTGAAACATCAAGCTGTTGAAGATTCGGCATTGTTGTGAGTTCAGATGGGATGGTACCAGTGAGACTATTATCTTTGAGTATCAACTTCTGCAGTGAGGTAAGCAAGGAAAAACTAGGGGAAACGCTACCAGTAAGACCCATATTTTGGAAGTTGATGACCGTTATGTTTCCTCCAGTACATGTAATCCCCATCCACGAATTACTTGTGTCGCAGGGATTATTCCCCTTCCAATTCTCGGCAAATTTAACTGGGTAGCCCATTGACTGAACGATGGAGAGCAAAGTAGTAACCCGAGAATCACAAGCAACACCAGGGCTTGGCAAGCAAAAGCAATTTCCAAAAGACATGTCAACAGTAACTGAGGGTCTAAAAGCTGGGGTGGGACCCTGAAGCAAGTTGTTTGACAAATTCACATATTTAAGGCTTGGAAGATTCAGGAGAGAATCAGGAACAACCCCGGTCAGCTGATTATCTCTCAGGCTCAAAAACCACAAGTTCTTCAAGTTCAAAAGCTGGGGTATTGGACCAGAGAATTGATTTCCATGCAACCAAACTTGACCGAGCTGGGTCATGCTGGCTAAAACCTCAATAGTTCCATTAAGCTTACCTTTAAGATTATTTAACCAAAGGATTTGAAGAGGGGACCCCGCAAAGCTTGATGGTAGCCCACCTTCAAGGTTGTTCAAGGCCAACTGGAGCTCAAAAATGCCAGGGAAGTTGTCAGAAGTAATAAAGTCTGGAATTTTCCCAACCACGTTCGCTCCATTAGCAGAGAAATTCTTAAGCGCAGTGCAGTCAAGGAGGCTTCTTGGAATTTCCCATGCTGAGAAACTGTTGTAGCTAAGATCAATTGCTTGCAAAGATGACAATCCCGAGAAGAAATCCGAAGGTATGGAGCTAAAATTATTGTCACGTAGCAGCACCTCCTGTAAAATGATGGTGAATGATGTTAAGTACTAATCTATATTTAACACACTTTCAAAAGTAAGATAGGGGAGAGTAGAAAGACTGCACCAGCACTCAGCTGAGTAAAAAAAAGGATCAAGTTCCGAAACATCCAATCATGTTTTCACCAACTCCGAACATGATTACTCAGCCATATTACACCCAGAAAGCTGAATTACCATCAGATTCCAAGCATAAGGAAGGGACAACATACTACCTGCAACTGAGACAAACCAGCGAAACTAGGCACTGCACCAGTGAGCTGGTTGCCCATGACCTCAAATATCGTCAGCGAAGTGAGGTTTTGGATGTCAGGAGTAAGAGTGCCGCTAATGCCCTGATTGCCAATTTGAATCCGGGTCACCCGCCCATTAGCACATTGGACCTTCTGCCACGAACAGGGATCAGAGTTTGACCAGTCAAGCGACGAGGGGAGATTCAGACTCTTCTTCAAAGCTTGCATTGCGAGTGCATCCCCCTGCTGGGTTTGAGCAGACGCACAAAACAAGAGGCTAAGGAGCGTAAACGGAGTAATAGCCCATAGTAAACCCATGCCGAGCTGCATACGAGAAAAACACAACGTGGGTTAGTTAGATGCTGGGATAGAAAAAAAAAATGGAAATACGTTTGATTATCAGCTTCTCACTCGTTAACTCGTCAATTAACCATTTTATCTCAATTGTGGACATGATATAGATGTAAGGGGCTTCAATGAAGTCAATATAAACCAAGCAGTTAAACCCATGATCTCTCCGGATATATGAGCCTTGCAGCTTCTAACTGGACAGTGAAAAAATAGAACAAAAAAATTCACCTGCATACTCCTACAATGTGCTCCAACACCGAAAACAACAACACATGCTATCGTCAACATTTAGTTACATTGTTGCTACTATCGCATAAAAAGTAAAAGGGGGGAAAAGAAGAAGAAGAAGAAGAAGAAGAAAACTAAGCCTCACAACTCGACTGAATTTGTTACGAACACCGAACATATGACTCAGAAGAACCCATCTGCTGATCAGGGTATTGTGTCATAGTCACTTCGTCTGTCAACTTCCAGAATATTGAAACCGAGAGCAAAAATGCACCAAATCAGCAATCAAATCAAAATCATTACCAAGTCAATGATCAAGAGCCCTGAACTTCTATTGAGTCTGACACAATTCAGGAGACCTCCACATCAATGGAGATCGTTGAAACCACCGGAAACCAACGTTGGCGACCAGCGAGCGGCTGTATCGGCGAACTTTGAGCTGTAACTTTGCTCCTCGCTCCTTCAATCGTTTCGAAATCCGAGGGAGCAGCTCGCGCTTAACCGAGATGGAAGCCTATTCACCGATCCCCGGTGTCCATGGTCGGAAAACCAGCTCCATCCAGTCGCCTAGTGAGCTTCTCCAACGCCTTCTCGTTAGCTGAAGACGGTAGCGGATCGTCGGATATCGGCGAAGCGTCGTCTCGGAAACCTCTTCCTCCCCTTCGTCCTAACCTTTCTTCACTCCCCCTCTGTCAGACACTGTTTGGGATTTCTGAGGTCATGATGAACGTGCGCTGCTTTTTCCAGAGAAATGAAAACGAAATGTGTGCCTCATTTTAGGGGTAGTAATAAATAAATAAATAAATAATGTTAAATAGCAGAATAGGAAAAATAAAGAATAAGTTTTTTTATCAGAATCCTAATTTTCTACTTGTTTTTAGAAATTTTCCAAATAATCTTATATCACGCGTCAAAAATTAAATTGCCTTCCTAAGTCTGTCCGGCGGACAATCCGCATGAAATCTCGTCGTCACAAGCCAGATGGAATTAGAGCAGCTGCCAATTTCCACCGACCCGTCTCGCTTATGTCCCTTTCCTCGATTCCCTCCCCTTTCTCCATCAGTATCACCGTCTCGATTCCCCGCCACAATTGTCCTCCACTATCACCTCCGCTATCTTCTCGTATATTCATTCCCCTTCCCACTCGAACTCGGGATGAGGATTTATGATATCTGGCCCTTTCTTGAGATACAAATGTCAATTCTGGCCATGCCAGCTTGAATGGTCCACATATGCCGGTTGGTAGTGCTCAAATTAAATAAAAATAATTATTTAAAATTTTAGATAATTTTATACCTTTAAAATTACTTATTATATAATATAATTAGTCAATTAATTTAAATTTCAAAAATATTGATATAATTATTAAATAATAATTAATTAATCTTTTAAAATTTTTTCATAATTTATCTAATATAATTTTCATACTTCAATATCAACATAGCTCAACGCTCAATATCTTGGACAGTCTAAATACTCAAAATTATACACGATTTTTTCATGCTGTGCCCATTTTTTGACAGGTCTGGTCAGTCCGGTCTCCTTAAACACTGAAAAAAGCTCATATAATTCGTGCGTCAATTATAAGAATTTTATTTAAATTACTTAAAATTTATCTTTATTTTTTTATTATATTTTATATTAAATTTGTGGAGCACTTTGAGCCATCGTCTCTTGCGGACGACCAAGGTTGGGTAAAAAATTAAGAAAAAAACAAGACATTGGCCCTATCTCTACGACACGCAAGAGTAGGTCGACCGTCCTGTGACCAGAAAGCTCAAAGGTCGTTCGTGGGTGGGACCGTGCGAGTAAATATCGGATTTAAAATCCTTGAAAGTTGTTTTTCTTAAAGAAAATCATAAATTCACAAAATTATTTTCCGTGTGAAACTTATACGACAATCCGACGGTCCATTACCCGACGGATATATACTCGATTCTTCTGGCTGGGTATGTCTTGGTGGGAGAGTCGTCATGATGGATTCCCCACCTGCTTAATTAGTTTATGTTCTGTTCTGTAGTTGGAATGTTCCAGTGAATATTTTATTTTTATTTTTTAAAAAAAGTTTACTCATCTAATTATCTTTTATGGTCCCATAGGCCCTCTACGACGCGTTTGATGGGAGGTGCGCCCTCCTCCATAGTGCTTGCCAGCTGTATCTTTATTTATTTATTTTATTATTGTTATTATTTTAATTTTCTATCCACTATTGTAGAATATGTTTACTCACTCCGACATGACTAAGCGTTCGACAACATCATCCTACGGTGCATGAGCCGTGAACGTGTTGGTTCCCCACCACATTATCATTATCATCATATTATATTATATCATATTAATTGTAGTACGTTATATATATATATCTTATATCACTTTTCTATATATAAACAAGACCAAGCACACTAAATATGCTCACAGATATTCGCTTTCGAAGGGATTAATTTGTTAATAAAATGATAATATGTAGTATATTAAAGTTAGAATTTTTTTTTATTTACACCACGCAGTATTTCTGATTTAGTCGAAGCGCATCTCGACACTAGTTTACGACCGGATTGAAATTACTAGAAAAATTCTTGTCATTCTTCCCAACCTAAAATTCTATTATTAGATCATATATTTAATAATTTAATGAAAAAACTATTAATTTAACCTAAAATTAATAAATTTTAGACTACATAATGAATTAGCCAGGATGAGGGAGAGTGGGGGTGGCGATGTAGTGGGCGGCCGAGGGTACCGATATTGTTGTTGACTTCTCCGGTTTCTTGACCATTTTATTAAATTAGGTAGCCGCATTCGGCGGACTACTACACTTTTCCGAAAAGGCTTTTTATTTTCTTTTTTTTAATGGCGCAAACTGCGCTGCAAATACTTTATATCTTTTATAATAGGGGGAAATTTATACATTCTTATTTTCAATATATTTTTATTAATTGTAAAATTTTTATGGGTCATGATAAATAATTTAATTATTGCACGGTAGTGATCACTCATCTTGTCCCCTGCTATTTTTGCAATTAAAATAAGTTATCATCTAAAATAAGCTAAGGGGTGGAATTGATCGTGATGAGAATCAAACAAACAAGTTAGTAAATTATTCTAAATTCCACATTAAAAATCAATTGATGGGAATGTTAAATATAGATTAGTGAGTGTGAATATTAAGTGTGTGTTAGAAATTTAAAAAGAGAGAGAGATGAATCCTGATGGTTCTAGAGAATTGGGCCTATGTGAATAGGCCATTGAACCGCAAACAGTGATTGGCCCTGGCAAGTCGAAGAGGGCTGTAGCGCGCGGAACAGCAGAATTTGAAAAGTAGGGTGAGTGGATCTCACCGGAGGGTGAACGGAGCGCACAGCGAAGCCTTCTCCCCCGAGCGAAGCCTCTCTCTCTCGCTCTAGTCGTTGAGATCCCTAAACCAATCTTTCTCAGTCGGTAATCTGGATTTTCTAGCTCTTTGTATCTCCGTGTTAACTCTAGTGGCTCTAGCTTGATCCATCTATTAGTGCCTTGCTCGAGTCTTCTCGTCGATTTCATCTCTTTGTTGTATCTCCGTCTCGTTGGTTCGATCATTTTTTTTAATCGATTTGATGCGTTTTCTCACGGGTTCTCTATCTGTTTTGATTTGCATCTTTCTAGCTTTGTTCAGTTCATTTCCTTCTATATCGATTTCTGGAACCTCTGACTCCATGGTTGATACACCGGCAACCTAGGAACGGTTCCAGGATCTGAAGTCTTCTGATAACTCAAGAGCTAGAGTCAAGCGGCTTTCTGTTTTCTTCTTGCATAGTCATAATCCCCACAAGGTTTATCTGAAATGTGGGACGTGATTACGGCTGATAAATCTGACGAACCTGTAAAGATCACAGCGCCCCCCCGCGCTGGCCTTGATAATCTGGACCCAAGGCATGCTGAGGTAGTTTCTGTAGTACTTCAAGCTTCAAGAGATATGGCTGGCTTTTCTGAGAGGGAATATTGGCTGCAACCCTTGCAATTCATGACTTCCGACATGTGAAGGTGGCTTACTACAGTATAACCGAATAGAGAGGTGAAGTTAGGGAGTCACTTTGATCTATACGAGTGAAAGTTTACAAATCGGTGGGATGCTTTGCCCTGTTTTATCTTATGGAGTCTCATTCTCTTGAACAAGAAGAGTTGCCTTTACTTTGCAGGTACGCTCTCCTCTCGGTGCTTATGCTCCTCATTATAATTAGTGCATGCTGAGCTTCATATTATTCTTGCACTTATTCTTCATGTTTGTAATTCCTTTCTCACATTTTAGAAGCTTTTACACCTCGACAAACCAGGTTCTTCGACCAGATTAAGATGGATAGAAATTATATAGTTGAATCTTCAATCCAAGGGTAAAAAACATTTCATCCTATCTAATAGAACATTAAATATAGATTTGTGCTCTCAGACCACCTACCTGTCAGGACTTGAGAGGCTGAAGCAGCTTTGAACTCCCAGGAAGTAGGATCCTATAATACTTTAATTAGACCATCTATGAACCTCTAATATACATGTGAAAGGCCAGTGCCAATTTTTGCTGAAACGATAGGTGACCTGATGACAGGGGAGCCAGCAACCGAAGCCCCGGTTAGCAGCAGTTGTACATATAACAGTCCTAGGGTAGCGAAATTCCTTGGTAGGATCCCATGTACCACTTTGTCCTATTAAAATATCACAAGGCAGATATTGGCCAGGATTGTAACTTTGACGGTATCCTTGATACATGGAATCATCTGATACCAATAGCCTGGAGCCTCACAGAAAACCTGTCATCTGGTTCTTCATACTACCATGGGATGCTCCAAGCCATTATGAATAAGGCTCAAACCATTTTTTAGGGCTTTATGAGTGTTTTAGTGTTTGGTTAGTTAGATCCTCAGTTCAGGTCCCGGGCCCTTTTACGACTTATTGTTGCTATGAATCTTGACTGTTTCCGTGATTCAGGTTGGTTTTGGCAATCTTATGGTGCATGTGTACTTCTTATCAAAGTTGGAGATCTCCTGAAGGCAAGTTTTCTGACTCCAATCAAATTTTGTTTTTGTCAATCCAAAGATGTATGTGAAGTGATTACACATCAAGCCCCTAAACAAAAAGAATCAGTCGCTCTTGAGTCATATTGTATTGGTGCTTGACAGCTGCTTACAGCGTCTTAACTTTTCCTTTTAATATGAATTTACTGATTTCTCTAGATCTGACGTTCTTTTATGCTCAAGACAAGTGCAGTTCTTAAAAGGACCTGCAGTAGTTTGAACTCTTTAATCTATATTTTGACTGCAATATATACATGACTCTACTGTAGCCGATTTGCCTTGACTTGTTTCAAAGCATGGGGCATCAAGTTTTGACAAATAGGATTGGGCCTAGGGTCCCTGTTCCCTTCTTCATGTTTCATGTTTGTGGGTCAATGCAGGAGCTGCCACCAGACTAGACTCTAACCCTGCTGTATATGGACATATCACACAAGTCATGAGTTGATGAATGCAAAAGAAGAACAAAGCCAACTTTCTGCAATCACAAGGTAATTCATCAAATACATTTGCACTTTGTACAGCCTTGATACTGTATGAACGTTGCTTTATTAGTTTTAGGGATGTCGACAATAGTCTAGCATGTATGCAGAACATACTACATGACATTTTTTGGGGGGGTTAATTTTGAAAAGAACTATTGTAAGCAGAAAGCCCTAAAGTTCTGAGTCCAGCAATAGCTTCTTTGTGATTGATACATGAAGATCAGACAAACCAGAAAATATTTTTCCTTTCTAAATCTCTGCCATGTATTTCAGAACTTCAGATTCTAGCTAATGGTTGAGGTGATTAGATAGAGAGAGGATTGACTCTAGACCCATAGATATCGTCATAATTTATGAATGAAATATTTTTAGCCAACTATTTCTGCATAAAATTGGGAAATGGAAGTGCCTCACGCCATATTCTCTCTTCATTATTTTTATCCCTTCTTAGATATACGCTATGCTGTTTCTTCTACTCTCTTATTCGATGGTCGGACCTTATTAACACTTATCTTCAGACAAGATTCTGGTAGTGCTTGTCACAGTTTATGATAGTGTTGAAACTAGTTTGCTTTTACATCGTAGAGCAAAGGTGCCTTTCTAATGTTTTGATTTTGTATTTATCTGGAAACTCTTAATTGCTTCATTAGAAAAACTATCAGAGGATGCCCTGAATCTTTTAAAGTAACTTAGAAGAAATACATGCCTGAGGATATTCATGGATTACTTATTGCAATAAAACATTTGCCGTATAACTAAAATTTGTAGAGGAATCTCACAGCCATTTCTCAAAATGAAAACAAAATTCAAAGTGTTATTCTTTGTTGTTAGAACTCTCTCTTTTTACATAAAAACTAGATATAATTTTGTCATCTTGAAACTTTCTGGAAACCGGAAATTGTGCCAATTTCACGCTGTCTGAATGGATACCTGTCTCCAGACATTTCGCCCTTGGGATGATGCAATGCTTCTGTGGCTAAGTTGAAGGCATCCCTCGCTCTAATTAAAAATAAGATAATTTTGTTGCAATCATATTGCAGAGTAATTGGCTGTGTTGAAAAGTGGAATTAATCTGAAGAAACACCTAAGGTAATAGCTTCACCCTACTGTTGAATCTTTCATAATTGATTGACGGGCATTACTCTCTGGTTCTTTGCTGCGTTGATGCCACATTTCTGAAGTACTATAACTTGCGGTGGAATTATACTACCTTGAGTTCTGTAAAAAGTTGAATAGTAACAAAGGAAATGGCAGGTTGCATATACTTCTCATGCTGGGAGTGCAGTTATAGCATGAAAGGAGAAAGCAGCTGCTCTTTTACTCGAGCGGCTTCTTTACTTCCCACCATGTTCGCATACTGACACGAGCAGGTGAAGTCGTGACCTTTTGACTGACCCCAATCTTCCTTTTACTCTTTTTTTTTTCTAGGTAAATATACTCTTGCAAAGTTTAAATCCAACACATGAGTCCTGCAATTGTATGATGAGATAGCATATGAGGTTGAACTTCATACGAACTCATTCATGGGATTGTACTTTAATAACGTGCGTGAAGGGGATGCATAATTCCTTTTTTTATTTTTTGGATGAGTTCTAACTACTAGTTATTTCCAGTCAAACCTAATTTGAAGAAAAATAACACCGATGGGATTTCTCCCTTCATAATAGAAAGGTGATATATCCTTTTCATATGACCACACTACCTTTTATCCTTTTGATGAGCAGGACGGTGGATCCAAGTGGGATGAATAGAGCGTAGTTTTCACGTAAGTTTATTGAGTACTGTTGAAAGTCACTCTTATACTTTGATCTGCAGTTAGTTATCTATTACAAATCCATTCTGAAAGATGCTGGCATTCAGGGGATAAATGATATGGAAACTCTTGCCACCTCCAAATCTCAAGCAACAGGTTCCTGGCTATCTGAGGAACCCCTGACTCTTCTTAACCCTTTGACAGGCTTCCCAAGCAACTTGCAGAAAGGGCGCTCCTTTTGTACGTCCTCTCCCATTGTACGAGGTTTGATGTTTGATCTGCGTCTCTAGTATTTCCCTAGCTGATTCTTCTCTAGCATTAGTTGTCCACTGAAATGATAGTTGCCCAACTTGCAGCAGATATTTCTTTCAATAGGGTATCCACAATCTTTTTTGTTATAACAGCAGATGTTTTGCATAAACTTGGTGATTTGTATCCATAATATTCCTTCATGGTTCATTAGTAACTTTGTATGCTACGAAGAGACGTCATTTTCCTTTTGCTAAGCGATATGCAGATCAGACTGCAAGCTATCAATTTTAGCGATGTAATGTATACATTTGTGGGTATTAACTAGCGGCAATTTATTTCAGGAATGAAACCTGGTCCAAGTGATGCGGATTCAACATGATGCTGCAGCCCATAGAAGCAACATACTGGGAGTAAGCAGAAGGGCTTCAGCATGTTTCATTAATCGACTTTCGGCTCAACTGGGATTTCGGACGAGGCAGGATTATAAATGTGAGGGATTGCTTGCTGCCAAAGGAAGACCTAGATAAGATGCAATAGGCCTGGTTTTCTTAAATTGAAAGGGTCCTCGCTCAATAATAATTATTTATCCTCTCTGGATTGAGCGGGGCAGCCCTAGGTCTAGCTTCAGGTCCAGCCCCAATCTCAGGTTCCATTAAAGGCTCAAAGGTAGGGTATGGTCCAAGGCCGAGCGAGGCCCATTCTTGTTCCTGGTCCAGGCTCAGTATTAAGCCCCCAGGAAAGCTACGGCCTGTCTCAGGCCTATGGCCTATCTTGAGTGGACATGGCCCAGAAGTTTCAAGATCAGCCGAAGGCCCAAGATAATCTCCACCCAAAGCCAGGCAAGGCCCATATAGGGATGTGAGATCAGGCCCAGATTAAGGAAGAGCCCAGTTCATGGCCCAGCTCATTCTAATGTCTAGCCTTAGGCCTCGTTCACGGTCCGGCCTCAGTACCGGCACTAGGATGGGCCAGCATGAGGCCCACCCGGCCTGAAGCCAATCCGTATTATCGGCCCAAAGCCCTATCCACAGTAAGGCTCACCCTCTGGACTAGTCTTAGCCCGAGTATTACTAGGCCGGCCCTGGCCCAACCGGTCCACTAGCTCATACCCTGCCTAAATCATACTCTGGCCCGGTTACACATCGGACTCAAGGCCCTGCATGAAGCCCAGCCCATGACAGCCTTACAACTGACCCAAGGCTTGACCTCAGATCCGGTCCTGGACCCAGAGATCAGGCCCAGAAGTGGGCCATGAGTAACAACCATGGCCCAGTCTCTGGCCAGTCGAGACAAGGCCTAAGGCGCACAGGCGGGTCGAGCCCATGGCTCAGCTTCCAGCCTTACCCATAACTGTGGCCGAACCATTTCCTCCCATAAGTGTGCCCCAGAGCCTATTTTTAGGTGCAACTTTAGGCCCATTCCCGTTTCCTGCACGAAGGCTAAGCCCGTGTCCATACCCGACACAAGCCCAAACAGGACCCAGGCCCAGTCTGCATCAGGACTTGAAGTGCCCCAATGTCAGGATAGGCCTCACTGGCCCATCCCTTGTCCAGGCCCAATGCGGCCCAACTTCAAATCCAACGTTCAATCCCGGGCGCTACGCTACACACTTCCCATGTACAGGCTGTCCTCGGGGCTGAAATATCGTACCAATGTACACTATTAGTCCCGGCCAGGGCCACAAGTTCATGGTATATAGGATGAGCCCAGACAAAATCCCAGGCGCATAACCATCCAACCTACAAAGAACGATGGCATAGCAGGCACCAGTCCAACAAGTCCCGCGAACAAGCTATTATCATATTTTCCGTTAATACAACTTAGAAGGTAGAGCTGTTCTTAGGTTACAAACATTACAATTGCATGTAAACCCACGAGCATGTTTCTTGCCGAACACGCATTATTCTACCATAAGTTCAAAAAAACCAGAGAGATCAAGAAGTAGGGGATCTCAGAGAACTAGCATAATATGACCTTTGCAAGATTATTTTTGGAAGAGATCTGCGTCCTAGTGGTGAATCTGAAAACGGTTCCCCAGAGAAATTTGAGCGAGAACGCCTTTGCGTTTCCTCTGCCACCACTAAGATTCTGCACTGTGCTACCATAACCATCTCTGACCAGCGGAGATTGGGGCGCTTAAAAAAGGAGCATAACAACGAATCAGCGGACTCACACTCCTCCCAATTTTGGCCCATGTGATATGATTGCACTCAGCAGTTGGTGGCCAATAATACCTGTTTTTAACAGCTACATGAATTTACAAGATCACATACCTTACGGCATACTATGAACAAAGCTACCCCTTCCATCAAAGAAAACGGGAAAGGGAACAAGGGGAGAAAGATGGTTGATTATCACAAGCATCTAAACTTTATGATGCAACTTTCCAGTGATAAGGTTATCTTTTTCAGTTTGTCTCACTATGTTGTTAGCAGTTACCAAGTTGATTAAGCTACCCAAGAGGAAAAGCTTGAAAACTGAGAATCAGTGTCCAAACAAACTAAAAGGGATATGGATAAATCTGCCAATAATGTTTGATGTTACACTGCCAACTGCAAAAAGAAATAGAAATAGTCTCATTTACCATGACAAAATGTGTTATAAACAAGAAAATTCACATGGAAAATTAATTTAGGACAAGAAACACTTAGGCAACATACAAGAACACTGAGGCAAGAAGATAGCCAAGGCCAATCTCAGCATTGGAAGATAATATGCTGAGAGCAGCTGTGTTGGAATCCACCAACACGCAAGGCTCCGCCAAGTATCTCCTACACCCCAGCATCCAAACAGTATAAATAAATGGTTTTCTTGGGGAAAATGTTAATGCAGATCATATTTCCATAAATAAGTCCCAGGGAGTAAAATATTTCTAGCAAGAGGGACTTGTTTCTTACAGATACAAGGAAGACCAGTTGAAATTACGCGGCAAAAACTTCCCCACATGCTCAAGATATCAACAGTGAAGAGGAAGTTAAGCAACTGTAGATTGGCATACCCATATTACAAGAACTCCTTAAGAGACCAATGTGAAACTAACAGATAAACTTATCAAAAAACAATTCCAACAACTTGGAGAAGGACAAGATGAAATTAGAAATTACAAACCAGTGGGGCTCACATCTGAGGGGAAGATGTGAAGTAACAAACGTCAGACCTTAGATGAAGTATAACAAATCCTTATCCATGATAACTCTCTGACTGTATGTTTGCAAAGCCTGCATATTCCAAGCCCCAAGTTTCTGCAACAAATTTAACTCTTTAATAGAATAACATAATTATCAAGCATATGTCAGTTAAGAGTCAGAAGGCCTACCCCTTATGAGGAATACAAAGAAAATACAGAGGAACACAAGGTTCCCAAAATGGAAAGGCAACATGCCCTATTTGAAAGATTTTTATGGCAGCAAGGAAACGATTGCAAGCACAGCCACAGCCAACACCTGCAGGACAAAACATGATCATAAGAAGATCTACAACAAAGAGATGCCAATAAATATAACAAACAACCCATCACTTTTTGTTTTAATCGAAAGGTGTTCAACATAGAAATACCCACATATCTTTCTACATGCACAAAATAAACTTCCAGCCGGGGGGGTGGGTGGTGTTGGTGGAGGAAAAAATCTGTACCCAAGCATTTACAGGAAACTGTATGGTCTGCCTATCCCAGCACAAAGAAGTTGGAGCAGGACCTGAAATTGCTGATGCACCTCTAATCCTGGTAAAAGTCCTTAAAAATGTGAAACCAGCAAATTTCAGTGAACAAATAATGAATAGAGGGGCAGACATCTATTCATTTCTATCAAACAGTTGAGCAAGGTAAAAAAATAAATTATACATGCTAGAAATTGAGCTTGTCCACCAGCAGTTGCTGGTGGAGTCGATGGGAGCAGACTGCCATGCCGGCTGTGATGAACTACCTGAAGAGATAGCCTCCACTACAAATTTGGGATCCTGTATAGATTATTGACACAAATTAAAAAATCTGTTAGCACATCTTGATAATAGGAACAGCATAATTACTTAGGTATCTTAAATATCTCTCCTCATCTATGGCAAATTGCAACTTACTAAATTGATTGTGAAACTTTCTGTCTCTGTACATGTCTGCACTCCGATTCTAAGAGAGTTGCATAGCGGACAATAACTTCCCCTGAAGCTCTATAACAAAATGGCAGGAAGAATTGCAGGTAGAAGTAAATTTGTAATGTGGTCCAATTAAATTTGAGAGTACTCTGTCATGCCAAGGAAAGTTTACAAAAGGAAAATCTCTAACTTGCATAAGTACACCTTAACAATGCCATCTTAGAGCAATAGTGACACAAGGCACTGACTCGCTTAGAAGCAGCACCTTTTCTGCAACTTTTTTTCCCCTCAATATGGTTTTGGGGCAGGAGTAACCTGTAGCAGGTGGCCAGCCAAACAAAAAATACTGCCAGGTAATGGTTCATGATCGAGCCTCCAATTAGAGAAAAACCTGTTAAGTAAGGTCATGTTGAATGAGCAATAACTACTTGATAACCAATTTCATCCTAAATAAAGATGAAATCCCACAGGTGCAGTAGACAATTAAAAGATTCATGAGATCAGCCACCTTAGAAGACCTATTTAACACACAACTCCAGCCGAATATAACTATTCAAAATCAGCACTCACTAAAACCAAGGCGGGAAATGGCACTCCAGAATTATATCTTCAAGGACATAGCAATTGAAAGCATACGTCTCTTCAACATACAAGTACACAACCGAGCCAAATCGAATACTGGAAGGGAGCGAATAAAATCAGCGCTCGGCAGGATAAACCTAGGTAAATCACCCATCGAACGGAATCTAGGTCAAACGTAATAGTCAAGAGAGAGCGAGGAGCAAAAGACACGGTTAAAAAACGCACAATGAATCGCTGGTAGAACTTGCGCTTGTAATGATCGACGACATCGGAACGAGAGGCCATGTGAGGAGGAATGAGGATATGTGACCAGTAATCAGCCCATCCGGAGTCGTTCCCGTAGCCATGGGCCGAGGCCACCATTCTCTTCAGCTTCTGCTGATCTTCCTTCTCTTCCCGTCGCTCTCTCTCGTCCCTCCCCACTCGAACAATGCTCTCGACTCCGAGTCTCTTCGTCTTCCATAGTGAGAGAGAGAGAGAGTGAGAGAGAGAGAGAGAGAGCAATTCGAGAATCGAGAGGGCTAAATATATTTACCGACTCAGAAGGCTAAACCAGAACTGGCTCTCTCTCTATTGCAGCTCCACCTACAAAGAATGAAAGTTCGATTTAGTCCCCAATTTTCCCTTTTTTTGCGTTATCATCCTAAAATTTTTTTTATTGGATTGAATATTCTTAATTTTTTTTCCATTCTCTTTTAGAGGTGGCAAATTGTGCCGGCCTAGCCATGGCACAATAAGACATGGGCGACCTTAGCCCAGCCCGATAGCCCGATAAATCTCGTTTAATCGTGACTTATTTACAATTACAAGTAAACTCATACATAAATTTTTTTCTATTCTTCAAAAGCGTCTAATAGTCTATTAATTTTTTTTTTAATATCCCTAATCGGGCTATCGTGCCGGCACTGCCGAGGGATCATTGGGCCTAGCATGCCCGATAAGACCGGGCCGGCACGATAAGCTCTGGCCACCACGGTGTTATCGTGCCGGGCTATCCGGCCGTGCCGAATTTTGCCAGGTCTATTCTCTCTGTTATTTTTTTATTAAGTGACTGTCAAAAAAAGAAGATTAAAAAATACACGCAAAGTGAACAGAGCCAAAGGAGGGGGAAGATGGGGACTCACCGGCAGCCTCGCCTCAACTCTGAGGTCGCTGGAAACGTTATAAGATACCGACAAGTATGAATTAAGATCATAGGATACAGCTTGGCCTCTGTTGATCAGGAAGAACATAAATACCTGTAGCTTATTGGGCATTGGGATAGTCTCCGGGTATATCTTTTGATCAAAGCAAGCTGCATCTTCCAATATTGTGATGCTCATGAAAGTGGTCTTGCGAAGGGGGCAGGTTGATACTTTTTTCCTTGAAGCATGAGCCAAAGTCAATCAAAGAAAAGTTCACTTAAGCGCATAAAGATAATGAAACTTATGAAGAAAAACCCTGCAGATGCAAGAGTCCCATGGTAACTCAAGAAAATATAAACACCGTTTGTGTTAATCTCATGTCTATGTCACATGGTGAAGAATGAAACCACATGTCAAACTTACTCACATAGTCAAGCACAAAAGCTGGTATGGGAAGCATGTGTACCGTATTTGGGCCCAGTCCCAAATGCATGTAAAACAAAAGCGATGACCACATGGCAGGAAGGACCCCTCTGGTAGAACTGAAGTCGGTCCAGCTTATAACACACAACTCTGAATTTGTGGGCAATTTTGCAGCAGTCAGTCTGATCCATATCTTGGATTTTGACTATTAAGGAGAGATACCAACAGCAGCAGAAGAATCTCTGGACACACACTGGTGATTGCCAACAACTCGTAGAGTGACATTTGTTTGCAGCATCTAAAGATTATTTATTGTCAGTTTCTCAAGATTATCCACACCATTTAAGTTACTTGATGATGTTGTCATGCTATGTGATTTGTCGCTAGGTTCTACGATACAGCAATCCTCCTCGGAATCTGGAGATACAACAGTTGGAGTCTCTATGATGATATACTTCTTCACCAATCTTCCTTCTTCTATGAGAAGATTTAGCAACAGAACTTCCATCACCATGGCTGGGATAATTCTCATTTCTAGACAAACATTGAGTAGTACAAAAATTGGATTTCTTGAGCATAGAATAGCTCCTCTTTTCTTTCCTAGAAGGCTGAATTCGTTCTTTCTGTCTGCAATCCAGGAAATAAACTGTAAGCAAAATGGGATCACTCCGGAAATCACAAAAAGAAGTGAAAATATTCGATGCAGAAACTGAGATCTCATACAAAAGAAGCTAACATAAGACACTAAAGTATTGTGTCCAGAATAAAATGGATGGCAGGGAATCGTAGGCAACAGAATTCTTGACAGGAAAACATGAGGTCATATCCTTTAGTGGTGCATCTCCATAATGTAAGAGGAGGAGCAAGGAAGGGATAGAGTAACATGAAGACCTGCTTCGATAAATGGAGTCAGTCCAACTATCTTCTGAAACTTTTCCAACACCTGAAAATGAAACCTCCCCAGTTGAGGCAAATTTTGGATTTATCATAGAGCACAATACGATTCTTGGTGCCACCAGCTCCAGAGTCTACTGGATCATGCATTAGCAAAGGCCCAACTTCTTGTCAAATGAAATTCCACTATCTTAGTTCTCAACTTCGTTAAGCGGACTTGACAACCCTATTATAGTTTCCTCTCAAACAGATTCAATTGTTAACAAAATCAATGATAAAGTTAGATGAAAGATATCATTATATCTTCTTCAAAATCAACGGTAATCTAAACAACCAATACCCTTTTAGCATATGTGGGCACTCTGGAAAGATGTTTCCGCCGTCTTATGCAATCTTCTATCCACTGATGGTTGAGCACTATTGTCTTGAACTTTCTGGCAAGGTTGTTCCTTTGTGATCTGCCTAAATAATCAAACAGCAAATTTCAAGATTCAGTCAGAAGCTCATATTAGTTTTCATATTCTACACCCAAAAGTTAAAAGAAACACCTTCGTGAATGCAGAAGAGAAAAAAAAATTAACTTATGATTAATTCATAACGCTCAATATAGCTCAAAAGGGACTGGACTCCTACCAATGTGTGGTCGAGCTAGACATGGCTCCGACATAGTTTGCCCCAGCAAAATAAGCTCAATAAGGTTCAAACGTTCGGTGCCATGGTAGCCACTAACAGTGACAACTACAGACTCCATCCCTTGAAATGTTCTAACAGCAGAATCTGCTCCATCAGAAAATCCGATCAGGAATTGGAAACCATCTAACCGCAAGTGATAAATGATTGGCAGATTCCGCTACCCATGCAGTGCAACCCGCGGTGAAATTGCGGCCAGGGAAGAAGAGAGATCCGGGAAAGCTGTAGATGCGGAGATATTCCCAGAAGCCCTAATAGATTAGAGGATGATCGGACTAAGGCCGACTCCGCGTAACAGATTCGTTTACAATTAGCGAAGGAGAGAGGGAGATTCACAAAGCCGGAGACGCTGATCGGGGGAAGATTCTTTGACTCGATCCATGGTCGGTCCGACTTTGCCGGCAACCCGAGAAATTTGAAATCTTGCTTTCTGCGGCGAAAGCAACTCAGATTATCGAATCAACCAACCCGGCGCTGGAGAGTTTTTTAAATGGAGCAATCATCGGTCAGACCCGGAATCGGAGCTTGACGATGGATCGGTCAAGCCCAATAACGGAGGCCCGGCTCAATCATTTGACAGTAAAAGCCCGAATTACGACGGCATTTCTAATCAAATCCTTGATGGGTAACAATCCAGCTCACTCTCCCCTCTACCTCCTTGTCGGGGTCGAAAGAAAAGAGTTTTACTTTTACAAGATATTATTTAAGAAATTTACAATAAAAATCTAATTTATATCTTCTTAATTATTAAATTAAAAATAATATTAATGCAGCAAAGTTACTTTTCATTTCAAATTTTTCATCTACAGGTAGGATTGGCAAAATTGAGTGATAATATATATATATATATATATCTATAGCTAAGAGGACATTCTCACTCAGCACAAGCTTTGATCGTGCCCTCCGAGCACTCGCGCGTGCCATGGCACCAGCAGTTTGTGCCGTGGCGCATGAGGCTAAAGCAATACTTCTAGGATTAGTAAGCATTGGCGACACAGTACACACTATCCCTAGAGCCGTTTTGGCTCTTCTCCTTTGATCCGACTGTCTTCTCTTTACTTCTCATCCTCAAAATGCATTTCATACCTGTTCCTCGTGTCCCATTTTTAACCATAAGAATATGAACGCATACGTACATGATTATAAAATTCGTCAAATATAATGAATTTTTCTCTATCTGTTTTTACTTTTAACATGGGAAGTCTCATCCACGTCCCTTTAGCCGGTGAAAACCACTGCACCCATGCACCATTGTGCACATGATAGATGGCTCAAGGGCTCCTAGGTGGAGTTCAACTTGCTATCTATCTAGGTACACAATTGGGTTCCACTGCGAGTCAAATCACTTGTGCTTGCCATTAGAATCAAAATTTTCAGCATTCAAAAAGGCTTGTAGTCCTACTTTGATTCAAGAACATAAAGTTTCTTTTCCTACCATTTATATTTAATTGATATAAATTTCAAAACCATGTGTTCAGCGCATAAAATGTACATTGAAAGTTCTTGATGGGTTGGTTATAAACTACCAGAAAGAAACTAAGAGCACTGAATACAGTGGATCTGGAAAACCTCACGAACATGCTTCGTACCAAAGTTGTACGTGTCTGGTTTTGATCACCTCGTCCGATATGATCATATGGGTGTCCCCATTCCATTTCCACACGAGAGTGCTGACAACGAGAGCAGTTTTGATCTTTGCAGCCCAACTAACTTTCAGAGTTCCCACAATATCAATTGTTAATCGTATGTGTAATTTATATTAATAGAAGGCTAAAGTAAAGCCCTCTTGTTTCGTAGCTTTTTGGCAAAATGTGGTGCCGAAGACTAATCTATTTACTGTCGGCAATGATCTGCCTAACTGTCTCTAGATTTATTATTGAGAGCATGTCGACAAGCTTTTTCATGGTCCATGATTAGGTGAAGAATCGGTATAACATCAGGAGAGATTGTACGGGCGTAAGAGGAAGTATCTATTGCTGGCTGTGGAGCCAAAACATGAGAGCAGATAGAGCTGTGCAAATCGGGTAAGACGTGCTGGAACCAATGCCCAGTATGTTATCGTGCCGGACCGCAATGGCCTGACAAGATGCTGCTCAATGATGATAGGCCCGAGCACGGCCCGGCCCAATAAAAGTTTCACAGTGAATTTTTTTAGAAATTAATTTAAAATAATTATTAGGAGCTTAACTCAAGTTAATTAACACTTTTTTTTTCTGTTTCTACCATCTAATTCCGGGGATAGAGCCAAAATGCATTTTTTTAATATAAATAGTTTTTAAATAAAAAATTAATATTCAGACTATTGGACAGCCATGGCCTAATAATTCTTGGCCCGACACAACAGAAAATCATCGTGCCAGGCCGCCCAGGCCCGGTTTTATCATACAAGGTCAGTGCCGGCCTATCAGACTGGGCCAGAAATTGCCAGCTCTAACAGCGGATGGCTTCCGTATGACATCGGCTTACCCAATTACGTACTAAATTCATTTATTTATAGGATATAAAAGAATACTCCTAAATGTAAAAAATAATACATGGTACCAAAATATATATATAATAAATATAATTTTTTAATTGATACAAAGTTCACATTTTGTTTGGAATTGGCTAAGAAATTTTTCTGAATTGTTGTAGGTGATATCCACTGTGGGCGTGGTCGAGTGGTTCGACAGTTATTATCCTAATGGGAGTATTTGAGTTCGAGTCCCACCTGTGACAATGAGCTCTTAACCTCTTAAATGGACCGACTCGAGATAATTTAAATTAGTCAGCGGGATAAAATTCAATTGAATATGGGGATTTATAAAAAAAATGTTGTAGGTGACAGAGCACGTGGGGGGTGCGAAGGACGCGTCACATCTTCCCCCCGCCCCCTTATCCGACATCGTAATAAATTAAAAAAATTAATTTATTAAAATTATAAAACTCTCACATCAGCGCTATTTTACCCTATCTGTAATATTTGAACGGGTGCCTTATTTATGGATAGTACATGTACGAACCATCCGGAGGGGCGGGTCAAGATTCGTGCAATTTCCTTGAATTAGCTGCGTGGATAATCCCGTACCGGCAATATGAATCTCTTTTCTTTTTCCTACTAAATAACAATATGATGCCCCTCGTGACCAAATCTACTAACGTAGATGTCTCTCCATCAGTACAGTGTTAAAGTTTAAATTTATGACGTGTCCGTAAGAAATTCGAATACGTATTCTCGAGATGTAATATAAGCAGTTCGGATCAGTTCAAAATGAGCCTAGATCCATTTAATCTAATTACGGTTCAATCCGTTAAGTATAATTGTCCGATTCAATTACGGGCTGTGGTTTAGAAGATCATGAGCTGGCTTGAAATTGTACATAGGAGGGCTGGTTTGCGATTTGGACCAATTTAAATCATAAATTATAGCCCTTTTATCTCTCTTTTGTTTTTATTTTTTTCAAATTATTTAAAATAAATTATTTGCAAAATGTTTTAAAAAAAATGGACGGTTGAAGAATTGACCATTGACTACATGGTTTTTGGAGGTTTGGGCCGGTTCAGTCCGGTTTTGCAAATGGTTCCGAGCCAATTAAGTGGGAAAACATGTCCGGCCGATTCCAATTCAACGGACTTCTTTCTTGGACTCGGCTTGTAATCAGCCTTTAACCCAATAAGAGCGGTTACGTGCCGGTTTAGGGATAGTTCGGACCAGTTTTGAATTTTAACCGGGCCATTTAACATCATTAACGTATTCCGTAAAAGGATTACCAGCTGATGGGCGATAATTAATAGATATTCTCATTATTTATGTTATACTTTTCCCACGTGCATGATCCATTGGCATTTATCAAGGGAACCGCGTCATCGATCCCTCCTGGGCCTTGTTGACCAACTTTATTAGTTGTAGAAGTGACGAGGGTATCTGTCACGGGGCTGATGTGGCTCACAAATTTTTCCACACCCTGCTAGGCGTCGACACACCATTTGTCGACCAGCCACACACACACCGCGCGTACCGTCGAGGCCGAACGATCAGGGAACCGAAGAAGCAACACCAAGTGACACAAGAACACAATTGGGAAAACGCAACTCGTATTCACATCTATTACAAGTACACAAAAAACCCAACCCCAGATCAGAACACTTATACGCAACCTCACGAGCCTATGCCTCACAGTCTCCTACTGCTTGCACTCTCTACTCGTCTCGTGTCTTCCTTCAAGAACACCGGATTGCTGCCCAACTCGACTTCCCCTCCCTTGGAATCTCGGGCTCGTCGTGTTCCTCGACTGATCTGGTCGCTCCTGGTTCTCTCCTCGCCTCTACTTGGAGTCTGGTGTCTCTCGCCTCTTCTGGTCCCTCTTCCCAAATGAGGCCGACTCCCTTTTATAGAGGAGCCGAGCAAATCTTCCCTGGCAACAGATGGGAGGATCCCTTGATTCTCTCTATCGTATCTTGACCTGTTGAATATGCGATTCTTCAAGATTGCCTCCATGACAAATTGACTGCCATATCCCGGGAGGATCTTCCCAGATTTCCTTGGATTGACTTGGTGCCAGCTAGCCTTGTCGTCCAGGTTCATCCCCTCTCTAGGGTCCACGTCCCTGATCCCCTCCTAGGATCACGGTTGTATGATTGCTGCGTCCAACAGTGCTCGAGCCTAATCAAGGATATAGTCGATCCCCACAAGTCGTCAACTCTCCTGCCGCTAAGTGCTGAGCCTCCCTTAGCATCTACTGGGTCTGTTGAGGTATGCGCACTCCTGGAGTGCCCTTGCGTGGTTGTATTAGGTTCCATGAACCTCCTAGAGCCTGGCACCATGCCTTGCTCGTGGGCATCCTCACTGTCCACCCGCGCATTCACCGACTTGTGCCTTGTGGCACTCCCTTGCCACAATCTGGTCCTTTGGTACACTGTCGAGCCTTTGATCGACCATCCTCTTCACGAGTGCCTTTGTGCACACTTGTGTGACCATCTCCAGACTTGCCTGCTTCATGGACTTGCAATTCTCTCAACACCATGCACCTGGTTGCCCGCGCATCCTTGCGTGCAGGCTTATGTGCCACCACTACTCCGAGGCACGGCCTGTGGTGCACATTCTCCGAGGCTAGAGCTCAAGGGTCTAACAGTATCCCTATTCCTTGGAGTTGTTGGCCAGCGCACATCCTCCAGATTTTAGATTGCAAATTAACGGTGGCGTCTTCTTCAAAAGCATATCACGCGCTGACCAGTGTCCAAAATTACCTAAGCCTTTCCACAACTCGTGTCTTATGCGCCAGTACAACGTAGAATGAGCAATGATTTGTTTTCATGTACAATGAAATTATCATTTTTCAATTGATTTTGGGTATCGCAATCATAATTAAAACACGCATGAAAAGTCAGTAATTAATTATTATGTATAGTTAGGACACATAATAGACAAATTCTTATTAATTATATATATATCATATATAATAAGTGAAGACGGTTGTCCTTCCTTGCCTATTCGATATAATGAAGGGAGAGGGTTATCATAATTGTCAAAATGGCCACATTATGAACGGTAGTTGTACCTTAACTAATTCATATTTGAGTCCGATTTACAAAACTTGAATCTCATATATTCAAATTCAGCACCTCAGTCTTATTTCCTCATTGTCTCTTATATTCACATTGTTGTGCATATACACATTAATTTGCATGTCCCCTTATGACTTGAGCCACAATTAACTTCCCATGTATATCTTTGTGTGTGAGTCATATGTAGTCGACGCTAAAGTGATCGCCTCGGCCTCGGCCTCGCGTTGAGGGAGGGGAAAGGAATAGTATTGTTAAAAAGGTGATCCATATTGGGTTGGCCAGTGAGTGAATCTTCTTTTTTATTTTTTAAAAATTTTAAATTAATTCGATAAAATCTTTCTGTTGATTTATTGAATTTTAGCCATTCATACCAATTTTTCAACGGTTACAGGCCGATCTAACGGGGTAACGGTCCATATCGGTTACGGTTCAATTGGCCCATATTTATAATCCGACCCATAACCACACACCAATCCAATAAGAACAATTATATGCCAAGTTAAGAACAGTTTGGACCAGCTCCGGGCTTGGACAGTCTGGTATTAACTTATACAATTGGTACAGTCTAAAAATACAATATAAAAAAACTATGCAATAGCTAAAACTTTTAGATTATTTGAAATATTCTATCATTTTAGCCTAAAAAATACGTGAATAATATTAATAATAAAAAAGTTATGAGAAATTTTTTTTAATTTTTTACTGATATATAAATAATTATATTTTAATAATTATTTCAATATATCCTTTGAATTAATATAAAATTTACATTAACTATTTAATTATATAATATAAACATTATTTTAAAATATAATTTTATTTTTTAAAAAATAATTATTCAATTTAATTTGGGACAGTGTCACCCGAATTAACAGATTAATATTAACTCAAACCCGCATTTAAATTGGATTGCTTCTTCTTTTCTTCGTCTTCTTCTTCATTTTTTTTTCTTTTACAAAAACCGATATCAGATTTTCCTTTTGACATGCAACAATTCTTTTTCATGGTAAATCTGTTTCAACACCAAGAGAAGCCTCGATTAATTCCAACGCGTGTGCGCGGTGTATCTAATAAGATCAAGTAAATCACCACGTGCTTTTGACAGGGATGAAAATTATATAGGTGATCAGTGATCTCTTGCAGCCCTGGGGCATTCATCAATTTAGTTATCACGAGTGGAAGGCACGTGCGGTTATTATTCCCTTTTGCAAGCGGCCAAAACGGGTTTAAAGAAGAAAAGCCCTCGTCATAGTTTTAAACATAGTTTTTAAAACCGAATTGAATCGAAAACCGGTGTAAGCATTAGTTTATGAGTTCATGGGTCGGACCGAGAGTTCAATGATTTGAATTGCTTATTTAATAAATAATATAATATTACTAATAAATTTATATAATATCATAATTTAATATAATTTATAACAAAAATAATTAATATAATCATTATATCAAACAAAAGTGTAACATAAATATAAATATAACTCTAATAAAATAAAATAGATATATTAGAATAGTTTTTATTTTTTTTAAAATTTTAAGTCCGCTGGTTTTTCCACTGGTGGTTCATTGGTCGGACCAAGAACCGATCGATTCAATTGGGATTGACCTCTTTGAATGTGCAATTGGATCTTTTATAGGAACCGGATTTGGTGAGTAGCCGGTTCGATCGGTTCAATTGGCTACTCACCATATCCGATTCCTATAAAAGACCCAATTGTACTTTCAATGAAGTCAACTCCAGTTGACTCGGCTGGTTCTTGGTCCGATCGGTGAACCCAATTAAACCAATAGGAAAGCTAGAGGACTTAAAATTTTTAAAAAATAAAAACTTATTATAATATATCTATTTTATTTTACTATAGTTATATTTATATTTTATATTAAACTTTTTGTTTAATATAATGATTATATTAATAATTTTTATTATAATTACATTTAAAATATAATATTATGTAAATTTATTTTATAATATTATTTATTAAATATATAATTTAACCAATTAAACCTCATATCTAACTTATAAACTTATAAATCTATATCTATACTGATTTTGAATCTATTTTAAAAGGTATGGTACTAATGCAATACGAAGTTAACGCGGTAGTACCAGCAGCGCGTTCATTTCTAATGTTGGGTGGGATTCGGTGAGGGCAAAAGACTGTGCATAGAAGTCAGAATCTGACCTCAAGAGAGAGAGAGAGATTCACGGCCTTGATTTCTGAAGGGATGGGGGGCAGAACTCAAATAACTTGTGCCCGATAATCTCCCGCACTTTTGAAGATTAAGAGAAGGGGATGAATAGAATTTAAAATTTTTAAACACTGATAAGATCTTAATTTTTATTGTGTAATTCGAACAGCCCAACATCATACATTATAACCCACCGTGGACGTAGTAGAGTGATTTAGCACTTATCATCCCAATTGGAGGATTCGAGTTTGAGTCTCACCTGCGGCGAGGAGCTCTTCACCCCTTAAATGAGCCGACCTAGAGTGATCTAAATTAGTCAGCTGAACAAAATTTAACTAAATACCGACGATTTATAAAAAAAAACACCATACATTATAGATTTTCTTATCGTAGAATTTTAGAGATTAGAACCCGGAGTCGTGGTAGGGCACACTGTCATTGGACAGCATGGTCCTCTTGGCACGTTACCTCCACTACCGTCCAAAAGGATATGATCATCATTCATTCTACGTGTGTGCGCGTGTATATATATATATATGTATATACGTATACCTAATATGCCCACTTGTTTTTTGGTTGGTGAAGTTTTTCAAATTCCCTTGATTTGAATCCGCCAATCAGTGACTGCGTCAATCAGTATTTATGGCAATATAATAATATATTTAATTGGTCAATTCTTAGGTGAGACGCGTAGAGAATAAAAGAAAATTTTATAATAAAAATTAAATTTACTAATTTTTAATTATTATATTAAAAATAATATATTGTATTGAATTATTTTTTTTATATTAAATGAGATCATATGAATAAGGGGTTATTAAATTTCTATGAGTCACCTAGTGTACCAAGAGATATCAAATTTGTTGCCGTCTCTGGGTACATGGGACAACAAGATCACTTGTCAAAGTTGAAATCGGAATTAAGAGATATTCTCTTATCATTTTATTGCCCCGGTATTCACTCTTCCCCCCGCCCACCCTTACTAAATCCAACCTCCATCGATTAATAAGTCTCCAACTGACGTATGGGTGGCCAGCTCCCAGTACTAAGAAATGGTGGCAGTATTGGCGCCCATATATAGAATTACATCGTGTGCGCTGCCGACTGAATAACTCACGCCACATTGTCTGTCCATCCCCCCCTTTATTAATCTCCAGCTCTCACGGTTATTGACTGTCAGTGAAAATTCTGATCCGATCAGAAACAGTCAATTCAGTCTCTCTTTCCATGTGCCCGTTCGACCATTTGGCGCTGCCGCACCGTGGCGGAGTTGTTGCTGCTGAGGGGCATTTTTGGCGGCTGTCACATCCCTGGCCGCATCTGTGGGTGGGTGGCGACCGATGCCGGCCCGGCTATCCTTGATTGCGGAGTGGGTGGCCTCCTCATTACTACTACTGTCTTTTGTTCGTATTATTTATCTGGCCAATTTTAGAATCACCATGACTTGGACGGATGAATTCTCATGAATTCCACTGCGCATTTGCATGTGCATCGGTTTGACCATTTAATCTGCACACCCACCGATTCTGCATCCGCCACTCCGGACCCATCTTCACATCCCCACCTCTGTATATAATGGAAATTTAAAGCTTTAGCTTCAACGTGCATGGCCGCGGAACTTGAGACCTATCTGTCTACCTACTTAGCCGTCCAAAGTAAATATCACCTATATTATATATATACAATGCTCTAGTTGAAATATTAAAGATTGTGGCAACCATTTAATGAAGCCATCACCTTTCGGGTGCAGTCGGGCTGGATGCCCTAGGTCGGAGAAGATGCACAGCACCGCCGATGGATCTAGAGAACTTATTTTTGGGTTAAAATTTAAACAAAAATAGAGTAAGAAAACAAGTTTGGAAGTGAAATAAGGTAAATTGAATTAACTATGTATGATTCCATCCTGTGGGCACATAGACGTATGTCATCCCATCCCATCCCATCCCATGGCCGACGCATAAGACTTTTGAAGGGGTCTCACCCTCGAAAATGATTGAGTTTTACGGGCCATAAATGCATCAAGAGCCTGTTGATCCAAAGTTGAGGGCGATGCAATAGTGTCAAATTCCTATCGGGGACCTTTATCGATCATTGATTCATTCTCAATTGGAAAAAAAAAACTCTTTTTGCTTTTTCAATTTTTCTAACGGTTTCTATCACTGCCCACATGGCCTATTTTCAGACTATTTCCTCCGCGGTTGCATGGATTGTCGGCGAAGCTTCACCTACACAAGGTCATTAATCGATGTAGCTGTGAAATCCAGAGCCTGTAATTAATTATTACATGACTTAACAGTCTTTAGTGTAATCTCTAATAGCTAGCAAAATTATTACTTAAAAGGGAGATCGGTGATAATACATATCATATAATATGAGTACGGAGTAGAGAGTAATTGCATAATAGTAAATAATGTGAACAAAGAATTAATGAGGATTTCAAGAATGGCCAAGAATTCGGCTCTGTAGTTCTCCATCTATTACTCAGGATTAACGTGTTCATAATATGCAAGAAAGTCAGTTTAATAATAAAATGATAATATGTAGTATAAATATACGATTTGAAATTCTTGAATTTGGTATATGAGAATTGATAATAAGGTTCAGATTATATAATATACTTTTGGTAGATTAGTTGATTATTGCGCGCCGAAAACCAATATTTGAAAGAGGGAGACTAACGTCCACGTACGCCAAGTATGCTCCACAAAAATTTAAAATTAAAAAAAGACACTGCCCTGGATCTTAAAAACACTACATATATATATATGTATGAAATATGATCTCCATTTATGATTAGATTAAAAAAATTGCACGCTTCCATGCATTTTTTGGAGTATGAATTACATTCAGGCAACATGTGCTTACATTTGTTTCCCCTTAAGTTTAAAGGTTCACTTAAATTCGGAAAATTTTATAAATATAAATAAATTTTTTTATAAATTTTATATATCTTCTCATTAAATCGTCTCATTCTATTCCTCGTAACTTGTCATTTGAACTTGGTTAAAACACCCTTCGGTATCTACTGTTACAAGAGTAGTTAACTTGGCTACCAACATAATTAAAAGAATTACTATGATCAATTTGCAAATTAATATCTTTTTTGTCATTGACCCAAAGGTTAAAGGTCACTTGAAAGTCAAGTAATCTGTCTATTTCGTTTGTCCAATGACCCATCGAATTGACAAAACAGTTTGCCATCCTACTACTTTAATGCATGGTGAAAAATTCAAATCCACAAACGTACGCTGTCCATTTTTACTCTAAAATATGCTCTATGCGATGAGTTGAGTAATTTGATATTTTTTTTTTAAATAAGATTAGAAATTTGAGTAATATAAATAAAAATAATAATAATTACGAGATTTAAATTTATTAGAATGAGTCTTAAATCTGATCAAACTATGCGAGATTTGTGGATTGGATGGCCCAAAAAAAAAGGTGAAATTCTCGGGATGAGTGAGTTAGTCCAATCTCTTCTTATTCAACAGTAACTCATCTCCACTCGCATTTGTTTGACCAACATCTCATTAAATAAAACGAAGGAAAAACAAGGAAAGGCGCAATCCCGAAGCCTAAAAGAGTGGGATCATGACCATGGAAGTAGTTTGAGATGGGGTTCGTCATCTCTCATTTTCAAGTAAAATTTTGGGTTCGACTTTTATAAATAAAATAAATTTATATCAAGAGAGTTTTAATATCTAAATGAGTCGATCATGCTCAAACTAGGTCAGCGAGAGTTAAATGGTCTGTGGATTGATATGAACATTAGAAGAGCAAATGTGCACACTTGTACGTGCCAAATCCCAAATCGAATCCAATGACCCTGATTTTCATTTCACAGAGACAAGATTTTTTTAAAGAGAGAGAGAGGAGCCTGGTCCGGTGTTGGTCGTGAAAAACCTCGACCGTTGCATGTCCCGGAAACCCGATCGACAGTCAGAAGGACCATCACTATATTCCACTGGGGGGTAAAGTTAAAAAGGCCACGGCATTACTAAGATAGCAGTGCGGGACACGATGCCCGGATCTCGAGTTCTATTCGAACCGGGTCAAATGGACATGAATCCCAAAGAATGATCGATGGATTGGATTTTCATCACGTGTACACGCCTAATGTAAACAAATCCATTTTCATTTCAATTATTGATCAGGCGAACCTTATGGGATTATCTTATTACCTGTGGCGGTGCACGTAATTAATTAAGAAAGTCCCTCGTGCACGATTGAGTTTTTATTATTGAGCCGGGCCTCGGCCGTCTTTGAACGCGGGATATACAAATCTTTCCTCTCTCTCTCTCACTCTCTCTCTCTCTTTATAAACTAAATTGTATCGAAACTCACCTTATCCTAATAAATTTAACTCGAGTCAGATCGATCCCACTTAGAGAGGTAAAATCCTCACAATATAAATACTTTCTATTCACAATAATTTAGATTAATATCTTACTTTTTTTTAAAAAAGAGATGTGTAACTATTTTAAATTATCTATATCGATAAATTACTGATAAAAGAAATACAATGTGCTAATGCTCAATAGGTGGTGTGGATATAGAAAGGACCATAGGGTTTGATCATATTCAGCAAACAAGTGAACACGATCAAGAAGAAGAACGAGAAATCATTGGTTCCGTTCTCATAGAAGTGAGATTTTTTTACACATTTTTATTCCCTGTGTTCTCCATCCATTATTATTATTATTATGTCGATAATATCCGGTACCGTAACAACTCACGTGGCAAACAAAAAATGAAATGCCGATCCTCCCCCATACCCAATTGGCCAGATATTTCTAATCAAGTCGGAGGAGATAACAAATACACGGTGCAGCGTCATATGCATTAAATTAGATGCGAGTGGGCAATACTTATACTAATGTTTTTTTTTTTTTGTGCATATATAAACGAATAGAACCCTCTATAAGAATCAGTATCCCCACTTCCACTTCTTTTCCACGAGGAGGAGAGATCACACGGGGAGGCCATAAGAGGAAGAGGAGAGGTGTAAAGAAGGGTTCCAGAGTTCGGGGGGGTCTTTGGAGATGGGGAGGGCTCCTTGTTGTCCTAAGGAGGGACTGAATAAAGGAGCATGGACTGCTCTTGAGGACAAGATGTTGGTGGACTACATCGCTGCCCACGGCGAGGGCAAGTGGGGGAACATCCCGAGAGAGTCCGGTGAGTCGTCGATGGGGCACCTGATGTGGTGGTAGCCGTTGTTGATACATTCCGTGCTGGAGTTCCACGCTGCGTGTTGTCGTGTGTTATTTGTCGAATCTTGAAGATGGAAATGTGGGAATATTACATGGTTTCGTGGTTATGTGCGCAGGGTTGAAGAGGTGTGGGAAGAGCTGTCGGCTGAGGTGGCTCAATTATCTGAGACCCGATATCAAGCGAGGCAATATTTCTCCTGGGGAAGAGGATCTCATCATTCGACTCCACAAGCTTCTGGGCAATAGGTCAGTGATAATCTTTCTCACCTATAATGGAGATTCTGTGGCAGACGCAGGATTCGTTTTCACAGCTGACGCTCATCTTTTAAATAATAAGAAAGAAAGAAAGAATGATGCAGATCCATAAGAACAAAACGTAGATTAATTCGCGTTTAATCAGCTGCAGTAACGTGCATTTCCATCCGCATTCTTTAATCAAGTTTGAGCTGTGTGACGCGCTCGCATTCATGGTGATGTTCAGCACTTGCTGCATTTTTCATTTTTTTATTACTGAACGGTCAGACATGGTGTGGGTGACTGATAGGTGGTCGTTGATTGCCGGGAGACTGCCAGGGCGAACAGACAATGAAATCAAGAACTACTGGAACACTGTCTTGAGGAAGAAGTTGAAGGCTCAAGAGAACTCGAAGGATGACCCCGGTCGTGCCACGGGGAAACCGCCGGTCACGACCTCGAGGGCAGCCGACTCGAAGCTGATCATGGTGAAGCCTGCAAGGGCAAGTGCAAGAGCAGTCTCAGCTATCCCTAACTCGGAGGTGCATGGAGACGGTCATCGCACGATGGGCAGTGAAACGGCACAGTTGCCATCGACTGAAGGCGAGCAGATCGACCGAGTGGGGACAAAGTCGGGCAGCTGGCCCCCGGCGATGACCGGGTCGGAGGAGGAAAACGAGCTGGGGCGCCCGACGACGGATTTCAGCATCAGTGAGCTCTTGGCCTCCGATTTCTCCGAATCCGAACTATGGAAACTATGCCAGTTCGAGAATGGGGACATGGACCAGCAGCAGCATCAGCCTCTTCTGTTCTCTGAAGAGCTGCTGAAGGATTGGATGGATGAAGGCTGCTTCCAATTGCAAGCCTAACCGATGCATGGCTACCATCACCAAATGAATCAAAAATAATCCTAACCGATCAATGTAGTGACATTTGAGTGTGGGAGGTAAAATTTTAATTTCTTTTACCGCGCGAGTAGAGCTAAGTGTGATGATCGAACTCCTCGTCGTGGAACTGGGGATAATCAACCATGCCATGAGTCATTGAGCTGATCACTAACTGATCAATCAGCTTGGTGCTAGTGTGAACATAAATGTAATCTAATGGCTGTACGACGTTGTCGGGGTTCTCCTTGTTTTTGTTTCCCATCACAATTTTGCCCCATCATTTCGGCCGAAAACAAGTACTAAATGTTATTCCAAGCTGTGATTTTTCAAATGCTCTACCAAAAGCTTATTGTTCTAATCGATACAATGGTACGAAAGAGGAGATTGAGAAAACCGTGGGATTTGGCCTCCCGATAATTGACTTGCTATCACGTTCGTCCCCCAAACAGTTTCGCCATCAACCCCGAATTAACTTCGATCATCCTATTATTACACGGAGTGGTGGCTACCCCGCCAGTATTCAGACTGTTCTTCCTCACTCAGTATCGCCGTACCCCGGAGGCAGTCATCTCTCCTCAGCCTAATCTCCCAACTACGATCGAGGGCTCAAGGCCCATTGGGATCTCGAGACCCTCCCTTCTCCTTCACGCTGCCGTCGAGCTTCTCGTCGGAAAGCCCAAACCCCAATTAGAGATGTTATACGGCTGGTTTAGCCCCGTACCTGCCCATCAAAACCCAGAACCAACCCAGACACAGGCCGAGTCCAAACCGATACATAACTGCTTTTATTGGGTTGAGGGGCGATTACAGGTAGAGTCCAAGAAATTGGTCCGTTAAATCGAAACTGGCCCAGCACATTTTCTCATTGGACTGGCCCGAAACTCTAACCGGCCCATAACTATTGTAAAACCGGCCCAAACCACCAAAAATCTTGCAATCGATGGTCAATTCTTTATCGGTGTAATTTAAAATTAAAAAATCTTAAAAATAATATATTTTAAATAATTTGAAAAAAAATTTCAAAGAGGAAAGGGTTACATTTCAAACTAACTCGAACCGTGAACTGACTTATTTAGGCACGGTTCTGAACCAGTTCGTGATTTCATGAACCATGGCCGCAACCGAACTGATCCATTATACTTAACGGACTGAACTATAACAATGCTAAACAGTTTCATACTTGTTTTAAATCGGGTCAGAACCGACACGGACCACCCACGTAACATCTCCACCCCAATCAATCTCCCTCACTGACGCATAAAATCACTGCAAATACCAAAAATACAAAAATCTCTCACCTTTTTCATCGAGATGGAGACTGATATAAGTGGATGACCAACCGATCTAATCATGAATGAGTCGTGGTTCTAATAGTCATTAATTAGTCCCGTCCGCTTCTTTTGTGGTGTCGAGAGAGAGAAGAGATTGATGGAAGAATCATTATTATCCGACCGTTCGACAAATCCACCTAAATTAACAGAGGACAGAAGGGGGTGATAATTTCCTCCACCGTGGCAATAACTGTCTGACCCCCCAAAGAGCATCCGTGGAGTTATTTACAGAACTTAAGGTAGTAGAAACGACAGAGGGTGATGGCATCAGTGGATGTCTCATTTCAGTTCCAAGGTTAAGAATCTGCACCCAAGGAGTTGTTTAGGACTTTGCGTTAATAAAAGAGGCAAATTCTACAGCTCGCAAGCATATGGCACCCATGAGAAATTTTAAAAGAAAAAACTGAGAATACAGAGGAGTACCGAGATCAGTGCGAAACGACAAAGCGACTCGCAACCCCTAGATCGGTGTAAGCTCAAAACGGTACATCACAGCTGACCCACATCCCCCTGACCAGCCCGTAGTAGAAGTCATGAAGTTCTTTCTGTGGGAGCCTAGCATAAGCAACTAGATGCGATTGGCTTCACAGTAACTTCCAATTTGATTTTTTTTAAAAAATCAAATAAACTTAGAGTCTTCAGAGCAAAGACAATAACCATACTAGTCGGAAATGAAACTAAAATCAAATTCAAATCCCAGCTCAAAGCCAGTGTCCAAAGTCAATTGAAATCCCATCTCTTGTTGCATTGCATACTTTAAAACTTAGACGCTCGACATCTTTCAGAGATTGCTGGTGGATCTTCCAACACATCTTAAATCTCGGAGTCATTTGTCAAAAGCACGAATGGAAAAGACTGGAATGAAGAAGGATCATCCCCAGAGACTCCTCAAGAAGCCCTTCTTCTCTTTCTTCATCCTACTCTCAAGAGATGGGAAGTCGATGCAGTTATAAGCAAGGTCCAGGAAAATGGGATTACGAGGCACTGCTAGGAAGGGCGGAGGGAAGGCTTCAATTCGCGGAACCAATTTCAAGCTTGAATCACCTGCTGCTGATTCATACACATCAAGTTTGTCCAGTAGTTTCTCCGACTGAAACAAAAATGCCGCATCTCATCATTAGACAGGGAATCCCAGAGTTATTTTATCAAAAATTCGAAAAAGAACCTGCGGGCCCCCAGACAAATCCCAACCCATATGCAAAGGGAAAAAAAAAAGCACTAGGGTTACAAATTGAAAAAATGAAACTACAGAGTACCTTCTTGTCAGTTGGAGTCAATGATATGGCCGAGATTTTCTTTGAGAGATTTTCAGGACCCTTCAACTCTTCAATGATCCCAGTTGCATGCTCGATACAACTATTAGATCTGCACTCATCGCATAAGGCTTTCAACTCCTTTATCATTGCCTGTCATCATAGAGAACATTGTCATGTCACACATCTCTAAACCAATGAAAATTTTCAAACATCAGCACCAGATTTCTGGATGAAATTGGAAAGCCAATATACTTATGCATTAAAAACATATATTCAAGGCTTATAAATCCAATTTTTATTTCAAGAATAACAAAAACGGTACCTGATCACTTTTGTTTGAAGTATAACATTGTTTAAGAGCCTGATCTGCTAGAGACCGAGCATGACAGTACAATGCATAGGCTTCAGCTCTTTTTCCAGCCATACCATAAGACTGCGCCAAGTAGAAGCACCTATAAAGCAGTTTATTGGAGCATTTGCATTAGCCATAGCATCCAAGCTTAGACATAAACATGACTGTTGCATGGACAAATGGCTTAAGTTTCTACACCGGTATAATATTGAAAAAAACAATAAAATACTTTTTAAGTGTCTCAAATTTGTGCAACATATGATGAATATTCATTGATACAATAATTGTCTCACACTTGAATGTGCAAGCGCACATTACTAGGAATTAGTAGTCTACCTACATGGGAATGCTTCCAAATGTTGTGTTTATGGGAGAGAAGTAATGGTGTACTCTATCACAATAGTGAAATCTATGGATGCTGCAAAAGATGGGGGACTGAGCCTATTCATATGCATCAAGGATCGCCAAAATAAAAGAAAAATGAATGCAAACATAAGTTGTGGGAATCTTGCATATGGCAGAACAAAATGGAATCAGCAAAAATATTCACCAGCAAGTTTCAGCAATGCAGTAGCTATAATGGGCAAATAAAAGGCAGAAGACAGAATTTCACCAAAATCAGAGCACTTGATCAAACAAAAGCAAGTAATAACATAGGAATGAACCAGCAGATGACTGCAGATAGACTGACTACTCTATATTCAAAATGAGACTCGAGAGGAATCTGGTGAACAGACAGACCTCTCTGCCCGGAATACCAAACTTTTAAGTGTGCATTCCTCCATGAATGAAACTTCTTCTGGTTTCCTGTCTCTCCCAGAACTAACTAGATCAGAGAGATCAGCTGCATTCTGCAATATCAATTGGGATCAAGAATATTACAATGAGTAGTGCTGAAAATGTATCCATGCTCCTTTATTATAACAAGTATATCATCACAAATTTATGACTTGAAGAAAGCGAGTTGACCTGTAGTAATAGATCATACAACCGAACAAGCTCTTCAGGCTTTGTGACTTTCTCATTTTTTTCATCACGGCGCTTATGAAGTTTGCTCTTTGCCATTGTAACTAGTAGCTGATTGCGTTCAATGGTTCGCTGGCCTAGTAAAGCACTAACAGCTTTATCAAGACCATTCAAATCGTCCTTCACATTTTCAGCACTCCCTGCACCGACCTGGATTAAAGCATGGTGAGTGAGTGTAGGTTTTACAGAATAATTGTGACAGAGAGAGAATCAACCCCCTATTTTCCTTAGTACTGACATTTAACTATGCTTACCAGGTCATTCCGAATGCAGCTCCTCGCATCATGATAAGCAGCAAAAATTTTGTCAAACATAATCAGCTTTTTCTCCTCAGGTATCAAGTCTGCTGATGGGCCATTCAGATCTTTCTCCAGATCTTGTGCTGCACATATCACAATAGCAGCAGTGTTATTGTCCGGTCAACAATGTACAACATCAGAAAGCAAGACAGACCAGGGAAAGAATATCAACAAATACTGTTTTGAGGTTCTTAATTGATAGCAACAATCTTCAGAAAGAAATTCAATAACACAGCAAGGAATTTCAACGAAAATTGATAATCAACTAAGCATTGCTAGCGATAATCCCAACACTAGCAGAAGTCAGACATTAGAGCCACCCGATTTGAACCATTTAGCATAATAAGAGGTCGCATTAGAACACCTGATCCGACACCATTTTTTAATTTTTAATATTAAAAATATGATTATATCTCTGCTATGCAAAACCTGACACCTCTTCCTTGGTCACACTTTTACTTTGCTAATTTGACTTTACCACATGACCCTAAGCTTTTAAGAGCCACCATATTGTGAATAAGTTGGCAACAAGAAAGTAACTTCATTACCCCACCATACGAATATCCTAATAAGAAAGTATTGCTCCATACAAAACTTCCAAATGCAAAATTGACAGTCAATATATTCCTGAGCATACCATCTCTCATATTTTTGATACTTCATCATTTTGCCAGGACACAGTGAAATCCCCTCTCTTAAAATAAGCATTCACCACTTTTGCTTTTCTCTTTCCTGGAACTTATTTTATTTATTTATTTTATGGTAGTTTGGGCATTGTCATCCTAGTGGAGAGTCATATCATCAAATTAAACAATTATACAAATTATTCAATTTCCCAGAAGCTACCAAAAAATTTGCAAGACAAAAAAATAAAAATAAACCATGACTAGCCTTGCTTCAGGCTGTTCTGCTCGATTTGGGACAGCAGAGGTCATGACCTAGAGGGACTCTGTTGGCCCAAGCCTCCTAAAGTCTTCAGCAACTTACTCTTGGCACTGTCTCATCCCTTCCATGCTCTTCTGATTCTCTCCACCTCTAAAGATTCAGAAGACTAGGGTAACCTAGGTGTGACGTAGCCCTATTTAGATCAGGTCACAGCCATTTCACATCTAGACGGCGCTTGCAAATTACTAATATTAACATAAATAATTATCCAAGAAGAAAACCAATACGAACCCTTTAAAATGGCAACTCGAGTCTTTGCATTGGTAATTGGAAACCGATGACCAAGCCAACTAAGTTCTGTTAAGGATGCAGCCTGCTGGGATCTTGCCTCAGCCATAACAGCCTGCGGATACACAAAGAAAAAATAGGACACAAGAGGAAGAAAACACTTAAAACTTCACAAAGTAGATGATGCTGGTAAATCAGTTAAAAATAAAGAAGGGGTTTTAGTAGCATGATGTCACTTAAAGGCTGAATCATCCAATTCTGAGCTTCTGCCGAAACATGGTTGATAACATGTAGGATCCTGTTGGCTATTTATTTACATTTTATCACCTAACTTCAAAAGTATGCGAAAGAAATGTACTAATCCATAGATAAGAAATTTAGACATGATGATCCCATTTCAAAGCATAGGAACAGGGCCCAGAATACAGCCCATACAATTTCATTCTAATAGTTAAGTAATGAACAAAGGATACATCAACAAAGTGTCAGTAGAAGAAGACAAGATTTCACAATGAGAACTTGCTCACCAAGAGAACTTAGAGTCTAATGCTTAGTGGAGCCTTAGATTCAAAACACAATGGTTATGACACTATTGTCTCAAGTGACAATAATAAGTAAACTTGAAATCACAGAAAAGTTTTCACCCATTGAATACCTCCAATTTAGCTTTGAAGAGGTCGAGTGCTGGTCCTTCCATCTCACCAATTTGCAAAAGTTCAGATGTTTGCAGATTTGACTCCCCAATTTTGTGCAAGCAATAACGAATGCTAGGTTCTAGCTCCTCAACACGCTCACGACATAAGACTTGATTCTCTAAGTCTCCATATTTACCAAGTTCTTCATAAACAGCCCTACAAGATTGCAAAAAAAAGAATAAGCAGATATCCATGTTCATCCACCAAAGCAGAAAATATTACACCCACTAAAATTGTAATGAATAAAGATTTCCGATTTCACTGAAGGTTTCTTATCCTCAGGCATGAGAGAGAACAAGAGAGAATTTGTGACACCACATAAGTGATCTACCTGGCACTTTTAAAGTTCATCAACGCTATGTCCCAGTTCTGATCTTGCTCGAACAACAAGCTTCCTTTCATATATGATGCATATGCCTGCAGGTTTCTATACATTAGTCAAATATGAATACAGTATCTTATAATATGCACTGCCCATAAAGAGAAAAAGTAACCTTCGTATTTGGTAAATCTACAGCCATTAGAAATTTCCTAAAATGCTATAATGCAATTTAATAAGTAATCATTCAATTCAATTATGTAGTTTGGAATTTAAAAAATCACAAGAATGAAATTTGTAATACAAGACTTGCATTGAAATTGGAAATGGAAACCAAAGTCAATAAATTGCTAAGTATCCAATTCAACTGGAAGCCAAATTAATACAATCCATTGTTATCATTTTTTTGGCGAAATTTGGGCTTCATAAATTCTTAGAAAAGCCATGGCTGTTCCTCACCGTATAAAAGGAAAACAAGAGACACTTATATCTTCTCCTAGTACAAAAAAGGAACATGTGTTTCTTCCAATGATGCGCTCTGTCATCTTTCAACTTCGACCATTTTACTTAGCTATTACAACAAGTTCATGAACTGAAGGCCGACTCAGTGTCATTTTATCTGTATAGAAGCAAGTTCGTAGAATTTTCCAGTAATGATCCTTTCTGTTTAGTTACTGACTTTTCAATGTTTATATTGAAGTTCTATCCTCTCCGTTTTTTCTTTTAAGTAGAAGTTCTATCCTATCCTATTCCAACATAAAATACTCAGTTCATTGCATATATATGGATATAACAGTTCAATTCATTTCAAATAAAATTCATTTTCTGAGAACATAAAATAAAATCATTTGTTGCCCAAAAAAAAAAGTTCCAAACAAAATCCAAATAAACTTAAGCAGTTCAAAAAATAACTATTCAAAAAACTAAAAGGGAGATAATAAAAGGGTAATATCTGTGGCAGCAGACGAGGGATAACAAGAATTACAGATAGTTTCTAATTTATTCATGATTGTGACTGCCTCGTTTAATTCTAAAGAAGTAACTTGGTCAATAAACCCCTTGTAATAGATAACAAATTGATTAAAGTCTCGAGAACATTGGAATTCCACTTGGACTTGTAGGAGCACTATAGATCTGTCCATAATATTGCTCGGTCGGGCATCAGACAGCTTATGAAGGACTGTGCTTTTGAGGAATACTCTCATATTCTGCATTATCCTTTATATATTATCTACTATTCAGCCAAAAAAAATTGTTAGCAAATTAAAGTTCACCTCAGCTTCCAGAGATGTTCGAGAATCTCCCTTAATGCCACACAATTGCGAGAACAAAGTTGCCCATTTCACAGCTTTCCTCAACCTGCCTATCAAGTATATGCGCTGCTTTGCATTTGGGCCATCAGGAAGCTGTCTTTTCTCCATGGCATGGCTCCAAGCTCTTTCTGCCGTATAAAGAAGCACATGAAGAAACCTGTGTGAAACAACAAAAGATAATGTCACAATCACAGATAACACTCTGTTACTCGAAATGCATAATGATACAATCAGAAATTAAGGAGATCACCAACTTGCTAATAGTAAAACCTATTATGTAGCATTTTTTCATGTAGAAAGGAGCCTCTGCCACAGAAAAGTTAACTTATGAAAAGCTCAAAATTAGACTGACTAAAAGATCCAGCCTGTCATTTTAGAACAGATTCTTTAAGCCACCAGTTGCTTGAGGACAAAAGCTGATAATAGCTTTTCCGTAAATATCTCACTAAGAAGCAAAAACAAATTAGCCAGGGATTCCCAGCTTCTTGGCTTCTTTTATAGCAGAAGTTCCAGCTGCCATAGACATGTTCTAATCAAGAAGTAGATATGGCCTAATAGAATGAAATTCAAACAAGTGACACCATTAAAGACCAAACTAGTAGTGCATTGATTTATAAACAAGGAAGCAGCATGGAATTCAAAATGAAAAAACACTGTAAATTAAGGGATCATATGACTACATAAGTATTTTACTTTTCAATGAAGTTCACTAAAAAGGTAAATGTATGTTTACAGTAATTTAAAATATCATATGAATAAAAAGATTGTGTTACTTTTTCAGTGAAATTCCCATCAAATGTGAATTTATGTATTCATTGATTACCTTCAACATTAATTTAAAAGCAACACCAAATGGTCCTTGATGCTGGAAGTACAGCAAAGTAAAAGCACAAGATTGGATAGATTAGACCATGGATAACCAATTACCAGAATTAGCCTTCAAAACGAGACCATTCTTTCTATTCATAAAGTAATTCACTCTATTTTTTAATAAAAAACTAATAAAGATTCATGTTTCTTGGGTATATCACCATGAACAAATGCAAGCTTTATATAAGTTACACCATAGAGCACTCACTAACTTTGAAACCCATGGATCATAATCAAAGAAAAGAACCATCTCAGTGCAATTTATCCTTGACAAGAGGCAGCAGCCAAATTAAGACCAAATAATGCCGAATAGAATATGTGCCTAAGACACCTGTTATACCCAAGGAAAAAGATGAACCACAACAAAGCTAGCCTAGGTGAAATAGACAGCAATTATTACTGCAATGTAAATTTTAATGCTAACTCCATTTTTTTTGGCTGGATCTTAATGCTAACTTCATGAAAATAGAAAGAATACACTAGCCTAATTTGGACAAAGGGTAAAAAAAAAAGAGGAAACAAGAACTTAGCATACCTGACTTCAGTGACAGTGGATTCAGTAATGGCCCGGCGAGTGTACTTTCCACGGCCATGTGTGATTTTGAGAGATTTATATAGACGCCTAAGACGGGCCGTGCAATATCGCCTATCAAATCAAAACACCCAAAAAGAAGTGGGACAAAAAGGACCCAAATGGATCAATTTATAAGTATTTCTAAAGAAGAACTATAACAACACATAAACGCACATCCAGCTTCGCTAAGAATGAAAAGGAACATAAATTATTACCGGTAACGTGTGTAATCTCCATGGCGCAAACCATGCTGCATCTGAGCAGATTTTAAGAGCTGCAATACTAGTCGCTCAAGGCAAAAAGAGAAATAAAAATCAGAGCAGATACACGAAAATACATATACCCTATGAGCAGCTTTAGCTGTACAGCAGTTTTTCAGGGCACTCAAAAATGAGAGGGGAAATGTGATGGCTCTGTTCTACTGTCTCATGGAAAAATAATTAAAAAAAAAAGATCCAGAGAAGAGAACGAACCATTGATTGAAAATTTATGGCTGATTTGATTGGAATTATCGGATTTTGTGCCATCAACATCCATGGGAGCAGGCACGGAGAGATTTGTGGACATGGTGCTGAGATTTGAGGGGCATTAAACATTAAGATCACAGAGTAAACCACTTTAAAAAAATCTATCAATCTATGCAATGGGAATTGTAAATGATTGCCTAGAACAGTTCATAACAACCTGATGAGGAAAGGGTGTACACCATATACAGCAGTAGATAAGGATAAGGAAAGAGGTATCCATGTAATAGAAATTAATATTCAGTGAATGTGATCTAATGAGCACGCAGATAGTTAAAATCAGGGTATAAAACCAGTGGAGTAAAATTAGATGTTGGCAGCTATGAGAACATAAAATCCAACAAGCAGCACAAAATAATGCAACATCTTTCAATGATTTTATGAGGCAGAGCAACTGACTGAAAAAAAAATCCAAAGGGGTAAAATATCCACAAAATTAACAGGCTAAGAATAAGTTTTGTGCTTTATAATGATCATACGTATGAGGTTGCTTGCAACAATTTGATTTAAGTGACTGTCACTTTACAATCTGAGCATAAAAGGTAAACAGATGTCTAAGATAAAACTGCAATTATTTAGAAAATAAATGCAGACAAAAGAAGGCTGACCAATTATCAGATTAACAAGGGAGAGCATGTTCTCGCATCAGGCTATAATAAGGTTAGATGCTCAAACAGTACGAAGCAGATTAAGTTCATCAGGACAGGAAGACAAACTACTTGATAAAGCAGATTGACTAGCTAACAACTGGTCTCCAAACGAGTAATCAAAAACATTTTTTTTTTGGCCGATGTGAGGAAAGATCAAACGAATGTTGAGAAATTACGATAGAGAGAATACTCTCTTTTACAAATTAGCAAATCAAAAGACCAGTTGATTGTAAAACAACTCCGCATGAATAGAATTTACTCTGAATCAACTTTATATCTAGAAGAAAAGCCACCAAACGGAAGGTTTCCATCAACATTAACAAATCGTAGAAGCCAATTCCACACTCAAAATCACCTATTCGATCATAAGCATAACATACAAGATCTAATTTCCAAAGTAAGAAGAATTCAAGAAACATTAGATTAGAGCCACGCCAATTCAGAAAACACATGACAGAGATCGATCAGAGGACAAGAAGGCAAGATGTCAAACCTTTTGTGCCAGAATCAAAGTTACTTGTGGAGCAACGAAACTGCCCAAACTTTTCCAGCGATCACAGTCGTCAAACTTTGAGCTGAATGGAGAAGAACGATCACACGCATAGGGATGGTGTTGAAGGGAAAGGATTGATTGACGCGGAACGCCGGAACAATGCGTCCGTTGAAGGGGAGGAACTAGTTCAGTTGCTTGCTCAGCGGGGAAGAACGACGGTGGAGCACAGGAGAATGAGCTCAGTATCGATTTGATTAGGGTTTCATCTTGTGAATGAACCGGTCCAGTGGTAGCTCTAAAATCTCATAAAACCGGACGGTTCAAAGGGGTTCGACCAAATTTATCAAGTAAAAAATTGAAACTCATTACTCAATCAATAATTTCAACTATGTGCTGTCCATATTTATCCATTCGACACACAGGGTAGTATTACATCATTTACACATTTTCCGATTTAAGTTTCAGGCATTGGTGTTTTGGTTTTGCTAATCATGGCGCCTTGTTAATTCTTTTAGCCGATCGATACGGCCAACAAAATTGTTGTTTGTGCCGACAATTCAATCGGGTAAGACCTAATGCTTGCATTGAACTGTAAAGAGCAAGTCACACAAAAAGAAGATGCGTGAGAGATAATGTTGCGCTCACGGTTCTCATAATGAGAGAACTGAACATATAACATCTTAATTATTAAATTGATAGTGATATTACTGTATCAAATTAAGTTATATTTTGCACGATACAAGACGTGATAGAACTAGATAAGCATGCCTGCATGGCGTTAAATCCGATCGGTTTGTGATCATCGCTTTTGTCACTGTCGTTTTTTATGAGGGAAGATTTATTTTAAGATTGAATGACAATGATTGCTTTGTTAGTGAAATTCTCACCAAAATTTGGTCGGGTTTGCGAAGATGGCTCGGATCTATGAGGTGGACGAGATTGGCAGCATATTTTCACAACCCCACGTCACGGGATAGTGACAACTTCGACGTCGATGGACCCTGTTCTTCTGGACATGGGTGATTTGTCAAACTCTCTTGGTTGGCAAGGCATGAGCTCACTACACACTTGTCATCCCAAGGTCCCTTTGTCGGTCAGTCAAACGAAAACAAAAATGTCAGCAAGTGGGAAGCTTGGTTGAATAATTGGAACTTGGTGACCAAGGAATGACAAGATAAATCTCCAATAATATTGAGTTGCTAACTGGTATTAAATTAATTGCCACTCGATATCTTTAGTGTCATCGATAATGTGTCCAATTCATATACTAAAAATTTTTTAGAGAAAGAACAATAAAATACTCGATGATTAGAGAGGGAAGTCGGGCGTGAATGTCAGCACCGACCAAGATGCCAGAATCCACTGTATATATTGCCCCCAACGACTCACGGAACTCTCCATGAACAACAGATAGTTTAGCTCAAAAGCCAAAATGGAGAATTCAGCTCTTGGTTATCTCTTTGGAATCTCATCTCTGTTCCTCTACGGTGTTATGAGATTGGTCTTCGTCTATTGGTATAGACCCAGAAGGCATAGGAAGCACTTCAGTCAGCAAGGGATTACAGGCAACTCTTACAAGCCCTTCCATGGTGACATGAATGACTCCACCCTGGCCTTGCAGGAAGTGGCCCGATCAAGACCTTACAATCTGGATCACAGGATCGTGCCTCGTGTCCAGCCGTTCATTCATCGGATGATGCAGAAGCATGGTAAATGAGCTAACCCCCGAGTTTCATTTCTTCTTTCAAAAATATCACACCCTTAGATTTAAAATCACAACAGACATGTTCTTTTGTCTGCGTGAACAGGGAAAGTTTCTCTGAGTTGGATTGAGGCGAGGCCAAGGCTTATAATAGCAGATGCGGAGATGATGAAGCAGATATTAGCAGACAAGGATGGTCACATCATAGAGCCACCACTTAACCCTCTGGTGGATCTTCTCCTAGTTAGGGTCTCAACGTTGGAAGGCCAAAAGTGGGCCAACCGCAGAAGGCTGATGTCCCCTGCTTTCCACTACGAGAAGCTTAAGGTAATCAAAACTGAACTCAAGAAGTCATAGTTCCTGGACGCAAATGTAGTGGTCATTTCATTTTTCCAGGGGGCTGGAGCTTAATCCAAGAATGCATCTTTGCAGCATAAACATTTCCTGAAGCCTAAAGTGCTTTAGGTGATTCAATAATTTATCGTCTTAAATGTTGCTACGCTAGGGGATGGTGCCAGCATTTTCAGCAAGCTGCTGTGAGATGATAATACGGTGAAAGGGGCTACTCGGAAATGGATTCGGTGAACTAGATGTTGCGGTTGAGTTGCAGATACTTGCAGGTGATATTATCTCTCGAACGGCCTTTGGGAGCACTTTCAAAGAAGGAAAAAGAATATTCGAGCTTCAAAAGGAGCAAGTCAGGCTCGTGCTTGAGGCTTACCAAAGCATTTATGTGCCCGGGCTCAGGTATGCGGATACATATTTTTCTTCAAAAACTTCATGGAGTAGTCTAGGGAAGGAATTAGGTTCTTCTTAGATCTTGACGAGCTTTAATTTCTTTGCCACTAGATTTGTACCGACTAGGAAGAACAGGAGACGGTACGAGATCGACAGGGAGGTCAAGTCCACTTTACGGACCATAATCGAGAGGAAACTAAAGGCTATGAGGGAAGGAGGATCTGGGGAAGATGACTTGCTGGGGATGCTGTTACAGTCTGTAGGAGAGGGTGATGATGGGGATCATCTGAGGATCGAAGATGTGATTGAAGAGTGCAAGTTGTTCTACTTTGCTGGTCAGGAGACAACTGCGAACTGGCTCACGTGGACGATGGTCGTCCTATCCATGCACCCAGAATGGCAAGACAAGGCAAGAGAAGAGGTCACCAATGTATGTGGAGATAAAGTTCCCAGTGCCGAGGACTTAAACAGCCTGAAGGTTGTAATGATGATCCTAAATGAGGTGCTGAGACTGTACCCACCTGTAACAGCTGTATTCCGGCACGTTGTAAAAAAGATCAAAGTTGGGCACATCTCAGTCCCTGCCGGAGTTGACGTTCTGCTAGCAACCCTTCTAATCCATCATGATCCTGAGTACTGGGGCGACGATGCAGAGGAGTTTCGGCCTGAGAGATTCTCCGAGGGAGCCTCGAGGGCATCAAAGAATGATCAGGCCGCATTCATTCCCTTCGGTTGGGGACCCAGGATATGTCTAGGCCAGAGTTTTGCTGTCATCGAAGCCAAAATGGCCTTGGCCTTGATTCTGCAGAACTTCCGATTTGAGCTCTCTCCATCCTACGTTCATGCTCCTTGTACGGTCATCACTCTCCAGCCACAGTATGGAGCTCCAATGATATTGCATGCAGTTCACAGTTAGGACGCTTTACTCACGCTTCATGTAGTAGTTATCCTATGGAGTTACAAGTCGGTGGCGGTGAATTATTAGCCCATGTTTGATCTGTGTCACAGTCCTCGACCCAGTTGCTGTTTCATATTTAAGAAAATCATGTCTGGCTAATGAGATTCCCTGCAGCCAGAGCAAAGACGTAACCATTAGTACGGCATTTGTGTTTTCGTTTCCTTGTCGCATTCCACATTCATGTGTCCACTTCCAAAAGATGAAGTACAAGTAAATCGAGGCACTTATATTGTCAACTGAGGATGCAGTGCTTCGAGGTTGTCAATGCGAACGGATCGATCCTAGCTCTTCGGACTGACCTTCAGGACTTCTATATTTACGACAGAACTGATCAGTTCTACAACCTCAATGTCTCGCAGCTCTAGAGCTCTAGGGTAATTTCACTAGTAAACCTTACTCTGCAATGGGCCTGGATAGACTCTATGCAGTTGAATCTCCACGGCGACAGGAAAAGAGGAACGCAAGCATAAATTTGGCAATAAACGTATATTGTTACATCATCATCCTCTCAACCGGTTTGCACGTGAGTGATCCGCAGTGTGCGTAATGACAGCTGAGGCACCTTACTTGATATATGGAACGACAGTGAAAAGAGAAACTGTGCCTTGGAAGAGTTGCCAGAGCAATTCGACTTGCTTCTGCTTATCCTTCTCAACCACTTCGCTTGTGGTATGTGTTGAATTTAATTTGACAATATATGGTCTAACAATATATTATTGATCATGTGTCTCTGTTATCTAATTAATCAACCCAATTAAGTGATCTAATTAAGTTTATAAAATAGGCTTTAACAGACAATTTATAAGGTATAGGGATTAATATGCAGAAACCATAAAGTGATTTCTGATTTCTGTGATGGGTGAAATTAGAAATTAATAAACTAAAGGCACTTATGTGCAATTTACAGTTGTGGTCCCCGGGACGTACGATAAAATCGGCTTTTTTGATATCCCATTAGTCAACGAGAGACAGTATGAATCTCATATCCTCTGAAAGATTTTCCATACAGTCCTACAAGATTCATACCCGGTCAATCACACGAGTTCCATCTATGAATTCGTGTACGCTTTCGTTTATATTTAAGTATTCTCTTTGATTTCAGCACGTATAATCTTGAGGTTATTTGTATTAGAAAAATTCAACAGTATGTTGTCTGGTCAAAGCATCATTGGAACTTTATCTGTATCCAAATATTTTTAATGACAATTAACACCTTCTGATAAATGAGATTCTGTTTGATTCATTTTAAATGTGTGAAGGCTGAGCTTCACAGGGTCTTTTATAATCAGAAGTGTCTTGTTGACCATGTACTTCTTCCTTATTTTCTCATCTTCAGATGAAAAAAAAGTCATAGTTCAAGATGTAAAATTTATGCCAGTTTCTCAAATTAAACAATCCATCAAGTTTATGTGAAGAGGGAAGAGACAGAGCAGTGTACCTGAGAGAACTAACAAGTAGCCGTGCCACCAAGTTCTCGGGTGAAACCACTGCAAAGTCATGATTCATGAGTTGGTATACTGTCGGGTTGGGAAGTTCCTGCACCAAATCTGAAGTGAAGGTCATTCAGCTTCAAAATCACCAGTCAAGACCGCAGTAGAGACAATGGATTACTTAGGAAAACGCTGTCCAGTGGAGAAACTTTGCCCGCTTGAAACATTTTATGCTGCTCAAACTGACCGTAAGAGGACTATAGGAATCGTCTGGCCATTGTAGACCAAGTTAAGTTCCATCTGGCTCATTTCATCTTTCATCTCCTCTATTTTCTTCTAAACTGAGCAGCTTGTCACTATTTTTCTAGTTTCTGATCATCTAGCTCCATTTGCAGAATGAAGTTTTGTTGAGGAAGCTATTGCTCTACCCTTGGCCCGTTACTACCCACAGAAATTCACCAGAGCAAGGAGGCTCCCGCGCAACTGGTGCAGAAATGAACCTTCTCAAATTTAGCAGTTTCTCATGGTTCTCATTTTACGAGGGTTAAATTCCCAAACATTGAAAACATGGGCGCAAAAAGTGAACCAATGAAAAGAATAGGGACTATTAATTAAATACATAAAGTATTGCCTTTTTCCAGTTTTGACTGTTGAGGAGAGATCAAACCCGTAGACTTCGATTTCCTCTTCATCGACTAAGAACTTCAAAAGCTTCGTCTCCCCGATTATCCGGTCATCAGTTGTTGATTTTCCCGGGAAAATTCGCCCCGCGCGATGTTGGAGAAGATCGGACTTCCGGCGAAGCCTTCGCTTCGAGGGAACAATTGGGTAGTAGACGCATCTCATTGTCAAGGGTGTTCTTCTCAGTTCACCTTCATCAATCGCAAGGTTGGACCCCTTTTGCTTTCGCGATTGATGTCTGTTTCTGCGAAGTATTTTCAGACGGAGTGAAAATTGGCCATTCCGTAGCAATCACTCATTAGAGCATAATACTGTTTTTAGTTGTTTTCTTTCTGGGTTTCCCCAACCCCAATCACACGGAAACTCGTCAGAATTGAATTGATGACCACGGTGTTTTTCGATTCTTTCAGCATCATTGCCGTAGATGTGGGGGCTTGTTCTGTAACGGCTGCACCCAGCAGAGGATGGTCTTACGGGGGCAGGGAGATTCCCCAGTTCGCATATGTGATCCCTGCAAGAAGTTAGAAGAGGCTGCAAGGTTCGAGCTTCGACATAGACACAGGAATAGAGCAGGGAAAGGTGCGATTTTTTTAAAAAAGTTTTACCTTGTAATCATAAATTGGGAGTCTGTCCTTTTGTTTCAATACCTTGACAGTGTCCTGCTGCCATTTGTATGCGCCTCATGTGTTTGATGTCTTCAGATGATTCCAAATTGAAAATTTGCTAACTTGAAATTTCAAATTTCTCCTTGTTGCCAGAGGAATGAGATGAATGTGTCTCTGTAGGTGGACAGACTTGTCATCTCTTTAGGATGATCTGCTGTTTCCTTGGTTAGTTTATACTGGCTTCTGCATAGTTTATGGTGGATCTTACTTGTAATGAATTGAGGCTTCAAAATAGTGTTTCTTGGTTATGGTGAAGTTCTTGTTTAATCAGTTTGGTGAAGTCAATGACTAGATTTTGACCGTGGATGATAAGAGAGTATTTTTTTTTTCCTAATCAATGCCATCTTTGTTAATGGAAGCTGACAGTGTTCATTATCTTCTTCTCTGCTACAGTGCCAAACTATAATGCCAAAGTTCAATTATGCCCTTCATGTACTACCATTAGAGTATGTGTAATGGGTTCACTGTCTTTGTTATTGGAACCACCACTTTGTCGTTTCTTCCCCACTCTGGATCAGCATTCCATTTTGGGTGTCTATGTTTTACAGAATTTTAAGATGCTCTTTATCCATAATGCTCAAGCTGTGCCAGGGAAGCTATCATACTGCTGATTGAAAAGAATATAAGTAGCATTTGATTGACTGGGGCCCATTGTTGACTCCTAATGATCCAGTTTTCTCTGGGTCCTTATTATATCATGGTATTTAAAATAATGTCTTCTATTATCTGACATACATATCTGGTTAAATGTGATTATCCTTTTGTTTCAGGCTCTTCCAAATCAGCTTTGAAGAATGAAGATGAAGTTTTGGCGCAGATTTTAGCTTCTGATATGAAAGGGTCTTCTTCATCCAGATCATCTTTTCCTAATCAAGCAGATTTGGGTCTGGATAGAACAGCTAGTGGTAGTGACTTTGCTGATGACTCATCTTCTAATGGTCTGAATGATATTGCATCTTCTACTCCTGAAGAACTTCGTCAGCAAGCTTTGGATGAGAAAAAGAAGTACAAACTTCTCAGAGGACAGGGGAAGCCTGAGGAAGCTCTGAAGGCCTTCAAGCGGGGGAAGGATTTAGAGAGGCAGGCTGATGCATTGGAGATATATCTACGGAAAAGCCGCAAGAAGGCTGCTCTGCCTGTTGGGTCTTTGGGCGAGAACCCAAACCCAGATTCAAACTTGACTGGAGATGGAAGCAAAAAAACTTGCCCGAAGAATCAATCTCAAGGGTCAAGTGATGCTGGTAGGGATGACCTTTTGTCTGAACTCAGAGAATTGGGATGGTCTGATATGGACCTTCAAAATGAAGGCCATAAATCAGGAAATATGAGCATAGAGGGTGAACTCTCAGCCCTTGTGGGAGAAGTCTCCAATAGGAGTAACATAATTAAGGGAAACCAAGGTATAGATAGGACGGAGATAACTGCTCTTAAGAGAAAGGCTCTCATGTTGAAGCGTGAAGGGAAGCTCACTGAAGCCAAGGAGGAGTTGAAGAGGGCAAAATTGTTGGAAAAGCAAGCTGAAGAGCAGGAACTTTTGGCTGGGGCTAATGATTCTTCAGATGATGAGTTTTCTGATTTAATCCATTATATGGATGAAAATAAGCAAGAAAACTTCTCTTCTGGTCAAGAACGTAATCAGTTCAATAGACTTATTAGGGTTGGTGATATTGATAATATTGGTGGAGATCTCAATTTCGAAGTCACAGAGGAGGACATGGAGGATCCTGATCTTACTGCTGCTTTAAAATCCTTAGGCTGGGAAGAAGAGTCTATTCAAACAGAAAATTTTGCTGCTCTCAGTGGGTTTTCACAGGAAAATCAAGTCCCCAGGGTTTATAATGAATCTTCATCTTCTGCAATTCAAAGACCTTCTGTGTCTGTGGAACAGAAGCTAAGAAGAAGCAAAGCTGAGATACAGAGGGAGCTCTTGGGATTGAAGAGGAAAGCCCTCACTCTGAGACGAGAAGGTAAGGGTGAGGAGGCAGAGGAAATGTTGAAAGCAGCGAAGGTCTTAGAGAATGAGATTTCAGAATTGGATGCCATGAAGAACAAACCTACAAAGATTGAGCCTCCTGTTAAAAGCTCTGTGGAAGAAGTTATTGAAGAGGAGGTAACAGAAAATGATCTGCAGGACCCTTCATTACTTGGGATTTTGAAGGACTTGGGCTGGAAGGATGAGGAACAACATGAAGCAGTGAAAGTACAGCAAAGCTCCTCACATTCTACCGGGCATGACCCATCTGAAATTACCAAGTCCCTGTCAGGAGGGGCTGTCAGGCTCCCAAGAAATAAAGCAAAGATCCAGAGAGAGCTACTGGGCTTGAAAAGGAAAGCCCTTGAACTTAGACGTAAAGGAGAAATGGAAGAGGCTGAAGAAGTTCTGGGAAAAGCAAAGGTGCTAGAGGCAGAACTAGAAGAACTTGAGGTTGGTCCAAAGGAGCATCAGCACATTGTTTCTGAAGACTCAGAATCCAAGAGTTTGAAGTCAGCTGCTGCAGATGTTATTAGTGAGGATGCTGTCGAGATTACAGCAATGCCAGTTGACACTGTTTCTGAAAAATTGCAGAGCATTAGAAGTGCCAAAAAATCGATGGAAGAGTTGAGCGAGCCTGGCAATAGAACTCGGGCTAATGCATTGGCTGATATGGACTTGCTTACAGGAGATGATGGTTGGAGGATCCCTCAGGTACTTGATCAAAAGCAACCAGATGGAATGGGTTCTTCTCACCCACACACTCTTGGTCCTTCAGATCAAAATATTTCAGTTAAGAGTTCACCAGAAAAAGATACTAGCATAGAGAAGAGACCCCAAGGAATGGAAGCAGATCAAGAACCTGCTCATCAGAAAACAGTGAGTCCACTTAAGCAAGAGATCTTAGAGCACAAGAAAAGAGCAGTTACTCTGAAGAGAGAAGGAAGAATTGCAGAAGCGAAGGAGGAACTTAAGTTGGCGAAGCTGTTGGAGAAGAGCCTTGATGAAGAGAAACCTCATCCCCAGCCAAGTGTCACCACACCTTCATCATCTACCATCACTTCTGTTCGAGAGGAGTGGGATCCACCAGCATCTGCTCCCAAGCCACTGTCTGGTCGAGAGCGTTTCAAAATCCAGCAGGAATCTTTAAGGCACAAGAGACAGGCCCTGAAATTGCGAAAGGAAGGGAGAATTCAAGAAGCAGAAGCAGAATTTGAGCTAGCAAAGACTCTGGAGGCTCAGTTGGAGGAGTCAGGTCCAAATGATTCAGGTAAATCTTCTCAGGGTGTCGATGATGTGGTAGTCGAGGATCTCCTTGATCCCGATCTTCTGTCTGCATTAAGAGCTATTGGAATAGAAGACACTAGCACTGTTTCGCGAAGTCCGGACCAACAGAAACTTGAACCTGTGAGAGTTAATGCTGGAAGAAATGATAGTGCTAGCAACTTGACCAAAGAGAGAACTAAGTTGGAGGAAGGAATAAGAGCTGAAAAAGCGAAGGCATTGAACCTGAAACGGTCAGGAAAACAAGCAGAAGCAATTGATGCATTAAGGCGTGCAAAGTTGCTTGAGAAGAAGTTGAACGCCCTGGTGTCACAATAAATAAGTTTGAGAATGCTAAAGCGCCAAAGTTCTGTCAACATTAGCCAGGGTAATTATACGAGTTTGACCTTGGTATTTTCTCATACTTGAAGTTGTATTTACAATATGGGCAATGTTTTCCCCTTAACCCTCTTTCCTTTTTAATAATTTCAAAAGGTATCATCACAGAATTTTGGGATTTAGAGACAATGTGTTAAACCAGTCAAATGAATGTGCAAAATTTTGATAACTTTCAAATTTTGACCTTCTGGCTTTTAAAAAACTGAATGTTTAAGTAAGCTGGGGTGTTGACTGTATTTGTTTTGAAGCACAGAAAAATAGAAAGGTGGTTTGAACTTAAAGAAAACAAGGTCCGGAGAGTTGAAATTCAAAATTTGACATCATGGCATATTAAATATACATTTAACAGCAATTTGTTTGTTTGAGGTTTCTTGAAACTACTCTAATATCATTTTAATACAGAAGCGGCCCCCGTTCCTTACTGCTCTCATTTACACTACTTCTGTTTCTTCCTGCTGAGAAATTCTTGTTATTTTCTGATATTGTGTCCTCATCCTTTTTCAGTATAGGGGAAAAAAATGATACTCTGGAAAGAAGTGCTTTTAAGCTATTGATTCTGGGAAAAGTAATTCTGCAATCCTTTGATGGGTTTTATAGTTGGTTTTGATTTTTCATATGGCTGTAGAACACTCGTAAGATACCTCTACTTGTGCAGGAATTTGCCCGTGAGGATACTGGCTGTTTCTTTTAACTTACAAGCGAACACGGTCTCTCTTGAAACTCAGTCCGAGGACATTGACGGTGCTCCTAGCCCGAGGGAAACTTTCACATTTGAATAATGTTTTGTCGGGATGCTCAATGGCTGTGAGTGCAAAAATTGGATGAGGCTGGTTGGTCTTTTCTTTCCAAATTGCAGGTCTTAGTTCGGTGAGGACTCTTTCATGTCATTTGTAATTCATATATATGAGAAGAGATGGGCATCAAGTCAATGAACGTGTCGGGCATTGTTTATGATCATATCGAAATGATATTGATATTGAAATCAAGCCTTCTTCTGTCAAATTTCTAGTAAATGTGAGTGCATCAGATTTGCCCTTCTGCTACATAAGAAAATGCGTGTAAATTTTCTGAAGCAGATTATCGATAGGCAATTGCAGAAACGAATTCCACCTTATTCGACTAAGATGCATGATAATTTTGTCGAGGCAAAGTAGCTTAGGTTGCTTTTACCGTTTCTTGCAACTGTCTAAACTTAGATATGATCTAGAAAAAATGTCTTAATACTCCCGTTGCCGATGCAGGAACAGTTCTAAGTGTTTTATTTTTTGAAGTGCTGCGATTACAATAGAGGGATGTTGCAAATTTGCACCATTTCAATTGTACAGGTGAACACGATGCTAAAATTGAGAACAAAAATATTACTATGCTTGAGATTATTCGATGTATCCCTCAGTGTCTTTCAAGATCTTAAAGATCAGACCATCAAACTCCATAAAAGGACAATCAGAGGTGCTTCCAAGGTCAAGAAAATAGACACATGCAAAACAAGCCCTGTAAGAATGATGAGGCACTTGATGTCCAAAGTCAAGAACAATCAGGAGCATTGCTTCCTAATCAAAAACTAAATACATACAAAACAATCCCTATAAGAATGATCAGGTCCTTGATGTCTGAAAGCAGATAGTCCTGATCTGATTTGGAAGGCATGCCTCTGAGACTGCAGGGTCATAGTACTTTACACATTCGATTTGCATTATGTATAGACTACAATATGGGGAGATGGCAAGAATAGCCAGTGAAGCCGGCGTTTAGCTTACAGAGATGGTCACCTTTGAATACAGTAGAACAGTCCTACGACAATCCCCAAGCAGGATTGAAAAACATTTCTGTCACCATGACTTCATGATCTGAAAACTTACCTGCAAAAAGCATAGAAAATTATATAGCAGATGCTAATGAAACAATCAGAAAAAGGTGTGCCAGGTGAAATGTGTGAGATATTGGAAGCACAGGAGAATATACGATAGATCTGGGCTGCTGAAGTCCAGTTTATGTTTTCAGGAAGACAAAAAAAAGTGGGGGAACACATAAGGGCTCTTCAGAGTCTCGTTTTTCCATTCTCTTTTCCAGAAGTCTTTTCTAATCCTTCACGTAATGAAAATCAGTCACATGGAGTGATGTGAAAAATAGCATTAGCATTCATGAAAGCCCTGAAAAACAAGAAAATAAGAACCTTCTGACAATATAGCAAATAAAGCAACAGAATCAGAGAATCTGAAGGACAGAATTCTGAAATTCTTGAGTAAATCAACTCTCCTTAATCCTCTGCATCTCAGTTGAAGCCATCTATGAGAACTGACAAAATAATCCAAAGCACTAAACTCATCCCAGGGACAAGAGTAACACATGGTCCAATCTGTAGACAAAAAGTAAAAAACTTTGCCTGGTTGATGAACTGAATTGTTTGAGAAAATGAGGTTTCAAAATCTTAATCTATCCAATGTTAAACTTATGATCCTGTATCTCAATAAAGTTCAGCCTCAAAACACAAACCGAGATATATGTCGGTTGTAGCAACTCAAACTGGTTATAGTTGAGTTTTGCATACAGTGTCCTCAATAAGAATAATATACTGCACCAACTGTAACAAGTCCTTGGATTCTCATCATAGAATGTAGAAGTAATGTACCATATTATTCTACATGCAGGCTGATAAGAAGCAACTAAATAAAGACTGCATAGTTTCGTACATTAACAACAAAGCAATGACGTGATCACTAGTGACAAATATTACATATTCAGATTAAGTAAGAATATTATTTAATGAGAGAAAGTCTAATTACCTAATTGAAGTCTGATGTCTGAACAGCAATGCACACAATAACTCTTCCTGCATCGTCCCCAAAAATCAACAATCATGCAACAAAGAGAACCTTTCAGTTTTTACCAGTAAACGTCATTAATTACAGAGGAGAGGTTTCCCACTCCAATCATCTGGAACACCATAATCGAGGCTAAGCTCCATAAGAGGAGGAATATTTTCCAGTGCGAACAACATCAAGTGCGGGAATGAAACATTATTGTGATCATAAAGAACATTTTGCACCAATAAGTTTGGCCTCTGGCTCTGGCTGATATAACAGGCCACATTCCTCATCTTTGAGACATCCATCGCAAAGTCCAGAGGAGGAATGGAAGGGAAAACAGGACGGATGAATTCAGCAAAGACTTTGGACAAGTCCCCCCACTCTTCCCATTTTGGAGCAAACCTACTGGGGTAAACCAATCCATCACCATTCATTGCAAAGATCTGGGCCTGCTCTCTTGTGAGAATGACCCCTGTATACTCACATACAAAAGCACCTGCTTGAATCAGGTCCAAGGATCTCACAGCCCAACCTGTCTCTCTTGACCGGAATATCTCCAATCTAAGCTTCATCCCCCTCTGGGACACACGATTCCGGCAGTTTGCGGGACACCTGCAATGGGGCCCACATTCAAACACCACTGGCTTCCCCTTAATGAGAAGCCCAGTTACACTATAAGGAAACTCACCTCCGTTCTTTGAAATGCAGAAACAATCATCCCCACACCCTGTCTCACACGCACACCCTGTCCCATTCTTGCTCTGTTGGTGCACGAATGGAGGAAATACAGTCTTGGGCAAATACTCATAAAACATGGGATCATTATCTCCATCTATATCATTAAACAAAAACACTGGGACATTCTCGGTCCCCCTCGAGAGGTCCAGAGATAAATAACCTACAGGTCTGACCTGTAAAGGCCTAGTCTTGAGACTCTTTGCGAGCTTAAGAATCGCACTACCCATCTCAGGCTGCCCATCCATTCTCTCCAACTTATATTTGTACACCCCGAAGCCTGACCGCCCTACATCTAACCAGCAGTCAGTAATCCTATACAACCCATCATACACATAAACCATTTGCATGCCACTGGAATAGTGCTTGATCCCTCTAATCACCCGGACCTCGATTCCGTAATGCATGCTCCTCTCCAGGGCAAGGTTTCCGCCCTCTAACTTTTGGTTGGTGCGTTGGTGATTAAACTGGTCCTGACCCCCATGACCCGTATAAGTGATCACATCCCCGGCATCCTCGTCATCCTCATAACCACCCGATACGATAATGCTGGTGGCAATTGGCTCCCCGTTGGAGCTCTCCCGGGCTGTCACATAGTCGATCCCAGCCTGGGTCTGGCCGTGGAGCCCGATAACACAAAGCTCCATTCGATAGAAGAAGATATCACCCACGTGGATCCCTGGGATGGGCCCCACAATCCGCTTGTCCCGGTTGATCCACAGCCCATTGGTCCGCATGAGGGTTGCGGCTATGAAATTGCCTCGAACCTTTCCAGAGAGCACACGAAGCGCATTGTAGATCATGAGTGTCCGCCGCACCTGGTCACGATAGAACTGAACATCGTCCGGCCCAAGGTCCAGCACCCTCACCAGCTCAGCCGAACGGCGGTGGAGGCGGTAGCTGGCTCTCCGGGCCAGGGTGAATTGCCGTTCGTTGCTCGCTTCTGGATGCGCTGGAAGGGCAGGAGCAGCTGCAGCGGGGACAATAGCCAGGGCATTCTCACCAGCGGCCTCGTCCACTGGGACTTCTTCGTCAATGTCATCATCCCGCAGAGTTCCGACAGCCTCAGCTGCAGCCTCGGCAGCAGAAAAGGCAGAGCGGAAGAGCTCAGACACGCGATGGAACTCCGAGAAGACGTAGGCGTTGAGAGGGTCGTGCGGGGCCGGGGTCTGAGGGGCAAATTGGGGATCATAAGAGGGTCCAAGGGCATGATTGGAAAATGTTGGCAGCTGAGCTTCCAGTGGGGCAGCAGGAAGAGGGGCTCTTTGCTGGTGGGTGTCCAGCAACTCGTCAAAAGGCTCGGTCTTCGGCTCGATTTTGGGGGTCAAGACGGCGGAGGTGGTTGCGGTTGTTGGGGTGGAGGGCGGGTCCGGGAGGAGGTTGAGATCTATAATGGAGTTCATTGCAGAGGGGAGGAGGAGGAGGAGGAGGAGGATTTGCTCGGTCCGAAGGTCTCCGCTGAGAAGAGATGAGATGATCTCATAACTGATTGCAGAAATCGTGAGAGTGAAGGGAGGAAGGTGAGATCAGAGAGGAGAGAGAGAGGGAGAGAGAGAGAGAGTTGGGGGGGGGGGGTGTTGTGGTGTTCGAAGAAGCTCTCTTCAGAGTGGACTCATGGTTCTACGTGAGAATGTTAATTTGTTCCTAAAATATTTAGTGCTTTGTTTTTTTTTCCTTATCTACTCCAGCAGCAACCTGGTTTTCAAAATCGGATTGGACATTATCGAATCGGTGGTCATCGTATAAGTTAACCGGTTTAAGGATTGGACTGTGGTTTAGTGGATTAAATCGGATTTTACTTTTTAAATACTGCCTCACTCCCTCTTAATCTGCTAATATACTTTCCATGCGCTTTTTAAGATCAAATACTCCATATTAAGTTCATCTATAGGAATTCTAGTTTAGCCTTTCCACTCCACTTATAATATTCGAGATGAATTGAACCATCAACACAATTCATTTTTAGGGATTAATATATTTCAAATCTTAGATTTGCCGAGTACATTTATAACAAACAATTTTAGTAAAGTTCTAGAAGGAATTTAAAATTAGAATATTAGCATTATCAAATCATATAATAAAAAATTTTAAACTATCAAACCACCACTTACATTAAAAAAATGATTTATTATACCCACTTGGGCAAGAAAGGCCCCAGTCCTGCTCTTTTCTTTCCTCTCGAGTCTGCTGCTAAGTTCATAGGCATGGCTTCCATTGGTGTCTCATCTCCAGTTTCCAACCCAAGTCCAAGGAGAAGAAGAAGATGGAGGAGGAGAAGTGGAAGATTTTCAAGCCCCTGCTCGAGCCAGAGACCATGGAGAAGCAGAAGGTTTCTGAGTTGCTCGCCAGCTTCTCTGAGAACTGGCCAATCAGCATGGTTAAACCGAGGCAGGGCGGGAATAGATTATTGGGTCAAACCAAACCGGGTAAGGAATCGGTTCAACCGGCCAGTCGGCCCTATTTCAAAAGTAATGGTAAAACTAATTAAAAATCACTCTAATACACATAGAATTTTAAATGCTTAACTCAATTATTTTTTTTAGTAAGCGTAACAGAAGCCCAATAAATTAATATTGTATTCCAATAAATTAAATTCCGAACCTTATCAATCTACTAATAAATACAATTTTTCTAATTATGAATTATTCTCATTTATAGAAAAAACGTCCCTTGTAATCAGTAAGCTGTCAACATAGGATGCCAATGGAGGATACCATTTTAAAAAGGCTTCAATTCTTCTTCATGTCTGACCTTTTCTTTTCCGGTTTACAACATCATATTTCTAGAAGTTCGCTGGTATCCAATTGTCAGCCCATGGACTTGGGCCGAAGGAGAGCCCAACCCTTTTAAGTTGGCCCATCTATTTTCTTTTTCTTTTCCTTTCTTTCTTTTCTCTTCCCCACCGCCTTACGCCTCTTTTCCCCTGTCAATCAACTTTCTCTTTCTCTCCATCCTTCTGGAGACCTCGCCGAATACAAGCGCGCGAGAGAGAGCGAGAGAGGGAGAAAAATTTTTGCACGAAGAGAAGGTGAGGTCGAAGAGAGGAGTTAAACAAAAAGGGGAACAACGGTAAGTTTAAATAGTTAAATATTTAGTTGGTATATATGTATATGTTGATTTCATCATTTGGTTTTGGCGGTGGAAAATGGGAGGAAAAGGAAGAAAGGAAGCAACGGGAACGAAGAAGCCAAGAGTAGGGAAAGAGAAGGGTGTGGGAGAAAACTGATTTTTGGCAGTGGGAAAAAAATAGAAAGGAAAAGAAAGAAAGAAAGCCACGGGAACGAAGAAGGGAAGAGAAGGGAAAGGAAAGGGGTTTAGGAGGAAATTGATCAGGGGAGTGGAAAAAATATAGAAAAAAAAGAAAAAGAAAAAGAAAAAGAATTGAAGGGACGGGGACGAAGAAGAAAGAAAATAAAAATATAATAATAAATAAATAAATAAAATAATGTATATATATATATATACATAATGAGGTCGAGAACCATTTAAATTAGTTATAAGATTATTTATTTGGTTAAGGTATAAATTATTATATGATATGTATTAATTTTATGATGAATCAAATGATAGGTGCTGAGGAGAATCGGGATCAACACCTAGAGGATCCTGCCTTGTGAATTGGTCGACAAAGGGGTTGTGAGTACATTCTTCCATTGTGGAATGATCTGTTCGTGTTTTGGTTTATAGCAGTTATGATCGAGAAGTGAGTAGCTGGTAGATACCTGTGTGATACCGGTAGTGGGCATGCATTCATTCATTCATTTTGCATATTGTTTGTGCTTGTGTATAACCATGGTGACCGCTAAGCCGGCGGAATAGAAATGGGCCTTGCTGATCTGCCGCGGGTTCCCGGCGGGATATGAGCATGGGATATGAGTGACACTGGCTCTGTGACCCGAGTGGAATATGTGAGTTGACTCCCCTCGGACCCTGTCGAGAAAAAACAAAGACCAGAGAGAATAGGTAAGAAAAAGAGAAAGACTTGAGTGCGACGGGTCCACTCTTACCGCCAGAGGTTAATAGGCGGCCCTCGCGTGCGTGCGAAGGGAAGGGCATGGAAAGGAGAATTGTATGAGATTGATTGAGGTGCGGGGTCACGGTACCGTTTGGGGAGAGGAGGAATATCGGTACCGTCATAACTCTGTCGCAGAGGTAATGCGACCTCATGGTTATTGTTTGACATGCTTGTTACATGCATTGCATTAGGTGGGTCGTGTGAAATTGGCCAAGGTGCCAACGACCCCATGTCTATGGTAGATAAATCGTATGAGGTGATACGGTTGTGTAAGAATATAGGTGAGCCACATGTTATTCCACTCTGGAATTTTGTATTCACTAAGTTGCAGCTCACACTCTCTGCAAATTGTTTTTCTACAGATAGGGAGGACACTCAGCCGTGTGGAGCCGTCCAAATAAACCCGGGGATCAACTAGGATAAGTTTATTTTAATAGGGTATGTATAGAAGTTCTGTATAGTGTGATCACATATCATGACCTGAATATCTGGTGGTTGAAAACTGTTGTTTGGGAAATGGTCGTGGATGGCTGTGGCTGGACTTGGGGTGTTGAGCTGAGTTCTAACAGGTTTTGCGTTTCTGATTAGTCCTAAATACAGGGGAAACTCTGTCGGATTTTCGGGTCGTAACACCAATTCATTCATACTTGAATTGTGTCGATCTAAAAGGGGCGAAGCTTTCTTGGTAAGAGTTCTCTTTGAACCCAAAATCCTAATGCAAGGAAAAAACAAAAAAAAAAAGTTGGACTTTGAACCAAGCTGAAATGGGGTCTTCTAATTGCTGATGCTGAGCTGTCTGTCTGTCACACTATCTTGAGCGGGTCCAACAGTTTGGGCTTTCTCCTCCGCCTTATGGGCCTGCGGCTGGTTAGGCCTCGTGGACCTGAGTATCCATTTCTTCATCATCAACTGGCCTCAATTTTGCCATTGCTGATCTCTATGTTTCTCTCCCCTATATCACAGAGTTGGAGATATTTGCCGCCTTCATAGACACATCCCTAGTTACATAGGATTTCTTGCTTGTCTATGTCAAATGGTTCCCTTTCTTTCCAACCATGTCAGTAGCCAATAAAGACGCATTTCGTTGCCCTCTACGCAAACCTTTTACAGTAGTCGTTGTATTGCTTGGTTTCATTCTCAAGAATGCCCAACATCTGATCAGCAATCTTGACTTAAATATGGCACCCTTTGATGTCTGAGATATGAAAATACTTTTGCTCAATTCTCCCATTTGGATGTGGAGTGTGATATGTGGGTCTTCAAATTATTAAGGTGCATTCAATGTATTCTTTCTTTATAAATTCCACAGCCCTCTACACTATCTAGCGTATGAGCTCTCTAAAATCTGCGACCCTTTAATGAATATAGTCCCATTTTCTTTATTTATCGGATTTCGGCCCTCCACTACTGTCTGCACGGCATTTAATTTCTGAATGCAAAGCTTCTGCCCTTTTGTCTGAATGCACTGGATCAATAACTCTCTCTATACATCAAATGATGAGGGAAACACCAACGTGAAATTATGGAGGTTCCGTCTCATCCTCAAGCAGATGACAGAAAGGGCATATGACACCGATATTGATGAACCTTGGGGAGGAGTTGGCCTTTTGTGGATAGGGGGGGAAGAGATTGAGAAACAGGTGACACAAACAGCTGACAAGTGCCCCGCCACCTGGTGCGTTAAGTGCCCCAAATCTGACACGTGCCCCTTGCGTCCCGATCTCCTTTCCCTTCTTCATATAAACTCGTGAACTCTCGTCTTGGTCCGGAGAAGAAGAGCGGTGGAAGCTTAGGAGACACAGTAGTTGTCATACATATTCTGTAAAGGGTGAAGTGCTTTGGCCTTGTGGGAGCTAGCTAGCGTTGTTGCCGAAGAGAAGAGATGGCGACGGTGGGTAGGAACGTGGCGGCGCCACTTCTATTCCTCAACTTTGTCTTGTACATGCTTGCGATCGGGTTCGCGAGCTGGTGCCTCAACCACTACATCAACGGCCAGACCCATCATCCTAGTAAGGCCCCATCGTCCACCGGCTAATTTCCTATTGTATCCATTTACAGGACAGTGCTCGGCCTCGGAATAACCTATTTCAATTTGTCTGGTTAAAGATTTAAACTTTGTACAGACTTTTAGATCCGATATCAGCAGAGAATAATGACTGAATGTGATCGCTATCTTTAGCCGGGGTTCGCTAAAATTATTGGAGGAATGTTTCTTTCTCCCAAGGTTTAGGAGGCAACGGAGCAACCATGTTTTTCCTCGTGTTCGCCCTGCTGGCAGGGGTGATCGGGGTGGTTTCGAAATTGGCCGGGGCCAGCCATATAAGGGCGTGGAGGAGTGATAGCTTGGCAGCCGCTGGGTCCTCGTCCATCATTGCATGGGCCATTACTGCTCTTGCCTTTGGGTAAACGCTCTATTCTAAACAGTTCAATTGCCATCTACTGAAGAGAAATCGAAGATAGAAATGGAGCGCTGTTTTCACTTGTAGTGAGGACAACTTTGACGTCTGTCTGTGTAGGCTGGCATGCAAGGAGATAAACATAGGAGGGTGGAGAGGTTGGAGGCTTCGGGTGTTGGAAGCATTTGTCATAATCCTGGTCTTCAGCCAGCTTCTCTATGTCCTGTCGCTCCATGCTGGCCTCTTCAGCAGCCGCCATGGACCTGGCTACAGGGACAGGGACTACGCTACCAGGGCTCCTGGGGAACCCATGAAAGGCACCACCGCCACAACCACCGTCTAAACAATATCCTCTCTCTCTCTCTCTCTCTCTCCCTCTCCGTGCTTTTTTATTTCCTTTTCCTCTGTAGCTATGCCCTTGGTGGGTTGATTTGGCATGTCAAGAACTATATATATAACAAACACATATGTGCCGTATGTACGTATTGATGTTGCTATGACGTCTGGCTGTGTTACGGGTTAGCCGTATTCTGTCAAGAAGTATGTTCTCAGTTTAAAAAAGAACAACTGGAGAAGCATGCGCCACAAGTTCTCGTCCCTTCACATCCAAAACTTCAAACTAAACAATTGTAACAGCGTCATTTAATTTTCATTCCATTCCCTTCCCAATTCATTCTACTTCCGTTTCTCCTCACCAGATTTATCTATTTCCTCCTGGTCAACCAACCTCGTTTTACAAAGAAGGTTGTTGGTTGGGCATATTGAGAGTGACTTGCATATATGCATGGTGATTTCTATCATATGTTAATTATGATAAAGTAAAGTTATTTATAACTATGTATGTGTACCAGCATGTCACTTCATTGTCACAAATTTGTCTAAAAGCTTAATATTTCAACTTGTCGGAGTCAATAAGCTGAGCGCTCCCTTTAGAATGAGAGTTTTCGGTTTTTGGGGGGCCAAAACTGAGCAACGATGTACAGTTTTACCATCATCCCGAATTTCGGATCAACGTGGACCTGAGACAACTCAAGGGGTGATGGATTTTCGGCATTAACCATTACCATATATATATTATATGAGTTTGTCGTTGACGTTGACAATTGTGTGCAGCGTTACCTGCTTGCTAGGATGGTCGTGGTCGATGTTGAGATCAATTACTCCCAATTTTTCCTCGAATCAACTTTTCACTGTAGACGAAGATGGGGGACAGAGGTGGACTGGATGGGGGCGTCGAGGCCCCGATGCCTTCAATCGTCCCGGATCAAAACTTAATTTTATTAAGCATTTTAAATTCATCAAAACAGCAACCAGTAAATGTAAACGTTGATTTCATCGGAGAAATATCACCAGTTTGACGGGGGGTGGATGGAGCATTGTCATCGCACGTACCGTATCTCACGGTTTATGGTTACCATCTCAGTAAAGAAGATTTTTCAGGAGCTTCTCGAAGATCTCCGTTGCCTGTAAATGATTCCATCTGCCTCATCAATTCATTTCAACAGAAGGGGGGAAAACACGAAGGTTAAGGAACAATGGAAGAGTCGAGGAGTAAAGCTATCGACTACATAGGAGAGGGAGATGCCGGCGGCGACCAGTCGTTCATGAATTTGGTGCTCGCTGTCTTTAGTTCCATGAGCGAAAACAATAATGGTACGAGGGCTTCTGTTTCGTTCATGTCAATTTCCCGGCGAGACTTTCTAGCTCGCTCATTTGCGTTGGTAATTCATTTTAATGCATCAAGATCCACTTACAAGAGATCAACAATCATGTAGCTAGGCCATTTGTCGACAGTACACTTGCTATTTGCTAAATTCAGTGTTCAAGCTAGGGTTTTGTGCAATCATTTCTCACAATGAGATGTTTTCATCTCTATGGATTTAACCGGACAACCCAATTACATACTAAATGTGCTGCGACAATACATTCATTTCTGTGTACCACTAAAGACTTTTCTAATATCAACCATCGAGTCTTCCTCGAGCAACTAGACCTGAACGTGATGTCTTATTTGCATTGTTACGCAATTGCTCCAGCCAGCCCTCGGCGTCAAAGGGTAATGTACAGTCTTCTTGTTCTCGATGCGCTCTGCGTTGATAGTCAATTCAATAGAGCCAACCAGCGATATGGGCTTTGTCTTTCTCAGTTTCGGAGTGAGAGAGAGAGCGAACCTGGCGCAGCTTGAGATTGCTCCGGCGAATTTAATAGACGCCATACGCATCCTTCCTCGAGGTCTACACACAGAACAAGCTAATTTACAGTTGCATACTGTTTGTTCATGTCTGGTAATTTCTCCGATAGATTGTACATGGTACTTGTTGGTCCGTAAACATCAGCAAATGTCGTATGCAGAAGTTGTTGAAATAAAATTTGTCACGTGTTCCATTCATAGATTGAAGAGGCTAATGCCTGCGCCGAATGTTATTGTTTTATTGACTTCAGCAAGCGGCAGCCTTCAACAATGTCATATTTTTAGTCAGCCACGTTATCGGATAAATATTTTTATAAAATTTACATACAAAGAAAATGCCGTACAATAATAAAGAAAAAAAATTGAACATATGGTAGGTTGAATGTGAGGTTGAATATGAGGTAAAAGTTAAAATTTTATATAAAACAATTTTAATATAATGATATTGAGAAATCAAGTGATGATAAGAAAGAGTTCCAAGCATGGGTTGCAAAATGATGAGACTTCGAGCGCTGGAATGACACAACACAGCTGTCCCCCGTCAACCAATTTGAAGAGGAGTCATCATGGTAGAAGGTAAAAGTACGTTATCAGATGCCCCCAAAGCCCAAATTTCAACTGTAGCATCGGGCATCGATTCTTCCGAAGAAAAAGCTATCAGTTTGCAGGGGACAAATGAATAGAGATAGTGACGATTATCAGCATGTTCCAACATGATTCAATGCACGGACGAAGTAATCATGCAGCAGCATGACTTCCATACCTGAGATTTGTGACAAATTCTAAAGGCAAACAAGCCTGCTATCGTTTGCAAATATCGTACATCCCATTTGCTTCCCGATTTTGACTAAGGGAAATGAAATAGAGGGCACAGGATACTTCGAGTATCAAATCATACTTTTTGCTCATGCAAACCATTTGCTTCCCCATATATATTTTTTTATCGTACTTTCTGAACCAGGATTGGCAATACAATGTTCATGCAAACCATTTAGAGTGGACCAAGTTCCTGCTTTTTGCTCTTCGTTTCGTGATAGCTCTCCCTTCGATGATCAAGCGATTACGTTTCAAAGGACGTGTTCACCGACACTTTCTGATGCATTCTGGGGAATTCAGACCGGATCAAGCTCACATCGCAGCTGAATATATAGGAACCGCTGTGTTTTAATGCGTGCATGAGATTAGTTGGGATTAAACGGACTTTAGCCATTCAGAGATGACCGGTGTCAAATGATAAGAGAAAAAAAAGAAAAAGCAAAATCCGGAGAATGAAACCATCGACTCTTCCTCAATAAAATAAGATCAAGAACCAACAACTCCACCCACAAGAAATCGGCACAACAATCAGACGAAGGAGCAGCGCTAAATTCCAAATTTGCTAGCACATTGGAGCAAACTCAAGCTCTTTGATAAGGACATATTCTCATATTTACAGTATGAGAAAAGCAGCACTCTCCAAATTATGTAAAGCCTGTTTCCCAGGTCACTATACGAAAACCAAAGTGGGGTGGGGAGAAAAAAGACAACTTAACTTGGACCCAAAATAAAAATATGTGAGACTAAGAGAACCAAAAAAGGGTATAAAAAACCAGAGGTGGATCAATGGAACCTACAAAAAACTGAGGGGAGAAAACAGCAGAAGGGACCAAAAAACTCCAGCTTGTGAACTTCTATCTTTGACTTTTGTCTCTTCAGTCTGCACGTCTGAGGATGGCCATAGGCTTCATGGCCTAATGGGGTTTCTCTTCTGCATTTGGTTCCGGTCCCCCTCTTGGGATCCCATTGCTGGAAGTGATTCATTAGGGTGATCAATCGACAGTAAAGAAGTATCTAAAGTCTGAAGTGAGGAGTTTCATAGGATTAAGTGGTGCATACCAAGTCCAAGTCCACCAACCTCGGAAGTTCTCATGATTCTGAGCCTTTTCACTGAGCTGAGGAACATCCTGTACATAGGAGATGTGCAGCCATGAGCATAAAAAACAATTGCTCAACTGAAACACTTCCACACATGATTAGCAATATCCCTTAGCTATTAGCTGCATGTTTGCAATTGTTTTGTATCAAGCAATGGCAACAAAATGGAATGAAATCACCAAAGACCAAAACAGCGTTATATGTGGCTTCTGTTCTGTTCCATTTCTAATCCTCCCGGGCTAACACAACGTTATATAGTAACACAAACTTAGTTGCTCCCCTAGAAAGAAAATGGTGGGCTAGGAAGTTAGAGGAGCTTACCGCCAAGGGACATCTCCCACAAGCATCCAGTCTCCCTCTTTATCTTCATAGGTCAGCACAAACGCAGACAATCCATCAAGAAGCTTAGAGGGCCTCTTAACTAGTTCCTTCTCTCCATCACCTTATCATAAATACCATATATCTTCAGTAACCATCTTCAAAATCATCTAAACCATGAGAAAATTTTTATTTTCATGTATTCAAAAAAATTTGCAGGATGCTGTTACCATATAACTAAGCACAAATTAAGAGTCACTTGAATGAGAAATCATGACTCAATCCCAAATATGGGTATTTCACAACAAGAGAATAATTAAGTAGATAATTAGACGCTTAGACTCACCAATTGGATTTATGGATCTGAAGAACATGTCCACTAGTGCTTGTGCTAGGTTCTCGTAGCTGGAGTGGGCATTCAAATCGACCTTCCTGCCTATAGGAATACCATCAACACTCACCTTCACAAACCCAAGATTCAATGTCTCCTTGACAGCACTATTTGTTTTCCAGTCATACCGGCGGTTGCCGTCATGGGCATGATTCAGCTTATCTTTCTTGCCAACTGAGCTCTTTCCTTCCACAGAATGAGGAGTCTTCGCTTGATTTGAGAGGCTATTCATCCTATAAGACCTTATAGGTGGCCACCCCACAATCTGACTGTTTCACCCAGAACAAAAGCAGTTATTTTACCGAGATGCAGGAAAGAGATTATGAGGCAAAAACGATTCTGTCATCTGAGAACACTACCAGTCAAGCATAAACAAAAGCGAAGACAGGGTCTATTTGAAAGGTAACTGGCTTGAACAACTATTTTCTACTAGTTTCCGCTCTCCACTAGGACCAGTAAGGATAATACTACTGCTAGTAGGGACAACAGATCCAAGAACGACGAGCCAAGGAGGAAATGTTTATGCCCGATCATTTCCATACCACGATAGATATTTCTACTTCTTACGTACATATATAATTACGAAGAGATACTCGCATAACGAAATACTAAAAGCCTCTAATCTTGGAGTAATTACAACCACAAAATGGAAAAATAAATATTGTTGCTCATGAATTGGAACGGGGCAGTATCAATGACAAATAACCGGGGAAGTTGAACCTTAAACATGAACAACCATCAATCTATCGTCACTCTTTTTTTTTTCTTTGGATAGGTAGTTTGGTCAGTCAAGAGCAAGAGGTAGAAAGGTAGGTCGGACCTGACGCTAGTAGGGGAGCCACCACCGCCCTCCTGGGAGGCAGGTTCAGCGGCGGCCCTCTTGGTGCCGGAAACGGAAGCCAAGTTGTTGCCATTAACCGGGGTCTTGGATACGAGGGAAGGGAAGTCCTGTGCCGTCAATATCCGGCCGTACTCGCGCGAGCCACCATGCTTGGTCCGGCCCCCGCAGCCGCCGCCACCTATGCTAAGGCCCAGGCCCAGCCCGAGTTCTAGCTCAGCATCCTCAGCTACCCCGCGGGACATTGTCGACTGGAAGAACCTAAAAAGAGCCCACCTCTTACGCTGCTTTTTTAAGGAGTCCCCAACGAGAGCAAGTGTACAGACAGAGAGGCAGGGAGAGAGAGAGAGAGAGAGAGCTGGGGGGGTTCGTTGAATGGATGCAAGCTGAGCAGAAGGAGAAAACAGGTATGTGGAGGAAGAAGAAATGGGAAATGAGATGGACAGAGCGGGGAGGGAACAAAAGAAAGGGCAGGGGGAGGGAGTGATCATGAGTGGTGGGCCCTCCTTGTCTGCTAGTGCACCTAGCACTACTCAACTCACATTTGTACCTTCTTGCTTTATATTTTTTTTGCCCGATATTTAATTAATCTATTCAACATTATTCATGCCATTCTTAGAGAGTTGGAGGATGTTATTTGGAGGGATTATCTATTTTTGTTACTAAATTCAAAGAATAGAAAAATATAATTTGATAGGATGATATCACCCTTAATTTTATTATATATTTTTATTTTTATAATAAAACTCTATATATTTTTATTTTTATAATAAAACTCTATATATTTTTTTATTTTTTACTTATTATATTCAATTTTAGACCGTAAATATTCTAAATCAGAAGTTAATTTCACTGCTCTTGAAAACATTTGCGGGACTCTGTGAATCTAATTTGGAATTGCTTTTTTTTTTAGAGATCCCATTTATCATTATTTGAAGCCCTAACTGCTCAATACCATGAACTATATAATTTTACAACATCAAACGGTATTTTACTTTTATTTTGACGAATGTAAAGTAAATTAAAAAAATGTAATATGAAAAATTAACTATTTTGAGAAAAAATATTTTATATAATAATATTATTTTATCTAATAATTAAAATATTATAAATTTAATTTTTATATTATCATGTATTTATATATATGTGTGTATGTATGTATGAAAAGATGCACCTCGAGTTCATTAACTCCTCCTGTCACGGGACAAATGTCCTTTTGTCTTCTACATTCTCTGCCTTGTGTTAAGAAATCGTGAGACATCCACGTCTTCCTTTTGTCTCCAAACTCTCAAGCGGTTTATCTTTTTTATACAAATTAATTAGTATTTAGAAGGTACTAAATTTAATTAATTTGATTGGAGTAGAATTGATTTATTTAGAAATAAAATTTTATAAATATAAATTATTTTTATTTATAAATATAAATTTAAAATTTTATTTTAAAAAATGAGATAATAAATCATCGGTCAATCTCTTTTTCATAAATTTAAAAAAACTCAACACAACTTTATCCTTTGATATTATTTATAGAATACACATTTTAGGTAATTGAAATTTTGTCCACGAAAAACAATTGTGAATTTGTCCAATAATACCTAAATACGCCCTCAACATGCCAAATATTCCCCTTTTCTCTCTTGATTAAAGTACATAAAAAGTTATTAGAGTAGAATATTTAGAATAATATCAAATAAATTAGTTAATATATTTAATTTTCACATATCAAGTTTATATTATTTTGATATTTTTATCAATTTATTTTCCTAATTAAATGGTTCATTATGCCTATAAATATGTTGTTAATTCACGTATCGATTGAGCTGCCCAGTACCATAAAATATATGATTTTGGGTAATGGCTAACCACATTCACTATTCTCGATATCTTTATTCTCCTGGCATTATTTTATTTTAAATTTCTTCAAAAGTAATCAAATTAAAATTTAAAATATAAAAAAAACTTGCATTTATTCCATCTGAATTTTTTAAAAAAAATCAATTTACTTTAAAAATTTTAGTTTATTTATGCATTATAGAAAAAGAAACAAAAAAAAGTCTAGCTTTTAAAAGATCGGAGCATTTAGTGGACTTTAATTTTTATTTTGGTCGGTAGTCATCATACGCGTTGTCTGTCAAAAGACCCCACGGGGCACAGTCCATGAATGTCAATGATAAACCGTGTTCGACGGGCCTCCTTTTTTTTTTTTACCTTTAATACAAACATAAATTCTACTTTTTAAAAAAAACCACAATAAAGACATAAATTTTGACTATATTTAATTACTAACTTTGCTATTTTTATTGCGGGTAGTCCGAGATTAAGTCAGTCTAATTCCGTTTGACCTTATCATCATCAATTCATTCTAATTTTATTAAATGAACTTTATATTTTAGCATGCACTATTTATTATTCAAAATCCTAATATATTTTGGCTAATAAAAAATTGGACTAGCCGATCAATTAAATTCGGACACATGCGTGAGTAAAAAAAAAAGAAGAAGAGGAAAATGAACAATGGAAAATCCAATCTGCTTAAAAAAGGAGCTCGTCCTCATGCACTTCTCCACTAATAAGTTGATAACATACAGTAAATCAGATTAAAAGTTCGAAACTCTCACATGTTGGTATCTGGGGTTTAATGGTGGTTTTCATGTGATATAATATATCATTCGTTAATTATTTAATTATTAGAGCGTCAAACTAGAGGTGAACCCTGTACCGAAAGCAACCCAAATATTTATCACAGTCATAATTTTCCAAGCTATTAAACTCGGATTGCTTTTAATTGTTTATCGAAATATTACTTTTATTTGACCTAAATTTATTTAAATTTACAGTGATACAATAAAAATGTATTTCTAATGACGCAACTTGTAGACCTTGTTGATCATGATCAATTTCAATTATCACTAATGTATTTACTAAATTATTATATTAAAATTAGGATTCATATGTGAAAAAATATATCATTTTAAATACATTTTATCGATATTTTAGGTGTAAGAAAATACCAAAAAAATTGAATCCGACCAAAAAGGGAGAGAGAGAGAGCACCTTAATCTTGCCTCGATGTCGTTATTTTTTGATGTGGATAGTACTTAGCGCCATGATAACCGATAATTTATCGGATGGTATATTATATATGTTGAGGCCCGTCATTAATCTTTGAGTGCCGACCTCCGATAATTTCGAACTATAGATTTAAGATACCATATGTTATCAGTTTATCAGCAAATTAGTCATCTCGAATGCTTAACATCATTTTTTTTAGTAGACCAAAATCTTAACCCCAGAAAAAAAAATAAAATGGGGACAAATAGACAATTCTTTTTTAAAATTTACGAGAAATTATGTAATGCCCAAAAAAGAGAGACACCGTCTCGGTGCTTGAAGCGGCCTGCCAAAGCCGTAGGAGGTGTGAAAAAGGCAACAGAGAATGCTTAAAATCCCATTATATTTAATCACCTGCCCCAAATCTTCATCATTGCACATAATCTTCGCAAGGCCCCACGATAAAGTAATTTCCAGCACAAGTTAATTGAGCCTACTCGATTAAATATTGAGAGTTTTTAATTAATCTTCTTTTTTTTGGTATTTATATATTAGCTGGTAAAGAAATTAATAAGTTGAGAGACAATAACTCCAGAGAGCTCTGACAGGTTTATGAAATCAAACATAGGAACACCTTCTTTACTTCAAAGTCACCTCGAAGTACACCTTCCAAAATTCAGCCCGGCCCGAGATATGACATGAACAAATATTTGGATAGAGGATTTCGAGTTATGCGAATGCGAAAAGTTATAAAAAAAATATTCATAATAAAAAAATCATGAAAGTTTTTTTAAAATGATTAATTATATATAAATAAATATGTTTTAATAGTTATTTCACAAATGTTCTTAAATTAATATAAAATCTAGATTAACCAATTTATTATATCACATAAAAATCTATTTTAAAGTAAGAAATTATTTAAATTCATTTTTTAAAAGTCAATTATCTTATTTGACTTAGACCTGGCTAGAATTTTTAGGCATTAAACATGACCTGAATTGATAAGTCTATCTTGAAGCCTACAATCATCACATCTTCTTTTAGGGTTTCTTCTTCATACACCATTAGAGTTGAAGCGAGCGCTTTCGTTTTTCATGCTAACTTAAAAGCGTAGAAAAAAAATGATGGAACCCGATTTGGATTGAATGCGATGCTTTACAAGCTATCTTTCGATGTGCTAGCCGTCTTTGGGGAATTAGAAACCCATTATTTACCTCATTATCAAGTCGTTTTCTTCGTTTGTGCACTTGGATTATTGGATTGGATTTACCTTTTGACTTGTAAACTTAGGTAAACTAGGATTTAGGTCTAGTTTGATTCCTTTTGCATATAGAATGCTTAGTGCTACCCCCACTTTTCAATGCTTCCTTTATCATTAATACATGATTTTAAGTGACTATTAAAAAATAGAGTAAATTATTATTTTGATCTTCAATATGTCATTGCCAACAATCTGTCAATAAAATTTGAATAGTATTTTCTAGTTCTTCATAGTTTTAATATATGTTTTAAATCAGAAAGAGAATCTGTTAATCATCACGTTAAGGTCATGTTAATGTCACGTAAGAGTCTTTGACGATTTGAGAGAAGCAGATTCCATGGCAAATCAAGCTCATTCTGCAAGAGATCAAACAAGAGAAGATTAATTTTCATATGTTCAAAATTAGTCTCGTATATTAAAACGTAAATCAATGTACAGATAAGATTATATATATGTGTAAAAGAGGAGAGGAGGCAATGGCTTGTAGTGAGAATGTTCTAAGGTTTCTACTTAGAGAGCTAGAAACTGATAAGACTGGATTGGTTGAAAATGAGATGTACTATTGTGATTTAAAGTTTTAATAGAATTAGCAAGAAATTGTAATTTTTTTAAAAATTAATTAGGTGAATTGCTTCGACTTTTCAAATAAAAATTGAAGGGCTGATTTGTCCTCGTTTCCGTAATTCAGGGGTTGTTTGATAATTTCATATCTAATTGAGATTTAGTGTGGTGTGCAGTTTTAGCTCGAAAAGGGAGGGGTTCTGTCGCTTAAAGAGCAGACAGGCAGACCAAAGTGGGGCCCGGACCTGTGACAATTTCGTTCCTTTTAGACACGTGGACAGATAGTTGACCGAATTATCCTTTACCGGGACCCACTTCTACTGCGCTCCGACAGCTCTGCACTTCAAGATATTACATGAGCGACAAGTAGTCCGGGAGCATGCACCGACCATGAAATTAATATTAGCTATTATTACTTCCGCACCATATACAATTCCATTTGGCATTTCTACAGGTTAAAATTGATTTAGATGTGTGTACTTGTCAGATCATTTTTTATTTAAATATTTTTTAATCTGATATTATACTTACATGCAATAAATAAATGAACGATATTTACTCTTTATATGTAGATGTCTATATATATGTATATGCACTTTTCTGCGGTGAGCCGGGGGCATCATGGTCCCACGTAATTATCTGTCCCATCTGTCAATCTTGTCAAAGGCGGAGTGAGCCGAAGAACTTTCCTTGTCCCCTACACAATTGAGGAAAATTATATGCATTGTCGATTGGTAGACACTTTGATTGTATGAATCGTACAACTATCATGCAGAGAGAGGAAAAATCTAAGCGGCTCTTGGCTCTCGTGAGCTGGGGGCAACGGCTGCCATCTGTAATTTCTTTTAAAATTTCCCTTAATTTTGAACTGACCATCGATGTTATTCATGGTCCCAGTCAATCGCCTCTTTTTTTTTTTTTCAATTGTCAATTGCTGTTAACGTGCTCCTTAAAGGGGTCGGTTTGGTTTGAAACCGGTTTAAACTGTTCCAAAATCAAATTGTAATTGTTTTTATTGGGTTGAGAAATGATTATCAACTGAATTTAAAAAATAAGTTTGTTGAATCGAAATTCACTAGACATATTTTCTTTAAATCAATTTGGACCGCCAAAAACCTTGTACATTAGTGATTATATTTTGTTGGCTCAGTTTTTAAATTAAAAAAAATGTACATACTCATTTTAAATAATTTTTAAAAAATAAACCGTTCACAATTCAAATCGGCTTGAACAGTGAACTAGCTCGTTTAGGAATTATTCCAAGTCGATTCATATTTTATTGAACAGGCCGATCTGTAACTGTACCAAATGGTTTCAGGTCCATTTTGAATCTACCCGGACTACTTAAAAACCCCTAAGAAACCCTATTTAACATCTCTACTCATAACTTCGGAAAATGCAACGTCCAATCAAACGGCCCAAACCCATCTTTGGAATTGTGAAAGACATGGGCCGTCCGATCGCAGAAGCACCTCTGTTTATAAGTATACCTTATGAGACCCATCAAGGTGGACGACGCACTAGAAAGGCCCAACTCGCAATACATTGATGCATACAGTTAGCGACTAGCTCGACAATTGACAGGATTTGGCATCCGGGCAGATGACGCATTAGGAAAGCCTAGATCAGATTCGTGAACTTCTTCTTCTTCTTCTTCCTCTAAATGAATTCCCATATCGACTTTTGAATGAGGAGGGCTAATGTTAATACTAGTGACAGATACTGTGATGGAAATTAATGGACAGAAGAGAAAAGATTGCTATGTTGCACCGCGAAATGATGCAGTTTGAGCAGTATCTGTTGATTGGGATCCTTAATAGGATAATCAATACACGATTACTTGACCTGAGATGTAATTATGTATCTGGCCGGAAAAGGGTGAAATCCCTACACGTACGTGCTGCTCCCTGGGGACCGGCTTCTCCTCCGGCCACGCTTCCCGCCCCGTTTCTTCAACGGATTCCTGCAGGTGACCGAGCACTCGCATCCACACATGTTGCTGAAGCACGAGAATAGTCCTTCCCCTTCTCCTTCACCCCCACGGCGGCGGTTGGTCCGCCTCCGTCGCCTGTGATGGCGCTCACTATGGCCGTCCTTATCGACACTCGGCGCGTTGCTCGGGACATCGCTGGCAGCGTCCAGCATGGTCGGAAGCTCCGCCCGCCATCTCTCGAGCTTGGACTGCAAGCCCTCGACACTGTCTGCCACGCTCCAAGCAGCCCCACCAAGGACCGAGCTCTCCACATCGTCCGGCCTGTTCTTGCCCTTCGCCAACATCTCCGCTGCCACTTCGGACGGAGATGGGCCCAGTTCGGAGTCCGTCATGCACACGTCTCTCGGTAATTTCCTCTGAGCCTCCCGGACCGATGAACCGTGCTTCTTCGTAGTCCGCTTTGGGCCCTTCCCCTTTCGTCTAAACGTTAATCCCCCTACTACGTCATCCAATCTCTTTGCTTTGAGCCCGACTTGGGACCCAGGCTTCAAACTGCTCACTGTGGAGCTGGCTTTCGAGCTCGTCCCCTTCTTCCTTGCCTGGCTCGGTGAGCTCACTTCCGAGCCATTAACTAAGGAGCCCGCCTTGTCATGAAAAGAAACCTTTCTTTTCAATGTCCTGGAATTGTTGGAGCTCACGATGGAACTCGAATCACTCTTCGTGCGTCGAAAATGTGGCTTTCTGTCTACCTTCTGCATCTGTAATATCTTCTGCTGTTGTTTAGAGGTAAGGTTTCGATTAGTCTTATGGTGTTGCCGGTCGGGACTATCCAACAAGTCCTTGAAACCGATCCCGGAGGAACTAATCTGTGAATAGAGAGGCATGCTCCTCATCGAGCTGTCGAGCACCGCCACACCGATGTTCAGCATCCCCTGTGGCCGGCCCGAGGGCCGGCGTACTTGCAGTGCCACAAACTCCATCCCAACGTAGCGCTGGTGCCAACGAAAGCGGTTGTTTGGGAGAACGGGAACCACGTTATCGATCAGGACCCGGACGGTGCCGACCTTGACATCCTTGAACCAGTGGACGGAGTAGATCTCGATCATTACAGCGGACGTGTCGGACGCAAGGAACTCGTCGTCAACCCGGAACACAAACTTGTCATTCCACGCAGGGTTGGAGTGGCCGTGGTTGTCAACCCGGGTGGAGAGCCGGCGGTCCGGGTGGACCCACGCCACCGCGTAGGTGTGCATCGAGCGGGTGACCGGAGCAAGGTCCTGGGCCGATATGATGTTGAGCTCCAGCAGCTGGAACGGGTTCAGAAGGCTGGACATCGAGACCGTTGAAACTCAGCCACGTTGGAGGGCTAGGACAAGGAGGACCTGCGGGGCCACTCCAAGAGGAGGGCAGTGAACGACGGCAACCGTGACGGAGGATGAGGGGGGAAGAGGCTAGACAAAATTCGAACCTGGGAAGGTTGGGTAGATTTGAAATGAGTTTTTCAGGGAAAGAGAAGGTGTGGAATCGGGAGGCCGTGAGAAGGACATCTGTATCAAGACGAGACAAAGCCGGATTGGTGGTCCTCATGGGCGGTCTCTTTGTGGGGGGAGGCCTTAGTTGTCTGCCCGGTGTTTAATTTAGAAAATCTATATTGTTTGTTCAGATAACTGTCTGATTTGTCTGACATCGTAGACGTAATTATGGGGTAACTACTAACTAATATCTAACTATTCTTGACGACCATTATGATAGCTATCTTCCAGATGAATATCTAGATCCCATCTGAAGCCAAGGGCAACTGTAGCTATATTTAGTTATTGTCGCTCAATCAGGAAGTTTCTACGTTCATAAGATTTGAGATTCAAAATCCTTCCAAATGGAGTGGTGCCTCAAAATCATCTCAAGTCTCAAATGGTCTATGCTTTATTTATGCATTTATCTACTCTCTGTTTACATCTAACACGAAAGTTTTTACCAAATTAGCTATTGGTAAACTGTGTCCATAGAAGAGTCATGCTATGTTCCTTTATCAGGTCACAGTTACTCTTCATTGACATTCTCTGTCATCAGCTACTGGAGAAATAGCTATACCTTTTCCTTATTGCAAGGCCAAGTCTATGGAGCGCATGGAAGTTTAGCTTGGGAGGTGGACAGATAAGGAAGAAGGACGAGATCATCTTCCCAAGCCGCCTTCTATCACGAATTGGATAATTAGGTCTTAGCTGCAGATAGTTCAGCCATCTGTGTGCTGTATCAGATGAATGGACATTCACGATCAGTTCTCCGGTTGACATTATCCGAGCTGGTTTCTCCTCTAACATTATCTAGGTATGAATGACAAAAAAAATGTCGAAATGGTGTTTCACCTTTCTGTATACCAAGCTTGTTTGTGCCCTTTCCAGTGGACATCACATATATAACAGAGTTCAGACGATAACTAGGCCAGATTGTGTATGCTTCTGCCACAGACTGCACAAACAATACCCCGCGATGTAAATTGGCAGAGCACATTTCGTATATTTTAGGTTGAATCCTCAAACAACTCCTATCTGCTTCATGGTGGAAATATGACCAGCGAAAAGAAACAGATTAGCAAAATGCTCGATATTCCACGTTTGATGAAAATGCTTTCAGAATGGATGAATCAAAGGCTTCACATGGATTCAACAGCTCAATAAATATCTAAATTAGCTATGACAATGCACAACAGCATTATTTGGGAGAATACAAGAGTCACGCTGACGAAAACTTTATCAGTGGGCTGTTTGCTGGTGAACACCCCGATTTTCGTCGGCCTAGTTAACCCCTTTAACCGATCATTGAATTCCACTCTATGGTCGCTTTCCTTGGGCTAGACTCACCCTCATTGCCCGGCCTTCCAGCTCCTAGACAACAGAGTAGAGCACGAAATCATCAAGGCAAGTAATGAAATGCAGGAACAAGAGAACATGGAGAACGAGAGATACCACTCCGTTTAGAGCCTCCAGGGCAGTTTCCATCTCCAACTTTGTCTCATAAGACACAAAACCATAACCACGGGATCGTCCTGTCTGACCATCATAAAGGACCCTCGCCCCCACCACATTTCCATACTCCTGGAAAGCTTTTGTCAGACTCTCGGAAGTGACAGACCAGGAAAGATTCCCAACAAAGAGCTTGTGGTCGGTTTCTGGGTAAAGTGGCTCTTTTGCCTTAGGTTTGTCTGAGAAGTTCACCCTCAATGTTCTCCCAAGGTACTCCTGAGAAGTCGAAATATCACATTTTCACTTACGTGTTATTCTTCAAAGGAATTGAAACAGTTGGAGATTGAGAGAGATCCTGAGTCCTGACACTTCCACCCAGATTCTCAATAACAGAGTTGCAGTCTTCCACGCTGCTCATTGTTACGAACGCAAAGCCTCGGCTTCTCCCGGTCTCCCGATCATAAAGGACCTACAAACACATAGCCCAGTTTCAAGGTCAAGTTCCTGCAGAAAGAGACTCCCTTTTAAGCCAATAGTACCAAATTTAAAGTTAAAGGCAGGTGATGGACTGTCAAGGAAATCTATTTTACAGAACTAATCTGTCGAGCACTTAACACGGTAATGCTGCTCACCTAATGAATGCAGAAACATGAAAGTTGCACCATACTGGCGTAAGCCACGGAACCCCGATAAATCTAAAACGGTAATATCAATTCAACAAATGCTCGTCACGCAACTTCAAGAGACAAACGATTTACGACTTCCAGGGAAAAACAAGAAAGATTTGAGTGACTATACAGTATCATTTTGCAAAATTCTACTGATGCAGTTAGGGATTAGAGTGCAGCAGACACAGTTGATTAAAATAGTAGCAGAAAACTCTACGAGTCGAAGGAATGAAAAAGGTAGACCTCGACGAGCTCTGGACTGGCGTGTGGTTGAATTATTCCAGCCAACTGGGCACTGTCCACATTGTACGGCAGATTCCCAAAGTAAAGCTTAGTGTTCACAGTGATCTCAGCCTCCCCCACCTCCCCGGCCTCTGCCTCCGGCTCTGCCTCGGTCGTTGTGGCCGCTGCTTCTTCCTCGGCCACAGCAGCGGACATCCTAAGCGCCCTCCACTTGTGGGAGATGAACCGAATCGAGATCGGCTCACTTGAGTAGGCGGCCGATAGTGACGCCAGCGCTGGGTGTGGTGGCCAGATCCTTTGCCGGGCATGGGAGGGGCAGTTTTTTGACCGTATGATACAATCTCTCAAGGGGTGGCGGATCGTAGGGAAGGACGTGCTGATGGCAGCAGCAGCGGCCATCGTAGTGGTGGTGGCGCTGGTGCTGGGCGGTGAGGGAAGGAGGAGCCTGTGGTGGTGGTTTTTTCTGTTGAAGGATTGGAAGTTTGTAGAGCTAAAGCTTGGTGAATGTGCTGACGTGGCAGATTTCTGACCAGTAGGAGTAGGAGATGTCCAAATAAAACGAGAGATAAGGTAAGATTGTGTTTTTCCTCGGTTGTTCTTGTTTCTGTTGGCAAAATTTTAATGGTTTTCACCCTTTTTTTTTTCCATAATTTTAGTTTAAGATTTATTAATTTATTATAGTTATTTCTATAAGAATTTACTATATAGTACTTAATTATAGTAGATTTGGCATGCCCACCCTCACAAAAGTAAAGGGGAATTCCAGGAGGGGAATTTAATTTGACGGCACTAAGTGCAATAATCTTCCCGGACATCTATCATAAAAGATTCGATCTGGCTGGTCTAAGCATTCTCATCCACACAAAAGTCACCATGACATGTAGATTCTGCAAATTGGTTGTGCCTCTCCTTATCACTCATCGTCTTGTACATTCTATAGGGTGAGACGCATAATTACACCATAGTACACACAAGATGTTAAGGCTTAGTCCTGAACGCATAGATAGCCGCACTGACCTGACATTTACAAGAAGAAAAAAGCGAAAAAGGAGGTGTTGCTCATCGCATTTCTTTGTCTATATCCTCTCTATCTCAAGTGCCTTTGAGTCGAACTAGTGTCGGTGTCCTATACGATGACCTCTTTTATTCTGTAGTGAGGCTCCGTGAGTCGGTGCTGAACCTTGATGCTACCCGAGTGCCGCCCAGGTGCACCATCGGCCGATCACTTTATTTCTAGAGTTGGGTATGGCTTTATCTGGAGACTATGCAGTATCGCAAAATTGTATGGTTCGAACTCGGAGGGGGAGTTGGGTCAGATCCAAGATTGGACGGGGTAGCTGCATTTGAAGGAGTTGACACCACTCATGTGAGCGAAGATGTCTGAAGAATCCACTGTGTCGTCTTCCTCCTTCAGCCCCACCTGTTAAGTTTAATGGCATCAAAAACTACGTATAAGAATTCAAATTCAGGTCTCATATGCCCGTTTGTTTCGATTTCTCCAAGCTTTTTACTTAAGCCCATGATGGGAAAAGAATGAAAAGGAAGAAATAACAAGAAGTCATACCTCATCGTCATCATCCTCTTCATGACTGCTAGAATTGAGCCTCTGGGTCTCCCCAAAGTCATCATTCTTTGCAAATCTGCCCCTCACCCTTGGTCTGCTATCGGCTAGTGTCTTCCGGCATGCATACTGTCGTCGAAATTTAAACAAAAACAGAAGCTCAACTAACTTGGAAATCCCGGGGATCCCATTAAAAATATATATGGATGAAGGCAGGTTTCCGTAATTTACCTTGATTTTCTTGCTGAAATTCCTCTCGTTCCTCTTCTTTAAGTAACGATGGATCTTCTCCTTCTTCTCTTCAGCTGAGAGCTTGCCCACTTTGAAAGTTGGGTCCTCAAAGGTTGAAATCTCAGGAGGTAGAGGCGTAGTCGGAGTGCTTCCGTGCCCATTGATGAGCAGCTTTTGGTTCTCAACGCTCAGTGCCTTCCAGAAACAAACATCAAATGATTCACAGAATATATCACAACAAAAGGAGTTCAAAACAAAAGGTAAAAGTCGTGAACCAACCCCCCTTTTGCGACAGAAAAATGCGTATATGTGTGTATATGTTTTTTAGTCCGACTCTCTTTGAATGAGAGCATTTAACTAAGAATATTGGATTCCTTTACCTGTACATCTCCGGGATTAAATATCTGTGGCTTTGAATCCGGATAGTAAAAGCCAGCAGTGTCTCCCTGATAATCCAACTCCCGGGGCTGCATCAGTTCCCGACTCATGAGAGCGCCAGTCGAGAAAATTCCGGGAGTATCGGCGCAGAATCCTATGTTCATAGTCCCTCTGGGTATGAATGCCGCATTTGCCATAGGAGTAAGAAAAGCAGTGCCAAGAGGCGAAGATATGCTGCTGTCCTCGATGATGGATGGCAGTAGGGGGCCCAGCTGCGGTCCAGTTAGATCTGAATGACGATAAGGAGGGAACCCATTGACAACGTGATCACTTAATGGCAGTTGTTGCTGCAGTACAGAAGAGAGATCATCCAACTGGTCTTGTTGGCTATTTGCAAACGGAGGGGGGACGTAGAATGGAGAGGTGGTGGAGAAATCAATCGAGGCAGATATATCATCGATCTCTTCTTGAGCATCTAAGATCGCAGAAAGGTTCCCATTGCTACTATTGTTATTGTTGCTGTTGCAGCTGCCACTGTGGTTATTGCTACTGGGAAGGATGTATCCCTCGTTCTGAAACAAATTAGGATCACACATCTGGTTGGCTTTCTCCTCATAGCAATTGCTATTTGGACAGGAACCAACTTCGGGATTTTGTATGGTTGTTTCAGGGAAAAACTCTGAGTTGTAGTAATCGAGCAGTTGAGCACTTAGAGGGGACGAGATTTCTTCCTGCAAAAATAAGGGGCCAGCGCCGTAGAACTTAGTTAGAATTATTGTTTTAGTCAAACAAGAGGAGGAAACATGATTCTACGAGTGCTCATGGTTCATCGCAACATTCGTCTAAAGGAAATTGAATCTATCAATTTTCAAGTAACCGGAAAGAGGTTCCTCATGTACCGTCTTACTGATACATCCACCTTATTATATCCTAATATCTAGCCTATACAGTACAAACGAGCCTTGATATATACATCGGCTATGATTTTGTGCAATATAGAGATAGACCAAGTACGTTCAGACTCAAACAAGAATCAAAACTTTAGAACTTGGAGAATTTTCAAATGTGCTTGTGCCACAAATATGGCACATTCCTTCAAAGTCCTGTCAAATGCTCAAAATAATGAAGAGGGGAATCCATGTGATGAAGCTCAAACAAGAGGATAAAAGAAGGCCACGCCCGTCCCGAATAGCAAGTCAGTCCTGATCTTAGAAGGAATGTGAACTTTAGGGTTTGATAACGATAGTGACCTTGCATAAAAAAGTCTGTGGTCGTTTTCAATCAAATCATGGAAGCTGTGCGGCTCCACGAATCCTCAAGATACTTGTTATCTAGAATTTGTCAAAGCTAATCATCAAGAATATAACATCTGTAGACAGCGAGGGAGAGTCGAGATAATGCCCTTAACAGTCCCACAATTCGCCACCAAGAATGTAAAACGAATTTGGACACCAACTTATTGAATAACATGCACATAACTAATAATAAGACCCTCAGAATACGTACGTTGGTCTCCGGATAAAATTCTGTGCTGAAAATGAACATTTCAGAGCAAATTCAATACACACTAATGGGATCCATAATCGAATTCCAAGCAAAAGCAGTGGACATAGTATTCAATTTCGAATCAGTAGCGTGTGTATATATATATATATGATCATGCATGATGAAGGAAATTAAGCATGACGAGAACGATAGCCAGATAAGTGCAAAAACGGTTTTGAGAATGTTCACGTACGATCCCGAGCTCCTCTTCCAGGCGAGTCACGTCCTCCACCATCTTCGTATATATTCTTTCGGCCCCCGAAAAAGCTCGAATGAGCCTTGGCCCTTGTTTGCGCTCGCGAGTCAAAAGAAAAGAGACCACTTACGGAGTCCTTTTTTCCTTCCTTCAACCAACCGCCTTGGCTTCCACAGCAAAGTGAGAGAGATGAAGCAGCTTCAATTCATGTCGTAGGGATGGAAGAAGAAGAAGAAGACGAAGCAGAAGACGACAGAAAGGAGCCTAGAGAGAATAGAATTGGGAGGTTTGTTTTTGGTTAAGAGACGAGCTATGAAGGAGGAGGATACGAGGTGTCGTGGTTAGCTTTTGGTGCTATATATAGAAAGCATGATGTGTTCGAGAGTGGTCAACCTGGCAACTTAAGTTTCGTCAACCGAAAGTCAAGGCTCACCACACACACATATCTAGCTATTAACCTCAATTACTAATTTTTAATTACAAAAACGAGAGTAACTATACATACATACATATATGATAATAAGTACACGATATTTAGAATCACAATAAGTCCTAACACGTATAAGTTCGAGTAAAATTAATTTAATAAACATTAAAAGCTCTTCTAATTATTATTTTTATTTATTCGTGACTGTCAAATTCGGGGATGCATTGTGCAATTGATAGCACATGAGGATGACTTTTCTTGACTTTAAGTTGTATGGATTGGGGATTAATGGTGGGCCCCAGGTAATATAAGATATGTCAAATGGACTAGTTGGTTGTTATAATATTTGACGCTATCGATATAAAATAAAAAAGAATGTATGCCCTCTATTCTTTTTGAAAGTTTATGGACATACAGACCAATAATGTAGCCTAAGTTTGAGAAACGACGATGGAATTTCATTTTCCTTTTCCATTTCGTCTATATCTTCTTCCTTTTAAGGAATTATATGCTTTTCTAAACGCTTACCATGGACTGATGAGACAGATTTCGAACAATTACATATCCTCAGGTTAATGGCAAAAACAACTGGAAATCGAAGGATCTCGGATGGGTCTTTCGGAGTGGTCTACCGCACCAGTGGTTTCAGGCTAAGAGTGGTGGTGCAATGGGCTGGATACATTCTATTCCTCCTCCTCCTCCTCCTCCTCCATCTGAAACAGTTTCTCCACTACCTACCAGCGAAGAAGTGATGGATGGAGCATTGGATTTGTTACACAGATTGACCATTCGATAGTTAAGTAAGAAAGAGATACAGATAGGTGCATGCAACGTGCAAGCTCAAGGGAGAGGCCAATCCAATGCGAAGAGTAATAGTAAGAGGTGGTGTGCCTATACCCTAAAGATAGGGGTATTCTATAAAGGTTTTAACTTGTACATGGGTCGTAACTCGTCATGAACTCGTATGCAGATGTGCCAGTCTGACATGACATCGATTCGTTTGGCATGTAGATGGATGTACGCCCCGTCGATGTGAGACCTTATGAGAGCTGTGGGTGTGGACACTATTAATGAGACCATGCTTGGAAGGGGCCGCCGGTGTTGCGCCCGTGTGCTCATGACATATCTCGATCGACCATCTTATGAATTGTCTATGGGCTGTCATGGAACATGTGGATTGATTGATGATCATCAGGAGGATCTCATCATCACATTTCGCCACCATCTAATTGTGGCAGAGCACACATATAGCTCTATGGTAGACCTATTGTAATTTTATGCATGTGGTTGCATGTAAGGTTGTGCATCTCCTTTTCTTCCTTTTTTTTTTCTTTTTTTTTTTAATGTTCCATTGTAGAAAAAATGATCAAGCAACAATTGTTCGTGTTGATCTCTTGATCCTACACACTACCCAATTCCAAAGACTTAGGAAAGCGATGGCAGAAGAATAAAGTATAGTCAAAAATGGGTGGAGGACTGACTTGAAGGATGACAGGTGTGAAGTTGACCTCTCACTCAGAGATTCTCATTTCAATTTTGTCACAGAGATGGAAGCTAATGGAAGGAAGGAACATCTTCAGGTCGAGAGCAGTGATCGACGGATTTAGGGGAGAGGTACATCGCCTCTTATATTCGAAAAAATCGGTAAAATGTTGCATAAATGTTACTTAAATTTATCAATATTTTATTAAATCATCTCAATTTCGTTTATATAAATTAGGTCACATGCGCATATATTCAAATTTCCCTATTTTGGACAGAAATTCTGGAGACCCGAGCACTTTTTGCGTTTTCTTCTCGTCCAACTTCCATTTATGCGTGCTCTATGATTGCACGATGCCATACAAAATAAAATTATCTCGAAGATTTTTTATTATGTTTCCGAATCGGGCTCTTACGAACTAACGGTATTTAGAAGTTATCGACACTTAACTAATCAAACATAAATAATTCTCATTCACAGTACTCGAACTCGAGACCTCTTTTAAGAGAAAGGGATGTCGAACCATCTTAACTAATTTAATGTCGGTGGGTTCTGACTTTTCAAGTCGATGGGTACCAGAAAAATAGTCGGGTATTTCGTTAATTTGGCTCCGTGTGTTAGGAAATCAAGAGCTATAGTGGGATGTATTCTTCTATGATTGAAGCCACTACGAGTTAGACCTGAGTTGATGCTAACAACTCAACCAATATCCATTTGGACCGCTAACTTTTTATTGATTGGAACATGAATGGTAATCTCGAGCACAACTGCAAGACTCACTGACATGACCCGAGGATTCCAGATATGGGAACTTGGGTGAGTGCCTTCCTCGCAGGCTGATGTTGAAGCACAAGCCAATCTTCATTCTTCTCTTCTTCTCTCCTTTATCTTCCCCAGTACATACCGCGTGATATATTTATTACCAAGGGTTACAATAATCCCAGAGGGCTCAAATTGGGTTGGCTCCAACCACCATTTCTATTCTATCCATTCACAAGATTCCAATATAATATCTTGTTTAAAAGGAAGATGAATCGGACCGATCGAACCAACCACGATATGGAACACAGCATCTCTGACAGAAAGTGCAAAAAAAAAAAAAATTTCTACCGTTGAGTTCTTGAGTGGTAAAGGAAAAACTCTCACCGAATACTCTTCTTCAATATGTATCCTCGAGCATGATCGGTTCACTTAGACTATCAAATGATTCAGCAACCTTTACCATAAAAGCTTCCGAGAGAGATAAGGCACTTTTGCTCGTTGGAGAATTTACTAGATTCGTATAACACAGATGGGTGAGTGTGACCCGCTCACAAGACACTCATAGAGAGAGTAGTACTTGGGAAGCCCAAACTCGACCACGATCATTGAGATGTTGATCGGACAGGAAGAGAAGAGCATCGCCATCAGAAAAAGAGGGAACAGAATAACGAATTTACTCGAGCATTAATGCAGGGAGAGACATGGTAGAGTCGGACAGGCAATGTGAGATTCAGTGTACGAACGCACGCACACCACAAGCCGACGGAAGTGCCGCTTCGATGCTAACCGATTAAAAAGATTAATTCGATAATGGATAATGAAGCGATTTGAATATTCTTATCTAATGCTTGACACGATGTTAAAGCGTAAGATTTTACTTAACGTGAAGTTTATTATCCGTATCCCCCTCCTCGTATATGTGTCAGAAACATATTCTACAAGTGTCCTCTTTGAACCCCGAGCATCGGATGTCTCAGAATTCTTGTACCGTGCTAGACCTTCAATTGCTCCTATGATGATGGAGTCGGTGTTGAACGCTCATCGTTCAGTTCGTCTGTCTGATGTGTTTAATTGGGATAGAAAAATAAATAATTTTACCGTGTGATTGCATTGTGAAGACAAACTTTTTTTTTTCTTTTAATGCTGAGGCTTTGAGTGAGGTCCATGGTTCAAGAGTACGGATGGGCCCATTGTCTTTGTTAATCTCTCATGGGCCTTCTGTAATTGGTCCGTCCATATCGTATACTAAACATGAACATATACATATACATATATATCTAAATTGTTTCCATTGAGGGCAAGAATACCCTCATTACTTCATAACAATCTGCATCTCCATCTCTCGGAGCATCACTCTTGAGAGGAGATTATAGATGTTGATTGGACCCGAATGATTGCAAAAGAAGCATGCCCACTGTGCTATATCGTGCACCCATTCTGCTCTAGCCCAATTCTTCAGCTAATTGGGGTCGATGACTGAAAGACCCATTGGATGGAGGGTTCAGGGAGGTGAAAGGTTTGGTAAGCTGCTGGGGTAGACGACATTATGCTTTCCCCCCTAGAGTGGTCTACCTGTGACTTTTCTCAATTGCCTCAACAACTTTCTGGGTCATGTTCTCATGGATGTCATAGGGAAGTTCTTGGTACTCTCGGTTTGAGTTTTCCATAGATGATTAAGTCTTAAGGGCTGTGTTGTTAAGTTCAGCGCGAGACGGATAGATCTTCTTCTGGAATCCTCTTGTCGCACTTCACTTTATTGAATTTGATATGTGAGATCGAGCTCTACATGTGATTAGTCCTAGAGGTTCAGTAGGGGTGTACGTTGGGAAAATTAGGAGTTGCCATTAGTTAACTGAGTTCATAGGTAAGTCTAACAGTTGGCAATCCGCAAATTGGATTTTTCTAAGAGATGGCATCATGGGAACCGTTCATTTCCTTGCAACCATAGTTTTAAAAATTAAATAGAATCCATAACCGGTCAAAGTATGAATTTATAAGTTCATAAATTAAATAAGAAATTTAATAGATCGAATCATATATTTAATAAATAATATTAATAATATAATATTACTAATATATTAATATAATATCATAATTTAATAATAATTTATAAAAAAAAATTATAATATAACTATCATATTAATTTAAGCTTAATATAAATATAATAAATATATCATAATAAAATTTTATTTTTTTAAAATTTAAATCTGCTAATTTTTTCACATATTCAAGCCAATCCATCCAGCAACTAATCACTTTAATTGGAGTTAATTACATTTTAAAGATGAGTGATCAATTACCTTCCAAACTGGCTCCCAATCAAACCGACCAACCTGATCTTATTCTTAAAACTATACTTGCAACATTCAAATGACATAATTGTATATCCTCGAGGAAAAACAGTGCCTGAGATTTCTCTCAATGGGAAATACGTATATATCTCAATTCCCCCAATTGACCTTATTAGACGGGTATCGGCATCCTTGGCCATTTGAAACAATTAATGCCACATTCTGCGTAACTCCAGACATATAACCAAGCAAGCACGAATCCGAAGAACTTGGATGTCTGACAAAGTTCTGACACTTGAAATTACTCAAAGACCCTACCTGAAATCAAAATGAGAGTGCTACACAACCCGAGTCCACAAAAAGGGAACCACATCACAAAATGTTTCAAGAGAAGTTAAACGATAGCATTTGCAGCACTTGCAATCCTGGGCCACAGATCAGCACACTCCTTCCCAATTGGACCAGTAATAGCAGAGCCTAAAACATTGCAAGTGAAAGAATCATGAGTCTAGGAGGCAGCAAAAACGCAATCCTGACTTTCCAAAGATGGGATAATCATCCAAATCAGTTGGATATTTTGCATATTTATGATGGCAAGGGCATGCACGTTATTAATTATACTGAGTTTTACCTTTCATCTCTCCCTTGGGGTTCACAATAACACCAGCATTATCTGCAAGAGAATGAATTTATCATCAGTAATACATCTGGGGAGTCAAGAATGCATAATCAAACCAGTACACATGCAGAAGACAAAACAGGTTCCCCATAATAATTATTTAGACATTAAGGATAAATTCAGCTGTAAGAGTGTATTTACATGAATTATAAATCTAAGCAGCAAATTTCTATGGAAAAGCTAATTGTTGACAAAAAGAAACTGTAGAGCCCAGATGGAGCAGATGTGAGCATTAAAGGCAAACAACATCTGTAATGAAGAACACATTCACTTTTCCAGACTTGTAACTGTATTGACCACTGAGAAAAGGTGGATACCTGAATAATGTCTGGTTGAAGCTATATCAGCTTACAGTATATACCCATCAGAAGACAATGTTCTCCAACAATATGAAATCAGTCTTACACCCAATGCATTCTTTTGGACAATAATGAACTTCGAGAACATTAACAGGAAAGTAGTAACAGAAAATTTTTTTAACATCTGAGGTAGGAGAAAGGCTAGGCAGCTATAGCTGGCCATAAGACATGCAAAGAAACTGTGTGAAACAATTCTTCATAAAACATCAACTTACAAGCACAAAAGCATATCTATAGGAACACAATAGCAGACAATCACAAATGAGAAGAATCAAATCAGCCTGCACGAACAAGATTCAAAAGATAAACACACACACGTGCATATATATATATATATTTCTGGGACTAAAAGAGTTACCAACCTTCGAAGTACATGTAGATGCCATCCTTTCTGCGCCAGGGCTTGCGCTGCCTAACAATGACAGCAGGCATCACCTTCTTCCTGAGGTCGGGCTTCCCCTTCTTAACAGTGGCCATAACCATGTCGCCAACGCAAGCAGATGGCAGCCTGTTAAGGCGGCCCTTGATCCCCTTCACTGAGATGATGTACAGGTTCTTGGCCCCAGTGTTATCAGCACAGTTAACCGTCGCTGCCACCGGGAGACCCAGTGACATCCTGAACTTATTACCTGCTGTTCCTCCACGTCCTATGAGCGAAAAAATAAAATCAACATAAGAAAAGACTCAAAATTCAACCTATTCGATTAATGCAGATTCATTTAGATTACAACAGGATATCTCTAAATCTCTTCCGTTTCTAGCAGTTATCAAAATTCAGAAATACTTTTTCGTGTAATCAGATGATACTTCAGGTACTACTTTGCTTTGTCAATTGAAACAAATTTCGTCAGCGTGGCTATTACAGTAGATTCAAGATTCATGATCCAGAATTCTACTACGTTTATAATCAAATTAAATTTACTACAATCGGAATAGGTGCAAGATAAGTAAATTTTAAAGTAAATACACTATAAGCAGGAAAGATCCGGGCTTACTTCTACTATAAAAACAATGTTCACAATGGGAAAAATTAGCTCACACGACCATCACAGAAGGAGGATAGACGATAAGGAATCATATTTTCCAAAAAAAAAAAATAAGTAGTTACATCGATCTTGACTTTCAGAAGCAAACAAATAATGGATGAAGAAGGGGAAGAAGCTCCAAGTTATACAGAGAGAACACACCTCGCTTCGACATTTTCGACGGGCACCGGGAAACTCACGCTCGGACCGCGATTAGGGTTTTGGAAGCGGCTTATAAAGGAAGTGCGTGGCGTGTGGGGGGAGAAAACGGCAGCTAGGGTTTCTTTTTGTTAGCGAGTTGAGCGAAGTCTAGTTGATGAAATTTCTATGGAACCCAAATATTGTTATTAATTATAGATTAGTAACTCAACTCTATTGTTATCATTTCCAAACCCATGCTCTTTTCGAGTTAGGTCCTAGTCTAAGTTTTCTGTTATGGGCCGAGCCCATTACAGCCATCAAGCATTGGGCTTTTGGGCCTCTTTGTGAAGCTCCTCTCAGTTTCTCACCTTTAATTCCACTGCCAGAGAATCAATTGATAAAGATTGATTAGAATTTAATATATGAAATAGCATACATTGAGAAAGAATCAGTTAAATTTGATCATATCTTTATATAATGTATCAACAAAAAAAATAACAACGAAAATAAAGGAGGAAATAAACTCTATGGAGTAGTACTAATAGGCTAATTTTATAACTTTGCAAGATTGCATTTTGTAGTGGATTTATGGTATCCGAATATGGATTAATTAAGATTCATTGTGCGATCAACATCGAAATTGCTCTTGAGTGAAGTGGAATGGGTTATCTCACCTCCTTATTTCACACGAAAGTGGATGAAATCATTACTTCTATAGGCATTACTTTAATGTCCATGGTCGACATGTACGAGGAGTCATCATGACAAAGATGTACACAGACTTGTCCAAGGTGTAAAAGAGGGAAGGTTCAAAGAATGGAGTTTCCATGCAGAAATAGTAGAGGATTTTAGGGAACCGGGTCGTACAATCGAATCTAGGAATCCTGAGATTCCCTCTGACCGTTTGCCTGTTGAAGAATGAGCCGGCGACTCATAGGCAATGAGTTGGTTAAGGGAACCCACCGGAACCGTATCGAAAGTGAGTCTTTCATCGGGCAATTGTTATTGTTTATGGACCCGAACTTGGGTGATCTATCCACGACCAGGTCGAATGCGGAAATTTACGTGGATATGCATAGAAACATTATAATGTTCGTTCTTGTTACTAATAATAAATCCAACTTTGTAAACCATTGAGATGATTTTACCGAGATTATTCTGCTTCATGACTTCACGGGCTGACTCTGATGTGAATTTTAAGAATGAGGTCGCACAATTCGCCCATGGCAATCCGTGAAAATTAGTGATGTTTCGATATCAATGATAGGATTACAATGAACTGTAATCAGTCTAGTTTGGTGTATCGCATTTTTGGAGAGAACCTTGAGATCTTGGACCATCGATGCCTAAAGCGCATGCACCCACGAACCTTGATCGAGCAACGTATTCTCCTGGAGAATAAGTTCCGGCATCTTCTTTCGATTGTGTTTGCTCTTGAAGTACTAGCTAAGCTACTCATGCACCCACAACCTGCATTCACAAAGTGGAGGAGGCAAAATTAAGCCATTTCTTTCATGCCATATTTTGGTATGTAATTGAATCCGAACCGAATGCAACTCCAGCTCGGTTCCGTTTTGCAAGGATTTTCTCATTCCTGGTCAGACTCGTCTGAGACAATTAAAACCATGCTGGATTCTTGCTTCGTATCCAAGAAAAGTTCTGCATTATCTAGTTTAGAGACTTGCAGCCATAGGTATAATCATACCACGGGGTTCATTATCTCGCTCATCTTCTTCTTGGCCTCCCTTATTATGGAGTATCTGCAAGTTCAGGAACAAACATAAAACATTCAAATCTACCTCGGAAGCTCGACTAGTTGTATTATGAAGGCATGACATAAAGTTCACAATAACCTCGACAAGACTGTCCAAACGCTTCCTCATCCTTCTCTGTATGAATCCTCGAGTGCACTACACAAAGCGTCGACCTCAAGAAGTTGGTATCCAATAACACGAGAAGTTAATGCATGTTATAGAATTTGAGAACAATGTCATAGCATAGTCTGGCCTTTTCTGCTCTCGTACCTTTACGTGATATTTAACAAATGCATGGAAGTTCAGCAAACTCCATACTGTCATGTCCAGCTTCTTACCTTTGATATGACGCGAAGTAATATCTGCATCATGGGAAAATGCACCTTGCTAAGAGTATGTCAAACTCGATTCTCTCTCATTCCCTAGGTAATCTTCCTCTCTCTGCTAGTTCAAATATGTAGGAATGTGGCGGCATGGTTGAGCAAGCCAATCTTGCACTCTGTCCCTTACGGGTCAATGTCCAGTTCAGTTATAAAAACTTCAATGAGACAGACAACTGAATAACAAAGTGAGTGTGCACCAAATGAGACGAAACCGCAGTTGGTGCTCAGATCTTCAAGTGGTTCCCCTCTCAACTCGGGAGGAGGGATGGGTGACCACGTACATGGAGGTGCTTTAGCCCATGCTTCTGAACTTCCAACGTCCATCAGTTCCTAATACCCGAAAAGAAAAACTTCCAATTATCATTAATGTTCGTATACTAGAAGGAGTCACTTATAAGGCCTAAAGAACATAGAAATAGGTTTTAAATAGTCTTGCATACAACATAGACAAACCTGAAAGAAGGCGGTGGCTATAATCACGTCTGAGTCTTCTTTGAAACGCATAGGGAAAACCGCTGTCATCTTCTTTGGCTATTGATTTGACATGAGCAGATTTCATTTTCTTTAGACCATTTGTGCAGATGTGTGTTGGATTTAACTTCAGGATATTATCAATGACGTATTGAGAGTTCAGTTTTTGTTCACTTGATCCCAAGTACATCAACTTCGAAAAATAGTAGACCAAGTTACCTGCCTGATGACAAAGAAAGGCTCCCTCTGGTGATAGACAAGTTTGATTGGCTTGTACATCCCCTGAAGCTGTTCCTGAGAGCTAACATTGCAAAGCATCTCTTTCAGCTGACAGCTTAAAAGTACCGCTTGCACCGTGGAAATCTGTGTTATAATCTTTACAGATTCTGTAATATGAAAACGCAGAAATTTAAGATCTTCACTAGTAAACTCATCTTTGAGAGAATAGTTTTTTGTGTTTTAGAACCTTTGGGCCAAGAGGAAGTATTTTGGCTAGGGCAATCACTACAATTGACCCTGTGGTATTTATTCCATATGTGCCATTCGTGGAGGTTAGATGAGAGAAACATGGCCATCCTCAGGCCTAAGTTGATAAGAGTTTGAATACCGAACCTTTCCTAAGCGGGATCTTGGACAAGTTGAGTCTGAGAGTGAGCTGGTACCCATCTTTTGCTGGTTTAATGATCTCTAGAGCATCTGTGTGGATGTCCTTTATCATATGTACTGCATCGAATGAGAGTCTGTGGGAGCTTGAGAATTCCTCGGACAGCAGGGGAGTTGAGATTGATAGGTGGGTAACGAAAGGCTCGCAGACAGAAGACTACTCATTCATTGCATAAAAAAAAAAGAAAATTCAGTCTGAGAAAACTCGAACAAATTACTATCATGATGGAAGGTGCTACCTGGATGTGGTATTCTACTGCCCCAAATTCGTGTATGTGCTGATCAATCTCCATGGGCTTCCTAGCACTGGCATTTTCATAACAACAACAATCATCCGAGCAATACCGCAATGAGAATCAAAAACCAGAATTCAAGAAGTTTCAGGAGATGTCCTTGCAGAAGCTAAACAGTGGAAAACGACCTTCCCCATCGAACACATCATGAGATAACAGAGCTGCGTTCGTCTTACCGGTGGAGTTTGAGGAGCGTTTCCTTCAGTGCAGGTGAAGCTCTGTCGAAGCACGCCATTCCCAACTCTCAATCTCTCGCTTCTTCTCCCCCGTAGTACAAACTGGCAGTTGGGATGCTCAGAGTTTCTCCCTCTAGCAAAGTGGGAAAAATACTCTTGTACCCCTCTCTCTGTTTGGAAGTTTGGGTGGCAAGTTCAATGTTGCCATCATGTTTAGCTACCTTGAAAGCAATGTCTCACCATCTGTGTGCGCGCGCGAGAGATAGGTTCAGTGTCAGATCATGAACTTGTTTGCATTTCACTCAAAGTTGGTGATCAATACTTTCCTTTGATCTTTGGTGTGTAGTGCATATAAATACTTGGACGGATTGCAATCATGGGGGACCCACACGAGTTCTTACTCTCTCTTTGGATTACAAAGGATAACTTAGCGCCCGAATTGATTCGATCCAGTCCCTTCTTTTTTGGTATAAACTGCCGGTATCCAGTTGAATTTTGTCTAGATGACTAATCCGGATCGCCCCGGGTTGGCCCATTTAAGGGGTTAAGAGCTCCCCGCCGCAGGTGAGACTTGAACTCGAATCCCCCTATTGGAATGATGAGTGCCGAACCACTCTATCACGCCCACGGTGGGTTTCGATCCAGTCCCTTCACGCACGGTTGAATAGCTATTTTACCATAGTGCATTATGTCTCGGTGCTATTGACCCTTGTCTTCCTTGGATCGGGTCTTCATTTGACCCATCGTGGGTGGACCGGGTTGAACAGACCAGCCCAACCAACACGAGCTCCGCCAATCGGCGCCCTAAGCTCCGCGGCCCCTTCTTCCTCCTGCTATTCTGCCTAATTAGTGCTCTTTATTTGTCTTCCTTTCTGTTCTGGATGCTTTGTCGGTGGTTATGATTTCTCGGGCCGAATTTTTGTTCGGCATTGATTTGCAGTCGGTGGTAATTTTGGGATCGACGCCGTAATTTCTGCTATGTCGAAGTGCCTTTGGATCTTGTAATCTTTATTCTGCTGATGGCCTCGTGTCTGTTTTGATTCCTTAATTGGTTTTGCCAGACAATATCATCGGCAAGTCTAGAATTTGCAGCTTCTCTGGCAGTTCTTATGGGTTGTCCACGTTGCACAGAATTCAAATGAATGGTTTTCGTTCCCCTATTTGTTTGCCCGATGAATAGGAACAAAATAGGCCTGGTGATAAAACTGCAATTAGATGAGTTTCAGGGCTTCTTGATGGGATTAATATTCTGTAGTTTGTACATATGTATATATACGTATGTCCAGCCAGATCGTTAAACTGCCTGGCTTCTTTGGTTATATGTTGTCATGTTGACCTTTTTTTTTCTTGACTTACCAGTCGTATAACTGTTGTTGCAGATTACGGAATTCCTAAACCCTGTGATGATAAGCTCTCTCTGACTCAAAGTATATTGTTTGAAGTTCTGTCGTTTCTGCCGATTCATTATCCAGGTAACAAATCCAACAATATTATTTCTTGCTTGTTTATATCGTGGATGTGATATCTTTTCCCAAGATATGGTAAATCTGTTCTACTTTCTCTTGGCTTTAGCATCTATTTTGAGTTTCCCTTCCAGCTGAAACTATGCCTACCTTATAATGTTATTGCATCCTAGAGTTTTGCCCCTCCAGTGGTTCCAGCAAGCCAAAAAATCGATGTAATTCATTTTCCTGTCATAGACAAAATCGCTCACAACATACTAATCACTGAGTCTGGCCATGCTCCTGCCTTCTGTGCTAAACATTCACGGCTTAGCCTGAGAAATGCTTTTATATCTTGATTGCATATGAAAAAGATAGGGTGACTCAATATGACGTTCATAATAGTAAACTGCAGTTTGTCCTCCAAATTTTGTGTAATTTGGCTGTGCCACGGCCCACAACCTTCAGAAATATGCATGGTGCTCCTAACCTAAATGGAATACTAGCACGGTAACCCCTTGTACCAGAATGGGGAACTTTTCCCCCGGCTTAAAGGAAAAAGATGACAAGGTTTCTCCTCTGTCCTTCTATGTTCAGAGGACTGACTTTGGGTGTTCTTAGTTTTTCTTAGAATATTGTCGATGGTGTTACAATACAATTTAGAAATAATTGGAATCTGAAACAATTAGTCACCATTGATTCCTAACTCTAGCTTTTTCTATGTGACTAAGCCATGGTTTCAAAAGGGTCATCAAGTCTTACTGGGTGAATACATAGTACGACTCTTCTTGGTGCACAAAGGAGTAAATATCAATAGAATCTCCATTATACTTGAACATGGTGTCTATGCATTCACTCTATAACCGTTGGAGGTCCTTTTGCTTTAGTTCTTCTAATGAAAGAGGCTGAAGTTGAACTTAATGGTGATTCTCTAACATATTGTTTTCAGCCTTACCTTTTTGTATGATTAGACTCTATATGTCATAATAAAGCTAAAAAGTTTAGGTTCTGTTGCTAAGTTTGTAGGGGAAGTCTAGAAGATCCTAGTACTCTCCAAGAAAGTCTTGGCATCAGTTTTGGTTGCCAGGTTTGTTGAGCCGTTAGGAGTTAGTGTAGTAAAGGTTCTATTTTACAACAAAATCCAAATGTTGACCCTGTCTTTTGATGTCATTCCTAATTATTTTGAATCTAATTATTCTTAAATTGTAATATTCCCTCCACGTGATTTTCGAAGATACTAAAGAATGCCTGATTCGGAGGTCTGAGTGGAGTATAGGATTTTCCCAAACTTGATCATTTGGCTAGAGGCAGGCAGATGGGGAATAATTTCTGCAAATTGTTTTTTTTCAATTTTGCCCTTATGGCGGATAGGGAAGTTTTTGATTCTGGTATGTGGACACCTATCTTATTTTTAACTTCGTTTTGGGGGGACCATGCAAATTTGTAAAAGGTTGCAGCATAACCAAGCTAATGAAATTTGGTGCTAACTGCATTTTACTTCATTTATTAAATGTGGGATAAAACCACTATGAATGAAGTAGTGCACTCCTGTAGATTGCTTTTTCTATAAGTAGGCTAGACAATTTTTATTTGCTGGAGATCTTTATGTGTTTATATCAAGTGTCAAGAGCCAATAAGGCCCTGATCAATTAAATGAGTGTCCATGACATCTTTGGAGTATCAGGCAATGTAGGGGTGTCAAAGAGAAAGAGGCTGCTTGTTCAACGTACAAAGAGAAGTCCGTGTCTTTAAATAGGAAGAATTCTTTTGATTTTAATCAAGTTTATGAGCTGAAACATGATGAAGTTTATGAGGAATTCTATCTGCCTGTGAACTTTCATATGAGTTATTTGGATTTTTGTTGCAACAATCTAATCGTTGCTAAATTTTTTAGCTCAAAAAATGAACCAAAATATTCTTTTGAATCTACTGCATAAAACTGGATACAATAGAGGATTATATTGCATAAAAATGTTGGGCTTCCTCTGGTCAAGGCCATGAATCTGTACTTTTAAAAGTTTTTAGATAAATTAATATGTTGATTGGTTGAAAGTTAATTGGGTTGTTCGGTTTTTTAAATTATTGGGAAGGACTGCGGAGGTTTTCATAGGAAGGATAGAGAGCTCCCAGTTAGTTTATGGGACTGCGAGAATTACCCTGGTGGCATGGCACTGGGGGAAGACTGTGAGCTACCTCCCACTTTTGCCTCTAATTATGATAATCTGAACACTGATAAATGCAGGTTTCTTGTTTTATTTGCTTCACATTGAGTCCCTGGTTTGCCAATGTTATAACTAAATATTAGGAGAAACAGACCATCCTATAACTCCAGTGGTTTTCCATATGAGCTGTTGCTTCTGTCTTTAATTTGGATCATGCATGCTTAAGAAAGAGTAGTTTAATAATGGAATAAGTGAATAGGATCCCGAACTTTACAGTAGAATTTTGATCTTGCTGCCAAGCAAGCAAAGCATGAAGGTTGCATGGCTGAGGTGCTTGCCTCTCATTTGTTGTTGAAGAAGGTTTTCTCTTAATAGATGCTTATAGAGAATTAAACCATTTGATGCCCCTTTGCAGGCCTCATGGTTGGGGATGATTGTGCTTTAATCCCTCCTCGAGGCTTAGCTGGGAGAAGGTTTGGTGGGGATCATCTTCATCCATACTGTTCTCTTGATCTGTCTTGGCATTTGTTTTTGTGTGCGTGAGGATTGGATTAATTGGCATAGTTGGGCTTTATTTTTTGACTCATTTGGAGAATCTCATGCGAGGAATCTTCCTTCTTTTCATCCCTCCCAATGGTCCACTACTTGGCAATATTCCAGAGCAGGAGATGAGCCACCGTTCCCAGAAGATCTTGGCGCCTGGCACTTTGAGGAAGCGGAAGGAGAGGGAACCCATGCACCCTGGAATGGAAGTCACTGCTGCAACGAAGCCCTCAGGGCCAGCCGCACCAGCTGAAGCCGCAGCTGAGCCGGCCCTGGACAACCAGCTCCTAGCTGGCTACATGGCCTATGAGTTCCTAACAAGGGGAACGCTGCTCGGGCAGAGGCTCAACCATGATCGGACCGAGGCAGTTCATGTGAACCCGCCGGAGCCGGTGTCTAGGGCGGAAACCGAGCCGAGAGAGACAAAGGGGAGTGGCAGCTACGCCGAGCTAGCGTGCATCTTGAAGATGGAAGGGGTTCACATCCATGGGATCGTTAACCCCACGGAGCTTGCCCGGTGGATTCAAATGTAATGTGTGTGCCATGCTAATCTACCACTCCGCCATCCTTACGCACAGTGGGTTCAAATCCTTCTTTGCCATAGCATACTGGACCCCGACACTTACGGTGGTGACTTTCAGTGTCCGGCCGGAGCCATGTTAGCTGTAGGCTCTTGTGGGGACGGGACCCAACCTCTCCTGTGCTTGTGCTGTGTTTGCACCGATGCTTCCTATCTTTGTAATGGTTCTAACAAGAATCGAGATTAAAATCTACTGGGCTTCCGTATCCGTCGGAGCCTCCGTTGATGATGGTTGCATGCAAGGGATGTAATTTCTTCAACAATCTCCGTATGAGTTCTCGGGTCTGATAATCCGTGTAGAACCGACTGGAACCCGACATTTTCCCCTGACCTAAAACCAACTCATAATGGAAAGCCTTAAATACGACACCATTAGTTTCTGATGAATATGTCCACACGGACTCTTCGATTCCTGACCGTGTAAAGGCAATTGGGCCTGGCGATAGGCCCAATGGTAGCGTGGAAGTTTTCTGTCCTCAATTATTTCTGGTGTGTGTGTATGTATGTATGTATGTATAAAAGTAATTTCGCATGCAACGGCTGCATCATGTGACACATGTCATGAGTCGATAACTATTTAGTACGCTATAAAAATTGTTCTAGATATCCGGCGGACCATTATTTAACATAGAAGAGTTTTATCTCGAGATCGATGAGATAAGATCGCGTGATACATACGTAGCTCCAACAGGACCTCTATCATTCGATGTACATGGTTTGCATAAGTGACTTGTGACGCCTCTACTCTCATCACACCACCATTCATTAAATTAAAAAAAAAAAGGGGTCCAATCAATAATGGGATGCAGAGTCGGGGGAGGTGTATTACGTCACCGTGCAATGAATTATTTTGTTATTATTACTATTGCTAGTTATTTTTTTTTCTTTGGAGCCCATGATTGAGCTTGAATAATGCAAAAAAAAAGAAGAAGCGATTTCTGGGCCATAACAGTGTAAAGCACTAAGAATGAGTGAATCAGAGCTTTTAAGAGGCTAAAGGTTCTCAAGAAGGAAGGAAAAAAAAAAAAGCTGTCCACTTGTATAGACAATAATTACACGTAGTTGTCCTAAAATATGTCAACCTAATAATACACCAACGTGTCAAATAGATTTATTATTAGTGCACTGTCTCGACACCTCTTCCTCTCCAAACACAGTACAGACAGAGAGAATCATTGTTGGAATAGCTCTTACTCCTCAACTAGCAGATTGAGCTCGCACCTGGACCGATTGTGATCATTTGAGAATAGAGTCTTCAAATTCAGAGCAAGTGGAAATCCTTCGGATACATACAACTCTACTTCAGTTTCATTGTGTGTGCTCACAAAGCTTCACTGTAATTGCACGTTCAGGGTGATCTTAATTAATATTGCCAGAGGCTCGAACCAGACAACCCTAACATATTTATATACATGGGTATTGATGAGAGGATGATGTATATTCCCACTATAAGCAAGCAAGCAAGCAAGCAACCTTAGCACTCGCCTCGACCATGATGCACCAACAGCACTACCCCTATTATATTTTTCTATGCCATATTGATTATTCCTCTTGCTCCACCTGAACCGATCGTCTAAAGCATATGTACAAGGCCTCCACACACGTATTCTCTGGGCACTGATAAGAAGACTATGTGACATGTGATGTATGAATTTCCACTTGCTCCACTAGTCTCTCTCCGGTCAACTTGCCCTTTTAAAGTCCCATCAGTCTCTTCTCCGAAAAAAATTCCAACTGATTTCAAATGGGAAACCAATAAGAGTTTTGGGATGTATAAAATTTCATCTTGGAAACTCTTAGGTCATGCATGGAAGGGAGAAATGAAATGTGTGAGTTTCATAAGGTAAGATCAAAAAGTACATATTAGAGAAAGTTGGTAATTTCTAAGCTCATGTTGAAAATATATTAAGGTGATGGGGACGAGTTTCCTTTATATATATATATATATAATGGAAAATCCATTTTATTAATATGAAAAAATATTTTCAATTTATAACATCTGGACGAGAATATTCTATAAACTCATAGATACGGGCAAGATTGCTTGCAATCATTCACGTGTGAATAGTCTCATTTTATCTCATTCCATTTGATCCAAGTTTACCCTATCTAATTGACCTAATAATATCAACTACTTATGAGTATAGTTTTTAAAACCGACTAGATAAGACATGAATTCATGGGTTAAATTATGAGCTCTACAGATCGAATTGCATATTTAATAAATAATAATATATAATTAATAATTATAAGATAAATTACCTGAATACAAATGTACAATTCTAAGGTTTAAAATATAAATTTAAGTTTATAAAATATCTATCATAATATCTCAATTCAATAAAAATACATAAATTTAGGTTTATAATAAAAAAATAAAATGTAATATCATTATTTGTTAGACTGTTAGTTTAGTTGGGTTAGCAGCTGAATCAGGAACCGGCCGATTTAGATAAATTTAATCGGATTTAAAATGTATTTGGATTAATTAAATAAACCGGACTGAATGACTGTTAATTACCAATCGAACTGATTTAGCTGACTAACCCAGTCTGGTTTTGAAAATTATGCTCATGGGACTTATCAAGCGAAGAAATGAAGCCGACCAGTGTCTCCCAATATTCTCGAATTGTCCTTTTTGTTCAGAAGGAGACAAGTGGGAGGATTTAAAAAGAAAGAAAGAAAGAAAGAAAGAAAGAAAGAAGGGGCCGGTGGCCTTGAATTACACAGAACATGTGGTCGGGACTGACTTACCATGCACGTCTCCGTAATACGTGGACAAGTTGACTGGAATAATGGTGGAGGAGCACCCTCCTCCATATGCTCCTCTTTCACGTACACTTCGACAGTCAATCCTGCTTCCACGGAAGAAGATGAAAAGATCGATGGTCCAGAGAGTAGCCGAGGGCTACATCATAGGTCCCTGTCACCTGGGAAGAAGGACTCTGTATGAGCAGTCTCCCGCACCATATTCGAGTCCATCATGTCACGAGAATACAAAGATTGTGCGCAGTTGCGTAACGCAGTGCGTTGGTACGTGCAGGGCAGGGCGGCCCCGAATCGGGATACTAGGTGATGAGGCGGCCACTCGGAAAGAGAGAAGATAAGGAATATTAGAGAGCGATTGTGTGTTACAGGTGATGACACACCGTCGCCTCAAACCGATCGAGCCATATCGAAGGGGAATGCTGCAGAAAGATGGTCAACGACATCAAAATGTGCATGCCCTCTTTACATTATTCCACTGACAACAATAGCCAGGAAGCCACTCCGACCGGCTCTTCTCTAAACACTCGAATCAAGTCCATTTTCGAATCTTATGTTCACCGATTTTATTACTATATATTCGCCGAGTCAGCTTTAATTCTCGACGACTTCTGTCCCTGCGTCCAAAGTTACATACGTACGCGTATGCATCGTGTGAAGTTAAAAATACTTAATATGCATCATTTTCTTGTCATCCATCTCTTCTTGAGCACGCACTACCTACTAGCTGCAAAGTGAGCCACTAACAGCACGCATATTTGTGACCATATATATGTGTGTGCGCACGCGCTCCATAGTCCACGCATCGATCCCTAAAGTGAACGAATAATTGAGTACGTATTCTTTCTTGATTCCTAACTACCAGTCCTTTCCTTTCCTCGTCTTCTACACTTTATCTCTAGACATAGATATATCGAGATAAACCTCCAAAAGGCAAGACGTTTGTAATAATTCGGAAGGCAATATGAGATTCCTCCGAGAGAAGTTAGGGTTTAAGTATTGCAGGTTAATGGAGCATCCACGTATTCATACAATTTTTTTTTTTAATACAAGGACTACTTACTGCGTCTAGAAGTGAGTAGAAGATGGGAAAGAGGCGTGGAGCACTAGGAACCCACCAACCGCGAGGAGTTAACCCGAGATCTCTAGATTCTGAAATTCATCATGGGGTATGCATGCTTACTGATCTACCGAGACGTTCATTTGATCACTTCGTGTCCTTTCTATCACGGTACGCAGTATATATACACGTGTTTGTTTGTTTTTAATCTTTGGCGATTGTGTAGAAATTGAAGGGAGGAGCCCACTTCTATGGCGTTGCACTTTAATTGTCTTTGGGTTGTCCTTTCATTTTTTGGGTCAGGTAATGTGTTGAACGACTATATTTAGCAACCAACTTTTCGTACGTTTTAATTTTGTTGTCCGGGGGGGGGAGAAGTGAATGTGGTGGCAAAATAAGTTATAAATATAAATCGGTTAAGATAATGTGATGTTTTAATTTTTTTATAAAAAAAATACGGTTTACTTATTAATGCCAGACATCTTGTGGAGCGAGGAGTCCAATCCAAGACTCTCCAAAACATCGAAAAGGGAGAAAAAAAAAACAAGGAAAGGAAAAAACCTTAAAGCGCCTTGACCAGCTTGTCAGTGTATTTTCTTGTTCAATTGATAGATAGATTATTTAAGCGTATTTGTGAGAACCCTAAAATTATCATCTGACCACCCTCGGATCCCAAATTGATTAAATAGTTTAAAAATACCTGACCCATTAAAGTATACTTTTTTTTACTTACCATTATTCCTGAATATAAATATATGAGGGCAGTTAACCAACGTTTCTTTTTATTGGGTTTTTTTTGTTTTTATATTAAACAGTCATGGTTTTGTGGGGGTAGGAGCCTAGCTTATACATTGGATAATGACATTAAGGTTGAGGGTTAATTACACATGGTACAATGAATATTGGAAAAGAAATAAATCGGTACAAAAAGAATTTGCCGTGCTTTGTCAGTACAAAAACTTTTTAAGTTGCCCTGTGTTGATACAAATCGTAAAATTCTGTTAACGACGTCACAAATGACTGATATGGCACCAAATTGAAGGAAAAAAAAAACAATCACGTGTGGGTCACGTGATGCTAGTAACATGTCCCAAAAAAAAAATGCTCAAGAGAACTGCACGTGAGCAATCTGGGGTTTTATACGAGGAGGCCGTCGACGCCGCAGATCGTGTCGGCGGGATGGTTTTGGCCAACATGGCGGCTATAATGGGGGAAGAGCTGGTGAAGGATGATGTGTCCACGTCAGCAATCAATATCCACATCACAGTCCACTCCAGTATTTTCTTACGGTGCCATCGTGCCGTTAGCAAGAATTTCATATTTTATATTAAATACTTTTTCGTACCATATGCATAATTTACCCTTCATGTTGATAACGAATTTTCTAAAGATTAGTTGACGGAGAAAGTTTATACAGAATAAAAGAGTAATTTTAATTACATACATAGAAGTATGAAAAATTGTACGGAGAATGGATTAATCTTGTGAAATTAGTCGATTTATGAGCTCATACAAATGAACAAAAAGTAGCTATGCAGTATTGTGTAACTTCTTGAATAATTGCCAACAGGTGTGAAAGATTACACTCATTTGATGAATACGTGATTTATTATGGCAGCTCTTCAAAAGCTGAATTCAAAAGACCGGGAAAGGGGGAAGAAGATTGACCGGAAGTGGGAAGAATTACGGTCATCCTGAACGGACCACGGTGGTAAGGGGAGCGACCAGGTGGGAGCCAGTTGGCCATGGAGGGATTTTAGTGATACTTTCGTATGTAGGTGAGTCTTGCATATACAAACGTATAAAAGTGTGAGAAATATCCTTTGGGGACTATGAGAGTGACAGGGAAATTGGATGTCTTTCGATTTTTTCGGGGAATTCATGCTGAAAGTTTCTCTGCGACAATAGAACTTCTGGTTGAAAGGATGAAGGAATTAAGCGATCGTTATCGTTGATTTAGGCGTAATGAAGGAATCCAGTGTACGTATATGCATATAATCTTCCAAAGAGGTGAGCCCCATGGTGTGAGTCCTATAATGGCTGCATTATAAACTTCATAAATAGTTCTATACACAAGGGCGACCATGACAAACCCTAGAGCCAATGACCTTCGAAATACGTGACTTGTGTGAGGTAACATACTTTTTCTTTTCGGAGATTATCAAAATTGAGGTTTGACAAGCCGAAGGACCTTTGATTGGGTGCCGGCAAGCATGCGCATGCAACAAAAAGGTTTCTTAAACGTTTTGTTTTTCTTCCATAGCTAGGAGCCCGCCCTGGCTGTGTATAGAAAAGCTTTTTGTTGGGTAAGCTAATCGATAAAGTTTGAAGCTGCCAAATCTCCTCGGCCAGAAAGATGAAAAAGCCGAACTAAAAGCCAGATAAATTGGAGTCTCATCACCCGACGAACCAGTTGATGTCTACTCGCATAATTCAAAGTGCCCCAATTCCTTTTAAGCAATAAATTTGTCATCATGAGGTATCACATGTACCAGTTTATATCGAAATTAATTCCTAGACAGATGTCTGTTTAGCCCGTACATCTTTGCTGGACTGCAATCCACGGATACGCGGAGCACTATTTACCAATTGTAAAACCACACCTCATAGTTTATCATGGCCTGTCTTTGGATGAGGGAATTGAACAGGAGATGGAGAATTGCCTAATTAGCTCTACAAGATCGTGCATGCTGAGATTGTTCATTTTTGGTTTCCCAGTTGAGTACTTATGTCGAACACTGACACAACCCAGCCTGTCTTATAAAGGTTTCTCTCGTAAAATCTCTGCATGCAATTTGAAGTCTAGATGGCCACGTTTCCTCTTTATAAATAGACGAATGATTAAATATTAATCAGTCATGTCTTATAAGGATGCATTTGAGAAATTACTTATGGAGACGGATTTGGATTTCGAGAAATGAAAATGATCTATATATGGGTCATATCGACCTCCTCTGACCACGTCCAATTAACTAGTGGATTTGCTTACACACGCACGCACACACTTTCATTGCAAAGATCGAATAATACAATTTCCTGCTTCCACAAGGGCACGTCTAATTGCAGCGGGGTATACCCCCCCTGTTCTTGAGGTGATCACGGATGACTAGATCGGCGGCCGAAAAGGATATTTCGTGTCTGACGACCTGGGTCGCTTGTAAGCCGTATATATGATCTGCTAGATCTGTGTAGCCATGCCAGAACACTTGAATAAGGCTTACTGCAGCTGCAGGTGATAACAACAGATAAGGAGAAAGCCGCAAGGGCTCTCCGGGGCTTAGTACTTCTTTATGAACTCTGTAATTGATCTGAGAATATAATTATATCGTCCGAAAATTCTGTCTTCTATCCTCAGAGAAGGGAACTATCATCAGTTGATGTGTTTTGGTTGACGACGCTCGATCGAAATATTCACATCTTGTTTCACTAAAAAAGGGGAAAATTGCAAAAAGAAAATAAAAGGCAGATGTTTGTGTGTGTGTGTGTGTATATTCATAGTTGTTTTGCTGAGTAAGCCCACTTAATCAAATTAAGCAGCGTTTGACCGATACATCTGCTGGTTCTGGGGTATAAAATCGATTATCACAACTATTATTATTATTATTATTGAACGGAAACTCGATAACATATTTTTCAGTACTACTTAACATACGATGAGAAAAAAAAGTTAGTGAGTAATTCTGAGATTTTTCTATCATATGATTACTTATGGGGACGGATTCCGAACTTTAATTCAAATGGGTGAAATTTAATATAAGAGTATGTGATCTAATGGAATTGGTAAAATTGAAATAACTTAGAAAAAAGAGATAAATTTAAGAAAAATTTATATGATATTTCATTTGTTTTCTCAAGTTGATGGGAAGGCCCCTAAATCGATCCCTGATTACTTCTTTATGACGGGTTAGTCACCCATAGTTTTTAAAATCTAGCCGGCAAGTCAGTTCGATTGAGAATCGACCATTCATTCAATTTGATTTTTAAAATTAACTCAATTACATTGTAAATATGGTCAACTTCGATTGAACTGACCGGTTCCTAATCGGATCAGCGAACTTAATTGAACATATGAAAAAATTGATCGACTTAAAATTAAAAAAAAATAATAATATGTTATAATATACTTATTTTATTTTAATATATTTATATTTATATTAAACTTGAGGTTAATATGAAAGTTACGTTAAGAATTTTTTGTTATCAATCAATGTCAATTTATTGATAATATTATTTATTAAATATACGGTTTGGCTTATGAACCTATATCTTGATCGGTTCCTGATCCGATTCGGTTTTAAAAACTATGCAATCATCACAAAAAAAGTCTGGTCTATTGATTTACCTCCGTAATTATTATTTTATGCAATTTCATTGCAAATTCCCATAGAAGTGGAACTGACCTAAAATGCCTAATAATAATAAAAGCTGCGTTGAAAGACTCTTAAGGCTTAATATAACAAAGTGTTTTTTTATAATATAAAACTAAGTAGAAATCCAAGTCACAGTTCTGACTAGGGCGGCAACGCATTGCCTAGTTGTCAAGCACTACAGTGCCGTACCGACCGACTCGCGTATGGTGATCACCTTTAATTAATTAATTAATTAAAATGTCATATATCTATCATTAATATTAGTGTATATAATTCAGTAAATATTTGATCCTCATCGAAAAATTAGCAACTAATTAATCTATTAATGAAGTCATTAGTGTGCGATGCGATAGATAGTGTACGGAGACATTTTTCCTTAGGGTCTATTCATTAATATTGCTATGTATTACGGACAATTGATATATATATATATATATATGTATGTATTAACTTACCCCATTAATTAATCGCCTTTTCCTACTCGATACAACACAAAACTCACATGATTTATTAGGCACAAGCGAATTAAAGAACGCGTAATTTGGTCGAATGAAATCTTCACCTTTTCCCTACACTACCCCAACGCTGTGTCCTGCTTAGTGTCCCGTGCTGCCTTTAGATAGTGGATTACATTCACCAAAACACAACGATCGAAGTGCATTAACCCCAGAAAGGACTCTCATTCGATCATAATTAAAATATAATTTCCAGTAAAGTCTACCTGAAAAAAGTTGAAAGAAAATGAGGACCACCACACTGGGTATAATGGGAATGATATTGAATTAGACCATTATTTATAAAGAAATGTGAATATATATATATGTGTGTGTGTGAATAGGTTAAACACGGAGAGGATGCTTATCCCTTAATTCTTCGCTTTAGGGTTTGTTATAATGAATCCAAATGGAAAGATGAACTCGAAAAGCGCTCATCTTAGTCTCTTGGTGCAGCGCTAGCTGACCCTTAATTAATTTCCACATGATGGTTGACACGAATGAGATTTATCGCGTGTGATGATTTACTTAGAAAATATGTTGATTTTGACAGCATTTTGCTTAGAAAATAATACATATATTTTGCCGGATCGTTTCTATCCCAATCCTTGTGTCTCCCGACAAATGATAGGACAGGAGCTGAGAATCAATATTAAGTTCATTCATCATTCATGGGCTCTTGAAATTCACAGCTACATCCCATATCTATAGATTTTTCATTAATGCAGTTTGAATCGTGAAGCTAACCAAACCGTCGACATGTATGGATCGATCGCTCGCACTTGCAGATGACATGATTCGACGGTGGCTGGTCGACATCTATTGCCTATGTGAAAGGGTCGCCTCCTCCAACATCCATGAACTACAGCTAGCTACTATCTCAGCATGGTTATTTTCTTTCAAATATTACACAAACTTTATGGAATTTTATCATTTATTTTGTCGAGTATTACCGATTTTTATCTCTTTTTTTTTGGTGGGGGTTTTGTAAATGAAACCAATAAATTATTTATTTTCAGAATAATTTTTTTCGAGGCCTCAATCTAGACACACGCACACACACACAAAAGAAGGGTTTTTTTGGGATAAAAAGGGCCATTAGTTCTCCCACTAAATGAGTGGAGGGAGATGGCCTACGTCACCCACTATTAAGAGAGAAACAAAACTCTGTGTCTGTGAATCGAACAATTTGGCTCCTCACAAACTACTCATTTTTAGTATATAATACTCCAAGCATACATCCCACTATATATATATATATATATATAACCTCCACGTCTCAGTCGTCCCAAACACTGTCGGAAACAACTCCTCAACAGTAGAAGTACATATTTAGAAGGAAGTCGAGGATAGCTGCATTCTTTAAATTTTGAAAAAAAAAAATTTCTTAAATTAATTTTACTATCTAACGTTTTGTAGTGCAAGTATCGTTTCCTTAAACTCAATTTTTAGATCCAATTCTGGACAGTACGTACGTCACTTGACACCAATTGAGCTAGCACAACTTGTATCAACAGTCGGGGGTGCGGATCAGCAGTTGGGTTAGTAGTTAGTGCATACCATAGTACAATTTCTTTCGATGAGGATTAAAATGTGGAATCCAATCAAGGGAATAAGGATAGGTAATTACTCTTTCATTTTATCTTAATTTTAAAAATACGAAAGTATGCAAATAATTAAAATATATATATAGGTAATGAGTTTATCTTTAGATTTGATTGATTTATGAACTGCAAATAATGTAATTAGTTAAAAAATTGGATCAAATATTTATATACCATGTCATTATATCTGATAAAATTGAAACGACACAAAAAAAAAATAAACTGTAGATTCGCTTTGAAATATAATAGGTTTACTAGATGCTCCTATACGTGTGTGCCTATAGACATGAACCTAAACATATATTGCACACAATTCCACATATGTATATATATATATATATATACATGAATATTGGATATACATACAGGAGGTGATTCCTTTTCAATGGTCGGCAAGCACATATACGTGCAAAAACGTGGATTCTAGTGCAGAATCTAGACACGTGAGAGTGTGGAGTGAACTGTGCGTGCATTGAAAGAGGTGATGGTGCCATGTCAAACTCAAACCATCGAGTGCGATTTACGGATCTCTTCTCCTTAATTTAGTGCAAATAATGACATTAATAACCATCATTAATCCTCAATTATATATTCATATATCTTTCTTTTTTCTTTTGCCGATTAAGACGAGGGATCATGTATAACCATCATCCCTCAATCCTCCCTACCCACCAGCTTCTATTGAAGTACTTATCTAAGTAAAAGCTATTGGTTAAGGAATTGCTCGACGAACTCCACCCATCGATTAATCCTCAGTTAAAGATAAAGATATTTTGAACTCATCTTAGTAACCACACTTCTTATTAATGTCTTTTGCTCATCATTTTTTCACCTTATTTCCTATTTATCTCGCGGAACTTTTTTGTAATGCTAAAAAAGTGTTACAAGATATGAATGTTGAAGTAATACCAATAAGAAAAAGAAAGTGTTTATTGCTCAAACTTCAACTTATATATATAAATAAATAAATATATATATGTTGTGTTATCATGGCGGAGATTTTGATTTGTTTGCCCTTTTTTTCCCATTCTTTTTTTCTTGTCCTTATGGGAAAATGATGAATAGCTAAATATGGAGTTTGCATGATTCGAGACCCTATTGGGTTATTTTTGGGCTAATAGATTATTATTATTCTTCTTCTTTTTAGATGGGAATATTCTCCGAATATCTTGCCTCTAATTAACAAGGCACGGATCATCCTCCTGGATCTCCACTAATGACTCGTGTCTAAATAAATAAAAATTCGAGGATAATATTAGCTTTGAGAATACGTGTATATATATATATATATACACACCTCTTCATATTATACACTAATGCGAAAGAATGACATGCATGCATCCAATTTGCAGATGCTATAGCAACCTCTAATCAGCTATGACGTATATATACAATGGCCACTTCGAAAAGAATAAAATCAACAATGATCTCTTGCCCAGTGGATATACGAAATCTGCGAGTGCGTTGAGGTGCGCCGACAAAATTGCACCGGAATCAAATTGAGATTAAAAAAAAAAAAGTGCAATCGCAACGTTGAAGAAGGAGCATAAACAATTCTCTCTCTTTTTTTGCCGCCTGCAAATAGCAGAAACATAATTTTGCCCCCAAATTTGACACTCGGTGACGTAAATTTGCATTCTTTTTAACGGCAAATCTGGGGGAAGAGAAAAGGAAGACGAGCTGCAGACTGGTCCAGCTGGATCCTGGGCAGATGCGATGCCGCCACCGCATCGAGGTGTGGCTGCGCTGAAGAGGAGTGTTGTGGCGGACGGGAGAATCGAGCCGTGCCGCTAATTAATGAGTCGAAGAAGAGATATATATATATTATCTCGATTTGATTATGCTATGAGCTGAATACGGTTCTGGTTCGGAAGGCAGACTTATTCGGCTGGGAGATGTGATGACCGGAGAGCTGATGGTTCCACCAAATCCCAAGTGCTGCGGGCAGACCTACAAGACAAGCTCAAACCGAGCACGGTTACCCAGCAAGGCCCCCGATGATTAAGTTAGCAAGTAGAATGGGGAGGATTACGAATGAACTGTTGGGGTCCCTTTTGAGTATCCAAGTGGGGTTTACCTTCTTTTTTCGTGGTGTGGAGTAATTACAAGGACTGTACTGAAGGTGGACGTGTCATGCCGACTGAGCGAGGAAGCACCGGTCAGCTCGCTACTGGCTGAGATGCGGTCGTTCGATGAAGGGTGCATGGGAATATCAGTCGGAGGGTAGTAGGGTGGGGCCACCCGACCAAGTGCTGCATGGCGGTCTGACTAGTTAGGACAGAACGTGATTTGCCAACTCAGTGAGACCGTGCTGTCCGATCGAACTGTGCAGGGCCAGCCAGGTGGTTCAACCGGTTGAAGGTGGCTTCCTTGTCGGATTCATGAGTTAAGATGAAGTATTACGTAATTTTGTAAATACATAAGTTTGTTATTAGGAATTGGGTTCAGTGTAGGGTTTTATTACGTAAAATTTCCTATCGTGCAAACCTCTGGCCCCTTATTCTAGATCAAGAATATCAGGCAAGAAAACGGTATATTTGCATCAAATTCATCTCTCTCTTATCGATTCAATACAATTTACTTTCACTTTATGTCAATAAATGGTATGTAATCATAAATATTAATTTAGGAGAAAATATATAAAATTAGGTTGAAATTCAATTTTCACTCCAATCAATTCTTGTTAGGTATTAAAAGCAACTCGGGGAAGCGTGCTTAAAGCCGCAAAACTTTTCCTGGGATCTTTCAAATTCAACCCAAAAAAATAAAAAAAAAATAAAAGAGAGAGTAAATATTGGATGAGTGGGAGATAAACACATTTTATTTATTATAATTAGACAAGACCCATAATTCTCGGATTTCTTTTTTTTTTTTTGCGCTCTCAATTGACAAAGCATGAGGACTAGGTGGTCGGCTTTGTAGTTTTTTTCTTTTTTCTTTTTTTTCCTTCCAATGGAAAAAGGAACCCACTCATTCACAACTAAATCAAAAAAGAAAAGAAGAAGAAGAAGAAGAAGAAGTAGCAAAAGTAGAGTTCCATTAGCAAAGAAGAAATCTCACATTTGTCTTATAAAAAGGAGAAAAAGGGGAGAGAGAGATATATAAAGATACGATGCAAAATTATTAGAAGTGTTAAATATGAATTGATTAAGGTAATTTTATGGACGGTATTCTTTAAGAGATAAATTTTGTTGAGTTTAATAAAATTGATCATTTGAAATTTAATCTTTTGGTAGGCTGACTTTCCTTAAATTTTATATAATAATATGTGCACACCGAAAGAGAAGAACTGGAAGTGTTAAACGCCAAAGATATCTCTTATTTAAAGCAACCCTAATTGATTGTTACTTACTTATATCAGCACTAGATGAGTCAAATCTCAACTTACATCCACGCCTTAATATGAGAGTGAAATCTAGCAGAAGCTAATGGGATTAAGGGGGAAAAAGTGGGGGGGAAAAGAGGGCGACCCATTTTTCTTCTTTCCCTCCCCACAAGACTCTTGCCTCTCGGCTGGTGTGTATATAAACATCCCGGCCCTCTATCTCTCTCTTGCTAGATCTGTTCGCATTTCTCCCCCTTTACATCCCACTTAGAACCCCACAAATTAAGAGATACATACAGAGAAGAAAAAAGCGGAAGAAATGGTGAAGTTCTCTAAGGAGCTTGAAGCTCAGCTTATTCCTGAGTGGAAGGGCGCCTTTGTCAACTACAGGCAGCTCAAGAAGCACATCAAGAGGATAAAGCTCTCGAGGAGGCCGAAGCAGTCCCAGGACCTGAGCGGCGACTTCTTCGGCAGGTCCATCTTCGACTCGGTCGGCTCCCTCGTGAGAAGGATCGCCGGTGGGCCTGTTGGAAGCAGCATTAACCTGCCAGACAGCATCGCTCAGGTAAGGAAACTCCACATGTTTACGGATAACACGAGCCATTAGACATAAAGCCGCAAGCGTTGTTGATGCAAGCCAAAGAATAGTCTGGCCACCTGCGTGATGGATTTGTCCCTACTGTGTGTCTCATTTCACATGCGCATATATCATAATTTTGCAGCAGACTTATTACGTACTTATCGGGTATTAATTAGTTTACCAGGTCGAACTTTTATCGATCTAACTGGCCGTGCCTCTGTAATTTGTTCTTATAAGAGCTGCAGAAATATTGCTAAATAGAGCACGTCTGATTGGTGAGTCTCATGAGGTCGTTTAATTTTCATGGCGTACCTGAGTTGCGGCTTTGCCTCTGCAGTAGGGATGTTGCTTGCTGATCTCTTTAACAATCTGAAACTGGAAATTCCCCGTTCTCGGGCTTACAGCTCGTCAGCACTTTCGTCTTCATCTAGTTGATGTGCTCAAATATCTAAGCTCTTAAATATTTTGTCACTCAGTCGTCAGGTTGAATGCGATTACGCCTTTCTGCATGTTCAGTACGTATGCATGCATAGAAGTCGCAAGTGACTGTTGAATTGATGGTGCATGGTAGACTCAATAGTAATTCATACCTCAAGTCGAGTATGGAATATTAGTCAGGGTCGATAGGTTGCCGACCACAAGGCGTTGCTAACCCGGAAAAGAAAACAAAAATCTGGGGAAAATGGGTTCTGAAATCGCGATTAGTTTAAGGAGTCACTTGGGGAAAAGCCTGGCTGGAAAGGTAAACAGGAAACGGCTGTAGCGCACTATAACCCGCGGAAGTCAATTTCACGAATGTATCGTGGGAGAATTGTTCATCGTGCAGTCGAAGGGCAGAAGAAAAGGTGAAAACGGAAACATCGTGCGAGGGAGGATACATTACAGAAAACACAGGAACCGAACTATGAGGAACATCTAATTTCCTCAATCTATAGCATATGCATGAAAAGCACAGCCTGTTTCCCAGGAAAACGAGAGAAAAGAGGGCAAAAGAGAGAGCGGGAAATCCACGAGAACATGTTCCATGATAGGGTTTTCGGTTTCTGTGATGGCTGCAGGTGAATGCTAGGGCAACTCTGGAGGACGAAGTAGAGGAACAAGGAGAAGACGAAATGTACGAAAACGAGCTCGTTCAGCTCTTCTCCGAGGAAGATGAGGTATATGATCTATCGATAATCCGCAAAACATGTGCAAGCTTATGCATCTACTATTTATATGGGTCATTTCGACAGATTGAAATCTTTTCTTGTCAAGGACGCAAAACTAAAAGAAAGATGAAATGATGGATTCATCTGTAATTTCATGTTTAGTATCTTATTAAGTACTGTAGAAAGCATAATTAAAATCCATGATACGGAGGATTTCACCATTAACAAGATCTTAGAGTGGTTAGGGTTGATCATCAAGCTTATGAATATATAATATAGCGCATACCAAAACGTACTCTTATAATTTGGATTAATCCAAATCTACGTGTATATATATATATATATATATATTAAACGGATGATATTGGAGAATGAGAAGAGGGTGAAACTGCGGCAACACCAGTGTTCGTATGATGTGCTGAACATCGGTTGATGGTGGATTTCTGTGGCCTCGGCCAGTTTCTGAGCCATTTCCAGGTTATGGCTCGAAATCATCATGTGTTAAGTCCACTGGTATAGAGTCGAGGTGGATTCCTAAGTACCAAATCATCATTTGTTGGGGAACTTTGTCTGAAACGTTAGCTTCTTCAAGATGAAATCTTGTTTTCTAGGTGAAGGCGTTCTTCGGCTCGCTGGATGAAGAACTGAGAAAGGTGAACGGGTTCCACAAGCAGAGGGAGGGCGAGTTCCTCGAGAGGGGAGACGCCCTCAACAAGCAGCTCCAGATCTTGCTCGATCTCAAGCAAATCCTCATCGACCGGCGCAAGAAGAGCTCGTCGTTCGGCTCCTCCCGAGGTTTCCCGAGCCCATGGTCGCCTTCCTCTCGGAACTCCGATTACTCGGCCTCAGGTGATCAGTGGTTTCTTATTTGTGTATAACGTTTAGAATAATATGAATTTTTTTTTTAGTATAAACCGCTAGTATCTAGTTGAATTTTGTCAAGTTAACTAATTCGAATTGCCCCGAATCGGCTCATTTAAGGGGTTAAGAGCTTCCCGCCGCAGGTAGGACTCAAATTCTCTCATTGAGATGATGAGTGTCGAACCACTCGACCACGCCCACGCTTGGTAGATATTCATATTAATAAAATATTTAATTTATTATTTTTAATTTTAAATAACACTATAATAATTTGTCGGGAAAAAAGCAAAATGATATTAAAATAGAAAGTTGAAGAAGAGAGTGTACTCAACCTGTTCGATGAAATGACGCTAAGAAGTAAGCGCCTCTATTCTGTTCGGCAGACACGCCAGTGGAGTGCGATGGTACGCCGACGGCGGCCTCGGAGACGGAGGATGTTATTGCTGCCCTGGAAAGGAATGGGGTGAGCTTCGTGGCTGCGGCGGCAAGGTCCAAGGCTAAGGCTGGCAGCAACAACGGGAAGCCGAGAACCGCGATGAGGATCGAGATGCCGGCCACGACACCCACTCGCACCGCCGCCGCCGCCACGACACCCACTCGCACCGCCGCCGCCGCCACATCCGTGCTGTGGGAGGACCTGGTGAACAATCCGAAGAAGGATGGCCCCACCGACTTCGTCAACAGGAAGAAGATACAATATGCGGAGAAGAAGATCAGAGGAGCCTTCGTTGAGCTCTACAAAGGCCTTGGACTTCTCAAGACTTACAGGTCCTTATCATTGCTCTGTAATTGATTCCATGGTAATAGTTAATCGAATTCATATACATCAGCAGCTACTGTATATCAGAGCTCTGAAACTTTTTCTTATTCACATGAGATACTGGTTTTGTTATTTTTGTCTGCTACTTTTGACAGCTCATTGAATATGACGGCTTTCACCAAGATACTCAAGAAATTTGACAAGGTGAGACGATGAAACTGCTCGTCAATTTGCTTTAGATGGTTTAGTTTAACTGTGGAGAAGGAATCCAATCTTCTACTTTCATTTGTTTCTATAAGAATGCGACATAAAAAGATTAGGCAGGATATGTCAAGATACATTAGGGGCAAAAAAAGTCTTGGGAAAGGGGCTTTGATATAGTTATAGTTATTGTTTCACTATTTTCTTGAACTTATTGATATTATTCATGGGGATTATCACAGTGGAAATGAACATGATGACACCTACTGGTTTTATTTGGCTGAATTGATTGTATGTGTTGTAAATATGCAGGTGGCAATGCAGCAGGCTTCTGGGAATTACCTAAAAGAAGTGAAGAGATCCGACTTCGTAAGTTCGGATAAGGTAATGAGAGGCCTAACCAAAGGTAGATAATGGGTCGTATTAGTCTTCTTTCTTCAAAGATGGAGCTAGTACAGCTCAGCTGCATAATGTTTTCGACATTTAATTTGCCAATAGATTGTTTAATAATATCTGACTTGGCATCACATCAGATGTTATTATTCTTCTGTATTCTGCACTATGGAAATTTACCCGATGTTAGTGGGGGTGTTGAACCTGTATCCCTGTACTTTTGGTTTGGTTAGGTTGTAAGGTTAATGGATGAAGTGGAGTCCATATTCACAAAGCACTTTGCCAACGATGACAGGAAAAAAGCCATGAAGTTCTTGAGACCACAACCCAGTAAAGAGTCTCACATGGTCACTTTCTTTGTTGGTAATTTCTCTCTCTCTGTCAGTCTGTCTCTCTCTCTCTAAGGGCCCAGACATTCTCCTTGTACATATTTCAAGTTTCAACTTGTATAGAGAAGAGAGTGGACTCATCTACTTAGCTTACTGAGCAGCTCTTGCTATAGAAGCCACTTAATAAATAAGAATATTAGCATTAATTTCTGCTGAAGTAGTTGTACTTTTATTTATTTTCTTTCTGTTTTGTTCATTTTTCTGGTATGTTGTGAAGTGCAATCTCTCATGGCCAGTTTGCTAAATACTTGGACCTTTAACACGTATAAGAAAATTTAAACCACTATTAGAGAGTCTCTTTAAAATTCAACCTGAACTTTTACTGCAATGAATTATTAACAACCCCCAAAATTCCATTAGTAAATTCTTTTCCCCTTTAAACTTTACCTCTAGTTTCTCATCATGGTGATTATCTTCTTTTTCTGGTTGCAGGGTTGTTTACTGGTTGCTTTGTGACACTATTTGGCATATACGCAATCTTAGCTCATGTAGCTGGTATATTCTCCACGAGCAATGATGTAGGTTATGTGGAAATTGTCTACCCTGTCTTCAGGTCCTCTATTTGAACAACTTTCTCATCTCCAAATTCTCTTGGAAAATAGTGAACTAAAGGTTTTCCAAAAATGAATTTTTCTTCCTTATCTCAGATATTGAGATTGTTTTTAGCTCATATTATATGTAACTTAAAAACATTTTTTGAATCATGCTAATGACTATAAACCAGCCTCAGTACTCCAAATCAATGATAAGTAGATGGCAATTAGCTCATTATGGTTTATAAGAATTATCTTGTTCGAGACACTAAAAATTATCATTTTTTGTAAGGAGAATGTTTCTGAGGCAGTTTGTAGCGTAGTATCAGAATGCCTGACTGAATGACCTAAACCTTGTTGGTTTTTAAAAATGGAACTACACAATATTGCATTTTAGTCCATCATTTAAGTGATGCACCTCCAGATTTGACCATTTTAACTTTTATTGTGCAGTGTATTTGCCTTGCTAAGCTTGCACTTGTTTATGTATGGATGCAACCTATTCATGTGGAGAAGCACAAGGATCAATTATAACTTCATATTCGAGTTTTCGCCCAACACGTCCTTGAAGTACCGGGATGCCTTTTTAATTTGCACCACTTTCATGACTGCTGTGGTCAGCGCTATGATTGTTCACCTCCTGTTACGGGCCAATGGCTTTTCCAGTTCCCAAGTCGATGCCATTCCAGGAATTCTTCTCCTGGTCAGCGAAATTACTTTCTCAAATATTACTCTTAGTTTCTGAAGTTTATTGCTAACTCTTGTTTGTTTGCAGATCTTTATTGCAATCCTTGTTTGCCCAGTTGACGTTTTATACCGTCCAACTCGCTATTGTTTCATTCGTGTCATGCGCAACATAATTTGTTCTCCATTTTACAAGGTATAGTGACTTTTCGGATATGTTCCTCTTTAGCAGGGCAAAACCTTCTTTTCCTTTTTAAATTCTTTGGGATTTCCTATTGATCTATTAAACCCAATGTAGGTTCTGATGGTTGACTTTTTTATGGCTGACCAACTCACTAGCCAGGTACTAATCCTACAAATACATCAGTCTTTGAAATTGTACTAATGCAAACCACCAAACTAAACCCTTCTTGTACTCTATACTAGATCTTTTGTTTGCTAACTATTTGTTTGTGTTTGTATAGATTCCGTTGATGAGGCACATGGAATCTACAGCTTGCTATTTCCTTGCAAGAAGTTTCAGGACACATCAATATGAGATCTGCAGGTCGAGAAGGATGCACAGAGAGCTCGTTTATGTGATCTCATTCTTGCCTTACTATTGGCGTGCAATGCAGGTACATACAGCCAGAGAAAACCCTTGCCACAAGATATCTTTCAAAAAGTATTATCAAAAAATGTTTTTTTCCCCAATGAAAATGAAAAGTTCCTTCGGTTTGGTCCATTTGTTTCTGAAAAACCCTGTGGAATTAAGAAAATAGAAAAAGAACGCATCTTTTTTTCATTTTTCTGGAGAAGAAAAATGAAATGAAGCATGGTCTTACCATGCAATCGATCTCCCATTACCCAAAGCCTGAAGAGAACCTGCCTCCAGGAAGAAGAAAGCAAACTCTTCTAGAGAAATGAAAAACTAGAGAAAAGTTTTTAGATTTGAGATCTACTTTTCCATGGGCGATTGGTAGTTACATTTCTAAGTATGAATTGAACACTCCAAGTTTGATGATCACATGACTGTTCTGTTTGACATGATAGTGTGCGAGGAGATGGTTTGACGAATGCGACGTGAACCATTTGGCAAACATGGGGAAGTACATCTCAGCGATGGTGGCAGCGGGAGCGAGGATTACATATGCTAGGCAGGAAAACCACTTGTGGTTCACTATAGTCTTGATAACTTCTGTGATCGCCACTGTGTACCAACTTTATTGGGATTTCGTCAAGGATTGGGGCTTCCTCAACCCAAAATCCAAGAATCCATGGCTTAGAGACGACTTGATTCTGAAGAAGAAGGGAATCTATTACTTCTCCATTGTGAGACACACACTCTCTCCCTCTATATCGGTTGGACATCATTGGCACTGCCGTTGCAAGCTACCACTTTTGACACAAGTGTTTAATGAGAAAAATTTACACAATCGAAGTCATCTCATAGTAAATTCAGTTGCTTTACGCCGCCAATAAACACGTTTCATATATCTGATTCATGAACTATAGCACCAACTCCCAACAATTACTGAATTAGATTTTGAATTGTAGGTTCTGAATATGGTCTTGAGGGTGGTCTGGGTGGAAACAGTGATGAAGTTCCACACCGGAGGGGTCGAGTCTAGGCTGCTCGACTTCTCTGTGGCTTCTTTGGAGGTGATTCGCCGAGGCCACTGGAATTTCTACAGGTACATTCATCCCCTTCTAATAGTTTTCTCCCTCACTTCTTTCCCGAGCTTGCGAGGAGGACCGCTGTAATGGAAGTGCATATGATTTTCTTTTGATTGGATAGATTGGAGAACGAGCACCTGAACAATGTAGGAAAGTTCCGAGCTGTGAAGACGGTTCCTCTGCCGTTCCGTGAGATGGACTATGAGGGATGAGATGATCCCGTGTGAACTCCACTGTACAGATCCACCTAAACCAGGCGGCGTGAAATGGAGCCGCCTGAGATGATCAGGAGTTCCATTATACATCTGCCTGCAGTCATACCTTCATTCCTGATCATTCACCCACAGTGATAGTGAAGAGCGTGGATGCTGAATGTCTGTTAAAGGTCAAAGCGAGGGTTACTCGGACGACCTCACCGGTCGTAGCTCATGTACTCACCGCATTCTTTTGCTTTCCTATGTAATAGTTATGTTGAAAGAACTCCGACCTCCAGACTCGGAGCTCTGATCTGAGTGAGTGCTGCTCCCCCTGGAGTACGAGGACGGGTAACTAAAGATGTGTATGGGCTGCCATGACTGTACGGACTGGGAAGTATTTTCTCTGGTTACAAATTTAGATCCTAATCTTTAAATTTGCATATTTTTATAATAATAGTCCCATAATTTAATGTCAGACATAGGTAAATAATAAGTCAGAGAGAATTTACCAAGTCGTCTTACATGATATGTAAGTTGGTAAAATTAACATCTCACTACAATAATTTGACAAAAAAAAATGAATATTATGCTCTAATTAATAAATAATGGGATATATAAAAAAAATATATAATATTAAAATTCATAATTAACTAAGTTATTAACCCAAGCGAAGAAAATTCTACTTCTCGAACAAAAGGAATTGAATGGGCAGATGGTGAAGCATTCTGTTCCGCGTAAGACTGAGAAAGAGCCCAGTCATTCCTCTGCTCCAGACCTAGAAAGCATCCTCTCCTTCTGCTGCCTCCGCCGTCCTCTCTGCTGAGCGTAGAGTTTCCTGTTTATCAAAGCGTCGGAGAGAAAAATGGCGAGGGCAATGCTGAAAAGACTCATCTGCAACTCTCTCTCCATCGGCGGCAGTTCTCAGCGCAATCAGCTCCGCCGCCTCAACATCCATGAGTACCAGGTCTCCAATCCCCTCCCCTCCCTCCCTCCCTCTCTCTCTCTCTGTGCCACCATAGATATGCATATGTGCAGATTTCTCGTCGAAGGTCCTTGGATCAAGTGCTGCATCTCCCGAAATTAAGGAATCGGATCTTCATTTGCTGGCCGGTTGCTCTTCCTATCCAAGTGTTCAGCTTGCTTCGTGTGATGATGCTTGTTCGAAATGATCCAATCTTGGATGAATAGTTGGAACGAATGGGCGTGTGCGAGCGTAGTACTATTTGAAATAATTCATTCCTTTTTTTCTCAGCTGGGAAATAATTGAGTCATGAAAATATTTCGGAATGCTCCTTTGAGCCATCGTCGGAATGAATGCGATTCGTTTTGGGGATTGAATGCGTTTATTGGTTGAACTTTGAAGCTTTTCTGTGAAAGTGGTAACTTTTTCCCCTCTGCCTGGACAGGGAGCTGAGTTGATGGGCAAATACGGGATAAATGTCCCAAAGGGTGTTGCCGTTTCTTCAGCGGAGGAAATCAGGAAAGCTATCCAGTCTGTTTTTCCCAGTGAAAAGGAGGTGTATCTCTTATCTAATGACACCTCTGTGTTTGATGTCCATGAGATATTGCTGAAGCCTGAGACTGTATTTTAATTGCTGATGTCTGCCGATAAGGTATCAGCAATGACTGCGTTTCCTCTGCTGCACTCTGAGATTGTATTCTCTTGACAATGGTGCAGTTGGTTGTGAAGAGCCAAATTCTTGCCGGTGGAAGAGGTTTAGGAACTTTCAAGAGTGGACTTAAAGGTGGAGTCCATATAGTCAAGGTTGACGAGGTTGAAAACATAGCTGGTATGACTAGTAGATTATCCAGTGAATAATTATTATCAATTAATTGATTACAGTTACAAACTGGAGGGCCTTCTACCTTGTGGCATTTATTCTCTTACTGCAATCTCTCTTTGTCTCTCCTTTCCTTTTTCCCCAATTTCCTTTTTAGTTCCTGATTTCTGGAACATCTTTGGAGCAGATGGATGTTTTGATCTATTGTCCATGTTGTGTCTATTGGGTTGGAAAAGGACCATCATTATTTTGTTGTGTTTTATAAGTGAGAATAGGGCAGTGCCTAGAATAATAGTAAAAAAATGCCAGCATGATCCTAGAGCTAGAGGATCAGTGGAGAAGTTGATTTTGCGTTGCTACTAATGCTGTTGCCATGCCAAAGCAATGTTCTATCCAGTCTTTTTTACATTCTTAGGTGTCGGAGCCTTATGGGAGCCAGTTAGGTTTCCTTGATTTAATATACAGATAAAAGATTATTGCTTGTCTATATAAGAAGGTGCTAGATTTATAGTTTGTGAGCCTTTTCTTTTTGGTTGGGTAATTATAGTTTGATTCATCAAAAAGAGTAATTATAGTTTTAGAGCTGTTTATTTAGGAACTACTGATTGGAATAGTTGATGGGGATGGTAAGTGTTTATCTGTGCCATCATGCGCCAAAAAGATGTATATTAGCCTAGGGTTTCATATTATTATATTGTAGGTAGTCACCATGGGAACTTCTCTACTTCTTACCTTATGCTGTGCAAAGTTGTTGATGAAGTTGAGATGCCATTATTATATCTTTTAACACATTGAGATTCCTTGACATTTGTTCAGATCCATTTCCATATGGTCAGAGCACATTCTTTGACCAGCCTCCTGCTGGTGCTTCCCTTTAACTGAATTACAAAACTGAAACCAGAGAGCTTTGGTAAACGTTAGCTATGAACTAACTGCTTGCAGGCCTGTGGACTAAGCTGTTTGATTGTTTTCATATTTCACTGAGGATCTTCTGCTGTTTTATTCTGGGATAAACATGCTGAATCATTGTCACGTATGACTTTGCTGCAGAAATTCTTGCCATTTGTTAATTATTTTGACCTAGTTTATATTCAAGTCATCTTTTTACAATCTGATATACATGGAGATTCTCCTGACCTAAGGTCTCGGTACATCTGTGGCTGCAGGCAAGATGCTTGGGCAAGTTCTTGTGACCAAACAAACAGGCCCCCAGGGAAAAATCGTGAGCAAGGTCTGGTATATTTTACTTGATACTTTCTTTTCCTATCATGGATAGTCTTTCTGAACTTCTTATATGTGCATTTTTTTCTTTAAAGAATGTGTAATCTCAATAATTAATAGGAGAAAAAGCCTGATGTTTTAAACATCCAAATATTTATACCTTTGTGGAGGAGCTGAAGTTAGAACAGTTATGTGCTATATTTTCTGAGCTGTGAAAAGAAGCACATTTAAATCATTCTCTTCCTTATATGAGTAGATTTTGAGCATTTGCATCTTGAAATTTTCTCTGTGGTGGTTTGATGAAAAAAATAATCAGCATTTGTATTTTTTTTCCTTGCATATATCTTATTTTGCTATTTCTATTTATGGTTCTACAGTTGTGACGTAGGTCTTCTAGTTCCTTGTCTTTTATCTCTGTTAATTCTCAGTTTTTGCCCTATCATGATTATTTGCTCCCACGTAATTGGTGGCAGGTTTACTTGTGTGAGAAATTATCCCTTGCCAATGAGATGTACTTTGCCATCACACTTGATCGCAAAACTGCTGGACCTGTATGTTCTTTAGCCTTATGTTTCCAGTATTTGTCTTTGGACATCGGGTTATAACCCTTTTTGGCTACATTTTAGTGATTTGGTTAACCATAAAGCCTTCAGGTGCAACATGTTCACTGTTTCCTTCACCAGTATGTGCATGTGACATTTTCAGATCTTGCATGTCATACTAGCTGGAATTTGTGCTCGACTGGATGTTGAAAACAGCTTTTCAAGTATCTAAAACTGGGAAGCGAAGCTAAGGCAAATAAACTCTATGAAACTATAGAGGGCCAGTTTGTAATTCTAATATTTTGCAGAAATATGGAGTATAAAAACTGGAATTTCGGTATAGTGGAACATAGTGGTATATTCCTTTTTACAAACTTAAACAACCGTTTCTTAATCTTCTTTATTTTTACTTGTTCTTTGTATTGCTTGGCTTTTCTTTTTTAATGTGTGGATTATATACTACTCAATAAAAAGATTTGTTCCTCTAACAAAAATAAGGATTTGCAAGCTTTTTACTGGTGATCATATTAAGAATAGATAGTTGCAGCATGTTTTGTTCTCTCATTTATTCCTTTGAAGTTATTAGGAGTAATTTCTTTATACCATTTCAAAAGCACTTCTGTTGCCTTACTGTAGCTTGATGAAATCTATAACTGCAGGCGTTCCCTCCCCTCCTCCTTAAATTATCATTAGTCTCTTCTTGATGCTTGTTAATTAGATGGTTTTACACTTTTAAATGTTGGCAATAGTAATTGCATCTTCCTTTCTTTCACAGCTTATTATTGCTTGTAGTAAGGGAGGAACTAGCATTGAAGATCTTGCTGAGAAATTTCCTGACATGATAATCAAGGTATTACCTTTTTTTTCCCTAATGATAGTCAAGTCAAATTTTCATTTTTCTGCTCATTCTTTTTTTCTCCTACACATTGGTTATCAGGTACCTGTTGATGTCTTCCATGGGATCACTGATAAGGATGCTGCCAAGGTCGTAGATGGATTAGGATTGAAGGGTGCAGACAGAAACACTTCCATTGAGCAAGTGAAGAAGCTGTATGAACTTTTCTGCAAGTGTGACTGTACACTATTGGAGGTTAGCATGTTCCCTTCCCTAAGATGTAGTAGGTGCAATTTTCACGTTGCTTTTCTTACTAATATTGATGCAACCTGTTTCATTTCATCCATCTTGTAGATTAACCCAATTGCTGAGACTTCTGATAACAAATTAGTTGCTGCTGACGCAAAATTGAACTTCGATGATAATGCTGCCTTCCGTCAGAAAGAAATTTTCACTCTTAGGGATCCAACTCAAGAAGATCCTCGAGAGGTTGAATTTACCCTTTTGTTTTTCCTGAAGTTTATTAATTCTACTTATTTCTCATGAATTTGTCCACAACCTCTGAAATGGTAACTGCAGCAACATCTGATATATGTCAGATTTGCAGCTACTATCTCTACTTTCTGTTAATTGAGATGAATCTGTTAGGATTAAAACACTTGAAGTTTGTGTCTTATGTGAATCATGTGCCTTTATGGCTGGTATAGAAGGAGATCAGAAGCTGCAATTCCCTCCTAGGTTTCTGTTGTCTATAAATATTCAGTCCATTAACCTTTTAGCTCTCTATGCTTTTGGATAGGTTGCCGCAGCAAAAGCAGATCTTAACTATATTGGTTTGGATGGAGAGATAGGTTGCATGGTAAATGGTGCGGGACTGGCAATGGCTACCATGGATATAATTAAGTTGCATGGAGGAACGCCTGCAAACTTCCTTGATGTTGGTGGAAATGCCTCAGAAGGCCAGGTAATGACTTTTGCGAACCCTAACAGCCAGTCACTTAGCATTGCTATGGGCATAATAAGAGATGAAACTTGTCAATTTCTTCCTTTCTTCAGTCAAGTAAAACTTACTGCATGTGCTGTTCTGTCTCTTACCCTGGACAGCTTTAGTTTTGGTTGCCTTTCTACCTCTAGAAGGTGCTTCTAAGCATCTTCTCTCCTATTCATGTTTTTTTGCCTGACAGGTCGTGGAAGCATTTAAGATATTGACATCTGATGAAAAGGTTAAGGCAATCTTAGTCAACATCTTTGGAGGGATCATGAGGTGTGATGTGATTGCAGGTGGCATTGTTAATGCTGCCAAACAGGTAATGGGGTTATTTTTCATTACTTCAGTTCCTATAAGTTTTATCGGCCTCTTGATATATTGTGGGCTTAAATTTGTTTTACGTCTATTGCTTAGATCTTCGAGAGAGTTGTGGAAGCTGTTAGATGTGATTGATTATTTATTTGCTGGTTTTGTCTTGATAAGGTTTCTCTCAAGGTGCCTGTGGTGGTTCGTCTTGAAGGCACCAATGTCGATCAAGGGAAGAGAATACTTAGAGTAAGTGCTGAAATATTTGGTTCCACATACTTGAGAACTAATTCATTGATCCTAAACTTTAAGTGGAAATGGTTCCTGTGGAGGTCTCATTTCAAGAAAAGCTGTCTGTCTGCACTGGTTCAATGCATTTAGTTTTCTGAAGAAAATGCAGATAAGTGATTAGATTAAAGTTACCATTTTTTTCTTTTCATTTTTCACTCGAATTAAACTATAAATTCATGATAAGAAACTAAACAATGGCCAACTTAAATGGTTTAGATGGTGGAACACCTCTTCTGTTTGAGCATGAACTTGGGTTAGTCTTGTTGTAAATGGGGAGAAAAAATTACGAAACTGGGGGCTTGAGCCTCTTTATTGGCCCCCACTGGTCTGTCGGATTCCAGGTGGTGAATGCAGCAAGAAAAATACATAGTGCACCGGATTTACCCTAAAATACCAGTTTATAAAGGCTAACATGGAGGTAATGTCTTATGGCTAGCTTATCCTAAACATGTACCATCTCCCTTGCATAGCAGCCTGTTAAGCAGTTTAATTTTTCTTTGAACATGCTGGCAAGCCAAATTGAAGGATTACGTATATTTATGTAGCAAGGAGTTGGTGATGGAAAATTAATATGAAAAGATGAAATTGCAAGAAACACGTGGTTTGACCTTATATCCTGGATCAGAAATATTGTGTTCATTCAGTTACTTATTTGCTTATCTTGTAGGAGAGTGGGATGGCCCTAATCACAGCAGAGGACCTGGACGATGCAGCTGAGAAAGCTGTGAAGGCCTTGTCATCAAGTTGAGTTAGCCTTCAGCTGCATTTCTCCGATGCCAATTTTTTTTGGGCAGGTGGAATCTGCCTCTCCCCCTTTTCCAACCAAAAAGGAAATTTATGAATAGTTGCTGCTCTGGTTCAGATCAGTCCTTTTGGTGATGCCATGTTTCGGGTCATGAAAGAAATGCCATGACAATGTCATGATTTGTTTAGGGTTATGAGGTATCGCAGGGAGTTGAATAATTTTGTATTTGCTTGAGGTACTCCAACCATTAGGGATCTTCTGGTTGCGGCCAGTGTTCTCTGTCGAGATAAGCCATGGGAGCTTCTTCAGAAGCCGCACGGCACAGCCCTCAAAATCGAGCTGCTCGTGCATTCCTTTTTCGTCCAGAAAGAAAGGCTACCTCTCATCTTCAAACCCTTCTGAACAGTAATGGTTTCTCGGACATCCTCTGCGCTGACACCTTGTTTTGCTTTCTCCTTCCTCCTCGAATCCTACCCGCTCTTCAAGCTGCTCTGAGCCTCCAGGGCCATTAGGGAGGCTGCGCTCGGTGGAGGTGGAATGGGAGGAAACCAGATGCCGAGCCAGGTTGCCCTTGAAGCAATTTAGTTTCAGGTTGCCTCCACCTTGCTTGATGCCGATAGAGGGATTCGACCAGAAAAGCTTGACGGTATCTGGTTCTAAAAATGGTAGCGGTGAAAGAATCCAAAGTATGCAGAACAAGCAGTGGGATCTCAGATATCAGAACCCGATACGGATTTTTCTTGCCCTTCTGTCTCTGGATGCTGCAGTCAGTCTTAACGAATCACACGATCAAAGTCGATCACGACAAGGCAAACTTACTCAACATTCTGGGCTCTTATTCAACATCTCGCTGCCTGAGGCGAGCCCTGAGGGTTTTTTTTTTTTGTCCCCCTCAAATAGAAAGGAATTTGCATTCTTTTCCTATTGAACCTTTAATGCATCTGATGAACTTGAGACGCATGGAGCTTGTACGTCTGTCATGCCCATCCAATTGGCTGACTGAGCAACTCTATGACCTCGACGATTTCAGAGCCCAATGGCCAATACGTTCCATGAACATAGGGGGATTTCGGGTGGGCTGTGTGTGTCTGAGGCAGCTCACGAGCCCAAGTTGGTGAGGAATTTTTTTGGACCAGTGAGAGAGTCCATCCCGGATCGAAATTGGGCGATCGATCGAGAGATGAATTGCCGTCTAACAATTCGTTAAATCGGACCGTCTACCGTGTAATAAAATACATTACGTACGTACGTAATAAATCGTACGTGGAGAATTTTGCACCATAAGTTTATTATTATTTTATTGGTGGTAATAATAAATAATATAATCAGGACCAAATATCTTATGACATGTTGGATCCCCCAGTTTAGCCAGCCAGCCAGCTAGCTAGCTAGCTAGCTATAAGCCATTAGCATTGGATTCTTACTCTCTTATCTTTTTTGGCCCCACTTCCCTTTTCGGCTTTGATTCCCACTCCATCTGCAAGTCCAAAAAAAAAAAAAACTTCATTACAAGATGAACTTCCATATTGGTTAAAATGGGTGATTTTGGAGAGTGGATTATTTTTTTAATGGAATTTGCTTCTTCTTCTTCTCTTTTTTTTTTTTCGGATGCATAAGGGGTCAAGAACCTTGAAATGTATGGAATATGAGTGAAATAAAGATGTACGAAAGTTAAGAATCCACTTTATAATATCTTAATTATTAAGATGTGATTGATATCACTTACCAAACTTATTTCCCTTCCTTTTTTTGGTTAAGATTTACTTCTTCTGATGGTGGATGGAGAATTCACGCAGTTTTAGAAGACGGTATGATTTCCCTAACTTAGGTGTTATAGATTTGGACATAGCTTAGTTAACAATTCAGTCTGAAGTATGTATTCAAAATGATATTTAAGCCAATCCCTACCAACATATTATTTTTTTTATTGGTGGTAATAATAAATAATATAATCAGGACCAATTATGACCGAGTGAAATGGCAAGGCAAAACTTTCCATAGTCCTTGTCCTATCAATGGAAATGGGATTCGATCGATCGAGATTGTCCTAATTTGACATGATTGGGAAGAAAGTGAGATGAGATAAACAAATCACTTGATTAAACATTTTCCGGCCTTTTCTTTCATGATGGACCGTGCACTAATAAGAATTTATATTGATACTTTACGGTGGCCTAATACTCGATTCGCCGGAAATAAAAAAGGCTCGCCGGTGATGAAACCAGTATACAATTCTTAAGCATCTAGATGTATCTGCATTGGAACCTAAAATCATTAGTAAGGTCTAGCAACACATCTGATAGCTGGCGTGTCGGCTCTAGTGTTTATATATATATATATATGACTAATTAATTTGAACTAAACTCAGTCCAACCCCAGGAAAAGTTCTTGATTTCATGGGCACCAACATCTGCAAACGAGTATTGTATGCATTCTTGACTGATGATCTTACACTCAAAAACATACTCGTTTGCATTCTATGAGGGACGAGGGAAGGGAAGCTCTGTGGAGACCCTGGATTATGGTGCCAAATGAAAGAAGATGGAGATCTGAGTTCCATCTCCATCGTTGACTGCTGGATTCCACATCCATACATCTTGCGTCATGAAAACCCAAAATCATAGTGATACAGGGCCGAGCATGGATTAATTAAAACGAGCTCGTTCTTTCCTTTTACTGTGATTGCAGCACCTACCATCATGTAGAAGTTAAAAAATTCGGAACCTCATCCGCTGCTGAAGTGACTTTTAACTTATTCGCCAATCACCGCCTATATATCTCTGAGGTTTTTATGATGTGAAAGGACGACACTGATTTAGTAAGGGGAACGCAGAGAGAAGTTGACACGACGCATTTGCAGAAATCTTGAAATTTCAGATATGCATCATAAATGGGCTGCCAGTTCCCGAAATTCTACCGTTTAACTCAGCGACGTGCGGAGGCAGTAAAACACTCTGCACCATCCGACGGCATGGAGGGGTAACTTCACATGCATATACAACTGTCGATTTGCTACTTGCTAGGTCAAGTCATGACCCAAATTGTCGATGTCTGCTTGAATATTCATGATCATTTTAAATGTTAATGAATTAATTATTTAACCCTCACTCTATTAGAAAGTGATACATGAAATTCCTGTTAACGAGAGAGACGACCTAGATGCATGCGTGTCATTATGGAAAAGAGAACTTGACAGGCTACGGTGACTATCTAAGCATGGCATGTATTTCTAATTCGTGTGAAAAAGCACGTTGGGAAATTCATCGGGAACAACTAAAATTAGCTAGAGCTGACAAAACTTTGCAGTTTGGACGACTGTCTAGTACTAAAATTGGAAGTTACATAGTTCTCAAGTACCACAAAGTTACTCATAAGACAGTGGCATGACAAACACCCAAGACCCACGTGTATATGAGGTGATTGGAATACCAGTTGCTGGCAACAATTCGGCCACCAGTGATGAAGAAAAGCGAAATCAGGTTTGGATGTATAGTTGCCACACAGAAAGGATCAGGACTAGGCAAAGTCGGAGAGAAATGCCCTCTGTATGAAATGGAGCTTGATCTCGAAAATTCATCATATCGTGGCCATCGGTTGTCGGTCTTCTTGTTTTCTCTAATTACTACATACGATACGGGCAATCTCTAATGATTCTATTAGCGATTGATGTCGCGTGCAATCATAGGAGCAGATTAAGCACATGAATTCTATCCATTGTGTGGGCAGCAAAACACAATTCAGAACGTTTCTAAATTAATTAAGGAAAACCACTATGATACAAGAGTTTCCCTGTAATGAGCAAATTCCAGGGAAAGGCTGGCTTAAACTAATTGTTCTTTGTCAATCATCAACTCAAAGATATCATGCACTCAAGACAAGAGAAGAATCGGCTTTCGGGGCACAGCACCTTTTGTATTTCATGGCCTCAAGTTTTCCGATGGAAGTGGCAACTGGCAAATTACTATTTGATGGCGGTGTCTCTCATGGTGGATTAAGATTTCTGTCAGGCGGAGGCGGCAATCCCGGGGCCCGAGGAGGCGGCCTCTTCCTCTTCTTCTCGTAGCTGACTCCCCGTGCTTTCGCCTGAGAGTCCCGGACTTCCCTCAGGTAGAGCCTCACAGCTCTTGCCCCGAACGGATTCGCTTCAGGGTTGCCGCCATTCTCCTCGAAGGCCGCCCTGAGCCTCCCTACAAGCGCATCGAGGCTGCCCCAGGCCTGGCGGAGAGGGCACGGGCAGGGGGCAGGCGGATTCGGGTGCCCGAAGAAGGGGCAGGGTTGGGTGTGGACTTTGGTCTTCCCAAACTGGTCGAGGTAACGCAGGAACTCGAGCACGTGGGCGCCACTGCAACGGGAGAGAGCCAGGGGCGGCCTGTGGTTGCGCAGGTACTGCCTGAACGTGTTCCAGTCCCTCCGCTTCTGGTTCTCGTACCGGCTCAGTCTTGTCGGTGAGGTGGCCGAAGACATGGGCGGCCCAGCCCCGGCGGAAGCAGAAGCAGCGGCCGGGCTGGTCCCCGTAGCAGTGGATGCGGCGAAGCATACGGCTGCAGCATCAGCATTCCAGAAGTCGAGGTCCTGGAGCGAATCCATCCGTGCTTCGTGATCGATCGCGGATCCCTTTGAAGGGACGAGGATAGGAGCTGATTAAGAGAGACGAGGAAAATTCAGAAGAAATCGGATGACCTTACCCTAATAGGGTTCTTGGCCAAATCTAAGATGTGATTAATAAAAAGAGTGATTCCGAGATAGTAAAAAAATGGATGCATTAATTATATATAGCAAACGAACATGTGGGTTAATGCTCGCTTCACAGCTAGCTAGGTTTCATTAGGGGATCTCTTTTCGTATCATTTGCATTCTCCATGTCTAATTATGATGCACTAAGAAGTGGAAAAGAAGTAAAGCTGAATTTGCTGACTCGTTTGTTTGCCTTAGAATAATAGAACAACAGCTTGATATCTATGGATAATTGAGAGAGAGAGAAGGAAGGAGAGTGATGATAGATAGTGATGGTGAGAGTGGTGTCGTTGATGGAGACAAAGATGGTGGGGGTGGGGAAAGGCTGTTTTAGGTTAAAAAGTCCTCTAAATTGAAAAGGGAAATAACATGGTTTGGTTGGCTCACTGCCTCCGCTCCCCTCATAACCTTTCCTTTTGGGCTGCAGATTGATAGCACCTTTACCACAAAATGACCATGTTCGTCCCCAACAACCTCCATATCTATCTCCCATTCAAATTGTCCACCCTTGATCGATGCGGTGAGATTACGAGCATGACACTGCGAATCCTAAGATAGATACACGCACCGAATATAGGAGATTTCGATGAATTCTGTAGGTGTCCTTCAAGTGCTCTCGTAACCGTGTAGCTTGAATGTTCCTTAGTAAACATTCACAACTGAATGTAATGGACTCGGGTCAGGGTTGAGTAGGTCCTGTTCACATGTCCCTTAGTAAGCCTTTAACCTGGTCATATTTAATTTATAAAGATAACAGCCATTTTATAATCCATAAAACCTAATGATAGTTTTTCTTATTGGGCAAACGCTAGAATAATATCAACCCCAATAAATATTGGGCTACTTGGTACGACCTTCATGATCTTGTAAATGAACATATATATATATATATACGTACACATATATATTAAAAGAAACAGTGTCCATTTCAATTTGATACAATATCTCCGCAAGAAGGAGAGGAACAGTAACAGTCCACTTGAATTAAAGTCTTCACAACCATTGGCAACGGCACGCCGGATGCTGACGGTCGATATCCCCCGATACCGCTCGTCCTTTCTAGTAAACTCGAGTCTCATATCTTGCTTCAAAAGCCGTCATAGGGCAGGGATTATATATTTGTCATAATGTGAATTTTTTAGACTCGTTCGGCACTATAATAAAAGGGTGAATGGATTCCATTCTCTTATTTCTCTCCAACGTTCGCCCTCCCAATGCAAAGGTTATTAGGGAGTTGAAGAGAGCCGCACCACTTACTGTAATTGCATGTGACATAACTTTTTTTTTTTGGGGATAGTTGTGACACGTGGTGGTAGTTGGGAGGATTCAAAGTGTACCCACTGCAAGGAAATTCGAAAAAGCTCCATTGAAATTAACTTAATCGTAAGGTAAGTTTGATAGGGTCCAATTTGCTCATTGAAACTTGGTCTGTCTTTGAAAAATGCAGCTAATGCTTACTTTTGAAGGAATTGTATATATATATATATATATATATAAAAGTACACAGCTATCCCTTAATTAAGGACGAAAGTAGATATGCAAGCCGCAATTAAACTTGTCAATTTAGGCCATCTCAGCGGCCTAGACTTAGCATAAAATACATAAATAATTATTTTTTAAAAATAAATTAAAATAATTTATATTTTAAAATAAATTTTTATGATATATAGATTAATATAAAATTTATATTAATTTGAATAAAATATTAAAATAATTATTAAAATATAATTATATGTATATAATTAATTAAAAATTTTAAATTTTCTCATAATTTTTATTTTATTATAAAAATTATTTTTGTACCTTTTATGCTGATATGTTCTCTCATAAACCCAAAAATACTAGCCCAAACACTAATTTTTTCGAGCCTCGCCAAATTTTGTCACCTCCACCAACAATCTTCGTAAACTTTTAACTTTAACTACAAATGCCCAAAAAAAAATTCTCTAATAATATAATCAGTTAAAATAATTTGATATATTTTCTCTTAAATAAAAATTATAATTTGAGTTTTGTGATTTAATGAAATATGTTATAAGCGAATTAGATCTTTATCCTTCAATAATTTATTGGCTCGAACCTATATCAACGAGTGTTGGTTGAGTTTATGAAATCAGGTTGGACCACCCAATTGAAAGAGAAGGTATTGGTTGCTCTTCGAGACACCAATGAAATAATAAAAATCTATGATTGGTGAATGGGTGATTAAAATTTATGACTTTTTTTAGTGGATGAATATAATTTGAATATGAATCACTCAATAGTTATTAACATTTAAAAAGAAAAGTGACAAATTGCCCTAAACTCCTTTCTAACTCAATAATGTGGGGCTGAATTTTTAAAATTATCTGTAGTCGAATCGACCAGCTGAAATGTCAGAGGCTTGTGTCATTCTATCGTATTTGGTAATATATACATGTCATGATTTATATATATATATATTAAAAAAAAAACAGATCAATGCATGAATGTATCCCAGAGGTATGGTGCAAGTCACTCCTTCTCCAGTGGCACCTGCAAACTAAGGCAAGTCCTATTTTACCCCCATAAAAAAAAAGAGTATAATGAGAAAATTGAGTTGATACAGTAACATTAAAAGTGGATTATGAGATTCCATTTTTAGTGAAATATGGCTTCTCATCACATGCCCTCTCTAGTATGTCATATTTTGAAGAGAGAGAAAAGAGATTAACTTTTGGGCAGATTCTCTCTCTCTCTCTCTCTGCCCTTGTTCTACTTACTCGCTGGACTTTGCTTGTTTCTCCAAGATGCTAGCTCTGCTTCTAAACATTTGCTAATTGATTTATGGTCATTGATAAATGATTGTCCTGATGAGTGGCTTTTATTAGAAGGCAGGCAGCTAATAATGACATCGATATTCAAAATAACTGATGCTCGAGTGTATATTCTATCCCTCTCCCGACCGACTCGTAATCAACTGACACCACCAATGAAGTTCATCCGCCAGATGTAGTGCCTTAAAACTGTTCCTCCCTCTCAAGACAACTTGCAGGTATAGGAACCACCCAAATGCATCTCTTCTACTTCCATCATGCACAAAAGTACGCCTGGATTGGTACCACGCAATTAGGGTTTTCCCGTTAGAATCACAAAAAAATTCCTGTCCTGTGGATGGTCTTATTTCGGGTATCCTGGGGAGTCAACAAATGTCACACAATCAGCGCTGGTTCCGGTTTGACGCAGTACGGTGGGCAAACCGGTCGTCCAGACTAATCAAGTTCAGGCACAGTGACGTCCCATTCGTGTGCAGCAGAGGTGAGGTACGAGCATGGACTGTTGTGTTCTAAGTAATCTTGCAACAGAATAGCATGTGGTGAAGTTCGTATTTTTGCCTTGGTGATTGATCATCACACGAACCATGAAGAGCTTTACAAAGAGTATCCTCAAAGGGGGGAAATTTTACAGCATAGCTCGGAGAAAAAAGATTGTTAACTTATCAAAACTCGAAAAGTAATGCAGCTTAAAGGGAAAGAAGCTGATTGAATTCGGAAAAAAAAAAAAAAGAAGGGAATTCATGGTTATTATGTATTCTGCACCTAATAAATACTTCAGAATTGGCGGATTAAGCAGATTCTCCATCAATCATTCTTCAAGTTCTATGACTATTTTTATATATTATATTATATCTCATGATATTCTATGGCTCAGAAGAAGAAGAAGGTACCGTTTCACTACTTTCTTCTGCAGGAGTTGTTGGAGTGCTTGGAGGTTGAACAGCCTTCAACGGCGGATACTTCTTGAAGACCCGATCTTTGTTCTTTTCCCACCACTCCTCTGCCTGTTGCTCAGCGAACCTTCGCTTACTGAAAGAACAGAAGCATGGTCAAACGGGAAATGATGCGGGATAAACCTGCCACTAAGGGGGCCATGGCCCGCTTGAGTTCTTCTGAATATCCTCTTGACACTACTTGCAGGTGGCAGGAGTAATTCAGAAACTTCCGGTAGGATTTATTCTACCCCATTGATTCAAGCAATAAGATGGCTATTTCATTTGGGGGAATATCATTGTATGATGGAAATTGATTGGAAATTTAATTTACATGCCATACCTGAATTTCACTCTATGGAAGGTCTTGATACCATTAGGCAGGAGGTCAATAGTAATGTAGACCCCGGGCTCGAATTGTTCAATCACCTGCGTGACTCCATTACTTGACGAAGAACTGACAAACTTGTAGCGATTTCCTGAGTGCTGTTGTGATGTATCTTCTTGTACATTTGGTGAAGACGTATTGTTACTTTCCTGACTCACAATCCTGGAAACCTCATTCAACCCTGTTGAGTCGGTATGTTGGTCCTCCGTGGAGATACTAGACTGAGGCGAACCGTGTTGGTCAACTTCCAGATTTAGTGGACTGTAGGAGGACAAGGAGGCGTGTGCTCCTGCGGTAGCTAGAAAAGATTCGAGCTGGCTCTGCAGCGAGTTAAACGCATCTCTTTCTTCTCCCTCAGGAGGCAACTTTTCAGTCATTTCCTTGAGCTGAAGGATGACAGCGAAATTTAAGTACATAAGTGATCATTAAGATTTTATATGCAGAAATATGAGGAGATGTTATGTAAGAAAGGAATATGAGGATATATACAAGAAAGGAATACGAGGAGATATATGAGGAAAGGCAAAAACAACTTCCTGAAATCACTTAATTCACTGAGCAATTTCAATTCACTACATGGCTTAAGTTGATTGACGATTCTATAGCTTTCCTCATTGTTCCCTTCTTAACTAATTCTCAACTAAATTAAAAGCATTTGAATACACCAAGTTTAATCAAACTGGCTGCATGTCAGATGCTGATAGGAACAAAGTTTAAAACAGTCAAAAACCACTATGTGCAGTGTCCTTTTTGAGATCATGAAAGTTAGACGATGGTTATACCTGAGCTGCAATTGAATTGAAAAGCCCTTTTGCTGCAGTAGAAAGAGAAGATTCTTTTGCAGCCACGGAAGATGCTTCCTGAACACTCAAATTCAGTTTCTTTATTTGATTATCTTGAATATCACACTTCTGCCTCAAACTTTTGACCTGAAATGGACACCACAACAACTGAGTCCTTCATGAATTTAAGTGTCTAGCATTTATGTTTTGATAACAAGAACAGAGTTTTCTTATCATGAGAGTGCAGGAGATGGAGATCCCTTACTTGGTTCTGCAGCTTTGATATTTCTTGGTTCAGAAACTCATTTGTCTTACTGAGGCTATCAATTAGGCTCCTCGAGAATACAGGAGTCACCGACCGTGGAGGGCTTGGTCTCCTTGAGTACGGGGAAACAGATCTAGAGCTCGGAGCAGATTGTGGCGGCGTGGTGACTACAGGCTTCAGAGCATTCTGAAGGGCACTTAATGAACTAGGAAAGGCGATATCTTTGAGCTGTAAAAGTGAAGGAACCTGGGCAGCTCGTACTATAGAGAGGGAGTCATTCTTGTTTCCAGGCTTTCCAGATTTAACCTCAACGTACTTAACTGGTTCTGTAGTGGGAGAAAGCAGTATCCTTGAGGACTTGACCCCTCCTCTATCAATTCTCTCTCTTGTGTCTATTGAACGACGTGGAGCAGTAACTCTTCTATTCATTCCCGAGTAATTACCTGCCTCTGCTGCTTTTAGCTTGGCAAAGCAAGCATCACAAACTCGATGGGGCTTTCCAGGTGTTGGAGCCAAAGCCGCTTTCAGTGCTTTCTTGGAGCTGCAGGCGTGGCAATGGACCAATCCACAATTGTAACAGTTGTGCCTCTTTCTAGTAAAACCAAACGCTTGCCTGCAGCTGGTGCAAACAGACTGATCAGATCCTGAGACCCACTTATGGATACATATACTTGCAGTAAAATTTGCACCGCATGATATATTCTTCACATGCCGATCCTTCAATGCTTCCACCAAAGTCGGGACATTCCTGTCTTCCACATCCCCATGGCCCAGTCTACCATTAGCGCCTCTTCCCCATGTATACACTTCACTTCTAGATGTCAGAACGGCCACATGAAATGCCCCACAAGAAATATCCTCCACAAACTCACCCACCAATTTATCTTGAACTAAGCAAGGCAGCTTTCCGTCGGTAGTTGGGTTCCCAAGCTGACCATTTGCAGTGCTTCCCATAGTAAACACATGGCCAGAGGTTGTAAGTGCAATGGTCATGCTGTGTCCACAAGCTAGTTGGTGGAAATTATAGTCAATAAGAGAAGAGACACAGGTTGGGGACAAGTAAGTATCTTTATTACCGTGACCTAAACAGTTCTTGTCACCATTGCCCCACGTAAAGAGCTTTCGGGATGATATGTTTGCACCAGTCTGGTTCATTACCTCAACAATGGCCGCAGTGTGCCACACCCCACATGCAACCTTAACAGTCCTGAGCCCACAAAGTGATTGAACTTCCCTAGGATATGCAACACTTACTCTATCTCCATGGCCCAAAACTCCAAAAGTACCATCACCAAAGGTATACAACTTTCCATTAGAAGATGCTAAAGCGGTGTGCCATGTGCCACATGCGACAGAAAGGATTTGGATTCCTTCCAAGGAGCCCGAGACTCGTTTAGGCACCCAATGACTAACATCCGTGCCATGGCCGAGAAATCCAGCATTGTAAGTCCCATCTCCCCAAGTAAATAAGTCACCTAATGCAGTTACTGCACAAGTGTGATATTCACCACATGCAACAAAATCAACATTACTGACTGCGAGAAACTCAACAAGATGAGGGCGACTGAAGTCCCCGTCAAATCCATGCCCTAGCCTTCCACCTGATTCCTCACCCCACGTGAAAACTTCACCTTGCCTCGTTACAAGAGCAACATGTCGACTACCGCAAGCAATTTGGTGAACATCAAGGACTATGTCTGATTCTAAGGCCTTAGGAATAAGCACGTCGGTCTTCCTTGGAGTTGAATTTGGAGAAGGTGTTCCATCAGGCAAGACTACGTCATACCATATCTCACCCCAAACATAAACATCTCCTAACGACTCTATATCATCTTGTCCAGATCCTCCACTGGAACAGCTAGGAGTGCTCGAAACACTAAGTCGAAAACCATCACCACCGGTACTTGTTCTCAATTGCATATTTGCATGTTCTGAACCCACATCTGAGCTTGCCAAACTTGCCAAAGGTTCACGCTCAAATGACACCCTTCCACGAGCAATACTTGAAGTAAACTCTAGCGTGGGATCTGAAGGACGCCCATTCTGGAAATAGTCGCTTCCATCATGCAACTGCAAATATTACAAGCAGATGATATTCGATTATATTAATAGAGCAAATCACGTCAAAAAAGTACATGAAAATTGACATGAAGATTTTCTTAAGTATGTGCATGCTAGCAATTGCATTTGAGCAGAGAGAGAAGCTCGAGAGAAATAGGAAGGCAGAGCTAGTGGAGAAGTCATGAAATGTGGAAGCTGCGGACTAATTACTAATTTGCCCAAGTTCTGTACGATGGCTGATAAGCAATTCTAAAAAAAAAAAGTCTACGTAAAAGGACATATTAATGCTTTATCAAGAAGCCAGAACTAACTTCTCCAAAAACTCCTTTCACATTTCACTGCCCTGTCGAAAACATTAGAAATTTCATTATATGAATTTTGTGATAAGTAACCTATAGCTGGCTCAAGAGAGGGGAAGACGCTTCCCCATTGTAATAGCAGAGAAAACGACTCCAGTTGTGCAGTGATCTTTTATCCAGCCATGGTTAGTGGAAACTATGTTTAAGTCCCTCACAGGTCTCATACTGCACAGCATCTGTATGGCAGCTCTTCCAAAGGACATGCTAGAAAGAAAGTTGTGATGATAATAATATTTATTTAGAAAAATTGGAAAAACTGAATGAATATAAAAAAACAATTCTCAAAATTGAATTATAGTTGAAAATCCAGAGTGATATTATTGGAGATTTGACATTTAAATAAGGATATAGATCACACTAGAAGACCCATGCTGGATGACTCACCTCAAAGGTATCACTTTTAGTACGTCTACTAGGCTGCTGGCCAGGCAAAATCAATGCCTTAAGTCCTGCAAGCCAAACCTCTGCCTCGACTTTATCCTTGCAAATCTGTCGAGAAGCACTGAGTTCAGCATATCTATAAATTGGACATAACAAAACTATACAAGCATAATTTTTATCTTACTGACCAAATCCAAAGATCTGTCCCCGTTGTTATATATAAGTGAAAATGACAAATAATCCTTCTCTGGGCGAAGATACCTTCTAAACACAGCCTGCAATCACAAGCAAGCACATTTTATATACTGTCAACTAGACCACTTGTAATGTGTAAATATGCCAAAATTAACCAAATAGCCGCTAAAACATAACTAACTCACAGTTCTCTGTCCAGGAATTATTCGTGTCACAGAAGATAGTTTTAGAGTCCTTTCCTCTCCATGCGAAAACCAGATCAATGTTGTTTCATCCTGTTAATGCCACTAAAACTGAAATCATTCACAAATTTGTGGCAACTAACATCTAACACGTGTCTAAATAGCTAGAGCAGTTAGATAAATAAAAGAGAATTAATCACCATTCTTTAGCAATAGGATGCACCAACGTGAATATCCATATGAAGAATTGTTGTATATTTTTCTACATCAAATCTAACAAATATAGCAAGTTCTGCAGAAGGCACATCCAACATAATCCAAAACAAACTCAATTTGTTATATCCTGTCAGGTGTATCATGCAGTCAGTGTCCTACATCAAGAGGAAGGCAACAGAATGTTCTCAAAGTAATGAAAATAGACTCACCGTCGAAAGTCTGAATGGGCAAAACTTTGGCTTTCCCTTTCGACTGTACTTGATTAACTGAGTGCCTTTTTTCAAAGCAATGAGTGCCTTCAAAGGGAGAGATGGCTCATAAGTACTAAGCACAAAGCCTGAACTTTCAACTCAGTAGTAGAGGATATCCTTTCTAAGTTTCTGGTTTTAACAAGGATCAGCCAATTCGACAAGTTGACACTATACTTTATGTTCCAAACAAAATAATAATAAAGGCTATTATCACCAAACAGCTCTGCAAGACAATTGCATTTTTTTTTCCAGAAAACACATTACTTTGTTTTAAAATCACAGTACAAAATAGCCTATTGTTGGTCATTGCTACCTCCGAGAGTCTTAAGCATGCTGATTCATTCAAGTTTAGTAACAAAGGCACCAAAAATTCTTTATATTTTGTTTTTTTTTTCCATGAAACGTAATTACTATTTACGAGAAAGGTAATAACGAAGACCAAAATTAATGATTTCGAGGATGCACTTCTGCAATTCTGATCAAAACAGAGGCTTCCCTCCACAGGGCAAGATCAAAACAGGGGCACTCACTTGCTCAATGTTGCGCTCAGAATTGCCATAGCTGACAGGATCTGCCATTCCATCTGAAACATCCGCGTCGACGGACAACAACAACTATGGCAGCAGCTGCGGCTCCGTGTCCGTGCCCTAGTCCTCATAGATGCATATGCTGCTGCTGCTGCCTGCTTGCTCTCCTCTGGGCTGCTCTCTCTGCATCCAAATCCGTCCGAGCAATCTCATTTAACACTTAAAAGTCAACCGATGTTTCCCCGCCTCATCATCCGGGACGGCAATGACGATCCTGCTCAACAGTCGATTACCCGACTGAAACTGACACCGTCGCCCATCAATGCGTCTCCATAAGCAAATCGATCGACAGATAGATAGATAGATAGATCGATCGAGCAGCTGAGCGATGCGTGAAATGATCAAAACTCAGATGTTGAGATACAGAGAGGCAGAGAGAGGGAGTTTAGGAGCGTTTGCAGTTGAGAAGCAAAGTTGGCGAGAGATTGGCGCGCTCCTCCCGTTGGCTTCCACGTGTCCATTTAAACGTCTCCCCCCTTCCGCGTGTTTCTTTGCCACGTGGCTCATTGAGGAGTTCCCCTGGGTCCCCAGTTTTCCCCCCTTTTTTTCATGCAAATCCAGAAATCTTGAAGAATTTTTTCTCCTATTTTTTTGGTAATAAAATATTTTTCGAAAATACCAATTAGTGGGCGATAGCGGTCAAGAGAACGAGCTGATACAATGGAGCTATAGTTTTAAAAATCGGACCGGGCCGGCTGGTTCGACTGGGAACCGGCCACTCACCCGGTCCGGTTCCTTCAAAAAATCCAATTGCACATTAAAAGAGAAAAAATCTGATTGAACCGGTCGGTTCCCGGTCCGACCGGTAAACCCAATTGAACCTATGAGAAAACCGGCCGACTTAAAATTAAAAAAAAAAACAAAAACCTATTGTAATGTACCTATTTTATTTTACAAAACTTATATTTACATTTTATATTAAACTTTTGTTTAATATAATGGTTATATTAATAATTTTTTGTTATAAATTATATTCAAATTATGATATTATGTAAATTTATTAGTAATATTATATTATTAATATTATTTATTAAACATGCGGTTCAACCCATTGAACCCCCGGTCCGACCCATGAACCCATGCCTACACCGGTTCCCAGCCCGGTCCGGTTTTAAAAACTATGGATGGAGCAACTAAAGAACATTATTATCAAAAGACATGCTAATTTGGGTCAGCATTATGTCAACATGACACGATTTCTCAATTGACCCAAAAATTTTAATCCAGCCATGAATTTTTTTGTCCATTTGGTCGTCCAAGCACAACCAAAATCAAACTGAAATAATTTTTAAATTTTCAAGTAATTTGATATTTTAAAATAAATTTTTATATAATTTAATTTAATTTATAGATTAACTAAGTAATGTATTAATTTAAAAAATATTAAAATATAATTAGTCACTTTTTATTTTTTTCTCATAATTGTTTATTATAAGTATTTATTTTCATACTTTCGAACTGATATAACCCAATATTCTATATTAATTCGAAAATACCAACTCGGGCACAATATTTTCCGTACCGTGTCCCGTCCATGCTATTTTTTTTACAGGTGTAATTATCAAAATATTTAATAAGAGGTAGATTCCAGGTTTGTTCATCATGTTCCTTCGGAAACTTTCAGAAAGATCAATAACTTGTGCCATATCCGACAAAAATCCCCACAAAAGTGTCTTCGAGGAATAAAAATTCGCCATAAAATTATGATAAACGTTAGATATTGCAGTTATGGACGACAAAGATGAGCTAACCAGATGGATGAGGCAGATTGGCCCCTGTTCAAGCCAAGCCAGTGAGGGGGAGAGGAGTTGTTTGAACCGGACCCGCCCACTTGCACGATGTGACGACCTTGAGGGTTGACCAGGCTGGTTCAAAGTTGGGTAGGTCCAACTAAATTAGTCATTTTCAGGGAAAAAAAACGAGAAATTTCCCATAAATTGTTATCGAAAATATTCTGATAGTATTTTTTGAGATATAAAGAGTATTATACCTTCAAGCTTTACGTTTTTCGAGATTTAAATGTTATTTATGAACTCTTAATTATTCCTTTCGATTCGAGATATGTTGTCCAAACCATGTATGATCACCAACATATATATCAATAAATTCAGATAAGATCGTGCGTAATATTATTATAATAAAGCCGTGAGGATGAGGAATAATATAAGGATTGTGGAATGAAAAAGCGTACGAGGTCCAATCGGTTTAAAGAGCATGGAGAATTTATATGATTCGTCGGATTCTTTCCTTTAATCCATGTTAATTGTTGATTATGTGAGCCATCGATCAGCATATTGAATAGCTCAACTGTCGAACTGTGGAGGCTTCCTCGTGGAAATTAACAAGGTCAATTCTAGAATTTCATAGTACTCCGTGAATTCCACTCCCTAGAAAACTCGTGCTACATACGGTTCGATATTGTATGTGCTTAGGAGTTAGGAGTAGGGTTGCTTCAATGCATGATAAGAAATTGCAGTCTATCCTCGGGTACAGTTCGAAGAGGTCTTTTTGGAGCTTGATTTGGTTTACTTAATTTGTAACGAATTGAAGACATTATTCATATCACGATCAATGTAATGTAATATATATATATATATATATATAAAACCCACCGTGAACGTGGTAGAGTGGTTCGGCACTCATCATCCCAATGGGAGAACTCGAGTTAGAGTCCCACTCGCGGTGGGGAGCTCTTAACCCCTTAAATGAGCCGATCCGGGACAATTCGGATTAGTCAGCTGGACAAAGTCCAACTGGATACTGGCTATTTATACCAAAAATATATGTATTTATTTATTTATCATTGGAAAAAAAATTAATAAGGTCGGTGGATTTTCCCATAGGAGAACACCAGAACTGTTCCAAACGAGAATCTTTTCTTTTTCTCGGTTAAATATAGTGTTTATAAGTTTGGAATGTGATATGAGAATAGGATGATAAAGAGGTAAGGAGATTTTTATGATGAGAATTAAACTTACAATATTATGATCGTTAGATCACAGAATATTACCATTGTAACATTGTATGACCGGAAGGAATAGTATGATCAAAGCGATAGCGCAGCTCTAATGCCATTTTTTGAACCTAAGCTTCAGAGCTAAGTTTGAAAAAAAATTTTGGAAGAAATAATCTGTCTCGTCTTTGCTCTAAAAATGGTCATTTTCTGTCGGCCTAAAAGTTAAAATACTACTGTTCCTAAGTCCACAACCTATGGTGTTTCTCTTCGATTAATGTCCACTCATATCCACTAACTGAGACTTTGCTTTCTGTTAGTTTCCACGTCCACTGAATCTGTCGAATAGTTTCATCCCTGATCACCCCCGCCCCCCATCATTCTTCTAACCGGCTTGGCTGATCAGGAAAGTTGACCGGGTCAACCGTTCAGTGTGATCATGCACCGGTTGGACCTGATCGACCAACGATGCCGATGAAGGAGATCCCACCATCCGATTCTCTCCATGTGGATAACAGTATAGATCAGAAATCGGGTAGCTCTTGCATGTTGCCGCCGGCTCCGAGGAAAAGATCATACCAGAACTCCATCCCATCATCCAATACGTTTGCACCGTGATTTCCATTCCGTAGTAATTCTTCGGTGTGGATATCCATCCAATCAGTAAAGGGGAACTGTATCTGTTCTGCGTTGATACTGAGTGCGGTGGAGTCCGATCGCTCGCCTGACGAGCTGCTAGGCATAGGATCCGTCCAGAAGCTTTCGTCGATCATCGGAAACGATTCCATGGAGAAGTCTGTGGTCCTGCTCTTGAACTCGGAGCTGTTGTTTTCTCCTGTCATGGCTGTCGAAGTTTCAGTGACCGACGATATGTCACTCGACAATGGCTGAGGCGACGTTCCACAGTAAGCCTCAGACGACACCGGGATGGTGGGTGCGGCATTCGAGGGTTGCGATTTCCTCCTGGAGCTTGACTTGCGCTTGGGGGAGGCCTCGTTCAGCCTTTTCTTCAAATGGGTGTGCCAGACGTTTTTAATTTCATTATCCGTCCGACCGGGCAATTTCGCTGCGATGGCCGACCACCTGGATTTACAAGGTAAAAGAAAGCATCGTCAGACTCGGTGTTCATTATCGTCTCCCGACCTTTGATCAATCGCGTAAATATGGTCACAGCTAGGGTGGCTCGGGGGATAAGTACCTGTTGCCAAGCATCTTGTGCAACTCAACGATGGCGTCCTCTTCTTCCCGGGTGAAGTTCCCCCTTTTGATATCGGGTCGAAGATAGTTTATCCACCGAAGCCTGCAACTCTTCCCGCATCTTAGTAACCCTGGACGATTCGAAAAGGGGACACCTCAGTGAGACAACGGAAATCAACGGTAAATTATAGCACAATGCATGTGAATGCATGTCTAACAGTCAAGAACTGATACGCAGACAAAATCAGGATCGCTGGCGAGCTGGTCCGTTAATTACCTGCAAGCTTGGGGAGGGCTCGCCAGTTCCCGTGGCCGTGCTGTTGGATATGGGAGACGAGGACCTTATCTTCCTCGGGTGTCCATGGACCCTTCTTCAACCCCGTCTTCTGACAGCAAGGCGCTCTCACCATCTTCACCCACTCGATCGAATCCTCTCCTTTTCTTCTCCTTTATGACCACCGATTCGAATAACGTCCACTCTTCCGTTTTAGGTTTTTTTTTAATCTCTTTCGTAACTTCGATGAGCTTCTCTCTCTAACTCCGCCACTCTCTATTTGCATGCACAGATCGAAGGCTTTCAGAAGAAATGGAGAGCTCAGCTTGGGGAGTTGCGAGACGAAGAGATGAGCTATTTATACACGTGCGCTTGGAGGAAGTCCACGGCTGCAGAAATGGATGGCTCTGTATAATATTTAAATATTCGAATCTATGGGGCTACTTCCTGGAAAGAGCGCATAAACAGACCCAGAACACAACCACGCCCACACACACAGACACTCTCTGAGAGATCCTCTCTCTCCCCTCCTCATACTCTTCTCTTCGAAGATTAGATTAGACTTAGTAAGATCGATGCTTATAACAATGTAGAAATATTCAAGAGAAGAGTTGGTAGAGACTACGTTTATTATATGGCTAACTAGCTCTTGAGCAGGTAGGGATTTTTCCTTTTTTATTATCCATTTTGAATGGGACAAAAGCCCGTCGAAACCACTAATTTATATATATTTTATATAGAACAAAAGAATTAATCAAAGGGAAGATCATATTGCTTAGTCTTGACGGAGCCAAAACTAATTGGCCTGACAATGGAAATGTGGCTAGCTTGGATTGAACCGGTTAATTTCACGTTGGATCGATGAATCTAATTGAATATGTAAAAAATATAATAATTTAAAATTAAAAATTTTAATATGTTTATTTTATTTTACTATATATATTTATATTTTATATTAAACTTTGGATTAGTATGATTTCCATATTAATGATTTTTTTGTTAAAAATTAGTGTTAAATTATAATATTATATTAATATATTGATAATAATATAATATTAACATTATTTTTTTCTTATCTTACTTACGAATCCATAAACCGATGCATTGACTAGCTTCTAATTCATTACAGTTCCAAAAACTATGTCAAAATCACATAATTGGAATTTAATATAATTATCCACGAATAGCATTTCTTGGATTAAAAAAAAGAAAGAAAGAAAGATCGATTCGATCTAAAATTACTTATATTAATAAAAGTCAAATTAATAACTTTTCAATTCATGCATTTAATCCTTTCCGGGGAGGAGATTGGATGTGACAAATTTCACTCCACTCTCCTCCGGTTTTGTTATTTTACTGGTATGTCTTATTGCCACGGTTGAAGCCCACGCATTAATGGGAATTAATTTAGTCAAGATGATAAAATTGTCAAATGATCCCCTTCGGAGAAATCACATCACTCTCTTCGATAAAATATTCTCATTGAATACTATATGTACGACGCGCAAGTGAGATCTCATTGATACGAGTACAATTTGGATTTAATCATTTTCGAATGTCTATAAGCCTCTTGAGATCGATCAAGATGTTTTAAGACATATGTGTTGCCCGTTATAATTAAAGGTGTTGTAGGTCCGATCCAGAGAAAGGGGGAAGAAAGTCTTATATGTAATTGATACATCACGTTATTAACCGTATTTGTGCCGTAAAATAATTTGCTGGTAATATCACGCCTTCCGTTTGCCTCCCTATCCGAAATGATGTATAGCCTTCATCATGAAATATATTATCTAAACAAAGAGTAAAATGCAAAAAACAACATTTTATTATTAAATACGTTTAGATACAGGAGGAAGAGGGAAGAGAGTGGAAATTTTTTAAATTGTTTGGATACATCATAAATTTTAAGTGAAAAATTAATGTTAATTTCGATATTTAATCATTTTACATCCATTCAATCATGATTTTAGTTAAAAAAAAAAGTAAATTTTAGGTAAATGGAGGTAAAACTTTTTTTTGGGGGCAAAAATCAATGTTATATAAAAATCACTGGGTAGCTCGAGTTGAATTGGACCATCCGACATATATTCTCTTTATTCAAAAATTCAAGTAGAAGAACTTGTTTAAGATGAAAAAATATCGAATTATCTTGTACTTTTTTTCCCTTCAACTCCATTAAAAATATTGAAACCAAATAAGATTTTTTTAAAAAAATCCCCCTTCTTTCCCCTTCCCTCCATTGAATTTTTTTTCCAAAACGGTGACCTTAACCAAAGTTTTTTTTTCCAACTCGATGAGACTGAAAATTAGGGGGAAAGGGAAAACAAAACAAAACAAAAAAAGGGGCATGCTTTGTCAAGGAAATGGTCTTGCATAAGGGGAATTTTCCACGTGCGGAATAACATAAATAATACGTAGTTCAGAGTACCCTTTGGTGGACTACTTGAGAAGAAAATGGGAATTGCCCGTGCACGAACACGAGTGTCGTCGAATTTTCAAACTATAATCTCTTCGCGTTCACTTGATCGAATTGTCACCACCTGGAAGAGGAAATATGAATGGTGCTTCCCACGAGATCATCTTAATCTGAAGAATTTCATGAACGAAATTCATATTCTTACCTAAAATTACATAGAGACATGAAATTGACAGGTACATCCTCCTCCCTCCCCTAGCTCGATCGCCGTATATTCAGTTACTAAAATACACAATAAATCCACCGCATTTCTATATATTTTCTTGGGATTCATCCTAAATTTCTGAAATTCTTCAAATTATCATTTTAAGGGTTTCAAATATACACAAGTCTACACATGTGTGTGTTTACATATATATATATATATATATATAAAAGGGCCGCCAGAATAAAACGTGCCATGTAAATAAGAATTTTAAAAATTTTTCAGAAGATTAGAATGAATCCACGTCCCCTTGTGTGCCCTGAATCGCACCCGAAGGGTCTTTGACTTTCCCGATCACGTTGACCCCCAAAGAAACCCACGAGAAGTGTCAAGAATCGGAGTTCAAGATATCAATGTGCATGACCAGAAAGAAGATCGGGGCTGGTACGTCGGATCCGTTCCCTTGAATTTCGTTCATCAAACTTAATTAGATGTTATGTACATTGAATTTTTGGTACACATAATTTGACGGCGGCTTTATCGTATGTACAAGCGACGTAGATATTGAATCCAAAAATAAAAAAAGAAAACATATGCTGCACGTTCTATATTCCGGCGGCCTTCATATGTACGCCGTTTGTCCGACGTATGTTATATGCACGTCCCCCCGTGCATTCAACTTTCCAATTAATAGACGAAGGCTGAGAAAATAAAAGAAGTCTTCGTGGAAAATTTTGCCGTGCAGGAAGTCTTAGAGAGAGAGAGAGAGAGACCAAATTGCAGGAGTTAATTGTTTATAAACTGTGATTATTATTAGGGATGGTCATTGTTTGGTTTGGTTAACTGAACCGAACCAAACTTTGTTGAACCCTTAAAGTGGTCCGGTTTAGTTCGAGCACTATATTCCTGAACTATAATCATTACATGGTTGTCGAATCGAATTAATTTGAATCCGGTTTTTTTAAATAAAGTTAACAAATTGAATATAAACCGAACCAAAATAAAACTAAAACTGTATCGAAATACAAGAAAATAAAAAAAAACAAAAATATTTTAATTAAAAATAAATTAAACATGTAAAATTAAGACTAATTGACTTATTTATAATGGAGTTTAGTATGAAATAGTAAAAAATATTGTATATAATGGTAAAATAATCTATGCGTAACTATTTTTCAAAATATTTCTAATATATTGATATTTTATTTTTAATATATTTACACCATTTTAAATATATTTTTTTAAAAATATAATTCGGCGGTTTAAATCGTATAATGGATCCATTTGGATTTAGTAACTAATTGTACCACTTCACTTTAAAAGAATCACACTGTACAAGAATTGATTCGTTCCGAACTGTTTTTTTTTTTTTGGTTCAGACTTGATCATGTTCTTTGGTTCTCTACATGCAGCCCTAGTGATTGTCATGATTATATCGCTGATAATTAAGTGTAATTAAGGTAGAATCAGGCGAGTTTGACCAAGGCGATGGGAGTTGACTCTTCAAATGTACGAACATATATATATGTATATATTATAGACTATGATGATATACATATTAGAGGACATATATATATATATATATTCTGACTTATTTCGTTTGTATATGTTCTTTGCATTATTTTTGACCGGTTTTACTAAATTTCCTAGAAGTATAGAGAAGCACATGTCCTTTATCTCATATTACATAGATGTCGGAAAATTTTGGAGATCCAAAGCTGATTTCGCTGTTAGCTCCAAAATTCTTCCGTACTCTACCTTGATGTAAACGGGCCACGAGTTGGGTTTTCGAACTCAGATCGAGCAATGTGCAGTCCCACCATATCTCATTTTCACGTGAAACTTAAACTGACAAGTGATAGTAATCAATTTTCTTATATGTATCTTATAACTTTCTCTTCATTTTATCGATATATAATCATATATTTCAATAGAAGTTATAAGGGAGGTGCATAAATAAAAAAAAGATGAGAAATGACATTAAATACAAGTGCCGCGGAAATCTTGGTGAGCAAGAATTAAAGTTATCGACAAGTGGCATGGTTTAATTTAAGGACTATAATTAAATTTCTCAAGTCAAAAGCTGTTGAATATGAAATCCCATGCATTATTTTTTGGTCAAAATGCCCCAATTATTATATGTCCTATCAAATAATAAGAGATTCACGAGATATGTACCAAAAAAAAAAGAGAAGATAATATTGGGTATTGGATGTCCTAGTCATGAGATTCAGTACAACCCTTGATCTCAGATAATAATTATCACTATTTCAATCATTATTTTATCTCATTAAAAACAATTGTCAAAAAATAAAAAAAAATCTACAATTTAATTTTTAGTTCCTCTTCTTCTTACGATGTATGGTGCTTACATCAATACATTGCATGTTATGGCAAAGACACCTGTTATTTACCTATAACCTGTTAATTGAATTATTAATAAAAAAAACCTACGTGAATTTAATTATAGTCTTATTTTATTTTTTTAATAAATACGTGTTAAAATATAGTTATTAACCATAGAAGCTTGCTCAAATGGGTAGAGTGTATGTGCAACTTATAATTTATGAGTAATCCATAAGTTTGTGAGTTAGTCTCTTGCCTACTTGTATAACACTTGGTGAGGTCATTTATCTAGGCGAATGCACATGAACTTGATTGCACGTATGAGTACGTGAGTTTTCAATAAGTCCAAGAGAATAAATTACACATTATAAATATAAATATAGTTATTGCGATAGGAGAATGCTCAACTTTCAACCTCCAACTGTATCGCGTACGATTTCTTCGTTTGAATTATATCAGAAGAGGGGCTCTCCGACTGAAGCATTTAAGTATGTCGCCGTGGAATGCATTTCATTTTTTTTTATTTCTTTTTACGAATTTAAAGATGTTGGGAAGACGAAATAGCGGTCAAGGTCAAGCACGACCCACAGCGGGATCCAAGAACTTCAGACGCAAAAAGTAAACGCGACACCGTCCTCGTACGGAAAATTAGCAGGAATTTTTAGGGTTTTGGCAGGAAATTAGACAACCCGGTTCTTAAAAGTCCCGAAAATTCTGCCATTTCTCTTAACAATAATTATGAATGCTCCTCCCTTCATTTGAGTAGAGGGGTGAATTCTCACTACCAAAATAATTATTTTCTCATCTAACATTGGAAAAAAGAGAAATTTAGATAATGTAAAAATTTAAACTAATAGATGGTGTGGTTATTAATCCACTTATAAACATATAATTTTTCTCTTAATTATTCAATGAATAATTATGTTCTTTACACCTGTCATTACATGATAATGTGTCCATTTTAACATGTACAATTAAACACTTGTTCTCAACAACTATTTATATTATCCGTCTTTTTCTTTGGTTGATTTTTTAATCCAAAAAATTTTAGTTCCATTTGAGCACAAGGGTCCTCGGATTGTCCTTTTCCACACTTACTGAAATAAATTTAAGAAAAAAAGAAGAAGATAAATTTCAAAATCACAATACGGTTGGGGAAACGGACGATACGTCAATTTGTCAACGTGTGAACTTCAATTATATTATTAGTCAGCTCAAAATCACAATACGGTTGGGGAAATGGACTATATATATATATATATATATCAGTTGGTCAAAGTGTGAATTTCAATTGTATTATATTACTCGGCTCAAGATCACCATACGGTTGGGGAAATGGACGATATATCGATTTGTCAGAGTGGGAACTTCCGATTATATTACTAGTCAGCTGCCCAGCTGCCCCCACAGAAGGGCCAACCTCCAACCGTGCACGAGCATGTTGCGGGTATGTATAGAGACCAAGCAGTTTTCGGTCGGTTGTGCTCTACAAGTGTCCAGTGCACTCACTCTCTACGTGAACTCCTTGATCGATGCATGGTACATACTACATGTGAAACAGTAATTTGTCGGCAGACCAGATCGATTAAGACATTATATTGCCGGTCGATATCTACACTACTCCTCCATCAATCCGATTCACACGAGGAGATTAAAAAATAATCGGGGGGTGGATATGATTGATTGAAAAATGGGCGGTTTGAAGACGAGACCAAAGCCTGAACCGATGACTCAGTAAATCTCCTTCCTGGCATGCACGTTGGCCGCCGCAAAACCCAGCGCGAGGTACGCGTCTCTTGAATATGTCGACACGTACACATGCATGCAGCAGACGTACACTTATACAACACATCGTACACGTAAAATCAGTTAAAGAGTATATCCAACGTCGTTTGGTGTGGAGAAGCAAATTGTACGATTTTCATTATTGGGATTGTAGGAGCGTTAATCACATATTACTTAAACTTATAAAATAATATAGTACCGGGCTTCCGTCGAGTCTTAACAATTAATTAAATATTTTTTTCTTTCGATGTGAGTTTATACAGTAACTCGTTCTAATATTACGTGAAATTTATACTTATAATATTATAGTATTGAATTTATTATGTATCAAGATTTTTTTTTTAATTTCTAATGTGGGATCATTTTTTTCTTGGACGCAGATGTAGCTTTTGCTTCGATACGCTGGATAGGCTGACTAGTGTTGTTAAAAGTGCGGTCCGGGCCGGTTCCGGGTTTGAAACTGTTAAATTCGGTTGGTTCAGCCCATTTGCTTAACGGGCCGGTCCAATTATGGGTCATGGTTCATGTGAATATGAACCGGATTGGAGCCTTTTATAAATAGGTCGGTTAACGGTCCGGGCCGGTTTGGTCCATAAACCGTTAAATTTTTAAATTTAAAAAGATACAGTTATTTTTTGAGTGAGCAATATTTTGATTGATGAACATGTCTATGAATAGTGTTTTGATTGGTGAACCGTGCCCACGATGTTTTGATTGAATCGATGAATATTACTTTTGTTGTGATATGATGAACAGTACTTTGATTAGATGCCTCACCATTTGTGGCAGTTGATTTTTCAACAAAGTCTGGGAGATTACGACATTTGGTGGAAAGAGGGCTATAGTTCACAGTCCGGGCCGATTTCTTAATGATTCCGGGTCGGTTTCGGTTCATGGGTCTATATTATTAAACCGGCTTATAACCGCCCCTCAACTCAATAAGAACGGTTACGGGCTGGTTTTGGATTTGGACGGTCCAGTTCCGGGCCATCCCGCCGCGTATAACAACTCTAATGCCAACTACGTGAAACAGATCACGCGCACGTAGATGAAGAACTGAGAAACGTCTTGGTACACAATAGATCTTATAGCCAGAGCTTGTTTAAATTAAAAAAATATAAATAAATATTGATGCAGTTTTGGTCGCAAAAACAGATCCATATGATGATGAAGTAAACCGAATCTTTCACAAGAGGTTAGTAGATTGTGTGAGAAGAGGTGTATCAAGAGGGTGCAATTGTTGTCAATTCGATTGAGTAAGAGCAGTTTCCTTATCAAATGTGGTTGAAGGTCGGGTCAACTGGACTGTCTCCGACGTACCGCATGCTCATTTTGCATACACTTAAGCCTTTCCTATATAGTTTATGATATATAGAACTTGAGAAATAACCACTAAGTAATTCATGGTTCCAACGACTATATATATATATATATGTTAGTATTCCAAGGATAAAAATTCTACAAATCTTGAATTTTTCTCAATCCACTGAATCCAAATCCAAGATTTCACATATTCGAAACTAATATGTATCGATCAATCTCGGCAAAACGCACGGTTAGGTATTTTCTCTTGTTTTGGAGCATCAGCGACGATCCACCAGATGTCCATCCTTAGGTAGAAGTGTTGCGGTTCCGCGTTGCGTGTTACTGCCGACTGCTAACGTAACTGAATGGGAAAAAGAAGAAATCTTATATATCAAAGAGATTTCGTCAACAAGCGTACGCCGTGAAGCCTCGCCGCCATTAACTATGCCTTTTTCTTAAGTATCTATGGACGTAATAGGACCGGGTCAATTTACCTAACCTGCTATGACCTAGCAACTGTGACTCAGCCCGGCCGGCCCCTAATCCTCCAATATTAATTTTATGTTGTTTCTTTCCTTTTCCCTCTACTCTCTTCCTCTTCTTTCGATCGTGAAGAATCGAAGTTAGAATCGCTGCGTGCAATTAATTGATCAACGAGTTAACAGAGATCATTCAGGCAAGCCGTTCATCAGGATTCTAATGCCATATAAGAGCAAAGTAGCGGGAACTATTATATCTTCAGAATATAGATATATCAAGACTGTCCCTATTCTAAACGATGTGTCCATTATCATCAACTAACCAGCTGGTCCTGGAAATAGAGATGTTAAAATGGGTGGTCCAGACTAGTTCAAAATGAACGGTTCGGGCCAGTTCAAAACGGTCATAGAACCATTTGGTCCGGTTACTTAACGGGCCGATTCAATTATGAATCACGGTTTATTTATATGTGAACCGATTTTGAACTATTTATAAGCGGGTCAGTTTGCCTTGTGAACCATTTATCTTTTTTTTTTTAAAAAAAAATTGATCCAACAAAATCTAACTATTGATTTATAGTGTTTTGGCGGTTCGTGCCCGTTTTGCAATTGTTTCAGGTCGGTTCAATAAGAAAATGTGTTGGGCCGATTCCTGTCCAACATGCTTATTTCTTGAACTTGACCTGTAATCGCCTCTCAATCCAATACAAGCGGTTACGGGTCGGTTTGGACAGTTCGGGCCAGTTCTAGATTTTGACTAGTCGATTCCAGCCCAAATCGGCGCATTTAATATCTCTACCCGGAAGAAAAGAGTGTCTTAGTAGTGAAATACTATATTCCTCAACTTGAAACAAGAGAGGTGCGGCAATTTGAGTCTCTTCAAAAGGGGTTGTGTGTACTCCCTTGTTTCCTTATTTCTCCATCTCTTTAACGTCTAGAGGTAAAGGCTTCCTTTGTGACAGAAGAGATGAGCCGGGCCCTCGGTCTTAAGCTTCCCCTGTCCATCAGTAATTAGCACATGGGTTTCCCACGAAAGAAAGAAAATGTGGCAAGCTGATGGTGTCGTGTGGCCCTATCCCGACCCTCTCCAGACCGCTCTACTGGATCCTGTCTGCAGGTGTCCTTTTGCTGCCAAGCTGACGTAAATCTGTCGGAGATTGAATTTAGATTTCTCTCGAAAGACTACTACTGCAGCAGTTTGCGTGGAAAAAGGAGGATGACAAGGTTGTGGATGCATAAGCTTGTTCTCGGGGAAAAGAAATTTTACTCCCAACAACACTGTCGCCACAGATTTTTTCGAAGAATGACTGCGACGAAATAATTTGAACCATATGATATTTGCCAGTGATAGGGTGGAACGTCGACGAAAATATGAAGTTGTCACAAAATATGTATAGTGACATAAATCTCCCAAAAAATGACCAACTTCAATTACGTTCATCACATGGCATACCGACGACACTTGTCTACGAACTAGCTAGGTTCATCGAATGGTTTCCATTACATTCACACGACACCTTTGACATTTAATGGGCAACCACAAAATGTAAGGGATAGGTGACCTTTTAACGATAGGTAACTCCAAACCATCACAACCAAGTACTGGATCACTACGACACCATTGCAGCACATATCGGCGTTGACTTACCTGAGCCCGTTTTGCAGTGGCGAAAATGGAGACCATCCACGAACCACTAGAGGGGCCACAATCCATTCTCTCTTGTGGTTAAAACATTCCACCATCTTATCCCTAGGCGGCAATCTATCCCCTAATCAAAGGGTGAGCCAGGAAGTTCCCAGCCCAAGAGGAGGTTCACGGGGACCCTGAAGGGTCCACAATGCTTGTGGCCGCCATTTCTTCCCAGAAAGGCAGCCAGCTGGAGAGGAGACCATGGCGGCATGGCTAGATCCAAGAGCCCTATGTCGTCCCCACCAAAGAATCGCTTTCCCTTTAGTTACTCTTCGATCTTCTCCACGTACGGCCTGAATGGCTCTCTCTTGGGCATTCTTCTTGTCCCCTCCTTCCGAGCACATCGCGATCCATGCATTCGGCTCAAGCTGTTCATGGCAGTAAGTAGAAGATAAAACTATATTACATCTAGAGTTTGATTTTCTTCATTCTTCAATATCTAAAATCCAGCCATTTCCTTGGGGCATTATATGAAGAGACCTCAAGAGGACCGAGAAGAACTTACATTCTCATCACCGAAACTGGCCCAGAACCGAACTACGGCCTGACCTTGAGGATCGCGAGGCAGGAGGGAGCTACGCTTCCACATCTCCTCGATGTACTCCAGTATCTCGAACGACTCAGCAAATTACTCTGCCGTCGTGGACCATCACGGGATTGAGCTCGAGGAGGAGAAGGCTTTAGTTCAGGATGTCCTCCTCGACGTAGTCGTAGCTCACGCACTACAGGCTCAGCGCCAACTCAACCCGTCGGACCAATGGGCTAGCCCACGTACCCGCTAACTTCACCTTGGCCTCCTCGGCTCCTCTGGCCATTTTCGCTTACTATCTCTTTTCCTCTCCCACTCCAGAGGTCCATGTAAACACGGACACTACACACGTATGACTTGACAATGATCACTTTCAACCTAATTTCCCTCGTCGTCCACAGCATGATGAAGCAGTCATGCAAATGCAAATCCTCTATTTCATCTCCTTTCTATCTATTTATCTAGAAGGAAATAGGTAAAAAAAAAAAATGGTCATACTGATAACATAGTTCTTAAATGGGGGGTTAAGGACAGAAGGGAAAAAAGAAAAAGGCAATAGGGATCAAATTGAGATGAAATTAAAAATTCATGAATCAAATTATAATTTCCAAGAATGAGGCTGAACTTTCGAAGTCAATTAACATCCCGGAGCTGGGTAGGTTTTGCGCTCTATAATTTGCAGTCAATCTGAGATCAGAAGCAGAGGTTTTGCGGAGGAGGAATTATAAGGAGGAAGGGAAGAAGGAGAAGGATCGGGAAATGGCGAATCAGGGAGCGAAGAAGCGCAAGGAGGAGAATACTCGCCACATGTACAACCTGCGCCGCCTCATTATCGCCTGCAACGTACGCCCCATCCTCTCTTGTTGGATTCCCACCTCTCCTTCCACTGACCGGTGGTTGAATTGCAATCATCCTTTATATTTCAAGGGAAATCCACTTGTTATTTACCGTCAAATTGTGCAAATTCTGAACTTCGTGAATCTGGACTCTTTTTGGTCCCAGGAAATCTTAGACTTGAGTTTCTATTTTCCAAATTAATCTGTTTTTGCGTTCCGTTGTTATCAGGTTCTTTTGGCAGACATGGTTTTTTTGGATGGAGCATAGAGCAATGGTGATCTCTAGTGAGATATTTATGTCTTAAGAAAGGAGAATTCAAGAAAAATTGCTCTTTTTTTTATGTTGGGATTGGGGTTTTTGTGTGTGCGTGAAAGGGTTGGGGGCGCGTTGGTGGTGGTTGGTTTGGGTTCTATGAATCCTGGTAGTTTGTCAACTTTCCAATTGAAGTTCGATGTTCCTGTCTTAACCTGTCGGTGTTGAAATTTGGAATCAGGGAACTGATCCTTCTGATGGTATCTTTGGTTGACACTCTTTATGTGAAAGAGCTTGATCCTTTATAAGCTAGATAATCCCTAGCATGAGCTTTCATTTGTAGGCTATCTTGTGAAGTTGTTACTTGCAGATTGTAAAATTTATTTTTTCTTGTTGACATGGTGAGCTTGGAATTGTGTTCCTTATCTTATTTGTTCTTATATTGGAGGTGAAGCACTCGAATGAGCTTCATTGGTGCAATTTATTGCTTCTAGCTTTCTGTAAAATATGCTCCTAATCTTAGGTCAATGTATATGATGTGATAATTCTTCTTGGTCAATCCCCTTTTTGAGGGGAAATACTTGTTGCTTCTTTAATGAGTGAACGACCTATATTTGATACTCTTATAATTTGATCCCTGTCTAGGTTGTTTACATATTATTGAGAATGGTTATATTCCATTCATCCTTTACCTGGAAACACTGGGTTGGCCTTGGGATCACAACTGCAGCTTATGTGTTTCCTTACCTCCAACTTGCTAGTATGGCAAAACCAACTTATGCTGATGAAGGAGAACTTCTCGATGGAGGTTTTGACATGAGTACAGGTGGAGTTTGTGGGTATGTCACCTTGAACACCATTCAAATGCCAATTCTCATCTGATTTTTTCCTTGCTCGGGTGTGTTTCTTATGAACGGTCAGAAATGAGTGGGATCTCTTTCTTTGTTGCAGCTACTTACATGATGTGATCTACATCACCAGTTTTGTGCAAATTGCATCCATCGTATCAGGAAAATTCTGGTACATGTACTTGGTGGTAAGGTTTCATGTTTCATCCACCAGTAGGCACAAACCAAAATGTACTGTTTAGAGATAATCGAGTTAAAGTTGTGCACAGTGGAAATTTTGCACAGAAAAAATGCATGTTGGGGAGAGAGCCATATATATTACTGGCATAAGGCAGTTTAGACTATTATCATTATTAATTTTCATTGAGGAATGAATGACTATATGTGACACTGTATCATTATGAAGAAGAAAGTTTAAAAATGGGAATCTGAACACTTAATGCACTGCCATACACTATATTTTTCCCTTTAATAAGGTTTGTGAATATAGCATAGAGGTGCTTGCCTCAGCAAAGGTCTTTCAATGTTTGTCCAAATCCATTGTCAGTTCTAAATTTAAAGACCTGGAGGCTGACCAAGATGCCGAAGAAGTTAAAATTTACTGATATATAGTAGGTCAGTGACTATGGCTTCAATGGGTATGTAAGTGAGTGTTTGGAAATGGCTCCTTGTGCCTAACTCTAGACTGCCTTCTCTAGTGCTTAGCCATTTGTATAGAGGAGGAATTCAAATCCTTTGCTTTGTCCTGAAACTTTTGGACAGTTTAAATTTTAATGATTATCAAAAGTGTGGTTTTACTTAATTTTTGTATTGATTTGTATTTGACATGACCACCTAGCCCTTGAAACATTTTAATAAAAAGGGTAATTAGCTGGCTTGGGCTTTGCATCTTTTTTTATTGGCAGATTCCTGCATTTGGAGCATATAAATCGTTTGGCTTCATCAAGGGGTTCTTACCTGGAGCCTTGGAGGTTCATTTTTCCTTCACAATTATCTTTTAGCTTCTAAATTATGTAAACTCTTTCCTGGACTCAACTATTCTGTCTTCCCGATATTGACCTCTTGGTTATTCAGGGAGATACAGAGGATGAGAAGACTCGTAAGAAGCGAGAGAAGATGGAGAAGAAGGCCTCTAGAGCCAAGTTCGTGAAGATGAGAAACCGATAACTGTAGACTGTGGTAGGTGCAAATTCTGCTTAATGGTTGTAATCTATCTCCCCGAGGCACACAGATACAGCCTTGCAGCAGTTAGTTCTGTTTCGGTTGAATCTGCCATTTAAGTTGAGAAGACATTCTTATTGTAGTCCAGGCTCAGAAAATCCTCTCAACAACTGCTGATGTATCATTACTCTGATCTGTACCTTGTTGGAGAGGTTCTCTCTTTTTCATCGAGGAACCATGGAGTCAAGGGTGCGACGATCGTTTTACATGGTGTCCCCTTTGCTGTACCAAATACTGAAAAGCTGAAAAATAAGAGAGTGTAGAATTTCAACTCCAAGGGATATGTGAGTTTACATGTTATTTGGTCCCGGGAGATGCTCTGAACGCTAATTTCGGTCCAATTAAACTTTATACATACCATCATCATTCTGAATGTTAACTGGGGCTCGTGAACATCAGTTTGATCTTTGCCAACATCAGTTTCATTTGCGTGAATATCAATTTTATCTTTGTGACAATCAATCCTGCCCCTATGAACATGAATTCGGTCTATGCAAAACATTAATTATGTCCTCATACATCTTAAGGTAGTTCTTTCTAAAATTAAACATCATTTGAGTCCTTGAAGTGTAAATCACTTAAGTCCATTTGTCCAATTACCTGTTAATGCCGTTACAATATTGACCAAGTCTCTATTATTTAGGTCATTCACATTTTTTAAGCAAGTTTTCTCTCTCTTAATACATGTGATTATTACATTTAAAACGATACTGTCAACCTTTCCCCTTCTATTTCTTGAAGAAGCTCTAAGGAAATCGAGCCACGAGATCGAAACCCATGCAAGATCATGATAGGAAACCCAAGCTCCTGCAACATTCGAGCTCAAAATCGAAGGGCATGCAAGCAATAGGTTCGATCTACCTCATGCGATAGGTCTCAAGGGCCATTCATGAGCTTAGTTGTAGCTCAACTAAGAACAGTTGCTCATCTATGGGAAATTTGCAGCCCAATGTAGACTCGTTCTGTGGATACGGAAAAAAGGTTGCGTTACTGTGGACAACTAAGAACAATGATTGATAGTTTCTCAGATGCACCCCCCCTTTTTTTTCCAAGTAAGTACCATTCTTGAATTTCTGCTTCGATTTTGTCCATTGAATTTTATTTCTGTAATACCCACACCGCAAAACAAAGGAATAAGTGAGTACTCTCAATGGCTGGACGAGATGCGAGATGGCAATTTGGGTGAAGACTCATAATTTATGGGTCAACGAGATGTTAAAGATGAAGGAGTTTTGAGTCTCAAGTTAAAGGGGAGGCTCTTAGAGTATATATAAAGATAGTCAATAAATAAATTGGAAATTGCTTTTCTAATAATACTTTCTATGTTGTTGTTGTTGACAATAGTCGGGATTGTGACTTTCAACTAATCCTCGTCACTGTAATTTGTCGGAGTTTTTACAGAGGTATTAATGATTGTATTGCTGTTTGGATGTACAATGCCATGAATGAGGCAAACACTGTAAGATTGGACTAACATGATGTGCACCCGTTGTTCTGAAGGACTATTTAAGTCGTCATTGTCAATTATTCAAGGGCTTACATGAAGTTTAACACTAACTTAATGATGATATTTTAGCAAATGACTAAATTAATGTGTACTTACGAGATATAAATTCAAAATGCACCATCACTCTATATATGTTTCCCCAACAAAAAAAGAATCAACCATACCAGCGAAATACATCAGTTCCCATCATTCATTAACAGTATCAGCAAAATACATAAAATTTCACCAGAATACAACCAATAATGTCATTAGTTTTCAATTCGAGTGCAGTGGGTGGTGTTGGGCTTTCACCCCCATGGACATTGCAAGTCTCATGTCTGCACCTGCAACTGTCTCTGGTGTAGCCGGGTCTCCTTGTCTTGCCCCATATGAAGATCAAATTTGGGGGGGGGGGGGGGGGGGGGGGGAGAGGTTGTGAAAGCTACTCGTCCAAGAGGATTCGATATGATCGGTTAAGAAATTTTTGTTAACTCTTATCATATGAAATTTGATCATTAAAGTATCTATTTAAAAGATTAGTGAGGTAACTACTAATTTAATCATAAATTTGTATATATTTACTTTATACTAATACATAATTTGGCTACCATTAAACTGTACGATGAATGATCATCACGACCCTCTACGCCAAAAGATAGTCCTTCTCATTCCTGGCAAACTGACAATACTCGAGAGGCCGATGCAATGGCTGGGGCGAAATTTTGCACATTTGCAACGTGCACCGCGCTGATAGGGGATGAAGCGGCGGCGGAGACAAATTGGTGACTCCACGTGGCAATATTAGGTTGCCCTCATCTGAGCTACGCGCCGTCACAAATATTTTATTTATATAAAAATTTAAATTCCCCATTCATTTAAATTGGATTTTTTTTTGGGGGGGTGGGTCTGGTTCTTCGTTCTGATCCCTGACTGAATAAACAGAAGGGAGATCAGCAACCAATTTGGCCCTAAATTCTGACACCAGAAGGGAACAATCGGATCTCTGGATATGGATCCGATCGAGCTCGAGGACGATAGCTGTTGGGATCTACTGGACTGCTCCTTCTTCGATGACGGCCCCTCTTCCGCCCCTTGCCTTTGGTCCGATTCCCCCAGGTGAGGAAATAATCTTCTGTTCAATCTCATGCTTGTGCTTCTCATTCCGCTATTCAATAATCGAGATTTTTGTCATTTCCCTGCTCGAGCTGGTAGCTTGCCGCGTGCCGTGGAGAAATCCATGAATGTTGGTACTAATGAGGCATAGATGGCATCGACCTGATTCGCTCGTGTGTATATATGTGCTGCAGCGCTGCTGTGGGTACTGATTTCTCAAGCAGTGGAATCTTACCGCCCGAAAGCGAATACAGTGGAATGCAATGTACTCGAAAGAGGTGTTGGTTTACTACTTGGTCCCAGGCTTGCTTTGATTATTTTAATCTGTTCCTCTCTTTTTTTTTTCTGTTATTAAGAGAATTAGTTGGGGAAATTTGAAATTTACTGTACTTGGTTACTTGTTTGACGAATTGTTATGGAAGCTATTATTCCTTTAGCTGTAGAACTATCTGTTTTGATTGGGATTACATTTCAGCTGTATTATAGTGACTGGGGAACTATTATTTTTGTTCTTTCTTGTGAAAATGACAAGGTGACTATTTCATTTCGCAAGCAGCAAGTGGGCACGAACTCATCTACGTGTGCAAAATGAGGCAATGCTAATCTTCCTAAGAAATATATTTTCATCACCAGGGAAGGCTGTAGATAGCACCATGTATTGGATTCATATATCTCTCTTGTCTTCTCTATACGAGATGGTAAATTTTTAAGGCTTTCATCTTGTCTGTTTGTGATTTACAGGGCCCGTGGTGAGGGTTGCAGCCAACCTAGTACAAAAGCTTGCCGTGAGAAACTGCGTAGAGAGAGACTGAATGACAGGTTACTTATCTCTCTTCAATTTAAGGGATGCTAACGCATTTTATCTCATGCTAAAGGCCATAAGCTCAAGCTGGGTTTCAACAATACCAGTCACTGGTATATAGTTCTGTCTTGCTATTAACTGGCTGTTGGGTATGGCTATTCTAATTGGATAAGATGTGTTGTGTGAGCAGGGAAAAAAACTATAGTTTATTGATAAGCAGGTAGACATGGGATGTATTACTTGAACATAAATTATTCTGGAATTGCATCCTAGTTTCCTTGTGTCTATAGTTGATATAGGTGTTTGATGTTATGTGAAATGTTAAATTGCTTGATTGTGATGATGCAGGTTTCTGGACTTGAGTGCCGTTTTGGAACCTGGTAGATCTGTCAAAACTGAAAAACCTGCCATACTTGACGATTCGATCAGAATGTTAACCCAACTTAGAGCTGAGCATCAAGAGCTTAAGGAAACAAATGAGAAGTTGCTTGAAGAAATAAAATGCCTGAAGGTAAGTAATTCATTCAATAGAAGATATTATGCTTTTGCAATTAAGGGAAATGCCGTGCATTCAATGATATCTTGTCTTGTGTTTCCTTCTCTCCTATGTTGTTATATCCTCATTGATCTACCAGTTTTGAGTTGCTCATGTCCATTTCTGAATCAAGGCAACTAGAAATTAGGGTCCATCATCTGCTATAAGAATGATGGATTTGTAGAACTAAAAGTGTGCACTTTTCACATTTTTATGGCGGTAATGTGATAGAGATGATTTCAGTGGGGGAAAGAAACTTGATAGAGATTGTTTGTTTCTAAAATGAGAGCATGAGTTGCTGTAGTGGTTGATAAATGCATTACAAGGAACGGAATATTTGCCTATATGGATGTAACTGGGTGAGCCCAACGGTGTTCTGTCCATATTTCATTTAGCTGTCCCGCTTAAAGAGAGGAAACGCGCTTCTAGTTCTGGCATTGTCACAATGGTTAAATCTAAAATTTGACTCATCTTATCAAAGGAAAAATAGATTGCCCTGGCAACTCAATTAAAACTCGAAGGAGAGAGAATGAGTAAGACAGGGTGAGACAGCAGTTTCATCAGGCTGCTGCTCTGCCATTTCGAATGCAAGAGGAAAAGACAACTATGATTTTTACTGAAGTCAGATGTTAACACCCTGAATCTTTCACTTCAACAGGCCGAGAAAAACGAGCTTCGAGAAGAGAAACTGACTCTGAAGGCTGACAAGGAAAGGATGGAAGAGCAGCTGAAGACTATGAGCATGCCACACGCGGGATTCATGCCCGGTCATCCCGCCGCTTATCATCATCCGGGAGTAAACAAAATGGCTGTATATCCGAGCTATGGCTTCATCCCAACGTGGCAGTACTTGCCTCCGTCTGCCCGTGATACATCTTCTGACCATGCGCTAAGGCCACCCGCCGCTTAGTGATTTTTAAAAAAAATCTTATTCGGATTTTTTCGATTAACTCCTTTTCTTGTTTCTAATTCTTGAGAAGAGGAATCGGCGCTTGCTTAGATTTTGCCGTGTACTAATCTTGCTTCTTTCTCGTTCATTTATATTGTTGACTATCATTGTAATTTGCCTTTTATATACTTCAGCGCAAGTTTATGTCTGCGCTCTATTCTCACTAGTATCTCTTCGGACATGTTAAAATGCATCTCGAAACTAACTTGTGATTCGCGCACAATTTTCAGCAAGAACTGTCGGGTATAATTTTTGCACTTTTTTTGTCATTTCAGAGATGGTTTCCTGTTCTTGGAGTTACAATTAATTATTGGCATATGCTTGGATTTGAGAAAAAAATACTTGATTTTTTAAACTTAAATTCTAAAACTTTCAAAATGTCTCTTTCATTCTTAAAATTTTACTTCCCTTCTTATTTAAATTATCATCATAATAAACCATTACATCGTGCTAATGTGGATGTTATGGCATCAGTGCAAATGCTAATGGGTAGTAATGCATTAAAATTTTTCTATTAAGATAATTTGACATGTTATCATCACGTCATGATCTTGTTGACATCATAATTTTAACGTCAGTGCGATTGAACAGTGCCACCGGATATATTAGTGAAATTTTAATACTGAAAGAATTATTTTAAAACTTTTAGAATTCAAGTTTAAAGAATCACATAATTTTAAAACTTCTCATATCTCCCTCCGGTTTGGATGCTTGTCGGCTCTTTCACCTTTAGCTAGTGTTGTTAAAATAGGTGGTTCAGGCAAGTTCAAAATGAGTATGAAACCATTTGGTCCGGTTACGGTTTTATCTGTTTGTTTAACGGGTCAGTCTAGTTATGAATCAAGGTTTAGATATATATGAATTGGCCCGAAACCGTTTATAAGTGAACTAATTTACTATTCATACTAGTTTGACCTATGAACCATTTATTTTTTTATTTTTTTAAATTATTTTTAAATGAATATTTTTAAAAAATTAATTGATTCAATAAAAATCCGACCGCTGATTTACAAGATTTTAGTAATTTGAGTTAATTTTGCAACAGTTTCAAATTAGTTTAATAAAGAAAATAGACTAGGTCGGTTATGGTACGGCAAGACTATTTCTTAGACTCGATTGGGAAAGCTTGAGGGCGGTCGGAGCGAATTACCAGTTTTAATGGACCAATTCAGCCCAAGCCAACCCATTTAATATCTCAACCTTTTAACTTTCTTTGATAAAATTATGCCGACAACTCTTCCACCGTTAAAACTTTCCTCAAGGGTACGCACTCTCTCGAAAATATGAATTCTTATTCCCATTTTATCCCCCACCAAAAAAAAAAAAGAAAAAAGGGGGAATTCTTGCTCCCTCAGTTCTCCCTGGTCGATCGACTGTTTTCGTGTACAGAAAGAAGAATCGAGTTATGATAAATGACAAAAGGTTATAGATAACGTGACATCTAGGGGAGTTTCGAGATTAAAATAAAAAATAATTAAAAATGCCTTTAAAAACTTCAATTAACTTATATTTTTCAGGTAATAAATAAAATTAAATTAAAAATTAAAAAATATATATTTTGAACAGTTACTTAAGAAACCCTCCCCGGTCTCTCTCTCTCTCTCTCTCTCTCGCTCTCTGTGTGGTGAGTTTGGTTGGTCGGACTCGGAGTAGACCGGAGACCGACGAGAAGAGACCGAGATCTTCTGCAAATCTCTTGCTCTCTCTTCCTCTGCCGTCCGTTGTACGTAAAATCCACTGAAGACCCGGGACAAAGAGATGGGTTTCTTCTCGTTCCTCGGGAGAGTCCTCTTCGCCTCTTTCTTCCTCCTCTCCGCTTGGCAAACGTAAGACCCTCTCTAGATCCGACTCGATTCCGTTCTATCTTCTCATTTTTGTGCTCCGAGTAGCTCAGTAAGCCTTATTTTCTTGGATGATGGTTGGTGCTTGTAAGTGCTTGAATCTATGCTATTAGCGGATCTAGTCAGCGCTATGTGTTTATGTGGAGCCCAACATTTCTACCCTTTCGGGACAGTTGGAATTTGAGGAGTTTTGCTTATGGCCCGACCTGAATTTCCGGCTGTAGATCTATGTTATTAGGTGCGGCTGATAAGGAACTCCTATGTTGATATGTCCTTTTTTCCCGTCTCCCTTATCCTGCAATGCTACTTCAGTTTTACTCTTGACTTCATTGATCTCATTGTGGAAGGAGATGCTTAACAGGTTTGAATTGTCTATTATGACAGTTAATCGTACTTCCTAATTGAGTTTGGGATCCTATACCCAGTTCAGTCATTTATCATTGTTCTTACTGATGTCAGTTGATCGTTTTCCTTATTATTTACGTCAGAAAGAAGAAGATAGTGAAGGGAAATTGCTATAACATCTCCTCTCTCTACTACTGGCCTTTGTTTGATGTGAGAAAGTATCTGTTGAAAATTAAGAGTGATCTTCTTGGAACATCTGTACTATCAATGACCATGTTTGCGGATGAAATTGCAGTGCTGACCATTTTGTTGTCATGGATAATGATTGATGTTCCGACCATTAACAAACTAATGCGGGATGGCTTGGAAGTTGGAATCATGGAGAACTGAAAAGGGAAGACTTTGAGAGCTATTATGATCTTGAGTGTTCAGAGCACGAAAAATAATGTTAATTTTGTTAGCCCTGCTTTTAGGATGTTAGTGCTGTAACTTTTGAAGATTTTTTAGGAAAACTTTTCTATATGTGATAAAGTTTTCCTTAAAAATTTAAACTGGGGGGAGCATGTGATACTTTATTCAGATCATCTCTGGTGTCTTTTACTGTGATTTTAAATGATCTTATTACTATCTGAAGTGATCAATGGATGATTCACCGTCCTCAATACTTGCTAATGTTAGAGAAATTTTATTTTTTGTTCTATTGTCTTTATCCTTTTCTTATCTAATGGCAATGGCCTTGCTATTCGATTTCATTTCGTGGATTTGTAGCTTGTGATTATTTTGGTTCTCTGTTTCTCTTTTTATCTTGTCCTTCATTTTGTTATAGGAAACTACTCCTTATGCATTCATATGTTGAATAATTTCTCAGCCTTTAGTACGTCTATTGTCTGTTAGTTACAATGAATTTGGTGTTGATGGCGGTCCTGCTGCGAAGGAGCTGAAGCCAAAGTTAAAAGTGGCCCTGCTGCATCTTTCTTCCAAGCTTGGCGTAGCAACCCCTGACGTCGATGTAGGATTATTGGCCTTTTTATTCTGTACAACTGTATGCTCTTGCCTTGCATGATTGATTTTTCCAGCTGATTGTCTGATTTGGGTATATTATATGGTGCAGATTAAGCATGTGGTTGCGACTATTACTGCTCTGAAAGGTCTTGGTGGTCTCCTGTTTGTATTTGGAAGTTCCTTTGGAGCTTATCTGCTGGTCAGCCTCTACTTTTCTTATTTCCACACTACTTGTGGCTTGTATGAAGAAAAATTCTCGCTGATATTCCTTTGTATTTAGCTTCTCCAATTGGCGATAACAACCCCGATCCTCTATGACTTCTACAACTATGATCCCACCAAGCCCAAGTTTGAGATGCTCTTGAACGACTTCGCACAGGTCAGTCAGATTTTCCTGAGCGTATTGATTCTGGTCTTCCTTCAGTTCCGCAGGACAGCTAAATGATTTTCCTTTTTCACCCCAATCTCCAGAGCATGGCATTATGTGGTGCACTGCTCTTCTTCATCGGGATGAAGAATTCAATGCCGAGAAGGCTACTCAAGAAGAAGGCCCCGAAGACGAAGACAACATAAATATGGTTAGACAAGGTAGGTGGGGGAAGGTATTTCATTGACGATTCGGGCTACAACTCAACGAATCTGGAGAGTGTTTCGGTTTTTTTGCCAGATATCATGTTTTACGAGACATTATTGCAGGAAACTTATTTTGACACCGTATTCTGTAGTTTTACCCAGTGGAATTGTACTTGGTGGTGACATTTTTTCATGTTGTTGGTGGGGGTGTCAATTTCTTTGTTTGGAACTTTGCTTTTTTCATTCCGTAGGAGAGATCTCGAGATCCTGCTCTAAATCTTTGAAGTGAAAGTTTGGTAATATATAATGGCGTGTATTGATCAGGAATCTTCATTGCTTTGTTGAACGGTCCAATAACTCCTCACCTAATGCCTGAACATAAATTAACCAGAAATAATTGGAACCCCAGAAAGCATAATAGATGATACGCAACCCATCGCTCACATCACTAGATAGCTTAGAGTCTTGAACCCACACAGTAAGTTGATCGGTATTCTTCTTCTTCTTCTTCGATCTCTTTGAACATTGCACGTTGTTTTGGTAGTTTCTTTATCTTATCTCTACGTAAAGCGTCTCCAGCTTTTGTTTCTTTATAAGACGAGAGGCAGCAAATGCTGTTCGAGCGCTCTCAGAATATTCCCGATGATGACAGATCGACCCTTTGACTACCGATTTTTTTGACAAAATTCCCCGTGATCGCATCTAAGTCCCGACCATGTGATCTTACCACAAAAGAACAAACGACAATGCTGAATCATACAGCATAGCTCACAAACCCATCCTAAAGATTCTGTCTTACGACTCGTTTCTTCTTGTGCGAAGTCCTCTCGAGTACTGTCATCGCATGAATCACCGTTTCTTTTATTTTTTTTCTTCCCTTTGATGAAATGCTGCTGGATGTCAAAGATTGGTCCATCTGGTCATCGGTTTCGGTTGTTTCGTCGGGGATGATTGGTCGGTCAGAAAAGTATGGGCTCTGTTGCTTCGAAGAGGGTCAATACCCGCTTGTGATTTGAAAAGCAGTCAAAAAGTTTTGAGGATCGAGGACAAGGCCAGTGGGAACTATGGGACCATCGAGAGAGCCAAAGAGAAATATGCTCGAGGATTTATTTACTCTCTCTCTCTCTCTCTAAACGCATTGAAGTCTCTCAAAAGCCTCGAGCAGAGACTCCATTGAAGCTCTCAGTGAGCTCTCTCTCTCTCTCTCTCCTGGCCACATGGGGAGCATCATCGGCTGATCTTTCATATCTGCGATATCCACAGTTGGCCATTAGCCCCACGCGAATGAAAATCCCGCAAACTAGAAACAAATCTCGGTGGGTGCTTCTAATTGAATCCCAAATGGGGCAATATGCTGTACGTACGTGCGATCGCAAATGGGCAGCGCCTAATGATGGAAACAAAGTAAAACAGGAACGCCAAAATGCAGAGGAAGGATCCCATCCTCAATTGTCATCGTCACCAAACCGAAGTTCCTAATCCCTGACGCTGGCAAGAAGGGAAAAAGTCCTGTCCCCGACACGTGAATTGTCGTTAGGTAACCGTAGCATATACTGCATCCACAAATTTCCGGTCAAACTACAGACAAAGGTAGAGAATCGAGTTGGTAATAGAAAGTGAATGAATTGTTTTAATTTGATATATAGATATATTTTATATATAGTACGATATTCAAATATATAACAAATAAATTTAAAGTAAAAAATGGAAAATCCCCCACGAAAGATTGTTTCCCATAAGAAGTCCAATTATCACTGCCCAAAAGTTTTCGTAGATCGTCGTGAGGACAAAGAAATTACGGTGGGGGGCAAGATCATAAATCAACGGCTTCTATTGGTCGACTCCACCATAGCTTCGTGGATCGGCAACACACAAGATTTCTCCCCCCTAATTTTCTAAATTTTCCCAAAAAATCCCTACATCAAATGTATAAATAGTACGCTTCCCCAAACTTCTCCGTTCGCACCAAACAGTAAGTCCCATCTTCCTCTCAGATTTCACCCCCAAAGGTTCTCCTCCGTCCCCTTTTATTCGATTAGTGAATGTGTAAATGGCTGATTCGGTTTCCGGCAGAAGTCCCAGATACACGGCGAGCTCCGGCGGGGCATCCCGGCAGAGGCCCCCTAGCCGGCTCCAGCGGCAGGCACCAGCATCGCTCCAGATCAGCCCGGCGGCCCCGCAGTGGAACGTGGCGATACCGCTCCTGACCCCGCTCGCCACGTCGCCCGCCTCCCCTCCCAGGCTGACGACCGGGGGCCGGCCGGCGGCTGAGGCGGCGGTGGCGGAGCAGTCCCGGGACGATCCGCCCGAGAGCAAGAAGCAGCCCGTGTTCAAGAAGTGGCAGCACCCGGCTGCCCCGTTCTGCTGCGAGATGGGCCCGCGTAGGCCGTCGTTCGTGCCTGGGTAGATTCGTTTTCTCCTCTCAGGTTGGGTTGATTTGGGACCGTTAGGTGTGGAAAAGATTAGACCGATCTAACGGCCAGGGACTATGATCATGACAACCTTTTCTTTTTTTTCTTTTTCTTCTTAGAATAAATGACAAAAATATAATTATATTATGCAATTTTGTACAGGGCCCGCTCGCAATGGCATTGAGATGAATTTCTTGTTTTTTTTTCTCTCAAAATTTTGCGTCAATTATTATTATCTCATTTTTCCCAATCTCACTATTACCACTGGATAAACTTGAAAAATTTGCCCTTTTCTCTGGTCAAACCTGTAATATGTTAGATGAAGTTAAAAGTATACTCTTAGTTATTTGACTTAAATTTTATATAATATATTGACGCATGTAATTTTTCGAGACTTTACCTAATAATCTACGGTCAGATTGTATAACACATTTGTTCAAATGTATGTTGAATAATTGACCCCTCTTTCAACATTATCAGCGCAAAAAAGTCGTAAACGTGGAAATTGAAGCTACAATCATGGAAAGCCACATTATTAAATTATGGCATATCATTAATTAATTACTAAGGAAAAAGAAACTTGAGGAAAGAGCCTATGGCACTAAATATGCATATCCTTGTCTAATATGTGAATATACGTAAAAATAATAATTTGATTTACTACCAAAAAGGGCTGGTATAAGTAATTTAATTTACTTTTCCTTCTAAAGAAAATTATATATTTAAGTTGAACAAATAGAGAAAATTCACAATGATTTCTTCGTACGAAAATTGATTAGTGTAGTTGATGGCAAGAATGCATCCTCCATCTTGATGTTATCCTTAATTAAGATGTGTTTGTTTGAATGTAAAGTGAGGTAGATTATGACGGTCGGTTGTGAAATCTGAGATTATATTTATTAAAACTTTATGATATGATTAATAATCACTTTATAATATAAAATATATTGTATTAACATATTACAACAATTTTACTTATACATACTAAACTTTATAATTAATTTTATATTTCTTCTAATAATAAAAAACCATATTACAATACAAAATTTTACAATAGTTCTTTTCTCTTAACTTTTTTTATAATTTAATAATATTCGAACCAAATATCCGGTTAGTATAAGTAATTGGAATTAAGTTGAGAATGGCCAAGTTTGACAGTTCACTATTATGCTATGCTAAAAATTTAAGATTCTTCTGTCAACATTTTTAAGAGGGAATAAATATATGAAAAGTTTTAAAACTCTATGATTTTTTTAAATTGAATATTAAATCCTTCAAATTGTTTTTTCAACCCTCAAACCTGACTTCCATGACCTATTCAACTTTTCATCGTAACGGACTGTTAAATCATATGGACATGAATATGATGACATTAATAAAATATTAATGAGGCAATGGCATGTCAATGACGCGTCATTACTTTAATGTAAAACCTATGATGTGTCACTACTACATTGGCATTTTTAATTCAAGCCATTATGTTCATGACAATATGATTTAACAGTTAATTACATCGTTATGTTAAATAGGTTACAAAAGTAAAGTTTTATAACTAAAAAAATTACTTTTAAAATTTTAGGATTTAATTAAAAAAACGATAATCACCGTATAATTTTCCTTATTTTTTTAAAATTACAAATAGAGTCATAAGCCACAGTCCTACCAGGAGGAAGCCTATGAAAACCGTATGAACAATATGACCTGGACAGATTTTCCATGTCACACATTGTAGTCTTGAGAGCGAACAAAAAGGACAATAATGGGGTCCACCCCGTTTCCCCGCAGTCAAACGGGCAGGCGATCCGATATGTTCAATTGGCCGATTACCTAGTCCCTACTTATAGCTGGTGTCACGATAAGATAAGATGGGAGAAAAAAATTGCAAGAAAATACTCCATAGGCTAGCTAAAACTGTAGTTATCTATAGAAACAATGCTAGAGAAAGTCCAGGTGTCTGTCTGGTCAAACAAAGGATTGAGATAGGGGCAATTTCTTGTTGCTGAAGGAGACAGACACCCTATTCAATTCTCTTAATTATGAACTTGCCAAGTACATCATATTTAATAAAAAGAAGGCAAAGGCAAAGGCAAAGGCAAAGGGCAAATATACTTTTGTCCGGTCTCTCTGGTCAATTTGCAGACCGAATGAGCGACTGAGCCACTTTCATCAACATGATCGCAGGATAGGAGGGAGGGATGAGACCTTGCACTCGCGCAGCCATAGCTTATCAAAAGTCATACCTAAAAAGATAAAATTAATATAATAAAATTATTTTAAATTATAAATTTAATTTTTATTATAAAATCTTATATACCTCTGCATTCCTTCTTATTCTATTTTATTATAAGTTGTGTAGCCTTATGTGATTGAAAAAAAAATTATTTTCATTAATGGCTTTAATCCCATAGGGTGACTGCTGCCCCCGTTCAAACTCGTACGCCTTTCAGTCTTCGTGCTGTGAAGAAGACCCTTACGGGGGGGAAAATAGACAAAGCGTCAAGGCTGAGAGCGCAAAATCGAATTTTCCATAGATTGTTTACTTAAATATTTATTTTTTGGAAGAAAAAAATTCATGGAAGTCGTATCCCATAGCTACCAGATTCGCTGATCGAAAAGCTTCGAAGCTCCGACGCCCGACCGCTGGCAATCGACGTTTTCTCTGCTCAGTCGGTGAGTAACAGAAGGTTCAAAGCTGTGCTGCTTAGTTCCTCGATCACTCATATCTGCAGGACGTGTCGCTTCTTCCCGGTTGACTCTGGTCCTGAAAGACGTAAGTGGACGTGGATTAGGTCTTTCGGATTCGATTATCTTGTTGTCTCGTGTCGTATGAAGAGCATGTGACGCGGTGATTGTTGATCCTGTCGAGGAACTCAGAGTTCGAGTTTCCTTGTCGAGAGTAGGAAATAATGGTTAAGTGCACGATTTGCTGCAGAGCACAGAATTAGTTAGGTTTTTTGCCCCTCAAAGTCTGTTCTGGTATTGGTCTCGGTTGTGATTTAACATTTATTTTTTATTTTTTTGATAGAATTTTAATCGGAAACAAGAGATCACCGGTAAGTTTGTTCATCAACTCCGTGTTCTTCCCGCGTTGGGGAGAAGAAAAGATAGCACATTCACTGTTCTTTGAGTTTAACCCAGTTGGGTCTTCCATAGGCCTGGTTGGATATGATTGTGATTGTGGAGGTTGGAGACGGAGTACATGTACCAGTGCATCTTACTGAGTTTTTGTTAAGTTTGATGCTGAATCCACTTTAGCATTTGGAAGAGATAATGATCAATGAATTCTGAAGCATGTTTAGATATTCGCGATTATAATGCCTATATTGGATATTTGGTTGTTCTAGTCACTCATATGGGATATAGATTGAAGTTTGTACACTGACGGGGGAATAGACTTTCTGAATCCTTAATGTGATAGAATGGGCAAACATCTTCTTTGCTTGATATTTTCTGAGATTTATTTTGTCGTGTGCTTTGATCAATGTAAGTTATTGTCCTCCACAAAAAGGTAGAGTTGAGATCCGTGTCTTAATTCCTTGCCTCGCTGTGTATTTAATGTACTGCAGTTCAGTTTTGGACAATCTTTAGTAGGATCACTGCCTTTTCAATGTTTACATCTGTGAACTTCGAGCCATATTTCAGTTCAAATGTGGTTCTTGTGGACAGGCTTCTGAACAGTCGGTGAAAAGATGCTGCATTGCTGTTGGATTTGTTCATTCCCCTGCTTTTAGAACTTCACGTATGCTGTGACACGTGTGTTGCCTGCTTGTTGTTCAGTGAAACACATTGTACCTCATTACCTTCTGCTGTTGCTTCTCTCTCTCTCTCTCTCTCTCTCTCTCTGTGTTTCTCTGTGCTTGTGGTGCTTGAAATATGCAACCTTCTTAAACTATCTACTGCAGAGATGAAACATGGAACAGGCTGAGGAAATTTTTTCTCTTATTGAATGCATTTGGTGTTGAGAAGAACTTCCTGGCAGTTAATGAGTAACAACGGCATTACTGAAATCTATCTATGGTGCATTATTAATTCCCATTGTTTATTGACTCGAATGTCACTTGGTTTCAGTACCTCTTCAGCGAGCCTATCTACTTTTCTATAGGTTGTTTCTTCCAGACGATTATTTATATCTGAGATGCATTCTTTTTGGTTGACTTAATGCAGGGATTCTCATGCCTCAAGGGCTGGTCTTTTTGATAGTTATGGTGGCATTGAGGAAGGGCTTCGAGCCTCCTCTTCACAGACTTGAGAAATTAATGAGCATGACAATGACAAAGCAGTGGAGACTTTGCAGGACAGAGTCATGTTTCTGAAGAGAGCATGTTCTGCTTCAGATCCTTTACATGTCCGTCTGCAATCTCTTTAATGATTGCTTGTTGGTTGCGCTGTAATAAACTTATATTGTTTGTTCTAGTTTATTGAACCCTCCCCTACAACTCCGTGACTGCTGATGAATCGAATATGTTCTAAATCTTTATACTTGCCAAGCTTCATGTGCACAAGACAATAAAAGGAATTCCTGAATATATATTTTTGCCATACATTTTCTCTCGAGAATTTTCCTGTTACTGTCGTCTCAACTGTACTGAGTTTGCTCACGTATGTGTCTTGAATTATTTTGGTATGAGTACTCGTCTGAAAATCTATAGTTATACACCACCTCATCTAAATATGTTTGGTCGTACAGATAAATTAGGTTTTTTTGGTTATAATGCTGTCTCTTCATATACTTTCATATGCATATTGTGGCATAAGAATCATTCGTAAAATGGAACTTGAAAGTGAACTCTGCATTACTACATATCAGGGAACACTAATTGTGGTATACTTTCTAATATTTGATAGTTTGCTTTTATACTGTATCTCATTCTGCTCTTTGTCCTTTGATTGATTATCTCAGTTGACCGGTGACATACATGAAGAGGTGGAAACCCATAACCGCATGCTCAACAAAATGGTGGAATTTATTTTTAGACCTTTTGTGTGTATTTTAAACCTTGTTCTCCATTATGAGAGAGCTTCCTGTAATGGCAGGGAAATAGCATGGACTCATATCCAGGGCTTTACTCTCAGGAACTCTGGATCATTTTAAGAAGGTAACGAAACATTTCGTCCTTTATTTTTCGATGGTTGTTATGTCCTACTCAGAATCCTTGCTCGTTTCGGGATCTAATGAAGGTCTACGTCACTGCAGGTGTTTGATAAGAAATCAAACCAGCAAATATGTAAAGTGGCTGCGTATTGTCTGATCTCCTTCGTACTAGTATACTACCTCATAAAGTAAGCAAATGAAATGCTAATGATATTTATCTCTAATGTAGCCTTTTTGTCCTTTGAAGTCAGGAAGAAACAGAAGCTCGGAGTTCACCTGAGTTTCATACACCTCTCGATGCTCTGATGAGTTTGAGATCTTCTTCTTTTGTTTTCAGGTTCACCGAATACTCAATGTGAAGAGAGATTTGTTATGTACATGCTTAGCTGATAGATGTTGTACATCGACCGATCCATCTTGATGCGTGCTCTCAATGGGTCCAAGTGGTACTCCAACAGAGATTCTTTCACCTCACCTGTCATATTAGACGAAATCGACTGGTAGCAGCGTCCCAAGACACCTACCGCCAGTGTGTTCTCATGGAAACGGCATCAGCGTTCACGGTTTCTCGCTCCTTGGAGGCATTGTCGGTTAAATTAGACCGAACCCTGAACATCTCTTAATTTATTCTTATTCATAAGTTGCCCAATTATGGATGTCAGTCATACTTCAGTCCCACAGGCCAGTGTAACTTCATCAATATACGTCATGGTTAACCAATTAAAGCCCTTGCTCTCATCTCACCTCGACGACAGGCTTGGCCTCGTATGAAAGTGAGACAAATTCACGACAGTTTGTGTATCTCGGGCAACGGGAGTCAGTGGAGAAGAATCCTTGATCGATTCGTGCTATCTGTAGACTATAACCATCACACTGGCGATGGACTCTTAACTGTGTACGGATCGAGGCGCATATAACAAGAAGTCATTGCCCTTCCACCATGGAGGCGCAACATATTTACCAATCTGCTTGGTAATTTTCAGATAATTGAGTAAACTGGCAATTTGGTACTTGAATCATTAAATTATTATCAATTTAATTTCTCAAAAGAATCATAAAGAAAATTTTACGACACCAATCTGACTCGAACTTTGATATTGTCCAACCAAATTGCCTACCTCAAAGATTGATCTCGCTGCTTTTATAGCGAGAAATAAATCCGTTCAGAATTTTAGTGAATATTACAAAAAAGTGGGTGAAGATTTGAAATATATATATATATATATACTCAATAGTTTTTTATATTTAACTTAGACAAGTTTTCTAAAGAAAATAAGACCCCACATCTTTTTTTGTCATCAACCATATATAAATATGATATTTTAATTCATGGAAAGGGAGATATTTATAATTTAAATTTGCAAAAGCTAGTAAATTTACCTAGGAAATTGAGTCTTTTAAGGGCAAAAAGAGGAGGATAAGTTGCAAAAACCCATATAAACAAATATAGAGAAGTCAAACTTCTAAATGATTTTTTGGGTAAAATTGTAGTGGAATATATATATATATTTGAGTTATATATATTTTAAAATAATTATTTTAATAATACATATTTGAATTCTAATTTTAACAATTTGTTAACGTAATATTTAACAGTGTTATGTGATATGACACGTCAGTAGAATTTCTTTATATCATCATGCCATGCCGGTCATTTTTTGCCACATTAGTGTCTGTCATTGTGTCATTATGGCAAGTTAATAGATAGTGATTATATCAGCATATCGTTAAAATTAGGATTCAAGTATATTATGAAATAAAATATATATAATTAAAATAGTCATTTTTAAATATATAGGATTTATGTGTTAAAAAAGATAAATATATAAAATTTGTACTTAATTATCATGATTTTTTTATTATAAATAAGGGTGATGAATTCAAAAAATACGGGAAATAAGATAATAAATTGATATATGTAAAAATTAAACTCAAAATATTTCATTAAAACAAGCCTCTTCCTCTAAGTTCTGACGAAAATTTAAATGAGAAAACTGTCGAAAATTATCTACCAAAAGCATAGAGGGTATGCCACATATTTTTCAAAATTGCATGCTTCATCTGCTAATGTTTTGAAGTATGAACAGAGAGGTGGCATAACTAAGCTCACCAAATCTCTATCTTTAAACCTACATCAAATGTAAACACATGATCCCATTAGTGATTACTTGATTATCTTAGTAGACTCATCATATTGATATTCATATATCGATAGATTATTCATTAATCAATAATTATCTAGCAATCACAGCACAATATTCACACGGTAAAATAAGCCATCGGTCGTGCCCCTAGCAATCCTTCCCGCAATTTTAAGAAGAAATCTGACTAGTAATTCTTTTTAATCTGGAATCAACTATGTCTGAAATAAAATAGATCTACAGGGAAGATATAATATAATTGATGTTATCGTAGTAATTACTGATCAATTGAATTGAAGAACATTTGCGGTGTACAATAATTGCTCATGAATCAAACCTTATGTTTCGACCTCCACACTGATCTTTGTTTCACCCCGTGAAAAACCCCACACACACTGATCTTTAATCATAGGGGATGAATCACTCGCGGCAAAATTTCCACCACTGTACGTAGAAATTAGTATTCCGTTTGTTAAAAAAGAAAAGAAAAGGAAAGAGTTACAATGTATAGAGATGGAAATTTATCTGTACCGTTTTAGGGATTGCGGCCAAGTCGGAGCTCAAGGTCGATCTCCTTCACACTCTCGTGGCCCTTCTGTTCCACGTTCTCTCTATAACTATACGAACCAAGATCCAAGCTCAAATTCGGTGTCAGTGCCTCGTCGTGATCACAGCCCACTATTCTTGAAGAAGCCGAGCTCATGGCAACTCCCAAGTAACTCTCTAGGTGATTTGTCGAGCCTGCGATACTCGCAGAAGGACCGGACAACTTACTTCCTAGGGTTTCCGAGCCCGGCCTGTAATGTACTCCAACCTTCTGCTATTCACTCAGGAATGGCCAGGCCAGATGGGGTGAGCTAGCGGCAGAAATAACAGGAGCATTGAGGATGCTACGACCCCAGCTGGAAGAAATAAAACTATCGATATGCTTACTGGGATCTGCGCCTGCCTGGACGATGAAGATGATGAGGGCGCTGACAGATTAGCCCGATCTTTGCGGTGGATGTTCATGTGGCCTCCCAGGGCTTGAGCGTTTGTGAAGCCCATCTTGCAGTACACGCATTTGTATGACCGCCTGCTACACGCTTCAGCCTCGTTGATCGTTGCAGCCTCCTCACCTTGTTCACTGTTTTCATCACCCGAGGGCTTAGAAGTCCCCGGATATGCCAACTCCGCCATATGCGTAATGAAATCGGACCAAACCCGTAATTTCCCCGATCAGTTTATGAAGAAGAAGAAGAATGGGAAGGGGAAGAAGGGTAATGATAAACAATATAATTAGAAATTCGGAGTGGTGCAGGCGAATTAATAAAATAGGAACAAGACTTTGGCTGTTGCTTCGCGAAAGTATTCGTTTGGCCGGCTCTCAGATCCCTCAACTTGCCGATTGCCAATCATATTCTCGACCCCTTTATGGGGGAGGAGGTAGTGGTGAGAGTTTTGATTAGTTTAACTTCACGGCCATGGCCGCATACCGGGGATTACAATTAAAACAAGAGCGAATTGCTTTCTCTACGCATACATATGTAGATCTCAACCCTCATATCCTCATAAATTCGTGCTGTAGAAAGGGTAACATTCCCAAGGCACTCACTGTCTTACAGTCATATCGATGTATAGTTCTACCAATTCCTGCTAATGAAAAAAAAATGTGAAAACCTCTTCCTTTGTGGCAATACATCATACCGTAGACGTATACTTTGAAATACCATTAATCATGTAAAATCCTGTGTCTAAGTTGTCCTTGGATACTTATACAAATTCTTCATGTATATATGTATATCCGAAAGAGGCAATGACACAGTTTCAATGTGTGATCCTTCATTCAAATTCTTCTTTTTCTCACATGGCCTTGATGCTCTATCTCTCTTTTAGGGCAACAAATTTCATGAGCCCTGTCCTGCTCCATAACGCGGCCAGATTTAGGAGCAGAACAAGTGATCGGTGGCCACTTAGTATTCTGATGATACGGACAAGAGCACATACCAGACTTCTGTATCACATAATTCCTTTAACTTTGGAGTTCCCATATGTCAAGAACGAGTAAATATGTTCAACCACAGTATGTATCCTTTCCGGTTAACAATCCGGTCTACAACCTCAGGAGGGATAGCAAAAGGCGGAACTGAGTGGATAAATTATTAGTGATATATGTATGATACGTACCCTTCTTATATTTAATTTAAAGAGCCTGGCAATCAATTTGGTGGCTAGGTTACTTTCTCTAATTAAATGGCATCTTGTACCATCTACTAATAATATGATCACATCATACTGAGACATGGTCCAGGGCCTCTCTCTACATATATATTATATATGTTCGTATATTCATGACATTTTCCAACATTTATGTGTGTTTGCGTGTATGTACGCCTGTATAACTAGGGTAGGTTTTTGCCACCACGATTAACTTCATCGAAATGATTCCATCGCCCTCGAATAAAATTCTAAATTTGAACCGTATTAATTAAAAAAAATGTTCATGATTAAAGGAATTATGTTCTGTAATAGATGGGTTAAATGCAAATTTAAATTAATCAAAATATATAAAACTTTCAAATATAAGATATTAGGTCGGAAAATTTTACTTTTTATCATAGTTTTTAAAACCGGACTGGGCCGGCTGGTTCGACCGGTTCAACTAGGAACCGGCCACTCACCCGGTCCGGTTCATTAAAAAAATCCAATTGCACATTAAAAGAGAAAAAATCCGATTGAACCGGCCGGTTCCCGGTCCGACCGGTGAACCCAATTGAACCCATGAGAAAACCGGCTGACTTAAAATTAAAAAAAAACAAAAACCTATTGTAATGTACCTATTTTACTAAACTTATATTTAAATTTTATATTAAACTTTTGTTTAATATAATGGTTATATTAATAATTTTTGTTATAAATTATATTCAAATTATGATATTATGTAAATTTATTAGTAATATTATATTATTAATATTATTTATTAAACATGCGGTTCAACCCATTGAACCTCTGGTCCGACCTATGAACCCATACCTACACCGGTTCCTGGCCCGGTCCGGTTTTAAAAACTATGCTTTTTATAGTTATTTGTCTTTTTTTTTAGTCATTCAAATGAGACAAGAAAAAGAAGACAGCAGAAAACGCGTTTAGAGAAAAAAAAAACAAATTTAATAGCAAACAAATTAATAGGTTGTCTGGACCATGTCATTCGATTTATTAGATAGTAATTAAATTTAAGATATTATGCCACAAGGCAATGCGACGACGGCTCTCCCTCCCCCTCCCTCTCCATACTCTTGACTGCGCCAAGAGAGAACAGAAGGAAGACGACGAGACTAGTGGATTTAGTAAATTGTTGTTCACCGGAGCGTCTCCCGTTTCGACAAGTGGATGAAGCTGAGGCGTCGTTGACAGCAACAGGAGTGCTGCTGTCTGTTTACTACTCCTAAATCATGTGCTTGTCCATTCTGTATCAGAAGCGTAGCTCGTGATGTATTTTATTCGAATCGGGCGACGTCAGAGCAAGCAAATTCTCTGTCCCCATGAAGTAAATATTGATGTTATAAGCCTGCGCTGATTGTGATATATATATATATATATGTGTGTGTGTGTATGTATGCAGTGTGTATCCAAGAGAGAGAGAGAGAGAGAGAGAGAGAGGAAAGTTAACCTTCAGAATAGCCGAGAAGAGTTTTCGGGAAGTGAAGGCAGAAAGTACTGTTGTGGCCTACCTACTGACCCGTCGTCCAGTAGGGTTGCTGATGGTTGGATCCAGTTCGATTAGGACATTATACTTCTCGAACTATAATTATTACGTAATTATTAAATTAAATTATTTTAAATCAGTTTAATAATTTAGTTAATCGGTTCAAATTATTTTTTAAAAAAATAATAATTAATAAATTAAATATAAATCGAATCATAATCAAATAAAAATTGTATCGAAATATAAAAAATTATAAAATTATAAAATTTTTAATTAAAAATATAATATTAAGATTAGTAAGGTATTTAAAATAAAATTTAGTATAAAATGGTAGAAAATATGTCACATAACCGTAAAATAACTTATATTTAATTTTTGTTTAATTTTTCTCCCTTTTTTCTTGTCTTTTCCGAACGTGCGTCATCCTCTACATCTTGATCCTTGACATCAACCCAATAAAACATATGAAATTTAAATTTAAACATAAAATTTTCAAAATGATCTATTTAGTTTTAAAGCATCACTTTCGTAATTTGCTTATGCCATCATCATAACAGACGTTCAATCGTGCTGGCGCGAAAGTGATGACGGCAGTAAAAATACTGGTATGATAGGGACATATATATTCTTGTGTTAAAATAATGATGTGGTATTTGACGCGTTACTACCATGTCATCATGTCTATCTCGGCGTGATTTATCAGTCAATTACGACAACAACTTAAATAAAAAATAGAAGCCGACGGACTTTTAGGACAAAAAGGGTATTTCAAAAGTTTTGGAGTTTAACTTCAAGAGGTGGAATATCTTTAGTGCTCCTGATCCGGTGTCACATATTTAATATATTTAATTAATTAATTAAAATATTTATAATATGATTATATTAACGAGATTATTATAATAAAATTTATTTATTAAAGTATTTAATATTAACAAATTAAATTTAGAATACACACATTTAATCAAGTTACCATATATGATATATATATTTAATTACATTAAGATTGAAGAACTAATCATATCTTATCAAGTTAGAAAAATTAACCGTACTCCAACTCAAACTCATTTATTTAACTCCTTATCCTACTATGTGGAATAATCGTATTATATTAAAAAAAAAAAACTGTCGGCATTGCTCCCCTGGAAAATTATCTGCCTCATTGCACCAGCACCACCACGGTGGAAAACAAAATGTGAGAAGACAGACAGCAGTTGTATGGTATTGCTTCTCTTGTTTTGTTTTTTTCCCCCTGTCGCCACTCGTGCCTCTTGATGGACTTATAGTTGTCCTGCTTGTTGGATGAACCGTCATTCAACACTAGAACATTCAGTGACCACTAAGAGATTTGACAACTGAAGCCGCATTCAAAGACTTTCTGCTCATATAAAATTCTAAGCTCTAATAATCGAAGGCAAGGCAGGTGACCATGAGAGTTTCACCCGATAATAGTTGATTGGTTTATCTCAAATCTAAATTGATGATGGTAGGCAAAAAAGAAAAAAAAAATTGCTGAACGAGGGAGAGCTGAAATGATACCGCTTAAAGGCGACTCTTAATTTTGTAAATAACATCAAGCATTTATAATTAACTATGCACACGTTTAACTTTGCAAGGTAAAGTTGTAATTATGATTCTAATTGACTGCAAAAATGTTTATCTTTTTTTTGGGTAATAGTTTAAAGTTATCCCTCGGTGCTTTAATATCATACGATATAGATATATATTTATTTATTTAGTTAAAGTACATTGGTATAGAGAGCACTACTCCCTGCAAAACCTTGTGTGCTTCACGCGAAGTTTTACTCTGTGTGTGTGTGTGTGTGTGTGTGTATGTATGTATGGAAAAAGCCATCAACATCTTTTGGCTTTGTGATTGGACTGTGTCGTTTGCTGCTTTACCAATTTTCGACCTCTCACTCGACACCTTAGCTGAGGGTCATTGTCCTTGCTGGACAAGGATGCATGCTGAATGACTGGGACCATGTTTGGTAACGATCGTGCTCGAATTGCCCATCTCAGGAAGTTACCTCAACCCCTCGAAATCATGAGGCTTTGTTTCTCTTATCTCCTAAGATAATTTTTTTCTGGGCACATGGGACCCTCTTTGTGATGATGGCCAGGAGGGAAAATGTGCATCCCACCTTCGATCACTCCGTCCATGATTACATTTCCTCCATGCAAATTATATGCTGTACCCATCCACACCCTTAATATCAAGGACATCTTTATAAATCAGTTGAGTAGCTTCCTTCTTTCATGAGGAGAGCTGTGGCCATTGTCCGTTTATACGATTGACCTCTCCTATATAACGATTAACTCATGAATCACGTACGGACGTAATCTAAATTGGGGTTTAGAGTAACATTTTTAATTTAGACGTGGAAGGTAGTCTCATCTTCGGAGCTCACGTCACGCATTTACTAGAGGATTAAAAATTACAAGAGCTACCAAGGTTTTTGATTCCCACGAAATTTGACCCATGCGTGGTTACGGTTTAGGTAAAGCCGAGCTCATGACATGGTTGGGGACACTCTAGAAATCGGTGTTTGACAACATGTCGTATCATTTTTTCTATTAATCGGTGATATGTGCGCACCCTTTTGCACATGTATGAAATAAAAAGTTATGCGGATTCATGAATCATGCGGTGGCGGCAAGCCTAGAAATTTCTCCTCCCACGGTCTTCCCCTTCCCATGTTTCACGGCTCTATACACGTGTGTGTGTGTGTGTGTGTGTGGTGTGGGTGTGGGTGTAGCGTACGCTTTGATGACCTCCATATATAGCTGAGAGGAATCATATAGCTTAACTCACAGACAAGAGCAAAAATGGAAGCCTCTTCTTCTCGTCCTCTTCATCTCTGTCACCTTGACCTAAGACTAATCATCATCAACAGAGCACACATGCTCCTCCACTCCATAGCTCTGAGCTTCTTAATCTACTACCGAGTCTCGTTCTTCTTCTCCGGAGCACGGAACTACATCCTCGCATCCCTCTGGTCCCTTGTCTTCGCTGCGGAGCTCGTCCTGGCATTCATATGGGTCCTCAGCCAGGCCTACCGGTGGCGGCCTGTGATCCGCACCGTCTTCCCTGAGAGGCTGCCGGAGGATGCTGAGCTCCCGGCGATCGACGTCTTCGTGTGCACAGCGGATCCCGTGAAGGAGCCGATCATCGACGTGGCTAACACGGTGCTGTCGGCTATGGCCCTGGATTACCCACCGGAGAAGATCCACGTTTACCTCTCCGACGATGGAGGCTCACCGGTGACGCTGTTTGGGATAAGGGAGGCCTACGCTTTCGCAAGGTGTTGGCTTCCCTTTTGCAGGAAGTACCGGATCAAGACGCCGTGCCCTAAGGCTTACTTTGGAAACGCTGAGGAGGAGGAGGAGTTCAAACGAGAGTACGCCTCCGAGAAGCAGAAAATTAGGGTGAGTTTCTATAGCTTTTTCTACGGATAAATTTTTTGTTTCGGATTAGAAAGCAGATTTATAAATTTAAGAAAGGATAAAAAGGAAGAGAAGGATAAATAGGTATCTATATTATAGGATAATTCTTTTAATTATATAAAAAAAATTATTTATGATAAGAATTAAATATATCATATTTTTACTATTATATGTCTGGGGCTTCGTTGTTATTTAGCCAATAGTTGGCGCTTTCAAATGGTTCTCAGACACGCACGCGACATTAGTCAAAATTAGGTGATCATAATGCTACGAAAAGTCAACCCTTTTTTTGTCTTGTCAACTCCCAAGTAAAATTAGACTCACGTCCACGAAAGGCAACTCTTGTGGCCGTAAATTACTCTATATATATATATTAGGTGTCTTTTGTAAAATAAATATAAATTCCTCGGGAAATTGGATAAATTTCTGTTCCTCAAAAATCCCATGTCTTCTAGTGGCGAGAACAGGGAGATGAATCAAATTACTTCATGGCAAAATGTACTAAAAATATAAACGCCATGATATCCGCACGTTGATTGAATTCTTCAAATTTTTTTTCCGCGTGAAATCGTAGGATAAATACGAGCTGTTCGAGGGACGAGTCAATAGATTCAGACACCAGCATCTCGGAGATCCAACCGTCGACGGTCGCGATCACTCCTCAATCATTGAGGTAACAACAACAAATATTTTGTTTGTGTGTGTGTAACCGAGGAACTTGACGATGAAACAAACTATCGACATCCTGACTTAGCTCGATTCCCTTTCCATCAGTTTGATGAATTTTCAACCCATTGGATCCGGACGTTAATCGATGATGAAGAAACATTAAGTGTGTGTGTATATATGTTCCTTCGCTGTCGTGCTTTTAGTCAAACCGACGTTGATGACTTGATCATCGGTTTGGCTTGCAGTGGCCAAGACAAGAGTCCTTAATGGAAAGATATCTAAATCCTAGCTGGCTAAGTGCAATTTTTCGCTAAAAAAAAAACTTTAGATTTGGACTTCTTTTTTACCATTAGAATAATTGTAATTAACCCTAAGAATTATTCTTTGTGCTTTTTTATCTTTAATATATATTCGACAGGTGATTCAATCGAATTCTCCTGATGAAGAAGGGCTTGATGATGGACCGGTGATGCCCCTCCTAGTTTACGTTTCCAGGGAGAAGAGGCCTTCCTATCCCCATCATTTCAAAGCTGGGGCACTCAATGCTCTTGTATGTTCCGTTGTTCCTGTACTTCAGAGTTTATGCTGTGTGAAAATTTCATATTACCATATATATATATATATATATTAATCGACCTTTGCATGCCTTTTTTTTTTCCCCTCATTTATTAACACTGGAAATGTTTTGGTTCCGACAATCAACATTGCAGCTGAGAGTGTCGGGGATAATGAGCAACTCCCCGTACGTACTAGGGCTCGACTGCGACATGTATAGCAGTGACCCTTCCTCGGCGAGGCAGGCGATGTGCTTCCACATGGACCCGGAGCTCTCTCGATCTCTCGCGTTTGTCCAGTTCCCTCAGAGGTTCCGCAACATCAGCAGGAATGACATCTATGACAGCAAACTACGGGTAGCATTCTGGGTAAGACATCGGCACGTAATGTTGTTTGTTCTCCGCTTCCGCATCAGTCGTTATACTATGTAGAACAGAAGTGGCACCTTCTTACGGATTAAGATCGGGCTCGAATCTCCAGGGATTTATATCATCCTGACTTCTGTAAGTATATGTGCGGCTTGCACTAGGGAACTGATTGGACTATTAGATGCTGTAGGTGTATTGGTACGGTTTAGATGGATTACAGGGTCCCGTGCTCTCCGGGACTTGCTATTATCTCAAGAGGGAAGCCTTGTACGGGAAGTTCGTCCAAAATGGTAAGCTAATGCCAACGTCTGTTCTCCTTCAATGAATTCCAACAAACTCAACACCCTTTTGAATCTACATGGCAAGCGAAAAATGTAAGATCGTGTTGTCTCCACATTACATGAGGCTACATTAACGAGTCTGAAAGCCTCGTGTAATGATGTGTCTGTCCAACAATTGAAGTTCGGTCGGCTTCAAATGGAGTGTCAGCTGTTAACAGGTGACTTGTTGCTGTATACATAGTTGTTGATCGGAATGCTCTTCATGGATTTCGAAGGTACGGATCTGATGCACCTAAGGGAAGCTTTTGGCGGGTCCAATGAGTTCATAAACTGTCTGCCACAAAAGAGTCTATATCGAAACCGAAACCAGGGCGGTGACTGGGAGGCGTCAATGGTACTGAAACAGGCAGAGGATTTGGCTTCTTGCACCTATGAGAATTCCACAAAATGGGGCAGAGAGGTTAGGTTCTCCATGTCCACGAGTTAATATATATCTTCATTTTCCGAGAATCAACTGGTTCAATTTTCAAAATGTTCAAAGACATTCTGATAGGTTTTTCAGCTCCGATCTCCCAACAATTTCCACTGATCATGATCAGTTCATTGGACAAGTTCAATAGCCGATTGGCTCAGGTCTTCCCCCTTTTCCTATTGCGAACTTTAAGGTTACAGCTTTATGTTTTTACTGCTAGGTGGGCTTTATGTACTTCTGTCTGGTGGAAGACTATTTCACAAGCTTGACCCTCCACTGCAAGGGCTGGTCTTCAGTGTACCTGAACCCAGCCAGGCCACAATTTCTGGGGACGGCCACCACAAGTCTGAGCGACCTTCTGGTTCAGGGCACCAGGTGGAGCACCGGGCTCATTCAAGTGGGCCTCTCTATGTTCTGCCCTCTGATATACAGCCTCTCTACGAAGCTGTCGGTCCTCGGGTCCATGGCCTATGCTTGGCTCGCTCTGTTCCCGCTATACTTCATCCCCCTGTGGTGCTTCGGCATTGTCCCTCAGCTCTGTCTACTCTGCGGCATTCCCCTTTATCCCGAGGTTTGACGAAGAACCATCACTTTAGCAAAAATAACTTATGCATGATACTCAGTACTAAGCATATCCGTGATTTGTTGTCATAGGTGTCGAGCCCGTACTTCCTCGTGTTCTTGTTCATCTTCTTCTCCTCCTTCCTCAAAGAACTGCACGAGATCATGTGGGGTGGGCATCCGGTGTGGTCGACATGGGTCAACGAGTGTCGACACTGGATGATAAAATCAGTCACCTGTCACATGTACGGGAGCATCAACGCGATCATGGAGAAGATCGGCTTGACGGAGGCCAGCTTCCTCCCAACCAACAAGGCCGATGACGACGACCAGACGAAGCTGAACGAGATGGGCACGTTCAACTTCCAGGTGCCCGCGATGTTTCTCGTCCCGATTGTCGGGTCGGTGATCTTGAACATGTTTGCACTGGCCGGAGGAGTCGCTAGGGCTCTTGTTGTGGGTGACTGGGAAGAAATGCTCGTCCAAATTTTACTGTCAGGCTTCATCCTAGCTGTGGGCTATCCAGTTATCGACGGAATGTTCCTTCGAAAGGACAAAGGCCGTGTGCCTCCAAGGGTGACCGTATCATCCGCCATCTGTGTACTGCTTGGTGTTCTTGCTTCTTGGGTAGTTCTCAGTTCGGTTAATTAATTAGAAAATAACATTGAAAAGGCTGGTGATGTCAAGACTTTATAGATATTTATTTTGTTTTATTTCAGCTTGATTATAATTCGGTGTGTCTGTTTCCTTATTTTTCCCTCAATTCATAAATTATTTTTAGCCCAAAAAATCCATAAATTATTCAATAAAATCTGTCAATTTGTCGACAGAACTTCATTTTAGAGCTTGTGAAATCACCTTTCCATACTTTGTTATTTCGATGGCTCGTGAGCTGTGAGAGAATATGAATTTATCGTGCGAAGTTTCATCCAAGAGACGCCCCAGTATGGAGATTGGGAGAGTCGACTCACCCGACTCTGAAGCCACTGCCTGCTAGCAGCTCAAGTCGGTCCATGGTCAAAAACTCTCCGGTTAAGCTGCGTCCCGATGGACTCACTCAAGTCGAAACCAAAACCGGCCCATCGGTTTGGGCCATATTCCCTCGATACGACTCCCCTGTGTCCGGCTCACGCCTGCTGCCTGCAGAAGATTTGCCACATTGCCAGTTTCAAAATTAATCGTCATCATAGTGAGCCTTGGCGAGTGTCAAACCAATGAGTTGGTGGGCGGGAAGGCCACAGATGAGAAATGCGAAAGTTATTCCATTTATGGCGAGAAGATCTAGATGAAGTCCCTCATGGTTTCATGTCATATAGAAGCTCATCAATAGTCATTACGGGTTTTTCGTGGGCCAGTACTCACGATGATTATATTATCCATAGGTGCCCGATAAAAGGTGAAACCTAGCGTACGTTGAAGTTCTTGAACTTGGGGCGCGGCTTGATCAATTCAGACTGGCCCTCAATCACGTCCTGCGGATTTCTAATCTGCCTCTTGACGAAAATTGTGGGGTGGGGGGGGGGGTGGCTGGGGGTGAACAAGTGCATCATGGAAGATGTCGTGAGCACATCATAGCCGTTGGCACGGACAATATCATATACCACACACAGCTCACTTTAGGTTGGACGTTTTAGGGCGGTGATATTTGGGTTAGATGGGTCCCTCTGCCTCTCCATCTTGCATTACACATATGTTTTCCTTATAAATATCTTTCTATATATATATATATATATATATGGTTGAGATTTGCATTTAAATAAGATGCTTCTCATAATAATGGACACACAGATGTGCTCACACACACATATATATATATATATATAGTCCCAGTTGCCGCAGTGGAAATAGATTTCAGAATACAAGCACTGAATTTCTCCGAAAGACTGACATGAGGATGCCATTTCAATATCATCAGTTCTGAACTAGAATTCGATTCGACTTTGCTGTGATGACTGCCTGATTTGTTAGTGTACCGATCAACTTGTCTTTGACACAGATTCAGACACGGTGTCAAAGACAAGTGTTTTCGTGAGAAATTGGTCGGAAGTCTATCATAAAATCACATATTTTGATACAAAAATGTGATATTCTCCACGTATATATATATATATATAAGACAGATTCATCTCCAAGATTGTATTGTTCAAACTTTAATCTTATGTTTGTTCTTCGGATTTTCCTTTTTTTCCAATTTCGTGGGGGTGGGGTGGAGGTAGCCAGTAAACCTAATTATAATGCCCACCTGTTGGCTAAATTTAAGCTTTGCGTGATAAATTGAATAAGTTCTTTCTACACGTACAGGTACATATATACTAACTTAAATATATGTATCATGTATGGCATCAACTTACTCCTATTTCCCTCCCCTTTTTGGTGGAAACTTATCAACTAACTCCTTTAGTCCACCAAATAAATAAATAAATAAATAAATAAGAACAATAGTTGGCAACTCAATAAATTTTAGTTGATTCTGTATTGTCACATGATATGAGAAAATACCAATAAAAATATTATAAATAAGAAATTAGATGTTGGATGATTATCACTATTATACTTACTCAATAAATCTTAATTGATTTTATCTTATCACGTGATATGAGAAAATACTAATAAGCGGTTGGATTAATTATAAGATTTGACCGTTTATAATTCTATCATGAGAAACCATATGACAATAGTTGACCAGTTTCCTATGTTAAGCTGTCATGAAAATGCATACCGCATCAGTTGACGAATTTCCTCTTTCCATTAGGCAAACAATAAAATTATCTTCCCCTATGGGTGAACCAACCCATATTAAAAAATTATCACTAATTTATTATAAATGAGAGTAGTATCCAATGATAATTGATCTAAATACAATTAAAATCGATCGCACTATAGTAAGATATCCATATTTACATAAATTTTTAGTAAAATTTCCCTTATTTATAATGCACTATAGAAGAGATTGGGTGGGCGAATTATTAATTTGAGTTATGGTTCGTGTACTAAATAATTATACAACTGAAGATTATTCCCTCAACAACCAAAGAGCTTATCTACTTCACATACTTAAACCAAAAGCAACTTATGCACTTGCTTTGCATCTTTGTCGTGGCATTTCTTTAAACCACAGCCAGCGGGCAAAACCACAACAGTCCACGCCCACGAAATAAAATTAATGGGACAGACGTTGCCGCATGATGCTGTTGAAATTCTTGGGAGAAAATTCAATAACAACTAGCTGTCTGCCCTACAACATCGATTCGAAGGAGTACCTGAGCTAGCCGATGGACCGTAAAGATCATTCCCGAAAGCAATCACTTCGGTTGATATGAAATTATCGGTATTTTACGTAACACTTGTTAGTCGGATATATAATGCCATAAAAAGAAAAGGATTGTGTCTGCTTCTTCCGGGAAGGTTAAGAAATGGTAATTATGTGAGAGGGCTCAAGCCCACCTACATCGATCTTTGATTAGGATGACAGACAAAAGGACAAAGTAAAAGAATGAGATGATTGGTTTTGATCAAAGTAATGCCTTTTTATTTTCTTGGTTTATTCTATCTAATATCCATGATACAAGATGAGTACCGTCTAATCCAAATTCAATTCAAACGGAAGTCATTAAGGGATAAAATTCTCATTCCTATAAATTTTCTTATTTGCGAAAATCGAACACAGATCTGACTTAAAGGTTAGGGACAGTGGACAAACTCATAATGTTCAGAAAACCTTATATTAATTAGTAAAGTAATTAGGTGGTGCAGTGGCTTTATCAAAAGGGTTAGCAAGAATAAATCAAAGTTTGGGCCCTATAAAATGATAGTGATTATTCTTCTTGTTTAGATCAGAACCTTTCATCTCTCTCGCCTTCCTGGTTAAGACTGAGAGCTAATCGTCCTCTCTTGCAAGATGCGGTGAACCCCACAGTGGAACGGATTTGTTCCACCCACAAATTAGTAGAGAGGTAGGGGTGGATCTGGAAATCGAGTATAAGGGATGGAATTCAAAATAAGAGTAAACTAATAGAGTTAAAAAAGATAATGGGATAATATAATTTAATGAAAAATGGATAGAAGTGACACAATTTTTTCTAGAAATCAAGAAGGCGGCCACTTCCTGCGCATCTAAATCCGCGTCGAAGTTGAGAAGTTGCATTTTAGTGCCGACTGATGAGAGGGACATGACTTCTTACTACTTAACCAGCCCCAAATGATCAAGATGGCAATAAATGCGCGTATGAGTTGAGAGATTGCATCCCAATGGCGGATATGACTTCTTACTTAACATGGGCCAAATGATCAAGATGCCCTTTCAACTATTGCATGATCATTGCGTGGATTGTAGTCAAGAACATATCCTATATTTTGCTAACTTGATGATTTTTTGAACTGTTGCACGACATAATGCTGCCAACAACTTTGAGATTGAATTAGAGCATGCAGCAAATTTCCTTTTCATTGCTTATTTTGTCATATAAAGTAATATATCGTATTGTGATCTAACAAAATTAAGTATCAAAAAGCATACAGTGGTATGACGGGAAACTTTTTTAAAAAAACTGTTATTGGGAGTGAGAGAAGATTCTGAAATTCGGTAGTTTAGGGGCTTATTTGCAATATGGGGAAGATCAGGTTCACAATACAAATATTCAGATGGGTTGACTTCTACATCGCCATGAAACAAGAGGCCAAATATTAAATGAACAAAAGTGTAGGGATGCATATGCAATTTAACGCCTTCCACGATACAGGTTCTTTCCGTTCCAGCAAATGCTCACGCCGTTAACGGGAAGCCGTTAATGCCAACTGGTAGCGTTCGCCCGTCTTAAATATATGGATAAAAAACAGACACAGGCGCGGCACTGACCGGGAGACTCAGAGAAGCTCCATCTCACGCACACCTGTGAGAAACCGTGAAAGGCATTATTTTCTTTCTAATCATCGTTTGCTGACAGCCATTCCGAAAGAAGTAGCTTGGAGGGCGGCCTTTTGATTCATTCTTCACCCAGATAACGTTTGGTGCTGTCGCTGTAAGTCTTGGTTTGGTTCGCATTTTGGGCTGTCCTGCTGTCTTCCTCTGCTTCTCAGTCTGCTGGGTGTGCAAATGTGAGTTCAAGTCGAGAGCTTTCAGTCCAATTTGATGTTGTGAGATGCGGTTTCTGGGATTTGGGAATTAAATGTCTGTTTTAGTTTGATCTGAGTCATGGTTGTTCGTGAGTGTGTTTACGTATACATATGGGAGGAAGAGGAGGATCCCCTTTGAGAGCTGAGAAAATGTAGGACATAGAGTATAGGGCTGCTTCTCTCAAACCTTTAATGATTCCACCAGTTACATGCTTTAGTTTTGTGTCTATGATACGAGAAAGCTTATCATAAATATTAATTAAGCAGGATTGTCAGTCATTCTTGGTATTTCTATGTTTTCTGTCTGCTGTTCTTTGTTGCTCATCAAACCACTGAAAGGTGGGTCCATAATTTCTAAACATTTATGCAACTTGTAAATGATATGTTTCTGTAAATTGTGCTCTTTTATGTTATGATCTTATCCATCCATTTGCATCTGAGAATGACTTGTCGATGACCTAGTATTTTCACAAATTTAACATGAAAAGCTTCGAATTGAGGTCTCATGTCCATTGTTCAAAGTCGTATGGCCTCTCTGCTGGGGTAGTCTTATTTCATTTCTCCTGTATCATACATAATCTTTCAAAGGAATTTACAAAATGGATCCTTGCAGAAGTTATTTTGGTATTGGTGGTATCTGTTTATTTCTTTCCCTCTCTATGATTTGAACCAATTGCTATCTTACATTGGACAGTATTGTAAGTCTTCCATTTTTGTCTTTCAGTTGATTGATTTTCATTTCTTTTCCTTTACCTTGGTTTCTGTTATGAGGACCCTAAGGATTCTTTCTGTCATTTATCAATTAAAAGGGTAAAAAGAAGCAGAATCAAAGGGAAATTCCATCTGCTTTTAATTACTTAAGAAGCTTGATAAAGTCATTAATTCACTGTAGTTCTATTCCTTACTTTGCTGCTTTGCTTACATTGCATAATCATATCCGTGTTTTTTGTGGTGAGCCATCCAACTTATGATTCACTCTCAGTTTTGTAGGATATGTACGACCAGGCAAAACTGCAATTTTATTGCTTGCTTTTAAGCATATATGTGCATAGCAGTGAAGCAACCTTCGGTGATTTGAAGCACTTACCAAGTTGGTTTGCTCAACCATGTTCATTTGAAATATGCTCCAGTATATAAACTATATGTTTGGAATTCCTTTTGCAGGGAAATGGGAGTAGAAATCACAGACATATGCATGGACAAGGAGCAAGGTGAAGCCCCCATGTACTCTAATGGTCATGCTGATGATCTGAAACCTCAAGAGCTATTAGACTCATATGGTGATATCAAGGGTGATTGTGAGTGCCCGGCTTCAGAAGAGAGCAATGAAGTGAAGGAATATGAAGTGAAAGAGTGCACTAGTGAGAACACGATTAAGGATGAGGAGCAGCCACTTGTAAAGAGCTTAAAAGAGAAATCAAAATTGGAGGATAACAAGGGAAAGATTAACAATAAGAAGATATCATCGGCTAGGAATGGAACAAAAGATAGCATTGTAGGCCCTAGAACAAAGCACACTGTTCCTCAGCCGTTTGCTCTGGCGACTGCAAAGCGTGCTACATCAGGAACACGTCCCACTGGGACTGAAATTGATTCAGCTGTTTCTAATAACAATAAGTTAAATGGAAAGCCCATGCAGAATCCAACCTCTAAGAAGGTAACCTCTTTCAACTGACTGCTAACACGTGGGAATTTTGGGTCAGTAAAGGACCCAAAACCAAATACACAATGAACACATACAAGAGACATGCACAGGAGATTGTCTATTTTTGCCATTATTTCCATTTTCATGTCAAATTCAGCATATATAAGCCCCTACAGGCATTATTTGAGAGCTGTTTTCTCCCTAAATAGAAAAACCCTGTTTTTGAAAAGCATTGAAGCAGAAAGTGCGCTTTCTTACGTTGTTCTGTTACAATATCGTGTGGAGATGATAAATTTTCTGTCAATGTTCTTATAATTATGTTTTATAACAAATGCAGTCAATATCACCTCCACTGACAAGGAAAACATTGCATCCAGATAGCAAGAGGCAATCTGATGAGGAAGATTCATGCTTGGTTGATTCTTCGTATCCCTTTATTTTAGGGCTGATGTTCTGATATAGTCCATTTATAATTTTATATTGTCTCTTATGCTCATGGAACATCACACACACGTTTCCTCAAAAATGGAAATTCTCCTTAACTAACTAAATTCAGCAAAAATGCATCTGCTCAAGTTCCCAAGCCACAGAAGAAATTTGCATCGGTCCCTATGCTAAGGTGCACTCAGCGTGCTGAAAAAAGGCAACAGGTACCCTCTTCAGCAAATATCTGCTTGATCGATCATTTTTTTGGGAGGATCCAGCTTAAGCAACAGCTATATCAAAATCCTGAAAGATCCTTATATTGTCTCTTTCATGGTTTAGTTCTATTCAAAATTGGAGGAGAAACACCAAGCAATGGAGGCAGAGAAAACCCAATCTGAAGCACGGACTAAGGTAATTACTTGCCCCCAAAAATTTGTTCTCTTTATTGTTGACATGGTGATAATGATATACAGTGTCTGATTCTGGGTTAGATCATCCTGCTTTGTGATCTCGTATTCTTAGGAAGAGAGAGAGGCAGATATCAAGCAATTGAGAAAGAGCATGATTTTCAAGGCCACCCCAATGCCAAGCTTCTACCATGAGGGACCACCTCCAAAGGTTGAACTCAAAAAGGTAGAGAGATATCACCTGTTCAGGGCTTTAGGGTTTTATGAAGCCGAAGCCAGTCATATAGTGTCTTGCTAGATACCATAGTATAGCAGTTTGAAGCTTTGGACTATGGAAAATTTTTTTTATTATAAGCATTATTTGTAGTTTTCAGGACTAGATAAGATGACAATTTGTTAGAGCCACGTTACTGTCAATGTGAATAGATTGTTTAAAAGTGTGAACCTAAAAATGTTGACAATATTGCTGGTACAAGTTAAGAAAGGATGGTTGGCTAAGAATACTGGCTTAACCAATAGATTCAATGGATCCACTTGCATAGTCAGTCCCAATCAGTCTGGCCCCAGCAATCCAGCCTTTCAAATTAGAAATTAACTCATGTCACAATGGCAGATGCCTCCAACCAGGGCAAAATCACCAAAGCTGGGCAGGAGAAAGAGCTCTGGCGATGCTGTTGATCCTTCAAATGGAGAGAAAGTGAAGGGGACTCATGGTGGTGGAGGCCGATTTAGTCTGAGTGGCAACGTGGCTCGAATGTTCCTGCATCATGAGTCAGGACAGATGCCTGGTATGGAAGAACCGATCTCTACGGTGGTGAACGGATGTGGTAATGTACGGCTTGTCACCATTTGAGTCCTGAGCCTGTTTTCTGAGCTTGAGTTCGGTAAGTTATAATGGAGAACGATCTTCTCTCTTCTCACTAATGTCTTTGGGAACATCATTTCCGTTTTGCTTGTTGCTGTTTGTCACAAGTTGTTGCTGGGAAGTCAACGTGTGCGTAACTTAATGAAGTGTAAATCTCATGTAATTTAATGTGTCCTTTCATAAATATGTAATGAGAAAATGAAACTCTTCTGATTTTTCCACAAGTAGACTTCTTCTCCATCCAGTTCCTTATTTCATTCAGTTCATATCTTCTTATGAAAGTTTTTGCAGTCTGACTGACTCAATGTGGACAGTCGACAGTGCAGTTCTTCTCCTCTTCAATTTCCAAAGATGAGCCATGGACATTTTGCTCTGCTTCCCCCCTTTCACTTTTTAACTGAAACTTTACATTCATCGGCAAAATCTCTTAAAACGGGACGATAAGTTGACGAATGTGGTGGTTGGGGATTGAGTATGTTCGAGCACCGTGATGTGGCACCCTGCTTCGGCTTTCCTCTTCTCAAAATGACCCCGATCTAGTATCAAAAACAGGGCATCGGGCATCAAAGGCTACAAGGCACACCAGACCAGAGATCATCTCAAAGCAGAAGCAATTCGCCAAACTTAACCAGATGACGTACACGTAACTAACCCCATTATAACCTCAAACTCGAGAACAAAACATCCATGTAATATACCCAACGTGCGTCGGCAACTCCAACCTCATGGAATTAACTCACTTTCTCCTCACCTTCGAGATTGGTCGACACGACAAAGCCTTTAGGGTTCGCTTTGTAATTTTACACAGTTGACTTGATATTGAATTACGGATAAGGGGCTAGCCCATCTTGACGGAGATCCTGCTACAATTTGTGACCTGGTCTGGTTTATATTATTATTTCTTTTCTTAAAAAAAGTATAAAAAGAGAAGAAAAAACAAAATTTCATATTATTCAGAATTCTGATGGCTTTACTTCAGTTAGGAGGCAAGAACATAGAAAGGCCGGAATAAAATTTTTCGGATAATTAGAGCGGAAGCTTTACGAGCATATTATTTTTTATATTTAAATTTCATATATTTCTAAATAACTCTTTCAGTTTTATATATACATTCTATAATATATATAAGTCTTAGTTTTAATAACACACCGACGTTAGCATCATCTATTAACGTGGCAATAGGTTGCTGACCGTAAACAAAATTTGGCTAATATTGTATGATGATGTAGAGAAATAGTTGATGTCGTGTCATATCATATCAACATGTCACGTGAGCAAATAACTACCACATAACACTGTTAAATTACGCATAAGTGAATTGTTAAAATCAAGACTCGAGTAAACAACAGAATGAAATATATATGATTGAAAGAGATATTTTAAAAAATATATAATTCAAACGTATAAGACATAAGAAACTCCTTCGACAATTTTACCGATTTTTTTTATTTATCTTAGCTTGTTTATATTTCTGTTTTACATTTTTTTTCTTTTACCCTTACTGCACCCTTTCTCTTTTCAATCTGACATCCGTCACGGCCATTATGTAGCCTCTTACATAATATTACCGCAAGCAGCCAACTCGGATCAAGCTGCATGGAGACCTCAACCCGTTCCCTAATTTGGGTTTTTTTTTCTTTTTCGTTCTTTTATTTGATTTCTTTTTCGTTAATGTAATTTTCATAGTTAAAGAAAAGTTTGTAGTTGATGTGAGAGAATTCACAAGTATATAATAATAAAAAATAGAAATTCTGGTAATACTTTTTATGCAAATTATCTTAATAAATAATAAATCGTACTAATTTATTAAAAAATATTTTAACTCGTAGAAAAATAAATTTATCATTATAAAAAAAAATTACAAACCGAACCTTATAATACCCCAAAATTTAACAACTTTATCAAAATATATCTCCTTTTTTTCCTAAATTACGGTTCTCCAAAATAATGAATATAATAATATATGTACCGAGCGTGCAGCCTTACCAAAACAAAATTCTCCAACCATTTAACTCCCACTCATTCTCACGCGATCTTGTATGTTCATTTTAAATTTAAATTATTTTCATCACGTTTATTTAAAAAGTATTTACTAATTATGTGTTATTTGGGTTAGACCTTAGAGCATACCGGTTTCTTGAGTAATAGTAGGCTCTCGGTAGTACTGTGTTGATGGAGCAGAGAGAGTATTTATCTATGGTGTGTTGAGTAAGGGACGGTTAAAATAGTTACAAGTACATAATCGATCTATTAATCAATCGTCATGTGATTGGCGCATGAAGTTAATGAGTATTTATTTATGCTACCTACGGCCAAGAACAAACCAGCGAAAAACGATGAAGGGCAGGACTGTTTTGTAATCATTGATTGTCATATATTAGCACTTATTTTCTCGACTATATCATATTGCACCGGGTAGATGGCATCTATGAGCAAAAAGTTACACGTGGACAACGTCATTAGGGTTTCATGTGAAGTTAAAATCGGAGTGAATCGAGAACCGTCAAAATATATGTTTATGGATTTAATTGGTCGAATCCATGATTAATAAATATTTATAAGAATATATAGTTAATGATTACGAGTTAAAATGCCATGTAATGAATATAAATTTATAACTTTAATGATTAAAATATTAATAATAATATTTAAGTTGAGTAAAATAAATAAATTGTAATTTCAATGTTATTTTAAAGATTTTTTCTTTTTAAAATAATTTTTAATCTAGCATATTCAAAGTCGAATTAATTGAGTTTGGTGGTTGAACAGAAAACTGATCGATTTAGATGGATTTGATTGGATTGATAGCATATTTTGATTAATTAAATAAACTAAATCGGGTAATTGCTTAGTTTCGACCGGTTGGCTCAGTTCGATTTTAAAAATTATGAGATAAATTGTATACGACACGTGCATATATATATATATATATAAACTATATTATCAATTTTCACATTTATTATATATGTGACTCGGATGTGGCGGTCCACTCACCCGACCAGTGAAAGATGAAGCTCTGCATTTTTATTAGTTTAAATAACATCTTTTTATTAAACACGTCGAGTACTTCAAAATTTTAGTGGGTTAAACTTATGTATTCAGATTCAACGGACCAATATAAATTATAAATTCTTGCATCTGAAAGTGAAAGTATTACTGCATCACTTTCGATATGCCTCCGGTAAGGACAACGTATTGATAAATTTAAGTTTAGAATTTAAATAGGTCAAAAATTTAAAAAATGTAACACCTACTTATAAAAAAAATCACTACCGACACTTAGTAGTCATTATTGTCCCATAATACCATTTTAAAAAAATTCCAGTAATATTTAACTGCCCGGAAAGGGAGTCCACATCTGTAGCAGAGCTCCATCTGGACGGAGCATCTCCTCTGAAAATCTCGTCCTCCTCCAGCCCAAAGAGATGCAGCTGCGTAAGATGAGACACTCCCTCTCCCTCTCTCTCTGGTTCTTTTTTTTCTTTTAGTTTTTGGCCCCTTCTCTTTGTCTGAGCTTCAAGCGCTGAAAACGTCATGATCTGTCCATAGATGGTGGCCATGGGAAAGTCGCGCTGGCGCACATCTTCACCGCCTCCTTCGCTGGGTTCGTGGCGGCAGCGGCCGCCCATTACAACCGGCGGATGAAGTCCAGGCCCGAGCTGTCATCACCAGAGAACTCTCATGTGATTCCTCGTCTAGACAGGACCGAGTCCGGCCATGCCGGAAGAATTGAAATCTTCTCGCATTATGTTGGTAAGAACCCTTCTCCGGTTCGAATTTCCTCATCTATCTATCAATCGGGCCTTTTTCATGGAGAGTTTTTCATTTCTGGGTAAAAAAACTCAGCGATTATTTCACTTTCCAACGTATTGACTGAGATTTATCCTGCACGTTCATGTTGTTGGTCTGGCCTTCTCGGTGAAAAAAGCTCGGAAACCAGTTCCAATTTTTGTAATATATATATATATATATCTATATATACAGTGATGCTACATTAATTGTACAGCAAGGCAACTGGGATTCGAAGATAAGAGTGAGTGTCCACAGCTGTGCAAGCTGGCCATTGGTTACTTGAAGAAGACTGAAGGGTGCGAGGGCAGCATCTACGAGTACTTTGAGGGCGAGCCCGAGCCCGACCCCGAGTCGCTCTCCGTTAAGCTTCTGGATGAGTTCGACAGGTGCATCCTTGGCTACTTCGCCTTTCACTGGGACCAGGCCACCGCCATGATCGACCAGGTAACCTCAAGATCGCATCCCAAACGACGCGCTCGATCTCGTTGTCATCATTGTGCAAGTGTCAAAACCCTTCTCCGGCTTCTTAATTTGGTCCTTTTTGTTGGAGATCAGGTGCTCTCTACAGAGTCCGAGCAGAAGGCAAACAGGCTCAAGAGCTTTGTCTTGGCGGCTACAAGGCGAGTCCCTGTTGATATTCACTTCTTTGCCATTTCTCTGTTAGTTATAATTACTCTCTCTTTTTTTGCCGCAATTTGATTTTTTTCTTAAAAAGAATAATTTTATTGTTATTATGTCCTTCTGGTGACAAATGCATAATAATTATTTTACGCGCTTTCTTATGTGGAAAAAATCGTTTTGGTGGACAAGTAAGTCAACGGCTGGGACCGGTCCTGATAATTCATAGCACCTTAATCTCCCGGAATAAAAACAGTGTTTAGAAAATAATATTATGATTATATCATAATTAACGTCTGATCTTCACATTAAATTGAAACAATTTCACTCCATTATGAGTTTAGTCATGACCCTTTTACTTTTATATTTTAATCAAATATATTTTCTTTAAATTTTAAATTTCATATTTAATATGTTATGTTAGTGGTTGGTCACATGGTACACATGTACTTATTATATTAGCAAATAATGTTCATAAAAAAGGGATCATCATTGTCACATCCACCCTAATTCAAGGTCCATCATCACTAGCCGAACTTTAATTAACGTGAAACATTTAGAACTTAATATCCGGAAAATATCCAAACTTATAAAACCATTTAATTAACCATAAAGTTTTTTTAAAGTTTTTCTACTCAAGTAAATTTAAAACCATTGAATGATTATGCACCATAGGTCGAATTTATCTATTGCCTATTGTTCCATCTTCATCGAAAATCAACAACTACATGCCAAGTGGATCTTTAATGAAATTGAAGTAGTCATTTCAACTTCATATTCTCCTCCGGGCACGATTTTTCTTGAATGCCACATCATTGTGACACTATTATTGGATCCAAATTACAAGTGGGGAAGGGGAAATGCGACCTGCTATCGTGTTCAGTTTTCACCCACGACAAGGTCAGGTGGGCCATCGATTATTTTATTTATAAGTAAAAAAGAATCCTTTTGGATAAAATCAATCGAGCCAACTCGTAACATCGAATATTTTAATAATACGATCAACCCATGAGCAAGATCAAATCAAGAACTGATTCAGCCCTATATCTATATATATATATATATATACACACACATATAATACCTTTTGCATTTGCTTATAATTCAATTAAAGAGCATGGTGATCTGTGAGAGCAATGTAAAAATTTTCTTTTTACTTACTAATTTCAAAGAGTCTCATCATAATCAACCTAATTGCTTCGATGGTATGTTATTTATAAGGTTTGATTTTGAGAGCTGCTGCGGAAGGAAAAGTGCTGGAATTAATGAGGTCGGGCGTTGTGATCATGGGGCTATTGATTGTGTGTGTCACGGGAAGCAGAGGGTCGAAAGGGTGACGAAGAACTTGAAGGTGACGAGGGTATTCTCGACGCTGGTGGAGGAGATGAAGGCCATTGGGTCGTTCAGCCAGCTCGGTGACTCTCAGTGCACGGAAATCATGGCACCGGTGGCCCACAACAAGCGAAGTCCGGTGCTCCTGCTCATGGGCGGTGGCATGGGCGCCGGCAAGAGCACCGTCCTTAAGGACATCCTCAAACAGTTAATTAACTACTAGCTCTCCCAATATCACATGCTTATAAACTCCTTCTCTAATACAGGAGGATCACACGTGTTCCGTCGGATTTTTCTGCCTCTTAAGATCCGAGCCGTGTTACATTTGAACATTGACGCATGAAGAACCCTGTTATTGGTTCAATTCTGAATTTTTTTTAAATTTTAATTTGGTTCTCTGGGTCGAGTTCAAATATCAGATCATACTGAAAAAGTTTCAGTAAACTGATTTTCCGTTTGCAGGCCGTTCTGGGTTGAAGCAGCTGCGAATGCGGTGGTTGTGGAGGCTGATGCCTTTAAAGAGTCGGATGTCATATACCAGGCCCTCAACTCCCGGGGCCGCCATCACGACATGCTTCAGACTGCCGAGCTGGTTCTTGGTTCCTCCTTTTAGAAGTTCAAATACTTGATCTCATTTTTTTCTTTCCGAGTTCTCTGACTGGAGGGTTTAATTGCAGGTGCACCAGTCGTCCACTGATGCGGCGTCATCACTGCTGGTGACGGCTCTGAACGAGGGACGGGATGTGATAATGGACGGCACTCTATCATGGGAGCCGTTCGTGGAGGAGACGATCAGAATGGCCCGTAACATCCACCGCTGCCGATACCGGATGGGAATAGGCTACAAGGAGGCAGAGGATGGCAAGGTGACGGAGAATTACTGGGAGCAGGTTTCTCCCGAAGAGGATGGCGAAGATGATCGAGCAAACACTGCAAGGGCCGACAGGAAGCCGTACAGGATTGAGCTGGTGGGTGTGGTTTGCGATGCTTACTTAGCCGTCGTCCGTGGCATCAGGTGGGAACTTGACGCACTTCCAGTCGTCTCCCTGTAGTCTCGAGCTCCGATCCTCCGCAGAGGAGGCAGATTTCTGGTTAGAGAATTAATGAGTTCGTATCTCCGCAGGAGAGCAGTGATCGTCGGGAGAGCCGTCCGAGTGAACTCCCAGCTGAAGTCCCACAAGAGATTCGCGAACGCCTTCCGGAAATACTGCCCACTCGTGGACAATGCTAGGCTATATTGCACCAATGCTGTCGGTCGCCCGCCCACGGTAAGCCCCTCTTCATCCATCTTCGGCTTCTAATCACATAGAATTCTGATCACATATTCAAGTTCATCTGCAAGGAGAAGCGGATCTTGGATGCCTCCTGCTCCTCTTATATACCATCTGCCATCTTCTTTTCGCCGAACAGTTAATAGCATGGAAAGATGGGGAGAACAAGGTGCTGGTTGAGCCAGAAGAGATCAAATGTCTGAGCGCAGTGGGCTCCCTGAACCCGGATGCGGATTCCATCTACGAGCTCTACCCGGAGCCGAGCCCGATCTTTGAGCCTGGCACGGTGTGGAAGGACATCCTCCTCTCCCCTTCGAGGCCCAGCATCCAGCTCGAGCTCAAGACCGTAATCAAGAAACTCGAAGAACATAACAAGGCCGATCTTAAATAAAGCTCGCGGCTATCCGGAACCATTAATAAATGGTCGACGACCCTTTTCTTGTTCGTTTGCTGTAACTCAAACACCCAGAGATCTGACCGGAACTCGCTTGCGGAGGAGAATGACGAAGGCCATTGGGCATCGCATGGGATCTTAGCCGCTGAGAATTACGTTTGGTCAACATGAAGGAAGCAGTATTTTCGAGCATTAAAATTTTGTCATCACCGTCCCCCCGGACAAATGACCCGTACACATCTTAGTAAGGCCATGTCTCGCACATAAAACATTAGACCTTAATACATCGCCGCACGGCCGCACGACGAATGAAAATTGGTTCTCTAGGAGGTTAGTCCGGGCTGGCTCGGGCGGCCCAATTAAGTGAAAAGGATGGACAGGCCGGGAAGGACCAGGCCTGCAAAGGAGGAAATAGGGGACTACTAGAGAAATATGATATCTTTAGGTCCTCAAATGCAATAATCACAAATATAATCCTCTGTCTGTTGAGGGTTACAAACTTCAACACGACCCTGCATATATATTCGGCTCCGCCGGTGAAGACCCTAGGTGCTGCATCTCGTCCTCCTTCCTTCCTCTACCCAGAGTTTCTGAAACCGATTCTAAGTCATGGTGAGTCTCTCTCTCTCTCTCCATGTCTCTCTGTGATTGATTGTAGCGCTTGGTTCGATGCTTAAGTTGCTGATGTGCAGGCGGATGCGGAGGTGGCAGTTGCCGGACTGCCGAAGAAGAGGACATTCAAGAAGTTCTCATTCAGGGGAGTCGACTTGGACGCTCTTCTTGACATGTCCACCGATGAGCTCGTCAAGCTCTTCAACGCCCGTGCTCGCAGAAGGTAAAATCCACGATCTCTGTTTTCAGCAAAAATATTACTAGATCCGGAGGTCTCTGTTAAATCTTAGTGATGGGTTTGAGCTACTAGTACATTCAATTCGTTGCACCATCATTTTTAGTGTGTAAAATCTTGAGGGCGTTGCACAGTTTGAGATTTCATCCAATCTGCTATGCAGTTCTTCGACTTCGTTTAGTAGTGGTATCGTTTGAGTTCTGAACAGTTTTAACCAATTTTTGAATGTTGAAATCATTCTTTGAGATACTCATAGACAGAATAGTTCGTGATGCACTAAGCTTACTGGTAGTTGTGTTATTCGAGTGAGATGCACTTTTCACTGCTCGTACTTCAAATCGTTATATCAGAAAGCATAGGCCATGTTTGCCTTTTTCTTGTTTATGAAGCAATGAGGGATGGTTATTGAATTAGTTTTGGTGGCCATGGTGCTGGAATAGGTTTCAGAGGGGTCTGAAGAGGAAGCCCATGGCCCTTATCAAGAAGCTGCGCAAGGCGGTATGTGCTCTTTCTTGAATTTTGTGAGTAATTCATGTGTTTAGCAATAACAATGCTATCATTTATAGGTGTTTGCCTGCTGAAAAATGCAATGCTCAAGCAGATTATAACTATGGAGAAATTGGCATGTATTAAGATTTGGATTTGTTTGACTTAAAGTTTAGTAGAAGATAAACTCTTTCATGAGATGAAAAGTGCTGCACCCATAGTACAGGCTACACTCTTTATCTTTGATTATGTGGCCTCATGCAAGGGTGCACAAATTAATTGCTGTTAAATCAGCAGTGGCCAGACAACCATGGGGATGGATCCACGGGTGAATAGTCTTCAGTGCTGCTTACCTACTGATTCCATCTTACATCCTTGATGGAAGATCCAACCTGTTTCTGTTAACACATTAGACATGAGAACAGTTTAATAGAGTGCTTCATTTCTTAATCATTGGTGAGAGCTTTCCTGATCACGGAGTCTATTTTTCCCTCATGGATCAGAAAAGGGAGGCTCCACCTGGTGAGAAGCCAGAACCAGTGCGGACTCACCTGCGCAACATGATCATTGTGCCCGAGATGATTGGCAGCATAATCGGCGTGTACAATGGGAAGACGTTCAACCAAGTGGAGATCAAGCCCGAAATGATTGGACATTACCTTGCTGAGTTCTCAATCTCCTACAAGCCTGTCAAGCACGGTAGGCCTGGTATCGGTGCCACCCATTCTTCAAGGTTCATCCCTCTGAAGTGAAAATCCCTTTTTCAGATGCAGAAGCCCGTTCCTTTTGTCCCTTTGTATTTCCCAAGGGCATCCTTGTTGGTGACTCAAGTCGAACTAGTGGTATTGGTCCACCCTATGGTTTTGACAGGTATGATAGGATAGAACTTCATGTTTATGCTGTTAGAGTAATTAATGGCGATGAATTTCTGCTCGGTTTCGAGTATAACAGTGCTGGAGCTAGTCCTGTGAGCATACACAAATAATGTTTTTGAGTATTTGCGATAGCCCTTTTTATTAAATTATCATAACTGGCTTTCATTAAAGCACCTTAGACACCAAAACGTAAAATTTAAAATGTACCTCAGAATCCGTAGCATGCGCATGATACCCTGTTGGATGATCTACATTCGCGGTAGGCAAGACTGAGGCATATCTTACAAATAATGCACAACATGATGATTCAGACGGAACATCAACTGAAAATACCAATGTGAATAATAATTGCCTTTGAACATACGCTGTAACCATTCTTGTGCACGCATTACCATTAAAAAAAATTATTCTTAAGATGTGGCATCTAAATATGGTGTTTAAGGTAAAATATCCTTTTAAAGTAAAAATCATAATTTTAAAAACCGGATTGGGTTGATCAGTTCAATCGGTTTTTAGGGTTGATCAGTTCAACTAAGAACTGCCTATCCACTCGATCCGATTTCTATAAAAGATCTAATTGTACTTTCAAAAAAGTCAACTTTGATTGAAGTAATCAGTTTTCGGTCTGACCGATAAATTCAATTGAACTAATGAGAAAATTGATGAATTTAAAATTAAAAAATAAAAAATTATTATAATATATTTATTTTATTATTTTTATATTAAAATTATGATATTATATAAATGTATTAATATATTATATTATTAATATTATTTATTAAATATACCATTCAACCCGTAAATTCATGTCCACTCTGATATCTAGTCCAATTTTAAAAATTATGGTAAAAATTAAGTTTTAATGTCCCCGGTTTCCTTTCTTTTAAGCATATAAATTGAAGGGTAAAGTAGAATTTTAGTTCTTAATCTTTTCTTCCTTTGTCATTTTTATCCTAAATGTTTTTTCAAAACATATTTAGTCTTTAAGTTATATTTTTTAATTTCTTTTTGTTATTTTAATATTAAAAACTTGATGATAGAAATGATAAATAATAAAATAATGATAAAAAAAGAAATGAAAAAGTAGAGGAAGTTGAAGGTGCCTGTCAGTCACGACCTCCTTCGCCACTATTCATGACCTATTTTTTTCTCAATTATTTTCTCTTTATTTTTAATACTTAATTTTTTTTTTACCTTCTTAAGTGAAAAAATATTATATATTTTTAATAAAACTTATCACATATACTTGTTTCTATTTGTCATGTTCATAGTTTTTCTCTCTTTTTTTCATCTCTAGAAATTTTTAATTTTTATACATATCACATTAATCTACCTTAAATGAGGCTTTAATTCTTTAACTAGAGGTATGCATTATTCTTACGGTGAATGGATTGCTGGTTACACTTTCTGCACTTTTTCCCTTTTTCCTTTTATATATAAATATAAATATATGATTATTTATTATTACACATCAATCATCAAGTTTTAACATTAAAATAATTTTTAAAAAAAAAACTTAAAGTGCACCTTTTGGTAAAATGTTGAGGGCCAAATATGTACTAAAAATATTTTATAACAAAAATGATGAAAGAAAAAAAATCGTGCTTTACCATAAATCGAACTTCTCGAGTTCCTATATCCATTTTTGAACCACTTACATAATCACGTCTCAAATAGTCTTTCCTTCTCTCCGTACTACTCAACCCAACTTAATTGCGATGGAAAACGGCGATATTATTTATATTAAATGCATTGTATTTATGATAAATTCTCATACACAAAACAATTAGTAAGTAAGGGGTTATTATGTTCCATTATTATCGTGTAACTTTTCGTACTCATTTATTTTTTTATTTTTTTATTCTATCTTAAACTTATGAGCCATAAAAAAACAATTAGCAAGTAAGTAAATTTGATGAAACTTGCTCCTTATCTTCATTAATTAATTGCCGCAACTCGTACAATTTTATTTCGTACTCAAATTTTTATTAACCGATTACGAGCCGGGCTTTCGGACTCGGATCGGGTAATGTGTGAGCTCACTAATTTTAATATCATGTTGAATTCATTATGAACTTATAACGGATCGGATCCGTTTTCATCTAAAAGATTAAATTGACAGGTAGTGATATCCAACTTATTTATAAATTTACAATATTTTCTTTATTTTATCGATATGAAATCGTATATATGGATAATTACTTTTGCATTTAGGCCACTGACTCGAGCTCGGATGGATGAGTAGTAGCAAATCCAAATCTACACTCCACTTCCACTAGAATTTATTATAACTTCGCCTTGCAGCTGGAACGCCTTCCGGCTCCGGCAAATCTCGTCAAATGAAGTTAGCCTCATCGGCCGAGAAGAAGAGAGAGAGAGAGAGAGAGAAAGGAGGCTCTGTCGGGCTTTTCCTTTGAACTATCCCTTCCCTTAGGCTGCAAAGAGAAGTTAAGCCCGTTTAATATACATACATTAATGAAATCGGAATGAGAATAATCGTTCCATATTTCATTCCATTCATTGTGCTTGATAGTGTAAGAAAGAATTAGAATGACGATTCCTATTCCCATTAATGTCTCATATTTTATTCACCTAGTTGAACTGAGGAATGACCGTCTCTTTGTATGATTTACCAATTTTACCCTTATATTTATTTTTAAAAATAAAATATCATAAAAATCAATTCTTAAAATTTTATATAAAAATAATAAAGCATTTAGAATAAATTTATAAAAGCTTTTATACATTTTTTTTAATATATATTTTTAAAATTCTAAAAATTTATTACAATTTTGTTGAAAAATATTACGGAATACCTTAATAATTACAGTTTTTAATTATAAAATCGTAGAGATTTTTAAAATTGTAATTTGAATTATAAAAAAATTAAAAAAAAGACATAAATAACGAAATATAGATATTATAAATATTTTAAAACATTACAAAAGTTACGGATGATGGTATATTTAGTAAAACGGTTTTTATATCAAAATCCATTTCGTCAGTTCTGAAGTTGGTACCATATAAGAAAATGATTTTATTCCATGCCATTTCAGTTCTAGAACTGTTCGAATTTCGATTCTAATTCCATTTTTATGTACCAAACCCGAAAAAGATAGAATATGTAGAGCTCAGTGGGGCTCTTCCTTTGCACCATCCCTTCCCTTCTACTTCGAAGAGGAGCTAGAATATATAGAGCGCAGTTATTTATTACATCTCCCCTCCTCTTCATCTCCTCAGCTGGTCGAAGCTACGACACCTGGGACCTGCGTCTGACCGACAGCCCTGTCTTGTGAGTGCCTTCTGTTTCGGTTGTCTCCCTCCGCTCTTGATCTGCAATCGTCACGTTAACATAGGGATGCTGTCACTAATTAAGCACTTGTTCATGGGAAAGATCAGATATTTATTCTCCTTACTCGCTCGACTATGCTCCGTTCATATCATGAAATTGATTGTTAATTAACAATCAGCGCTCCCGACATTGTTGCTTTAGACTGAACCAAGCTTGGGCCTACGAAGAGTGATGCCGACGACTTATTCTTTTTCCTAGGTGATTCGTGCAGCTTTAATTCACTCACACATAGGAAATCTCGAGAGTAGTCCCACCGATGGCATATGTTCCGCCACACAGGAGGAAGGGCAATGACGTCCAGTCTCCAACAGCAGAAATGCTGGCACCTGTGCCGCAAGAGAGTCTTAACATGGGATCACTCGGCCTGAGACACAATGCAGGATCGAGCCAGGTTTGCTATGCAAGAACCGCAGTCTCAAGATGGTTGGCGGTTGGCCCAAACGGCAAGGAAATCCCACCACCCTCCTTTATCCTTCAATATTTCCCATTGGAGCGGGTCGAGCGGACAAAGGGAGAGAAGCCCTTCATGCTAGTGAAAAATGGTATTCTATCCAACGTAACCGTCCACTTAGTCAAGTAAAACATAGGAAATTTAGTTGTACATAGGCATTGCAATTTTCTGGAAATTTGCATCCTAGAAGTGCTTATTCTCATCATCGAGGAATTTATTTTTTCTAAAAGATACACAATTTTGATCGGTATTCATTCTTAAGTTTGCGAGTCCTGTGGTTTACATGTTTATTTTCTTGTCCACGAAAAGACGGTGTAGTGAGTCATGATACCTCCGAGAAGAAGCCGTGGAAGTATATCGCCGAGAGAGTTCTGCAAGATCTTGTTTCTTCTTCCGAGTTCATGAAGACTCAAATGGAAGGGAGCAATAAGGAATCGGAGGAAACAAGGCTGAAGCTTGAAGCGAGGGTCGGCAGAGTCCTTTTCCTCCAGTAAGTTGTTTGTATTCCAACAAGAAAACCCTTTCCGGGTTCGGTTCCTCTCTTCTTCTCACTGAGTTATTAGCTAGCAAAGTGATGAGGAGGACGCTTCATATAAGTTTGTGCGTTCAGGAAGGGGACTTATGTTCGCGAAGTTGGCCCAGGTAAATATGCAGTCGGTGAAGCTTCTTTGGAGCAGTTCTGGAGAACCTTCTGCCCAGACGTTCCTGCTACATTCACGAAGACCGTCACGGATGAGGTTGTTCCGAATATCGGATTCATTTTGAAAGATGTCAAGGAGGTATACAGCGTAAAGGTATACTTTAAGATTTTTTTTTTTACGCAAGTAAAATCAGTCGACGACTAGGTCTCGAGGTTCTGCATTTTATAGTTCAAGTGCTTGTTCGGGTTTGACATCTCTTGCAGTTGTCCGATAAACGTCGACCCGGTGCAAGAATCTCGTGCAAATGCAGGGTTGCGAAAGAAGATGGAAAACGGCTCGATATGTACAAGGCAATTCTTTTCCCCTTCCCAACTGCTGACTATTACCTCCTGCTGTCGTGCAAATGATCGGTTTCCTCACTTTTGTTTTAATCGGATCCGGATTAATTAAGGCTCAGTAAGAATCTGGATATAATTAATTATACGCACGGGAGAAAGAATAGCCAGCACGAAATCCAACACTTTTGTGGGACTACTTCATCTAAACTATGCTGTTCTTAAATGTGTCAAATTTCGGTGTTATGAACAGTTCATCTCTTCAATCAAAATTCTTCGATGATAAAATCAATGCTGAAAGTGCAGATCGAGTTAAACAATGTTCGTCACATGGTATACGACATCTCCTGCCTCGAGAAAAGGTTCGACCTGAAGCTTATTCTCTCTGCCAAAAGAACCTTAACTTCTCTCATGGTGAGTTGAGCCAGGCAAGCAAGCGCACATCAAAAGATCATAGCAATTCGATTTATGAAGAAGTAATTTCTCAACGAATTCCCATCGAACTCCTTTCAGCATGATGATGAGGAAAGCATCAGGAGATTGATCGATTCGGCAGTCTTGGACTCCGATTTGAAGGGCGGGTTGAGATGGCCGATTGGGAGATCATCATCTCCTGGGGAGAGATACGAAGTTACCGGGGTTTTGCACACCACTTCACGAGCTTACACGAGCCCTTCTTTGAGGCTTAAGGTTCAGGATGCCGACTGGATTGACCTCAGGACTTCGATAGGCGAAGTCTTACGAGAGGTCATCCTGAAGTTCAAGGAAATACCGACAAAGTTACTGGTACGATAAGGTTTCTTCTGCGTCTTATCGGATCAATCCATTCCCCCCTAGATTTCTTTCTAAGATATGCACGCACCTAAACGTACTCATTTCAGGAGAAGAACACCGCAAGTGATTCGGTCTCTGATATGCTGGTGGATGCATTGAAGTTGCTGTGGGAGAACTTCCTACATTCTGATTAGTCTGTATTCTTAAGTGTGCCGCTGCGATTTCTCGAACCATATATTTTCAGTTGTTGTGTGTGGATGCAGTCACCATGGTTGTTGCTATGCTATGTCATCCTCAATGTTTCAGTGTCACGTATATATAGACTTTGTGAAGCTGAGACGATATTGTTCTATAGAAGCTCATCTCATATGGAATATGAAGTAAGCCAGCTCTGAGTTGCTGAGATTCTGTGTGTAATCCTCCATGCCTCGACGACGACGTAGAATACTTTCGTTGAAATTGCATCGCGGGCCGGCCGGCCACATGCTTGCATCTACAGGAGGTAATGGACTAATAGTCCATCGTGTTCCTAAATTTTGCAGAGGTAGAATTTGACTGGTCATCGCAGAAAACCTGTTCATGACTTAAGTGTACACGTAGATTATAATAATGGGAATTAGGGAAAAAAATACATAAAATTAAGAATAACTCAGAAGCTGCATCAACTTTCTCGGAAAGAGAAGGGTTTTGTTTTCACTTCCCTGTTTCTTTCTTTTTGATAATTATGCGATTTTGCAAGTGATGTCTGGGTAGGGTGCATGGTTGCTAGTGATGTTAAACGGGCCGGTTTGGTATATAACCGACCCGAGCCGTCTCCAAATCAATACATAACTGTTTCTATTGAGTTAAGAGATAACTGTGAACCAAGTTTAAGAAATAGAACTATTTGAGAAAGAGAGGATAAGGAAGAAGCCTTCGCTGGAATTTCTTTTATTTTAATTGCCTTGAACTTTTCTTCATTACATATGGAGTATATATAGTACAAGAAAGAATAATTATACGAGGGAAGATATCACAATCAAATTTAGAAAATAATACTTTCCTCACTTAGTTCTTTCCTTGAGTGTCTTGATTCATTAAATCTTCATTATTTCCATATTCTTAAGAATTGGGTTCGGTTTGATTTTCGTTAACCAAATAAGATGGTTCAATACCATTGAATCAGAATTGGTCTGGCACGTTTTCTCATTGAGCTGGCCTAAACTGCCCTTAGATCGCAAAAAATTATACAATCAATAGTTAATTTTTTTTCAGCCCAATTTAAAAAAATAAAAAAAATTATTCATTTTAAATATTTTGAAAAAAAAAAGGGAAATGGTCGTGATTTACAGTTCAAACCGATTCAAATAGTGAATTGGACCACTTAAGCTAGTTTCATACTGGTCCATGATTTCTTAAATAGTAACGTATCACTGAATTAATCCATTATACTTAATGAGCCGAACAGTAACCGAATTAAACAGTTTCAGACTCATTTTGAACCTGTGCAAACCGACCATTTAACATCTTTGGTGGCTGCCGATCTACTTAGAATTTCATAATTTTGATCAATCTCAAGCAGATCATTTCACGGCCAAACTCATATTCATGTCCGATGATGGAGTCTTCTTATTTTTCTTTTATCTTTGGAGATGATTATTAGTTTTTCTCAGCACCATCCATTGTCCAGATTGCACAAGAGATGTTAATAACTAGTGTGTGCATTATCAGAGTTGAAACATTAATGGTTTGAAAAAGAAAGAAAGTTTAGTAAATGATATCATTTTTATCTTAATAGTTAAAAAGATAGATTATTATTATTAGCATAAGGCTTTGGAAAAAAAAAAACAGGTACGATCTTCTCCTCTTCTTCTTTTAATGCACTGTCCTTCGATATCTGAACGTTGATAGATAAGTTCCCGTGGATCGCAAGAGATTATAAATAACATATATTGGTCGTATCTTATTCAAACGCAACCATATACGACCATATACGTATGCGTCCGATCGTCGGGTGCATGGATATCACAAGATCATACATAGCTTGGAGAACTTAAGGGGGGGCTCCCCAGTTTCTCTGCTACGGACTTTTTACACGGGAAGAGGCTTGACGAAGAGGGAGGTTATGATATCCTTCATCTCGGCCTCCGGGAATGTGTAGATATCGATTTCCCTGTATATCACGTCCATCATACGCATGATGTGAAGGATCATGTTGAGGAGTGGCGCGGGGACGGCTGTCGGTCGCAGGAGCCCCTCGTTGATGTCCTTCCAGGCGTCGTCGACTTGCTTCCAGAGCTCACGCTTCGCCACCTCCATCGTAGCTCCGTGCTGCTTCATGTAGCATTCCACGGCAGAAGCTGAGTGGCCTCTCTGTTGCTCGAACTGCAACAAGAACACAATTGGGTTGTCGTGGGCTTTTTTTAATATTTGGTAGCATTGATTGAGGTTAAGATGGCGAGATGGTATCGATGTCATGCCTCATGAGTCACGATGTCATCCACAAGCCGACCGATGGCGGCCGAAGCCCTGAGCATCTTCGAATTACTGAAGAGCCACTGGAAAGCCTCCTCGGTGGCAACATCCCCCATTCCCAGGAAGGCTGTGGTTGACAGCAGCAAGATCGTGCCTGTATCCAACCCGGTCAGCATGTACTCCTCCACTGTTGGGATGTGGCCTTGATAGTAGCATTTCGCCTCATTAAAATACCCTCGCAATTGAATTTTCATCTGCGAACATACCAGCAGAACCATCCCAGAACGGTTGATAAGAAGAAAACAGGAGGTAGCCATGGTATTCTTGATCGATCTGTATACGGATATCTCGATACATAAGGATGACTACGATTCATGAAGACATATACACATACCGCTTCTATACCATAATACATCCGGTAAGATCTTACTTCCTCAGGTAACATCTGCTCGATGTCGCTGTAAACATTTAGCAGTGCTTTATAACACAGCTGCATATACTCAGGAAGTTCGTCTACGACCTCCATATCCCACCTGACAGAAGAAAAACAAATGAAACCAACAATAACTACTACTTATATAATTGGCAGGTCAAGCGAGACGTGGTCAAATCCTGAACCTCGTCCGGTTATATCGTTCCACAAGACTGACCTCTCGACTGCACGGGTAAAGAGTTCCAACTCTTCGCGTGTGCCATAGACATCATACAGGTCATCCAGAGTAGATAACACGGCAATGACTCTGGTAGATATTATCCTGCATCGTGCATCCCTCGGCTCATACGGTCCCGAACTCCAGAGGTAGCATTCGACCAACCGATCTCTTGCAAAAGGGAAATTCCTCTCGGCATCCAAACTCTTCCACCACCTAATTAGCAATTAACATGGTTCAAATATCGTGTCTTCCAAGTTTAGCAGTAGACATACCAACAGACATATTTGCAGTAATAAGATAAATGAAAAATTAACCAAAAAAGTTCTCAACATCATATTGTTTTATCACGAGTTTTCAATTTTTCTGTCAAAATTTTGGACAGGGATGATAAATAATTTATTAATATAAAAATTTATAATTATTTTATTAAAAATTAAAAGTTCTTGATAGATCTTTAAATTATCCCAAAATTGGTAGGTTTTTTTTGGGGTTAATTATCCCTCAGATAAACCTACTAGTTAAGACTAATCTCCCTTCCTCTATGATCAGTTGCTCTGACACTCGAGTATTTTCCTTAGATTTACTTTTGAAATCTCATACTATCGGTAAGGTTGGTGCAATAGCGATGCATTTTATCACCTGTGTAAAACTTCATAGATGCACAATTTTCTGCAGGGTGTAAATTATATATACCCAATTCATTCTTTTCATTCGTTTGCTTCAACTTTTTTTTTAATTAAAAAAATCCTGTTCTTTGGTCCATTTTTAATAACTGAAAGCTGCTTAATTAACCTTGTGAGGTCGCAAAGCTCCTTTTGGTGTATCTTCTGCAACATGTTGAAATCTAACTTCGCCAGCTTCAAGAGCACTTCATTGTGTGAAGCTGCTGCTTCATAAAATTTGATGAAATGCCATGCCTCTATCCTTGTCATGTTCCTGCGAATGCAATGATCTAGGGCACGGCTTATCTCATCTCTGAGAGGTGGGCTCAGCTTCTCTTTCATGGAGCTGAGGTGGGTTCGGGTGAAAGCTATGGCTTCATCGAGCACATCCTCCCCATGAACCCGGAGATGGCTAGCTTCGTACAGGCTCAGCAACCCTCTCGCATCGGTCTTGAGTGACTCGTCAAAATCTCCTCCCGGGCCCTTGAACTTGTTGAATACATCTGCACGAGTGTGTGGGCCGATATATATTTAGCACTTGCATATATGGTTTCATCGTCTATTACTTAACACATACCACATGGAATCCTGTAGCCGTGCTGTCGTAGCAACCGGAACATGAGGGCAGTGCTGTGAAGCCCATTGGTGCAGCTCGCACCATCCATGGACTCGCAGCTCCTCCCGTAAATTCGCTTGAGGGCATCATCGATCTCCTTGTCAAAATGATGGCCAACCCCAAGACGTTGGATATGGTCGATCAAGCTCAGTAGCTCTTCCATGGGCTTATCATCGGAAGCCGCTGCCACTAACATCGTCTTCACCTCGTCCTTCAATTCTTGGACCTGTTCTTCCACTTTGTCGTCGAACTCCGTCTGCAAAGAATACAACACATGCACGGACGCAGGGGGTGAAATATCAGCCCGGGCATTTGCTTTTCATTCGTAAATACTGCGTATATGTGTACGTAATGTATTTGTACGCACCCTCGGGCAAGAAGCATAGGCGAGGAAGTAGTCACCCCAAAAGCTGGGACGAAACCCCGCAGAGCGACGTTCTGCGACAGCTGAGCATGGAAGCTGCTGAGTAGGCATTTCGTTCGTCCCGTTGATGTGCGGCTATAAGATCAATATTGATATGGCACTCTGGGGATAGGAGGTTGAGGTTGGAGCGATGGAAAATCTTTTGGTTGGGTAGGAATTTATGTTGTTCGAGGAGTAACCTGTGTTTGTCGTAACGCTAATATTGGGAAAACGATATTGGCCTTTTTTTTTTCATAATCACATAAGTTTTTTTTTATATGAAGTTTTAAAATTTTATGTTTAACTCATGATTTAATCATATTAAATGTGATTTCAATTTCATGACTTATATAAATTCTAAACATGATGAATATATTGTCAAATATACACATCATGTTGGATCTTACTGATGAGATATATTTTATTGACAAATAAAAAGACATACATGAATGTAGAATCTCATGGAAAGTCATATGAGAAGTTTTTTCATTATTTCATTTTTTTTAATTATATTGGAGACTTATGCATATAAAATAAGATAACAAAAATAAAGATGAAATAAAAAGGATATAGTAAATCTCATGATAATAATAAATTTCTTAATTATTAAATTAAAAGTGATGCAACTACACTGGATTCTATTTTTTTTCATTATTTCATTTTTACTAATGCTTCTCAATTTGCAAAGACTCCATGGACCTTGATGTGGAATTCTTTTGTGGGGGGTAAAACTGTTAATTGTAATTTATCGGTCATTTTTATTGCTAGCCGAGAATAGAAGATCAGTTGCGGGAGACATCCTAGTGAGGTGTATTTTGGCCAAAATGGCAAGAAAGACGACCTGCATAATGTAGATACCGAGATATATATATATATCTATCTACTCTAAATCCTGCACTGCCTAATCGATCCATTTCTTCTAGGTTGATCTCTGTTAACTGGGAGTTACACCCGAGACCCTTGACCTCCTGTGGGTATAGGCACCATTCCCATGCAGATACATGAGAATCAAAGAGTTTTGGACCCTCTCTACAAGGTTAAAGCAACAATCTCTTCTTTCAGAGGCGTTTTTCTCTTGTGTACAACTATGTGGACCATATCCCAAATGATCCACTGCGCTCCCACCCGTGATAATTATTGAAACCGATATCACTCTAACTCTCGTACAAGTTCAACCAAAATTCTATATTATTAGTTTATAAACCATCGTGATAATGTACATGTCCACCATCTCTTTTCCCAAGATGATGGGGGAAGTTTCACGTGCACACTACTTTTTATATTTTTTATTCTATTAAATTATTCAAGATAAAATTTTAGATGAAAAAGAAAAGCGAGTACGGATGTTACCCTTCGTCAATGCAATGTCGTCCTCAATCAACATGTCGGTTGCACAGTGAACTCACAGTAAACGAATAATTGAACTTTGGGGACAAGCTCCTGCTTGTCGATTTGACACAACAGCGTTTCCCACCGTTGATGACTACCTCTCCAATGCATCTAGTCGGATTTGAGCCACGCCTCGCACGCGCGCAAAAGACAAGATAGGGAGTAAGGAACGAAATATAAAATATTTTGTTAATTTAATACTTTAATATAAAATTTTTAAAATATAATCCTACCTTACATTTTCTTTTAAATAATTGAAAGAAAAAAAGAAAATGGGTCTCATCATATGCCATATAATAATTCATGTATTTTAAATATGAAGTCACATTATTAAAGGGTGTCATGTGAATCGTCTATATCGTCAAAAACTAACGAAATGTACTAAAACGTAATACATTTGAAAAAAAATATACCAATAATTATATTTTAAAATTTTTACACCAAACTATTATATTAACAAAATATTTTTGTAACAAATGTGTAGGATACGGACGGCATCGTACTTCGACCAGTGCTCCTTGGCAATAATTTTGTTGCCCCCTTCTCACGAAAATGGCGTCATGTGAATTTAGATTTGTTTTGTCTTTCTATATCATATTATCTTATATTATAATAACTTATTATTTTATTAAATAATATATTAAAGATTTTGTAATTTATTATTAATCTTATATATTAATTCTTAATAATTTTAAATCTTAAATTTAATATATTATATGCCATTAATTCATTCACAGGTTGATAAAGAGAACGCATATGGTTCTCCAGCATAATTATCTTTAGACGCAGATGATAAACGTTTTTGGGAAGCAACGCCTTTTTCATCATGTTGGATGCGGATCTCCCTCCCGATGCAATGCACTTGACAACTTCAAAAATGTGATTGAACCAGAGATTGATCCAAACGGACGTCAAATTCCATTCATTTCATTTCAAGTCTAGCATCCTAAACGTGATGCCCCTCCGGCCCCTAGCTCGGATGCCATCAATGAGCACAGCACAATGGAATAGACGGATTTGACGTGCACTAATTGGGGGTTTCCCGGCAAATTTTGATTGTAATGCGGTATTAAATCTTAAATCTAAAATAATATAGTATAAACAAATAGTAGTAAGAATAAGAATAGTTAAAGTTGAAGTGATATTGTTGATTTATTACTTTCATTTGAATTGTTTTAGACATGAAAAAACACAGATTCCATTTTCATTAATTTTGTCTGAGCAACTTATTCTCAGGAGCAGCTACTGGATAAGTAGAGGCGTGCTCCTCGGGGACGAGGATGGCAGGGAGGGAGGGCTCCGGCGGTCTCGCCGAATACTCTCTCTCTCTCTCTCTCCTCTGCTGGTCTGGAAATACTATGGGAACAAGTAAATCAAACATGCCATCACCGTGAGCCGGTCTATGTTCATTCTTGAGTTTAAATCACCTAATCGCCATTACAGATAAGCTGCATACCTGAAAACTCAATGCAAAGGAATTACTCGTGAGCTTGCCGAGTTGGCACCTTGAGCATGTCGCATTAATCAGCTACACCAACATGGGTAGACTGGTTGCAAGATCATAATTCAAATTTGACTTAATCATAGTGGATAATTATATTTATAAAAAAAAAAAAAAGCCTAATAAGAAGGCGGTGAAATAAGCAGGGACGTAGTCCTGCCGTCATCAGAGAGGTTGTACGAGGAATGAAATGGACAGTAACAGTGACAGTCCCACCACGGAGAAAACCGAAGGAAACACCAAATTTAAAGTTTACTGCAGCGATCATGTCCTATTGATAATTTCCATTATCTGATAATGACCCCTCTCTATACAACACATCTCCAGTGTTTCTGAATGAAAAGATGTATCGAAGGTGTCGTCACACCTCTCACCTCCTCCTCCTCTTCGAAGAAAAGAATGAAAACGTAAGCGAGATTAAGAATCCATCACACCAAAAACAGCAGCAACAATTACTCCTTCCAAATAGCCCGGGAGGCCGACCTCATGCTTTGGGCTTGAGGAGCTTCACAGTCTCCCAGGTGAAGTCGGGGTCATCTCGCCCAAAGTGCCCGTATGCTGCCGTCTTCTGGTACCTGAAGTTGCCGCCTCTCATCAGGTCGAGGTTGATCGCAATCATCCCCGGCCTGAAATCGAAGCTCCCCTTGATCAGTGCGAGGATATCATTGTCAGGAATCTTCCCAGTAGCGTAAGTGTCGACGAACACAGACAGCGGGTCCGGAACTCCGATCGCGTAGGAGACCTGGACAAGGCACCGTCGGGCAAGGCCAGATGCCACGACACTCTTAGCGGCCTGCCTCACGATGTAGGCCCCACTTCGGTCCACCTTGGTGGGGTCCTTGCCGGAGAAGGCGCCGCCACCGTGGGCCCCCACCCCTCGTAGGTGTCTATAATGATCTTCCTCCCCGTGAGGCCGGCATCCCCATGCGGCCCACCAATCACAAACCGCCCCGATGGGTTGAGGTGGAATATTGTCTTGTCATCATCTAGGTACTGCGCCGGGATGACAGGCTTGATCACGCACTCCTTGAGGTCCTCCGCAATCTTCTCGTTCGTGACACTCTCGTCGTGCTGGGTCGAGATCAAAACAGTGTGGACCCGGAGCGGGACCATGGCCCCACCCTCATTCCGGTACTCTACGGTCACTTGGGTCTTGCCGTCCGGCCTCAGCCACGGGCAAGTCTTGTTCTTTCTCACTTCGGTCAGTTTCGCCCCGAGCTTGGTTGCCAGAACATGGGTCAGCGGCATGAGCTCGGGGGTCTCATCGTCGCATACCCAAACATGTGCCCCTGGTCTCCCGCGCCGATCTCCTCCGGCTTCTTGCTCAGGTGGCCGTGGACCCCCTGGGCAATGTCGGGGCTCTGCTGCTCTATATTGACGAGCACCTTGCAGTTATCAGCATCGAGCCCCACGTCAGCGGAGACGAACCCAATTCCTCTGCATGTGTCCCGTACAATCTTCTCACAGTCCACTTGAGCCTTGGTGGTGATCTCGCCGAAGACCATGACCGTGTTGGTCTTGGTGCAGGTCTCGCACGCCACCTTGCTCTCAGGGTCCTGCTTGAGGCAGGCATCGAGGATAGCATCAGAGACTTGGTCGCACAGCTTGTCAGGATGACCCTCATTGACAGACTCCGAGGTGAATAGGAACGTTCCCATTGCTGAAAATGACATACATTCACCCAGGTCAATGGAAATCCAGCAACAGATCGAGGCAATCAGGTTAAAAGGCAAGCTTCAACTAAGTTACGAGAAACCAAATGAATATCCAGATGCAGTCCTCCAATCAATCAACATACTAATATACATGTCCAGAAATTCGATAACAGTGATGCCAACAGAAGCAAAGGTTGTATGAATTTTCAGCCAATAATCAAGAGGGAAAAAAAAAGCATCACCTGCCATAAACCTCGAATCATGCTCTACCCAGTACTCTGTCATCTTAAAGAATAGTGTAGGAATGTAATCTCTTATATGAAAAATATAAAGAAAATCCTTATATTATAAATGGAGTGGAAACCACAACTTTTCAGCTATAAGTAAGGTAAGAAATGGACTCAATGTAGTGTACGTTAAACAAGGCGTAAGGCAGAACACTGTGCAACTGTGTAGCTTAGTACCCCTTGATCGGATCAGTAAATCCGAGTGTGAAAGAGACAACCATTATAATGATTCCTTGTGCCCAGCTCATGGTCGTTATTGACATGGGTATTCAAGAACATATGGCTTGCCATGTTACCACAGGATCAGGTATTTGACAAATAACAATGGGAAATGAGAAGAAAATTCATAATTTCCCCTGAAAATGTCCAGTTTTTCGAACATTCCACTGCAGAAAATCGATCATATCGATGAAGAAGAAAACTACCATCTACCATCACAACCAGGACCGAGAAATTGGATTGCACACGACCGAAACAGACACTTCCTCAGGAAGACTTTTACATGGATTCGAACGACCCACAACAGAATCACGATCCAGCATGCAAGAAAAATGTCGTCCTGATGATAAAATAAGGAACTTCAAGTTGGAGAACCTACACGTTTTCCGCTGGCTCCACAGAAGAAGAAGAAGACTAAACTTCAAGAACTTCAGGTTCAAGAGGGGTAACGATGATATTATATACAGTACAGAGCTCCGCATTTAGCGAGTTCCTTTGGGTCGTCGGACGCCGAAAAGGTGGCGGCGGACTCTCTATTCACGGGAGACTCGCTCTCCGTCTGTCCTCTCCCTCCGTCAATCGATTCTAAACCCATAATTAGCCTTCTTCTTCTTGTGCAAAATGTGTCGAAATAAAATATACCCGAAAGAATTCAATCTCAGAAATCAGATGGACCCTTAGAGACTGGCAGATGATACGTGTAATCGTGCAAGTAGGGAACATGGACTGCACTTGCACGTGTAAAATATCAGTTTAACTGACTGACGACATAATCACAATTGTGTTCTGTGTTTTTTTTTTTTAAAATTTTAAATCAATGATAATCGACATTGGTCTTTCTCGTGGGTGTGAGATCACATGGCTTCTTCTTGCTGGGTAGGGACTGGTGCATATATGCCTAACCTCATACATAGGTCAATCCTACTCCGATATGGCTCTACGTGGTGAATCTGGTGGCTCCTCGAATATCTGTTGATCTACAAACACAAAGAATGTTCGAGTCCAAGGGTGAAGGTCCGTTTCAATCATCAATGCTTAAGGTCACTATGGAGTTCGATAGTTACGTAGAGTACGTGTGAGGGAGTAAACTCTTTGGAAGAAGTTGAAGAACAACGGTAAGTGAAACTGTAAAATAACGGTTTGGCTAGTTCTAGGTCGGTTCAAAATAGGTTTGAAACTGTTTGCCACGGTTACAGATTTGTCAATTATGCTTAATAGTCTAAGTCAGTTACGGTTCATTATAGCATGAACCGGTCCAGAATCATATATAAGTGGGTTGGGCATGGTTTGGGTTGATTCAATCAGTGAACATGATTTGATGGATTGAAGTGAATATTGAATAGTGATTTGATTGGATTGAAGGAGCATTGAATAGTGATTTAATTGGTGCAACCATGAATGTGAACAATGATTTGATTGGCTTATTACTACTGTGTGTAACCATTGATTTTGCAAGGAATTGAATGAGAACGCGATACTTGGCGGGCATAGGGCAATGGTTCACGATCTGATTTCGGGACAGTTCTTTAGGGTAACGAGCCATGTCAATTATAGTTCTATGTACCTATATTTTTTACCCCGACTCGTAACCGCTCCTCAACCAATAAGAGCAATTATAGGCCGGGTTAGGGAGGTTCGAGCCAGTTCCGGATATGGGCAGTCCAATTCCAGTCCAGCCCGACCCCTTTAACATCTTTAAGTGAAACCAAGTTCAATGTCCAAGGGATTGTAAAAATTTGGACTTAGTTCTTGCATGTATTGAATTAGAATATTCCGTAGCATAGGAATGGAAACTGAAAATATTATTTAAGAAGTCACCTGGTTCCAAGCTACCCGGGCTTTTTAGGCAGGGTTGGAATTTTTATGAGTATTTCTTTGAACATCCCTACAAGAGATTGACATAATTTTATATCGATCCCCAAAAAATAATGTTTTCCAGTTGAGTCCAGCCCTCTTTTTCTTCCCATTTGTCGGTTTTTTTTTTATACATCAATTTCATATCTCGGGATATCAATTTCATCTCTCTACACATTACTTTGGTCATAATTCAAATTATTAAGTAAGAAGATGATCAAACTTATAATATGACAAGTGGCATTGTGGGATGGTGAGAAGTTGGGAGGTACTCTTCCTCATTGGGAGGTTTGATGGGGCCGCCTTGATCGCTTCTGCTTGGTGAAGGGCTCCGCGAAGTGTATGGAGGTCGGCAGCGGCAGTACCGTACGTACGTAAAAATTTAAAATAATATAAGGGAAATAGTGTAAAGAAAATTTAAAATAATATAAGGGAGATAGTGTAAAGAATTATAAAAATATGTAATAGTAATGTAGTCAAATTTTCAAGAGAATAAGTTTTTTTACTCTTATTGACTCAAAAAATTATATTAGATGACTCTTTTATTTACAAGTTTAGAATAATAACAAAATATTGAAATAAATAATATAAAATATTACAAGAATGTATAAGTTAAATCTATAATATTTTAATAATATTAATTATATAATTTATTTGATATCGAAAATCGAATTTCTTAATAATAGCAAAATTAAATCTCTAATACTTTCCCTCAAGATAAGCATATAACAAAGTAAAATACTTGTCTTGTACGATAAAATGTCATGTTGGCTTCGAATATCTTATCAAGGTTGATGATAGTAGCGAAACTTCTTGACTCGATAATAACAGGGAAATCAACTTGAGCATCTTTAACTTCAATAGTCGAAAAATCAATGTTGACTTGAGACTTCTTGCTTTCAGAAATCTAATCAACTGTCTTGAGTTTTCTCTTCTTTGACTTCAAAGGCCGCAGGAGGTAAAATCGGTGCATTTGTTACCGTATCATCAATTTGCTCGATCGTATTACTCTGTTAGTATCTTCTGCACAACAGACTCCTCATAATCAACTCGCTCTGATACCATGTAGAATTTTAAAATAACATTAAAAAAAATAGTATAGAGAATTATAGAATTATGTGGTGGCAATGTAGACAAACCCACAAGAGTAGAAGATTTTTTTATTCTAACTGATTTAAAGAATTATATTAAATTATTTATCTATTTATATGTTTAAAATAATATTAAAATATAAAAAATAAATAATATTAAAATATTACGATAATATATAAAATAAATTTAAAATATTTTAATAATCTTAATTATATAATTTATTTAATGTCAAAAATTAAAAATTTTAATAATAATAAAATTAAATCTCTAACTTCCTCCACAAACTAGAATGGCTAGGAAGTCGCCATCAGAGAGTTGAGAACTTCCAAAGCCATTGGTGGATCGTTGAAAAGAACTTTACCTCTGTAGATGGATGAAGAAGAGGAACTGAGTCGACCATCTCTGAAGCTGGCAAGCTCTGTGTTGATCCTTCTCCTGTAGCGCGCCCCGAGGATCAACAAGTCCTCCGACAGCCGAAGGGGACCATTGCCTAAGGTGGCCGAGGAGAGAGATGAATTTGATGCAACGTTTACTTTATTAGAGATGAATTAATTGATTGATAAAATTAGAAAATGGCATATTTGACATTCAATCAATCTCTCAGGAACCAAATAATAGTGTTGTTAAAAGTGTTGTCCGGGCTGGTTCAAAACGGGCTTGGAACCATTTGACCCGGTTATGGTTTGGCCGTTTGCTTAACGGGCCGGTCCGGTTACCAGTCATGGTTTAGGCAAATATGAACCGGTTCAGAACCATTTATAAACAGATCGGTTAACGGTCTGGGCCGGTTTGGTCCGTGAACTGTTAATTTTTTTAATTATTTTAAATGAATATGTTTTAATATTTTTTAATATTTTAAATTGACCCGACAAAATCTAATTGTTGATTTGCAGAATTTTTGGCAGTCTAGGCCGGTTTTCAATGGTTCCAGGCTAGTTACGATTCCGGGACGGTTTCTAAATAGTTCCAAGCTGGTTATGGTTTAACGGATCCATATTTCAGAACCGACCCATAACCGTCCACAACCCACTAAGAACAGTTGCAAGCCGGGTTAGGAGCGGTTCGAACTAGTTCCGGATTTGGACAGTTCGATTCTGGTCCGGTTACGGACGAGACCAGCCTTTTTACATCTCTACCAAATAATCAACCTTCTCTTCGTTATTTCCCTATGGCCGCTCTCTCTCTCTCTCTCACGTTCTCCCTCGTACTGCTCTCTCTCCCTTACTTCCTCCCTGTCGTTCTACGATGTGAGAAGTCGCATGGTGAAAGTGCGCAAGAAAAGCATGCCCTTTAAATATTATAGATGGAGTAAAGGGGGCAAAAAAAAACATCAAATTATTAGGGACCAAATTGCAAGTTACTAGAGGATGATAGGATCAGTTCGTAGATTTCCCTTCTTTTCCCACTCATATTTAACTGAATACGTGAGGGAGGGACTAGATTGGTGTATACTAAAGGACAAGATTGATGCATTGAGCACTAGAATGACCAAATTGATAGATTGATGGTAAAATTGATGTGTATAAAGATTAAATTAATGTGTAAAATGATGAAACTGATTCATTGAGAATAAAATCGATATGTGAAAGGATAAAATTAATGTGTGGATGGACTGAATTAATGTTCAGACATGGAACAAATCGATGTAAAATTTATCTATAGTGACAAATTAATTAATTTACTTTAATAGTCAAGTAAATACTTATATAGCTTGGGCGGGGAGGCAAAATTGCAATTTAAAATGAAAGGGTAAAATCGGAACTTCACATTCTCCCCCTCCTCCACTTCCCTCTGTGTTAAATAATAATAATAATAATAATGACGAGAGGCGAAGCTGATAAAGCCCTCGGTCTGCGTCTTACTTCAAAGTTCAGCTTACACGGAAGCGGAGGAAGGGGAAGGCAGAATTTGGAGGAGATGGCGGAGGTGAAGAAGCTGAGGTGGGTCATGGACGGCAGCTTCTGGGACCTCGATGCGTCCACCCCGAGGATGGTAGATGGGTCCGCACGGCCCGTTCCCGGCGACCCTGTTCCTCTGGGTGTTTCCAGAGGGGCCCGCCTCTCCCGTCCCAAGCAGATCGACTTCTTGCAGCGGTTCATGGCCGCCCCCTTCGTCCCCTCCTACACCGGAGGCCCGAAGGGCTCCAGCCCCGGCCTCTCCCTCCAACGCGTCCTGGCAGTTCCCCTTGGCGAAAACTGGTAAGTCCTTTCATCAAGTTTCCCATTTCCGGTGGCAATCTACTGCAATTTTGTAGTTCCTAAGAAGATTGCAAGCTATATTTGCTTTTGTGGACGACAGGAGTTGCATAAGGGAGTTCAATTAATCCTGTCAACTGCTTAGTTGGTTTGGTTCGAGTGGATACTTGAATGATGTTATCGAATTATAAAGTTATGCAGGTTCGTCAATTTCCTAGGTCAATTCAATCTGCAAAAGTTCCTATCTTCTGTCAAAAAGAGTGACGGTCCCCACGAAAGTGTGGATTGGTTTCGGGAGGTCAAGAAACACATTCGTGATAAGTCCCTTTACTCGGTCAATCTTTGTTCAGAGATGTGGTTATCACCTGATGATACACTTCTTATTAGCTCAGAAGAGTACGCTGATGGTAGAAGCCCTCGCAGGAAGGCGGTGTTTCATCACGAGGCAAGTTAGTAATACCTGCAGATTCTTTGAAGTCGATTCTTGTTAAAAGTGAATACATTTTGATTAATTCTCATTTAGATGGATTTGGTCTTTGATGAATGGACCTGTTCATATGCATGAACTGGGCCGAACTAAATTGAGATATTCTTTAAAACGTAAAATTGGAATTTATTTGTTTCTTCTTCTTTGTTGCCGGATGAAGAAATTTTGTTTAAGTAGAAAGAAATGGAAGGAGATGGAATTTTCCTGATTTGATTTTGTAGAATTTTATCTAAGTTGCATTAATACAGGCACTATTGGAATTCAGCTGCAAGTCTTATGGTTCCAAGTGTGTTCTTGTGAGTTGTAGAAATAAATTTTACTGGTTTAGGTGAAGTAAAGCATGTGCACAATGATGCAATTAATTTTTTGGGTTATGCTTGATGAAGAGGTTCTGTATGTTTGTAGTTTCCACACCATAGTCTGACGGTGGAGGCTGCTTGGCCTGGGCTCTTTGTTGATGATCATGGAACTTATTGGGATGTTCCATCTTCAGTGGCTATTGATCTCGCTTCTGTTGCTTCTGACTCAGGCGCTAGTTATCACCTATGCATGCACCACAATGAGGGCATGCCTAAGCCATTTGATAGTGATGATCAGACAGTTCAGAATGGTGAATTGCCTGCTACTTTGCTTCCTGGTCTAGCACTTAAGGGTGCCTTCTCCTTCAAGAAGAATTTTGCTCTGTGGAGAAGTAAAGCCAGGAAGTTAAAAATGGTTCAGCCATATGATATATTTCTGTCGAATCCTCATGCTTCTGCATCATGGACCATTGGTAATTAAATTTTAGCTGCAAGAACTTTTCATTTTGGGGGCTTTGTCATTTGTACTGCTATATTAAGAATTCCTTTTGGATGAGAAAAATGTAGGGGGGGATTGTAGATTATTGATATCCTTTCATCCATTTCTCACACTTTTATTTTTTGGTGCAAATTATGGGTATTTGAGTAGCCATTTTGGATTATTCGGTTCGTTTGAAATGTTCATGCATAGCACAGTGGCTAGGTTGTCACTACAACCGACCTTCTTTTGTTCATTAAAAAATATTCTACATACTGAACAGATAGATTATGTTGAATTTTGAGATGCTTTCCCAAGAAACGCTTCCAAGCAAAAGCAACTTTCCATGGATTCTGTGAATTAATGCTGCCATTATCATTTTTTGCAGGACGCAAAAGGCGGTTCTTATTAATTCTCTTGGTTGTATGTTCTGATCCTTTTTACTTGATTGTCACTTGAAACCAAATGAAACTTTTTACCTTTCCAATAATAGTGAAAGCATCAGTATTTGCCTGTCTATATAAATTATTTTACACTTGGTCAATCACAAAAGGTGATTGTTGAGATTTCCATGACAATTAATGTCGGTGCACAGCAGTCAGCAGACTGTAATTGATCTGGCCTGAATTCTGAAATGTCATTTTTAGATCAGGTCTACAACAGTGTTTTCTTTTTCATGAACCTGAGGAAGCATCTGTTGACAATTTTTGCCTTGCTTATATATTTCCTGCTCAATTGTCTGCACAGGTGCTGCTGTGACAGCCTCAGTTGGGGAAAATTCAGCACGATCTAAGGTTGGAGATGATTCACAGGATTTCCGAGGAGTCAGCTTCAATGCTGGAGGAATAAAATCTGGCCTGTTAGCAGATCTTTTTGGATCTGTTTCATTCACAGCTCAGCATGGAAACTTTCAGAGGCTATTCTTTGATCTCACCCGATTTCATGCCCGACTAGATTTTCCTTCTGGTGCCAGGTTCCTTACTGGAACTACTCATTTGGTGCAAGATTTCCTAAATTCTCAGTGGCCTACTCTGGAAACACTTAAAGCAGTCTGCCCTGATGGATACCTTTCCATTCTGCAGCAGGTACTTGCATCCCTTGATTGAACTTTAAGTTTCTGGACCTGGGAAATCCATTCGTTTGCCGATGAGATTGCAGTTTGCTGTTTATTTGTTTATTTAACAAGGATTGTCTTGGAGAAGCGATTTTGGAACATTAGCTCAAAATTATTATCCCATGGTTGTGTTTTGTTCTGGAAAGCTGACAATAGCTTTCCACTTTTCTCTTTTAGAAACTGAGAGAGAAGATTGTGTAAAAAAAATGGTAATTTTCCTTTAGTATCCAATAAAGAAAATTCATTAATATCACATCAAGAAAATGCCTAAAATCATATACATATGTTAAATTACGCTTGGCAAGACACTTCGTCTCTGACACATTTTGAGAATAATGGAAAATGGGGAACTCAGACATTTCAGTTTGGTTGAAGAAAAATCCTTTGATTTCAGAGGATATGTTTAAGCATGTCAAGTGGTATTTTCATCAATATTTTCATTCGTGCCCTTTCCACGGACATAACAGATCTTACAAGAGACCAAACAACAATGAAATAAGTACCTTGTATCGGTGTTGAGACTGTTGCTATGAAAATACCGGAGCATATATTGTTTTCCTGGTCTTCCACAGCTCAAACAGTTATCATTTCCCTCTGCAGGTCGGTGGGCCTTTCAGTTTCAGAGTCGACTCAAGAGTTGCAGTTGATTTCAAGAATCGGGGGAGGCCTCTGCGCATGGAAGAACCAGTGTTCGCCGTTGAGTATGCATTGCAGGTTCTTGGCTCTGCGAAAGCCATCGCATGGTATTCTCCAAAGCATCGTGAGTTTATGGTTGAGCTTCGGTTTTTTGAGACCTGATTCCTGTTCTAGATCATTATTGGCCCTTTTCTTTTGGACTGGAAGATACTGAACCTTGAAAATTTTCTAGTATCAACTGAGGTTTCACCTATTATAACACTGTAGTTGGAAAATGAAAACTGATTGCTACCATTGACTGATTCCACCACTTCGGCTCAAATTGAGATAGTCTGCTGTCAAGCTTATGCCTTACGTGTTGCAATTATCAGCTCCTCGTCTTTTCCGGTTGAAGCATTGCTCCTCTCTTCATCACGATGTGTTACAAATAACAGGCGTGGAAAAGAGGATCCTCCACCGCAAGTACTCCTTCAATCGCCTGCAGTTCTTGAGATCTGGTGCAACCAGAGCATACGTCTGCTTCTCTTGGTCTCAAAACATGTTGAAGCGCCAACTGCAACGCAACTCGAGAGGCCGCACTCTTCGATAAAGTAAACTGGTCACTTGAAAAAATATGCATATATGTATATGTATATATGTAGGGATTAAAATAGGATAGAAGTCCATGGCTCAGTAATTTGGGTTCCCTGTGGAGGCCTGAGCCTCTCCAAACTCACCAACCGCCGAAAACCTATACCGTTATTCCTGCTGTTAGCCCCTCTCTCTCTCTCTCTCTCTCTCTCTCTCTCTGTGTCGCTTGCCAGCTCGCACAGATTGCGGGCTTCTCCGGCTGCGCCTGCGAAACTCTGTAGATTACAATCCATCGACAGATCATTCAGCCGCTGAAGGACCTACAAGAAAGCTTCTGGTGTTGATGGGTTTGTAGCGATGAGCAGTAAGCTGGTGATCGGGCTCTCATGGCAGCCGAAGGTTCCTGGGTTGACATCATCATCGTCGGTCTCCAATGGGGCGGCATCAGGGGGAAAAGACTGTGTCGCTGGAAGGTGAAGATAGCGTTCTTTGGAGGCCCAACTCGGAGCTTGTTCACGGGCTCTTCCTCCCACCCACCAATCCCAGGAAGCTTTAACAAGCTGTTGAGAAAGCAGGTGGAGGACACTGCTGGATCAAGTTGGTTTGTTCGATCCGTTTTCTCGGTTGCATATTTCTGAATTTTTTATCTATGTCAAAGGGAATCAATTCGAAGCTATAGGATCGCAGTTCTAATGCTTTGTGTTTCTTAGAGAGGTTTTTATTGTAGAGTTTGTTTATTGGGCGATCCAATGCTATAATAGGTTTCAGGCCCATGGATTTGCTACTCAACTAATTTGATGTGTGGAGAGAAAATTGAGTTCTGGTTTTGAATACTCAAGTTCTAGAATAGGGTTTGTGGCATTATCAGGTTTCATTAAATTTCTTGTCACACTCACCTTATCAGGATATGCCAGGCTAATTAGTAGCCATAGCTATTGCAATTTTTATGTGCATTGTTGAAGTGTTCCGAAGCCCTCGTCTCATTTTGACTGATCTTGATGTGGTTGATATTTTATCCAGTAAAAATGTATAGAATAGCTTTGTCGTTCATGCGGCCTACATTTTAAGTCGAGAATCAAAGGCACCTGCTGTATATCATGATTCTAGCTGATCGAACAATCTACATGTGTTCAAGTAGCGCATTTTCCAGCAATCCATAGGAATCAATTCAACAAAACGGTTCTGACGAAATATGTTGAATATGATGGAGTGAAGTGATAGCGCCAAGATTTGGAAGAGAAAATTCCACTTATTCAAATGACTACAATAAAATGGAAGATTCTCTTGTCATCACTTTCATGAAATCATTATCAGTTGTTACAGGAGGGTGAAAAGGGTGAATCAACCGGTGGCATGCTTCTAATGAGAGTGATATGATCATCTGACATGGTTCTTTTATTTATTTGTTCACTGTCACAGTAGAGGGGTGTCATTGACCCAAAGAGACACTACAAAAAGGGTAAATTCAAATATTTCCCGGCAAGTTTCATATGTTGTCTGGACATTTACTAGTCTCTTTACTATGAATAGAAACTCATGGGGCTCTGCGCATTCTTTTCGCTGAAATGATGTTAACCAGGCAGGGGCAGTGATCAAATCTGCCTCAGACTTTTTCGGCAGTAGATTAAGTAAAAAGGAGAGGAAGGCTACTCTTGCCGATGAGCTTCTGTCTGATCGGACTCTGAAGGATTACAGGTGGGATAGGACTCTCTCTCTCTCTCTCTTACAAGTGCTATGATGGAGTGGGCTTGATTTCTAATATTTGTATTTGATTTGCTATTATGGGTAAAAAAGTTAAAGCTCATGGAAACATAGATATGCATCTTCTCTCGAGAAAGTGTCAAAGATTTGATAAGGGAGGCCCTGACAGACATGCACTATATTGTTGGCGTGCGATGTGAAAGAAGTTGATATCTTCCGTCTGCGTGTTTTGATATTTTGCCGCTACAAACATGGAATATGGCCCACTGTCTCAATTGCAAAGACAAAACATCTCTGGCTGATTGTCTTCCCTCTGCTATTCTTCTGGAAGCGTAAGGATCGGGAGATCGAAGAACAAAATAGACCAGCAGGAAATGAGAGGTGGAAAATTAGAGGTCGACAGTCAGTGAAGCGTGCGAAGCCATGGAGACACTGAGATTTGTCTGAACTTTCGTTTCTGGGTTTTCCAGGGTCAATTCGACTTAGTAGCCGGGGAGTTTGTACCCACCTGGGAAGCGATGCCCTCATTTGTCTGTGTCAACAGATTGGGAGATGCCCCGGGATAGGTTGGATGTGAAGATGTTGCTGCGATGTAATCATTTATTGATATGAAAGAAATAGCATTCCTGACGAAAGCTCCTCGTCTGAAGCTTGCGAATTGCATTGCAGGATAGCTTCTTCGATTCCATACTGGACATGATAATTGGTAACATTGGGCTACACCAATCTTCAGATTTCCATTCAAGTGTCTTACAAAACCAACGGATTTTGATCCTAATAATATACAATGCAAAATTGTTTGTGATTGTTCTCTACAGCATGGGTAAATATATAAGGTTGCATATGAATTTGCACACAATAGCCCGTCAGCATAATCATCTATTAAGACAAATTCTCTCCAGAAAGCAAAAGTCATCCATGCAAAATGAAAATGACTACAAAATGAACCATTAATCCACTAACAATGAGTTGCAATTTGCCCCTTTAATCATCCACAAGTTACAATACTTCACTTGCTGTCCGAGGGGAATATTGAATGCTTCCTCATATCATCAGTTGGCACAAGGTAAAAGGAAACTCAACTTTATTCTGACATGAGAAAGATCCTATCTACTCTCTGACAAAGAGAAGCTGCTCGTATATATTAAGTATCCTGAGATGGGATCCACCCCAGGAAACCTCATACTGCATGGTTACTGACCTGTGTTCGCCCAATATGGGATAGCCTTGAAGAAGCAATAAGTGGCGCTGCTTCTTCATCGATGTTAGAGTCTGAGGAGAAGCTGCCACTCCCTACATTGCTTCCTCCATTGTTGTCTCCGCTATTATTTGGTACGAACATGTCAGAAGATTTCTTCTCCATCTTCCAGTCCTGAATAATAAAGATGTTAACCTCATAAATGTTACAATAATGATACAGTCAATAAAGAACAGGATTGTTCATCGGACAAGAACAAAGTAAATGTTTTTCCAAGGTCATCCAGACGATAGCAATGGCCATGAAATTCTGCATTGAATTATTGTAGCATTGATAGATGTCATTATAAAAAAATATGGAATGAGGAGAGAAATAAATTCTTCTCTCTTTTTTCCATTTGAATGAAGCAAGTTCTAATAAAAATCAAACAAGTAAATGGGCAGACATGTAGATGTTGAACATGGAATGCTACTTCAACCATAACAACCGCTAGTCAATAGAAGGTTTGGGAGAAGAATTGACCTTTGACATTCTTTCAGGGAGACCATCGGCAGGAACTTGAGAGGCTCGTACATCCCGAACTTTTATATAGTTATACATAACAACACCACATAGAGCTGGTAGAGGCAAATATGTTTGCTTCAGCAATTAACTGAGAACTCAATACATAAATTTTCTTTCAAATATGCTATAAAGCCTTAGTCAAAAGGAGATACTTAATTACCAATTGCATAGCCAACTATATTGAGACCAGTAATAGTAGACTCAGGGAATATAACAGTTGAGAGGGCTATCAGTATCCAATCTTTCAGCACTCCAGCGACCCGAATAGTGACTGCTCCGGTGCGTCCAATGACCAAGAAGATTGAAAAGTTCAGGGCCAAAGCACAGAGAGCATTTGAGAAAAAGATCCAGAAGTTGAATTGGATCTGTGAGACTTCCATCTTGGACTTCTCAAGGAAGTACCAAGGAAAAAACAGAAACACGAAGCTGCATCAACAAATTGTACAACAGTGAGTAATCTGCAGCAATATATATATATATATTCATGTCCCAGAACCAGAAGGCCAAACAGCAAAAATAGGAAGTTAAATCATTATGATTTTGCACATTCATCTTCATCATATTACTAATTCCATCAAAAGCCACCAATTTTACTTTATTTTCTCTTTTCTTCTCCTTCAAATGAAATTTTATCCCATCTAAAAGTCCTAATAAAATGAAAACAGACTACCTGCATGGAGCTATATAGTATAGACTGGTGATGGGGTTCAGAGTTAAGCCCTTCTTCTGTAGTAGGACTTGGGTCAGGACCAGCCTCAAAGCTTCGGCAAAAATTCCTGTGACCTGATAAACTGTTCCGATTACATTGAAGTGAATCTCTCCATAAGATGAAATCACGACCCCAACACTGACCAGCACCATGTTCAAGAATATATCACATCTCAACTTATCAGTCCCGCACAGAACAGCCACGAGAAATGTTGCCACAGGCACTGAGAAAATTCATCGATAATGCCGAAATAATCAGAGATTCATATTTGTAAGATTGCTAAATTATAGTAAAAGATCAACACTAATAGAAGTAAATAATCAGAAAAGGGTAAAACATGACGAATACGTGCAAAAACCTAATAAAGTGCCACTCCATTGTATCAGGAAAAACTTTTCAAGGAAAATCTAGAATTTGCATTATTAATCTGTTTCTAAAGCATGTACACTTATGTATTAGCAGTGTATTTGGAACATCAGATATTCTAAAGTTCCAAATTTATAAGTTAATCTGGAGATCTTGCTGCAGTGAGGACACCCATCAGGTTTATCCCTTAAAGAAACAACAGAAATTTTGACATACTTAGGGCTTTTAGCATCTGAATGAAGGCAACTGAGATGTGCAAGTAGGCTGTGTTACCAAACCTATAAGACAAAACAAAGAAGAGAAGTGTTACCATAGATTTTGAATATCAAGATTTAACTAAGTGTTCATTTCCATTATCAATAATAATCAACATGAGCAATAGAAAACGGGCAACAACATGAACATAATCACAGAAGCAAGCTTTCAGGGGATTTTCTAATGTCCTGAAGCCGAGCATCTTATATCAGACCTTATCACTAAAATCCAGTTTGGCTTACTCACCTTTTATATATGAGAAATTTATCTAATTTATTTGGACATAATGTCCAAAATTGCAATCTAGTGAAAGGAAAAAAATGAAGCCTCATATCTTTTGACAAGGAAAAGAATTAGAAAGAACATATTATACAATCGAATATAATTTTTAATCCAAACATATAGCCATATAATAACAAAAATGAACCACATATCACCAACTTACCAAAGACTAGAAGCAAAGAATGCACTTATTGGGATGACACAAGTTGCATATCTGCAAACATATTAAATCCTTGAGGAGATGCAAAACATGAACATTATGTAAGTCATTAAATCAACCACACTGCTTACATTTCAAATGTCATTTTGACAGGAGGGACAACCTGTAAATAGAAAAAAGTCATAACGTCACCCAAAACAATTAAAGAATTCTATGAACTATAGCAATTAGCCAAAAAAAGGTGGCTTCCCTGAAACCAGACCAGTCAGAGAGTTACAAAAGGAAACATGCCTTGAAAACACGGACAAGGAAAAAAGCTACTGCCCCAGAGAATCCCATATGGATCATGGTGAGTGTGATCGGAAGTGGGAAATTGAAGTATTTAGGGGAGAGCACCCACTACAAGAACATCAAGGTCACCGTTAGGAGGAGAAAAAAGAAATCAGACGAAGCACAGATTGAATGGCCCCATAAGACTACAATGTTCTGATACGACATGGATGTTTTTGAACTGGAGTAGTTAATTGACTGGATAATATTAACAAAGGCAGGAACGTTAGTCCTAAAACCAATTTCACGTTACCTTGTTGTACAAAATCACCCCCGAGGAAAGGAGAATGTAGATTAATAGGTACAAATAAGTCAGCAGAAGGGTTTTGCTGATCATTTTGTCGATCCTTGTCTTCTCTGGAGATGGAAAATTTACTGTATTTACTACTCACCGGTACAACATCTCCCAGAAATAACCCCGAAGCATGAGAAGCAAAATCTTCAGGAATAGCAATACAAATCCAGATGAATTGAGTATATTTCCTTGATCAGAGCGATCTGAAAATGATACCTTATTGACGAGCGTCCTGAATTCAGGACGAAATTCAAACTTTTAGCAGAAGCTAATGCGGTAGAGACAAAAAAAAGTAGCTGTTTCTTGACTATACAAGAAGCAAGGAATAATTCATAAACGGAATAATGCTCAAGTACAACAAGTGAAAACCCCACAAAGCTGCAAACTCAGCAAATTTAAAAAGCTGGTCCAAACCAATCAGCATTCAATCGTAAACACCAACAACATGACCAAGACCAAGCAAGATGTCGCATAAATTACAAGAAATGCCCCCATAGGTCAACATGCATTAAGCAACAAATCAAAGAAACCAATGCAGAGAAAAATCAGATCCGAACCCCATGACCCAAGGCCCAGGGAAGCAAAAGATTTACCTCTGGAGAGGCCAATCTCGCCGGTGCCCACAAAGATAAACGGCGAATCACCGGCAGGGAACCGCTCAAAGAGAGACTTTTACGGCAGATCCGAGCTGGGCACGCAGGGCAAAAGCCGAGGAAAAAGAGAGAAATTTCAGCTTCGCCGGTCCTAGGTTGGGACGCCTAGGAATTTACAATGGAGTCCGGAGGAGGAGGGAATCTCGATTGAGGTGTTGGAGTTACCGATGAATTAAGACGTCTGGTTAACTCGAACAGCAAGCAATGGATCAATCAAAACGAACCCTCTGCTGGCCTCCGCCTCCTCAATTTAGCGGTACCCCAATGTGGTCCTTTGTCTCTGAGAGAGAGAGAGAGCCAAGAAGGGAGAATGATGTCCAGATATTGTTATGGTGTTTTCCTGCAAGTGGTGGCTACGTGGAGGGAGGACTCCTGGAGTTCTCCATTCACTGCTTCGCCTCCTGCCCCGCGCGCTTACCAGCAAGCCAGAAGAGACCCCACCACTCCCAAGAGTTGGGGTAAACCTCTGATCTGATCTCATCGCTCCAACTTCAGTATTATCCAAAAGTCCAATTCCTCAATAATGCACGTTTGAAACGAGTTAGTGCAAAAAGGGTAAGAGAGAGAGAGAGAGAGTATCCACTAAAGATACACTTTTTATTTATTTATTTATAAATTTTAAATATGAAATTTTTTTTAAATATCTGAATTATATAAATAATATAAAACAACAGGGAGGTCATTTTCTACAGATTGAGTGCAACTGCAAGGCCATGACCTCAGTCGAATGAATAATCTTGATTAGAACAATTGACATATCATATTAGTAATGCTTTGAAAGTCCAGGTAAGATCCATACTTGCATTTTTTCCAAGTTTTTTGAAGTCTTTTTCAGCCTAGGCTTTTGGCATGGATTTCTTATCTATTTTTCAGGTTGTCGGCACGTGTAGGTCTACCTAGACTTTGGTGGCTTTTGTTCGGACCGGTCAAATTCGGTTTCATGCTTCCCTCTTCCCTTCCCTTCTCTCCTCTCTGGTGACTAGGTTTGGACTCCCCGCCTCTCTCCTCGGAATGTTCAGCAGTGAACCTTATTGCCACGCTCTTGGTGGAGGATTTTGACAGGCTCCAACACTTGTGTTAAGATGGTAAGGTCGACTCTTTTTTGAACCTTGGAAAATTCAGCCAAGATCACATCAGATCTACCAAAAGCAACCAAAATTCAGTGGAAGCCAGTCAGTCCCACCCGGTGTCCGATGGGATCCAGGTGGATCCGACCGAGTTCCGAATGTTTCAGCCAGAAACGATCTCAGTCAACTCCACGCCTGGCTAAGTTGCTATGAGATGCCTTACCCTAAGGGCATGGTTAGCCCAATAGCACTGAGATACACTCCAAGCCCTATTATTTAGCTCTACCGTGGAAATTTCTCGTGAAAATTCAGTTCATATTGAGACTGAATGGGATTTATGGACCTTAACCCCTCACCCAATTTTCAATGGGACACTCGTAGCTGTCAGTAGATTTAGTCATGATTTTAGTGATTTACTGTAGATGTGTTGGATTGTCTATAAAATTTTTCTACTATTAACTTGGGAGTTTCAAGGAGTATCTTGTATTGTAATTTTTATTGACTATTTTCCCAATGTATTTTTTAAAAGTAATACATAAATCCTTATTAGTACGAGAAAAAATTGTCATATTAATGTTGCATTCAGTGACTAATGTGCAAGGGGGATGTTTCACATGTGACCCATGATTAATTTATGGGAGACCGCCGATTCCCGAGGCACGGCCGGCTCGGGACGTCGACGGGAACCTCTCCTTCCGATGATGGGGAGTTCTCCGACTCCGATGCTGGTCCCAATCCAGGATTCCATGGTTTCCCATTAACTCGTGACTCGTAATTATGCACTGGTTTCACTTACCAAAAAAACTTCTGAAGAAGAGAGAAAAGGAGAGAGTTGCATGGAATGAGAAGCATTCAGCGATAGCTTGGGCTTACTGTCTCGGGTCCATCATGCCGGAGTCCAGTGGACCTCTCCGTCACAGGCCCAAGTGGCCGATCGACACTTGCAGATGCACATACATGTACCGGACGGAAATCGACTCTAGGCATATCAGATTCAAAGCAATTGAATGAAGCTCCCCCACGGTGGGGAGTGTCGAGAGTGTGTGGATTCCAAATCATCGAGTACGGAATTAAGCAGGGATCGATTCAGAGGACAGTCTGCGTTTCTCAGAACAAGTACCAGAAGATGGTAATTGGAGGGGAAGGAAACAAACAAAAAGCACGTGAAATATCGATAAAACTAAGGCTGCACTGTCTTTCTTTGTAACGTTAGATCTTCGCATTCAGGATTCTCATGCTCGGCACGGTCCGTGATCGATACGTGGGTCTCACTGGAGATAAACAGTATAAGCAAGATTTTGTCGTGAATACTTTCCCTTGGCATATAACAAATGTATAAACACGAGGGAAAAGGACGAAATTTCGGTAAAAATTTCTTTACTATCAGTAGAAACACATCCTAAATTTGCATATCAATCTCTCAGGTTAAATTTCAAAACTTTGTACGGTAATAATTCTTATCGGGTGGATGGATTGAACCATTTTTGCCCCGTGATGTCGTACTTGTTATATCAAGAGCACCGAATACGCCAAGGCAGTTACTAAGTGCAGCATTTTGTCGGTGCCGGGCGGATCAATAATATGAACACGAGTCGGCAGGTAATCGTACGAAACATCGTCCATCGGACGATTGAGCATTTCGGCTTATGAAGTACTTTTGACCGACCCAAACCACTCGCAGAGAACCACCGACCCTTTCACCTTTCATAATCGACAAGAACACATCCTCCTCGTGTCCCTGCGGCCAGAGAAACTCAAAAAAAAAAAAAAAAAAAGAAGACATTTACCAATGTATGCTTATCGTGGTAGCCTATATGCTTCTGATCGAGTTCTATAAATAAAAAAAATACATGTCCGATATAATTGACTTACCCTCAATAACCGGTGATTCTGCCCCCGAATTGTTAGATCGATTACTTAGATCCCCTTTCTTTCAAAAATTCAATAAAGTGTGGGTTGTTGGGTCGCTTTCATATCAAGGCAGGCGACAAAATCGGATACTGTGTTTGGTGAGACACTTGACATTTTTTTGCCCCTAATACACGCATCAATATTTTATTCTTATGACTGTAACATAAGGGTCATCTTATAGTAATATGCTTTGTTTTGAACGAATACATATGATTCAAATATATACTTATCTCAATTAACTTAGGTTTGAGTTAGTCTATTTTTTATTATAAATGTTTCCTTTATTTTTTGAGAGGGTTCATATTTACTATGATTTCATACTGTATGAGCAATAGAAATCCAACTTGTGGGCGTCGGATATGAAGGTGGACCGGACCCCACTTGGTCAACTCCCTCATTGTCAAGCTGTGACGCATATTTAGATTCATCATTTAATCACTTCTCATAAGATTTCAGTGAAGTTAAACCATCCAAAATCAGAACCAATTGTCGGTGATGATCTCTGCGCGACATATGGCCTTGCATGCCGATTTATTAAATGACCTAATATATATAAAAATAATTATACTAATAAAAATCTTATATATTTACCTTCTTCTTTTTTTACATTCGAATTCAATATTATACATTTCAAAATAAAATTTTCAATTCTATATATTTAGTTTTATAGTATATTTTAATTTTAATTTTAACGATTTATTGACTTGATATTTAACAGTACCATGATACGTCAATAAATTTATTACCATATCATCACGATATCTAAGCTAAATATTGTAATGTCATATTATTATATCATATGAGTAAATAACTACCACGTCAGCGTATCGTTAGCAATACAACTCAAGTATGTTATAAAATTAAATGTAAAAAAATTACTTTAAATATATAAAATTTGAATAAAAAATAAAAAATTCAACTGTTATTATTATATATATAAACACGTGTCTCTGCAGTGCAATGGACAAATACTAACAAAAAGCATATCCACTATCCGACGGCCCCTCTACGATAGCGCACTTGTTAAATGGTAATTATATTTTATGAAAAATATAGAAAGTTTATCATATTATCAATTTAATATATACTTTTTTCGTATTACCTAGAAAGTATGGACAAGAAGTGTCCGAGACAAGTTTGGTGGCTCTAATGGATCCTTCATCGACCCATCAAGAAATATTACGTCATCAGCAGCAAAAAGCAAGCTGATAAAGTTAATTAATCAAAGCACTTCTTAGAGAAATTGCGTTTTCCAGTTCAAACTCAGTTGAGTAAAGCCAAGACTTCCATGCACATTGCACAACATTAATTGATGTATATGGGGAATACTGTGCCCCTGCCTAATGTACATTGTGAAGGTGAAAAAGAACATAACTAAAAGTGGTCGAATCCGAAAGTCTCTCTTCGTCCATGGCGCCCCCTTCCATGAATGCATTCATGCACAAAACTTGCGTATAACTTACCGGTGACATGAAGTGTGTAAGCTAGAGTCAGACAATTATGTCATTCAGAACCATAATTATGTCGATCATCCTTCTCAACTCCCAGAAGGATCATCGATGATCCAGATTATATATATATATATATATATATAAAGTAGATGCTGCTGATGGGGAGCCGATCGATAATGGTCAAGTGAACTCACTTTCACCCAGACCCACCAAGGTGACTCCTTCATTTCACGATGATCCATGCTCAGTAGTCTGTCATCAGTCGGATAAAAAAAAGGAATGATTCGAGCCATTATGTTGTGTCGCGGGGAACACTGTCAAAGTAATGAGAGATCGTCGCACACAAACACCACCATGACATTTACCGATAAGCAAACTACAGTCGATCCTGAAAATTTTCACATCGAATTAATTAATAGAGGTTTAGGGCCATAGGAAATAGCAGACTCAGCAAGCAATCGATGGCATTGGGAATCATTATGTCTTCCAGAAAATTGCAAGGATATTCCAATGGAAAAGAAGGGGACTCTAAACAAGTTTATTAATTTCTGACACAATGCATTAATATGACATGAATATGATATATGTAATTAAGTGGATTCTGGGTATGGCAGACTAATAATTACATCTAATCGAGTGCAAAACTGTGGTAATCCAACTGGATACAACTCAACTTTATTTACTACATATATACATACATATATGTGTGTGTTTTAGTGTATCATAGGGATGATTGATTCACTTAATAGATTTGTGTATACAAATTATATATAAACAATATGTATGAGTAAAATACTATTCTATTGCACGTTTTATTGTTATCTAACACCACGTTTGACTCTATGAAAAAAATCCAATTTTGGTTGATCGTATCTGCTATCACACATGTTATATTATGAATACGTTGACTTTGATAGTATATATCACAACAAATATTTATTTTGCTATTCGTATGTTCATATACTTTTAGACCATTCAATTCAAGCCGCCTTAGGAGGAAAATCTCAATCATGTACAAATTAAATAAAATATTTATTTAAAAAATAAAGTTAAATAATTTTATATTTTAAAATAATTTTTTTGTGTGGTATAATTAATTAATTAATCTAAAATTTATGTTGATTTAAAAAATAAATATTAAAATATTATTACTTATATATAATTAATTAACTTTAAAAAATTCCATAAGTCTTTTATTATAAGCACTATTTCTCATGCTTTCATGTAACTCAAAAATTCATGATCATACATAATTTTTTCCTATTGTGTCAATTTTGACATGTGCATATGCTTAGGGTAATAGTCATATAGTTAAATAAGTTAGAAGAATCCACTCACTAGATATAATCACTTAGAAACAACTTATTCAGAACACTTCACTAAATCTTTCATGTTCAAATGTAAAATTTCTGTCAAGTCCATTGAGATAAAAACACACCCAGACGCAACAGAATATGTCAACCCTACCCTTCAAATCTCAATCTCTCTCCATCCCTCTCTCTCTCTCTCTCTCTCTCTCTCTCTCTCTCTCTCCCCTCTTCGGTCTCTCTCCCTTTTTTTTTTAATAAAATGAAATTAGAGGGCTAGGGTTTCTGGTGTCCAGTCTGTCTCTTTTGACTATCCATACCCTACCCAACCACTAACCAATAAATACTTTGAAAATTCACAAAGCTCTAGACACAGCGAGAGAGAGAGAGAGAGAGAGAGAGAGAGAGAGAGAGAGAGAGAGAGAATTCTAGATGGCTGCAATGAGAAGTCACATGTGCTTTGGTTTGGAGAAATTTCTTGCCCGCGGGGAAGTAATCGTGTTGGTGCAGTAAATCCATTGCCAATGGGCGAATGGAGCAGCGTGATCCTACGACCATTTGCTATACAGCCTTCTCCTAGAACCCCAACTGTGAGGTATGCTCCGTACCCTGATGTTTACCTCTGCCGCAGAAATTTCCTGCAAGATTTAGGATTGGGTTTCTGACGTCAAATTGGGATTCATGGAGACTTGATTTCACAAGGTTCCCTTTTAACTGCAGGAAGGTCCAACTGATTTAAGACTTCTGTGGTTCTTCGAAGTTCTCATTGCCTGTACAGATGGATCCATAAAACTTCTGAAAAGGGATGAAATTCAATAAAAGAATATAAAAGAAGGATTTAAGGGAAAGGAAAAAGTCAATCCGATGAAAGAAGGTAAAAATCTAGTACTAAAATTTATATAGAGCTCATATACATATATATATATCTTTCCCAATTAAGGGGGATAATTGCTCTCAGTGCCCAATCTAAATCTACCCTGAATAGATTAAATATATATATTATATTACAAGTGAGACCATTGATCATAGTTATTCCAATTCATAAACCTTCTAAACAGGTTGGACAACCTTCCGGATTTACAAATCTGTACAAGATTGATTCAGTGTGAACTTGAAACAAATCAAGCTGCACCCATCTCATAAAATAAGAAAAAGGGAAAAAAAAAGTCACAAGTAATATTCAAGATCTTCTAAAATCTTCTAAGTATGTGGAATGCATATGGTGTAGTAGATCAATAAATATAAATATGTAAGCACATAGTATATATAGCACAAGCAGGCATTAGGTTTGATGTGCATGGGCTCTGTTTTCTCGATCAGTAGGGACCCTGATCCACAGAATGGGTACTCTTCCATGTAAACCTTAAACCTATGAGGAAATTTGCATAATTTGCCTAAGAAAAAAAATGAAGAAAGAAAAGGGAAAAAGTTGGTGTAACAATTTTTCTAAAATGTCCTGATTACTCGTCTCCTCTCCTCCAATCAAAGTGACTATCGTCAATTGATAGTGACAAAACCCCCATGTTTGACTTTCACTCACAGAAGGCACTTTTAATTGAATCAACGGCATAATTACCAGACAAGTTTGCAATTGTTTATTAGCAAGCACGCTTTAATTGTCTGATTATCTGTCGCCTTCGATTGAATACTCTTTTTGAGGAAATAAAGGACAAGTCAATCGAAAAACCCTAAAAATTATGAGTAAATTTGATTAATGTTTTTTTTTTCTCAATACATAAATAGGATGTCTCGTCAATTAATTTTTTTTAAAAAAATTAATGCTTCGCTTTTCATTAATGTGTCGAGTATTTATTATCGAATTTATGGATAATATGGAAAATTCAGTTGATTATAGAGCACGCGGAAAAGAAAACCCAGTAACGAAAAGGGGTGAACTTTGATTTGATTGAAGAAAAAAGGGGCGGGACAGGGTAAGAGGAAACTCAAAGGAGAGGAGGAAAAGCATCTGTGTCTTCTGTCATAATCTCACTGCCTGTGTGGCAATGTGCTTTTTCCCTTCACCTACCTCTGATGAGTCCATTCTCTGGTAATAAACCCTTCACCATCTCCACTTGTCTCGTTTCTCTCTCAGCAGAAGAGAGAGAGAGAAGTAATTCTTTGATGGGCGCCTTCGCTTGTGGGCTACTAAGAACTTGGTGGCTCTTGATAAAGCACAGGTTTTGATCTGAGAAACGAAGACCCATTTGTTCGATTGCGATGACCCCGAGAGGAAACTGCTAGAACAGGCCCTCACTGTCGGTGGAGTTATTGGCGTTGGAAGTTTGTCTCTGAAAACGGCTCAGGTGAGTTGACTCTTTTATGGGGCCCTATTGGGAGGAGATCTTGGGTTTCTTTGTTCTCAACTAGGGAAGGAACCCTCTGGAGAAGGGCTTGAAGGGTTGATCGGTTCAGGTAATAGAAGCTTTCAGCTGCATTTCTTGGTTAATTTGGTATGTGTTGGTCAGTTGCTGAGAAAATGAAAGGGAAGGTAGAAAATCTAGTCAAATGTTGTCTTGAGATGGTGTTTCTCTTTCTGGAGAACAGAAGTCGGGAACTTTCCTCTGTAGGTGGATCAATTATGGGTTCTTGGTGGTGCTGTTCATTTTTTTTCCCCGTTAGTTGTTATGTTTGACCCATTTCTTGTTCTTTAACTTTGAATAATTCTGATGCATACCAAGTTGTGATTCCTTTCTTGAGTTTTCATTGATGTGAAGCCAACTCTACTTACCAAGTCGCCAATTGAATGTAACGGCTTCGTGTCAAATGCTGAATGTGAAGTAAACGTGAGGTTTTTAAGGTTAATTTTTCTTCTCTTGTTTAGCCCATTCAAAGTCTTTTTGTATTTTATATATCAGGCAGTCACCTCTCTGGCTAAAAATGGCATCTGATCTCAACTCCGGGCTGTCAAAAAGCACATCCGTGTTCGGTCTTAAGGTGTGGGTTTTGGTGGCAATATTCATCTGCCTGTTTATTGTTGTGATCCTTGGGGTTCTGTCATTCTGTCTAACTTTTCGAAAGAAATCGAGAAGGGCTAAGGTCAATATTCCCCTTTCTCAAATTCCGAAAATCTCAAGGGAGATCAAGGAGATAAATGTTGATCAAGCTTCGGCAATTAATGATAAATATGGGGATGGGGATTTGGAGAAAGTTTTGATGCAATCAGAGAACGGCGATAGCAGTCGGTCGGGCTCTTTTAATAAAGCAGAGAAGGATGATATTGTGGCGTCTCAATTGGAAGGGGGACCTAAAGGCTCCGTTTCTGCTTACAGGCCTTCTCCTCATCCCATAACTGCCCCATCTCCACTTTCTGGTCTGCCTGAATTCTCTCACCTAGGGTGGGGTCATTGGTTTACTCTTCGAGACCTAGAGATTGCAACGAACCGCTTTTCTAAGGAAAATGTTATTGGTGAGGGTGGATATGGAGTTGTTTATCAGGGCAAGTTAATTAATGGGACCCCTGTTGCTGTCAAGAAACTTCTGAACAACCTGTAAGTGTCATATGAATCAACATCCTATTATTTTTTGTCCTCAAACCCCATATCATTTTTTCCCTGTTAATACGAGTGTAATTGCTGCAGTGGACAAGCAGAGAAGGAATTTAGAGTTGAAGTTGAGGCTATTGGTCATGTCCGCCACAAAAATTTGGTCCGACTTTTGGGGTATTGCATTGAGGGGACTCATAGGTACTGCATTTGAATTAATTGCATAGTCTCTCTTTTGCGAGTTGTTCTTGCTTTGACCATTGGACTCTTTATAGATGCTCTGCTGTTTGCCTGGAAATTTACAGGATGTTAGTTTATGAATATGTTAACAATGGAAATCTTGAGCAATGGCTTCATGGTGCAATGCGTCAATACGGGCATCTTACTTGGGAAGCTCGTATGAAGGTTCTCATTGGAACTGCTAAAGCGTAAGCAAGTGTTACATTCAATGCATTCAATGTTATGTCAGTTGCAGTCTTTCATTTATAATTGCTTTTTCAGTTTGGCTAAGTTAAATAATGCAAGTAAACCATAAGCATATAGTGTTGGTGCTAATATGTGTTCTTACATTCTATGCGCCGATGCTTTGCTTTTCTTCTTTCTGTCTACTCATGTCAAACCCAGATCAGGCTCATGATTGGGGTTGGTATTAGCTAGATAGTCTGTATACATTGTGGGTGTATCGTCGTATCAGCTTTAGCTTTAGGAGAATCAGTTTCTAAATACACTAATGATTGCATTTGTCAGGCTGTCCTATTTACATGAGGCAATCGAACCAAAGGTGGTACACAGAGACATCAAGTCGAGCAATATCTTGATTGATGATGAGTTCAATGCGAAGATTTCTGATTTTGGCTTGGCCAAATTGCTTGGATCTGGAAAGAGTCATGTCACCACAAGAGTCATGGGTACTTTTGGGTGAGTTTGTCTAATGTGTTCCTCTGCAGAAATAAAAGTGGATTTAAAGTTTTTGAGAAAGAAAATCACTGATTTCAGATTCTGCCATATTTGTCATTTTTCTTTCCAGGTATGTGGCTCCAGAATATGCGAACTCTGGTCTTCTGAATGAGAAAAGTGATGTATATAGCTTCGGGGTTGTGCTTCTAGAAGCAATTACAGGGAGAGATCCTGTAGATTATGGTCGGCCTGCTCCTGAGGTACTTTACCAGATAAGTCAATTTGGCTGAAGAATTGGCAGTCCATTTTTATGTCAACACTACCATATTAGTCTTAAATTAACCAAGGTCATGATCTTTCTTGTAGGTAAATTTGGTTGAATGGCTCAAAATGATGGTGGGAAGCAGACGTTCTGAGGAAGTGGTGGATCCAAACATCGAGAGGAGGCCATCGACAAGTGCTCTTAAGAGAGCCCTTCTGACGGCATTGAGATGTGTGGATCCTGATTCTGAAAAAAGGCCAAAGATGGGTCAAGTAGTCCGAATGCTTGAGTCAGAAGAATACCCTATCCCTCGTGAGGTTTGTTCCCAAAAGTTCCATGTATAAGCTACCTTAAGTATTTCAATTCTTGATCGAAGAAAATAAATGCTAAGAAAGTGTGTGTTTGAGACTTCGTGTTGAAGTTTTCTTGTGGCTGAAACAAACTTTCAGGACCGAAGGCGTCGCAGGAAGACCGGAACATCTGAGGCTGATTCTCAGAGAGAGAACTCTGACACTGACAAGAGTGACAATCCCGATTTTAGCTCTGAAAGCAGGAGAAACAACCATGCATAGGATATCGAACTGAGAAATGCAGATCTGAGGCTGCTAACTGCATAGTTTCTATTTTTGAGAAGCATCCATCCATTATGGGTTTGCAGAATAGATACGGTCGTAGGCATAGGAAGAAAGAATTTATTTTGATATATGGAAAAGATGTATGATTGAGACACAGTTTGCCCCATTATCTGTACAGTCGGTGCCCCTGTTCTTTCTGTTCAGTGTTGTCCGTAGGTCTATGTCATTCAAGAATGTGTGGACATATAGTATGTGAGAGTTTCATGATGGGGTTGATTCTTCCCTTTTTGTCATTAATTTCAGGAAAAATATTCGTTTACCTTTTCTTCACAAGTTACAATATTGTACTAGTTAGTGAAGGGGGAAAAAAATCATGGCTCTCCCATGGAAGGTATTAGTCGGTACCTCTCAAATGTGAACCGTTCGACCTTTAAGACAGAAAGATAGGGATGACTCAGAATCTCTGGTGTACTGAAAATACAGCAAAGGAATGACAAACTCCCCTCAGTTTCACTAGTGCTGCCGAATCTTGAAGCCTAATACTGCTGTTTTCTTAACTTACCTGTGCATACTTCCCTATGCTGCTGCTGTTGTGTGTGCTTGTATAACAACTGGAGCGTGTATACGGGCTTAAAGCCAGGAGATTCATTGGTAGTCCGGCTCAGGTGAGGGGTGAGGCCATCCATATCAGGACTCGTGCTTTTACCGAAATAGAGGGGAACAATGAATGTCTTTCCATGTTTGTTACGGCTCCTTTTCTGGGTAAATACGGGTCCATTAACCTTGTGCTACAGCCCTTCGAATTGTTGGTACATAATTTAACGTCCCATTTAATTGAAGAAGTTCAATAACTTTTAAGTGCTCTGTATACCTTCACAGCTACAGGCAATGTTCTGGGTGGAGAGTATGGTTCTGATCAGGGCACCTCTTGCATTTGGTTCTGGCTTTTCCATCATGTTTTCTCCTCTTATACGACTTCTCTGATTGTTAACCTCCTGTTGGCTCCATGACCGTCATCTTTGCAAGATTATATTCATATCTGAATATGTTAATAACAGCATCTCTAAATGGCCAACAGTCGAGGTGGTTGATCAAATTCCTTTCGGTTGCATTCTCATGTGAATCTCAATTAGCATGAAAAGTGATTGCAGGAAGCATCAAAATCTCCGAGGGGTGTGTGTTCAGGTATGGGGTTCTCGCAGTTCTTCTGAGAGATATGGAGTGACACAGTTCGTCAAATTCCACACAGCCCATTATTGCCGAGAGGCTGCTGGATATTGGAATGACAGCAATTCAGAGAAGACTCCGAACCGAACCTCAAAATTTTGGAATTCTTTATCCAAATGTAATATTACTACTACTATTAAGCTGGCTGATTAAGGCTTGGTCACAGAACCCGATACCTTCTGGAGACAAGGAGGTAGTGGTAATAGTGGTGGACTTTCATTGACAAGGGTAGCTATATTTTCTATTATTTTCTATTATCTCAATCTTTTTTCTTTTTTTTTGGGGGGGGACTTCATGTGATTTCACACAAAATAGAAAATAATACCGTTTAAAATCAGACTCGCAGGCTGTCGAATCAGGTCCGACGGTGAAGCAGCCCCAAGCCCAGTTCGATTTTTCAATTAAACCCCAGTTGTGCGGTGAGTCTACTGAAATCCAAGAGAATCGACCTACTTCATTAAACAAAATTAAAAAAAAATCTATTTTATCCAATTAAAGCCATGATTTTTGAAACTGGGCATGAAATATTCGGATTACAGGTTGCTTTCCATTCGGATATGGAGGTGTCATGCCATCGATTTTTGAGAGTCGTGCATAATAAAATCATCCTTTGGTAATAAGAAAGATATTAGATGGTCTATAGTGGAAGTGGCGCTTTTTGAAATTTAGCTATTAGAAAGCAGAACAAATTAAACCGCTTGATATGGATGCCGAAGAAGATTCGTGGTGGGGGTTTGGTTGACCAAAGGAAGGGAGAATTGCACTCGTCGTCCTTGACTTTTGAAGGCATCCTAGTTGCCTTCAGAGAATAGAGTAGCCTCGCAAACTCATCATGATAATCTGAACTGGAACTTGTCAGAAATTGACTTGGATATGCTTGCAGTGCCCAGATTTTCACGAAGATTAGGTGGGTTTTCTGGGCCTACATAGTCAGCTTGAGCATCAGCCTCAAATTCGATCGATTAAATCTCGACTCTCTCGTATCATCCACTACCTCCATTCGAATCAATACCATGTCTAACCGTACTCTAGAAGGAGCTACTTCTATTCCTGAGCTCGGTGGGCATCGGTACGATGTATTCTTAAGTTTCAGGGGCGAGGATACGCGTTGGAACTTCGTGGGCCACCTATACCATGCCCTATCGGATGCTGGAATCTCCACCTTCAAGGACGATATGGAACTCCAGGAGGGAGAGGAGATCAAGCCAGAGATCATCAGGGCGATCCGGAGCTCCAAGATCTCCGTGGTGGTTCTCTCGAGATGCTATGCTGACTCTAGATGGTGTCTCGATGAGCTGGTTGAGATACTACGTTGCAGGAGGATGGTAGGACAGTTGGTTATCCCTGTGTTCTATGGTGTTCAAACTCTGGACGTACTGCACCAGAAAGGTCCTTTGGCAGAGGCATTTGACAAGCACAGAAGGAGAATTGATACAGCGCAAGTTCGTATTTGGAGGGAAGCTCTGAAAGAAGTATATTATTTGAGAGGCTTGATGTGGGATGAGCATGGGTAAATTCGATCAATCCTATATTTGCTAAGTCAATGAGTTAATCTGCTACTTATCCGTACCATAAACATGGCTCCTGTGATTGCCCCTGCAGCATTTAGCAGCTGATATTTGTTTCATGTAGAAGTCTTCTGGTTGTTGGCAGTAGTTTCTTTTCTAGATAGAATTGTGAGCAAACATCTCTATTCCCCTTTTCTGTCCTAATGTAACTACACATATACTATCACAAGCATGTACTTTGTTTCCTGAGTTAATAATGGGAGCTATTGTTTCATTTTGTCTTCGACCTCATCAGCATTGATGAGGGCATACTTGTCAGGCATATTGTCAGCCGGATAGAGAATCTAATGGCAGATCTCAAGCACCAAGAAGTAGCAAAATTCATTGTCAACTCCAGTGCCATGCAGATGCAGTCAGAGGCTTCATCTTTACCTCAAACAACCATAATTTCCCAAAAACTGAAGCGTGGTGTGCTCTTATGTTACAGAGGCGCTGATACTTGCAGGTCGCTCGCCAGCCACCTCTTTCATGCTTTAACGGGTGCAGGGATTAATGCCATCCGAGGGGAAGATAAAGTTCCTCTGGGAGAAGACGTCTCACAAGGGCTCCTAAGAACTATCAAAAGTTGTAAAGTATCAGTGGTAGTTTTCTCAAGACGCTTTGCTGAATCTACATGGTGTCTTAATGAACTAGTGGAGGTGATGAAATGGAGTAAAGCCATGGAGCATATTGTAATCCCCGTGTTCTATTATATTGATCCTTCAGATGTTCGAGGACAGTGTGGTGCTTTTGAAAAAGCATTCACTCAGCATGAACAGAATTGTTCCCCAGAGGAGGTTTCGAAGTGGAGGGCAGCCTTGGAAGAAGCGGGAAATTTATCCGGCCATGTTGTGGACTCTGCATTCCGGTAATTAGGTCCTTTCTTGTGTCACTTTATACTCGATGTCACTTTCAGGTTATTCAAGTGTCAATTACAAATAATGGGAGAAGAATGGTTAGTACAAATGGTCGGGCAGTTTATCTGGAACATAAATTCTTGACAGCTAAAAATGATTTGCGTCATGCTTGTTCATATCATGTTCGCTCTTCCTAGCAATCTTTGCCGGCCTTTTTCTCGTCCTTCTTTCTTTTTTCAAAAATGTTTTCAACTAATATACAATCTCTTTTTCCATGTGAGAAGTAATGAAGCTGAGATCGTTGAGCGTATTGTCAGCAGTGTATCTAGCACACTTAATGCCGAGCTGTACCTTCCTCTCACGACATTTCCAGTCGGCCTTGACAATCGTCTACTGGACATAAACTCGCTCATATCAGCTGGCACAGGGGGAGTGCGCTTTATTGGGATTTTGGGTATGGGAGGGATTGGGAAAACAACTCTAGCCAAGGCAATCTACAACCAGTTTCTACATCATTTCGAAGCTAAATGTTTTCTAGCAGATGTGAGAACAAATTCCCATAGATCCGAAGATCTGATTCGTCTGCAAGAGCAGCTGCTTCACGACATTCTGAGGTTCAAAAGGCATCAAACAAAGGTACATCATGTTGATGAGGGAATCAGCATCATAAAGAATAGATTACATGGTCAAAAGGCTCTCATTGTCTTGGATGATGTAAGTGATTCTGAGCAAGTAAGGAAATTAGTTGGAGATCATGAATTACTCGGTTCTGGCAGTATAGTAATTGTCACAACAAGGTACCAGGATGTGCTCAATAAAATTGAAGTGGACATCACATACAATGCTCAGAAGTTGAATGATGATGAATCTCTCAGACTTTTCTGCTGCAATGCTTTCAGAGTGTGCAGTCCTAAAGAAGAATTCAAGGACCTATCAGACGAAGTCATAAGATACACTAAGGGAGTGCCGCTTGCTCTTGAGCTCCTTGGTCGAGCTTTGGCTGATAGAAGCGAGAAAGAATGGATTGATACAATAAAACAATTGAAGACAATCCCGAACCATGATTTACAGTCTAAGCTCAGGATAAGCTTTGATGCACTTGGCAGCGACGACAGAGCAAAGAGGCTATTCTTGGACATTGCTTGCTACTTTGTTGGATATGATAAAGACTACGTGGTCAGCATATTGGAGGCCTGTGATCTGTCCCCAGAAAAGAATATTGGAGTCCTAACAGGAAGGTGTCTGCTGGAGGTGGATGAAAATAATAAACTGCAGATGCACGATTTGCTGCGAGACATGGGAAGAGAAATTGCTCGCGAGAAATCTCCTCACGATCCTGGAAGGCGTAGTCATCTGTGCCGTCCCAAGGATGTGTTGTCCACTCTGCAAAATCACTTAGTGAGTACCAAAAGGTTTACCTAATTTTGCTGGCGTTGTGTTTGAATGCTCCTAAAGTTTAAATTTTCATGGAAATCTGAATTTTTGGCTTCACAGTTTTTTGGTGCAAAATTGAGTTCATTTTCGGTTTACTCAAGCCGTAAACCTTTTGTGGCCCAAACACTGTGTGTGTAAAAATTTTTAACATATAAAAAGATTGGACTTGGTTTGGATGATCTTGTACAATTTTTTTTTTTGTAAATATCTTAAATTTAAGTACCGTAAATGAAGAGAACCGGTTTATTTTGGAACTTATCTCTACAATTCCCAAAGAACTTGTGGGTACTATTAAGAGATCACACTCACTCTCTATATTTTATATAATCACATCACCGAGAATCAACAAATTCATAGTATATTATACTTCTTGAACCAATTCCCCGATTGTTTGTCCCTTTGCCTGATCGTTAGGGATATTGAAGGGAGTAAATGAACAGTCATTTGGTTAGCAAAGATCAGGTGATGTGATAGAATGAATGCATTGCATGTCAATTTGAATGAGTGGTCAGCATGAGGAGATTTCATCCATATGATTGAACTCCCATTTCCGCTTGTCATTTCAGGGAACTAGGGAAGTAGAAGGAATTGCTCTGGAGTTGGGACATAATAATGCTGAAAGAGTAAGCGCTGAAGCCTTTGCACCGATGAAGAGATTGAAACTGTTGAAGCTCGATAATGTGCAGATCGATGGGGAATATAGGCATATCTCCAAAGATCTGACATGGCTTTACTGGCATCACTTCTCCTTGAACTTCATTCCTGATGATTTCTGTCTCAAGCAAGTGGTTGCCATTGATATGCAGCACAGCCATCTTGTAGAAGTTTGGAAGAACAGCACGGTACTTTCTCTTCTCCGGATGTTTTTTAGTACGATATGCAGTGGTTTATCAAAATGCTGTCTTTCATATTTTACCCCTTTAATTTGTTCCTGTGGTTCAACAGTTCCTAGAAAATCTAAAGATCCTTAACCTCAGCCACTCGCATTTTCTGATAAAGACTCCTGACTTCTCGGGGCTTCGAAATCTTGAGGAACTGATTCTAGAAGATTGCACACAGTTGGTCAAAGTTCACGCATCTATAGGACTTCTCCAGAGTCTCAAATATGCAAGCTTCAAGGACTGTGCCAAGCTCAAGAACATCCCCGACACCATCAGCAGAGCGAAAGTGCTTCAGACGATTAACCTGTCAGGTTGCTCAAAGATTGACAAGTTGCCGGATGACATAGGGCAGCTGGGATCCCTGACCAAGTTACTTGCAGATGGGACTGCCATATGTCGCCTGCCTTTGTCTGTCAGACAGTTGAAGAAATTGACAGATTTATCTCTCTGTGGCTGTAGGAAACCAGAAACCAGAAGACTTGGTCCTCTAATTTGGTCCAGGGCATTGGCAAGATCTGTCCCTGAACATGCTAGCAATACGCACATTTCCTCATTAACAGGGCTAAGCTCCTTGAGAGTCCTCAAGATAATGGATTGTGATTTGACTGACGACATGATTCCAGCCGACGTTGGTAGCCTAAGTAACTTAGAGGATCTTGACCTTCGGAAGAGTAAGTTTTGTTCCTTACCCAAGACCATCGGTCAACTGACTCAGCTTAAGAGATTGCAGTTGGATGACTGTGCAAATCTCGAATCAATTCCAAGTGTACCAGCAAGTCTGTTTTCACTGTCGGCGATTAATTGCGTGTCGTTAAATCAAATCTCTGCATTGGAATCCGGACCTGGGATACAGCTGTTCCTCTCCAACTGCCATAAGCTGAGAACAATTTCAGGATTACGTATGCAGGCACCTTATGGGAGCATACACTTGGAGCATTGCAGAAAAATCTCCGAGGAGTTCAGGGAATTCCTATTGAAGGTTCTTCTCATTTCTGCGTGTCCTCCCCTTTTATATGCGCTTTACAATGATCATGCCTAACGAGAATTTACAAAGGCACTTTTTTTTTTTAATTATTGTGACAACTTTTTGAGTATCAGTGCTATTTGTCTGATTGATGATAGGATTGGTGTGCGCATGGACATGGTGAAGTTTTCTTACCGTCAACTGAAATCCCGGAGTGGTTCAATTTTCGAACCAAGAGTTCCTCACTGTGCTTTACATTACAGCCCTCGCAACGTACCAATGTAAAAGGATTTACGGTCTGTGTTATATATGCTTCGGACACAGATAATGAAGGACAACAACCATATCCGAGTGTCCGCATGGAGCCTCTTCACTTCCCTTTCTCCTCGGTGACTCATGCAAATGTTGCGATCACACCCGAAGACCACATGTGGGCATTCTTTGTATCTTCAGTTGATTTCCAAGAAACTTCGCATGAGGTGAAGCTTTCAGCAGACTTTGGTGATGGGTGGAATGTTAAGGGTATCGGCGTTCACATCGTAGAGGATATCATCCCTTGTATGACTTCTGATAACAACAGCGAATCTCCTTGTTAGACCCTTGAGCTCTAGCCCCGGAGAATGCGTACCACAGGCCGTACCTCGGGGTAGTGGTAGCGCATACCATGCACGCGAAGATGCGCGGGCAGTCATGTGCGAGGTGTTGGGATGAATTGCAGGTCCATGAGCGAGCTAGTATGGAGATGGTCACACAAGCGTGCGCGGAGGCACCGGTGAAGGGGACGACCAATCAAGGCTCGGCAGAGTGCCGAGGGATCAAATGGTGGCCATGGAGTGTCGCTATTCACAAGTAGGCGAATGCACGTGTGGGTGGTGAGGAAGTCCACGAGCTAGGTAGGATGCAACGCTCAAGGATGCTCGGTGAACAAGATGTGACCGAGCAATGGCACCCTAGGAGTGCGCACTACTCAATAGGCACGGCAGACGCTAAGGCTGGTAAGTCGACTACTTGTGGAGATTGGTTAAGTCTTTGACCATGCTCGAGCACTGTTGGATGCAGCAATCCCGATCGGACGGTTGTGATCGTAGGAGGCGATCATGGACGTGGGCCCCGGAGGAGAGTGGATAGGATCGACGATGATGAGTCAGCGCCTCGTCATCAGGATCGGGTCAAACAGACAATCTAGGAAAGATTCTCCTGGGATATGGCAGGGCAATCTAGTATGGAAACAATCTTGGAGATTGCAGATCGACAGCCAGGATTGGATGGATCGAGATCAGATGGAGAGGATCAAGGGATTCTCACCTATCGGTTGCCATATCAGATTTGCTCGGCTCCCCTATATAAAGGGGTCGACCTCATTCAGGAAGAGGGGACCAGAAGAGGCGAGAGACACCAAAACTCCAAGCAGAGGCGAGGAGAGAACCAGGAGCGACCAGATCAGTCGAGGAGCACGACGAGCCCGAGATCCCAAGGGAGTGGAAGTCGAGCAGGGTAGCAACCCGGTGTTCTTGAGGGGAGACACGAGACAAGTAGGAGTGCAAGCAGTAGGAGGCTGTGAGGCATAGGCTTGTGAGGTTGCGTGTAAGTGTTCTGATCTGGGATTGGGTTTTTCGTGTACTTGTAATAGATGTGAATACGAGTTGCGTTTTCCCAATTGTGTTCTTGTGTCACTCGGTGTTGCTTCTTTGGTTCCCTGATCGTTTGGCCTTGACGGAACACGCGGTGTGTGTGTGGCTGGTCGACAAACTGTGGTCGACGCCTAGCGGGGTGCGAAAAAAATTTGTGACCCGCATTGGCCCCGTGACAGTGGTATCAGAGCCGAGGTTCTGCCCGTGACCAGTCGGAGTACCCGTGTGAGTGGTGCTGCGTTCGGGTGGAGGAGCCCCTTTGTCAAAGACCAAGCGTACCCTACAATCAGCAACCGTGTGGACCAGGGCGATGGAAGCGTTGCGGGAGCGATTGGCGGCGCTGGAAGGCCGTATTGCAGAGCTCACTGGACGAGCAGACCCGACCGCTACGCTGGAACCCCGTGTTGCTGCTTTGGAGGACAACGTTGGCGAAGGCGACGATCTTGGAGGGACCGTGACTGATCTGCTAAAGGAGATCAGGCTTGATGTGGCGACCCTGAAGGATGATGTGTTCCTGATCAAGCGACAACTCGTGTCCCAGGCGGGGCTATCGAATGAGCCTCGTGGGAAGATGAAGGTCCTGGAGCCAAAGGCGTTTGAAGGAACAAGGAGTTCCAAGGATCTAGAGAACTTCATATGGGATATGGAGAACTACTTCGCTGCTGCGAAGATCCCCGACACCGAGAAGGTGACGATTACCACCATGTACCTTGCCAAGGATGCGAAGCTATGGTGGAGGACCCGAGTCCAAGATGATATCAGTGCAGGCAGACCCCGGATTGAGACCTGGGAGGCACTGAAGAAGGAGCTGAAGGAGCAGTTCCTGCCGAGCAACACAGCATGGCTTGCTCGGGATGCGATGGCCAAGCTGAGGCACAACGGACTAGTGCGAGACTACGTGAAAGAGTTTAGCGCACTGATGCTAAACGTGACGGATATGTCAGAGACGGACAAGCTGTACACGTTCCTGAAGGGATTGCAACCTTGGGCTCAACTCGAGCTAAGGAGGCAAGGGGTAAGAGACCTTCCTTCTGCCTTAGCCGCGGCGGACGCACTGCTGAACTTACGGATTGCTCGCGCCGAGGAGGGGAGCAAGAAGGCCCAGCCGATGGACAAGGACAAGAAGTCCAAGTCCTACCTGAAAGGAAAGTCAGGGAAGGGCAAGGAGAAGCAGCTGACCCGACCAGACAAAGGGAAGGCGAAGGTGATCGAGGGAGCCAACGGAAGGAAGGATCCTCGGACGCACCCGGGCTGCTTCATATGTAACGGACCCCATAGGGCAAAGGAGTGCCCAAAGCGGGAGGGGAAGGTTACTACCCTACGGTCGGATGACTCCGACGAGGACCAAGTGCAGCGTGTTGCCCCACTGCAGGCCCTCGGCGCTATGCGGAGTGAGCGCCCTAAGGTACACCACAGTCTATTGTTCGTGGATGTAACCTTGAATGGTAGGCGGATGTCAGCCTTGGTGGATACTGGCGCCACCAACACATTCGTATCAGATCGGATGATACGAACCTTGGAGTTGCGAGTGGAGCGCTCTCACAACCGATTGAAGGCAGTGAACTCCAAGAACCAACCAATGGGCGGGTTGGCAAGAGATGTGCCCATCAAGATAGATGCTTGGGAGGGTACGATCAACCTGATGGTGGTTCCTTTGGATAACTACAACCTCATCCTTGGGAATAGCTTCTTCATAGATGCATCAATCACCATCATGCCTCATGTGGGAGGCATTATCATTGGAGATCCACAACGACCCTGTTTTGTGCAAGGATACCGAGGCCTTGCACGCTCCGAGGAGGTACCCACGGAGAAGGTATCTGCAATGCAATTGGCACGAGGAATGAAGAAGGGGTATCCCACTTACCTTGCGGCTATTAGGGAAGTGGATGTGCAGGAGCCGGAGGAGTTGCCAGGAGGACTACCGCCGCGCCGAGCAGTGGACCACAAGATAGAACTACTGCCAGGCACCGTTCCCCCAGCCAAAGCCCCATACCGGATGTCCCCGAAGGAGCTGGTAGAGCTGCGGAGCCAGCTGACTGAGTTGTTGGATGGTGGAAAGATCCAGCCCTCCAAAGCCCCTTATGGAGCCCCGGTGTTATTCCAGGAGAAGCAGGATGGCTCTCTCCGATTGTGTGTCGACTACCGTGGATTGAACAAGGTCACGGTAAAGAACAAGTACCCGGTGCCCTTGATTGCAGACCTGTTTGATCGCCTAGGTGAGGCGAGGGTCTTCTCCAAGCTGGACTTGCGTTCAGGATATTGGTAAGTCTGCATCGCCAAAGGAGACGAGTCCAAGACCACAATGGTAACTCGTTATGGATCCTTTGAATTCCTAGTCATGCCATTCGGTTTAACCAATGCTCCTGCCACATTCTGCAACTTGATGAATGATGTGTTTCACGACATGCTGGATCAGTTTGTGGTCGTCTATTTAGACGACATTGTCGTGTATAACAGGGACTTGGCACAACATGTGCAGCACTTGCAGGCTGTTTTTGAGCGGCTTAGGCAACACTCCCTATATGTAAAGAGGGAGAAGTGCGAGTTTGGCATGCAAGAGATCCGATTCCTTGGCCATGTGATCGGCCGAGGGCAGGTGCGGATGGACCCCAAGAAGGTGCAGGCGATCCAGGATTGGCCTCCACCAAAATCGGGGTCCGAGTTGCGGAGTTTCTTGGGGCTGGCCAACTACTACCGCAAGTTTATCAAGGGATACTCAAAGAAGGTGAGTCCCTTGACTGATCTGCTGCGAAAGGAGCAGAAGTGGACATGGGACGAGGATTGTGATACGGCGTTCTCCAAGGTGAAGACCGCCATTGTGACGAAGCCCGTGTTCAAGCTCCCGGACTTTGAGAAGCCGTTTGAGGTGCATACAGATGCCTCAGATCGTGCTGTAGGAGGAGTTCTCGTGCAAGACGGACATCCTGTGGCGTTCGAGAGTTGGAAGTTGAAGCCGGCTGAACAGCGCTACTCAGCACACGAGAAGGAGATGCTGGCTGTGATGCATTGCTTGAGGGTGTGGCGAGTATACCTACTGGGAACCACATTCGTGGTCAAGACGGACAACGTCGCCAATACCTTCTTCAAGTCACAACCGAAGTTGTCACCAAGACAAGCGCGGTGGCAAGAGTTCCTAGTGGAGTATGACTTCGAGTGGGAACACCGACCGGGGAGGCACAACCTAGTGGCGGATGCCCTTAGTCGGAAGGCTTCGGACCAGGTGGCGGCTTTGGACCAGGTGGCGGCTTTGACTCAAGTAACCTCCGACTTCCTCCAGGAGGTCAAGATCGCTACACTAGGGGACAAGACCTATCAACTCCTAGTGGAGCAAGTCAAGGACGGGACGGTGAGGCGGTATTGGCTGGAAGACGGGCTGCTTTATGGCAAAGGTGGCCGTTTGCTTGTCCCTAGCGGAGAGGGATTGCGCTACCAGCTGATGAAGGAGAGTCACGACAGTCCTTGGGCTGGACATCCAGGCCGTGAGCGGACACTAGCCCTGTTGTCCAGGTCCTATGTGTGGCCAAAGATGGCCGACGACGTGGAGTTATACGTCAAGACTTGTCTCGTTTGTCAACAAGACAAGGTGGAGAGGCGAGCAGAGGCCGGTCTCCTACAACCCTTGGCGGTGCCAGAGAAGCCTTGGGTATCAGTTTCCATGGACTTTGTGTCCGGATTTCCAGAAGTGCGGGGTTATACGGCGGTGATGGTGGTCGTGGACAGATTCTCCAAGTACGCGATTTTCACCCCCGTGACCAAGAATTGCACAGCTGAGGCGGCAGCTGAGGCATTCTATCGCTTCGTGGTAAAGCTCTTTGGAGTACCAACGGAGATTGTGAGTGACCGAGACGCTCGATTCACAGGTAACTTCTGGACGTGTTTGTTCGGACTGCTAGGATCCGAACTGAAGTTCTCGACGGCCAATCATCCACAGACGGACGGCCAGACAGAACGAGTGAATGCGCTGCTGGAGGAGTACTTGAGGCATTATGTCTCAGCAAGTCAACGGAATTGGTTAGATTTGCTTGACTCGGCTCAATTGTCCTACAACTTGAACCGCTCCTCTGCAACAGGTCATAGTCCATTTGAGTTAGCAATGGGCTACCAACTGCTAACGCCGCAGGAGGTGGCGTTGCAGCGCAAGGAAGGGCCGTGCCCGGCCGCATATCGATTCGCACGCGACAAGTAGGAGATGCTTGAAGAGGCGAGAGATAGCCTCGCCAAAGCTGCCAGGCGAATGAAGAAGTATGCGGATAGGAACCGGAGGTCGCTGGAGTTCCAGGTGGGGGACTTAGTGATGTTGAAGCTCACCCCATAGATCTAGAAGAAATCACGAGCAAGCGCTGGCATAAGGGCTTGTTCCAGCGGTACGACGGACCCTTTGAAGTGATCAAGAGAGTCGGGCCAGTAGCCTATCGGCTAGCACTACCATAAAGGATGAAGGTGCACCCGACATTCCACGTCAGTTTCCTTAAGCCCTACCATCGGGACGAGGAGCATCCGGAGTGCAATAAGGTGAAGCGCGCCCCTCTCACCGTGAGGAAGGAACTCGACAAGGAGGTGGAAGACATACTTGATCACCGAGTGCTGGGTTACAGCAAGATGAACCGGAGGACGGAGTACTTGGTCAAGTGGAAGGACCTACCCGAGTCAGAGGCAACTTGGGAGAAGGATGTTACACTATGGCAGTACGAAGACCTCATTCGGCGGTACCGAGAGTCTCATTTGACGAGGGCGTCGAATCCCTTGGGTGGGGAGGTTTGTTAGACCCTTGAGCTCTAGCCCCGGAGAATGCGTACCACAGGCCGTACCTCGGGGTAGTGGTAGCGCATACCATGCACGCGAAGATGCGCGGGCAGTCATGTGCGAGGTGTTGGGATGAATTGCAGGTCCATGAGCGAGCTAGTATGGAGATGGTCACACAAGCGTGCGCGGAGGCACCGGTGAAGGGGACGACCAATCAAGGCTCGGCAGAGTGCCGAGGGATCAAATGGTGGCCATGGAGTGTCGCTATTCACAAGTAGGCGAATGCACGTGTGGGTGGTGAGGAAGTCCACGAGCTAGGTAGGATGCAACGCTCAAGGATGCTCGGTGAACAAGATGTGACCGAGCAATGGCACCCTAGGAGTGCGCACTACTCAATAGGCACGGCAGACGCTAAGGCTGGTAAGTCGACTACTTGTGGAGATTGGTTAAGTCTTTGACCATGCTCGAGCACCGTTGGATGCAGCAATCCCGATCGGACGATTGTGATCGTAGGAGGCGATCATGGACGTGGGCCCCGGAGGAGAGTGGATAGGATCGACGATGATGAGTCAGCGCCTCGTCATCAGGATCGGGTCAAACAGACAATCTAGGAAAGATTCTCCTGGGATATGGCAGGGCAATCTAGTATGGAAACAATCTTGGAGATTGCAGATCGACAGCCAGGATTGGATGGATCGAGATCAGATGGAGAGGATCAAGGGATTCTCACCTATCGGTTGCCATATCAGATTTGCTCGGCTCCCCTATATAAAGGGGTCGGCCTCATTCAGGAAGAGGGGACCAGAAGAGGCGAGAGACACCAAAACTCCAAGCAGAGGCGAGGAGAGAACCAGGAGCGACCAGATCAGTCGAGGAGCACGACGAGCCCAAGATCCCAAGGGAGTGGAAGTCGAGCAGGGCAGCAACCCGATGTTCTTGAGGGAAGACACGAGACAAGTAGGAGTGCAAGCAGTAGGAGGCTGTGAGGCATAAGCTTGTGAGGTTGTGTGTAAGTGTTCTGATCTGGGATTGGGTTTTTCATGTACTTGTAATAGATATGAATACGAGTTGCGTTTTCCCAATTGTGTTCTTGTGTCACTCGGTGTTGCTTCTTTGGTTCCCTGATCGTTTGGCCTTGACGGAACACGCGGTGTGTGTGTGGCTGGTCGACAAACTGTGGTCGACGCCTAGCGGGGTGCGAAAAAAATTTGTGACCCGCATTGGCCCCGTGGAGGAAGAGAGACAGGACAGAGACGCTTCCACGATATTGAGGCGGGTTGTAGTAATGCTGTGCCATGGTTCAGGAGCACCAACAGTTGGATCCCGCGATTCTACTTTGCACTTCAGTGTTCTTTATTGTTCCTTCTTTATTTATCATGCCCTCGTATATATCTCAGGAGTTAGTGCGGAGTCCTGCAGAATTCTGTCATTTCTATACCTTCATGGTGCAAGTCATTGCTTAAACACATACCTGCACATATCAATGCTCGGCTTGTATGACTCTCAGTGATGTTTACATTTGGTTTCTAATACACGATGAGAGTTTTGTTCATGGTAATGAAGTTCACTAAATCTGTGTATCCAGAAATTACCTGTAATGACAGTTGCTATCCCTTCATTAGCAGCAGCTTTCTGATAATCCACTGGCCTGCCCATCAATCAATCGTATAAAAGCTAACGCGCTTGCACTGAAAGTTGCGACAGTGTACTTATCTCTGAGAGTTCATACACCAGGACTGGAGCCAATTGATGCAGAAAGCCTTGACGTTCAGAGTTGTTCCAGGAATCTGTCTCTTTGAGAAAATATGAGCTCAACTCAAGGAACTAATCTACGAGTGTGTGATAAGTTTTACATAAAAGATAACTCTGTTCCGTTTTCTCCAGCCCTGTTGCTGGTCCTTTGAATTTTTTCTACATGATACCTGTCCTGCATGATGTGTACAAATTTCGAGCTTATCATCAGTGAACAATCAAACCCCCGATACCTTCAATGTTTCCAAAACAAAAGGAAAATCTGGAGGTTGCATTGCATTTGCTACAACATACAAAAAGCCTTCATCTCCAGGTTGCATTGCATTTGCGACAACAGAGAGGTTCATGTTGTTCTTGATTGGATACTACTAATGACTTGGTAGTATCAGTACACGTTTAACATGTCTATAAGAAGTAATAAACAATAAGTATCGAACAAAATCAATTCATCCAGTCATGCCAATTATGAGAGACTCGTACAAAGCTGAGCAAGCAGCAAAGACAGAGCCATGACAAATCCATGGAGTAGCACCCTTGGAGCAGTCCTGTCTCCTCCATCTGTAACACTTCCTGCAGCCGAAGAACACAAAAAGGGTATATCACGAATTTCTGATTCCTGTAAAAAGTGTACGGAAAAATTTACTCATCTATCTTGTTGACAAAAAACATTTAATGACGAAGATGGAAAAGGAGAACTGTTCCCGACAACCAAGGCCACCGATCCAAATAATCCTTCGTCGGGTTTAAAAGGAAATCAACCTACCGCACTCTCTGGTGGCATTCACAGTGCTCGAGCACAGGCACATCTCTGCCCCGGAGTCTGTGTCGAAGCCGCAAGCACCACCTGACCGCTTGCATCGCTGGCAGCCCGACTCTGGCGGAACCGCAAATGAGAGGCCAATGCCGTAGACCCAGTCAACAGGCCCAACGCTCCTCAGCCCCTCCCCTCCGGCGCCCACCACGGTGGTGTAGTGTGTACAGTCGAGCATGTTCATGCTCATGAACCGCAGTGTAGAGTAGCGCGTGAAGCAGCACGCTGGGGCTGTAGTGTTGCTGGACATGTGGAACACCCTGAATGCGTTGCACGATCCGTACAGCTCCTCACAGGAGTGACCCGCCACATCCGTAAAGCAGAGGTACCTGTAAATATAAGTAGCACTTTGAATGACAGATTTGCAAAAATTTCCTTCCCGTGGCAAGTGGGGAGCTTGTTTGCCACTGATCTACGTCTTAGTAGTTTAGTATTTGCCGATAGGTTCTGGCATTGCCGATTTCGAGCCCAAAAGTTACTGACCTGTAATGGTTGAGGACCGGCGAGTCTATGGAGCAGTTGAGGAGGACGAAGATGGTGTCGTCGGATGGCGGCATGACCGCGTACTGGACGTCAGACATGACGAAGTCGCGGTGGGGCTGGAGGATGGAACACGTCGACATGGACGGGTCATAGACCATCATCCGCTGCTTCTGGTAATCGACAGATTCCACCCTGTAGGCCCCTGAAGGCGTCTGGAGAAATAGCCCAGACGTTCCATTGCAGCTCAGCCAACCGCGGAGCTGCGGCGCGCCGCAACCGTCGTCGATCCCGAACGGGTAGTCCACCTGCACCTCACCGCACGAGGCCTGGCACTGCGAGGCGGTCGATGCTCGGAGAAGAGCAGCAGCCAGCAGAAACTGCAGCACCAGATGTGAAGGCGCCATGAGAGCAGACAGAGCTGAGGGAAGATGACACTGCTCACTATCTTTCACCCTTTTTTCACACGGAGACGAGACAGCAAAGGCGGAGGAAAGGCTTCGTTAATCAATCAAAGCACATGAAAAGCTGTGCAGAGTTTGAAAATTGGAGGCAACCTTTCAGCTTCACGGGGACAGAATATTTTTCGGAATTATTGCTATGGGCTCACTTTACTTCTTATTTGGGAGAAGACTCCCGAAATTTTAGCAGTAGTCTCAATTCGGTCTCTTTGGAAAAGTTGCCATTATGCCGTATAATTTGTCTAGTCCGCGGTCTTACCAAGTTAAACGAACGATATGGATTATTTGACTGATTCATCATCTTCAGTCCGGCTGCATTGTTAAGAGAAGCTCCATTAACTCATAACCAACGATGCAATTGTAAAGATAATTCATCATAAAACTTGTAATTGTTAAAATGGACGATTTTGGTTTGTTCAAATGGGCATAAAATGATTTAGGCCGGTTATAGTTCAGTCCGTTTGTTTAATGGATCGGTCTGGTTACATGTCAAGATTCATATATATGAATTGATACAAAACCGTTTATAAGTAAATCGGTTTATGATTCAAGACAATTTTACTTGTAATTTTTTTTATCTTTTTTTAAAAAAATTGTTTAAAATAAATATTTTTATTTTTTTAAAATTTTAAATTAATTCAAAAAAATTTCATTGTTTATTTACATGATTTTTGTGGCTCATGCCAGTTTTGCAAGGATTCTAAGCTGGTTCCTAAACAATTTCGGACTAATTCAATAAGAAAAACTTGTTGTGTTAGTTTTGGTTTAACAGATTTATTTTTTAAACTCGATCAGTAAGCACCTTTTAACTTAATAAGAGCTACTATATGCCAATTTGTGAGGCAGCTCATGCCTGCCACAGGTTTTGACGGGCTGATTTTGGACCAAACTAACTCATTTAACATTTCTAATAAAACCTCTTGACAGATCGGAAGATATATGTATTGGAGAGGATGTGAACATGAATATTTTAATGCCCTGCTGCCTGTTAATACACATACCTGAAACAGCAATGAAGAGATTGCAGCAAGTGGATGGATGGACTTACTAGTATGCAAATGCATGAGGCTGCACAGCGTAACTTCAAGCAGAGCAAATGGATTTTACCGATTCTTTCTCATGAGTCCTCATGATGAATGGTCATTTAAGGTCTCTGTTATCCAATCATAAATGAACTCCTATAACCTAATTAATAGATCTAGAAGCCGATAAATGGAAGGATTGAGCAAAGGAATAAAAATAGTCTCACGCATCTCCAGTGAAAATTGCATTTAGATCCCAAGTCCAAAATCAAACTCCAACTACATCAGGCACCTTCAATTTTTTTTTCTTTCCTGCCCTTTTTGATGGATGGAAGAGACTCAATACATTTTTGTTCCCCCAGAGTTCATGTACTGAGACCAAATAAAAATTGACTGATAATCAAATTAACATAATAAATTATCATAGTTAAGGAACATTAAGTAAAATCGAGATGAATCTTCAGCAAAACCATGAGTTGGTCTCAAGAGCCTCCAAAAATTGGGAAGGAGATTCTGAATGACTATGCAACTTCTATCTCATCGCAGGTTGAAATAATGGAACTTCCCCTCAAAAGAGGAAACCCTTCATCAAATTGAGCTGCCTATTCTAGGGCTGCCCTTCTCAACCATCCTTCCAGCACCAGCTAAGGATGCAAGGGTTGCTTGATCTGTCCAAGACCCCATGCCTCCTGTGGAAGACCTAGAAGCAATGCCTATAGAAGAGGCCAGAGTCCTTACTAATCTAATCCGAAGACTAAACTAATCCAACTAAACAATTCCCACGTCATCAAGCTTGTTGACATTTACTCCCGCTTCACTGACAGTCTCTCTGCAAGACAGGTAGAAACCAGGCTAAGATAAACCAAGAATTCAAAGAAGATGAATAACGAATGATGGCAAAACCTTTTGGGATGGTGCATAGGAATCATAGCAGATCAAATATATAAGAATTGGCTGCCACCCGAAGTTTTTCCATCCCAAGTGAGAATAATATGTGTGGCAAACTGTTTGATGTTTCACTAGTTTTTAGCTCGTTCAAGTAGGATACCAAAAAGAAAGTACAATGTTGACAAATCTCCATTTTGCATCTCATAAAGGAACATAATTTATTTCTAGAGCTCAGCAAAAAGAACTGGAAAACAAAGGTTTTCAAGCTCATTTTTGTAAGGATCTCCAGTTCCATAGAAAGCTGAGGGAAAAAAAAATTTATTCACTCAAAACTCTGGATATGCCTGTTTTAGAAGGATACTTAACAAGAAGACAAAAGGACCGTACTTATCAATTCATAAGTAACGATCATTGTAGTTCCATAGAGAGACATATTGAGGAACCGAGGTGTGAAGCCCCTATAGAATCCCCACCACCCATCTTCTTTGAGCAATGCTTTCGCTGTTTTTATGACAGATGGCCTTCCAGCACCGTAATTGTCCATTACCTATCCACAAAAATTGAAACTTCTATTAGAAGCAGAATAGGAAGCGCTCCTGACTCCAGATATGTAACATTTTAACAGAGCCCAAGAACCAGCTTAATCAAGAAGTGTTTCATTTTCAAACCAGCTTAATCAAGAAGAGTCCATTGGGTTCACAAATCAAAAGGCACTTCAAAAACGGTATTGTCAAAATTTCTCGGGGACGAGAATTTTTTCATGAAATAAAGAAAATCAACACATACTGATACAGGATCTTAAGAATGAGTTATTACCTGGAGTCGAGTCTTAACTGTGTCCACAGGAGTGGTGATGACTGAGGAACAGGCACCTGCAACTAATCCGGCAGTTGCCTGAACTGTCACCATCTCTACATGAGATGGCTTTTTCTCAGCATCATCCCTATATCCCAGGCTCCTATAAACCAACAACAAAAGAAAGATATACGATCACATGAAGACAACTGAATCCAACACCTCAAGGCAGCAATTGCCCAGTTATTTTCCCCCAGAATTTTGGGAAAATGCATAACTATTAGTGTTTAAATTGAAGAAATGTTCAAGTAAGCACAGTTCATGACATCTTTGCTCATTCTTGTGCTTTTCAAGAAAGAAAAGAAAAATCAACAATATGGGTTTTCAATAAATGTAATGATAAACAAATTTTGAGCTCACCTCCATACAATGTGTTGAGCAGAACCATAAACACCCCACCAAAGTGCAGAAGCAGGAGACTGAGTGACTGCAGTTAATCCAAATCCCCTGTACATACCACGAAATCCTTCTATTTTCCTCACTTTCCTAACCACATCGATGGGCCCCCCACAGACTGTTGTCCCTGGTAGCCCCTGTACCATCAGTCTCTGGCAAACCTGTAGAGCATTAACAACAATATTAAGGCAACAAAGTTTATATTCAGCATTGCAGACAGATCAATCAGTTTCAGACAAATAAGTGCCTATTGTTGCCAGTGCATACATAAGCCAATAAACAAAAGACATCAATGCTCAGCCATGCACCAATTAATTTAATCTTTTAAAGGAATTCTTGCAAACAAAGAAATAATGAAACTTTTATCTCATTGTAGTATACATTGTTTTCGGTGGACGATTTTTATTTTGGAAAGGTGGAAATTTTCTGTAAATTGTTTTAGGTTTTCAGGTAGTTTATTCTCCACAGGCCCATGAACATTCAGGTTCTCCACTTTTCTCATGTTAAATAAAAGGAGAAAGTATATATTATATTATACCAAAGCAGTTTCATTGCCGAGCACAATCTATATAGCGCGATCTAAGACAACACTACTCTGTTTTCCTTTTTAAGGAATATGGAAAACAGCGAAAAAATCTTCTAGGATCGTAGACCGGATAAACTACATCGGCCACATATCAAATTAAAGCAAAAAACTAAACAGTGGAGGAATCGAAATGGGAGGGCATTTACTAACCACATCTAGGGGCACATAGTACATGCACGAAACTAAATTTGAGAGCATGCCTGCCACTCCATTTGCAATCCCAACACGAGTAGCTTCAGGCATACCCAGACCTACGGTGTGCTTCAGCATCATGTCTTTCGACACCTCCAATGATGTCAGAGCCAAGACCCGACCAGGGAGTGATCCAATAGCTGAAGTTCCAAAACCTCTAAATATTCCTGGGATTCCGTTGGTCCTGAGAATCTGTCTAAATACAGTGATTCCACGCACATGGGAGAGTCCAGATCCGGCCACTTGCATTCGGGTCTTGACAACTGCAGTCGGATGTAGAAGGGCAGATTGAGCTGTAAAGAGAAATGCCCCAATGATGTGAAACCTGGTCTTGTTTAGCCTAAGCAGAGGGCATTAGGGGTCAGTTCCTAGATTGCTATAGCTATGAGAAAAATAACAGCAATGAATTTCTACAAAATAATTCAAAATTTATGTTGATCAGACAGGCATGCCATGAAATAGCATTTAATTATTTCCTCATCAAGGAGATAGTCTCGTAATCATTATGGTGACATTGAAGTTTGATATGCTCAGCTCTTGAAATGAGACTTGAAATGGTATGTGTAACATGAGCATTTATTCACACTGGGGATCTACACTGGGGAAGAATAAGACTCCTATTGATTGAAGGCCCGCAGAAACAACAATATTCCTACTTTGCGTTCAACTTCTTGAGGAAGAGAATAAGAACAAGCACTGCTCCAAGTGATCAGAAAGAAGAAATAGAAAAAAGGAATAAACATCCTAAACTCAAACGATTGAATAATTTACGACAGTGACGAGGAGAGAATTGCCAAAACTTAGAGCACAAATACTGAATCACACAGAGAAGCATAATTACATGTTCCAATCTCTTTCAAGAAGACGACAACTAAACTAAGAACCCACCTCAATGCAACATATTGACAAAACAGTAGCAAGAATAAGAAATCCGTAGGATATTATGCTTAAACCAAGATAAAAGGGAAAACACGGGGAAAAAAAAAGACATGTGATCACTCCCATAAACAAAAAACTACACAAGCTAAGGAATCGATCACACATAGTGGCAGCAAAAGAACCTGTCCCAGTTAATGTCGGTGTCGGCGAGGGCCAGCTCCGTGGCGGCGGCGGCGGCCTCTGCTTCCGCGACGGCCATGATCAACCTGCCTTTCCGGTGGTTCTTTCCCGCTCAAGGGTGGAGGTTAAGAGAGGGAGGCCAACAATCTCTGAGCCACTGTTACTGCTGCTCTGGAGGCAAACAAGAATTAACAAGTGCAACAAATGTGAGAAGAGTTGAGAAAGTTCCGGCCTTTAACTGCGGGAGGCAAGGAATAACCGGTGAGGGAGAGGAGAGAAGCGAGCAACAGAGCTCAGGACGGCAAATGCAATGGCCCACAAAGCCGCGAGGTCCACTCACCAGTGCGAAGGTACGTGGTCCCCGTCCAGCTAGCCATCAGGCCCCTAGGGCAAATTCCTCTGGAATAAATCTGCAATGTATATATAATATACATAATTATATTCCAGTGTGTTTTTGTTTTTTTGCCAAAATAATAGGTTTATTAAGTCAAAATCAGTAAGAGGAAAATGTATTTATATCTTTAGATTTACCTTCATATATATATATATAAGATTATTTAAATTTTTAAATACTTCAATACAATCTTCATAGTAAATTTTAAATAATGAACTCGTTATATAATACACGCTAAATGGTTATTTATTCTTTTATCGTAATAATAAACAATAAAATTTATGGTAATTATCATATTTATATTAAATTCAAATGCTAAAAAAATCTCAAAACATAAAAAAATTCCTCAAAACCCAAAATTTTAAATATCAAATAGAAAAATAATTTTTTAATTTTAATAATGACATCTATTATCACATACTAATATTGTATAATGGTACGTACCGCTTCATCAATGTTACACTGAAATGACGTGATGGGGAGTTTGCATATTTGGGTCAAAGAAAGGTTAATCTTATATTAAAAAAATATTTTTTAAAAAATCCTGAACATAAATATTATATCACTTATTAAAAAAATGTAAGTGAATATGCTCTGTTATAATACGAGAGATTAACCCGTAGAAAAATATTAAGAAACTATTGAGAATATATCATTCATAATTTTAATTTTTTTTTGTTGGGCATAAACCAGTGCGTTAATAAAGAATAAATCTGAATAACAATTATATATGATAAAAAAAAAGATAAACTAGAAATATTCCACCGCCGTTTCCAAAAAAACATAATAAAAAAATTATGAGCCGTTGGATTAAGGAAAATCAATTGAACCCACTCCCACTATTCTCCTTCTATGCCACTTCAATCCTTTTCCAACCAAATGAAGAAGACGTTTAAACATCAATTTTAAGTTGAGACCATAGTTTAAAAAACTGAACCGGGTTGGTCGATTTAACCGGTTCAATGAGAATTGGCCACTTACTTAGTCTGTTTCTTATAAAAAAACCAAATTGCTCTTTCAACGAGGTCAACTCCGTTGAACCGACCGGTTTCCAGTCCGTCTGATGAATTCAATTGAATCGATGGAAAAAACAGCTTACTTAAAATTAATAAAAAAAATACAAAACTTATTATAATGTACCTCTTTTATCTTACTAGACTTACATGTATATTTTATGTTAATTTTTTTTAATATAATAATTATATTAATGATTTTTATTATCAATTATATTCAAATTATGATATTATATAAATTTATTAGTAATATTATATTATTAATATTATTTATTAAATACATTGGTTTCCAGTCCACTTTTAAAAATTATGGTTGAGACATCGTTACGACTCCATATTTAGCATGTGATATCTAATAAGTTCATCGTACAAAAACAATCATAAAACAACATTATATATGTTCTTTTATTAGCTTTTAGGCTTTTTAGAATTATAAATATGTGTACATATCAACTTCTAAATAAATTTTACACAAACGAACTCGTTATGCATAACAGAAGGCTAAAATGATTGTATATGGGCCGTAAGCTGGCCCATCTGTCGTTCTATATAAAGGATTTCAATATGTTAGGATGGGCTCGGCCTGACCCGATATATTATGTACAAATCTCCAAAGCTTGACCCCTATGTCGGGCTGGCTGGTTAGGGGCACAGGCCTGGCCCAAATCCTTGTAGACCCTCACTGACCCGATCGGCTATCATTTCTACTTTCTTGGGTTGAGTTTGAGATGGTTTGTGCCCTTTCCCACATTGTTGTCTCGTCTCTCACGCGTAGGGGAAAAAAAACTACAAAAGTTGGGGAACTATACTAAGATAAAATAAAAATTCAGGGACCGAATTGAGAAAGACACCCCACCGCGGAGCCCCATCCCATCGCTAACGCTGCACCGTCACAGCAGGTAATACTTTCCTCCCCCCACGCTAACCCTAACCCTCTGATTCTTCCTCCATCGTATCCTCTTCGTCACAGTTTCTCTCGGTCATCCCCCTTCTCATGCATGAATAGAGGTTACTGGTTGTAGGGTTTCGCAGCTGCCCGCGTCACCGCTGTCTCCGTTGCTTCGGACGAGGTGGGCAACAATTGTCTTCCCTTCTTCGCCATCTAATCCACGTTCCTTTTTTTTTTTTTTAATTGAACTGAATGGAACATCCGTTGGATTTGGATCCTATGGTCTTTACTGGTCTTTTACCTTGCTCATCTGAACGCTTCTAATAAGTTTGTCCATTTTTTCGCTTGGTGTCTTCCGACGAGCTCTGGTCAGCTTGTTTTAGTTTTCGTCGTCATGGGCTTTGTGAGATGGTAGTTTTAGTATAGAACCTAATATGAGTAAGAACATGCTTGCCAACCTATGAAATTTGCAAATTTTCTAGTAAATTTATTTGTTTCTATACCACAAGATCAAATGAAAATTTGGAGGGATCATTGCGTCGTGAGATTTCCTTGTTTACATGAAGAGATGCCTCAGTTTGCATTTTGTCAATTTGTTTGGTTTGTTCATGAAGAGATGCCTCAGTTTGCTTTTGCAATGACGCTATAAAAACATATTTTCTGATGTAGTTATGCCTCCTTTTCTTTTTTTAAGATACTTGCAATGGCAACAGCAGAGGCATCCCTTGGTCCACGATATGCGCCTGATGATCCAACTCTTCCTAAACCATGGAAGGGTTTGATTGACGGGAGCACTGGAAACTTGTATTATTGGAATCCTGAGACTAATGTTACTCAGTATGAGAAGCCTACGGCCTTGCCTCCTCCACTCCCTCAAGGACCACCACCTGCCAATCCTGCCGGGAATGGGATGCTTGCTCAGTTGGAACAGCAGATGAATCAATCTGTTCAAGGGGTACAGGGTAATCAGTTACAGCAACAGCATGGGCAATCAACTTCAGAGCAGCAATCCCCACTAGGAGTGCATGTTACTCTCCAACAGGGATCTCAAATGGGCCAAGCTGTGTCGCAGCAGGTTTCTCAGTTGGTTCCTCCTGGGAGCTATGTGCCCAATCAATATATGACGCAGCATCCACCTCACCATATGTACCCACAAACAGGGCAACAACTACCTCAGCAATTACAGCAGCATTTGGGTTCACAAGTACAACCACAGCAGTTGGTGCATCAAATTTCACAGGAGTCTGCTCCGCAGGCTCCACTTCAATTAGGGCAGAAAACAGGCCAGTCTCCAGGGAATCAGGTTCTGAGTCAGCAGCCCCAACAGATAGGGTATCAGCAAAATGTTCCTGTTCCAAAGCAAGATATATTGCAACAAGCTCAGAATATTGCCCATGGGCAGCCATTCTCTGGGCAACAACAATACAGAGCAGGATTTGCGAAGGTGGAGCCATTTGAATTTTCTCCATCTCAACCACAGAAAGGTGGCAGTTCATCAACTCCTAATATGCAAAGTGGATCAAATTCTTTCATGACACAGATGGGTATGCATCCTGGCCCAGTTCAGCAGTATGTTGGCTTAGGCAATATGCAGCAGCAAACCTCAGCGGCTCAGTTCCAGCAGCCTGGGCCTGATATGGGTAACCAACAGCAGTTTCCTAGATTCCCAAATCAAATGGGCCAATCACTGATGAATTCTCAGCAGTCTAATGCTCCTCCCATTGGTTTGAGAATGGGACATGAGGATAATTTCCGTGGTAGACCTGGAAATGAGCATTATTACAGTACTAATAAGGAAGGGTCGGTACCAAGTACTCAGCAGCCTAGGCTTGCCCCAATACCAATGGCCAGAAATCAGCCAGTAATTTCCTATTATGATCTTTCATATAAGTTTATTAGAAAACTTGCTAAAATCCTGTGATAGTCAGTAGTCTTAGTCATGAAAAAGAAAAGCAAATCATTGATGGTCTGGATCAATTTATACCATTCTTCATGGCTTATTGTAATTATTTGGCGTTCCTTATAGCATGATTGTGGCGGTTCTCTAGAGATGCTACATCTTTACATTGTACTGGGAATATGTCTATACTTGCTATACCAATGGTTTTGGTCAAATTCAATGAGGATGAGAAGCTCCTATTAGCATAACTAGATCCTTAATATTTTTTTTCTAGTTTATACCATGAATTTTTATGTTTAAAGCATGAATTTGTTGTACTTTATGGCACTGTAATTGATTGTCACATGACATTATGGTTTTTTTTTTAATAATTCAGGGCATGATTGGCCCTGGCAGCGTGCCATTTCAAAATGTTCCACGTGGACCTGGCAGTGGATTGAATGCTTTAACAGAGCATGGTATGCAGAGTATGCATGGACATGGAAGTGGTCCTCCGCCTTTTACAAACAACGCTCCTTTGAGGAGTCCTTTTGCTGGACCCCCTGGTCTTCATTTAACACCTGCTCAAGCTTATTGCCAACAGCATGAAGTTACAGCAACTGTAAGTACTTTAAAACTTTTTGCCAGCCCTTATATGGACTATGTTTTCCTTGGATTTATGATTTCTATCACTAAGTGGAAGCTAGTCAGTTTTTAATTTGTTATAAAATTGATATATTAATGACACAAGTTGCATGCTCTAAATACCTGGGGAATTGGTATTTTCGTTTTGATTGTTGGCCTTTAGTATGAATTGGTTGAGAAGCAGGCTTGCAGAGCACTTCCTTAAGTTAGTTAAGAAGTAAGAGCTGTGAATTGTTACATTTGCCTTACAGGGACTTATTACTGTGTAATTGCTCCATTATTATTGGTGTTTGTACAATAGCTTTCTTGACTCATGATCTGTTCCTAGTGCTTCTGGCTTCTAATAGTGCTTTCCACTGTCCAGGGAGATAATATTCCGCCCCCATTCATGACATTTGAGGCAACTGGCTTCCCTCCAGAAATTCTGCGAGAGGTAATCTATAATGTCGAGGTTTATTTCTCAACTTGTTGGGTTAGAGAAGCAATTACAGAACATTCAATGCTTCCCTTGGTTGTCAGTAATTCATTTTATATACTTTAATCTCATCCATTCTGACTTGTGGCAGGTGCGATATTTGCTCCGAGAGGAGGAGCATATGTCGTACGCTGCACTGCTATTGGCACAAATATCCTAATTTTTGGAGGCTGGAAAATGGACTCTTGGAGCCTTTCTTGGACATCTTCTAGAAGGGTGGTTGGCCCTTTTTTTGTCCAAATCACACCTCATATGACTGGGATTCCTTGCTAATTGGCTCCGCCTCCTATATCTTTGTTGTCCTCTTTTGTTGCCTCTAGTTGCTTCCGTAAGCAACCCAAACTATTTTGGATTCCATTTCTCAAGTCTCTTTCAATACTAACAGATTCTAACCCAACTTTGTTTTTAAAGTAGCTCCACAATATGTATACTTCAATCCCCCTTTCTTTGTTATTGATAATAGAACTTCATCTCCAGATATACTCTGCTGGTTTCACTGCCCCTACACCTATACAAGCGCAAACTTGGCCAATTGCCCTCCAAAGTAGAGACATAGTGGCAATTGCCAAGACTGGTTCAGGCAAAACATTGGGTTACTTAATTCCTGCATTCATGCTTGTAAGAATGCGACGCACTAACCCTCAAGATGGCCCTGCTGTGCTTGTCTTATCACCTACAAGAGAGCTTGCAACGCAGATACAAGATGAGGCAATCAAATTTGGACGATCTTCAAGGGTATCCTGCACGGTGGGTATGCTTTAGTTTTTCCTTGACAGCATCTATTTTCTTCGCTATAAGATATCTTCAGGAGCTTTGTTCTTGATATGATGAAAATTCTTTCTCCAGTGCCTGTATGGTGGAGCTCCGAAGGGACCTCAATTGAAAGAACTAGATCGTGGGGCAGATATTGTAGTTGCAACTCCTGGCCGGCTCAATGATATCCTCGAGGCAAAGCAGATTGACCTCCGGCATGTCTCTCTCCTTGTGCTTGATGAGGCAGATCGAATGCTTGACATGGGTTTTGAGCCTCAGATCCGTAAGATTGTGAACGAGATACCTCGTCATAGACAAACTCTCATGTACACCGCGACCTGGCCCAAAGAAGTCAGGAAGATAGCAAGCGATCTTCTTGTTAATCCTGTCCAGGTGAACATTGGGAATGCTGATGAGCTTGTTGCTAACAAATCTATTACACAGGTAATAATTCCTCAATGCAATATTGTGGTTTCTGCATTTTGAGATGAGGATTTAGATGCTCTTTATCTGTGAACTTGTTTTGCTCCCTGTGAAGATGACCATGTTGCGGTAGTCAGATCTTATTTTGAAGCTTGTCAGTTATGTCTTGCATTTTGTTAAACTGGAATGAGGTAGCTCTTCTTAATTCTTATATATTTATTGGCTATATTGGTCAATCATACTAGGTTTGGTAATCTAACATCTATGGTTTATTGCCCAATCAGTTCTTCAGCTTTAATCTTGTGAGAATTGATCATCTGTTGACATGATGCATTTAGAATAGAACATGATTAAGGAGCTATCAGGGATGTGAACTTACCATTGAAAATGAGGCAATAGGTGATATCTTTTATTACTTATTATGCTTTTCACTATGTAGTTTGTTGAGATTGTACCTCAAATGGAGAAACAGCGACGATTGGAGCAGATTCTTCGATCACAGGAGCGTGGGTCTAAGGTCATAATCTTCTGTTCCACAAAGAGATTGTGTGACCAGCTTGCACGGGGTATCGGACGCAATTTTGGAGCGGTTGCAATTCATGGAGACAAATCTCAGGGCGAGAGAGATTGGGCTCTGAATCAGTTCCGAACTGGCAAGTCTCCTATATTAGTTGCCACAGATGTTGCTGCCAGGGGTCTGGACATTAAAGATATAAGGTTAGCGCCATGTCTTGTCACAAATTGTTTTTAGAATCGGCCAGTCCTCAATTTGTTTGGTGTGTTCGTTAATTCATAGAACTGGGGTTTGATGGGTCGTCAGCTCATTGGTCTGTCTGGGTGTCCTTTTCACATATAAATGGACTGTTCTACTGATTCATATGCATCTGTAATTGTTAACATTTGGACCAGATTCATGACTGTTTCACAGTTGAAGTTTGCTAGAGGCTGGTTTTCTAGTCACACTGCTTTGTATATCTTCTAGCAATAGTCCTATTCACCATACTCTTGATCCTTTGTCCTAAGTTCCTTCTTCCGATGCAGGGTGGTGATCAATTTTGACTTTCCTACTGGGATTGAGGATTATGTCCATCGAATTGGGAGAACTGGGAGGGCTGGTGCCACTGGAGTGTCCTACACTTTCTTCTCTGAACAGGACTGGAAGTATGCGGCAGACCTCATAAAAGTCTTGGAAGGTGCAAATCAGCATGTGCCCCCTGAGATCCGGGAGATGGCTTCTCGACCTGGGCCTGGCTTTGTAAAGGACCGGGCTCGCAATAGCCGCTTTGATTCAGGTGGTGGTAGCCGTTGGGATTCAGGGGGGGAGGGTGGGATGAGAGAGAGTCGATTTGGCGGTCGAGGAGAGATGAGGGATGGTGGGTTTGGTGGTAGAGGTGGGATGAGGGATGGTGGTAGAGGTGGGATGAGGGATGGAGGGTTTGGTGGCCGAGGTGGTGGGAGGGATGGTGGTTTCCGTGGAAGGGGTGGGAGAGGTGATTTCTTTTCAGGGCGTGGATTTGGGCCTCGTGGGTTTGGAGCACCTGGCCCTCATGATCGGTTCAATAGTATGGGTGGACGTGGTGGAGCTGGACGAGGCCAGGGACGGGGCCGGTTTGAGGATAGGAGAGATGGTCCTGATCGAGGCAGAGGGAGAAATTATAGCCAGAGCCCAGATATGGTACGGACATGGGGTGGTTACAGCAGGAGCAGGAGCCGGAGCCGAAGCTGGAGTCGGAGTCGGAGTCGGAGTTGGTCAAGGAGCCGGAGCCGTAGCAGGAGCCGGAGCTGGTCGAGAGGACGATCTCGTAGCTACAGCCGTAGCCCTAGCCGTAGCCGAAGCAGAAGCTGCAGCCCCAGTTATGAGAGGCCTCCACGGGCCAGGGTTTCAGGCTTCGATGCTCCACTTGTCCCAAACTTAGCTCCTTCAAAGCCCTTGGAACCACGTGACAGTGCATCTACTGCAGTTGAGGCCGTGGATCAACTGCAGGTGGCTGATGCTGTTGGCATGCCACCTCCTAGTGCTGAAACGACCAACCAAGATGAGCAACCGGCCTCTGAACTCTAAACTTTGGCTCTAAGATTTTATGAAGCTCTGGACCAGACTGGATGAGCTGCAAGCCACTATCCCACCAATTCATTATGGATCCCATAGACCAGATAGCTGATATCAGGCCGGCGTTTCTAGAAGCTACGGGACAGGGGTTGATCTTGTCGTCGGGGTTCTATGATTTCTGGGAGTGTTGAATTGACGGTTTTGTTGACGATCAGGATTTTTGTGTCTTATCGAAGTGATCAGAGGTATTTGTATAATCTTGGTAATAGCAGGACCATTTAGGACAGCTATGCGATAGGTGAGGGCTCTTTTTATTTTATTGCCCTGGAATTCTTTTGGCCATTGTTGGGTTCATTTCCCTGTAGTAAGTGGGTCCATAACGGAGCTCTGTTTGACTTCACCATGTATGCGATGCTATCGGTTGCTTATAAGCAATTGAAAAAGAACTTCTGAAGCATCGATAGGGCTTGTCTGTCCACAAAACTTGACATTATGATGTATGTAACTTTCAAACAGCGCTGTCAAGAGTAACGCACGTAGGAGACAGGCAGTGGTGCCGGAAATGTCAGAGTCTCGGTTTCAATCAAGATTCAGCAATAGTCTAAACCTGAGCAACTCTACCCACTCGAAGTCCTAGCAATACGTGAACTAATGTTTGTTATCTTAATCTGGGCTCGTGAAGAAAACTGCGTGTCATCATGCACTCAATGAGGGCAAGACCTAAACATTCACTTAGTGTCTCTAATTATGTGCCTCCCCATTGACGCAATCGATCCTTATCCTTTCACCCAACAAAGAATCTTTTTCAACCACATTTGCCATACACAATTAGTGGTCCATTCATCTTGTCTTATACGTCTGCTTGATTGATCTCAACCTTACATTTTAAAGATATCATACACATATTCGAAAGAATTTTATCTTTTACTTGATTGATCCGAGTTAAATCCAAATTATTAATGAATTGTGGGATTTCTTAATAATGTATCATGTACACCTAGAAGATATATTTACTGATCACTCTATTTCACTTAGAGGTGGGTTTATCTTAAAATTTTGGGATGCTCTCTTAATCTCATTGGGAGATGCATTTCTCTTAATAATTCATGCTTAATGGGATCATGACAGTTCATGCAAAGACTGAGGGTCTCCAGGGGCATATCATCATCATCATCATAGGTATGCATTTCTATCACTACTGGGCTTGAATTCAGTATTGATGATACTCAATAGTGATCATCCATGGTTGCCGACATTGAGCAGGACGGCACAGACTACAATTCAACCATGGATCCCCCACGTTTTCTAATGAGTGGTCTGACTAAGCAAGGCACCATCCATGGGAATGTCAGTGACCAAGATAACTCCCCCTTTGACCTAATCAGACCCTCTTTCTTCTCGAGCATAGAGCGGAGTGAAAAGAAACATCTATCACCTGCTAAAATTTCCATCTCCATCACATCTCTATTGTAAAGTGTGTTGTATACTTGGTTCCCCTTAACGTGTATGAGAACTAATGCAACCTCTCCTCTATTCCTTAATTCTCATTACAAATGCGTTTTGACTTGTGGGTCGTGGATGGACTTTGACGTGCGCGGGAGCTTTGTAAAATGGGTCAAAGCCTAAGCTCGTCGCACATTATCATGCGTAGAGTCAAACTAACCCTTGTGCCAAAATTAATTGCCGCATGTCTATCGAAATGAGTTGACTACGCACCCTTTAATTGAATGAAGGTTATTATTATTATTATTATTATTATTATTATTATCAAAAAATTGAAGGCTGGCTTTAGGGTTTTTATTTTAAATAATAATATTTTATCTTTATTACCCCCTTTGAATTAAATTATTAGTAAATTAATAACGTATGATAGATTATATCGAAAATTTACAACTTTTTAAAGTTAGGATATATAGATTAGTGATATAATTTAATATATATAATATAAAATAAATTAGTCAATTATATTATACTATTCGATATTATCAATGTTCTAAATTTTTTTTAAAAAAAAAGCATTTCATCTTCGGTTTGCCCGGAAAACGAGTGGCGGCCGCTGCAACCGCCTTTTAGAAAAACTAGCTGCGGTCATGGAACCAGCCGACTTGCCGAAGTGGAAGCGGTAAAATTACGAAAAGAGGCTCCATTGTGCTAGTGCAATAGGGCTAAAACGGTAAAATAGCCACTTAGGAAAGCCCGCCGCAATTTAGGGCAGCGTCCGCGTCTGCCTGAACCCCTACTCTACAGTCACCAGCCGGTAACCTAACCCTGAGGGTCACCGGTCATGCCGGTTCCCCGGTTCTCTCACCGACCCCATATATAAAACAGCCGTTTTCCCCTTATACTAGACCGTTTCTCGATTCCTTCAATCATTTTATGGTCTGCTTTCTCTTGCAAGCGAAAGAGCACGAATTCTGACCGACGATCCGCCCTCAACGGAGAGAATTTCTTCGAGACACGACGAACTCCTCTACGATTATCTGCTTTACTTTCCCGCTGACGAGGAGGAGGAGGAGGAGGAGGAGATCGGAAAATCCGACAGCAACGACGTCGCCGAAGATGGTGCTTAGCCCGAATATGGTGACCGAAGCGGAGGTCTCCGTGCAGTACAGGCTCTGCGTGTCTAAGGAGCCCGCCATCGTCCACCAGATCGACGTCGGCTCCTCCCCGGTCCTTCGCGAAGCTCGAGTCCCCGATTCGGTTCCTGCCGAATTCGCCCGTTTTGAGTCGGTACGCTTCGATCTTCTTACCTTCTCTCCCTTTTTCTTTTTTGGCTCGCAATTAGTTTTGACTCTTCATTAAGTTCTCTAGGTTTCTGATAGACCAATATTATTGGAGTTATGATGAGTAGTTTCTCAGATTCCTTTTGGTTCGTGCTCTTAGTTGCTTTTGATTATATGAGATGCGATCAGATTCTTTGATACATTTTTTTTTGTAGCCGGCAATCCGAAATGTGCTATTAGATGATGGCTGAGATTTGAGCTAGCAATGATCCCTTGCAGTTACTTGGCTGGTTTCATACTGTTTATGCGGTGTGATTTTATCTTGCATTTGCTACTTCATTCTTTAGGTTTTGAGCTGCTCTGAGACTTTGAAGGATGCTGCGATGGACTCTCCCAGACACAAGTACGTACCCTGCATTCGATCTGGTAGCCATTCTGACATTGGATGTCGTATATCAATGGAAGATGAGCACATCAGTATTGATGATCTGTCAGCTCACCTCGGCTCCTACAACTTGTGCATGCCATGTGCCTTCTATGCAGTTTTCGATGGCCATGGAGGTCCAGAAGCTGCTGCTTATGTTAAAAGCAATGTGATGAGGCTATTTTTTGAGGACACCCTTGTACCAGAAGCATCAGAGATCAACGACTCATTCCTAAAACAACTTGAGAGCTCTCACCGGGAAGCATTTTTCCAGGCAGACATTAGCTTAGCAACTGAACCCAGTGTCAGCAGTTCTTGTGGGACTACAGCACTCACAGCTCTAGTCCTTGGAAGACATTTGTTGGTTGCAAATGCTGGTGACTGTAGAGCTGTTCTGTGCAGGAGAGGAGTAGCGGTTGATATGTCCCAAGATCACAGGCCCTCTTGTGTGGCCGAAGGAAAGCGAGTGGAGGAGTCTGGTGGTTATGTCCTCGACGGTTATCTAAATGGCTATCTATCAATAACACGAGCCCTTGGCGACTGGGACATGAAGCTCCCTTTGGGCTCTGATTCACCTCTCATTGCTGAGCCCGATATTCGACGAGCTATTTTAACCGAGGAGGACGAGTTCTTAATAATCGCCTGTGATGGTATATGGGAGGTGATGTCCAGTCAGTATGCGGTCTCTCTCGTCCGACAATGTCTTAGAAGGCATAATGACCCACAGCAGTGTGCCAGAGAGCTGGTGTTGGACGCCTTACGGCTCGATACTTCAGATAATGTCACAGCAATTGTTGTGTGTTTGTCTTCCCCTGAGCCCTGCCCTCCTCTGAGACAGAGGCTGAGCAGTTGCAATCTCTCCGAGGAGGCTCGAAATAAGCTGAGAAGCTTGCTTGGGGGCAACTGACTGTAAATAATTAGGTATGCATGTTTTGTGGCCGTTCATTCTTCATATGTAAGGGTGACCAATTGGTATCTGTTTGGCGCTGCTTCAGGTATAGGAGGCTAGAAAAAAGCAGCCAGGCAGTTTTGCAGTTGTGATGACGATTACTATCGCGTAATTACAGCACATTTGTGTAATGAATTATTCCCATTTTTATGGCATTGCATCAATTGTCAAATGTGACAGTCTTCGAGGATTCACACCGAAGCCCTCTCGGATGTGCTGTTTTCCCTTTTAACTGTTTTTGCATATGGTTCTAGCGGATCTGACTGGCCTGGAGGGGGACGCTTGCGGCATTGAGAATGTGCTCCAGTGTAGATAGTGGCCTTTGATGAGTGGGTGCTGAATGAAATGCTTCTTAGTGAAGCTCTAAGACGGAAAACCATCCTCATCTTTTCCCCCTTTTTTCGCTTTTTGTATGTAATATTATGCATATTTCTCTGATCATCATAAATCATCTTGAAGTTGGGTACAAATGCAGCCAGCACATGATAGTGAATGATGCAATGATCAAGGCTGTCTCTGTCGACTTTCAAGTGCCCTAGCTCCTCGACCTGGAGGCCTCGGGCCACGTTGCCAAGATCATCAGGGCTGCCCAGCTCGGCCTCAGGATCGCCTGCATTGACAAGTGTGGAACCGTCGGCTCTCAACTTCGGCTGCATACGGTAGAGGGTAATCTCACTGCTGCTTTCGGTCTGGCCTATGGTTGCGGTGGCATCGTCCGTTCCCACAAAAATTGTAACCATGCATCTTCTACTACTTACTGTGAAAATGCTGAAACCAAATTTCAGATTATTCAAATCGAGAACGGGAGAAGATGAGCATGTAGATGCAATAATAGAAATGATTTCTTTAGTTTTTTTTTTCCATGGCTGAGCTGAATTCATGCTGTAACCTGTGATCAGTATGCTTGAGCGAGTAACTTAATTTATATGGAGATGATCTTATCTAGTTACCGATTTAATGTTGGATTGGTCCTCGTTCGATTCTTGATATATATTAAGACAATTTAAAATTTTGGGAAATACTGTTTTTACCCAAAAATTTCACAACACAAATCGACGCGACGGACCTACGGCCTCCGGGGACGATTATTGTCCGTGCAGCAATCGAGGGAGATTTTTTCATTTTCGCGTCGAACTGAATAATCGTGATAATAATCTCCTCTATGAATCATTCACTAGAGAGCAACCCATTGGTTTCTTGCAATTAAGGTATCAAGTCAGCGAAACAACAATTACTGCAGTCACACAGCTACAAGAACTCAAGCAACAAGATTTCAGGCACGTGGTCCATCCCATTCTCCGGCCGGAGGCAAATGCTGATTCCACAGCAATAGCAGACTTATCCGGTGACAGTTGTGGGCTTGTAATCGATAACGACGACTTTCTCCAAGGCAGGGATGAAGATATTCGCGAAGTCGACGTGGGCAGGATGGGCTATGTACTCCGCTATGCCTTCCGTGCTCTCGAATGTCGACTCGAACACATGAGTGAAGCCTCGGTGCAGGTTCTCGATGCTCACATCCTTGCCCCTGGATGATGATGATGATGATAGAAGAGACAATCAGCCACAAGACGTTTCGCTATAGATCTGTTACAAAAAATGAATTGAAAACGGTGACAGACATCCCACAAAGAGGTAGCAAGCTAAAGAAGCACCACCATAGCTGAACCTGTAAAGGACCCTATTCCTTTTAGATCCTGAAAGAACTGCATAAGCATTCCTCTCTCTGCGGTATCATTATCGACAATCATTCGCTGTGTCCATCAACAATGAACACCCACACAGCTGCACCAACATCAGGATCACAATCCCAATATGCTGATGTTGGTAGTCAATTCCAATCTTTCAGCTAAAATACATACACTCCTTAAGTTGCAACTGACTCTGTAAAATTTTCCAAAGAAAGATCCTCAGCCGTCGCCGGAGAACACTTTTCCTGGGAATATGAATATTCACCAAAAATCAACCTTTTTCCTGGGAGGATCCATCACAACGCAAGCCGCAGAGGAGTTCATTCCCCGATTTCCTACTTTCGAGGGACGAGCAACTTCTGATCCACGGGATCTAGCTCTTCAGTAGCAAATAATCGCAGTAAGCAAACACCCAACAACCAACACCAATTCAGATGCACAAATCGACAAAAATAAATACAGGATGTTTTACTATATTCTCCGGGGGCTTCATCAAGACCATCAGATCGGTGACACTTCAAGCGGGCATTCGATTAGCGGTTCTGTTCTAGTAGAAAAGTCAACCAGATAAAGATCAGAGAGAGAGAGAGAGAGATGATTGTGGTGATACCAGTGGAAAGACTTCATGGGCTCGATTTTGCTGACCAGATTGGCGTAGCCCTTGATGAGCTCCTCAATTCGGTCAGGTGGGATCTCATCCTTGAACTTGGCAAGCAGTACGTGCTTCACTACTCCCTTTGCTCCTTCCATCTCCTCCCTAATCTCCAATTGACTGCTTACCAACAAGATTAGCCGAGGGCTTTTATAATCAACGGAGATTCTCTTCTTTTCTTTTCTTTTCTTTTTTCTTTTTACCCTAATTTGACTAGTTTCATATTATTTTTATTACATCGGTAGTTGCATGATTTTTTTTTCATTGTAGAAAAGATTTTAGAAAAAAATATAAAATGTAAAACATTTTATAATAAAAATTAAATTTATAATTTATTACCAAATTCTTTTTTTAATAAAATGTTATTTATATAACCAAAAGAGATACGGGGTTTTTCGCTTTGGATCGATGTGTGCGTCCATGGACGGCGGACCACCTTGACCGTCAAAACTTCCCGACTTGGGATCAGAGATTACGTGCACGAGTGAAACTGACCGTAGCACTTCACGGTGGCATCTCACTACACTTGTAGACATATTATACTGTACATAAGTTGGAGGGAGAACAAATTGTCCCGATTATTGATGCCTATGAGTCGGTCCACGAAATCGACTGTGGGAGACCCACTTACATGCGCTCTCTCCGGCCGGTGGTCGATTTACAAGTAACTGTTCCTGAATATAATAAACCCACTAAGGCACTTATGTACACGAGAGACCGTGAACGTCCTGACTCCATTAATCTCAACTTTCCTGACCCAGCATGCCGGGGAGTTTCCTGAAGGAAATTTACATGGTCGTTCACAAGCACAGCGTCTCAGTGTCATATATGTAGAACCTCCCATGGTCTCGACTGATTAAATACACCGTCCCAGATAAAGCATCGGAGCTCAGCCATGGGCGTTTTGTCGAACAGGGTCATCAACTCAGGTCGAAACCGGCGGCAGCATTAATGGCATAGAGCAGTTTTCTTTCTAGTTGCTCTTTGCTGCACGGGAAGCAGATAAATCGTTGATGAGTACGTGAAAAAGAACACAATATTTCACGACGAGAAGACAGTTATCGACTTTCAGATGTCCACAGGAAAGCATTCTTGCAACTCAAAAGACACAGGGCGTCGGCAAGCTCTTGCTGTGCAATTGCCTTGCATATACTGAAGCTAAGAAGCCTCTGACAAACCTTGTGTATGGAGGAAGCTTCAGAAGATTCATGCAGGTTGCAGATGTTGGTAATCGGTTAAGCTCTTCATCGGAGACAGTGCCAGCAGTCCTACAAGGCACCGGATCTCATATCAGATAATGCAAAGAAGAGAATGTACAGACAGCAGATAGAAACAAGCAAAGTCAGTTCTAAGGTGAAAAATAAATGGTATCTAAACAGAAAATTCTAGGCAGGATGTATACCTCTGTATGCAGAATGCAGGCTCAAGACATCTAAATCCGAGAAGTGGACCCCGAGAGCACCCGGTCACAAATCTGAAAAGCAAAACAAATATATCACAAATATCCTCCCAACAGATTACATCTCTAACTGGTAAAATATATTAGGACTCCCCAGTCTTGAGAAACCATCTGCAAACATTAGCATTATCAATGCTAAGAAGAAGAAGAAGAAGAAGTTGCAAGAAAATGAAAGCTCAAACACATCAAAGCTAATTCACATGTTTTTCCTTGTATATTCCCAGACTCAATTATATATTTAAGCAAATTTACTGGTAGAACTCACTTCAAAAACTTCTTCTGATTCTCTAATGAGAATCCCTTGAGAACTTCCCAGAACATCTCAATGACATAGTGATCCTGAACCATTAGAAACAAAGAACCATGCGTAAGAAAGACCAAAATAAAGGTAGAAGACAAATTCAAAAAGCCGATATAAAAAGTATTAAAATTTCCCTCGATGTCCAGTATATCAATGTTTTGGTATAGTTTGCATTCATTCTTTCCCTCGTCCTTGATGTTTGTTTGCATGGATAACATTGAAGGGACATGGAGCAATAGGACTACCCTTCATTTGAGGGAGTTTATAAAGGGGAGGAGAGGGAAGTGGATGGCACTGGTGCAAGAGCACTCTACCTCCATTTTCCTCCACTGGGAAGAAATGGCAACCCTCTGAGTTGAGGGAGTCAGAGGGGTTAACTAACTTCGCTTTTCCTCTAACTTCTATTTAAAACCATTACTCAGTATCTTCACTCCTCTCTTTCCTCTCCTTTAATGGTAACTTCCAAACAAGGAAGATGATTTCCTTTGATTTCCCTCCCTCTCCGCTACCCTTCCCTCCCTTATTAAGAACTCCCAAACACAATATAGACAGAAAAAAAGAAACTTTTCAAGGCTTAATATTCATAAAAGTTTGTACAAAAATCATAGTGAAGAGAAAACAAATATAAAAATCTTACTTTGAGATAGCCACCAGCATAATTAGTATTGTCCCGCAGATCATCCACGTCCAAACTTTCCAAGGACCCTGATATCAAGAGCTGCAAAATGGACCATGAATGAAAATATTGATGGAAACAAGATTAGTTACAGAAGAAGAACCGGGAGGATTGTTGCAAGGAAGCAATCCACATGGCAAGGATTATTAACTGCTTTGGAAAACAATTAATCAACTTGCAGATAAGTCAAATTCCAAACGCATTAGGTGGCATAGTAGAATGAAGCCAAAAGGAACACACAAACATGAATAATACAGATTCAAACCATGGATCTGCTGCAAATCATACAAACTTTCTGCAAAAAGAAAATATACCTGAAGTTCATGCTCATTGAACATATCTATCCACTCTTTCCGGATAAGTTGGTGAAACCCTCTAAGAAAATGCACACTTTTTTGACGGATCTGAAATGTTTTTAATGGGTTTAGTATGAATGCACCATGAATACAAGCTGAGGGGGTAAAACAGCCTAGAAATCCAGAAGTGATTAACCTGCAAATTTAACCGGAGATTGGCTACAAGTCGAACAAAAGCTATGACATTCTCATTAGTGACACGCTGGTCTTTCCCATTAGGAACAAGCTCCTCCTCTCTTTGCTCCCCATATTCATTATTTACAATGACAAAATACAGTTCCAATTCCGAAAGGTTACCCTTGTAGTTCTGCACAAAGGGGGACATCAGGAATAAATATAGGCAGAACAAAAGAAGCCCATGAGAAAACGGAATTTACCTTCAAGAAAATAAGGTGACGGTACAGTTCTGGGTCCAAAGAAGGCAAGTCATTTAAATAATTGTGCCTGGCATAACCGATGTCATTAATAAGACTAAAAAGGTTATAGCCCTAAATAATTGTGAATGAACCATAATATCTACACTGAGCATTTAGTCTTAAGCAGGGTTTCAGATCTCACTTTTGCTTCAATTTGCTCAAAAAGAAAGTAGCAAATGGTATATCCACAAGAATTCCTTCATACATTGCCTGCAAGAGATAATGAAAATTTTGTGATTAATGACCATCAGCTAAAATGAGGGGACCAGATGATGGTGAGCATGAACAGAACTAGAAGAATGCCAAGTCCCTTACGAAAGATAAGTTAATAAGGACAAAACTTATTCAGGAAATGAGGCCCTTAAATTTTCATTTCCCGAAAGGATATAAATTCCATATTTACCTTATAATCAGATGGAAGAGAAATAATCATGGAAATCAAAGCATGTACATGAACTCCTACTCAAAAGGAGAGATCACCTGGCCAGCTTAAAATAAATTTGTTGCAAGGGCACTTTGTGGCATAGGTTGTCTAACATCTAGTATGAATAGTCTATTCCTTTAAAAAGAGTAACCAGATAATCATTTATCAAATACCGGGGTGGGTTGGGCGGGGGTGGTGTGGGGGGAAACTATGAAATGGAAAGGGGAAAAGACACTTGTGCATAAGTAAACATGAAACAGAAAAAAGGGGCAGCCTCTCAATAGCCTGTTGTAACTATTCGAAAACATTTCAGTTGTTTGCTGAATATGAAAACAAGAACATGACCAACCATATGTCTTGGCATCAGTCAAGATGACAATTCTCTGAAAGAGAGTAATATAGGAGTAGATATTATCATATGATAAATGCAGCATGGGAAACATGCCAAAAGGGATAGAGCATTATACCTTCCCCAGAAGAGTGCCAAGAAAATGAAAAAATTGAAGATGCTGTTCGTGTATCAAGCCAGATCCAGGATTAGGATAGAGCAAGTGATCAGAGGTCTCCTACAATATACCAAGAAAAGGAGAAATTCAGCTATATCTGATTTTTTTTTTCTTTTGGGGGTGGTGGGTGGTGTGGTTGCACCCGGTGTTGTATCTCATTGACTGCTTATGGCTCCATTTGGTTATATGATTAATGAAAAAGTTTGGTCCAATATAAAGTAAAATTGGATACACGGAAACCTAGAAAAGCCAGAAAAACTGACAAAATCACTATTGGCTATGCTACTGATGTTTAGGAGAGCTATATGATATTGTGATGAATATTGCATGAGATAAAGAAAGACAGACTATTATCATGCAAACATCATAATCAGGACTATTTTAGTTGACAGCAAGTGATTTAGTAAGAATCCACTATTATCTAAGTGGTGATTTTATATTATCTAAAAACACATACTGCAGAATGTAAATGAAGAAGTGAAACAGTTAGGACTAAAGTATACATGAGGAAACACCAGAAATTAAGGTACCTTAAATAAACCATACTGACAATCAAATGCAGCTCTTGTGATATTCTCCATAAAATCTTTGAAAATTCCACCTCCATCAATACCAGCCTCCTCAACTCCAAATTCATTGATAAATGTGACCCGAATCTGCACATAAACCAGCTCACTGTAGTTTTTTTTTTTTGTGGGGGGGGCGGGGGGGGGGGGTGGGGGGGGGGTGGGGGGGTGGCGGTGGGTTGGGGTTGGGGGTGTGTTTGTTTGGGTACCAGCTGAATATAGTTCTTTATGCAGAACAAAGCTTCTCTTCTCAACAGACTCAGAAGAACAATGATAAAGAATGGATTATTTTTACCAGTCCGCGGAGATCCTCTTCAGAACATTTATTCATCTGATTGTAAGCATCTTCCAGAATATGATCTCGCCGTATTTTGAACCGATTTCTGGCAAAAAGAACTTGAGAGCCATTTCTTTGCCTATGTGAAGCTAACTGGGACTGACATAACCAACAAAACATTGATAACAGGTTAATTGTGAAATGACAACATATGCTTCATAAGTAAAGCATGTCACCCATTATCTACATGCAACAAATATATTATAACAACGCTACCTTCAAGAAAGCTTTTTTTTTTCTAGTTCAGGATCAGGAGAAAAAGGAGATACAATTCGACAGGAGATGCAAAGCAGTCAACTCAACTTTTTTACTCAATAATTACTTACAGCAAATATCTTCACCCTAGTTGTAAATGGAATCAAGAATGGGGCTTGCTTCAATAGCTCATGAGCTCTGGTGTTCTCAAGCATAGCCTGAAGAACAAGAATATTTAAGTCAAGTATTTGGTATTGGTTCCAGTACCAAGAAGGACCTAAAAATAATGAGCATTCACCTGAGCAATGAAGGTCTCATTCATAACATCACCATGGAAGTTGCTAGGAGGAGTGAACTGTCGTCTGCTATTCCAATCTTGTAGCTTTTTCAGAATTTGCAGGGAGAAAATGTTAGACACAAAAAAAGATCATAGCATATTTATATTGTTTTATGTAACAAGAAAGATCATTCATTCCCCACCTAGTATATGCATAGATAAAATATATACACTGCTATTTGATCAAGATGGTTAGAAGTGCATAACTGTCAAGAACATGTCTGCGCTAATAAAGCACTTCATGTTACCTGAGAAAGCAGCTGAGAAGCTTCCACAATGACCTTGCGCTGAAGCATTTCTGAGTGGTTCCTGTTATTACTAAGGTTTTTAGCAGCCTTCACTTGATTTAACACTGGAAGAACCCATAGAAGCTGCCACAGGGCCTGCAGATGGGGGAATGTCCACTTTAACTTAATGAAATATGCCAATGCATTTCGTTCTCTAACTCCCAAATCCACTGATCCATAACTGCTATCTTTTTTTCATTTTAATCACAAAAACTGCAGCTCATGTTGCCAGATATGAAAACCCCATTTTTCCTCCAGGTACTAAAATGCTTTCAAAGGGACAAAATTTCTACAAGAAGCATAATGCATAATATATATTTTTTGCCTAAATAGCCCTGAAGATTCCAGTGAGAAAAACCTGTCTCAGAATAACAACTAAGCATCTCATGTCCTCCAAGGGAAGGGGCTTCTCCTGCTCATAAAATTCTTCATTGTCAGTTAGCATAAGCATGAGCCTGGTCAAAGAAAAACTATATGTGATTAATTGTACCTCAAAGAATGTGCTAAGGTTGTTTTAATTATTATGGTCGCTTGTTTAGAACCAGTTAGATGGGAAAAAACCAGAAAACTTTCCTAGTAATCCTAAGCTTACTTGAACACAGGGCAGAACACAGAGAGGGGCAAAAGCCACCCAGGTGCTTCTCCTCCCAAATATTGGGAATGCTCAGATAAAAATGGCCACTTGTCATTCTCATGGCACCACTTAATAAAGTTCCACAGAACAGGTACAAGTTCGGTTCCATAAGCTAACACGATCAAAATTTGATCAAGGGGGAAGGTGTCGAGTGCAACATGTAGGAAAGCACAAGCAGCATCAACAGCTACCACCAGCCTTTCATCAGAATGTTTGTGATTCAAACCACAAATACGTAATGTCCACCCAAAGAGAACATTTATCTGCAAAATCAACAACCAGTTTCCCAAATAATGACGGCCATATGAAAAACTAAAAATAAAACTTACATGGGAAACAAAATTTCATAGACATTGCTCAAATTGGCAAGTTATCTAAGTTTTCTGGCATGAGAAAGAAGTGAACATTACACTACCAAGATATCATACCAGTTGGAGAAGAAAGCGAGATCTTATTGTGCTGATTATTTGTTGTTCCACATCTTTATTGAGAATCGTACTCATAAAATCATCATCTGGCATCACATCATCATCACTTATGGAGCCTGAACGCATATACAAGGAGGAATACAAAGTTAGGTGGCATAGAAAGAGTAGAAAACAAAACAAGGCTTTGCCCCCACAAGAAATGGAAATGTTAAAACGTCTTCCAGGCCAAAAAAAAAAACGCTTGCTACTATCTAAAGCTTACTTTCTTTGTTCTCTCGGCTAGATTTCTTCAGATGGGTAAGGGCTTCCAACAAACGTGTTAAAACTGTAGCAAGGTCTGTGGCCTGACACAGCAATGGAGAATATTAGGCAAGGCCTCCAAGCTATTTCATGAGCATGCTCAAATAATCAGAATCCAACCGAAATAACAAATAATCCAAAGGCATACTGAGGCCTGTACCATCATCAGAAAAATAATAATCACTAAAGCAGAGTCACTCAGAAGAGCAATCCACACAAAACAGAAAATATTGAAATACTCACCCATGCTCACCTTGCAGAATTCTATAATATTGTCAATCTTGATAATATAAAAGGAAAACAAGACCAAAAGGCAAAACCGACAACATAAAAGAGAGGCAAACAAATGATATAGATAGTGACTGATTAAGAAACCTATCTCACATTTTCACTTTCACATCCTCACCTCTAAAATATGGGAATTTTCTATGGTTTTTTATGCAGGCCATGAATATATATCATTGTTCCACTTGAAAATTGGGACAATGGGAGGTAATATACTGAATGGTAAGTACCATGATATCTCTCCGGTATAACTAGTCAACATTAAAAATTTTCAGTGATGTTTAACAATACATAATCTATATTCAAGACCCACTTCATGATCACTTATTCCATGTGTGCTAATACAATTCACTTCAAGGACATTAACACTGTTACAGGTTTTCTCAAGTAAAAATGCGAAGAGCTATATGCTTGCCTTGAGGGTTCAAGTCAAAGATTTTTCATTTTAAACTTCTTTCAACTTCTCTGAGCTTAACTCCAAACAACGCATCAATATTTTAGGTCAAATAAAGGCCACATTTATTGTGTCTATATTGCAAGAACAAGCAAGCAAACCTAACTGACAAACAAAAGTCCACATACAAGAATAGTCACCAAGAGGTGACTTCTGGAACTTGTATTTCTGCCTTCCCCTACTTCCTGAATCACGAAATGCCAGAATAAGAGCACCATAGAATGATATAGAGAGCAGAAAGTGGTGCAAATCTTCAGACATTCTTTGACAAATAGCATCTAAGATTAAGCATAAGAGCACGAACAGCTTATGGATTATGAACTCTGCGCAAGTGATACCATTTCAAAACTGCAGTCTGATTGAGCTAAAGCAACTGCAGCAGTTTCCAAAGTATTGCCAAGGAGGCAGGCATAGCCAGGGAGATCAGGAGATAGATCCTTAGGTAGTATGCCAGTATAAGTTTTCATGCACAATGCCATCTGATTCATATAATGCTGACCATAGCCTTGTGTTGCAAAAACCTGCAAATCAAGAAACCCTTTACCATATGCTTCTGCTATAAGCAAAGGCAGCATGACAAAATAACCTTGTCCTATGATATCCATCTAACACTTCAACACAAAATTCTCAGATACTGAGCAGGACCTTCAACTCCATAATGTCCTCATGTAGATCTTTACCACATGCACAGTAATCTAAGATTACATCAAATCTAAGACTAATAGATACCTCTTTCAAATGCGGGAACAGTTCCCACAAGAAAGGTACTGTGAGAAGCTGAGATGAGAAACTCCATCGAGGATCAACAACTGGACAGCTACACGGCATCTGACCAATGTGAGGAATCATAAGCCCAAGCAGGCGTTCTAACAGATAAAGAAATTCACTGCAACTAGCAGTTTTGATACTTTCCTGCACATGTTTGATTACATAGATCAAGTAAGTTGGCATGCTACTAGAAGAAATTTCATGTAGCTGGATAACTTCAATCAAGAATAAACTATAAAAAGGAACGAGCATCAATTACCCAACTGAAATAACATAGAAAATGCATAAGAAACAAATAAGCATAAAAAGAAACAGCGGCATGCAAGTCAAAAATTAAGAAACTAAGTCAAATGAAGCAAGACAACCAGTCCTAAACCATGAATATAACACTCCCTCAAGAGGGATGTGGTTCCCAGTCAGTTGCTCATGCCAAAACAACATGTTTTAAGCTGAACAGGATTATGTTTGTATCTCATCTCCTCTTGCAACACAGAGATATACAGATTGTGCTCAGGTCTTGTTTGCAGCCTCATTCACATGTTAAGGCCAGCACTTCACAGTGGAATTTGCATTACAACTCACCCCAATAGCTATTGGCATTTTAAATAAATATTAGAGTTTGCTTGCCTCAAACATTGGTTACAGTAGTGTTTGAGCTTCCTTTTTTTTGGCCCGGGGGGGGGGGGGGGCGCGCAGGGCGGTGGGGATGATGGGGATGGTTGGGGAATAAAATTGTGTTTGAACTAGGGTTGCAAACAAAGAAGTAAACCAAACAGCAAATTATATAATCAAATAAAAATTTTGAGGATTTGTACAAGTTGAAACATACCTTTAATATTAGAACAATCTCTCTGAAATCAGCAAATATGTTCCTTTGCAATAGATATTCAACTGTCTTACAAACCCATGGTAGGTTTGGTTCAATAAGTGAAGCAGCTGCTTCTAGCAAGAGAACCATTGATAGGCTATATTCCTTAAATGACGCACTAAGTTGATTCTTGAACTTATACCTGTAAGAAATAGACAAAAGATGAGTTGACTGACCAAAGAGGGAATTTCATAACCACCAAAGTAAAATTACTAATAACTGAAGCACCTTTCAAAGTCTAAGGTCAAGATTTATGAGCTTCAGCTTTAACAGATAATACAAAGGATGTTTTCCTGAAGGGATAAGCCTATTGCCTGTTCGATTACCAGCACCTCACAGGATTTGATAAAAGACATGGGATTCCAGGTCCAGTTACATTTATTCTTTCATGAAGTAGGCAGATTTTTAAACAAGCTTTCAAGATAAGTCATGCTTCTGAGAATACTACAACCCTTTTTCTGCCAAACAATTCCAACTCGATGGACAGTTTCCACCAAGAAGTAACAATTCATAACCTGTCAGGTCTTCATCCAGTTGAATCAGGCAAATGAATACAGGCCAATTTTGTGAGCTTACAATATTGTTGCATAATGTACAAAATGCACATAATGCCAATATTACCAAAACTATTTCTGATTTCGCAAATCAAACTCTAGTGGAGCAGCTTGCTGCAAGACATTCTTGGCAAGACTGACCCAAGGACTCTCAGATTGAGCAAAGCAGATAACCATGAAAAATAAACATCAGATACTAGGAAAAATGGTCTAACGCAAAATTCTATCAAGAGTTTAATGCAATAACCTATTCTTGTAGACGGCCTGAATACAAGTATATGCAAGTTGCTTCACTCTATAATCCACCAAAGCTTTCTCTGAAAAGTAATCCACGCCAGTGAAGAGGCTCACAAGATTGTCTGTAGCATCATCAAATATTATGGCTCATAGAATACCAGCTTCAACATAAAACAATCAGAATTGGTTTTAAGAAGGGAATAACTGAATAACATACGCTTCTCCTGCAAGTACTGTCGAAGAAATCGACAGACCTCCACCAGGATTGAAAAATCACTAGCATTTTTGGCATCAAAAAAGAAGAGTAACTGACGAAGGAATGCTGAATCTGGACAGAAACAACTACTGCACAGACACCAAAAACAAAGAAATAGATTCAAATATTGAAAATCCATCTCAAACAATATAAACTAAACATGCCTGTTGACATTTTGGAGGAGGAAATGCAACTGAAAGTTTTTAACTTCTTTAAATTGTTTTTTAGGCCTTTCTTACAAGATCATCTCACTTAGTCATGAGCTAACCTACCTCAGTTCACAAGACTTTTTTGCTTAAGAGGAAGTGACACCCATGTTGGTTCTCAGTTCTATCTTAAGCAGGATACAACATAGAATTAAAATGTAAATTGCTTATCCATAAAGTAAAAAAAAAAAAAAACACTTCACCCTAAAATCATGTAGGAAAAATAAAAAGTTTGACTCCAAACGATATTTGGCACAGCCAGACAAAAGAGAGGTTGCTCACTGGGGAAAATAATTTGTCTGAGTACTCCATAATCTAAATCTCCACAAAACCCTGTTTAATTTAACTGCCAAAGCAGGTGTTTCCTTCCCCCAATCCCCACAAAGTTATTTATCTCATTCTCAAGCAGACATTGGGTGAAGACAAGCCTAAATTTGCTGTATTTTGGAATCCATTCTGCTCATAATTGTCAGAACAGAATGGTGCAGTAATTACCGCACGGGGAGGGGATTTTCACAGTACCATCATCTAATTATAACATCATAACGAGAGAATTCCAATAACAACACAGAAAGCATAATCCAAAAAAAAAGAGTGCATAACAGTAACAAGAAAATGAGTGTCTGATAGAGCCACCTATCAACTTTTTTGCAGCACTTCCCATAAGTCCTATAAAATTGATCTCGCACTTGAACATGTGCAGCTCGCACATCCTTTCTCCCCCTATAAAATTTCTGTACATGGAAAATATTAACCATGCACAATATAAAGCATTTACTTGTGCTTTTTGAAGGGGAAAAAATGGTATCCTGCAGCATTATCCAGAGCACAGTGCAGAAGCCAAAACAATAGAGATACCCAGATATAAGAAGCCACCGAATATTATCATAGAAAACCTGACAGGTCCATGGAGTGACATCAAACGCTCTACCATCTTGTAGCATAAATTTTCTTTCTTGTGCTGTTTGCAATGTAGTTTGAAGTACATCTTAGCTCATTACTCTCTAAGAATCATAACTGTATCCTGTTTCTGAAATACTTCAATGCAATTACCCAATTGCTAGTTCTTGCAAGTTGTTCCAGATTTGGCAAAAGAAGTTCTCCAAATATCCCATTTAGATAAGAAAATAATAAGCAAGGAAAATATGCCTTCCAATGACATAAAAACAAGAACTCGCTTTGGCAATAAATCATTTGATTCACATGATCCCAGATCCAAAGTAATGTCAGAGAGCTGTCCTATGGACAGTTCAATACAAAGTTTCCATGACCTTTGACAACTTCCCTACCACAGACAGCGCAAAAACTAAAGAATACCACATTATAGCCTTGAGCTTATTCAAAAGCCTTCACACAAAAGAGTCTCATCAATTTTTTGTATTTAACAAAAAAAAATATCAAGGCCCAGTTTTTATGATCTTACAGCGTCGGCACCATCCCCTTGTTTACAAATGCTTATACCATTAATCATACTTCCTTTCAGTTGCTGAAACTATGGATTCTCTAAGACCTCGGCATGGAGAATAACATTTAAACCTTCCAGCTTGAAACATTTTCATTGACGCTCAATTAACATCAATCATCAGCCAGATAATGATAACAAAAAGGTAACAAATTAACTCAGACGAAAACAAGCGGAGACCTGTATTTTTATTGCAGCACTGGTCTGCTTCCTCAACCAAGATCTCCGTTCGCGTTCCAACCTAGTCTGCTCCACAAGATTCTGCCGGTCATTCTGTTTAGTGCTACGACCCCCCAACGCCACGCGCTTGCGGCGGGAGGGATCGCCGGGGAAGAACATCCTCCGGTCAGCTCAAAACCCCCGCCGCAGCTCAGCTCAGTAAATCGCCAACGACACAGCCAATTCTCACCAACAAGCCGTCCGAGCCGCCAGAATTTTCACAGCAGCTGATGGCGGCCGGGGAGCAGGCAACGGATCCCCGTGTTGCTCCCTACAGATTGCGAGCAGCTCGGATCGAGAAAAAACTTGCGGAGGAATTCACTCAAGGGGAAGAAGAAGAAGAAGAAGAAGAAGAAGAAGACGCAGTAGCAGCCAAGGAAAGATATGGAAGGTTTGTTCACTTCTCCTCGCGGTTTCCTGCTGGGTGAAAAGGGCATACGAAGACTTGGTGCCTTTCCTCCGTTTTTTTCCCCCTTTCTTCTGTCCTTTTTTTTTTATTAATTATTAATTTCTGGTAAATTTCTCTCAAATAATGTCAGATATTAGTTCAAATAACAACCATCAACTTACAATTAAAAAATATTAATTAATTATTACAATTTAGAATAAAGTTTTCCGTCTCAGATACTTTACGCTTCTTCTCGTCGATCTGTTTCCGACTTCCCCGTGTATGTTTTCTGTCTAATGATATTTATTATGGGCCGACCGGCTTAATTTCGGCCTGGCCCAATGGATTAAAGCCCGTCCAGCCCACGAGCATTAACAACAATAATTACGGACAATTTTCGGCCCTTTCAGAGCAAATGGCCACCTGGTAGCAATGCGTCCGAGCTGTGGCATGGCAATGTTTTTAAAATTAGATCAGAACGGAATCGGTTAAGATGTGAATTTATGGATCAAATTAAAAGTTTAATCGATCGAATTACATATTTAATAAATAATATTAATAGTATAATATTATCAATAAATTAATATGATACCGTAATTTCATAATAATTTATAATAAAATAAGTATATTATAATACATTTTTATTTTTAAAATTTTAAAATATATAAATTTTTCTATCGGTTCGATTGGGTTCGCTGGTCCGACAGAAAATACACCAATTCAATCGAAGCTTGCCACATTTACAGGGAACCGGCATGCTGCAGTTTCGAGATTCTTGGTCGGTTCGTTGTCGTCGTGGTGGATGTATGTAGAAACTGGTGGGTCGGGTAATAAATGTGGACCCCTGATATATATATATATATATGTATCTTGGACGCACGTGACATTTGATAACATTAGTAATTATTGCCCTCGAAGCCTTTTCACACTGATTATACTAATCGTTGATAGGACAGGGCCGATCCAGTTCACTCAGGTCGAACCATGATGATGAGACAGTGGAGGCCCGGGCCCTGATTCCTGTATATTCTCCCAGTTATCTTCTCGTCCTTAATATGGACCAGTGATTTCTTCGTAATTAATATTGACACGTACTGAAGGCATGAACCGAACCGCATAGGGACCAAGTAAAGATATTAAATAGGCGGTCTTAGCCGGTTCAAATCAAATTAGAATTATTTAGCCAGGTTACGGTTTGATCGCTCAAGCATATCCAGTTACAAGACACAATTTAGAAAATCGTGGACTAGTCTGGAACCGTTCCAAAGCAGACCGGTTCACAATTCGGGCCGGTTTCAGTGTCACGCTTCTAAGTTTAGTGTATGGGCCGACACAAAACCCAGAAGGCCCAATATTGCGCCGCACTGGCCCCTTTAGGTGCTAAGGAACAAGAAGAAGACTCTTCTAGATACTCCACCCGCTCCGCGGCAGAGCTCGACAGGGACTCTCAACATTCTCTGTGCAATCTGACACTCAGTTCGGAATCCGAGAGGTTGGAATCGAGGCACAGGCCAATCTAATAAATAATGATTCATCATTGCGTTTAGTTAGACTGGAAAGAGGCAACCATGGGAGCAAGTTCGGCTTCACCCTTGCGGACTTACGTTGCACATTGAGCTAAATGTCCGACCCACACCCCTCGTGGATCAATTTCTCGTCGCCCAAAAGCATCATACCGAGGATCGTCGATGAGGGTAAGGATTGATACTATGTGGGAGAGCATACATACGCTCATTGACTGTCAGCACGAGAAGATCTCTCCCTAATCAGTTCAATGTACACCATGAAAAAGGCCGCCAGCCTCGACGAGATAAACCGACTCAAATACAGCAGGCCCTGGTCTATACTGAGCTGGTTTCGACAAAAATGGGTGGCCTCGTGCTTATTGGCATTGTAACTATTTGTCAACGGGAATTAGGCCCCTCAGTGCAAAGGTACAATCAGCGGCAAGAATACTCAAACGGTTCTTCGATCACCGTCTTCCTGATCCAGCGGGCAAGTTGAATTCCTGATTCTCTAATGATAATTCCCTTTTGGACCCCAGGGTTTATTTCATAAGAGTGGAACGCGTGGACGCTTCGTCGGTATCTCATGAGATCGTAGGTCTGATTCCTCCACGTGCTCGTAACCCTCTCCTCGTTAAGCTTAGCTTCCTTGGTCTAAAGGAATACAATTCAATACGAACCGAAAGAAGAGTACAATGACGCTGTCTAGTGGCGCAGAGCAGATGACTTCAATGGAATTTATATACAGCATTCAACGTGCTTTCTCGATGCTAAGGGTACGTCTATTGATGAGAAATAGAATTACATATCGAAAAATTAAATAAAAAAATTTATGTATATAAGAGATTGGGTACCACTATTCTATCAACTTAAAATTTTGAGTTAGATATTGATCCATCGCTCTTATAAGGCATGTGAAATTTCCACATAGTATCAGAGTAGGTTATTATATGGGCTCACACCTCGTCAATGCTCAATACCAAAAAAAAAACTCGAGGTGAGTTGTTGATAAATTTGATACCGTAAGAAAAATGTCCAACTCATAGTAATTATTGAGGAGAACAATAACCCGACTGGCTATTGGATTAGTTGACCCCACTGTCCAAGCACGGAATAGTATGCCTAGCTCATTGACAGTTATTGAGGGCGAGTGTTCATGGCACGTGGTACGTGTATGCCATGTTATCACGTGAGAGTGGATATTAAGAAATAGAATTCTATATCGAAAAATTGAATAAAAAGACTCAAACATATAATAGATTGGATATCACTATCCTATCAGTTTAAACTTTTGAATTAGACATGAATCCATCGCTCTTATAAATTCGATAAAATTTCTACATTTACTTTTCATGTGTCATTGAACTTGTGTAATATTCATGGGTTTGTAAGGAATACATTGTTAGAATGGCTACTACACGTCTATCTAGGGCAGAGGGTGTGCTTTCGTTTCGATGCCAACTCAGTCGAAGCGACCGCCCAATTGCATGCGCTCTTTGACTCGTCTCCGGGGGGTCAGAGCTGACCCCAAAAATATATATAATTTGCATTTTCTTTCCCTGTATTTATCATTTTAATAGTCCATAAAACTCGTTGACCGGTCAATATTCAAGTCAGACCCGTTCATGGTACCATGGATATTTTTAGTGTCACCGTCGTACTCAAGGATAATGTTAACTAACACCACCATATGATAGCTAGACCAAAACGTGAAGAATTAACTGAATCAATGGAAATATAACATTGTAAAGGAAATAATAATAAATGGATGTAAACAACTTATAGATGGATGATCGCCTACTAATTGTGCTTAGACCATTCATATGTAAATTAAAGAACTAAAATAGTTTTCGTGAAAAAGATATAGAGCTAATGGGTATTTTTATATGTAAATCATCATACATTCAGAAATTTATTGAGTTATGACTAATTCACATTCGAATTGAATCGGTATAGTAAGGAACAACATTCTCCCAACATAAAGTTTATCTATTCACAGGATTCGAACGTGAGAAATAGTTTAAGAGAAAAAATTGTCGAGCAAGATGAATTAATTTACGTCCGTAGACATAATGCATGCATATATTTATAGCTTAAGCGATGGAAGCTTCATTTTCACTTACACATATATTATAAATGAACTTAAGGCATACAAATTTGTATCTTCCCCCCCCCCACAAAATTTTATATGTCTTAAAGCATCTTAAAACTAATCACATTGCCTCCCGTTCTATATAGAGAGTATAGATTCGATGATCTTATTAGCTTTGCTTGTTATATTTATGAAAAATTAAGATGAAAAATTGTAAAGTAGACATCGATGACGGATAATAAAAACCAATAAGGGAGGGATATTCCAATTTCCTCGTACCGACTTAGCTGGGGAGCAGATGCATGATGAGGACACGGTTCCATTGGAAGAATAGTTAATTAAGAATACCCGCAAGAATGTTCGTATGTGGCACGTTCCCTATGTGTATGCATGAACGTTCATGTCAAGGGCGGTTCTGATAGGAGAGCACGCAAGTAGATCAAAATACATGCGAGAGCTCTAACAATTACGGGCCGTCTAAGCCGTCGGGATACGCATGAAGCACAGTAGAGGAAGAGGATCGGGGGTTGTCGACGACCTCGAGTTATGTGCGGGTTTCAGCGAGCCATTGGGCATCTTCCTCTCGAGTACTGTGTCGAGTTGGAGAGATACTCTAGTTAGTGATCTTATCTTAGCTCACCATATTTGTGGGGTACGAAGAAATTACCGATAGAAGACTCTGCGGTGATGACCCTTAGAGTATTTCAATTGAGTGAGTAGGAAGGCGACACGTTATCGCCAGGGACACATTTCTATCGTCATCGGCCGGCCCTCTTAGGTAAGCTGTTCTTTGGTGATATTGTTGGGGTTTCCGCACCTCGTCTTTGTCTTCCTCGACTATTTAAAATTCATTGCATAATCGTTATCTCAGGTTCTCACGATTTGGTTCTTCAATTAAATAAGAAAAGGGAAGATCATACACCCAATCCCTAATCGTAGGGAAGACGGATTTGCTAAATATTGCTTTATTTTATTATTAACTTGAAGATGCTTAATTCTCTAGTATAACATTAGCATATCATTGTCCGTACGTGGCTAGCCCTTAACCTTGCAAATTAAGTCTTAAACAATTTCCCGACATCTTTTTGCCTCCTCCCTTCTTCTTCTGAAGAAGAAAAGATCATTACGGAAGAGCATTTGTTATGTTAAAATAAATGGATAAAAAGTTGATGCGGTGAGAGAGTGAGTAATCGGGTGACTAGGAATAATTTGTACATGCGTGCTACCGAGCTTGAAGCAGGTGGGTCATGCCCTAAGGAATCATATTGTTCCTAATAAACAAATTATCCAATTGGTTAATGCATCATTCGATTGGGAATGGGAAGTGCGCATGGAAGTGGTTGTAAAGAGAATCGTGCATCTTTATTCCTTGGAGTAAGCTTCAAGGTTGGCCTCGAATGAAACCTGATGCGGTTCTTGTCACTGGAGAGAATCCTTGAGGTCGAAGGACGGAGAGAGCCTAGTCTCCTCGAGCGATTAGCTATCCTGTTGAGCCCAGGATGTCATGAATGGACCTCCAAGCAAGCCAAATCTGGGTGGTGTTCATACCCAGAATGTCAATCCGATACGTTCAGGAAAACCTTGCCTTCTCATTTATAATGGCTTGCGGGGGGGGTGGTGGGGGGCGGCGCCTGTTCACCTGTGCAGTCCTTATGTGCCAAGGGTAGATTTTTCAGCCCGACAAAAAGGGGATTTGCTGGTTGTAGGGTGGTTGGGTCGGTCAACCTACTGATTGTCAATTGGGTATGGTCGACCGGTTGAGGGCAACCGAGTGGAACGACAATAGCAGAGTAGAGTCAGCCGACCGAGCACCATTTACGGTCCGGTCCGACTAAATGGGGGCAGATTACGGCCTGCCAACTAGACAGGAGTGGTTTCCCTATCCAAACCAATCAGAGCACTAAATGCATGCTTCATCAATCCTCGACATTTAAATCGAATCTGTCAAATAGGCAAGTGGACATGCGTCTCTAGCTCAGTAGAAGCAAGCTGAAAGCGGGGATTGAGTGTGTGCGTGCGTGTTTTTTTTTGTTTTTTTTTACTTTTCCTAGTTTTTCTTGGTTGGGAGTGTGGAAAACTGAAAGGTTAAGAGCATAGTCTAAAAAAGCGGACCAGACCGACTGGTTGGACCGGTTTAACTATTTGGTTCCTTCAATTATTCCATTTGTAGTTGAGCTCGGGTTCGACCCATATGAACCGGCTGGTTCTGCAGAATATGGGCGAACCCATAGAAACCGGCTGTCAAACCGGTCAATTGAAAAAAAAAGGGGTCAAATTTCGACGCAAGCTGTACTGCACTTCCTTCCCATTTGAAACCCTATCGCAGACTTCAAAAGCACTATCCGAAGGCGGCTTTGATGACGGGGATAACGGATGATAGGGACGGTGGCGACGACGCCAATGGGAACGGTGAACGATGGGAGTGGCGTCAACTAAAGGAACGATGGGGTATCCAAACAGAAGCAGTGGAGACTCTCAGGTCCCTCTTGCTTTTCTCTACCTTTGTGAGTTCTTCACTTTCAAAATTCTATGGATTTTTGGTGGCTTCCTTCCAAGGAAAAAACAAAAAAAAAGTTCAACATAATCTTTTTCATTTTACAAATTGATGAATTATTTTTCATGAATATTAATATATGGGTTTTTATGTATTTTAAAATTTTATATGATTTATTCTTTGATTCTTAAATTTATATTTATATTGTCTACATTAACTTAAATATAATAGTGATTAATTTGATAAACCGGAGTTATTTATCAATATTTAGGATGTAATATTTTAACTACTTAACATTAATAATAATAATATTTTTTAAAAAAATAATCTGATTAAATCCATTAAATTCTTGATTATCAATATATGTACTAATGTTCAATTTGGTCCTATTTGTAAAATTATGGTTAAGAATGAGAGTTTTTTTTTTTTATGATTGTCAGGTTATCAAGCGACCCAAATCGATCCTAAACGCATTAGACAGAAAAGCAACAGCAGATCTCTTCACCACCTTGAAAGAGATGTAACATTAATACATTACACATAATAAAAGACAGCCTTAATGGAGATGCCACGTGTCCACATTTAGCAGGCTGTTCCAGAGATTGATCTTCTTCCTTTTACGACTCCTTCCCCCTCTTTTTCTCTTTGGAAATTCCATACATTTTCAATCATAAAAAGAGATTCAGGATCTTAAAAGAGTAAGAGGAAGATAGAAAACTAAAGGACATCAAAAGTCTCATTCAAATAAAAAATTTTCACAAATTTAGAGTTAAATTAGTGACTTATTTACTAAATTTTTAAATAAATAATTTAAAAATTAAATCTCAACACCATTTTTTATTTTTTGGCTGAAGGTTGGCTGGTTGTCTGTTGTTGAGTTGGCTCTTTTTTTTTTAATAATGATAACATTTAAATTTCATATATTTAAGAAGAGTCTTTCATTTTTATATATTTAATTATATAATATATTTTAATATTAATTTTAATATCATAATATATCAGTTATTTATTAACATTACATAATAATATATTGATAAATTATTAACAAGACATGTCAACACTGGAAAATTTGACAAAGGTAGCATGATAACATGAGAATAATTATACTGACATAGTATATCACGTGGTATCATTAAATGACATATCAATAAATTATTAAAATTAAAATTTAAGTAGATTATGAAATCGGTTATGTATAATTGAAAAAATTATTTTAAAAATATATAATTTAAATATAAAAAAATTAATATATGTGTATATAACACTCTCAATATAATTCTATTTTTTTAATAAGCGCTGATATTGGGTAGGCAATTGAATAGCCGACGTGTACTAAGCATTGGGGCCCACACTAAAGCTACCTCCTTGAAGCTGGCGTAAGGTAAGGGGATACACAGTGTGTACGGGCCAGCAAATATAACTAGTAATTAGGGCGGAAATGGAGCTTTCCGTCTTATAGTACGGTACATCATCTAATGTAATCCAAAAATCACAATTCCACATAAATATTTGAGGTTTCGGGTGACTTGGTTAAACATAAATTATATAAATAATTTTTAAAAATAAATTTTGATAATTTATATTTTAAAATAAGTTTTTTTTATAATTTAATTTATTTATTAATTTAAAATAATTATTAAAATATAATTATATATGTATAATTAGTTAATTTTTTAAAATTTTTATTAATTTTATTTTTATTGTAAAATTTATTTCAACATCTTACATTGATACAATTTTTTTGAACCATACTAACATAGCACAATCTCCCAAATAATCCAAAAACATTAATCCATATATAATTTTTTATGTCATATCTAAACTGTACTAAATTTTGTTACCCTAGTAGCAAGGGGATTTCGAGCCAGTATTAAAAATAATATTTATTATATTAAGAAATTAATATATTTAAAATATATGTATATTAGTTGAGATATTATGATTGGATAATATTTATTTTTTTAATATAATAAATATTATATCGGTTCATCAAAACCATGTGTTTCTTCCCCCAGTGCGCAGATACACAGTAATGTCGCATGGTATGTATGGATCGAAAGACAATTTTGAGAGATCGAACGTGTTGGAAAAGTCAAAAGTGCCCAAAGCTCAAGATTCCTCGCACTACTGTGACGCCGGCAATTATTACCCCGTGCACCTTATTTAATCAGCTAAAACTTCAATTTTCAATTGAAGATATTTTTACTCTCGGTGGCTTCACCCATTTTCATCTTAAATTAAATTATAGTTTCGAATCTTATAAATAAAAAAATTTATTAATTAATTAGATATAAATTTGAATTAACTATAGTATATTAAAATTTTAAATATAATACAGTATTATTATCAGGAATATAATTTTTTAAGTGCCCTAATGCTTAGTTAATGGGTTCACTAAAGCTTTGCGGCTGCCCCCTCTCTATCTATGCTTTGCCACCATATTCAAACCTCTCCCACCCATATATAAAAAGGCTTCCTCCCTCCTTCCCCTTCAACCAATTTGTAGTTTCAGGTCACTTTTCTCCTTTTCTCTGTGACAAGAGAATCAAAACCCTCCCTGTGACCTCAACCGGCCTTTCCCATTTCTCCGTTTCCGAGGACCTTCCTATGATGGATGTGAAAGCAAGCTATCGACGCTCCATCTCTTCCATCCAAGGCGGCGATCGCAGTGAAGATCATATGGATCTGAGGAGGGGGCCGTGGACCGTCGAGGAGGACCTCACCCTCATCGATTACATCGCCCACCATGGCGAAGGCCGCTGGAACTCTCTGGCTCGATGTGCTGGTATACTCTCCTGACTTATGACTGTAGCAATTGGGTTAATCACATATGCATCTATAAACAGTCATGGACTTCTCCACCGTCCTATGTCTGTTATGCTCAGTTCCTTTTTCTCGCTAATTTCAGTGAGTCTTTCGAAAAGAAACTTTGAGAAAAATAACTTGTTTTTGGTATTATCGGTATTCAATCAGGCCATGAACCTTTATTCTATTCCTTTCTGGCTGGAAAAAAATGTACAGAAAAGAATTCCTTCTCGGTTCTTCCTCCTCCTGCTCTTTCTCATGAATTGTAGTATAGGCACAAATCAGGATTTTGTTTTCTCATCATGTCATGAATTCACATGGCTAAGGAGCTAAAAGTGGAACACAGGGATTAACAACGAAAGGCAAGAGCTGCACGTATTCTGCTAAAGAAAGTCGAGCCGGTTTTGTCGTGGAGCTATGAATGAAATTCACGATGATGTGAAGGTAGCTTTAGTTCATAAAAAAATGGGAAAAAATGAATATGAAATGGCAAGCTGATCATAACCCATGTGGAAAAGGACGTACCACTAAAATAGAACTAATCTATAACGCTCACCGTGCAATGCCCACTCTCTCCTGAGAAAAGAACAGGAGAGAAAACGATCTCTCCTCTCCTTTTATCATTACGGTTACCGATACAGATCAGGTCACTTTGGTAAAGCTCGGGTTGTCAATCTCTGAGCGAGTCTGCTGTTTTTTGATGAACAGGCCTGAAGCGGACTGGGAAAAGCTGCAGGCTTCGGTGGCTGAATTACTTGCGTCCTGATGTTCGTCGCGGAAACATAACACTCGAAGAGCAACTTCTGATTCTGGAACTTCACTCTCACTGGGGCAACCGGTAGGTGCATCTTTAACAAATTCCAGAAATTGGTGACAGAAACCCTTCATGATTTGAAAGAGGGACTGGAACTTTAAATTATGATGGATTCTTCGGCTCGGTGTGATAACATTGCCATCACATCTATCAGATCTTGTTCTTAACTGTTTGGATCGGTTTGCAGGTGGTCAAAGATTGCACAATACCTTCCTGGAAGAACCGACAACGAGATCAAGAATTACTGGAGAACACGGGTCCAGAAGCACGCAAAACAGCTCAAATGTGATGTGAACAGCAAGCAGTTCAAGGACACCATGCGTTACATGTGGATGCCTAGACTTGTGGAAAGAATAAAGGCTGCCTCCACCTCGAAAACCACCGCTGCTGGAGGTTCTCCAGGTGGCTCCTATACCACCGCTTCCGCCACTGCCACAGCCATCATCACAAACGATTACTATCCCCACCGCCTCAACAATAACTTCATGGGCTCACAGAGCACTCCAGCGGCTTACACGCCTGAGAATTCAAGCACGGCTGCCACCACTTCTTCCGACTCGTTCACAACTCAAATCTCACCAGTCTCCGACTTAGCAGATCAACACAATCTCCCCTTCTTCGAAAACCCTAACTGGGACTATGATTTCAGAGCGGATAACCAAGTTGGACTCGAGGAGTCCTTCACCAGTCCATCGGGTTACTACAATTATGGATCGGGTTTCCCATCCATGGAGGAGAATTACAATCAGGATTGGTTGGACAGTGGGAAAACAGCAGACAGCTTTTGGAATCTTGACAACATCTGGTCCTTACAGCAGCAGCAGCAGCAGCAGCTCAACGCCAATGTCTGATAAATTAAAAATTAAAGTTAGGAAAAAAGAAACAAAGTGGAAAAAAGGAGGATGTAAACGAGAAAATGTGGGAAATTATTAGAGCAATAGATGACTAATTGGCTGATAGAATAAATATTGTCTTCACTATTCTGTTTTTTGTGGAATGATTCTGTACTTCATTCAGAGTTATTTAATCTTAATTCTTTCAAATTCACCTCACAGTGCTATGGCATCAATATGACAAATAATTAGATTGTGGAAATAAATCGCTACATAGAGAGTATGTCCAGTATCAGACGAAAAACCTAAAAACTTTGAAGGCTTTATGGAGAAGAAATTTACAAGGAAGGAGACCCGACTCTAATTTAAGATCGTACTTAAAAGAAGGCCGGTGTCAATCTCGATTTACTGAAGAAGAGAATCGCGCCCATGCAATCCCAGACTAAGCGACCAGCTTATCCCTTCATCAAGATTAGATAATTATTTAAAAGCTACAACCTTGCACACCAACTGGAGCTAGCATTGTATATATTCAGATTGAGAGAAGTGAATCATTGGCTCCACCATCTTTCGTCTCCAAAGTTCTCCTAATCCGAACGAAATCTCTTTTTAATATTATTGTCATTATGGTGGTGAAGTCATATAACATTACAATGTAGCACTCAAATATAATGTGTTAATGTGACCATGGAAGCATGGACCAAGAGAGAGGGGGTCCGAATTCCGTCCCACCTCATCATCTCAACCCCACCCCCCCCAAAAGTCTGAATGGCAACAATGATGACCCAAGACGTGGCATTGCACGATTGATCAACTTGTGACCTAGCTGGGTTAATAACTTGGACAAAGTGGGCCTTGTGTATGCCCCACGACTACTAAAAGTCCAGACTTGGGAATGCAGAATTCTGGTGGCTTCTTTTCCTTTTTCTTTCCGGGGTCATGAAGAAGCCAAATGAGAATAGAAAGGCCGGAGAAAGTGGGAAGTAAAGGGACTTGATTGAATGATATAAGTAATTCAATCATATCATTTCTTAGCTGAAGAGGATTGCATTGCACTAAACATTTTTTCTCTTGGTTTTTCGTCTTAGTTTATATTCTTTTTGGTTGAGACATTAGTTTGTCATTGCTATACACGAAAACAATTGAACCAAAACATGAATTGATGCGAACCATGCTAACTCGTGACAAAAACTGATACCAAGTATGACAAAAATCTTACTAATCCGTGATGAGACTCGTATGCAATGGGGTCACCAAACATCGTGGTCGATGTTATATTCGGGGGAAGATCATGAACTATTACTTATAAAGAGGTAAGAATATTGGTATAATGAATATATCACTGCCAACTATGGAAGAGTTAATCGATAAATAGAGAGTGAATGCCACAAAAGACTTCGGCAAATTCGAAGGTTTAACAAGAATCAAATAGGGAGCAAAACATTACATTTTATTACTTTTTAATTCGTCCAAATCTTATTAGAAGTCTTGAAATTGGCCAATTTACAGCAATTTGTTTTGTTTTCTAAATTGTTTTCATAGTAAAATAAGGAAAATATACAAGTTATCATATCAGAAATCCTAAAATACATAATATCTTAATAAAATAGAAAATTGATATATTATAAATGTCATAATATTCCACACGTATCTTCCAAAAAATTTTCTTCTTTTGTATGTGTTTCGTCTCCGGATACCACACTTAAAGCTTGTTCTCATGCATGAACCTTGATACTCGAGTTGTTGTTATCAAATACAAGTGTTGATGGAGTTGCTCCTTTCAAGTTAACATCATTTCCCTCATCTTAAAAGGGATTTGTTATCAAATCCAGAGTTTTTTCTTCTTGTATTCTTCTTAAGATGACCAAAGGCTCAATGACACAACATTGATTTGTTGTTCTTTTTTTTTTTTTTTGGTTGGAAGACTAAGGAAAACCTAGCTAATAAGAACTAAATAAATGAATGACATGAGGATTGAAATAAATTGAATGACGCAACACTAAGAAAGAATAATCCAAAGAAAGACTTAGTGGTAGATAAATAAAACTTATCTTATAACCCAAAATTCTAATACTAATTTATGTGAACGTTACCCACTCGTGGTGAAATTCAAAATCAAATATGATAAAAACGTTATCAATATGTAACAAAACCCAAAATCAAAATATGAAAAAGAATTCTAAGAGCTGTAAATAACAAGTATAGAAAGATAAATTGGTGAACCTAGCCTAGAATAATAGACCTAATATCAAATGACGCGAACTGCATTAACTCATGATAAGGCCAAATCTTAATCGTGACAATAACCTTACTAACTTGTATGGAGATTCAAATCAAATAAGGCCACTAAAGATTGTGATTCCACCGAATCTGTTGTTGAATACAGACTTTAGTGACCTTATTTGATCTAAGTCTGATCATGAATTGGCAATATTTTTGTCACGCTCAACATTGAATCTTATCACAGATTGGCATGGCTCGTGTCATGAATATCACCGATAACAATAAGAATAACAAAACATGACTACAATTCAGGATTCTTAAAATAGTACCATAGCCCAAGATCATCTTCGATAAACTTTCATCGCGAAGTGCAATCTAAAGCATGCTCTTTTGTTCTCAGAAGATTGCAAGAGGAGATGATGGATCGAAGGATATGATGAAAAGATTTGTCTCCGACATGAGTTCCACAACCTTAAAACTACTATTGGATTATTCACTTAAAAAAGCTATTATCAAAATTATAATGAAATGTTATTTTTATCGAAATATTCACATAATTTATGAATTTTATAATTAAGTATGTTATCCACATTTTTGGACACGGATGAGACCACCAGGGTAACCAAAATTTGTGTAAACTCTCGGGTAATGTGCAATATTTGATTAGAATACAATTTTTTTTTAAAAAAAGAGAGAAAACAACGAGAAAAAAATTTAAGCTTTGGAAGTTAAGATTTACTTACACGTAAGAAAGAGAGTAAATTTGGTCCCATCTAGTAGGGTGTTGAATGTCCAACACGTGTCAAGTCGAGGCCTCTTGGATTTGGCTAGGCTTAACTAATGACTGAAAGCAACTCACAGCCGCATCCATTGAATCAGCCCCCGACGCAGCTTTCGTCCCGTAGTAGCCTTACGTTATGCCTACGGATTGCCACTTCTCTTCATCCCCTCTTCCTCGTACATATTCTTCCATTTTTTTAATTATAAAATAGTGAATAAATGTATAATAAAATAAAAAATAAGAGAATAAATGATATAAAAAATTTCATAATTAAATACATCTACCTTGAGAATGGTAATACACAGGTTACCATGCTTGAATAGACCAACCAGCCCTCCCTTCGCGCTGACTGAATGAACGAACGAAAGGTTCACAGGACAAGGAACAACCATTCCAGTTCCCACGGCCTATGAAGAAGATCCGGTACGTAACCTCCACGTGGACTGCCAGGTTGGCGTTCCCTGCGGGTCCCACCGGATGCGTGCTGTCTTCCAGATCCGAGGAGTGGGCTCTTAACTGCCAGCAGCGGTATCGTAACCGGCTGGCTCAGGGAACCTCGGATAGCGCGATCAAGTTTCCCTGTCTCGATTACGGCGGTCCGATGGCTTCTTCTCCTTTTTGGATAAAATTTTAAATTTGAATAGATAAATAAAATTTTCATTTACAGATCATTTTAATTTTTCGTAAGATAATTTAAATATAATATAAAATTAGTTAAAATTATATGGTAATTACTCTGTTTAAGCTACTCAAGCAAAGCAGCTCTCTCGAAGGTGATTATATTCGACTAAGCCTACTACTAAATTCAATAATAAGTTGAACAAATTAAACTCTCGAATCTGTGGGGGCACTCACAATAAAATGGTTGGAATTTCACCGAAATCGTTTTGAAGAAAAAGATAAAGATATATATACATATATGTATATCCCCAGCCATAAACTTCTTCCAGAAGTAGTCGCGGGTGGACAGAAGCACAGAGAACAATTTTTATGGCCATGGGTCTGAGCCTCAATAATTGTTTTCCTTGTCGTATATGATACGCTACTGGAAACTACGTGTCCGACTCAACTAAGTCCGTTTCGGGGAGGAGGACTGGCCAATTCAAATTGAACTCCCCTTGTATATTAAGATGGTGACTTTAGAAATAAATATGAAGGGAGGGAAATAAAGAGAATTTTATGATAATAATTAAATATATAATTTTTTAATTATTAAATCGATAACAATAATATTATATCGAACTCATTCTCTTTTGTATAGTAGAGTTTACATTCTTAATAAAGTCAACCGATAATTTTCCAAAACTAAATGCATGTTCACTCTAGTTGACTGGACGGACAGGTGGAAACGGATTTACACGTAATGTTGCGAACATGCACCGAATGAAATTTGAGAAGAATCTTAAGAGAGACTATATGAGTTTGATCAATATTGTTCCCTTTTTTTTCTTCGGGTTAGTTATGTTATTTCAGAGGTGGACCAGTTTGCTTCTCATTCAGACGTGAGCACGAGTAAAAGAACAAATTAGTAATGAATTATACGAAATAATCCGACCGAAATTCGTTAAAAATAATGATGCCTAGACATAACATCTCACAGCTTCTTTCAAATTCGATTGTGACTACGTACCTACTTTTTGAAGTGTGCAACTTGCATTGCTTTCACTCCCTCGTCAGGAAGCCATCTTCTCAAAAGTTGGAGGAGGACAACAACTACCTATCTGATAATGTGTTCACACTAAGAAGAACGAAAATTTGTTCACGTTATGTCTTGTCAGAGCTCGACATTCGTCGTTCATGGCATGGACTTGACGTACATGACCGAATGGAGTTGGGGAGGATCCATCCAGCTGTTACCGAGTTCGTGCGGTACGACAAGCGGTGTCGTCCAATGCGCTGACGAGAGCCGAACGTGACACGCTAATTGGGCTTTAGAGGGCCCAACCGGTCACACATGGTTGGATCTCGGACGCAGGCGGTGCGAGCCCCACTGGCTCCGTTAACCCCCAGTCAAATTAAACAGTACTCATGCCAAGCCAACTGTGGACTGTGAAATTGATCGAGAGTACGATGGTTCAGGGGAAGAACAGTAAAACCCCCTCAGTGATTGGATGTTGGGTCTGGGTAGAATATTCCTGATCGTACAGGGCTCACGGGCCCATGATCAATTAAAGGATAAAAGCTGTGTCAAGGCCGCGTTCGGAGCAACAAAAAATCATCTTTGTCGCCGCAGTGCTTCCCCGAGAATGAGCTGGAAACTAGCCTGCTCGGAAAAGGTTGAGGCGGGTATCCCCGAGACGGAGGGAGTACGCGGTGCTCTTGTACTCGGCCCAGGTGAACGGCCTATAGAGGGGTGGCCTCCGCGGTGTGATGAGCTCGGGCGGGCAGGTGATCCGGGCATGGAGTGGAGGGGTTGCGAAGTAGGCCGTCGACATCCTCGGCTCGTGCTGGTTCGTGAGCACCCGGTGCCTCACGCTCTTGAACCTTCCATTCGTCATCGCCTTTGAGGGAAGAAGATGACAAAAATTAAGGGGGGGAAAATGGATGACACTGACTGTTGAGCTCAGTAAAGAGGGCAACAGGTGAAAAGTTTGAAATCTAGAAATGGGCAATGGGGAACCAGAACCCACATTCGTATGGTTTTAAAGGTGAAAAAATATCATAAATTGAAATTTTATAAATGAAAATCCTTTTTACACATTTAATGGACTAATCTAATTTGAATATAAATTAAATGATTCATGAAAATTTTAAATATTAAATATTAATTCCGAGGAGACCGGTTCCGACAAAACAGGCAACTCCATAGTTGTACTTCTCACCCAACTCACTCACAATTCACAAACCTTGCTCTTGGTTTCAAGCTTCCAACCACCGACAAAAATGCACATGGTTGATGTGGAGTTGGTAATTTGGGCTGGCACGGAGTTTCACCATCTCAAGTAGCCCGGACATGAAATTTTGCATGTTAGATTTGAATATGAATGCCATGGTAGTAAGATTTAGTTTCGAGTCGTCCAATGATAAAAACAGAGCTAAGTTAAAGGCCAAGATAATTCTTCCGAACTCAACAAGATAGGCTTCTCACCTGCAAGGTATCACCTACATTGACCCAGAAAGCAGAAGGGTCGGCTGGGACCGGGATCCATGTCCCGTCCTCCAGCGAGATCTCGAGGCCAGCCACACCGTTGGACTGGAGAAGGGTCAGGATCTGAGGGTCCGAATGCTCCCCGAAACCCACTGAACTAGCTCCCTCTTTCCTCTTCTCCGTAGAGTGCACGGAGGATTGCGGTTCCCCGGCACCAGTCTTCGGGTAGTAATTGAGCCTGAGGACCGAGTCACCGTCGGCAGCTCTAACCATCTCGCTGAACGCTGACGTGTTAGCTATGGAGAGCCCCTTGGCCATCATATCTAATATTTCACATGCCAATTCTCTAACTGCTGCTATGTATGAACTCATTGAAGAACTGCTCAAAAAGATAGCCAAAGACCACCGCTGAGTAAAACACGTACCGTTATACTCAACGCAAGGACTAAAAGGAATAGATTACTTTCCAATTTTTAATTATAATTACGATATTTTTATTATTTAATAAACAGACGTAAGTTGAATATAATTTAATAAAGAAAGTAAATTAAGCGTGTGAGGAGTTTCACTCCTCATTCGACTATGAACAGGAGACCCAAAACTGTCAACTAAAGAAATAGTGAAATCTTCTTGGAAATAGAACACCCCATCGAACTTGAAGATGCCTTTTCAAATGTCCTGGTGGATTCCTTTTCTTTTTTCACGTACTTCGATTTTCTCCCCTGAGAGCCACCGTGACGAGAAGCTTCACCCGAACGTTGATAGAATTGATATCTAACCTATAGGAAGCTTTACCCAAACATTGATCGAATTGATATCTAACCTATAGGACGTCAAATAAACCTAGGATGTCCATTTCTTGTGCGGACATCAATTTTAAGATCCTGTCGACGGGTCACCTACATTCAGAGGTGACACTTGGCAAATTGTTACAAGATCTTTGAACTATTCTTGATTGATTTAATGAGAATAAATGTGTATGTATGTATATATATATATATGAGTGCATCGGCTCAACGTTTAAAAGTCCACTAATTTGAAAATGATTTGTCAAATTCCTCGGTGAGAGCAGCCGACCATAAGTTTTGTGGAGACTCATCACGGAAATCAATCATCCTGTGACCGTAGGATTGCCCTTCATGGTTCATGTAGTATAGTTGGTATATGTGTGTGAGACCAAGAAACTCGAAAAACTATAACAACTAAATAGATACCAAATTCCGATTATTAGGGAAATGTTATTGGACTCTGATATGGATTATTTATATTTACAAGACTCAAATTCGATATCTTATTTAAAGAGAACAGATATCAATGCCGAATTACCACAACCAGCTCATATTGATATGATTATTGTTATTACCAGGGGGAAAAATGCTACTATGCAAAAAAGGGCAGTACCAATAATACTCGACAGAGTCAAGAGAAGCACGAAAATGAAAATTGTGCTTTCGTGTTTTCAAGAACTGCTCGAAAGAATGAACCGGATGTCCATCAGTGAATAATTGATTACATCAGCCAACACAAACTACTATGAAAATGGTAATATTGATGATTTTATGTTTTATTTCTTGCAAATAAACTACTCCATTTACATCTATCAAAACTGAAAAAAAAATCAAGAAAAATGACCTTTAATAAAGCTTTATGCATTTAATTTTTTTAGAAGGTCCAGTGTCGCAAAGTCAAAGCTACAAAAATGAAACGGACGTTTCAATTTTTTTTTAAAAAAATATTATATTAGATATTTGGATCAATATGATATATTTGACAATAATTATAATACATGACATGCACGTACCATACATACTACATGCAGTATATAATATCGTGTTGTTCCTTAGCTATTTGTGCCGACTGTGAGCGCCACGGATTTTATACAATGCGATTCATATTAATACGAAACATGAATTGTTGTATCGTGGAGCTAGCTTACAGTTGATTGAGTACCTGAATTTTGCCGGGTCATCATCGAAGATGTTCTTGGCCCGCTGAGATATATCAAATAAGTTAGGGTTTGCACCGAGGACGAGATACTCAACCTCGCCGGTATCGCCGGCAAACCCAATGTTCTTAGACCCGTATCCGAGAGGGTTGGCAGGTCCAGCCTTGTGCTTCTCGGAGCTGGGCTTGTTGAAGAACCTAAGGCTTTGTTCCTCGGCGAGCGATATGGTCTCCCGTGGCACCCTGTGATTGATGACCTTGAAGAAGCCATAAGCCTCGCATGCAGCCACGACTTGGTCCGGGGCCTCCGACTGACAGGAGAGGTCGATCACCGGCAGCTCGAAGGTCTGGGTCTTCTCAAGCCGAGACTGTGGGGCTGGAGCGAGGACTACCATTGTCGCAGCTATGCTCTGTGTAATTTTGGGGGTTAGGATAGGCTTTTGGAGATGGAGAATTAAGGAGAGATGGACAGAGAAGGGAATGGCGGGAGAGGAAGATCTCTTAAGAGGAGGCGTTGAAGGGGGTAATGAGATGAAGTCGGACTTATATAACGTGGTGCACAGTAAATTCTACATGCTAATAGTCATAATTAATAAATTATTTAGAAAATTAAACAATAATAGGTAAATGTCCAATTTTCCACGTTTTCTAATTCAATACCCGGAATTCAAACTTCTCTCCCAATTTCCCTTTATCAATATTGTGATTTCGATCATGATACAATTTATTTTTCATCAGCCTATATTTTTCACATCGAACAATCCTTATTTTTCACGATTGGGAAGCTGGTTTTGCTACAACACCACATTGAAATTCTATGGAGCGCTTGGATCAATATAATACGAAATGTCTGCATCAAATACCTTGCACCCATTGGATGAGGGATGGATTTAATTAGCAGAAAGCTCACCCCCACCCCACATTCAGTGGACACTATCCCCAAAGGTTGCAAATTTCAATTTCTATCAAAGATACTAACGATACGTAAGAGCTGCGATAGGATGAAGTGGGGGTCTGCTAATCATAAGTGAAATTGTTTGAACTCTCATGAAATCAAAGAAATCACAAGCACAACTATTGTGGTACTCCTTCCATTTTGTGTGCGTGTGTGTTTTTATCGTCGCATTAAGTCCACTTCTCTGATTCAGATAATGTGTATGTGACAAAGTATGGATGATCCAGATTCGGACCATATTAAACTGGGAAATGAATTTTTTTTCCTTTTTTCCAATTCAATATTGACGCTCTATATGTAGGTATCTCTACCAGCGTGCAATCTTCACGTCCGGGTTGATCTCGCGTCCACGCAACATGTGAGAGAACGTGATGAAAAAGGCATTAAAAAATTGTTGGGATTATAATTGATAAGCATCTCCTTATGTCTAAATTATAGGACTCCTGCAATTTGTGACCGGTCAATATACCCTCCATTTCCCATTTCTATTAGAAACTTTTGACAAAGCGTGGTGATTCTAATCGAGAGAAAAAGGACGTTCAAAATCCTATATAATTTAAAAATATGATTAGTAAATCTTATGATTTTTAAAGTAATTAAAAAAGTCCTATAAATTTGTCTATATTGCACATCGAAGTCTATTTCGTGAATATAGACGTGATGGTGTTCAATTTCATCAACATACCACGTAGCAACACTGAACATGTAAGCAAGGTGTAACGCTGTCATGTCCACGCTAGCACTTCCATAACGGGAAGTAATAGAACTTTGGTCATTTTAAAACTTGTAGGACTTGTTTATCACCCCTTTAAAATATATGAAACTCTTACCAGATCTGTTATGAATATAAATATCTTGTATACGTTCATCACAAAACACTTACATATTCTACCACTAACATTCACATTTCAAAGGATAATATATTTGAGCTGGTTGAATTCCGAATAGGCCACCGCCCCTCGTGCCCATGGATATCGACTTTTCCCCACCATCAAAACAGAAACATTGACTTATGTACAGAAGTTTAAAAATTTTGGAAATTCTTCACTTATCCAAAAGGGAAGAAGAGAAAAAAAAAAGTTTGAAAATGCATCGATCAACTACTTCCGCGGTCCACCATCTCAAGGCACCCATAGTTTCCCACATCCACAGTATCCTGAGTTCTTGGTTATACCAAATCTGTAACGAGCAATAAATACATGTGCGTCATCCCATAGGTCACAGATATAGTAAAAATATTTGTAATTTAGTAGCTGAATCATTTAGTATAAGAATGAAATTCAACATAATATATCGCCTGTGAAATGAACAATTCCACTTTCAAAGTTGTCGTACACAGTGACTCCATCTGCTAAATTATAGAACCTCCCCTTGACTGTGGCAGAAAGCACGAGGGAAAAAAGCATTGAGAAGATATATCGTTCTTTCATGGTGCTTGCATGCGGATAGGAATCGCTCAAATGAATCCGTACCCCCCCGCCCCCGACCGAGAAAGTCGCAAAAGCTGTAATATTGCAGTATTCCCAATGATCTATCCCCACTTCCAGTTATCTGATTTGAGTCTGTCTCACTATTGATAAGTGGTTACGATCGCAACAGATGGAGGTGGAGAAGGAGTTTGAATATAAAGGAGACTCCCCCTTCACCTGGCAGCGGAAGGCGAGGAGCCGCTTCGGTAGGAGAATTGAAGCAGCAGCAATCCATGATCTATTTCTCCTATCTTCTTCCAAGCGGTTAGGCTTCTCTCGTGACCTGAAATAACCACACCGTGTATGCAGTTGATGGCAATGATCTGTCTCAAAGTTTGAGGAGACGCCCGAGTTCTCCTGATTCTGCAATTAGGGCCAAAGTCAAATTGCATCCATTTCTCTTGAAAGTACGTACACGTTGTTCAAATGGGGGGGCAAAAAGATTTTGTGACTTTTCCGATCCACGCGAAAAGTGATATATTGACTTTTGAAAGTACAATTAATGGTTTGATAATCGCGTTGTAAGAGCTGTACCATTTGATTGTGCGAATATGTATCTAAGAATGAGCTATTCGAGCTAAAATCAAACCAAATACTTCAGATTTCAAGATCTTTCGATCGTCGTTAACCAAACCCTTCTCCGTGGGGACTAGCCTTGTGGTCAAGTTGCGTAAATCCTCGGTAAAGTACGACTCAAGTTCAAAGTTATTGTAAAGCGTTAACCTACCCCCGTGGACCTGGGAGCCATGCATTCACTTGAGAGAGGGGTTAATTGACCAGATCTAGATTGCCGAAGAAATTGATTTGTTCATGTTAAAATCTCAAATGGAGGTAAACTTTTCTTTTTCTTTGGAATACAAGAGAAATAAGGGAATGTGAAATTAGAGTAGAGTTTTTTAATTTTAAATTAAAAGAGTATGGCATTACTATACTAATTTGATTTTCTAGTACGTGCATGTAAATTTCAAATCGGGCAACCCGTTGCAATCGCAATCACATATGTGCAATTATCCGACGGCAAACAACATCACGTTAATAAAGTTCCAAAAGCATTAGTCAGCCATCAAGTATTTTAGCCATTATGCATATCCACAATTCATGAGATAAAGGTTTATTATCTCTTTCTTTTTTCTCGTAAACTTTAATGGGTCGCCTCCACATTCCATCAAACAGATATATATATATATATATATATGCCCATCACCACGATAGGACTTGTACCTTAACAATAATTGACAGATTCAAAAGGGACTTGCCGGCCTTAGACTTGGTTGACGGTAGACAGATCGACCATACCTATCTATCTATTTTCTAGGTTTCGTCATCACTCAAAAAAAATCCCTTTGAATCGATATTCTACATTTATCTATCAAAATGTGACAACATAAAAAGATTACCGATATATTTCTATAGTCTGCCACCGCCTATTAACCTTGAGATTACCATCTAATTTTAATTTAAATCTATAGTTAAATAATTGTAATTTATGATGAATAAAAATTCAAAAAATCTGATTTTTGTTAGTTGTGAATGGATTATATGGTACAATCCAACGCATACTATATTCGCATCTACATCTATACATAGCTAGAAAGGTCCTAGGGTTGGATTATCTTCCATAAAAATATATATATATATATATATACGCGCACATTAAAATCCCATTCAAACAAAAGCAAGAACCTAGTGATTTGAGGGAAGTAGGTGAATGGAAGTCAGTTCGAAGCCTAGAACTAGAATTCATGTCTCGTCAGAATGAATCAATCACACTGAAAAATGATAGATATTTATGATGAAGATTAATGCATCGGTTTAGTTTAATGCAATTGAGGAGGTCTTGACCTTTTTTTTTTTATTTGGACTGACCCATCTAAAAACATATCTTTCACTATTTATATCTATTTATAAAATTAAAAAAAGGAAAATTATATGAGAGAAACATATAAACTCACTCATTTCAAGCAACATGCGCTAGTTTTGGTTTGTCTGTCGCCTTTTTCGAGGTTGCCATCCCCTATTATGTATTATTACATTGACCATATGCATACACAAACATATATAAAATATGTAGGGCTAGACCCTGCTGGTGGAAGCCAGTTGGATGATCTTCCCAGCTCAGACTTGTTCTCGACATTATTATATTGAATCATTTGATCAATCAGCAAGTTAAGAGTCTTGAAGCCAAGATTGGCGGACAGCGATCAACGCCTTCATGTCTCTGAAGAACTGACTAAGATGTACGTGCCATGCATCAGTGTCTTCTATCGCAGTCGTGTGGCGATATCCTCCTAACGTTACGTACTGGGTGGGTATGAGCTGTTTCGTATTAGAAGTCTTCGTTGGATTGAGTCTCCGAAGAGATTTTAGTCGAAATTAGTTCCTCGCAGGATGAAATTAGAAGGCGTTCACTGGGAGACGGGTACTGTGTCGGCCGGCTTAACCATTGCTCCGTGGATATTTCAGGAATGGATAGCAGAAGTGGGAATAAAGGGACAGGGAGATTCCTATGACCGGAATATATCAAATTCCTTCATCGTGCGTTTCTTCTTCATATACGAAAAGCATGCTGATAGGCCCTTAGGAGTTTGGAATATGGGGCTCAATGGCACGGCAAGGGTCCGATGAAACAAGTAGACCAAGCCCGGGCCCTATGAGCCCAACTAGAAGGCGGCAAGGAACAGTTTGTCGTTTGATTCCAACAGTATCGGATTCGGACATCTCCTGTTAGCGTGAACCATGAGAACCTCTATGAATACGAGACACGTGAAAAAACAGATGAGTATCAGTTGAGGTCGTTTGTGGGATCATGGAATGGAGCAAAGGAGCCATAACTCGAACGAGGAGCGGTACGGACGACGATGATTGAGGAAATGAGAATCACCAGTCACCCCATCTTCCCTTTTCTCGATGTTTTCTCCGTAGCCTTGCGGCTGCCATCTCCCTTTGCACATCCAAAAGAGCCACCAGCCTTGAGCCAGAATCAAGAAAGCAAGATCACATCTTATAAAAATGGCAAACACTCATGATCAATTAGAGTTCGAACTGAACCGGCAAATGGAGAAATATAACTATCCTAATCATAGAGATTCGTCATTCACTGAGATTTAAATCCAAATCCTCAATATTTCCTATTGACCCGACTGCAGCTGAACCGGCGAACCGACGGGCAATCTGGCTTTTAAGAACATCCACAAACGGGGATCGGGGTTCACAATCCCCGGACCGGGGGAGAATCGCAACTCCCACGCGCCGGAAGAGAATTCTTTTCCCGGATAAGGATAACTAAACCCCCAGCTTGACCTGAAGTCAGCCAAACAGCTTAGCGCCAAAAATAATGAATATATAAAATGAAAAAAGAAAGACGGAGCGCTCCACCAGTGACCGAGCGCGTGGAAGCGCGTGTGCTTTCATCTCGGTGCCCAATTCGGCGTCTCTCTCTCTCTCTCTCTCTCTCTCTCTCTCTGACTCTGAGGGTACAGAGCTGCCGGAGAAGATAAATAGTGTTCGAATGTTTGGTGGAGAAGACGGACGGAGTGAGTCCTGGCACTGTTCCCGATTAACATGCATGCCTGATGAACGATCTCTTGCCTTAGGGTTTATTTGCGGCTCTTTCTCCTGAGCTATACTCCACGAGGTTCTGCTCAAAGGTGCGTGCTTGTGCCTCCTCGTACTCTCCAATGGCTTTCTCCAATGATTCTGCCGCCATTTCTCTATTTGATTAGGTGTTTCATCTCTGTTGTTCTGGGTGCGGGTTCGGCTGTAGAGTTCTTTGTGAATGCCTAAAATCTAGGGAATTTGAGCGGTGCCATTAGATTTTCTCTCTTGTATGATGTTTTTGTGTGAAATTTAGTGCGACAAAGGAGATTTTTTTGTTGTCCGGATGGAATTGATTAGCTTTCTTATTTGTTAATCAGTTTTGACAACCAGAAAACTCTACTGAACCGCTGTGGAGGACAAACTATGCTTGTTGAGGGCAGAAATCTATTTTCTCTTAGCTGTTCCTTCATAATATTAAGTTAGTATGCTCTGAATGCGATGAAGATTAAAAAAAAAAAAAGGAACGAAGGAATCAATGTAGAATGATCTTGGTTTTTTATTTTCTTTTCTTCCTGGGTAGGGGTTTGTAAGTTCGGAGCAACTATTTGCAATAATGGGGTATGGGTTAAAATGCTTCAGAATGATCTGGGTTTTTTTTTTTGGGTGACATCTGTTAATCCTTAATCACTTTGTATACTTCCTTACTGATGCTTTATTTTTGGTCTGCCTCTTTCTTTGTGTAGGTTATGTCTGCAGAATAGTGGGCACTGCATTGACAGTTTGCACTTCTTTTGTAGAAGACCTGGATTGCATAGTTAGCTCAAAAAAAATTGTGAACTAATCAGCTTGAGTTCTTGTCATTTTAATACTTCTCTAGATATTAACTATGGCTCGAAAGGGCAATAAACAGAAGAATGGAGTTGATTCCTTGCCAAGGCAAAAAATGAGAGGTGCAGATGCACAAGCAGCCACAAGGGTGAATGTGACAAAAGCGAAGGTTTTTCCAAAAGATAACCTTCCAAAAGATAACCTTCCAAACTGTGACCGTGTTGGCGATCAGTTTATTGGGAGCATGACAGAGAATCATTCCACTGCAGATGTCAATCAGATAGGTGAAAGAACTAAGACATATATGAATTCAAAGAAGCATGACATTGATGGAGTTCGAGGTTCAGAGTCTCCTGGAGATCACTCTGGGGAGGGCACCAAGGATGCATCTTCAGCAGAAACATTGGATCTTACAGAAGAAAAGGAATCGTTAGGCAATGTTTTTAGTGGTTTCAAGGATAGCTATGATAATTTCAGCACTGCACTGAAGGGGCATGTAGGAAATCTCATGGAAAATATTCATATTTCAGACAATGGTATTGTTCAAATGGTGAGGAGAGCAGCTCCCTCTATGATGAAGTTGGCTGGAGAGTGGTTAGAGAAACGGCGGCCTTTGTTTATCAGTGTCAAGACCAGGATATCAGGTGCCTGCGACTTTGCCTGGCTGAAAATTGAGCTAGCCTACCCAGTTGTTTTGAAGTGGCTTGCACAACTAGGGAACATAATGCTTCTCTTGACAATGATTTGGCTGGATTGCACTCTTCGAGGCCTTGATTCTTTCTTCCGAATGGGGACAACATCCTTCTTTTCTTTTGTATGGTGTGCAGTCTTCTCAGTAGTTGCTATGGTAGGCATGTCCAAATTCCTTTTGATCCTGGTAAGTTGTGCTTCATTCTATTAGTTCCTTGTATAGTTTCTTGGAGGAAAATCCTGTTTGAATGCTGGCTGTTTTATTCCATTTGCATGCCCTTCTTTACTTTCTACTCTCTAATTTCAAAAGTATTTATTGCCTTTTATGTTAACAGGAACACAAAGGGTTTCTTTGTTTTGATCAGTTGGCCATTACTTTTTGGACATCTATGCCTGTTGAGTTTCTAGAATAAGTTGGATCAAGTGCCCATCTTCATGAGCTTTCTGTTGTTTCTGATACACTTGTGCTTTCCATGGTCGATAATGTGTAGATTAACAACTAAATATCTTGTGTATTCAGGCTGCTGCTGTCTTGTTGGGATTGTTTGTGGGGATCACCTTCGGTCTAATGATTCTTGCAGTATGTGGAACTGTTGCCTTGTGGTTTTATGGAAGCTTTTGGACAACTTCTCTTGTTATAGCCATCGGAGGTAATGCTTTGAGATTTTCACCTGGAAACTAGCAATCTTTCAATTTACGCTTTCTAGAATTTGATGAAACTATTTCCATGTACATGCAGGTGTTGCATTTGCATTAGGGCATGAACGCCCTGCACTTCTTACAGCCACCACGTACTCTATATATAGTGCTTGGGCATATGTTGGGTTGCTCGGCCTGTTATTAGTTCTAAATTTATCTTTTATCTCAAGTGATGCTCTCATATACTTAATGAGGAATAACATGAATCAGCCCAGGCGACCCTACAAATCATCTGAACAAGCTAGTGGATTGCAAGGTCAATCTGGTAACTTAAGTGGTGAAGAAGCAAATGCTTCATTTTCTGAAGCTAAACCTGGAATTTCATCCGACCGTAGCTCAGGAGCACCATCAACAAGTGGATCCAACTCTGACATAACTTCAGAAGATGAAGTTGTTCGCTTGTTGAACTGCTCTGACTATTATGCAGTATTCGGCTTCTCTCGTTATGAGGATATAGATGCTTCTTTACTAAAGAGGGAATATAGGAAAATGGTAATACTCTCAATTCCTGGTGCCATGATATGGAAAAAGTCTGATGCTATCATGTTGAAATCAAATGTTATTATTCATGTAATAGCAGACGATGCTTTTGTCTTGAGAATCTATTTGAAAAAAGAAAAAGGCCTTTTGAGGATAAAATGTCTTCTTTACAATTTAAATCAGCATTTTGTTTGACATAGGCAATGCTCGTCCATCCTGATAAAAATCAAGGCAATGAGAAGGCAGCAGAAGCATTTAAGAAACTTCAGAATGCATATGAGGTACATCAGTTGACATTTGCATGATTTTAATGCATATGATGTATTTGTTAGGTAGATTATAATTTTCCCAATGAGCTCTGGATGTTCATTTTTGTGTGTTATCCCTTCTCCAAGGTTTTACTTGATTCATTGAAGCGAAAAGCGTATGATGATGAGCTAAGAAGGGAAGACCTGTTGAACTGCTTCCGTAGGTTTCAGAGTGCTTCTCAAAAGGTAAATTTGGAGCTGTATTATCCTTGTCTGTTATTGCAGAGTATCTGGATTCCATAATCCTCTTTGGGCTATAGAGGCACACCTTTGGCATGAACTCCTTTAACTTCATTATTGTCTGAGTGCCAATTTAATCTCAAGACTATACAGAGATTTTTATCTGAGATAAAGTTTCTGCCTTTTTAGTTAATCTTCCCATCCATTTTGAATATCTGAATTTTTGAACAGAAAGCAGAAGACAAGATTGTCTTTCTCATGTGCACATAAATTGGCCACTTTGGTTTTTTGTATGTTCTGACATGTCATTTTCTGCTTGAATTAGCTCGTTAGACCATGCAATGCTGTCATCAGTAATCAATTTATAATGCTAAATCCTGTGAATTCACAGAATAGAGGTCATGACTTCTTTCCTTCTGGACTTGCTCGTTCAGAGGGTGAGGGTGAGGATTTCTATGGAGAGCCTAGGAGAATAGCCTGCAAAAGGTGCAACAGTTTCCATATTTGGTTACAAAGTAAGAAACCAAAATCTCAAGCAAGATGGTGTCAGGTATTATAATTTTGAGACTCTAGTTATTTTGTTTAGTCTTTATGTAAGAGTTCTAGATGCTTGAAAAAACTTGAATTTTCATTATTGAATTTTACATTTTCAAGGACTGTAAAGACTACCATCAAGCGAAAGATGGAGATGGGTGGTTAGAGCAAGTTTCCCAGCCCTTTCTCTTTGGTATACTGCAGAAGGTCAGGACCTGGTCTTCATGCAAATACTTCCTCTTTGTTACTGCTAACTTATTGATTTTCATGGCTCAGCAATTCATAGAAAGAGGCAAATTACCACCAATATCAATTCGATTGATACTGAGATTGATCTTATAAGCATAATAAATCTTGTGCAGGTTAATCCTCCCATTGCCTATGTCTGTGCTGATAGCAAAATATATGATGCCACTGAATGGTACATTTGTCAGGTAAAGCTACTCATTATTTATCAGGTTTACTTTGAAAGCCTCAGTCATTTATAGAGTCAATCGAGTCTACCACACCTTCAATGGAAGAAGTGTGGCATAAGGCTCTTGACTTTTTGAAATTTGTACTATTTTGGTGAACTGCTCTCCCTGTGAACATTATTTCTGGTGGGCTGAACTGAAAGAATAAATTGCTGTAGGCTTCTGCTTTTCTTATATGTTCTCAGACTATACTCTCCCCTTCACCACTCTTGCCTTACTACAAGCCTCTCCAGGCTCATCATAGTTTTTCTGCTGAATAGACTAACAATTGAGTACTCAAATTTGTCATGAGCCAACACTCAGAGGACCTTGATAAATTTTTTAACATTTATATCCCCTTCCTTTCATTCTGTTGGACACTTTAGTCTGCCGTCTCATTTTTCTGACATGGCAAAGTGATGGCAAACCAAAGTGTTAAACGTAATGGAAATTGAGGGATGTAGCTGTTAAAAAAAATTGTCACAAGCTAACACTTTAGAACCTTAATAATTTCATTTTTAACATTATATCCCCAATTTTCATTCTGTTTAACACTTTGGTCCATTGTAACTTTGCTGTGATGGAAAAATGAGATGGTGGACTAAAGTGTCCGAAGGATTGAAGTGGGGATATAGATGTTAAAAAGATTTATTGAGGTTCTCAAATGTTGGCTCATGACAATTTTGAGTTATCAATTATTAGTCCACTCAACTGTAGGCTTTAAAACTCACTGAGGCAGAACATGATGACTGTCCCTACCAAAAAGCGTTGTTGAAGCCAGATTTGGCCTCAGATGGCTGAGTCATTCCCATTATCTCTAAATCCATTCTTAGAGGAGCATTGACGGGCTTTGGTTTTCCAAGAGTAGGGATTGAGGGTTGATTGGAACAAGATGTCTTCATGTCAGATCCTCCAGTTTGATGGGAAAACTGTTCTAGATAGAGTTCAAGAAATGAATCTACGATACCACAGTTAAGGGACAATTACATGATTATCCCTTTGCTGATAGTTTTTGACATTCACATGGTTGCAGGGAATGAGATGCCAGGCTAACACGCACAAGCCAAGCTTTCATGTGAACACAAATGCAATTTCTAAACAGGCAGGAAAGGGGACTGGCTCAGGACAGAAATGGGCCCGGGTGCCTCCCTCAATGGAGGAGACCATGACCGAGGATGAATTCTTTGAATGGTTGCAGAATGCTGTGCAGGCGGGCGTCTTTGATAATTTTGGTGGAAGCTCCTCTGCTGATAGCCCAATGGGCAGAGGAGGGAACAGCTCCAAGGGCGGCTCAAGCAGTGGGCCCTCTGGCGGGGGCAGCAGTAAGAGGAAGAAGGGAAGGAAGCAGCGGTGAATGGGGTTGGAAGTATGCCGTCGTTGAACTTAGTACCGTAAAGAACTCATGAGCCTGACATCAAAGAGTAGGCTTGTTACATTTGAGCTGAGGGTCATCTCGGGTAAACTGGTTAAAAACCTCGGAGCTTGCACCTTTCTACTTAAGAAGTTGTATAGCCATTCCATAATGCAAATCTTCTTTTCTTGATGCGATTTTATCAGTCAAAGATTACCCACAGATGGCCATTTTCGAAAGCAGAAAATGCATTTTTTTTCCTTTTTGGGTCTTGGATGAGCTTCTGCTGCTGGACATGGGATGGTTTTTAACTTTTTCTTCATTGAAAATTTGAACCAGTCGGATTCTCTCCCGTCATAACCTGCGCCACCACCGCTGTCCATGTCAGTATGATCTTTCAACGTGGGCTGCAAATTGTAAACATCTCCTGGCTCATAGCATCCCATGTCAAGGGTGGAGGCTGGTATTTTCGAGAGTCCATGCTCAAGCCATCTGTTCTCTAGGTGCACCACATCCTTGAACCAACTCGAAGCGATTCCATGGCCATGACACTAATAAGGATTGACCTGAACTGAACGGCTTGTATTTGCCATCAATATATGGAAACTTAATAAAGACAAAGTTGATATATGAAAATTTCTTGTATTTGCCAAGTCAGGAAGAAAGGCAAAGATACACGAAGTTTTCTCTTGATCTTTACCTTTTCAGATCATATCGCGGATCAAAAGCTGCATCTCCATGCAAAGACACGACACCTTTCACTGCTCCTAAATCTCCTCCCTAACCACCACCTGCTCGAGATCCAATCCTCACTTCTATCACCTTTCATCTCTATATATCTAAGCACACAATCGAGATAGATACACGGGCCATCGATCAGAAACTCGAGCAAATCCCTCCGAGGCTTGAACGAAAAAATGGAGATCTCCACCGTCTTTGCCTCAGTCTTCCTCTTCCTCATCCTCCCACGGTCTTGTTGCTTCCAGCTCACATCGGACAGCGTCTCCGATGTCCCAAGTAGTGATGTCGATCTCTTGGAGTTCCCTCTGAACTTGGAATACCTGGAGGCGGAGTTCTTCCTGTTCGGCTCCCTGGGCTTCGGGCTTGACAAGGTGGGACCGAACCTGACCATGGGGGGCCCACCTCCATATGGGGCCTGCAAGGCCAAGTTGGACCCTTTCACCAGGGATGTCATCCTGCAATTTGCACTCCAAGAAGTCGGCCACTTGAGGTTCGCATTCGAGCAACACTTTAAGTACATATGTATAAGCACATTCCGACTTGCCAGTGAAATCCTATACCGATCGGTCAGTCTTTTATACTCCTCGACGATCTTCTGTGAACCGTAGGAGTTACGTATTTTCTTGAGTATGTCTTCCAAAACCTATTGGTCGTATGACTCGCCATGATCCCGGAGCTTGACTGTTGAGGTCAGTACCTTCATCATTTCAACCACTTCGATCTCGTCATATGGTTTCCAACAAGCTCACAGATCATCGCAATACTTAAATGTATATCATGTATATGCAGGAGGAGATGGAAAGTAATCCTCCCTAGACCCATCCTCGACCGTTTTAACGCAGTTCTTTCTGCAAGTTGGCTCCTGTTGCTGTCACCGAGAATGTGTTCTTGACGACAAGTTTCAGTCAAAACGATCCAAAGTGAACCCTTTTTGTTTGTATCTTCTGATGCAGAGCGATTAAGAGCAGCGTGAAGGGGTTTCCAAGGCCATTGTTGAATCTGAGTGCAGCATCCTTTGCGACGATAATGGACAGCGCATTCGGGCGTCCCCTGAAGCCTCCGTTCGATCCGTACGCCAGTTCCTTGAACTTCCTGATCGCTTCCTACGTCATTCCCTACGTGGGGCTCACGGGATACGTGGGGGCAAACCCAAAGCTTCAGGCCAGTAGCTCTAAAAGGGTGAGGAGCTTCAAACCTCGACCTGGTGATCGAACTCCAAAAGCTCGAAAACCTCATACGACATTTTTAATCACGTGCATGTTGGTGGTGTTTTAGCTGGTCGCAGGACTCTTGGGCGTGGAGTCAGGGCAAGATGCGGTGATCCGAGGCCTGCTCTACGAGCGAGCAGCCATGGAGGTGAAGCCGTATGGAATCTCGGTTGCAGAGTTCACGGGCAGAATCTCGGATCTGAGGAACAAGCTCGGGAAGATGGGCCTGAAAGACGAGGGGCTCATCGTTCCCCGCGGGCAGGGGGCAGAGGGGAAGATCACGGGAAATGTCCTTGCTGGAGATAGCTACTCGATTTCATATGAGAGGACGCCCGAAGAGATCCTGCGGATCGTCTACGGGGGAGGCAGCGAGAGCTCACCAGGTGGGTTCTTCCCGAAGGGTGCCAATGGCCGAATTGCTCGGTCTCACTTATCAAACCGAGCTTAGGAATAGGAAGGGTTTAGTTTTCGTCTGCATTTCATGTCATTGGTTCAGCTTTTCGGAGCTCTTTTTCTAGTTGAATGGATTATTTTCATTCGTCCTCGGCAAAGTGATGTTCCAGATTCGATTTACAGATGAAAGCCCATGGGGATTGCCGAATCTTCTCTAGGGAAACAATACATGCTCTCAACTGAATATGCATAAATTAGAAGAGACTGAAGATGAGAAACCAGAGAACAATCTCATATAAACCACAGAGTCATCCCATTTACAACATCCCGACAGCACAGATTGGCGAAAATGTTTCTTCATCTCCGGTGATTTCCTGTCTTGGAAGAACTCTTCCTCCAGCCATGTCAGGAAAATTCTACCCTGACAGAAACAGTGTCCCGGATGACATTTTCGGACTGGGTCAGTCGCTGCCCATGATTCTTCAATGTCGGACCATGATAAATGGTCATGATACACAGAGTTAGAGTGTCATGTGAAAAATATGAATCGAAATGAGGAACAGATCATATTCACGACAGGTACACTGGTCTCCTTGGTACTTGCCTCCTAATAACTTTCTCCAGGAAAGCAGCCCCATTGGCTCTCTCCTGCAGATTGGAACAGGCTGACTCAGAAATCTAGGGGAGAAGTCTTCAAAATATAACTAATCAGGTGACTTTCCGGAGTTTCTTGCCCACTGCCATGAACATGCAGAGAGTTGAAATCGTTGTAAAAAATCCTTGACCGAGACCTCCCTATTACCGAAGAATACACCATCATCTTCACCGGATCAATCTTTTACATTTAACTTGTTCCCTCACTGAATGGCACAAATATGCTGGGCCACTTCTCATCCATTGCTTATGATGTCATCGAGGACATGGACTGGCCCCAGGTGAACGATACTGCTAAAGAAACACCGAACCAACACATTCCATGTGACAATATTCGGAAAAATTCCTCTAGGCAACATTTTATTTTCCAGGTAACTCACTGCTTCTTCGACACCACGAGAACTGCAAATTCCTGAGATGACATTCGTGTAAGCCACTATGTCCGGTTCCCACTTTCCAGCTTCTCTTAGGTGTTCTAACAATCTAATGGTACAGTCCACTCTAAGCTGTCTAGAGTAAATGTAAATTAAGGCACTATACGGATAGCCATCAAGTTCCTTCCCCCTAACCACCATTTCTCCAAGAAGCTTCAGTGCTTCTTCAAACATCCCCATAAAACAGTAACCATAAAGGAGCGTATTATAAGTTACGGTGTTTAAAGGAATTCCCCTTTCCTCCATTTCCAAGGCAACCTCATTTGCTGACCCAAGCTGGCCCACCTTGAGAAAACCGTCCAAGAGCTCATTATACGTAGTGGAATCAGGTGAAATCCCTTGTTTCTCCATCAAACCAAGAACTTCTGCAGCCCAATCTGGTCTTCTGACATTGCATAAGCCCTTGATGAGGGTATTATAAGTAACTGTACTTGGAGGGCAATCTTCCTCGGCCATTCTATCAATTAAATCATGAGCTTTGTTAAACATGGAGTTTCGACAGAGGACGTCAATCATGCAAGTGTAAACAACAATATTTGGACGCCAACCCTCCATTATCATCTTATTCCACATCTCAGAAGCATCCAGCAAGTTTCCTGCTTTTGCAAAGCCATTAATTAGAGTGCTGTAGGTCGTGAGGTTTGGAGCAGAGCTGTTTCTCTCCATCTGATTGAAAATAGAAACTGCCTCATCAACACGTCCATTCGAGCATAGACCATGTAGTAGCGCATTATAAGTAACAACATTTGGCTGATTCCCCTCCTCCATCATACGATTCCAGATCTCCAGGGCTTCGTGTATTCTCCCCTTTGACAAGAAGCCCTTTATTAAGGCAGTAAATGTTAGTATATTAGGGCAACATCCTCGGACATGCATGCAAGCAAAAACAGCTAGAGACCACGCAAGATATCCCTCATCACAAAGAGAATTGATTATAGTTGTATAGGTGATAATATTTGGGTCCTTTTGATTGTCTCCCATCTCATTGAACACTCGAAGCGCTTCTTCGAATCTCTTCTCCTGGCAGAACCCATTTATTAAAGCATTATAAACAGAAACTCTCGGTTTGAACTTCCTAGCCAGGTTCCTGGCTGCATCGACCTTCCCGAGCCTACACATGGACGAAACAATGGTAGTGTAACTCACAGCGTCGGGGCAGCATCTTTTATTAGACATTTCATCAAGCAGCTTCAGAGCGGCATCAATTCTTTCATTCTTACAGAGGGCCTTCAGGAGAATGTTGTAGGTGTAGACATTCGGTTCAATCCCGTCGTTCTTCATGTTACTATATACCGGGTTGATCATTGAGAACTTGTTTTCGCAAAGCAGAGCATCCAAAAGATGGTTGTAGATCTTCACGGTCGGTGCGCACCCGAACTCCCGGATGCGATAGAACATCTTCAGGGCTTGCTCGACTAAGCCTGCCTGCCGGTATGAACCAATCACATCAATGAAAAGCCCTTCGCTACAAGACAAGCCTTCCAATTTCATCTGCTGGAGGAGGTACTGCATGTTGTCAGTCTCTTGCTCCAGGGCAAGCTTCTTAATCATGGCCTCGTACGTTAGTCCGGTGTGTACGAAGGAGTTTGAATTGGCCACGGACATGAAGAACTGCAGGGCGAGAGAGATATCGGGCTCGCGTCTCAGTCGATTCAGGACTTCATGTTCTTTGACCGGTCGACGTGCATCATTCTCGCCGGTCTCACAGTTTACTTGATTGAGGATTCGGGTGGGATTGGTATTGAGAACAAATGGTACCTTAGGTTTCTTGGGGACTTTCAAGAGCAAAGAGCATCCTTCCCTCAGATACATCCTCATCAATCAAGATTTCTCAGACCCAGAACTGAAAAACCTAAAAGTCCAATCTTTGGCCCATCCTGGAACAAGAACTTGCACCAGAGGTTTCTCTGTTACGGGCTTTCGACAGTGAAGGACGTCCTCCTCGCGATTCCTCGATTCCATCGAATGTCAAACGGTGATCGTCAGGCAAGGCTGGATGTGAGAATTAACATCAAGAGAATGCAGATCGTACCTCAATAAGATTCCCCCCGACAAAACGTTGGATGAAGAGAGAAGAGGTCTAAGCAGCCACCAGGGACAGAGATTTCTGTTGGTTCTTTATATGACACCTTTATAAGCCATTCTCTCTAGCGGTGGGCTCGAAAATCAGCATGTCCCGTAGGTTCCGCCATATGTTATCGACGATAATTGCATCCTATCCTACAACACATGTGTCATCACTGAAGACGATTTGCTGTTCTTCTTTTTGTTCTTTATTTGGAGGAGTCCCAGTAGAAAAATGAAGCAGGATAGAGATCGACAAGAATGGGCATTATAACAATTGTAAGAGACAGAACACTAATATGTCTCACTCTTTACCCTTGGACACTAATATTCGAGCTTGATTGCCTCCTGTAGGAGCAAATTTATATCAATGATGGATCTTTTGCATTTGCAAAATTTAAACTTGACACCCATTAAAGGAGAACATCTCAAATCATCTTAATTGGAAGAAAGTATCATTTGCTTGTAAAAGAGAATGATAAGGAGAGCATAGCGGGGGGGAGAAGTTAATCATGGACCAGATACCAACACTTGACGAGCAATGGAAAACCCTAACCCTACTCAGCCTAAACATGCATGTATGTATATGTACAGGAAGCCTAAACGAGAAATGAGACAGTAGAAGCACACAATAACAGGAAGCAGCTTAGTTCAAATATCAGATCATTAGTTAAATTTGTACATCGATATCTCTACTGCACAGAATAAGTAGAAAGAAACAAGCAGGGAGGCTAAGCGCAATCTCCCAATAGCCTAGCAAAAAACCCGGTTACTACATTGAGAAGAGATGAAGCTGTCAAAGAGTTTATTATATATTCAAAGTTGAAGTTGGCTCTTCGTCATCTCATTGTCCGATGATAAAACTGATAAGTGCACAGAAGACTAGAATAAATAACCAAAGCTTGAATTAGGTTGTTAGAGAAGTAGATTTCACCTAGTAAATACGACGAAAACCTAGAATTTTGCAACAAAATCAAATACTTATTCTTCTTTCAACTACTTTTGCAATAGCAAGGGCATGATGTCTTCAAGAAGCCCGTGATCGGTTGCCAAGGAAGCCAATAAAGAGGAATCAAACCTTCCCTCTTGACATATGCTAGGGAAAGCGGAGCTGAAGCTTGTAGAGGTTCTAAACTGACCAAGAGAAGGAGAAGGCGAAGGAGAAGGAGATGATGTAAACAGATCAAAGGGTTGCGAGTGATTCTGATATGGCGGCAGCACAAGGCCAGCACTGCCATGGCCAGTCGAGGACTCCCGCAAGGTTCCAAAGCTTCCATGCGGCATCAAGGATATGGGGTGGCTATGTTGCCCCTCGTAGGTAGTGACAACAAATGACGGGTCGTCCGAGGACCTCTCCACTCTCTTCTTGACACTGCATCCAGCTCTGGTGCAACGGTAGTAGCTCCTGCACAAGCCAATTACGTCTCCCATGGATAACTATAAGTTTCAAAGAAACCCAATGTCTGCATAATATCAAATTTCCGATATTTCACTCGATCCAACATTCAGTTGCTGAAATGAACTGTGAACATTCATGCCTACATGCCAGTAGTGCAAGATCTTTGCAAATTTGAGCCCACATCATACTTCCTTGGTGAAGTTAATTAAGTCATGGAGAGATCAGAGAGATTAACCATGAGACCATCCATAATCATCTCGATGATTATTACGTATAAATAATAATGTAGTCATATGTCTGTACCTGGGATGAGGGCTGTTCTTGACAGCTTTTTGGCCGTACTTCCTCCATCTATAGCCGTCGTCCAGGTGGTCAACCTCGCTCTCTGTCAAGAACGCAAACCTCGGCTCCCTTTGCCTCTTTTGCTTCTTCTGAGGCTTCGACCTAATAATTGGAACCAGTTCACACACACACACACACCATCATAGGGTAACTTGTTCAACAAAATAAACTCATCAACAAATAATAAATATGAGTAAACACACAGAGACTCTGAATTTTGCACACATAAGAGATGCAAAAAAATAAATTAAAAAAAAGAGCTAGCTGTTACTTTGTGCTAATATGCGCACCTCATTATATACCTTCCGATTCCTATCTTTTGAACCTTCACTCGGTAACTTAGCTGCAGCTATCGCTCGGAATCCATTGCTAGGGTTCGATAAATTCTTTAGTGAAGCCAACTATTTTGTAATATTGTAGTGAAAAAAGATTAGGTTCTAAAGCTGAATAATTGGAACAAAAGAAATAGAGCATTGGGAATATATATATATATTTCTCAGAAAATATAGCCATTAGTATCTCAGGGTCAACTAATTGACTCAACTTGTTGGGCTATAATCTCTTTACGACCTTTGAAAAATCAAATGAAGGAAAAGGGAAGACAAAAGCAAGGAAATGATTTGAAAACTTTTCAGATCAAGAAAATGGAGGAAGACTCACAGCTTGATGTCCTTATCTTCTGCTTCTTCCTTACCACTACCGCCACCACAACCCTGTCCTTCATCTTCTTGGTCCAGGTCATCTCCAGTGGCTTTGTTGCTATGGGCCGCTCGATTTTGACCATTCGATGAGTAAGACATGGGGGAAGAGTTGGGCGTAGCCAGATTGTTCACAATTTCGGATAACTCCACCGGCACTGGCGACGGGTCAAATGAGAGCGGTTGCTGCTGATGTTGCCTCCCTGATGATGGCACCTCAATCGGTACAGGGGGCTGGAGATGGCCTACCAAGGCGAACAAGGATGGAGATGGGGATGAAGAAATGAAATCATAGTGATCCTGGAAACCAAACAAGTCCGTGGACCCCTTCTGATCGAGAGGCAGGTCGAAGAGGCCGCTGCTGCCGCCTCCTCCTCCTGCGAGGTAATCATCTGTCTTCAGAAGATGCTGCTGATGGTTGTACAAATTATGATCATGGGAAGAAGGGTCATTGTTCTCCATAGACATACGCCTGTGGTAAACTTGAGAGAGAGACGAAGTCTTGCTCTTTCCCTTTTCTTTTTCTCCCTCAAGAACTTGGTTCCCAAGTCTCTCTTGCGCTGTGAGAATAGAATAAGAATACAATATGGAGGGAGAGAGAGAGAGAGTGGGGGAGAGAGATTTTCCAAAGTGTGAAAAGACCTGAGGTGGGAGATTTTGGAGAACAGCTTCTCTTCTTGCTTTTTGGGAGGTTTCCCATCAAGCAATAGTTCGAATCCATCTTAAAGTTAAACTGGTAAGTTGTAATAATAAATTATATTATATTTAGAGGATTTTAGTATTAATTAACTCTCAATGTAATAATATTGTAGCTCTTAACTCTATTTTTTTGATAATATTTTCTTTTTTAGGTGAAATATGAAAATATCCCTCATATTTACCGTGTGCCCATCAACTTAGAGGTAGGTATTCTTATCCTTACTTGAATTTACTGATCAATAAAATCATTATATGATAGAATTTTAATATATATATATTTAAGGATAATCTAAAATATTTTTACGGTTATCAATAATTTGGTACACTATTTTTTATCCACAAATGAGATAATTGAGAAATGATCATAACATTGATAATCCTATTATGAATTTTGTTTTAAAAGGGTAATATCAAATCGAAAATAAGTATTAACTTTCCATGAAAATTGAGGCGATCAGGCCGTTCCTTCCTGTGTATATGGCTACCTTGTGACGGCTTATCTCCCATTACAATTCCTGTCTTTAAGCAAATCTAATTGGACTCATGAAAGATGGAAACTAGACCCAGCAGCATCCCCTCTGAATTCCTCGTAGTGGTTATCCAATTTGTTTGCAACAAGGTCGTGTAACCCCTTAAAGGGACAACCATCATGACAGTATCTATGTTCGAATGAGACATATCAAACTGACCCCCAATTAGGGAACCGGGCCATACTACGAGTTCATCAGCAACTACACTTCTTTACATTGCGTGAGCAAGTATCTAATGAAAGAATCGGACGGATTAGAGAAATCAGGAGGGAGATTTTCTCGTCAAATCGGGACAAGAAGGTCGTCGTCGTTAAATGATGCTTGGCTGCCTCCTTGTACATGTCCATGGGATGTGTCAGACGCATGCATGCGGAACGCGGGTTGTTGACCGGATTTACCATTGCCATGCAGTCAATCACCGGGGGTCTGGTGTGGACGGAATTCTTATCTTCTTCACAACGCACAGATCTTCCTCGAGAAGTCATCCGACGTCTTTATAATCTTAAGGTAAAAAAAACTGTTCTAAATGACGCCCAAATTAACCTCCTTCCACGAGGCCATCTTCGATTTACATGCCATACATATTGTTTAATCGATATGTATTGGCCTCTTTCGTGACAACCATCATCGACGGTAAACTTTTTATGACTATAGATGAACCCTCTTCTTTTTTTTTTTTTTTTTCAATTCTGCTATACCAGTAGAATTCACATAATTAATTTCATAAATATACCCGCATTAGCTTTTCCACGGAGATGTAAACTTATGAACCCAGAAAACGACTAAAATTTCTCATAAAATTCTGTCTAAAATGTTCAGGAACCGTCGCTATCGTAGTTATACAATCCACTTGTGAGATTTAATGAGACAAAACGATGTGAGGGTCGGGCTTCTCAGTTATTTCGTAAAGCTGCCTGAGGCGCCCACAGGCAACCAGACCCAGTGTGGATGGATGCCAATTGCTTTGCAAGTGGAAGGATCGATCAGGTGAGTTCCCTCGCAATCTTGTTTGGACAGTCCCCCCGCCACCACCGTGTGTCAGCAGAGGATCTTATCGTGGCAACTTTTTCTTGATCAGCCAGCAGACTTTTTGCCAAAAGCACATGCACTTCTACGCGGTTTTGGGTATATTCCCGTCACTCTTATTTATTTGCCCGAAAACCCTACTGCTTCACAGACTGCTCGGCCAAGAGAAAGTAATGTTAATAACTGACATTACTCCTGATACTATTGCCAACAAATTCATCATTGTGTATAATGATATTGTTTTCTATTTGTGGTAAAATAGTGTTACGAATTTGATGTTATGATCTTGGTCTCCTTTTTTCTGTAGAATTTAATAAAACGTGAAATAATTAAGAGCTTCACAGTATGTCTTGCAATGTCTAGGTTGAACTACTCGTTGTTGTTATCTCAAAGACGATCAATATCAGATTAGGTTTTGTACACTACTGATGATCAACCGGTCCGGCTTCAAGCTACGACTGGCCATCAGTCTGGGTTGATCCCCACCAAGACCGATCCTCATTACCCCGTCAGTCGAGACTCCTTGAGTGGGACCTGACCGACTTCCCAAGTTGGTCCCGCAGGACCAAAAAACACCATAACTATCCCAGTTGACCAATTCCTTCAGTCCGATCCACCGCTAAGTCTTCCAGCCGGGCCACATCCATCATCACACTACGTCAGTCCTAACCCAGATAAAGTTGAAAAACACCCCTAACGCCCTTGGCACTAGCGTATCTGAAGTCGGAGCATCGGAGCATCGTATTACCAGCTCGATAGACAAGTAAATGATCTATGAAGATGGAGAAGCTGGTCGTGCAATGAATCTAATTGCTTCAACACGTATATGATACAGTAGTTTATATTGATCCCCTGTTTGACCACATGCTATCAACAATTTCTTTTAAAAACACAATCTGATAGGGTGAGTAATTAATTGATTCCCCTGCATCTAATGCTTCCCATACGAGGCGCGGAGGATATAATGATTGCCTCATCCCTTAAGCCCCCAATTTACTTATTGTTCATCGGACTGATTAATCAAAGGTCGCCGATATTCTGCAGCCGACAGTCACCTAATGAATATTCTCATCTTCCGCAACACACACACACACACACAACACACCAAAGGTTGTTGAGCCGTGTCCCGGTGAAAGACAGCTTAGTTTGATGGAACTAAAACGCCCATTCAAAACATCAAATCTGTGCCCGCTCGATATTTCCTTAGTGTTCGACCATAAAAACTGGCTATGTGAATGCATTATATATAAAATACTGTGCTGACCATCGAATCACAGCATCAGGAAAGAAGGGAAAAAAAAATCCGAGAGAGCAAATAATTGCTATGTTTAAACGCGATAGTAGATTTATTGTACACCAAAGGGGTCGGTCCATGCCAAGCCAAGATTAGTTCATCTAATCTCTTGACTCCTCTCTTCCTAATTGTACAGAGGCGATATATATTCATAGGATCAACCAAAATAATTAATTACTGTTAGTTAAATGTTTAAATGTACGATTTTTATACATTATTTCTTCCGTACGTCTCACGGCCTATGGACATAATGATTCTGCTTCCAGGCTGATGCTGACGTCATCCGATACACATGAGTGACCACGGTTAATTCGGTGCTCGTTATACGCTGTTAAGTCTTCCCCCCGAAAAGAAAAAAGTGATTAACAGATATTAAATACACCAGTCAACAAATGTTAATTATATGTGTTCATGAGTGCATATTATATAAAGGGGTAACCACTAATTATTCCCTTCTTATTCCTAAATAAAAAATGCATAAAATACAAAAAGAAAAACATTAAAATCATAGAAATTTCAATGGTATATAATCAAACATGCAAAATTAAGACTAACCGGCCTATTTAAGACGAAGTTTAGAATGAATTGGTGGAAAATATAATACACTATTATTTTAAATATTTCTATTTTATTTTTAATATATTTACAAAGTTTTGATATTAAAAAAATTGTTTTTCATTTCAAACTAGTTAACCGAACCATCTGAATTTAGTGATTAACCACACTGATTTACCTAAAAAAATACACTATATGATAATTGATTTGTCCAAAACTAATTTTTTAGAGTCAATTCGATTTGATTCTTTAGTTCTTTTTGAGCATCCCTTACAAGCGGATATTCGGTACTATTCTCAATTTGAAACAATCCAATGTACGTATATATACATGGGCCGGCACTAAGGGCCTTTAGTCTACCATTTTATGGGCCCGTGAGGTTTGGGCCTCTCCTAATTGCTCAGTAGGGCTCCTAGCAATTTTTTTTTTATCTGTTTTAATATCTAGAAATCCAATAAATGTACGAATCAGAGTTTAATTCAGACCAGCCGACCAAAGGACAAGATTCACAGATACTCTTTTTATTCATGATAATAGTAACCGCGACTCCACTTAGGTAAGAACGTAATCCTAGCCACCTCAGCCAATGTTTTTGTCTGCCTTTCGATTGATCAGTGGCACCGCATGGTAACTTGATTGATTTCTAGCCCATTCAATGTCCTCCCAATCTAGTTAAGAAGAACCATGTCGATTGGTGACGAACATAAAGCCATAGATGGTATGACGGAAGAGTATATTAAGATTAAGGACAAAGTCTACTACACATAATAAGATTATGGGAAGAACAGGCGGAGTCGATGAAATTTATCTAAAATTTCACGGCCACTCCGGAGTTTAACGTGGTCTCCATGAAATAATTGATCGGACATTGATGAGTAGTCAAGATCGTAACTCATCATCGTTGTTCGAAATCTACTAAATATTAATGAAGCAGATATGCCAATGTTACAGTAGTAGTGCAGATCAGACGCTCTAATTATGCTGAGGGATCCCGACTCAAAACGCCCGATTCGAACAGGCGTGCTTTACAAGATTATCGCTGCCAGGCAGATACACTCGATTGTATAACAACACCTAAATCACCAAAGGGCCGACACCGCGCATCATTACGAATATAAAGAATTGCAGGACAACATTATTTGCTATAAATCAATTCTTTAGAGAAGAGAGAGAAAAAAATTTTGTGAAGAGAAAGAAAACCCGTAGTTAGTGGCACCCATATGGAAAACTCCTATGCATTGCATTAACTTTTATGACCCACCAACTATAAGGGGAAGAAAGAAAAGGGAGAAGGGATTCTTTTGTGACAAGCTTCTTCTCCTTCTTCTTTTTTTTTTTTCCTTTTTATGTTATGTTATTATCATATGGCATTAATTTAATATGGACAAAGAAGCTCTCTATCTATCCCCCACCATGTGACGCCCCCCCCCAACTTTAGCCAAAAAAACAATTGCTAGGGTTTTTGGATGATCATGCATGCAAATGGGTTCATATAGATCCTTTACATTAATTAAAAAGAAATAAGTATTTGGTCATGAAATAATGGAAAGACCACTCGAACTCTTATGAATTTTTTGAGGCATTAGGTACACCCTTTTGCTTCAACATACATACATATATATATATATATATACTCTTGCGAATAAATGGATCTTTCGTGGTGACATCACGAACTCAATTTTTTTTCTTCAAGGTGTTCGACCTCAAAGCAAATCTAGATTGCGCCCATTAAATTGAACCTAAGTAAATGGAAGCGGTGGTTTATGGACAGACTTGTTTTTCTCGATGTGCACTATTTAGTATGCATAAGATTTTATAGGTTATGATCGATTCGAATGTAAGTCAAGAAAACATGTTAACACTTAGAGTGAAAGGGAAACCCTACTTGTCCATGAAAAAAAAGGGGGGGTGCGGGGAATCCTCTTTTCACCTCGATTAAAAGGGTCCTTTCTACTTTGCAAACGACCAAGGTTGGCAACTCGCCAATCGATCAATTGAATGTAAGTTCATATGTGCAAAAGAGATGAATGGATGAAGGAGAGAAAAAAAGGGGGGGGATATAAAAGGTTGGCAATCTAGAGTTGAGTTCAGGAATCCTTGATCTCGGATTGAATATGACATGAATCACAGTGAACTAACTCCCTTATCTACTAATAATTTGATTACTTTTGATAATTATTAACAATTGATTTAGAGTTTAGAACAAGCATGTTTGCAGAAACAAACTTGAAAGTACTAAACCCATTTTCAAACAATTAAATGAGCCTTTTCTTGATTATGATCAAGTTGCTTCCTTGTAAATGATCCCACTGATGCTTCTAGAAAGCCAATTAAGTGAGTTGGTCCTCTCTCTTCCTACAAGACACATAGAATAATACATGTATATAAGATAAAATAAAATTTAATACAATAATATCATATTTAATATAAAATTAATAGTTCTATCGTTGAATTTTCACTAATAAAGTGAATTTTTTTCCGCCTGTGTTTCCATAAGACATGACAACTCTGCTGGTTAATTCAGTGTTTAGTAGGGACTGGTAAGTCGGGCCTGCTCACCGGGTCAGTGATGATGAGAGAATGATTACGATAGACGAGACATTCCCTTCATTGAGTCAGGTGGCCCTGCGGACTAACTGCGGTGTGCATACATAGCCGCCCCACCCTGAGAGCATCATCGGAACTCAACACTGTTTGCTCATTGATTAGTCGTTTATTGGCGCATTTGCCTGTTTTCAATGCCAACGAGCAGTGCTCATTTCATTATTAGGCACAGAAGGGGGTCCCCCCGACAGAACGAGCAGATACAGGCCACATGACAGTTCATTTAGTCAATAATTCTCGCAAAATTTTTTTTAAAAGTTTTTTAGAATGTTGGATGGACAATCTCTGACGGAGCCTGCCCTTGAAAATGGGCTCTTTCCGCTTCTGAGGTTGCTTGTTAGTCCCAATATCCTCACAAGATTTATCTAGGTTTTTTTTTTCAAGAATTTTCTCAAAAATACTGAAAGATTTCCTATTGAGTGAACATATTAATTTGTATTCTTGTGGCCCTGCTTTATATGTATATATAAAATGGTTAAAAATCTGGCAAAAGAGAGGAGAAAAGCATCCATGTTCATTATATTTAACAGGATTTCACAAGACAGCGAAGAGAACATATAATAAAAGGTTAGAATATATTGAAAAATAAAAATAAAAGTGGGGGAAATGATATGGAGAAGAGAGCACGTGGCGACTGTTGAGACATCGCCGTCGCCATCACTGATCACCCGCTCGGCTGCGGCTCGGATACGGTGTCGGTACCAGAGCTAGAGCTCGGGCCGGCGCCGGATAGCATCCGAGCCAGTGCGCTCATGGTCCTCACCTGCATCTCTAGAGCCGCTATATAATCAGTCGCCTCCTCGAGAATCACGGGCAGCGGCTCCTTCCGGCAGCCTGGGACAAGCCGGCCGAGAACCTTGACCTTCTTCTGGACGGCGGGTAGGCTCTTCCCCTTAAGCCTCAGGACGCTGACCTTCGGCCTCTTGGACCTGCTGCTCCCGGTGAGCGCCGCCACCGCTGAGGCGGATCCTGGCCTCCTTTGCTTCCGGAACCTGAGTTTCACCCGGTTCGTCAGGATTGCACGACTCCACCTCGTCCTCCCCTTGGCTGCGAAGGCCAGCGCTCTGTCGGCCGCCTCCCTGACTGTTCGGCCGCGTGGAGGAGCCGCCGCCGTGTCCCTCAGCCGGACCTGAGATAGCGCTTGCACGAGCTTCGACGAGTAGAGTTGCTGTTGAGACTCGGATTTCCACTTCGTGTAGGATGGCTCATTGTTCTGTTGAGCTCTCGACTGAGCCTGCGTCTTCTTCTTCTTCTTCCTCCTCCAATCGCGCGATCGCTCGGAGCTCGCCACCGGATTCGCCACCAGCGATGATGTCATCTCCCTCGTTCGATCGCTGCTGAACTTCTTCTATTTCTTCTTGCCCCTCCCTAAGTCCAACTGCTGTGGATCTCTGCAGACCGACCGAAACAGTCAGAGATTCAGTATCCGCAAACGATTCGCTTCTCAGAACGATACCAATACCGAGATATTCTCTTCTTCCCCCTTCTTCAGCAAGCACGAACTGGAATATCTGCAAAAACGAGGCAGCAGGCAAGGACTGAGGATTTCGCAGAGAGATTCAAATTTATCAGATCAAAAACATCCTTACAGGTAACAGTACTCAGATTCAATCATCATCGTTGTCAATAACAGATAGAGAGCTTGCGTGCAGAGAATCAATCAAATGCCACAGATGACGCAGAAAGAGGTCATCATACCTTCGAGGAGTAGCAATCACCGGACGATTGATAATCGAATCGATCTTCCGGAGAAGAGAAGGACGTTCCAGCGGAGGTGATAATCCAGCAGCTACGAATGATACCGAGAGAGAGGGAGAGAGAGAGAGAGAGAGAGAGAGAGGGGAGAACGGAACGGAGTTGTTAAGTTGTCGAGTCTGTTTGTGATGAAGAAGGGAGTAAGGGGTAGAAGAGGGAAAGGGAAAAAATTGTTATTACGATAATTATTTCTTCATAAAATTAATAATAATTATTTCTCTTGATGTTGTTGTTATTATTATTTTTATTTTTTTGTGAAGTGATAAAACAAATGCATAAGTAAAATAGAGAAGACACTGCTCATTAACTTCTCAAGCGTTTATCTCTAAAAAAGATAAATTAGTATAAACCATCGGTGTTCAAAAGTCGCTAAATTGTAATTAATCTATTTTGAATCAGGTTGATCTATTAAATAATATTTATCATACAAATTCTTTTTAAATTTTTTTATTTCTATTCATTTTAAATTATCCAATTTTACTATGATTTTAGAAATTCTATACTGGGGAAGGACTTCTTTGTTAATCTCAACATCCTTACGCACCCTATGCTACCTTCGATCAAACGCGCACAAGTTCTCCCCTTATTGACCTTATACATACAAATTTCGACTGCAATGATATTGTATTTTCAAAAGATTACGATACAAATTTCATCGACGATAACGTTCGTACTTTTTAAGAAAAAAGAAGTTGCACTTCGGATTCCGAAGGACAGATCATCACACGAGTAATTGCAGTTGGTTTTGACAACAGTTTCTATGTGGATGAAAGGGACTGTCCGACCGACACACATGCGGTTTAAGTTTCAACCGAAAACTGATAACTGCCCCAGACTTCCCTACAGCCGCGTTTGCGTAGTTTCACTCTTACGCTACTGAATATATATATATATATATATATTATTTATAACTGTCAAAAAGGGATTTATTATTATTATTATTTATTATTATTTGCACATATATATTACCGTAAATCTCTTGTAAAATTATAACCAGCATTTATTTCACTGCTATTTACCTTTTTTCAATTATATATTTCATTTCTATTTATCTATGAAATAACTTTATCAAATTAATGATGCTACCGGAACTTGACATGCAACAGAAAAGTTGTTTAGGATATTATTTAAAACGCAAAAAGGGTAATATGAGAATCCCTTCACAAGTACACGAACTGTTAACAAATTAAATTTTATTTTATTTTATCCACATCTACCTACCATATTTACCATTTTCAGTCAGTCAGAAATCACGACGGAACTGACTAATCGTCATTAAAAAGTGTGGAAAAGTCTAAAATACCCATAGCATGTGCATGACAATCCATTATTGCCCGTAAGTGAAATGTTCTATGTGCCATTCGCCTATTTGCCTTCCCCGCGCCGTAGTAGAGGAGGAAGATCAAACGAATGAAATATAGGGCTCTTCACTCGTGGGCGGTGAGGGATTACCGTGCATACACTATACGCATTTTAAGCTTTTTCAATTTTTTTTATGGCTGTCGGTCAATTATGGTACAAAATCTGACGGAAATTTGTAAATATGGTAAATGTGGGGAAATAATGATTATTATAGGTTAGTCTGATCAAATTTGAAAGTTTATAGTAAACTTGAAAAATGGTAAAAGTTTGTGATTAAACAAATGATTTACTCCTCCTTCATAATTGATTAATTGATTTTTTTAAAATATTTCAAGTTAGTGACAGTTCTTTCTTATGATTTAACAAATACTCCCTGACCTCAATTATTCTCTTCTCTGTTTTTTTATTATATATATATATATATGACATTCTCACTCTACAATATTAAAATCTTTTTAGACCTAATACACTATTAAATAACATTTTTACATCTTTTTATGATTTTTTTTATTTTCTAAAATACTCATAAATTTAGAGGATAATAATAGAAGAGAAAATTAAATTGATATTAAGAATCTTACAATAAAAATTGAAATTACAATCTTTTGGTTGTTAGTTAAGAGTGATATCATTATATCAAATAAATAAATTAAAAATAACAACTATATATAAGAATTAGATTCCAAAAAATAAATAGGCCTATTATATATATATATGTGTGTGTGTGGCCATTTCTACGTGCTCTTTTTATTCTATTTATATCCTCGCAATACAATACGTCGGCATTAATATCAGTTTTGTCAATCAAAGAGTAATGAGTTAGAGTTAAGCTTCAATTTATATCTTGAATTTTTTTAATAAGGAAATGGCCAATGCATATAAAAATTCACAATTACTACAAAGTATTTTTCTGATGTGAATTTTGAGTGGACCGTCTTGTTGAAATCAATCCATGTTTAATTAAGGATTTGCATCAACTTTGGATTGATTTCTCCATTCATATTCCTCCACCCAATATACAAAAAAATTTAATAACTCATCGCTAATAGCACGTAAGGTATTGTGAACTATATTTCTATAGTAATATTGTGCAATACCGCGCCACAACCATATCCGGCGTGGTGAATTCAACAGATCCCTACGATATCGTAATCGTATTAGAGCGGGTCGATCATCACACGTCTGCCATGTAGAAGTTGTAACTCAAGTTAGTCTCGACCTCTGAAGTTAGAAAAAAATTACTAATAAATTTTTCCGTGAATCAAGGATTGATTGAGTTTGAATGTGAATTTACATAGAGGATACATAACCAGTAAGTGAAATCATGGTCTTCTCCCGAATGGAAATTCATTGCCCAGGATATCAAAACTAAAAACCTCTCTCTCTTTTTTACCCATGAAGGGTAAATTAGTTATTAAATTACTAACCGCCATATGTAATACTTCACTAAATTTTATTTTATTTTTAATAATAAAAATGCATGATATCAAGTTTTTCAATATATGATGCCTCATAAAATAACGATGAGAGACATAATAACCGATTACTATTTGTGTGTCCAGCAATAATTGTAATGATCTGTTCATATAATCAAAATTTTCAATTATTTTCAATAATAATAATAATAATTATATTATTAATGTAGAGCAAAATGGAAGAGCACACGTACTGGCATTAATTGTCTTTTCCTCTCGATAGTGCGCAATGATAAAAAGTCCATACAAGCTGAGGAAACTGTTAATTACCATGCACGGTGCTCTCTCTCTCTCTCTCACTTGTCAATAACGTTCAGAAATTCGGTGCTCATCATGTGGTGGTACGATGGGGTGCATTACGAGAAAGCGCCCAGACCGGACTTCCCTGTGGGTGGGTCCCCTTTTTTCCCTTAATTTTTTAGAACTGCAAACATTTATTTTTTAATTTCAAAATAACTTAATTAATAATAAAGAATTTGATTCAAATATGACGTAATTATTTAATTTTTTATTTAAATTGATATCTAATTATCCGACCGTGACCGGCCAAATTCACTGCACTAAACTGTGTGTGTGGGCAAGGAATCTGATAGATTGTTTTTTTTTTTCTGGTTGCATTCGGGGGTCCCACAAAAATGTAATTAACTTAATTTTTATTTTATTTTTGCCTTTCCATGAAATGACCGGGGAAAGTGGGAGGTGGGGTCCACAGGGGTGAGCCTCCATGTGCTATGTTCCTCTTCCTCTGTTTGCCTCGGACTTTTCTAGTCCGGTCTCTAAGACGTCTACTTTTTCTTTTCTTTTTTCCTTTTTTCTTTTTAATATTATAGGAAATGGCCATTACTTAGATATATATATATTTATTTATTTACCGTGAAAGTCTCGTCAGTTTATTCCTTTCCCTATTTAAATTTTATATATTTTAAAATAATTATTTTAATAATATATATTTAATTTTATAATACATTTAAGTCTTAACTTAGTGATGTACTTACTAGTAATTATTTGTTAACATTATATAATAATTTATTAATAAGTTGCATCTACAGTGAAATTTGATTGATATAGAGTGATAACATGATAAAATTCGGATGATGCGACGTTATTAAATGTTATATCAAAGAACTGTTAAAAATTAGAATTCAGGTATATTACAAAATTAAATATATATAATTGAAAAAATTATTTTAAAATATATAAAATTTAAGTATAAAAAATAATAAATATATATAATTTTTATTATAATTATATATAAGTTAATATTTTTACCTTTTTAAGGATTATTTTTATTTTTCTAGATTTAAATAATAATAAGTTTTGCATCTGTTTGAAATTTTCAATTTTCTATAAGACCGTTGAATTGTCTGATTTATCCTTTCTGCCGTGAGTCTCATTTGCCCATTGAAATATCTTTCTTCGTCTCTGGGAACTAATTTTTTTCGCCCCACCATTAGAGGAAGATTAGGGGACACCAATGATAATGATGATAAGGGCCTCGACTCTGGTCGCCGTCATCCCAGAAGAGACCGACGGTAGGTAACATCCGCCCTGCCCTCTTATTTTCACCGTCTCCTCTTTAATCTTTTGAGAAAAAAAAAACCTAGGGAAATTGGGGAAAAGGGAGCTTGAGTTCCATCGCCAACAATCAATGGCGGAAGATCTTGACGTCCCCTATGATGTCACAAATAATTAATGTGAAATTCACAAGTATCTATCTCACCCCTCACTGGCAAATTTTGTTATCTTTTATTATAATATACGAATTTTAAAATTCAATAAATTCTAATCTAATATGAGTTTGAGTTGAATTGATTTGAAAAAGAATGTAATTCTCAAGATCATAAAATCTTGCTAGCGTGCTTTTGGAAGTTTGGGGTGGTGTGGATGGTGTTGTTCCTCATGGCTGCAATGGGGCCCCTCCTCCGCAGCAGAGGCCAATTCCAATCGAAATCAGTAACTATCATACGATATTAGGAAGATAATTATCGGAGTATAACCATTTAAGAAATGGCCATGTGCACGTTATTATATTCAAGCAAGGATAACCATCGGACGACTAATTTAATGGCGGGACTATTCGCTTAATTAATTATTTCAAAGGAATTTACCCATGCAACTAGAATTCACATGAGAGCGTCTTAACCCATACATTAAGGCCAGACTTCCACATTAATGGGCTGCCTCTACAGATGATGACAGTGGTGGCGGCGTTTACCGCCAGGAAGCTGCTGAAACAGGAGTCCTCTTACTCTTTACATCTTCGACCTCAAAAAAGGATATGGGAGAGCTTGCAGGCTGACTTCTTGTAGTGTCAAATTAGAGGGCGTCGGTGCGAGAGGAGCTGTACTTTGCCACTGAAGCATGCAAAGGATAAAGAAAACCCTAGCAACTGGCCGAAGACTTGGTTGGAGTACTGTACAGCTACGTTTACATCATCGGAGTGACGGAAACAGTTGTATATATCTTTGGATAGTCGCTGCTTGTGGCATAGTTATTATCTTGTAGCTATGGCAGATGATTAAGAACAATATTGAAGTCCTGACGCTACACCGGCTTCTCATTCAATGCCATCCGCTCTTGGCTGATCAATCTCGTATGTTTTAATTCTCTCGCACAATTACTCGTAGATCCGAACAGTTCGCATTTAGGGTTTAAGGTGAGTTGGTTTGTCTAGCTGGTGATGTTGGCCGCAGCTGGCACAAGTCCCTTTCGAATCTACGAGGGTAGGGTGTTCAGTGGTCACACAGATTATATATGTGTCTACTGTTCTGTGGTCCAAAAAACAAGATAATAGAACCCATGAAGTGTAAAGAAATAAATGGCAAGTAATTTTTCAAATCCAGAAGCGACAGATGATTGAAGTGGAAATGTGAATCCGACCCAGTTACCTTGCATCGGGATCTACAGAAGATAAAATAAATTCATGAACGTGCTGCCTAATTATACGGAGGGCGAGCAATCATTAACCTGATCCTCCTTGTCTCCAATCATGGACGAATCCATGATGTGTTAGCAGGGCAAGAATTAAGAAAATGAAAATTGAAGAAGAAAGTACAGCCAGAATTTTCAAAAGGAAATGATCATATTTGGTATAAAATGATCATGACAAAACTATATTCAAAACAAAGTGAAGCTAGTCACACACATAGATCATTTACGTGTTTGTCCATCGAGTTAGCATGATCGGCTGGGAGAAGCCAGATGTGAACTAATGTCGAAGTCAATTCAATCTTGAAATTCGTTTTCCTACCATCAACCAGGAAACCTAGATGAATTATCCGATCTTGTTATTCCTTTTCTTCTTCTTCTTTTTTTTCCCGAGACAAAGAAGGACGATCTTCAACGTATCGTGGGGTGCCGGAGCGGTTGTCTGCCCTGCTCGAGACACGACAAAACGCTGGCCACCTAAACGGAGGAGGTGCCCCGCAAGAGAGAGAGAGCGAGAGAGAGAGGAAACAGAATGAGAAACCTGGTAAAGTGCAGGCAGCGACTCTTTCACTGTATACTTGAAGCCCCTCGAGGCCCGATTTCATTTTATTAGACCAAAAAAAACCCGTTGAACTTGGTAAAATAATTAAAATATTTAAAAAATCAATCTATTCCATGTCCTTCATAATACTGTTTTTTTTTTTTTGTTATAAAACAATTGCTCGCTACTCTAAAAACACTAATAGAAAAAGATAGACCGACAAAAGGAAATAGATACATGAAAATCAAGTAGTTGAAAGTAGTAAAACTATACCCTTTATGCACGTTACCTTTTAAATTTGCCAACTCCTGTGTCACAACAACAATTTGGAGCTTTTGGAAGAGTTTCAGTAAGATCAAATCGTTGGGATCCATTTGGGAATCATTCCTAACCATCTAAATGCAATTTCATTTCATTTTTTAAAGTCTTTACTTGTTATATATTTATTTATTTATTTATTTTCATGTCGGGTTTTTTTTTGGTGAAATGCATCATACGTACTAAGAAATCTGTTGAACATTGAATAGTACATTGTCAAATTGAACCGGTGTACTGAGTGGTAAGTAAGAACCCTCTTTGATCATATCTTCTAGACAAATATTTTGAGAAGCCGAATCCGCACTGGTTGGTTGGTGGGTGGGCGTCATTTTCAATCTTGAGATTACTTTGCTCGTGCAATCCTATCAACCCCAGCAATTTTCCAATCAAGTTCCAGCTAGAGCTAGTCCCCTCCCAGCAGGATCAGAATCAAGATCTTAGGCTCACGGACTCCTTTTAACCCTCAAATTCAATAGCTAGTTGGATATATTCTAGTGCTCTGCTCGGTGAAGCCGGTTATTAGGGGGAAAAAAAAAACAAAGAGCCATCCAGTGATACATTTTTAAGAGCATGGAAAACCCAGAGATAGTAAGATCATTCATAATGCAGCGGTGATGAATGCGTTGTGTGAAGTCATTGTCGGTACATGAACAATGAACGTAGCACATCAGCCCTTCCGTAACCGTCACAACCCTAGTCCGGGTGAAGGAAAAAAGATGAAAAATCGAAAACCTAAAAATCGGACCAAGATCAACCCGAAAAAACTAAGTTTTCGGGCCCTACATTAAATTTGGGTGATTTTTTAGTTTAAAAAAAACATCCGATAAAATTGGGCGCTCGACTCACCCGAATTTCATAATTATATTTAATAACATATTTTCATTAGTTATGGCTGTATACTTAATATTCACTTTCATTACTCGTCTCCTTAATTATACCCTTAATATTAACACTAATTAATCTTATATTATAAATTTTATAAGAAATACTCTCAATTATTTTATGATTGTCCATAACTAATTGTGTTCCCTAATTATTTTTAGATAATAATTCTTTAATTGCATTTTGTGTATTCTAAGTCAGAGCCCCAAAACACTAGCCGAAAAAATCGAACCAGTAGTGGGCGGTTTTTCATTTCCTTGTATCGTTTTGGCACGATTCTTTCCCTTGGAAAAACTGGCCATAAAAAGTCGGGACCCGACAATTTGTGCAAAAAAAAAAATCACCCGACCCAGATTGTTTTCACCCCTGAATCCTAGGGTTGTGCCGAGATGAAGGAGCTAACCCATCGGGTGACGAAATTTGACTGATGATCCGTCAAAGAACTTTAAAGAACTTGAAAAAGAAAGGCTTGTAATTTTTTAGCTAAATCTCACCACCTTGATATTGTCTCGATACATTGATCCTTGACATATATATATGTGTGTGTCTGTACATGTAGAGTCACTTTCTTTATCATTCGTTTAGGTACTTTATGGCAGAAATTTTGAGATAAAGAACTTCGCAAGTGGTCGAGTTTGACAAGTTCATTAGCTTCTGCTTTGTCCCATTTGTCACGAGTCACTTGAAATGCCCACCGAGATATCATCATCTTTAGAAGATTGGGTTAATTCACTTGCCGACAGAAAAGAAAAGATGGGAAATTTCTTGAGCCATTGACTCTTTGCACCGCAGGATCCATTATATGTATTGCTAATTAAGGTTTCTTGCCAGCTAGGTGGTTGCTTTTGTCGATTCTTGTTTGATGTCATGTGCCTTCTCGGAGGAACCGATTTGGCCTCCAGCGGCACGTCCCATCCAATTGGAATTCGACATCGAGCCATTTGTTATATATAATCACGAGAACTTAAAAATGAAATAAGAGTGAGAGAGTAGAAATTTCAAAAATTATAGACGTTCTAGACAATATGATGAATGGGTCACGTGGTGAACCTTTCACAAGGGGAAAGTGGGTGCTAGAGTGGCAAAGTCGAGTCAGAAAGGAGTCGGTTTGCCCCTTGAAATTAAGAGATACTAAAAACCTAAAACCCTTATTTAGTTAGCATAAGAGATTGGATCTACCTCTAACTAGGGAATAGCAAGCAGTTGCAGTACCAAAAGAGCTTAGGGAAGTGGTTCGTCATAATGGATATTAAAAATCATAAAAAATATTAATGAATTGATTAGTATGTTCTTATTTCTAATTTTTACATTTTTCATTAATAAAAACAATATCATTAATACTATTAAAAGGTAAAATTATATTAAAAGTCCTGTAAGTTTGATTTTCTTTTATAATTGAATTTTAAATTTTCCAAAATGTCATAATCAATACTATATATTTATTTCCTTCACAATATTAAGTCATATCCATTAATTTATGTGACATACGTGTTCACGTGCAAATTATTTGATGACATGGGAATTTATATACTTATATGTTACCGTAATGCAGTGAAAATATGTTGACGTGGCACCGAATTGTTGACGAGGCATGACACCGTGGCACGAAGTTGCTCATGTGTGATGCAACGTAGGCATTAATAAATTGCATTTGTACGTGTTTAACGGTGATTAATGAAAAGAATTTAACAGTACAATAGAACTAAATATTTATGATTGAATTGTACATTCTAAAACTTTTGAAACTTAATTATAAAAGGACTAACTTTTATGAATTCTAATATAATTTTCATACTATTAAAATGTCTGAGATGGATGGGGCTCACTACTAGAAAATGGCGACCGTAGGAGAATTGGAGGAGGAAGAAAATCAAATCGAGTGTGGGGGGCGTTTAATCTTATGTAGGAGTATTAAGTACTGTTAACAAAGGATGAGAGCATTTGCAGTTGAAAAAGGAGCAATTCAAGAGTCTCCAGTTCATCCATGTCACCATGTGTTCCATCCATATCATCATTAGATGATCTTCCAGTCCCGTTCGGCATCGGGGAAATGTAACATGGCTCCTGGAATCTCCTGGGAAGGGTTCCTAGTCGAAGGCCACACTTGCAAGGGAGTTGACGTAGAGATGTACTTAAATCGTTAAGTTCTGATAATCGAAACCTTACACGATAACCTGCGCTTTGAAAGGAAATAGTTGGTCGGGACTCGGCAGGCGGCTCCACGATTGGGCCCCAAGTGTGGTTGGGGCCTTTACGTCATGCAGCCTTAGGCTGTCGTGGCGAAAGCGAGCTTCTGGTTTGATCCAAGCACAGAACCATGCCATGCAGCAAAACTTCTCCTCGTCCCTCAAATCAAGGGGTTTTCAAATTTAATCTCTATGGATGAAACTTTGACGTCCCTTTATTCTCCTATAGATGAGAACGAGGATCGACAATCTGGTTCCATCAACGTAGCTCCCAAATATCCTGCTTGACAATGGTGGATATTATTACGATATGAATGAATCACAGATGACAAGGGAGCCACCACCTGACCAAAGACGCATCACTGTCCCCAAAACGGAAAGCCTATGTGTCCCGAAGGTCCAAAATTGGAACAAGTGAGTCAAGATTCACCCACCCAATCCTGGGTCCCAAAGGACCCCGACTGTTCCCCATGTTACCCTTGATACTTACGATGGCATTGGTCTAGTTAACCACTAATCAAGGCACGATACGGCCTCTCAAGTTTGGGCAAAAATCTCTGGAAGAACAGTCCTGAATTCCTCTTCATACAATTAAATGAAGTATGGGCTCCAATAAGGGGCTCATTATCCCAGGGACTTCCAGGGCTCTAAATTTTCTTCTCAAGCTCCTAAATGGAAGAGGCATAGATTTTCTGCAGGAAAGTTGAGTCGCTCCGCCTCAGCACTAATCGCCAGGCGGCGCAGAGAATAATGCCCTGCGACATCATCTCCTTCCCTTCCTATGAAGTTCTGATCTCTTTCCTCGTAATTTCCGAACTTCTGGAATTTAAATGGAAACTGAGTTTCCAAGTAATTTTCTTCTCTAACATGCCAAGGGCTCCTGTGATGGCATGGAATCTTTGAGACCTGAGGGCCCTCTAAAGACTTGATTCTATTTTTGTTTTCTGGTATTATCACTGCTACTACATCATAATCATCTTCTAGTAGTGTTACTAGACGATGATCATGCACTGGGCTCTGAGCAGTCTATTGATTACTTAGTTGATGCACATTGCAGCCTAGAAAGCTATGTCTGATATCTACTTGCTCCACTGATACAATAGTCCCGGTGGATCCACTGCACTCCTGTTTTCTTTGAAAGTGGTAATCTTCATTGACGCAAAGCTATCTATACACCACGTAAAAGCCCATAAAAATCTTGTTCCAATACATCCAAGACCCATGTGCCCAGCCAAAGAAGAAGCCCGCAGCTTATTCCTAAAGTTTAGGCCAAGCAAACAACTTGAGCTGGACAGTATCGACTTTACTCCAGACTTAGCAGGTTCCTTCATCATGCCGACCTCTAAACATTGGACCATTCCTTTTGACCCAAAGTATGTAAATATACTTGCATTATACCAATTTTGTTCTTGTTTTCTCCAAAGACGGACCCCCTTGAGAGATTATCCAACGGCACTTCAGAGGTCCACTCCTCTACTTGCCTCTGTGTACCCTTTGCCAGATTCCTCTAGTTATGAGATAAAAGTCAAATAAATCCAATTGCTAAGGGATGAGCGCATGAGGAGCCTATCTTTAGTGGCAAGCCTATCAAGCCAAAGCAACCAACACATAAAATGCTCTTTTATACAGCTCTATTTTATGTCCTTTATAAATGATCGAGCGTATTTTTTTATAGGCCAAATTTAGAGGATTTCTTATATAAGAGGAAGAAGAATGATGAGGAAAGTAAGTTTGGTGTCACAAAGCTTTCCCTTGTACACTGCAGCATCTTTGAGTCACAAGGTGTGAAGAGAGAATGAATGGGGAGTTCAAGAGGATGGCCCAATTGGGCAGGTTAGGAGGTGAATCCTGGTGAGGCTATTGTGCAAGTGATTTAATTGCAAATAGTTGCTGCTCGCAGATGATGGTTGAAGCATTTGGAAATTTTAGAATTAAATGAGACAGAAATTCTATGGCACTAGTAGAATATTGACAAATTATCATGTGACTTATGTATGCAATGATATGTAAAAGGCCTGACGGAGAATTTGCAGTTAAGAGTGTTTAAGAGTAGAGATGTATGAGCAACCCCAGGGCCCAACATTTCCATGCAATCCATGATCCTTAAGTAACTGTAAGAACTTTGAATTACGGATGGTGTTATCAAGATTATGTTATAGTTGGTATTGTTCTCCTTTAAAAGGATTCACGGATGCTAGTTGGATTACTGGTATGTGCAATGTAGGGTTCTGAACGATATCTAAAGTGAGGGCAGAAGCTGCAGTAAGGGAAGAAGAACGGGAAAAACCGGAAGAATGAATCATTGAAGTGAAATACGACGGAACCTTCTATCCATCAACAGAAAAACTGCAGGAATTGGAGCCATCACGAGGAATGCTAGAGGATAAATGATAGGAGGAGCAGAGAGGAGATGCAAAAGCCTTTTATGCAGAAGTAGTATGAAGCATTGGCAGTTATTGAAGGAAACAAGCTAGTAGAAAGATAGGGCTGGATGAGAGCAACCCGGGAAATCATCTTCAAAGCTGCAGCAAAGAGTAGTGAGGTGAAGAGACGGCAAATTGGACCCTCGATGAGAGAATCCCAGAGAGCAAATGAGAAGTTTGACTCGTTACAGACAAGCTTGGCCTTGAGATCAGCCAGTACGAGTACGAGTAACTGGGTGGTGAATGTGCCATCCTACTCGATAGTTCTGTCGAGTGCTCATGTAATAGAAAGAAATGAGAGGCAAAGAAAAAACTGTTGTGTCACAATTTGAGGATGAGTGATCTAAGAAATCTTTACTTTGAGAAAAAGATTGTCTCATCAATAATATGGGATCCTATTGAAAAGATCATTGCTGAAGATCATTCTGGTTTTCCAGAAATCCACTTCTGAAATCAAAAGGTGCGTTATTAATTGGTTCATGGATAGGCTTGGGGTGGAGAACCGGATTCAATCTACGGCAACGGAGTCTTTTTTTTTTTTTTTAATCTTATGTTCAATTCCTCCCTTTGAAGCTAAATCAAATTTGTAGATTAATTTCAACTCCTGACCACTGCTTCTCTTTCATCCACAATCCAATATGATTCAAGTTCGAGAGCACGAATAAAATGCACCAATCAATTTGATTCCATGCTGGCTGCATAGTCCTTGTACTCTGCTGCTACTGCCACCGTGCAACGGGAATTGGAGGGATTTATTAAGGCTGCGGAATTTGCCTGTAAGATGAAAAACAATATCCCCCAACTCCACAGCGATGCCAAAGACCTGATGAATACTCTCCAATCGAAGAGATGTTTTATGTGTACCCCCAGCCAGCCGAGTCACCCGACTTTGCACTTAAGACTTTTGAACCTTTTTGATTCCTACTCTCTGAATTATGTGACTAGGAATAGTAATTTTATGGCGAAGAACAAAGCCAAATGGGCAAATTTAAGTAATCGCGCTGGTCCAACAGACATCTCCTCCCTGCCATGGAAGATCCTCATAAGGGACTGGGAGATGTGACTAACCATCTTTACTCTCTGGTAAGTATGATGCATAATCTTTCAAGGCAGAATAAAAAAAAATGGAAAGTCAATCTGCTCGCTGAAGAACCTAAGTAGAACATGCATTTTTAGATTATCTTCTTGAATTCAAAGGGTATTACATTTGTCTCACACTCAAAATAAAAAAGGGAAAACAAAGAATCCGTCTCCTCTAAACAATGTTGTATGAAATCTCTCCTCTCTTTTTTCCCCCCTCTGGTATTACTGATCGATTTCTCCCGTAAGGGCTGATAAGTGACAGTTTTCTTGACAAATAAAATGAAAATTAGTGCTCAAGGACGCTCCGCACTGAGAGCGGGGGGTCCTGGACGGAGCCCCTGGATATAAGGTCGTGGTTCAAGAATAAAACAATGGCAGTTATGTCATCATGAAAATGGCGCCGTACCTTCTTGTCAATCTTCCTGAGGTCGGAGTACCGCATCTCCCGCTTCCTTGCTGCCTCCTGAAGGGCCGCTTTTACCAGCCTCTTCGCGCTTCCCTGCAAGTATATTACCAAACATGGTTAGAGCATTACAGACTGCTTATTTTGCAGGGTATGTATGCAAGAAAAAGATACTGAAACTGTTAACGTGCAAATCAATTCCCAGTTACTTTCTCATCCTGTCACATACTGCAAATCACAATAAGGAGATATTCTACCCAATGTCCAGCCTAAAGAAATTCCTTCAACCATCACATATCTTTCTTTTCTTTTTTCTGAATGATAAATAAAGTATCTTTCTTTTCATTTAGTCATTATCATTTATTATATAATCAAGCAATCACTATCAATTGTTATATTGGTTACATTACATTACTGTCGGTTGCTTAACAATCATAAGTTGTTCAGATCAACCCAACGAAAAAAATCCACCCAACTTGATCCTAGCCATGCTGATTAGTGTTGTTTCCATGGTAGTAGCTTTGGAACCCAGAGTGACCAACAGCAACGACAAAATTGGTCTACAAAAGATTGTTCCAGACTAGATCAAGCTTACAGTTGCACATAATCCAAGTTAAAAACCTTAGATTGCAAGAACTGAATAATGCAAAATATGCAAGATAAAACATATCAACATATAAATAAATAAATAAATAAAACCCTAAGACAAGAACTGGTCCAAATTTCCGTAAATAGTGTCAGTTTAACCTTACACGGACTAGCATAAAGTGACATTCAGAAATTCTATGAAGCAGCAGGGACATACTGAAGTCATGATATTAGAAAAGATGAGAAGCAAATCCAATTTGCTGCAGAGTCCACGATGGGCCTTATGAATGAGTATTTACCGCAGAAATTGCTTTAAATAGAGATAAAAGGAGTATACAAAATGTAGTTTCTTACTGCCCGAGGGTTGTTGTGCACAATCTCCACGGCCCTCTCATTAGTCAGGTGTTCCCATAGACCATCAGATGCAAATATGAGGAAAGAATCATTTGGGTGAAGAGGATGAGAAATGATGGTTGGGTTGGCAGACAACAGAGGTACGGCAAATGACTCAGGAAGTCGAAACTTTGAGTTTATTGGTTCTCTATTAAACTGAGAGTCTTTCAAATACACATCCCCAATCGATCTGGAAACCTGCAATCAGATCAAAAATTAAAAAGGCAAAAAAACGGAACCTTCAGAATGCAATAGATGGAAAAACTTATCATGAAGAAATTATTCAGTTCCCAGTTTCACACCTTTATAAATATATCCAAAAATTTCTCTCATAAGATGCAAGGCCAAATTAGTAAAATCTCAACCAACCATTAGAAATTTCTTTTTCCTCTAAATCTTTATAAATAAAAAAAAGGATGGCAAAAAGAAAGCAGGAAAACTTTGCAAACCCCTGACATACCCCCTCTCTAAAGGCTCATCAAGTTCTGATTTTGAGAAAATAGTAAGAAAGAATAAAAAGAAAGCTGGAAAATTTAGCAGAACCCATGTAACCAATCTTCAGGATCCAATTGAGTTCTGGTTCCAGGATATGATATGTTTTCTCTCTGCGATGGCTATTACCAAATAATAAGTTAAATTTTCTGGAAAAGGAGAGATATTTGTTTCACTATGATAATCAGCCATCATCTCCCCCAAAATGAATGCACGGAAATTTGATTTGCACACACAGAACCTTGATCAGTCCAAATTTTTTCATCAATCCAAGTAAAGATAAAATTCAGAATTCAGAAATGGCTGTACCCATCTTATTAACTTTGAGGAATCAGGGATTTTACCATTATGAAATCCAGTGAATAAGAAACAGCATGATACCAAATTTCAACCTTTAACAAATTAATCTCCTACTATCAAATTCACATTTCCTTTCAGATTCCTTGATTCTATCTTTGAACCCACTGTGGACTCTATCTCACCGCAGTTTCAATCTAATCTCTAGGCGTAGTCCAGAATATTCTTATCTTTTTTATGTCAGAGTAGCTTGAGCGATCATGGAATCCATCTAAGCAATATATGGAATAATATTGCCACTTGACAAATGCACATGTTGCATTCCATTCTCAGGCAGAAATGACTTCAGAAACATACCTGAATTATGCCCTTCACCCTCCAAACTCCATGCCTAAGGACAACAATTTGTGGGTCATTAGGGTGCAGCTCCTTAATTTCTTGTCTCACAGACTCGATATTCACATTGTGCTCCGCTGATAGTTGTATAGCAGCAATTACTCCCGTGTTGCCCACCTTCTTTCCCAGGACGACCCGGGAATCTCCAAGGTTTGCTATAAAGAGAGTTCTATCACTGATAACTCCAACAAGACAGCATGACCCAACAGTTGCCATATTTGGTCTAGTCCTCCATACATTTGAAACAAGGGAAGTAAACCCTTCTTCAGTATCGAGGAAGGCTTGGCGAATTGTCTCACTTGTCACGACTCCCTTCGTCTCAGCTGATATTGCTGCACCAACATAAAGCCTAAGAATGGCCACATGAGAGGGCATCCCTCTATTACTATGATTATTTCACACAGAAGTGGAGCAAGGGACAGAGAATTAGAAACAGGATAAGAAAATCACATTTAAAACTTCCTGCAAAATTGATATTCCTTCTGCTTGACTACAATAAAGAGAAGAATAAAAAAACTTTCAAACAACAAGTACAAGCAAAAATCAGCAGATCACAATTTCGTGCATTATCCCTTCAATAGATCGAGCAGGATGAGGAAATTCCTGGTTAACACCTGCAATGAGCTGAAAGCCAGCAGGTTTATTGAAGGGGATCCAAAAATAATTCACAGAACCCCATTTGACTCGAAAACACAAGCACTTCTCTGCATATTGGTTCAGAATTAGCAGCTTAAATTAGAGAAACTGTGATCAATCTAAACTGATCGCTGATTACACGCATGGTACTCTCAGAAAAAAGGTGGGGGGGGGGGGGGGTAAGAAAAATCCGGGCAATCAGTGATAAGGCATCCCAAACACACCAATAAGGAACGAGATTTTAGTTCCCATATAACTATTCACCATAGAATCCTCAACCTACAAATCTACTACCTTCACAGGGAGGTCCAAATCAAAAGCAAGAATCTTTATAAAGAGATGAATTAACCAACATCCATTAAAAGTGGAAATGACCGAGGAAAAGAAAAGAAAATCACTTCTAACACCAGAATCCACCAAATCACGTGTCTGATCTCTAAGCCACAAAAATCAAAGAAAGCCAGAACAGCGCCCACCAATCAGACCCAAAAGATAAACAGAACAACACATGGGGACTACATAAAAACGAACGAACCTTGAAAATTCCTGAACAGATTGTCACAAACGTAGCGGGCAGCTTCAGGGCCACCATGCCCATCATAAACCCCTACGAAGGTCCCAAATTGACCGGATTCAATTTGACTCTGGTCCTCAAGGACCTGATTTGCCTGGACGAACGCCATAGAAAACTCGCCAGCAGCATATTTACCGATGTCCCGGAACCAGAGCAGCCCGTCCTTACCTTCCCTTGAGAAGGAGCTGGAATTGGCGCGACTACCGCCACTACCGCCATCATTGTAACCCAGCGGGTTCCAACATGAAGAAAGCAGACTCATGGATAACTCTAGCATCCCACATCTCTCATGGATCCAGACCCCGCCCCCGGCTCGGTCTCCTTAAAACTCTGCCTCCGATCGAGTCTTCCAGCTGTCTGGGTCTCGAGGGCTCCCCCAAAAGGGTGCCTTGTGTTTTGAGATTGGAAGGCGGTGCTGGTTTGGGTGGGCGTGAAGGAAAAGAGGGGGAGAGGGCGCAGGTTAAGAGCTGCTCTGGGTCAGCGCACGAGAGTGATGGGAGAGGGTGCTCGGTGGTAGAGGAACACACCAAGGAATCTTGCCCACTGGCTGGAGAAGAGAGAGAAAATTCACATAGTGAGAGAGAGCATTCCGAAGAACATTATTTCCTTTTTCCTTTTCTTTTTCTTTTTCTTTTTTTTCCCCTGTAATTCTCTTTGTTTGTTTTTTTTGGAGAAAAATACCCCCATAGTAATTAAAAAAAAAAAGAGCTTTGCTGTCTGCGACAAACTATAAGAATTTCGATTATTTTATTATTTTCTATTTTTTTCACTAACTGATGAATAATTCATTTCTATCTTATACCAGCTTATACAAAAAAAAAGACAATAAAATGGAGAAATAATTTTTATTTTATAGTTTTATCTTTTTTTTACTTTTGAATTTATTATCGCATTAAAATAACCGTATACTCATTCGAGCAAAAGGGGCCCTTAGACTTTTCAACAGGGCCACTGTAGTTGAGATTTTGTCTACTGCCCATTTTCGTCCTCCTTTTGTCGTTTTCTGTGTTGGCAGCAACTGCTTCCTTGCTCTCTGAGTTTTCGCTTCCGGATCTCAAACTCTCTTTCGCAGTTTCTTTTTTCATTAAATATTATATCATGTGTATAGAATCATATTGAAGAAGAGAAAAATATATGGGTATAAAAATTAAATTTATAATATTTTAATTATTATATTAATATGTACCAAATCAGTTTTTAATTTTGACAATTTTACACTGTTTATGAGCTGATATACTTCAAAGGGAGGAATGAATCTGCTTATCCCATACGACGTCCCCAGCAAGTCGGATCCCGTCACTTTCTGGGCCACAGGTTAATCAATTGATTTGATTGTATACAGTATTAACCCAGCTGGAGTCGATTCGTGTGAACTGATATGGCCCGAAAAAGATCGAGGGTCCCGAGTCAAGTCCTTTCCCTCCTCACGGTTTTCGATTGTCAATCTTTACCTTCGGCTCCCCAGCTCCCTAGTGGACAGACCCATCTGCCTATCCATCGACACTTTACTGAGATGTCTGTGTGCTGGAAGTATTAACGAATGCATCGATAGCCGGCACTGACATGTGCAGGAATAATGGCCCTAAGGAGGTAGGACGGTGCATAATGGATCGGCCACAGCCACAATCAAGGAGACTCCTTTGCTGTATGTCCACCACCCCCTTGCCCTTAGATCCTCATCAGAGCAAATTGCTCGAAAAATCTGGGAATGGACGCCTCATCGCTTTGATGGATCAAAAGCTTGGTGTATCAACATTCCCAAAGGTCGTGGGAATGGATTGAACTAACTCCTTTTTCCTGCAAATTAGCTCTACGGCCGTCTTCTCCATTCCATTGTCCCTCCCCCTCTCTGAGGAATCCTCCATTGACGCCCCTCCTGAGCTCTGCAACTCCTCGGCTCGAAACCGCACTTGAGAGGTTGCACCTCACCACGTGACAGTATGCTCAAACCGACGTGATGGTGGACTTCAGTAAAACACCTTTCATCCTTGGACCAAAACTGAGGGGGAACGAATGGCTCAATATGGAACTAGGGCGCAACTTGACATCATCGCGATGTGCACAAGTATATAGCGAGGAAAATTGTTCGTGGCAATATGGCTGAAAATACAGCTTGGAAGAATACACATCAATGCGTATCGGAGTCTCATTAGTAGCTCAAAAATTCTACGTGCACATATTTGAATCGTTCAACATCTCTTTGATATAGATAAAGGTCTCAAATACGAATGTTGTAAGTGAAGAAATCCGAGACTCATAAAGTTTTATTTCTCGATGAATCGATCTCGAATCTGAATCGATAAGGACTTATTGGGCAAATGGAGAGGCGGAGCTTACACTTTCGAGGTGAGCAGCACAAGAAGGGAATTTTTTTTTTTTTCCTTGCAACTGGAGCATGGAATCTTTGCTGTGGCAAGTAATGGCCCTTTAGATACATGACAATGCAAAAGCGGGTTAAGAGGTGAAAGTTGGAGAATGATTTATGGCCGCCGAGAGAAGGAAGAGGCAAAGGGCGGTACCATTCCATCGACAATAAATAATTTTCTTATTAATGATAAAAACACCTACAACTTATTCTCTAAAATAAATAAGAAAAATGGGATATAAAATCTCTAAATATCTTATGGAAAATGATGGGCAGCGCCATAAAACTAAGAATGTAACAACTCAACAGCTTTCTATATTATATTGATCCTTACGTCCGACGTTTACTAACTAACATGTATTAATGTGAATTGGCATGTCAAACAAGAGGGCAAATGCAGCATTAGAACAATCACTAAATGTCTTCAGAAAACTCTTTGGCGTATGAAATACATGGCGATGCGGGGGAAGAAAAACCAAACACATCAAATCGACCATCACCCTCGATGCACAGTCCCGCTCTTGTGTATCGTGTGCAGACACAAACTCGACAGACTGTCCAGTAGGAGGAGCTTCTGTCGACTCTTTTCAGGATAAGATGGAACGTTTCATATTGCATTCAATTCAAAGGGTCGTGCATGGCAGGCAAATTCTTAGTGATGATGGAGGGGAGTTTTTGCATAAGCTTGAAGCTCCCCCTCTCCACTGACGGTGAACATGTCTCTGAATGCCAGAGACGACCTCCACCTTCCTGATGATGTGCTCAAGAAGGCTCAATTTGGTCGGTCCGACGCAGAGTCTCATTGCATACCATTGTTTGAAGACCGATTACCCCAACCTTGAACTCGATCCAAGTGATCGCCATCACAAGATGCGGAAATTTCAATCTCGCGCCAAATCCATTTTTGATCCTCCCTAGTTTGAAGCCCTAGCTACAACTATTTGGGTCCTGGAAGTAATTTCAAGCCAACGGTTATAATGAATTCTTCTCTCCTTTTTTTTCCATTTTCTCGGCGTCTGATGAAGGGAAAGCAAGTTTTCCACTTACAAGTGATTGAGGATTTCTGCCTGTGCCCTTTCTTCCTTCCAATGATTTCAATTTTCGGTTACTGCATATCAGGATCTACAGAGAATTCGCAATATTTTTGGGTTTTCGGAAGTGAAAATTACTATGACCTAAAAGAAAAGCATCCGATCCATTTAAGGAATACTTGTTCCGACTCTTTGATAGCGCGAGAACTGGAGACGTTTCTGCACCATCTGAATGCAAGATCCTGGCCATTAAGGAAGATGGGACCATATTCCAGAGCCACAGTGCGGCACTATGAGGTCAAATGACGACAGGCCGAACAACTTCACCGGAAGGGAAGTGGGGAGAGGGGACGTTGGGGGAGGGGGGAAAAATACTAACCATTGAAAGAGCCCTTTGTTGGGTCTCTCTTGCTCATCAACTTCATAATTTGTATTTGTGATACTGACGTCTATAGTACATATAATCCCCTTATAAATGAGACTATACACTTGCTTTCAAATACAGTGAAACACAATACAATCATTGTAGATTAATTATGGTGATTCGACACATCTTTCCCTTAATTAGAATATCAAATTCGAGTCTTGTGAATGCAGAGAACTGATATTGGGAGAGGAGAGTCTTACCTCTTAAATGGGCCGATCCGGGTCGGATATTAATCAATCAATGAAGTGAAGCCACTCTAAGCCACGTAGACGTGCATACTCACATGTATGGGTTTTGATCATAACAACACAGTTAACCATCCACATACATATGTTCTCACACTCATATTTGATGATTTTAAATTTCCGGTCATTTTTAGAACAAATTCAGAGTTATTTCCAAATGGGTTAATCTATTTTTACACTTTAATAAGACATTTTCGTCGAGAGAATCAATTAAATTACCCGTCCAATTTTATTAAATTCCCATTAAAAATAAATAATTGATTATACAACGCGAAATGATTTAGTAATTTGATTGGGTAAATTATTCACAATATTTCACTTCATTTGTTTTGATAATTTTTCCGTGCGACATTTCACATGGCAACCATCTATTCAACCATTTGAAATATATTTTCTAAATTTTATGATCAATTTTACATTTTCTCAATCAATAATGTATAACAGAGTTTTGATACGGTTAAAATTTTATGTACAGTCTCGATACTTTTTGTAATCTAACAATACTCGAGTCAAACGTCCCGAAACGCGAATACAGTTTAAATGGTCCCGCACGACTGCATAAGCATGTGAGCCCCCTTGAACCTCGCAAAGTCATAACTTTTCCTATTCTCATCTCTGTGTTGAAGCACAGTGTGGACCTAACAAGTGTCTGCTTCAGCTATAAGATGAACTTATGACACTCAAGATCACTATGAACTACACACCATCGAGTCATCGACCACTTGAAAAAATCGAAATTCTTTCTAGGATTTGACCCTTGGTGTCAAGAGATGTGTCATTTCGAAATGAGGGTAATCGGAATGTTCACGGTCCTACTACATCTGCATTCGAACCACACACACACCTGCCGCCCACCCGAGCCCAAGTCACGCTCGGCTCGGGTCGTTATACTCCGGCTGTGACAGATTGCTGTATACTCGGTTTTCTATCGCACAGTAACGTGATGCTTACAACTTGGCTGATTAGCAGACTGTGACCACTGCCAATAGTGGATTTAGCACCGCAAAAGGTTGTCCTTGTGCACATCCCATGTGGGGTCGACTAAGGTAGAAAGGTTGTCATCGATGGCCTGTCTGAAATCTTAGTTGTAATGGGCACATGCAAAATCGGGGGACCTGTTCACCGAGTTGAAGCCCTTGCCACACTATCGTCATTTGCCACTATCCCCCCCACCAACCTCACAGTCCTGTCAATTGACTTCACATGCATTTTTTTACCTAACGAACTTCGGGCTCTGACCGAGCCCACCAAGTCGGGTCTCGGTTCGTTCCATTCCAAGCTGAACCACTTCATGATGGGAATCGACATTTTCTACTCTATCCCCCACACAGTTATAATTATCATTATTTTTCTATTAATTAAAATTTTGGATATTCAGAAATACCAAATTATATCTAAATTTTGTTTTGATAATCTTAAAGTAACTTGTTTTTCAGTTTAATTTCTCTAAATCTACGATATGCTCTGTTAGTTGTATGTAATTTCCTAACTTTTCCCGATGAATTCTGTTGGTTTTTGATAATGATCAACTCTCTTCTTATTGTACCATCCTTTACTCTCTCTCTTTTTTTTTTGGTATAAAATTTCCAATCTCAACAGACGACACAATCATCGTTTACTATATGCACTACGTATTTCTGGGTGGGGGGTGGTCCTCGTGATGGCATTTCGAGCTGCAAAATCTCTGACATGTTGGGGAGAAGTTTCTTGGATTCATCGACCGAGCAGTCTTACGTAAGCTGTCCCCTTGGGTTGCACTATGGGACCTGTGAGACTCTCTCATCATGTGCTTTGTCACAAGGTGTAACTTTCAAGGCAACTGTAGCAGGCCAGCAGAAAAGGACCGAATGCACAAGAAAAGGTGGGATAGGCCAGCTTTAGCTTTCAATTTACATCAAAGTGATTTTGGCTACTAAGTAAGAATTTAGTCCACTGCTTGTCTTCAACCTTCGGCTTAAAAACCGGCCTCTCCGTCAAACATGGAAATGACAAGGGAATGAAGATGTTATGGAATGCAGAATGGATCGATCATTTTCATGTAATTTTACATTTTCACGACGAATATCTTCTCTTCTTCTCCACTAGCACTTCTTCCAAATGAGGTCGACAATGCAGGTTGGTAACAGCTGGATCGGCATCATCTTGACCTCTCTTTGAAACGAATTCCAAATAAAGAAAACTGAACTAAACAACTACTTTCCCTGTTTGCTGAAAGAAATCTGGATTCTGCTCCATTTGGCCCAAGTGCAGCCCGCAGAGCCATTAAGGTCACAGCCTGCATCTTACCCAACGTCTTCTACGAGAATCGATCCTAAGGTGATGAATAGGTTTACTCAGCAAGAATGGCAATCAAGCTACGGAATGATCTGATTCATCAGAACGTAACTCTCTGTTTCCTCGAGTTCCAATGATGTAAGAGCATAAGCAAATAAATTATTGCTTCCAAGGATTTGAGAACGTGGCTTCTCACACTCTCTAGCACGGGGGCCTTCAGCCTCAGTTTCACTACCCAGAGAACAGACTAAATAGTGCAACATCATTTCACTACCAGAGGATGGCAAGAGAAGATGAGGGATTGGACAGAATCTTCTCAGTCTATTCTCTCAATTTTTCAGTCTACTTGCAACTTAAACTGATCTAGATACTTGTTCAGCAGCCCCTTAGTCTTTACATCCGATAACATTTGCTGCAAGTTGTGGTGCATGGACAGATTTTTTTTTTTTTTAAATCTTCTTCTCAAATTGGCATCTGAATTTGTTTACTGCAGCAGCTCTATATTTTGGAAACGGGCTTCTTAGGGCCTCATCCTGCTATGAATTCTTGCATCTTCTTGAACTGCTCCTTCCTCATCGCGTCATAGTACTGGTGAGCCCTCTCCTGACAATCAAGGATTGGAATGATCAACGGTCATAATCACCAGAAGAAATGCACAAAATGTATTTTCCTTTACTTTTCAAGAATTTCTTCTCAGGGAAGAAAGAATATGAATGTAAGCGACCACAATCTCCAGGGTTTGAGTTCAACAGTGAAGACGCATCAAGAACACTCAGGCCCAAATTGAAGAGACCTTTTCGCCTCATACCCCAAACATAGCCAGAACAATGATTTTAACTGTTTCGTTTCAATAGGAAATGAAACAAAGAACTGTCTAACAATATCTACCCAACATTTAGATGGTGTATATCCGTGGTTTCTACCACATTTTCATGACAGACCTTTAGGATGGGATCCTATAACTCTAAAGAACAACAATCAGAACAGCAAAAACCTATTCATGTTAGAAACACAAAGGTGACATGAAAACACAAACATGGCTGAAAGTGAAGGCCGTACAAAGACTGATTGCAGAAGGGGCCGCTTAGTTCAGATTTTCCCTAATCAAGATTCGATGCAACCATCTTTCCACGTTGTTCTATTTCTCCTTAGCGCTCAGAATAATTTTTGACGTGATTGACATTTTCAAATCCCAAGAATGATTCCTGCAAAGATTGAAAAATTGGGTCTGGATATTGCAAAGATCGAAATATTGCAATTAAATAGAGAGCAAATAACCTTTCCAGAGCAAGAGCATTGCCAAGATCGAGCTTTAGACTTTCACTGATGACCGACTAGTATCTCAACACCAGATCCTAGGTCGTGCTCCTTATCATGGCCTGTGCAACAACTCGAGCTTTGTTCATTAGGTCGTGTTCTTCAACTAGATGGTTCACTCATGCCCACCTCTCAGCACTTTCAGCAGTGAGAGGCATGGCAGTTAGAGACACTTCACATGCTAAGTCGGGTCCATTGATCCGGGAAAGCTTCTGAGAGAGGCCCCATGAAGGGAAAATCCCAAAACTGAAAGTACAGTTGTTCATGTAGTTGGCATTTCTACTATAACTTTATACCGCAATCAAGGACAGTCTGATCCAATAAACGTAAAAAGATTGCTTGGGAATCTGACTCCTTTTCAACAGGCCCATGTAATTTTCCAAATGAAGGCTTCAAAATCTTATTGATATTGGAAACAGCAAGTTCTCGTGATTTCAATTTTATCATCAGTCAATAAGTCCTGAATTTTTCAAGCTCCATTTGATTGACTACGAAGAAAAAAAAACTCTTGATTATCAAAATTATGATCATTAAATTCATCTAATGATCACCTCTTTCTCCTAAAAGTAGACTCCAACAAAGATTTCTATATTGAGTCTAAACACTTGATCCCAAAATTCACAGTTCTTTCACCAGTAGGGCAAAATCAAGAAAACCGAGAAGGCTTCATGTCTCAATCTCTTTCGGAGCAAATATCACAATCGTCTAAATTTCTTTTCTTTCTTTCTTTCTTTTTAATAATTGCAGTCGTCTAAATTTCACAACTAATGAAACATGAAGAACTCAGAAAGTCGTCAGTTCCGTCCATGGATCAGCTCCACAGTAGACCACATTATCCCTATTTCGTCCATTAAAAAGAGCCAATAGCACAGATACACACACAAGCCAGACGATATGGAACCCCATTTCTTACACTTGCACGGTCAAAATCAGAGCTTTGAAAGGAACCCGGAACCAGAATTATTCACAATTAATGCAGAAGTTCCTAACGAGACGAATGAATTACTTCGCATGTGTATCGATGAACCTAGCCCCTTTGACAGCGACCAGAATATCGCAGGCAAGTGCTATCTTGAAACCCGCCGTGACAGCTAGCCGGTTAATGGCTCCAATGGCGGGCTTCATTGGGGCAGAGCTCCATTTTGGCGACCCGGTCAGTCTCGATGTCGCCCTTGAAGACGTCCTCGGCAGCGGTGACGTCGACGCCGGAGCAGAAGGCCCGGCCGGACCCGGACAGAATTATGGTCCGGAGGTGTCCATCGACGGTGGGGTAGCTAGCTGTGCATGCTATTGCGGGCTCAAGAAGAGGCCTCTTCTTCAGGTTGGGAGCTGTTGGAATGATCAGATTTGACATTTGAGTTCTTGGGATGCGTGGGAGAGAGGAGAAGGTGGCGGTGGAGGTGACGTGGCGGTATTCGCCATTGAAGATGGAAGGAAAGGGCAGAGCATGCTGAGTTGCCTACTTCGAAAGCTTAAACTGATTGGGCGGTGCTAACTGCCAGTATTAACATTACCAGGGGCCAGGGAAGTTTGTTTGTCCATTCGTCTCTCGGGCACGTCCGCTACCGCTTCCCAAATATCTAACAAAGATGATTGAGCATCGACTGATAAAGATCTTAGCGATTAAGCTCAAGGTTTTTCTTCACGAGTTTATTTTTCTCGAGCACCGTGCCTCTGTCGAAGGAAAGTACCTCTTGGTTGTTCATTAAGTTATCCAAGGTACAACAGAGATTAGCATTAGTTGCCAGTGGACTCGTGTGTTAAGACTGCATCATATAGATAGGTTGGATTTTGGTTTGTTGGAAGTTAAGCGCATAACCAAAGCTGCAGGATTACCTATGTGAAGGCAGAGATTGAACATGAATATCTGCGTCCAGCCCTGCTGTTGGTCACTGATAAAACTCAAGCAATGAACGATAAATCCTTCAGAACTGACGGTTGATCATTGGATCAAAATTTGAATAATGAATTATTTTTAAAAAAGTCAGATACTCAATCACCACAAGAGTGCTCTCAGAAACAGAATCGCGAAAGGAAAGAGTGCAGATCCATTCCAGTACTTCCATGATCCGGATGTCTTACAACTTACCAACGACAATCTAATCATGCTGAAGAGTAGCTACCGGGAAACTTGATCTGAAGGTCAATATGGAAGGAGCAATGTCTGATGCTTCCTTCACTTAGTGTAGAGGACATCCTCCCATGGGTGTCGGTACAGAGGCTGTTTCAGCCTCTTCTGGTCAAATGTGTGCCTGAAAACACCAGGAGCGCAAATCAGTTGGATAAACTCATTTGATCAAGGCCAGTACTAGACAAGATAACAAAGATTGGATTAGTGGAGCATCAAGGAGCAGAATCCTAATGTCATACTTGTACTCCCTTTGGTCAACTAGACCTCAGCACATGTTTTTCCCCTCTTTTTTTTTCATTTTCTGGCTTGAGAAAACCTCCGCATACTTAAATGTGTCATTTTCACACTGAAAATTTAAAATAAAAAAAAAAGGATCCATGAAGCGAAAAGCTTTCAGAACCAGACTGGATATGTAACATCCCAGTTGTTCGCATTTTCAACCAGGAATTCAGTGGGACCAATTATAAGAAATGCATCAATGAAACAAAACTAATCATCTGAGCACATAATTTGATTTTCTAAAGAAGTTCAAAATCAAGAATAACCAGCACAACGAGTAATAGGACTAAATTGAAACAAGAAGGGCCAATTCCGTGGATTCACAGGCAGATTTGTTTTTCCAAGAACTGGCTTTGTTATAAGGTGGAATTATAGCATATTAGAATGTAAATAAAAGCTTACCCAATCAGACCAATGGAACGGGCAAGCACGAAGAGACCATTCAGATATCCAATCTCAACAATCTCATCAATTTCTTGCTTGGTGAACATTCCACTACCAGCAAGAAGATCCAGGAAAAGGGAACCAATGGCACCATCTACATTGAGAACCAAGTTGTTCGCCTTCGCAAGAGTGTAGGTCTCAACTTGGACGGCATATTCCATGTACTTTACGGAAGGAAAATGCGTGCGAGCAAACTTCTGCAGTAGCTCAACTCTCTTATCTCTGTTGTCACCCCTCTTGATCCTTTTCCATGGAAACAATGTAGAGTTTAGTCTATTTTAAATGTGGAAGCCTTTGAAACACATAGGGTTATTTACTCTATATACCTGTGCCCTATTCCTGGGACACGAATGCCCTTCTTTTTCATGCCCTCAACAAACTCATACGGGGTAAGACCCTAGTACAGCACAAGTTTACATAAAACAGTTAATATTTGATGTCAAAAAGAGTATTCTCATAATCAGCAGCTCAAACAGATGGCCCAAATTCCATCTTACCCTGTCATAAGCATCTTTGAAGTATCGAGCAGCATCATCGATTGCGCCACCAAATCGAGGACCAATTGTTAGAAGACCTGCTCCAAAAGCTCTTCAATCACTTATTTTCCATGTGATGTCAAAGACAACATGGAATCAACCATCAAAAGAACTATGAATAGTACTATCAGCAGCTGGAACTACAGCAGCATGAGCAATAGTAATAAACAAATAGATAAATTTACGAATAATTTACCCGAGACAAGGCTGGAGACTAAATCCTTTCCTGCCCTTGCAGTAACGATTGTATTGTGAGCACCAGAGACACATGGACCATGGTCCGCACACAGCATGATACAGATCTGAAGAAACAACATGTGCATACATGAGTAACAATCTTGGATTGGCATAGTTTTCCATTTGTAATATTGAGGTGCTTATTAGAAAGATCTACAATGGCAACTCCAGAGCAACTACAAATATTTATCAGCAAACTGCAATCCCACCTCAATAAATTGGGTACAATAGCGTGGAAGGCTACGTTTAAACCACAAAAGAGAGATCACATCTCCCACACCATAACCACGTTCAATGATGGTAGACATGGGGACACCACCGTAGCTTGGCTCCTCTCCTGAGACATCAAGACAGAGAGATAAATGTTGTGGCATGCAACTTAGAATGAACAAAAAAGGAGTTAATCATCCAACAATTTGATTCAAACAAGTATTTTTCTGCATGTACCTCTATCATCCGAAATTGTGGAAATAACATGAGTAGGTGCCCGGACTTTGCCACTCTTAATTGCAGTATTTAGATCCTCGGGGATCTGTGGAGGGGTAACTTCCTTCACAGGTGTTATCTTCCCTTCTTCAACCTAGAAAATAAGAAACATGGACAGTGTTATAGAGTTCAATAAACCAGAGAAGAAACTTCATATTTTCGTTTACCAGTTTGTCAAATGTCTCCTTAACAGCAGCTTCAAAAGCTTCATATGAAGTAGGAACAACTGCACCAGCCTCCTTTAGGGCCTGATTTTTGGCTTGTGCAGACTCCATTTCACCACCACTCTTGGCACCCTAGTACATTATGCAAAAGGAAAATGAAAATAAAATATTAGGCTACATTCCCTTTCAGAGTTTCTTGTGCAAAAATTGGGTGTTCAGAAATAGCTATTAGCAGCTTACAGCATGACCAAATTGAACTTCTGATTTGAAGAGCCGTGCACAAGTTCCGCTAACCCAAGCAACAACTGGTTTGGTCACTTTTCCCTGCTTTAGTGCTTCAACAAGGGAATACTCATCTCGACCACCAAGCTCTCCAAGCACAACCATCATTTTGACCTGCAACAGACATGTTGTGAGGAAGGAGAAAGCCATATAATAAAAACAAACGTGCATCAGATGAGAGGTATCCTAGACTCCTAGTCTCAGAGTCTCTACAAAAATACTATTCGGGCTTTTACCTGCGGAATGTTATTAAATCGTAAGACATGGTCAGATAAAGTTGATCCAGGGAACACATCTCCTCCAATTGCAATTCCTAGAAAGGTCCAAATTCATTTCCAAGTTAACACTTAGGTAACAAATTCTCTAATTTTCCCAGCAAGCATCCGGGCAGCAAACTGACACACCTTCATAGATTCCATCAGTCACACGAGCAATGGTGTTGTACATTTCATTGGACATGCCTCCCTGCAGGTATAAAGAGATTTTTTTTTTCATGTCAGAAGTTAGAATCCATTTGAAATGCTCATCCAATGTGTTCATTCTACATCTAAGAATAGCTGATTTATAGTTTGCTCACAAGGTAGAAATAGAAATGGAATCGTAGCTTACAGACTTAGAGACAAAGCCAACAGATCCAGGCCGGTACAACTTGCAGTGAATGATATTGTCGATAGTTCCAGCTGTGTCTCCAATCTTAAAGGCACCAGCTTGAATGCCACCGACTGTGGCCGGGCCAATGACAACCTGAAACACTATTGGGGGTAAGTAAAGAGAGATCCTGCATAGAATCTCAACCAAAATACAAATCCAACCACAAAATGGATGCTCAAATTCCAATTGAATTTACATCATTCTATACCTTATTGTTGGCTCGGGCATAGGCAATCAGCTGTTTGGTATCTGCCTCAGGCACACCCTCAGCTATTATAGCTACAACTCGTATTGTTGGTTGTTTCAGAGCAGCCATAGATGAAGCAGCAGCGCTGCAGACAGCAAAAGCAATGCCCATAGGACGCAGTCGATAACCCAAGTGGGCTGGTCATCATGAAAAGATATTGAATAATTACCTTCTGAATGATGCAAAGTTGATAAAAACATCAGCAGTAGGATGTGCAGCAGAGGCTGCTTCAATGCTGCAAACCAAAAAACAAAACAAAATGGGAAAGAAAGAATTGAACAACGTGTTTGTTCACAACCAAAAAGTTGCAACTCCTAATAGTTTAGTTGCAAAATAAAGCTGTTTCCCCCATAGGTTTGAGGGGAGAAAGAAAAATTAGAAATGTATCGAAGAAACAGGGCATACGTCGAATGCACTGGAATTGCAATTTCCTCCTGGCCAAAGAAGAGTTTCTGGAATCCCTCTGAACCAGGATTAATTATTCCAGCAACAGAAGGTGTCTCTCTTCCTGAAAGTAGGAAAAACTTAAGTAATTTGATCAGAATGGTAGCAGGATTCATTCCAAAGATAGTCTACACACCACAAAGAAAGTCAAAATCAAGCATCCGTTGAATAGGCAACTGCTTGTAGTTGTAGAAGAGAGCTTGAGTGCTGCGGGAAAAGATCTGCCCAGTCGCCATGATGACAAAACAATGAAGCCTGCAAGTTTTGATGTACAACTTTCAGTTACAGCAAGAAGCAATGCAGGATCCACTGAAGAAGTATAAGGTTATAAAATAAATTGGGAGCACTAGATATGATCAAGATGGGAACACAGAAGAAGCCTACTGCAAAATCAAGATTATAAACACTCACCGCATTACACACTATTGGTAAACCCAACAAATCATTCACATCACCATGTTTGAATTTATTGACAAATCAATACTCCTCAAAAAGCGTTATGGTATATGTAACTTTACATGCAATCTTTCCCTCATTTGAACAGGAAGCAGCATGTAGGAGACGCTATTACCAAATAATTACTTCAGAAAGCACGAGGAGATCAAAATTGCAAAAATGCAGATCCTTGTGCAAATTTAATTTCCATTCAAATCGTCCACATATGCAGCACCATAAAACTCTGATAGATTCAGATCACCATTGGAGTAAACACATTTTGGGATCAGAATGAAGCAGCATGCATGGTAAAGTGTACTAACTCAAACGACTGGCAGAATTCAAACTAAGAGCAATGAAAGATCAAACCACGACTACCTTCAAGTGCTTAATTTAGATTGTAAAATACGACCAATCACAGCTACAAAAGAAAGCCACCTACGACCTGTCTCACTCGCATCTACATCCCACTAGATCTCTCCCTATCTCTTCCCTTCTCCTGTACTACACCGAATCATACATTTACAACAAACATCCAACGGATCTCATCTCAATCTCATACCAAATCTTGCACACTTCCGACCACTAAACTCCTTATCTGAGATACCCATCCAAATCAAGTTAATGGGAGCACTAGATCTACGGCCAAAAAGTCAGCTTCAGGAAACTTTAGGCAAAAAAAAACTGCACATGTGATTTGAAAGAGGGGCGGATAAGACAGGCGAAACTCACAGGCCCCGAGTGGTCGGAGGAGGAGAGTGGAGAAATGAGCACTCGCTACGGGGGAGCTCTGGGAGATCCGCAGGAATGGTTTAATACAGAGCGCAGAGAGATAGGGAGGGAATTGAAGTGGAGGGGCAGTGCAACTACCACCGAGGCAGAGAGAGAGAGAGAGAGAGAGAGAGTAGACGTCACGTGGCGCGTGTGTAGTTAGCTCATTAGGTGAATGGATTGGTTGTGGAAGAAAAGGTTTTAATAAATAAAATCTTTTTTAAATAAGTTTTAATAAAAAGATTTAATTACTCTATCTATCTATATATATATATATATATATACCGATTGGTCCAAAACTGACACCAAATCTTTTGGTCATATTATGACTCAGTTTATTTATTTAACGAATCAACTCATTATAGATTACGATTTAGATATATATATAAATCAATTCGAATTATTTATAAAGCGGGTTGATTCACGGCTCAGACCTATTTGGCTTGTAAATCATTCATCTTTTTTTAAATTATTTAAAATAAATATTTTTAAAATTTTAAATTAATTAAATAAAATATTATTATTCATCCGTAGAGTTTTGGCCCTTTGGTTGGTTTTGCAATAGTTTCAAACCGGTTCAACAAGAAAAAGTGTCATGCCAGTTCTGATTCAAATGGCCTCTTTCTTAGACTCGGCCTTAAACTACACCACAATCTAATAAGAGTAATTACAAGCCAATTTAGTGATAATTTGGACCAATTTCATATTTTAACATTCCGGATCCATGAAATTTTTAAGAAATTTTGGAAAAAAAAAGCATACGGACATGTATTTTTTAAAATAAATTTTATATGATCAACTCATTGTGTAATACTAAATATTTTGTCCTTGATAAAACTGCAGGCTCACAGTTCACAAGGAATAATAATAACAGCTTATAATAAAAACATACGATTTCGATGTAATGTGACTCGGGTGAACCAAAAAAATGTGCTTAAAACAAGCAAAAAAAAAAGGTGATATTTTTTTTGTTCGGATCACTTCGAGAAGCCTGCATTAAGGTATGATACAATTCTAGATGGAGTTATGAGCACGCAAGGAAGGATGGTAGATGGAGCGACGGGCGGATGAGCGCTGGTTTGGTGCTTGCCTCCTTGTCAGCGGTAGGTGGGGAGTTGGGGATCTTGATGTGGGACCGGGAGGTTCGCTTCAGGCGCAAGGTTTTTTTTGGAAGGGAATTTATATTAATAACTAAAAAATACCCAAGAGTGGTCGTACAAAAGAAAGAGTTATATGATCAACATTATCAATGGCTTGACCTACAGTATATGTGTTTATGTTTGCACTCTTATAGAGGAAAGGTCCAAAATGTTATGAAGTTCCGCAGGTGGCTCCTCCAAAAAGATTACTCCTTCCTTATGAAAGTTAGCTTCCCTTGCCATTCTTGTTAGGAAATCCACCGCTCTATTTTGTTCCATGAATATGTGATTAATTTGAAATTCTTCAAATATGTTGGTTAAATTCCTGCAATCATTAATTAGAGACTTTAATAATAAATTTTTAAAATTTGATCCATTTATACAATTTACTACTATTAGTACATCAAGTTCAACAGATAAAAATTTTATTCCCAAATGCTTTGCCAAGAACAAGCCATTTCTTAGCCTCCATAGCTCGGCCACGAGGCTAGATGCTTGTCCTATGTAGCGGATGCCTCCTCCAACCCACTTTCTAACAGGATCTCGAATAATACTCCCTGAGCTCGCCCTGCCCTGTGCTTGATCTACTGCTCCATCGGAATTGAGTTTCATCCATAGTTCTTTTGGTGGCATCCTTAGGTTAGACTTAATTATTCCCTCTCTCTTTGGGAAGGCCCAGCTCGTGGCGTTCATGTGCTTCCCGGGATTCCAATGAGACCGTGGAACATCTTAGCCTGGATGACACCGTGGCGGGGTGGCCCGAGACTTGCATATGATTCATAGCTGGTTGATAGGCCTGTGAAACATTGGGCCCGGCCTGAAAGCAGGCCCTAGACACGGCATGAAAAACTGTGTGTGGGCCGGAAATTTTCGGGCCGTTCCATCCCGAAAAGGTGCAAAAATACAATTTACAATGATAAAAAAGAAATTTGTGAAGGAAATTGAAATAAATTGATTAATTAATATAAATAATTTTATTTCAACCGTTATTTCAATTTTTCCTTAAAATTAATTATATCATATAAAAAAATTATCTTTAACCTAAAATTATTTAACTTATTTTTTAAAAATAATTATTTTTATTCGATTTAGATGGGATTATATAAGTTAAAACATAAAATATTCATATTTAAACTGACATTTTAAGTCACTTGAGATGCTGGCACGGCCCAAGTTTTTCAAGCGCCAAAATTGATAGGTGTAGTGGTTGGTTTTGTATTATATATATATATATATATAGTGTAATATTTAATATCGTGACATCTTTAATTCTCCTCGGTAACCCAAAAAGGTTGCACGTGTGAGATCATTTTGTATTCGGCGGCTAAAACCGGAGAAGTATGGAATGTAGAAATATGAAAGTTGTTCTTAATGTTCAACAAATGTTATAATAGTTGATTTTCTAGGCTGACCTCTTATTATTCTAAAGCCTACTAGGATAAAAATTAATTAATTTAAATTCGAACTCATGGCTTATTAAATAATAAAATTTTTATAATTATAAATATTTTTATTTACATGATTTAAACTTATTTTTTAAAAAATTAAATATATATATGAATTTAAATCATCCTTTTTTTAGGCATCTTTGTTTTTGTTAAGGTAACATGCAAAAAATATTAATTTGTTTCCTAGATTAATTGCACAAATGGTACATAAATATTTAGAAAAGAAATAAATCGGTGCAAAAAGAATCTTTTTTATATTTCGTTAGTACAAAAAATTATAAATATGTCTTCTATTAATACAAATTATTAAAATTGTGATAATGCCATTACAGTTAATTGAATTAATGGTAAAAAAAATTTGAAAATATTTTATATTAGTACAAAATAAAAATTTTGTGCAAATAAGTACAAAACATTTTAAATTTGTTTTCATACGTAGTTAACTCAAACTCAAGGTGAATGCACATTCGCTTGGATGGCGGATGATGGGTCTATGGAGCAACGAATGAACAATATGATGATAGAAAAAATTCAATTTGACTTTATTTTTAAAAATGTAAAAATTCATATAATTGATTTTTTGGTAGAGTTGAATATAACGAATGAATATTATTATGTGAAATATGATTATTCTATGGTAGAAAATAATTTTCATATCAGATTAATTACACATCAACATTATTTTTTTACTAATTTGAAATAGTTTTTTCAATTTTAATACCATTAAAAAAACTAACATTTCACTTAAACAATACAATTATAATTTTCACGATTTATATTATCGGATAATATATTTAAAAAGTTTGTATAAATGAAATAAAAAAATTCTTTCCATATCATTTTTTTGGAAACTTTTTTTGCCATTTATATATTTGACTCTTTTTTCCTTTGCCCAAAGAAATCTCCCCGTTTATGCATTAACCTAAACGTGCCGTTTAAGGGAAGGAATGTCTCACCTATGCTATTATTGTCTTTCGATCAAAGAAATGTCATTATTTTTAATTTTGAAAAGTTTATCTTATCAACCAAATTAATTGTTTAATTAAGTCTGTCCTTTAGTAACCTCTCTCTTTAAATAACCCAAACGTTAATTTTACCCATTTTCCGTTTCTCTGTCGACCGCTCCTACTGTAACGTCCTAACAAGCAAATAAGAACAAAAAAAAATTTATCCACAGAAATTTCCCGAAGCATTATAGGCAAGAGAGAAGGGAAACGGGAAAACATCGGTAGATTCTCTCTCTTCTCCTAACACTACGTTGCGTGAATCCTAGCTCCTTCGACGACAGGGAAACAAATTTTCATTCTCCATTTTCTGTTTCGATGAGTGCTGGAAACCACATTCCCGCGTTCTTAATCCCCTGTTCCCGTTTTCCCCGTTTCCTAGCCCGCCAACCTTACTGATCCCTTGAGCTTCCTAGCTATGAAATCCAATCCCAACAGCCATGTCCTATTTCGCCTCGCGGTTGCATTCTTCATCCTGAATCTGGGACCGGTTCATGTCGTCGGGAAAACCTCGGAACCCGGCTCCACGTCCTTTGTCATCTCCTGCGGCTCCACGGCAAAAGGGACCGATTCCGACAATCGGGTCTGGGTCCCTGACACCAAGTTCCTGACGTCCGCCCAGAAGGATTCGGTGTCGGCCACGGCACAGTCGCAGGATCCGTCGTTGCCATCCGCGGTCCCTTACATGACGGCCCGAATATTCACGGCCGAATCCTCATACCAGTTCCCGGTGTCCACGAAATCCCGCCTGTGGCTCCGCCTTCACTTCTACCCGTCGACGTACAGCAATCTCGACCCGTCAGATTCCTACTTCGCCGTCACCGCCAACGGGTTCACCCTCCTCCGAAACTTCAGCGCCTCAATCACCGCCCAGGCTCTCACCCAGGCGTACATCATCCGGGAATTCTCGCTCGTCGCGATCGCATCCCGGACCCTCAAGATCACCTTCATCCCTACTTCAGCTCACAGCTACGCCTTCGTGAATGGCATCGAGGTGATTCCCATGCCCGACCTGTTCGAGACAGGGCCCACAATGTTTGGGTTCAGCGACCAGTCCGTCGATCTCACAACCTCGTCGCTGCAAACAATGTTCCGTCTCAATGTCGGGGGACAGTACATTCCCCCGACCAATGATTCGGGCCTTACGAGGATATGGTACGATGACACTCCATATTTGTTCGGGGCTGCCATCGGGGTGACTTCTCAGGCTGCCAAGAATGTTACCATTCGGTACTCTAAGGACATCCCCGAGTACGTCGCCCCGCTCGATGTCTACAGCACAGCAAGGACGATGGGGCCCGATCCGAAGGTCAATCAGAATTCCAATCTTTCCTGGGTATTCTCCATTGATACCAACTTCACTTACGTTGTTAGGTTCCATTTTTGTGAGTACTTGCTGGATAAGATCAATCAGAGGGTGTTCGATATTTTCGTGAACAACCAGACTGCCCAGGAATCCGCCGATGTAATCGCATGGTCGGGATCACAGGGAGTGCCTGTGTACAAGGACTATGCAACTTATGCTAGCGATGGTGCCGGGGATGATTCACTTTGGGTGGCACTGCATCCAAGTGTGTCGATGAAGCCCGAGTACTACGATTCGATCCTCAATGGGTTGGAGGTCTTCAAGGTTAATGACACGGCCGGGAATTTGGCGGGCCCCAACCCAGTTCCGTCGCCTATGCTAGTCAAGGCGGAGGCTGATGCGGCAAAGAGTTTTGCACCATCGAATTCCTTCGACCGGGGCCCAATGGTCGGCGGGGTGGTGGGAGCCTTCGCCGCTTTTGTGGTTGTTGTCTCGGTCTTCTTCCTTGTCCGGCATAATAGAAGCAAAGGGCCGAGGAATGGGTTGGATTCACGCGTCGCTAACTGGTTGCCGCTATATGGGAGCTCCCGCACCACAACGACCACGACCAAGTCGGCAAGCTCAGGCAAGAGCAACGCAAGCAGCCACCTCTCGTCTCTGGCCGGGGGTCTGTGCCGGCATTTCTCGTTGTCTGAGATCAAGCACGCAACAAAGAACTTCGATGAGTCCCAGGTGATCGGGGTGGGAGGGTTCGGCAAGGTCTTCAAGGGGGTCATCGATGGGGGCTCAACCAAGGTGGCCATCAAGAGATCAAACCCATCATCCGAGCAGGGCATCAACGAGTTCCAGACAGAGATAGAGATGCTGTCGAAGCTGAGGCACAAGCACTTGGTGTCCTTAATTGGCTTCTGTGAGGAAAATGGGGAGATGATCTTGGTGTATGACTACATGGGGAATGGCACATTGAGGGAGCACCTCTATAAGAGCAATAAGCCTCCCTTGCCTTGGAAGCAAAGGCTAGAGATCTGCATTGGAGCTGCGAGGGGGCTTCACTACCTTCACACGGGGGCCAAGTACACGATCATCCACCGGGATGTGAAGACCACGAACATCTTGTTGGACGAGAGGTGGGTGGCCAAGGTCTCCGACTTTGGGCTATCCAAGACGGGACCGAACCTGAACCAGACCCACGTGAGCACCATGGTGAAGGGCAGCTTCGGGTACCTGGATCCGGAATACTTCAGGCGCCAGCAGCTGACAGAAAAATCCGACGTCTACTCATTCGGGGTCGTCCTGTTCGAGGTTCTCTGCGCGAGGCCCGCTCTCAACCCTAGCCTGCCGAAGGAGCAGGTCAGCTTGGCCGACTGGGCCCGGCACTGCCACCGGAGAGGGACCCTAGAGGAGATCGTCGATCCGCACATCCGGGGGCAGATCAGCCCCGAATGCTTCAAGAAGTTCACCGAGACAGCCGAGAAGTGCTTGAGCGACCACGGCTTCTCCCGGCCATCCATGGGGGATGTGCTGTGGAACCTCGAGTTCGCCCTCCAGCTAGACGAGAATCCCGAGGGGACCACCAGGCTCCCGGCGGGGAATAAAGCGAGCAATGACTACTACTACATGCACATGGCCACGATAAATCTCGACGATGACGGTAGCTCAGCGAGCGTGGACGAGTCCGACAACGATCAGCATCCACCGATATTTTCGCAGCTAGTGAATCCCACCGGGAGATGAAACATCTGGACATAAATTTTTTTTTTTTAATTTCTTCCTAGGTTTTCTTAAGTGATTGTGTATATTCCTCGGAAAATTCCTTCCGGAGGGACCCAAATGGAGTAGGGTCGGTCACGAAAATAGAAAGTCAAGCTGTCCATCGGTTCATTCGATCATTTTTCCTTAGGCAGCCAAACTACTCCTATTAGGGGCCCACCACGTTGAGAGGCCACCTGCCTAAGACGTGAAAATATCTAACCACGCTAGAGTCTTCAGGTTTTAATAATTATCAGGAATTATGACTAAGTTAGTCTATCTTACTTTTTTTTTTTATATTCGAAAATATCTAATAAGTATATATATTTAATCAAAGAAAATAAAAAAATAAGAATAAATTGATTTTTATCAATTTTAAAATTATAACAACACCAAAGAGTCAAAGTCCTCTTACGCTCTGCCACCGCTTTCTAATCTTTTTTTCTGTTTTCTTAAATATATATTTATTTTAATTTTTATGTATAATTATAATTGATAAAGATATTAAAATTAGTATTATTATATTGAAAGGGACAATACTACAAGAATTTATTTATTTATTTATCCGGATTATCGGTCCGCACGAAAATCTTAATCAACTCAACAGGATCGAGCGACACTGTTCAAAGCTGGCGATTTTTTCTTCCTTTCGAGGTTTCTGTTGACGCATGAGCGGGCGGTCCATCATCTTCTGCTTCTCGTCAGAGAAGAAGAAGCCCCAGTCGTCATCTCTGTCATCGATTCATTCGAAGGTACAGACTCGGTTCTCTCTTTTTTTCTGACCCTCTTCGCGGCTGGTTTCTGCCCCGCTATTGCCGTTCGGTGACTCGGTTCTCTCTCTTCGTAGTATCCTGAGGTGGGCTAGGGTTCTTTCACTCGGTCCCCCGATCTTCTGTTTGCTCGATTGACCTGGTGGCGGGTCGATTTCTTGGGGATTGAGATGAATCAATCGATATTCTTTGTTGGTTTTTTTGTTTTTTGCTGTTCATGGAGTTCATGGAGAAATGGATCTTATCAGTTGTGCTTTACATTTAGGGATGATGAGACACACACAGAGCCTTTATTCAATTCTTCAAGTCGGATGTGGTCTGCATCCTAATCTGACTCCATTTATATGTGTTAACATCCGTTTTAATGATTTCCTATATTGCTGGGAGAAAAGTTTTTTTTTTTTTCGTTTTGCAGGTGCTCAGTAGAGCGACAGTTTAGACCCTTTGAGTTATATTAAATAGCCCCATGGCGAGGATTAAGCCTCAGACTCTTTTGCTCCAGAGCAAGAAGAAGAAGGGGCCATCTCGAGTCAGCATCCCCACAATAATCTTGTACTGTGCCATTTTGGGTTTGGTCGTGCTTTCTATGGTCGCTACTTACAGGCACTGGTCACGAAGGTCTGTTACTTCAAGTCTGTATACTTCAGTTAGTTCTTTCAATATTCCATGTATTTTCAATTTAGTACCTATTAAGTTGGTTGTGAGGAGAGGAGGAAGATGGGAAGGTGGATGAACATCTGGCCCCTGATTTAGTCGATAGGCTAGTGGTAAATTGATTGAGAATACTTGTCAAGGAAGTGATTTTTTGGCTTACTTAGTGCTTCGAGCCTCTCTTTGGATGGATATCTCCACACATTCCTTTTTCTTCTTCCCATAGGTTACATTTGATATGGAGGAGTGGAAAGGAATTAGTTTTATAGAATAAAATTCAACAGAGCATGTAGAAAATTAACAATCTTTATATATTTCTTAAAAGTTTGAGGGAATGTGTAATTTTGAGAAGTGATGAAATCAGCATTCTCAAACTTTCATTTGAGAAAACTCCATCCTACCTAGATGAGAAAAATATTTATCATAGCGAAATGGATATAACTATTCTCAAACCAAGTAAAAGATATGGAATGGAAGTCTAAAATTCCTATTCCATTTCATTCTATTTGATTCAAGTGTACAACCTTACTTTTCTTCTCAACTACCTGATGAATGTCTTATGAACACTTACCTGGTTGATGTTTAAGCACATAATTCTACTAAGGATGGTTTTCATGTGGTGAAATCATGATTATAATGAGTTTTTGATAAACCTGTATGCTGTCAGGTCCATGGAACAAACAGGTGCTGGATCAAAATTTGAGGTAGTATGGGTTCTTGACATAGTCGTTCTCCATTTCTTCTTTTTCCCTGTTAGATTTGCACATTGTAGACTGCAAAGCATTCTACTCATATTCTTTTCCCAGTGTCTACATCTTCAGCAATTATGACTGCTTAATTTATATCAGTGAACGCTTACATCTCTTCCCATTTTAGGACGTAGATGCCACTGCAGATTCTAAGAAATATGACCTTCCAGGGTTTGCAGTAAGTTTTCAATTCCTTCTTGATTTTAAAATGATTTCCTCCTTTTGCCTGAAGAAAGGTACTTTGCCCAAGATAACCATTGTCTCTATTGGGATAGGACTTTTTTTCTGTCACACTGACTGTCTTTCTAATTTTTAAACCGTTTCTTTCTAGCACTAGGCAAATAGATGTTTTTGTTCTTTTAAGAAATTGTGATTATTATAATTATTGTTCAAGATTTGTAGTCTATTTACTTGCATTAAGAACATGCACATTACCTTGCCTTTAAATAGGACAGGATTATTCGTAATCTCTCATTTGAAAACTTCATTCAAACATTTGCAGTAAATTTTGGATGAGATTGCATTGTGCAATTCATTTTCAGTAGTGAACGCTAAACAGTCTCTAACATGTTTCTCATCTCTTCTGTAGATTCTGAACACATCAAAAGGGGATATCATTGTGGAACTTTTTAAGGATGGTGCTCCGGAGATTGTGGACAAATTCCTGGATTTGTGGTAATTCACTTCTATTTTGTTTTGATCAAATCTCTCTCCCCCCTTTTTCTGAGAATAAATCTCTTCTATTTTGTATAGCCATATTGCATTTGGAGCTAGTTTCTCACTAATCATGGAAGAATTCAGAATTCTCTCCTTGTCACTAACCTCACTGGATACATATGATGAGATGGTCAATTTACTTCTTTGTTTTTTTAAAATATAGGCCTCAACAGTTGGTCATACTTGGTGACACGATATGCATTTTACATTCTTGATCATTCTCAGATTTAAGTGATTCCATGGCTCTTTGCAGTCAAAAGGGGCATTTCAAAGGCATGCCCTTTCACCATGTAATAAAACACTATGTGATTCAAGGAGGGGACTCCAAAGAGCTTGGGATCACTGAAGATTGGACATCCAAAGGAAAGCTCCGGGGCCAACTTGTGATAAGGTAAATCCATTGATCTTACCATCTCCACAGTTAATTTTGCTGAATTCTGGCCATTACCTACCTGTCGCTGTCAAATTTTGCAGCCCGAAGCATGAGGCCTTTATGCTTGGAACTTCAAAGAACAAACAAGGCAGTAAGAGTTTTGAGCTCTTCATCACAACTGCACCTATACCAAATCTGAATGAGAAGCTGAATGTGTTCGGCCGGGTCATCAAAGGAGAGGATGTTGTACAGGTAATGACCTAAGAAGTCTTCTCTTTGATCAAGGGTAAACTTGTTAAAATTCTCTTTGTAGAATCCATTCCATAATTGAACTAGTGATATTCTCTTACAGGAAATCGAGGAGGTGGATACAGATGAGCGTTACCGGCCCAAGTCTCCTATAGGGATAATCAATGTAATTCTCAAACGTGAGATATGAAGCTCTCTCTATTCAGGCTAGTAATGTCCTCTACAAGGTATCGCTTGGAACTGTCAACAGGCTATGTTATGAGATTCTTTACGACCAGAGCAAGTTTTCACACTGAGTTCCTATTCAACACAGGGGAGCGCCCAATCACGTTCATGATGGTATAGGGGTAGTTTGATTTGGTAAAGAGTTTTTCCTTTCTTTGTTTTTTTTTTTGTTTTTTTTAATGGTTGAGAAGGTAGAGCTTTCATATCAACGGATTGAGGATACAGCCTATTTCCTGAATCATTTTAACAGAAACATGTTAATGATAGAATTGTGTTTAGTGTATAACTGCTCCTTGTGGCTGTTTAGTGTCAGAAAACTAACACATGAGGCAGTAGAGGGCATTGCTTCTCGAGATCTTGGAAGCATCATTAGCCATCTTGCGAGGGTTACTCTTTTGTCTGTTATGAAGTAAAGAATTTCTTCAGTTCACACCTGACTGCATTGGTCGGCTTTTCTCGGGCACAGTTAGTTGTAGCTCACATGACTAGCCATAGAAAGCCCAGCATGGCGGCATTTAAAACTGGTAAGAATTCTAGAATTGCTCGTTAAGCAATCGGTCCAGAAAAAGGGATTTTATGCTATCTTTCGGGTTTGGTAAATGCTTTTCAGATCAAATCCAAAGCGGCAGCGTGCAAGTAGAACAGCTCGTCTTGCTTTGCCTTGTCATTTGCTTGATGCATCTTTGTTGAAAAACTTTGGGATTATTGCCCAATAGCACCCTGTACTTTTCAGGTTCAGATAATTTACCCCTAAAATTTATCTTGAGCAAGACTCCCTCAGTGTGACTTTGACGAGGGTAACTTCTGGTGGGATACATTGGCTCGAGCTGGTTAGCAGTCGACCTCATTTCTATAATAGGAATCCAAGAAAAACCTATACTGATGCTGCTATGACTGAGTCGGCTCTGTGGTAATGTGACAATGGTAGCTCGAACTGGTTGAAGGTGAGGAAAACTCATTGTAAAAGAGACCCATCCATCGTGTGCGCTTTTGTATATACATTTTCATCTCGGGCAATCAATTTTTGTTAACTAATTGATTAAGCAAGCTGGTATAGCTCTATTTTTGGAAGTAAACTGTTTGATGTAAAAGTTTTGGGGTACTAATGTCCTTATCTCATAATTTTGGAAGTTACTTTGTAATTAAACCCAAAAAAGAAGAAGAATAAGAAGAAGAAGGGAGGAATTTCTCTGGTGACCAATCTTCTCAAGTCACTTGGATTCTCGCCATCAGCCTTTTTGTCATTTATTTATCGGTCAGTTTGATGTCCAAGATGTGACAATTAACTAATTAATATTTCCTTCTCCCGCATTCAGGGAATTATTTTAATCTGATTGATGGGCTTGGTTGGTCTCTTCCTATGATCAATCTGTTCGTTCAGATGTCATCTGCGTTACTGATCTTCAGCATACAATGTGAACTTTGCAGATGTAGCGCCTCCACTTGCACGGGAGAGGACTTTAGTTCCCTGAAGATCGGATGGAGAACAATGATGGGACGAGGGAACAGCTGCGTGCTGGGGATCACATCTCGATTGAGATCACGCACCCGAGCAATTCTCTCGTGTCCTCGATCAAAGTGAAGATGGAGGATTTCTCTTCATCGACAAGCATCACCCGGGTCCCCGACAGGCTGGCGAGGGAGAACAGGCGGGCGTACTTCCCTGAGAGGCTCTCGATGGGTCCATTCCATCATGGAACGGCAACCTTAAAGGACATGGAGTGCCAGAAGTGGCGCTACTCGTTCGCTCTCCTCAACAGGCGCGAAAGCCCGAAAGAACCCAATCCTTTGATCTTAGGATGATCCTCTAACATGGAAAGCAAGTTCATAAATCTTTTTTTAATGTAATGACAGGAAACCGAACCTGGAACTGGAATCGACCATAGACAAGTGCATGAAGGCGGTTCGAGAGCTAGAGCACCAGGCGAGGAGATGCTACTCCGACAATGTCAAGTTCTCGGTGAACGAGTTTGAGGAGATGTTGCTTGTCGATGGGAGCTTCATCCTCGAGCTCTTGATCAAGCACTCGAACAAGAGCCTCCGGCGGAGGGGCGACCCGATCTTTGGCACTCCTGGGAAGTTATATGACCTGAGGTGTGACATGGCGCTGCTCGAGAACCAGATGCCGATGTTCGTCCTCCAGAGGTTGTTCCAGGTCGTCCGAGCACAGGAGCAGTGTGGTCAGCCTCTGTCGGATCTAGTCTACCGGTTCTTTAAGGGTATGATCCCGGGGGAGCCCCGGAATCTCCGGGAGAAGTTCAACGAGGAAGCCCATCATTTCCTCGACCTAATCCACAACTGCTTAATCCCGACACTGTCCTATCCCAGAGAAAATAAGCAAGAGGAGGAGACGACCGGTTTGATCCCGAAGAGACTAAAACCGGCTAGGGAGCTGAGGAAGGCCGGCATTAAATTCAAGTGCGTGGCTCACAGTGGGAGCTTACTGGACATATACTTCAGCAATGGTGTCCTCCAGTTTCCTCCCCTTGTGATAAACCAATCCACAGAACGGCTCTTCAGGAACCTCATCGCGCTCGAGCAGACTCGGTGCGTTAACCTTCCCTGCGTCTCTTCCTATACCTGCTTGATTCACAGCCTCGTGAGCTCGGACAAGGACGAGAAGATCCTCGAGAAGGCCGGGGTCGTGACGAACCACTTGGGCTCGGAGGTTAGAGTTTCGATTCTGTTTAGGGATCTCTGCGAGGGAGTGAACGTGGAGGGGGACTTCCATTACGAGGGGCTATGCGATCAGGTGGAAGAGTACTGTGAGGCCAAGAAGAGGAAGTGGAAGAAGAAGAGGAAACAGAAGAACCGGAGCAGTCAAGGGTTCATAGGTTTAGGTTCGGGTTCGACTGTCGCGGTCATCGTCCTCATCCTGGCTTTCACATTCCTGGGAGCCATATTTTCTGCATTTACACTGTTCCTGCACCATAGGAAGGGGTAACCGATTGAGCTGAGTGCCCTTAAAATTATTTCATATGTTTTGGCACTTCAAAAAAGTGATAACAGAGATTGAATATGTTGTGCTCGAACTTGAGCATGTAATTTATCATGGGGAAATTACAATTCATGAAACTGGCCTTTTTTTTTCCTTTTTACTAAGATTAAAAATACAGTGAAAATTGAGAAAAATGATTTAATACCATAGTTTTTAAAACCGGACCGGGCCGGAAACCGGTGTAGGCATGGGTTCATGGGTTTATGGGTCGGACCGGGGGTTCAATGGGTTGAACCGCATGTTTAACAAATAATATTAATAATATAATATTACTAATAAATTTACATAATATCATAATTTGAATATAATTTATAACAAAAATCATTAATATAACCATTATATTAAACAAAATTTTAATATACAATGTAAATATAAGTTTAGTAAAATAAAATAGGTACATTACAATATGTTTTTGTTTTTTTTTAATTTTAAGTCGGCCGGTTTTTTTATGGGTTCAATTGGGTTCGTCGGTCGGACCGGGAACCGGCCGGTTCAATCGGATTTTTTCTCTTTTAATGTGCAATTGGATTTTTTGAATGAACCGGACCAGGAGAGTGGCCGGTTCCCGGTCGAACCGGTCCGGTTTTAAAAACTATGTTTAATACAGTAAATGACTATTTACCTAATAATCAGAAGATTATAAATTCAGTTAGTGTGCATGTAATTAAAAAATACAATGAAAATGTCAATGGTCTTCTTGAAATATTTTATGAAAATATTACTTTTTTTATTACACGGTAGGCATAGTTTTTATATTGGACCGAATTGAGAACTGATTAAGGCATAAGTTTATGAGTTCATAAGTTAGACCGAGGTTCAATTAGTCGAATCGTATATTTAATCAATAATACTAATTGTATAATATTACAAATAAATTGACATAATATTATACTTTGATAATAATTTATAAAATAATATTAATATAATCATCATATTAACCTCAAATTTAATATAAAATATAAATATAAATATAATAAAATAAATATATTATAATATATTATCATTTTTTTAATTTTCAATCGGTTGATTTTCCTATCAGTTGAATTGGGTTTGTGAGATTGGTTGATTTCAATCGGAGCTAACCACAGTTACAATACAATTTGATTAATTTTAAAAATTGGGTTAGTTAAGTAGTCAATTTCTAATTAAACCGATTAATTTAATTCAATTTTTAAAACTATAATTGTGGGTATATAATCTTAAAATGAGGTGAAAAAAAGAAAATAAAGGATGTGCCGAATAGTAATTAAATTTAAAATATATCAATTATTAAGGTAAAAAATATTAATACATCAAATCCTATTTAAAAAAAATGGTCAACTAATGTAATGTCTGTCCTTCTGGCATTATCCTGTCCTGTTCTTTAACAGTAATTGCCCTCAGAAGCAAATTCCCCTGCGTTTAACTGTCATGAAACTTACATCGGGCAACCGTCAGATCCCATTACCCCATCAGTTGGACGGTAGAGAATCAGTTTCATCGACACTCCACCGTGTACCGAGATGCAGAATAACTAAACCCAGTAAAGCAAGGCGACCTGGTCTCTGTCTCTACTAATTAATCTGTTCCTCCGCCTGGAATTTGCTGCAGTCTGACTCTAATTTCACGGATCAAAAAGATCTGAGCTTTTCTCGTCACCGGCACGCAGAGCGAGAGGGAAGGGGAGGAGAGAGGGTTTGCTAATGGAGAGGAGAGTCGGGGTTGCGGTGGACTTCTCGGCGTGCAGCAGGAAGGCGCTGAAGTGGGCGGTGGACAACGTTACGCGCGGCGGTGACCACCTCATCCTCGTCACCGTCCGCCCCGAAGGCAACTATGAGGAGGGCGAGATGCAGCTCTGGGAGACCACTGGCTCCCGTAAACCTCTCTCTCTCTCTCTCTAAATGTCTGCGTGCCCTGCTTATTGCTCTGTCCTTTCTCTGTAGCTAGCTACGATGCTCGGTTCCAGTGAGTTTGTCTTGCTGGTGATCAGACGCCACTTTTGGTCTATAACAAGTACCCAGATACATTGCGTCGTTGTTCTTCCCTCTAAATTTCCAAAGGGAAGTTGGATATTAGTTCCCCGAGAAATTATTTTATTTGGAAATTGATATTGTCCCGGGTGAATAGCACTCAATGGTTGTGGTCCTACCTGAATCTGCCCTACCTCGATTAGATCAGGCCTCGTAGAGATGATCCGACCAATGGACTTAAACTCGAGACCTATGACATATTGTTCTTTTCCACTATAGGTTCAATGCTAAGGTTCCACACTCTATTTGCGTTCTTTGGTAAAAAATCTCAATTTTCATGTATCCACAGTTCTCTGTGCCTCCTTTGATAATGCTTATATTGACGTAGACGTTAGTTTTGAGATGAGAAAGTGAAGTGGACCATTAGGCTTTCTCCCAGGTACAAGCATCCAGACCAAAACAAGATCCTCTACTGTCGAATCCTAATGGAAAGATCTGAATTGGTGTACTTAGGGGGGGCTGTGGCGTCAATTAAAATATAGAATATCAAGAAGTGAATAATAAGTACCGACAAATTGAGCTTCCAGCAAAAATATAAACCATGCATGATCTTTTGCCACCACCAAAATGTTGAACTTGTAGATGTTAGCAACAGCCTAAGAACATGACCTGGCAGCACCATTCTTGTGATCTGAATGTGACAGTCAAGTTCAGTGAGAGTAATTTCAACAGATGGTTCTAGCTTTTTGCTTTCCATGTGCGAATTGCTTTTTTCTTTGAAATATTACTGTTTCATTCTCAAAAGACAGACAGCTTTCACTGTTTTTATAAAAATCGTGTCTTTGATATCACATGGCATTAAGTTTTATCTTCTGTGATTTTCAAGAAAATGAAAACCGAAGACTGGTAGAGTTTTCCAAGTTCTCTGCTGCCAAACTGACTCTGACTTTTAGATCATTGATCAAGTAAATATCTGTGGCAAGAAAAAAAAATGCATTCCTTTTTAGTTTCTTGTAACCATTTTTAGAAAATGTCATCTTAAATTATAGCCCTGCTTCACATGCTTGGCAGCATTTATTCCTCTGAATGAGTTTTCCGATCCCCTTATCATGAAGAAATATGGGGTGAAGCCTGATCCCGAGACCCTTGACATCCTAAGCACTGCAGCTGCACAGAAAGAGGTAACTATATATTTTTTTATGCATTGCTTGTCACTATGATTGAGCTTATCTTGGTAGAATTTCCAACTTTTGCTTGGGATTGCAATTTATTGACCCCCTTGTCTTGGTGCTTCTGCAGATCATGGTGCTCTTGAAGATCTACTGGGGAGATCCCCGCGAGAAGATATGTGAAGCCATAGACAAGATCCCTCTGAGCTGCCTTATCATTGGAAACAGGGGTCTTGGCAAGCTTAAGAGGTAGGATATGGACCAATGCTCTTGTGTTGTTTGTACAGTTCTGGACTTGTTTAAAATGTGATCTTCCATTTCAGTTCTTTCCTGAAGAACTATCTCATAAATGAACTAGGTTACTCTGTCAATTGCTGCATGGTGCAGTTCATAGTTGAGCTGACTTGTCAACCATATCCAGATTACTGCTGCTGACAACTCCTGATATTCTTTATGTACAATGGACCAAAAGTCAACTTTTATCTAAACCTCTCGAGAATTTCCACAAATAGATGTCCAATGGGTGTGGCTTTTGAATGTCATGTACACAACTATCGTGAGCATTGGACAGTGATTCATTGCCATCCACACGCTACATCTTTCCATCTTTGCCTGTGATACCATAATGACTCTGGGACCAAACATCAGTCATAATCCTCAACTATGAACTGGAGATGCAGAGAGGCCCGATGCCCTTATTTCTAGCATTTGCTTCAGAACATTTAGGATACGCAGAATTTACCTCTTGAATAGTTGAAATCTTGCAGTGTGTTCCATAAGAATCTGATCTGTTCATTTTTCTTGAAAGATTCTCTTGTAAATGTTCCTCTCTCTTCTCTTGCAGGGCCATACTCGGGAGTGTTAGCAATTATGTGGTGAACAATGGGTCTTGTCCTGTTACAGTGGTGAAGAGCTCAGACCATGAGTAAATTTATAAATCGATAACAGAGCAACTCTTCTTTCACCCTGTTTTCTGTGCTTGGGAAATACAATCCCAGCCCCCGTCTTGTTTTGAGATCTAAGGGGCATAAGTTTGCGGTCTCTGTTGTAATTTTCTTTGTTGGATTTGGAAAGATCTATGTCTCTTTCTGTGAAAACTGTGTTCGAGATTAAACAAAGTGTGCCGTTGCCCGGAAGATTATCATCCCACAGTGAAAACAATCTCTGCTTCTTCTTCTTCTTCTTCCTTTGTTTTTTTTTTTTTTGTGAAACAGCTCTCTCTAGTTCTCTGCAGTAAGTACAGGGACAGGCTGAGAACTGCTGATTTTCTTGCAAAGATGGATGGTTATCGAACACATCGACCAACCGATGTCATCATAATGCCCCTTCCACTCGAAAAAGGAACTGCTGCACCAGATGTAGTCCTCGGACTGCACAGGAGTAGTGATTCATCATCATCGCAGCTGCGTGGGAGGGAGATGGCTTGTGAGATTGTTTTTGAAATATTCGAGAGGGCAAACATGGAGCAAGCATTCTGCTTGTAGCACTCTTCATTTATGCAAAATTCCCTGTCCAGGCCTCTACGTACCAAGTCTTGATTTTTGGCTCTACACCACGTGATAATAAAAGATGATGAAATCCAGGATCATCCCATTAATGCATGGTTGGCTCGTACAAAGTATCAATCTGATTCATTGAATGCCTTATGATTTTGATGGTTTTTCAACGACATGAGTCAAATCCAACATGAAATTACCAAAAAGCATCTCAAACCAACCGATCGAAACAGGTTTCGATTATTCGAAAAGAACAGAGCATGAGATCCACCTTATGGGGAAAACAAATACGTCAAGTGCGGAATGTGATGACGATAAATTTAGCCGGGTTACCGCAGTATTCCGGTATGTAGAATGGCAAATGCTGGGCTGAATTCCAGCCCGCCCTCGGCGTGACAAGCCATGGCTAGAAATAGCTTGCAAGGTGCATGCACCGATCAGGCTCCTTGAAAATTGGCGAGGACTTGCCTGAAAAAAAAAAAACTCACAGGCTGTTACGGCCTCCTCAACCTAAATTCACTCTCCGACTCCCAATTCAGACGGAAAACGAGAGTACCTCCTCCAACCCATAAACTCCATATAAGCTGTTCTCCCATTTTCTTCCCAACTCCTCCGTTCCTTAAATTGTTGTCCCCTCTTGAGGATCAAAATCATTGTTCCCAACAGAACAGACGAACCCCAAAGGGAATGGAGCACAAGATGGATCAACTGTTGCTCCTCGTCCTCCTCTCCTCCTTCTTCCTCCCTGACTCAGCCGATGCCCAATGTGCTCCGCTCAACTCGGCCGGCACGTCCCATCTCTTGCTTGGCCCCACGACACTGCACATGTCCACCCCTCCTCCTCCTCCTCCTCCGAGCCCGGGTACCCCACCGCCACCGGAGGAGATGACTCCTCCACCGAGCCCATACAGCCCCCCGCCACCCGAGACAGCAACTCCCCCACCGAGCCCATACAGCCCCCCGCCACCCGAGACAGCAATTCCCCCACCGAGCCCATACAGCCCCCCGCCACCCGAGACAGCAACTCCCCCACCGAGCCCATACAGCCCCCCGCCACCCAAGATAGCAACTCCCCCACCGAGCCCATATAGCCCTCCTCCCCCCATGGTGGCAACTCCTCCGCCAAGCCCCATGAGCCCGCCACCCCCCGAGACTCCTCTTCCTCCCTGTCCAAAGAGCTCACCGCCTCTGGAGGTCGCCTTTCCTCCACCACCCCCTACCCTCAGCCCCCCACCACCAACACCCGAAACAACCCCGCCGCCCCCACCATCCCCAGTATCGACGCCACCTCCACCAACCCCGGTATCCACTCCGGCTCCCACACCAGTATCTACCCCATCCCAGCCAACCCCGACATCTACTCCGTCTCCCACCCCGGTATCTACCCCGCCTGTGCCAACTCCAGTATCCACTCCAGCTCCCACCCCAGTATCTTCGGTCTCTGCCTCACCTACGCCAAGTCCGTTATCTACTTTGCTCCCTCCAACAGCAACGCCTTCTCCTGAGGCAGCCACTTCTTCGCCTTCACCAGCCAGCCCTGGCTTTGGGGCCAATGTGCCACTCCCAGGTTTGGTTGCCCTCAAGCTTAAGACATTGTGCACCAGACTGACGAGCTACCCTGACCTCTGCGAGTCGACCATGGCCCCATTCCTGGTCGGCCACGCCACACTGGACGACATGATGGTCATCCTTCAGGCCTCAATCAAGGTGGCCGTCAATGAGACAAAAGCTGCCATGGAGCTTGTGACGGACTACGAGGGCAGGGCAACTAGCCCGGCAATGCTCTCGAGCCTCAAGGGTTGCAAGGACGACTTCAACGATGCCCTCGAGGACATCCAGACGGCCGTGGACGCAATCCCATCGGGGGACTATGGGACTCTCACCACCTACCTCAGCAGTGCCATAACCGACTACTCGGACTGTGACGATGAGTTCTCAGGGCTCAACCCGCTCAAAACCCAGAATGAGAGGCTCTCTAACATAGTCGACAATTGCCTTGCCTTCGCCGAGGGTATGCACTGGCCATGAGAACGATGTACATTCCAGCCTGAAAGCTGTATCCAGTGAACGTTTGACAATGGTGGAGGATTTTTGGTGTACTTTCAAGGAAGTTCCATTTTTTAATTTATTTTTGTAATATTGGAAAATGGGGTAAAAGCGAATGAGTTGAGAAAACATTGTACAATGTTAGACAGAGATACTTTTCAATAAGAAAAGTGTCTAAAAAAAAAAATACACACAACGTTGAAAAGTTCTCCCCAGCCAGAAAGGCACTTTTCTATCACAGGCAACAATGCAAGGACATACCTCTTCTCCGTAGAAGAACAACCGAAGTGCTTATATCCTTTCAATGAGACCATAAAATATATATATATATATATACACGTACATGTCTTATAAATGATGTATTTAAACATAAAGAGCAATAACCAGGATCATCATAAACTCTCGATTTTCTCTTCTTTATCCTTGCACGTCTTTTGGCCTGCCACAGAAAATTTGGGGCAAGAACATTTTTTTCCCTGTAAGAGAATGAGAATATGTTAATCTGATATGTGCATAAATCCCATTGTGAATGGTACGAGTGAAAGCACAAATGGATCTCCATGAATAAACCACCAAATGGTCGAGTCTACTTAATCTTCATTATCAAAGTCAAAAGCACAACACATGGAATCAAATTCTACAGAGCAATACAGCGAAGCAAATTACCACCAGAATTCTATCGCAACTCAAAAACCATAATGGTCCATCAGAGCATGAAGTCTGCAGGATGCTCAGTCAACAAAGTTTAGTATGAGGGCAAACTAGCTCAGGAAAGATGGTCTGCTCCATAAATTGTCCCCCTGGTCTGTAATCAACCACTTTAAAGTGCCTTTCACTTCAAAGCGCCTTTTCCATTTCAATGCCTCCAGTCCTGCTTCCTGCTCTTGCTTCACTGCTTGTACTGTCAGAATCCGATTCAGAGGCAGTGTATGAGTCAGATAACTGGGAGGATGAGCTGTACCTCCTTCTCCGGCTTTTCTGCTGCTGCTTCTTCTTTTTCTGGCGCGTCCTCTCTTCCTCTGAATCTGAGGATGAGCCATCACCTGAGCTGCTCTCTTAGGAAGAATAATCTGACTCTGACCGTGACTCACTGTCACTATCTCTCTCGAAGACTGAAGCCTCACTGTCACTGGAAGATTCAGACTCAGAGCCTCTTGTTGGATCGCTTCTCCGACTTCTCTGCTTTATCTTCCTTCCTGGTATCTAGATTGTCCAGGTCATATGAGACAGGCCCCCATCATATTCAGTTTGGGGTTCTTCGGTATCTATGTTCGAGATGGACGAGAGATGTAAACCCGCTCATTCTTGCACTCATAAGTCCAGTGACCCAATTGATAGCACTTCTGGCACTGAGCTGAGCCTGCTATTGCAGAAGAAGTAGCCTTCAACTCCTTCCTCTCGCCCAGCCTCACGGCCTTCTCAGTACTCATCAGATACATCTGTCCCTTTGCTTCCCTCTTCTCCTGCCTCCTACTTGGTCCTTCTTCCTTCTGTCCATAAGCATTAACATTTTGGGCAGCAGTTCAGCCTGAGCTTGGCTTAGGCCTTTTGCAGCACTCAAGGCCGCTGCTTTGATTTGCTCAGCCGCATCCTGAGCCTTCTCTTCCTTCTTGCTTGACATGATCTACTATCAGAACTATCAGTGAAACAAGGAAACCAGCCACTTTCCAAAAGGCAATCCCAGTTCAACCTCAACTATCCAAAACTGAAGCAAAGTGTAGACACTGATCAGAATCAAATTCTTAACAGTACCACAAACAGTTACACGATAGGGTCTCTTATTGCAAGAAAGCATGCATCGATCTGACATTTTTCCACACAGGATACAATGTATAAGCAGGACAATAACAAATAAGCAGGGCACCCAGGCTTTCATTCTACTCGTCTGCAAATTAGTTAGACCCGTGATCTAGGGGTTAGTGCACAGTTTAGTGGTGGAACCATTGCCAATATGGATGCAGCTATTTCCAGTCAGCGTGTCTTTTGCATGACCCATATTTCTTCTCAAGGAGTGTGGCAGCCAAACCTAATGGAGTTAGTTGCCAGGCCATTTTGGGAAGCTTAGAATTACTGATATCTCCATATCTTATGAAGCCAAGTCCACCTTTTGATTTTGGTTGACATATGTTCTCCCATGCTGTGCTCACATGATACCTTCCTTCATTATTAGTTTTGACCCACAAGAAGTTTCGCACTATTTCATCCTTATATTGTCAGGTTTTCCTATGGAGTTTAAAGGCACTCATTGTGTAAATGGGGAGGAGACTATTCAGGACAGACTTGACAAATGTTGCTGTCGTAGCCCAAGACAGATTTCAACTTCCATCATGCAAATTTATTCCTTAATTATTCTGTCAATGAGAAATTCGAATGATTCGATCCTTCTCCTTTTGAGCAACGTGGGGTTCCCAAGGTGTTTATCATACGGTCCTAATTCCTTCACGCTGAAAACTGATTCAATGCTAGCTTTAATTGAGTTCCTAACCTTCTTTGAGAAGAGAAGACCACATAAATTCAAGCCCACCCCACGAGCAAAATCATCCAGTCACCTATGAAGAGTTAACGAAGTTGGTGTTTTTATCTCAGTTCTTGCGCCAAAGCTCACAAGATTTTTTGTCTCCAAATTAATTAGTTCATTTCGTTTTGATAATTATTGTAGCTCGACATTCAACTCAATCTCACTTCGCTGATTTTCGATTGTGGATTCACCGCGTTGCACTGTGTCTGTTCTATTCAAATCTCATCAATCTACCCACTGCAATCCTTGAAAGCAAATTCGTTCAGTATTTTACGGCCTTTTTGGTTGATTAGATCTCCTGACTAACCCTAAATTATCTTAAGCCTCCTAGTTGAACATTCCAAGAATCCATAATTGTACTTTCGCACTTAGGGCCTCTCGTCCGAACTTTCTCAAATCTGAATGGGGTGCGGTTTCTTCTGCTGGGCTGATTGCCGTAGTCGTAAAAGTAGAGGGCTGCGGCCAAAGTCAACAGCGGGAAGGCGTTGAATCCCTGTTTCGAGGAAATTCAGTCCCTACGTTTGACTCGCTGATGCTCGATCAGGTCTTTGTCTAATGTATTGAAGACCTAATTTATTATTTCTCCTACCTGCTCTGTTGTCCGCTTCCACGTTGATTGTTCCATGGAGACCAGTCATCCTAGCAGGCTGTTTGACTTCTTTGGATGCCTGCTCTTCTAGTCTTAGAAAGGAACAGAATGCTAGGATGGATGAATGATGCTGTCTTAGCGTGGTTCGGAGCGAGCGAATGAATTATCGAGGTCGCTCCTACACCTCGACAATTTAAAGCGAGGATACTAATGTCGGATTTCAATCATTCGCAGCCCGACCTCAATCGAAGAGCCGGAGGGCAAATAGAGTAGAAAGAATTTTACCGAATTCATGACTTGCTGACGTATGTTGAGATCTCTTGAGGTGTTACATCGTACGTACGAAACTGGTGCTCATGGAACAACCAGAGGAGGGAAGGGGATTAAGAGTTTTGAATTTTTATGTAGGGATTTCACTATTTAGAAGAATTAAAATTAAATGAAAAGGTAATGGTAAAAGGGTTTAATTAATTATTATATAAATTTAATGAAAAATAGATTAAAAAAATATTTATTTTTTAAATTAATTTTTTATTATAAAAATTTTTAAAGATTACTATTGAGATTAAGTAATGTGTTTATTACTTTTTAATATATTATTATGTTATATTATTATTATTTTATAAAAAAATAAAAAAAAAATATAAATAATTTGATATTATTAAATAATAAAAAATTTTAATTAAATATAAATTGAGAGAAGAGAGCAATAGAGAGAGAGAGAGAGAGAGCACGAGAGAGAGAGAGAGCGCTAGCCAGAAAGAGAGAGAGAGAGAGTTAGATAGAGAGGGGGGAAATAGAGAGTGTGAGTGAGAGAGGGGGTGGGGTGAGAGAAAGGAAGGAGGAGATGGTGGATTTTATTATATGTATTTTATTTGTTTTAAATATGGAATTATATAATTATTTATATTATTAAAAATTGATGATATTAGTTAAAAATTAATAAAATGTAATAAAGTATAGTATATTTAAAAAAATTATAAAATTATATTTTAAAAATATTATATTAGTAAAATATTTTATATAATTATGTAATTTACTTGCAATACATACAACATTTGGGTACATGGTTTTATATGCAAACACATCAAATAGGTCAAACAATTTTATTACAGTGGAACATATTTGGTAAGATGGGTCGGACCATTCGGATACAAAAAAGAAAATCAGTCTCAACTCGATGAATTTATCTCTATGTGCATGATATCGTGTTATGGTGTTGTATCGGAAATTATCGGACCTTGATGGCATATTCTTGTACTAAGACATGCATTAAACTGGTGTTTGTCTCCGTGTTGGACAGATTGCAAAATAAGATTACAATAGGCTGTTTAAGCATTATTAACAAATTTACCTATGAAATATCTGATATTTTTGGATTACATCGATCTTACAGTCAATTTATTTAACTATCACTGACCAATTTTCACTGCCAACACGCAAAAAAAAAATTTGGGGGAAAATCAGTGATTTTAATATTCCCGTAATCTAATAAAATTATATTTAAATCCCATTAACAAAAATGGAAATTTAGGGGGACGAGGGAATTTCATCCGCGGGAGGCTGTCCTACCTTTGCAATTTTATAATTCATAGCCGCGAGTAGACAAGGTCAGAGAACAGGAGGGAGAGAGGAGTGCAGTGTGTGTATGCTCTTGGGCGGGCGATCGAGAGAGAGAGGGGGGAAGGAATCGGAGGCTCAAGCTGCTATTTCAATGGCGGCCAGCTGCCCTCCCGCGGCCAATTAACCCCCCGGAGCCTTGAATTTCCGCTCTTGTGCGCTTTTCGTCTGGCTCTCACCTGCAAGCCCTAATTTGGCGCGGTCTGGGCGAAACCTATTGGTTCGTGCCATGGGACAGCAGGAGAAGTCGTCTCCAAACTCCAATACGATGCAGGTCAGTTGTTCCCTTCCAATTCCGCTGTTTTTTCTTACCGTTGTATCCGGTTCTGTCTCCTGATTGGGAGTCAGCTCGAGGTTAAGTTTCGTCTTTCGCGTATTGTTTTGGAGCTTGAAGCTCTCTCTAGTATGTTGATTTTGATTGAAGAAGTGGAAGATTAGTGGAGTTACTGGATTTTCAAAATTTTCCGGATTACCGAGTTCCTTTTTGTTCGTTTGTTGGTGTTTGAGTGTAGCTTGCCACTCTGATAGAGTATTTTGAGTAGTGGCTGAATCTTGAGCTGCGTTCAAGTTGAATGGCTCATGCCCAATGAGTGCAGGTCAAGTGCTGGGATCTCTCTCTTTAGTTGTTCTTGTTCTCTGTCGAAGTAGATGATTTGTGGTGACAAAAGCTGAACTATTTTGTTCACTCACGTGTCCGATACAATAATGGCATGGCTTGACTCTATAAAGTTAGGGGCCTGATTCTTTTTATGTATATAGGAGCCTTGTTTTCTGAATGCATGATGAAGTCTTGCGTTAGACTCAGAGTGTGAATGTTTAAATAGGTTTCGATGAAGTGCGCTTGAATTAGTTTATGGAGTCAAACTACTCCAGGGTGCATCTAAGTAAAGGGAGAGAAAAGAAAGCAGTGAGAAATGTAGGGAGTGGGAAGAAAAGTAGTCTGTCCCTTGAAGGGGATCAGAAGACTAGAAAATACAAGTCTTTGTTTGGAAGTCTAAGGAGAGGTAGAAGGAGAAAAGAATGAACCTGATTCCCCTTTGTTATAATTCAAGTTCACTCTCCATCCAATTCCTCCATTTGGAGGGATGAGAGAAGATGCACATATTAGATAGAACGCACTTACAATACTTCCCTCTAATTTCATCCCCATTCTAAAACAAGATTCCTATAATCAAGGATAATACTCCATTCTCAAATCCCTCTTATGAGAATTACTCTAAATCCCTTTCAGCTAACAAAACTTTTATTTTTAGCTTTTGTAGTATTGAGACAACTCGTTTTGACATTCTGCTGTAGGAATTTCTCTGTAAATGTTCTCCTTGAGAAAATGTAGCTGATTTGTGCATTTCACTTTCTTTATTATTTCAGTATGTCAGCTTGTACCTCCTATTTCTTCCTCATTTGATGCAGTTTTGAGTTTTGAGTTCTTCTTTGTGATATTTTTTCATCGAGCAATATGAATCTAAATGTTGCAATTATACCTATGGAAATCCAAATCTAATTTCTTGTCAGCTATAGTGGTTTTATTTACCTGGTGAACAGTGTTATTTAGTTTTGCAACAGCTGAAAGTTTGATGAATCTTCCTCCACGTGTTATTGGTGCATTATGAACAGAAAATATATGCTTTTAAATGGCTAAATTTGTCCGCCACTTATTGAAATGATCCTGATCTTTCCATCTGAATGAGATTATGGATAATCAGAAGCCCTTAACTTATATGTATAATTACCTCTTTAACTTAAGCTTGTCACAAATTTGGAGTAATATTTCATTATTATGGGTGTATCTTATCTTGTTGTATCCTCTTATGATTCAGCGTGTTAAAGTTTACTGCCTGAGTGATGATGGCAAGTGGGATGATCGAGGAACTGGGCATGCTGCTGTAGACTATCTAGAGGTTTGTTTTATTTGAACATGGTACCTAGAGTAAAGTTAGAAACTAACAATTATACTTCTAAATGTATATTATTGAACTTAGGCTGGATGTAAATGCTGATGCAGAGGTCAGAAGATTTGGGTTTGTTTGTGTATGATGCCGAAGAGAATCAAATACTGCTTATGCATCATATCAGAGCAGAAGACATCTACAGGAGGCAAGAAGGTCTAACTGTTATTTCATATGACTTAAGTAGCCAACCTTTTCTTTTGTAGATCAACTTGAAAACAATTTCTATGATTACAGATTACCTCATTTTATCCTTTGTTTCGCAGATTCCATTATTGCGTGGAAAGACCCTGATTATGCTACAGAGTTGGCTCTCAGTTTCCAAGAGCCTGCTGGATGCTCTTACATATGGTAGTGACACCTTTTAATGTATATTGATATTTATTCCTGCAGTCTATTAATCTAAGTTCCTCATTCTATTCGTTTAGTAGTGAAAACGTTCTTGTTTTATCCAGGGAACATATCTCTAGTGTGCAAAGGAATCTGCAGTTTGCAGCTATTAGCAGTAAGTATAAAGTAATGCTGCATTTGATATGTGTTGTTTATTGTATCTTGGTTGATTCCCAAGAGCATTTCAGTGGTTTGCACTTTGGTATCAATGCATCTCTTATCACTATCATCATGCTTTAGTGACTTTTCTTGCAGTTTTCCTTTGCTTCTGTTTTTTTTTTCTTTTTTTGTGACGTATGCATGTGCATATGTTAATATCCTGACTGAATAAAATTTTTTATTTTGGGTTTTGTTATGCAGTCTACTGTGGGTGACTTTTATTGTCTTTTCCCATCTGAATGCAAGAATAATTAAATATTTGAAAAACTGTTCAATTATTCTTGCATTTGATTCTGTGTTTTACATCTTGAGCGATTATTATGGCAACTAATATATTATAAGAAAGACTAATCCAAGAGTTGTCAATTCACTTAACCTGTTGCTTAAGCTTTTAATGAGTTCTACTTTTCATGTAGCTCATCAGAATTCTTGGTCATGATAGAGTTAAGAATCCCATGATCTTAATTGTTGGGTATACTTATGTCAACTTAGGACACTTAATTGCACGTTTGGGATCCTAAATATTGATTTTAGAAGATGTAGGGCTGTATGGTCCACTCAGTGCAGATGGCTTTGCAGTGCCTTGGCTTCATGACTGATGATGGACATCTGTCAGTTCTTTGTGCGTTTATGCAGTCTGCATTGTTCCAAAAGCTAATGAATACTGTATCTAAGTGTTGTGGAAATCATTAGTCTTATATTGTTGTTATTTGCATTTTCTTCCTGTGATTCCACAATTCACAATGTGAACACTGTCAGAGTTCGTTTTTCTTTTCTTCAAACACAATCAGAATTTCTGTTGTCATGTATTAGTTGATATTTCCACAGGTGATACATTTCAAAGTGTGAACAGTGAGTTGAGGGAGCTACCTGCAGCTGACCTAGCAGGTCTTCCATTGCTACACAAGGTTTTACATGATGCCTTCCCTGTCCTTTATTGCCTCCTGTGTGGTGTCATTTCCCTACCAAATGGTTTGGCCAAAGAAATATTGATTGGGTAGTGGTGACTAATGACTGAGTTAATGATGAAGCACTTAATCATCCAACTTGATCATGTATATGAATTTATCTGTAGTACTGATGACATGCTGACCAGGCTAATTGTGGTATTATTCATTATACGGAATCTTAATGAAGTTGAGACATTTATCTATTTTGATTAATACATCGTGCATGTTTCAGTAGTTTGATTGCATGAAATATGAAGCAGATCCCTGACTGGTATTTTTAACTTCTTGTGCTATCTTTTTTTACTGAAAAAGGACAGTGTATGAAGGAAAAGGCTGCATATATTTATAGTCTTCTCATACCAACCGCATTTTTTCTTTTGGAGTATTTCTCATACCAATCCTTTGTCAACCTACCAAATGTTTCTGCCAGCCTTTCATTTGGTAATTGCTTAGTGGTGTGCGGTGTTATTTGTGCTGCATTTCCTCCTAAGTAGTATTCCTTGTGGATTGTCAAGGTGTTTCATTACCGTATTCCTTGAAGAAATCTTGAGTTTCAAAGCCTCTTCCCTTAGAATTGGAATATAAACTCCATAGAGTTCTGATTGAGTTGATGATTTTTTTTCTTTTCCCATTTGAATATTTAAACCACACATATACAGTTTCTTCAAGTATATTGATTTTGGCATATGCAGATGGTGGTTGAAAGTGGGATTGCTGATCATATGCGGTTGACAGAACTTTTCTTGCATGATGTAAGTGTTTATATGCAACTCATTGTGTATATCTAGCTGGAGACATGGTATTGCCATTTTGATCTAGTGTAATCCATGCCATTTGTAAAATATAGTCGTTAAATGTGGAAATATTGGTGTTACATACATATCAAATTTTATTTCCTTTTCCACTGCTCTTTTTCTGATATATCTTCATTTACTGTTTAATTGCCTATAGCATGTTCATTAGGTGGTTTTTAACTGGCGGAGGCCTCTTGTCTTGGCTAACCAGCAATGTACAGGACTATCTTTTATCAGTAAAGATGCGCACAATTACCTGAGATCCATTAATAGTCGCACCATCAGTTTGAACTTGACTCACTGGACATATACTGACATAGCACCACAGGGCTTCACATCATGCACTGGATCGTCCTTTTTCAACAATTTAGCTTCTAATGACTCTTTACTGTAAGGCTTCTAGAAAATGTTGGAGAATCCAAGATGTCGAGATTACCGATTAGAATTTCCTTTTACTTGGCATTTCCAGTAGCCAAAAATTTGTTAGGTATATTTTGCTTTGTGGGGGTGATGATGGTGGGTAAGGAGATTCTCATAAGTTGTAACCTAGCAGAAGCAGCAGTTATTAGCTGGTATTGTACCTCTTGTACCCCTTCTATAGAGAGGAGATCTTTTCCTTCACATTGTTAGTATTTGTTCCATGAAAATAGATGGTTCTCTTGTTTAAGGAGAAGTAATTGCGCCTGAAAAAAGAGAACATGAAGAGGGACCCTTCTTTTGATAGAGTTTGAAGGGTTGCTGGCTTGCCTTTTCTTTTTTGATGGTAAAGAAAAGTTGCTCTTCCCAAAATACCTTGGGGTGACCCTTTTTGTCACCGTTTTCCTGCCTTTACTACTACGTGTTCCACATGCTCTCTTGTTCCAGAGGTTTAATCTGCCAGTTATTGATAAATGATGCTGTCTGTGTCCTGTCTCCATTGTCAATATTTGGCATGCCTTGGCATGCATGACAGGGGTGAAGGCTTTTTCTCCCCATAAGTGGGGGTCAATCCCTGTGAGTGCATTGCGTTCAGAATGAGGTTTTATTAGGTGATGGGTGCATGCCATGATCATGTTATTGTAGCATGTAAATTAGATTGTAGTTGGGTAATGTTAAGATTAAGATATTTTGCTTCTACATTAGGACACTGCAGGGAGGATTATCATACAAAAGCCAGACAATTTATGTCTTGCCTCACATTTTTTCTATCCGGTGTAGACATTGATGTCAATGGCTTTTGCTGCATGTTTTGCCCTATAAGTTGGTCTGTTGTTTTATGATAGAGAGTCTCTAATGATGATAGTATTTCTTCTGCAGCAAGATTTTTTCGGTAAACTGATGGAGCTATTTACGATATGTGAAGACTCGAAAAATTTAGAAGGTCTGCACATGATATATAGAATAGTCAAAGGAATAAGTAAGTGCAACCCACTTCTAAGCTCTGTCATCTTTATTTGAATTTGTTGGCTCATTCTGAATTTGTTGCTTTCATCAGTCTTACTCAACAGTCCTCAAATTTTTGAGATAATATTTGGAGATGAGCTGATAATGAATATCATTGGATCTCTTGAGTGTGAGTTTCTCTCTTGCTTGCTTGTAGATATTTCTCCTTTAAACTTTCAATCTCAATAATGTGCATCATTAGTATTCCAGATATGTGAAGTTAACTTGCTAGATGTATTGTCCAATAGTCAGTCTTTTCATTTCAGGTGAAACGATATGCTGTTTATTTATGACAACTGAAGTTCTGTAATTTGTTTTGACAGATGATCCTGAGGTCTTTCAAGTGCAACATCACCGAAATTTTCTAAAGGAGCATGTTGTGTTTAAGGAGGTGAGACTTAAGTCCTCGGTCATGCTTGTAGAAATTGAAGACAGAAATTATGCTGATGTCTGCTAACAATTGATTTTCTTTCCAGGCAATTCCAATTAAAGATTCCATTGTCTTGTCCAAGATACACCAGACTTATAGAGTTGGTTATTTGAAGGTCTGAATTGTCTATTTGAACTTCTGCATAACAAGTTCCTTTCTGAAATATTATTCTTACTCTACCATTTCATGTTCTAGGATGTCATTTTGGCTAGAGTGTTGGATGATGCCACCATTGCAAATCTCAATTCCATTATTCATTCAAATAATACCAAGGTAAGTAAACAAAAAATTGTTTTTTCATCTTCCTCAAGTTCTGTTTCTTACTGGAAAAAAAATGTTCTTTGTAGGTTGTTTCATCGTTGCAAGGTGACATTAAGTTTATGCTGGAGTTGTTAGCAAGGCTGAGGTCATCCACGGCACCATCAGACTCAAAGAAAAATCTGGTAGTTACTGCCAATATTCATTGTCCATGCTGGTGTTGTCATGCATAGTTTTGGTTTCCTTTTGGCCCATGTTCGACTTTATCATGTTTATGCTGCAGGGATGGCTTCTTTTCTGGTTTTTTCTGCATAGCTGTGATTTATTTCGGGGACAGATTATAATATTGTTTTTGGGGTGTGATAACCCCCCCACACCAACCCCCCCCCCCGATTGACAAATGTTTGTACTATCTTATGTGATGGATGGTTAATTTTCCTTTTACATTTTTTTAATGTTCAACTATGATTTTACAGTTGCTGTAAAATGTCAAGTTTCTTGATTTTCCATCTACTTTCTGCTGATGTCCTCATCCTAATAATTGTGATGAACGGTAATTGATTGAGAGGCCAAAAATTGCTATAGGAATGTATGTACAATGTTGGGTGAAAAAAAAATAAGTTATTTTTAAATCTTAAAGAGTTAACAATTTTCCTTTCTTGAAATCCCTTACTATAGGGGTGTCTATATGCAGCAGATATTCATAATTTTTATAGTTTCCAACCATAACAGTTCCCAGAAAAAAAATTTCATTGTTTGGTGCTCTTTATGCTGAGCACTATTGGAATCAACAGATTTACTTCTTGCACGATTTTTGCAACTTAAGCAAGAGCTTGCAAATGGGCCAGCAACTGCGGCTATTCAGGTAGGCTGTTCTAAGTCTACACTTTTGACAAAAAAGGATTAATTGTGCTAAACTTTAGTTAACGGTTGATTGGTAAAGTTATGTGACAGCCAACTGCATCAAATGGAGGATACCATTTTTTCCATGCTCTTTAATCATGCATATTTTGATGAAAGTTATGTCTCCTGTAGGGATCTCATGGATGAAGGTATTTTTGATATCCTTAAGGAGGTTTTGCAGAGTCACGACAATAGGCTTGTATTGACTGGGTATGATGAGAATACTACTTTTTAAGCCAGTATACTTTAATTCCTCTTTCTTTTGTTTTATTACTTGACTGACCATGTTTGTGGGCAGAACAATTGGGTGCTGTTATGGTCTCTTTAATTTTCATTTTGAAAACCCTCAAATATTGATGTATGGTTTCTCAATTTATGCAGCACAGATATCCTTATTCTCTTTATAAATCAGGATCCAAACCTTCTGCGTTCTTATGTTGTTCAGCCTGAAGGATCTCCTCTTCTGGGACTTCTGGTAAGGTCGAATGAAAAGTTTACCCCACTTTGCAAAATTGCAGCTTACACTTTTTTAACTTTTGTGGTTCACACATGATCAGTGTCTCCCATGCAAAACAGCCCTCAACCATAACTTTTGATGAGCAAATATATCATATTGGTGTAATATATATTTTGTGTGCCCACTTAGAACACATGGTTTGGTCCAAACTTGTAAATTGCATAGTATATGGTTTGGTCCAGAAATGTTGGAATTTCTGTTGTGGGTGACCAGTTTACTGCTTTCACTCTGCCAGTAAACTGTGAGTTGGGATGCAGATGAAGGATAAGCTCAAATTTAGTTGACTTAGTTGCAGGGTCATATCCTGGGTTTGTTTCCCTGAAACTTAGTCTTTTACGGGGTGCATTAATTATTCTGTTGCCAACTAAGCGCTTAAAGAGTTACTTTAGCGGACATTTCATGTTGTTAGCTGTGTTTATTATTAACAGAAGTATGTTTCCGCTAACGGTTTTTTAATTATTATTATAAAGTTCGGCAAGTGACCTTACAATTTCCGTTATTTTATGAGATTGCATAACTATCTGCTAGCATAACTCTCTTTATATATTTTTATTCCTTAATGCATGTAGATGAATCAGTGATGGTATTACACTGTCTCGGTGCCTTTATGAATGGTTTCTTTTGAATGGCATATAAACGCTTTTTATTTATAAACAGACTGAAAATGTGGAAAACTTATACTTGAGCTGTGACTCTCACTTGCCACTACTGGTTCTCATTTTTGCTTTTCAGGTTAAAGGGATGATCACTGATTTTGGGGATGACATGCACTGCCAATTTCTTGAAATTCTTCGGAGTTTGCTGGATTCAGATACATTATCTGGAGGACAGGTCCTGTCTTGTTGTTAACTTCCTTTATCAACTAATATGTTTAAGTTCTTAAAAATGGTCTTTCGACTTGTATACGATTTCGAGCATTTTTGGTTTTTTCAACTGCTTGCAAGAGCTTCTTGTTTCTTCTTTGTATGGTGTAAAATTGAGCTCTAATATTCCAAAATACTCAGTTTAGTCTGGTCAGCTCATGCAATTTCCTACAGTATGCAACGAGCCCTCTTTGTCAAACTCACAGGAAATGACACAGACTTCATTTTTATGTTATTATTATTACCTTTTTTCTAATGTTTTTGATGATTATGTAATTCTGGTCTGTAGAAATCCACTGTCATGTACTATTAGGTTTGCCTGGTGCCCTGTTGAGCTTCTCTCTTTTTATCTGAATGGTTGGTTATCTTCTGCTCTATTTTTTAGTGACTTGGCATATATTCTCTTATTAGTAGGTTAACATGCTGATTAAAAGAAATAGTTCCTGACTTTAATTAAAGTATCAAATTAGAATTAATCCTTAAACATAAAATTTAAGCTGTCATTTTCCCCTGGCTCTTGTACCATATATGTTGTATTAAAGACCTGTAAACACACATATTCTGTGAGTACATAATGTCCTAGAACGGCTGTGTCTTTAGTTTTCCTAGTTATCATCTTGTTCATCTTTTATGTTTATGATCCTTCATCCTTCACTACGAGATTGTGATGTTGTTCTTTAAGATCTTGTATATATATATGTATGTATGTATTTTAAATTGAGCTATATTGCTGACTATTCTCTTTTCCATTGTTTTAGAGGGACAGTATCATTGAGATTTTCTATGAGAAGCATTTGGGGCAATTAATTGATGTTATCAGATCATCATGTCCCCCAAGGAGCCCTCCATCTTCATCAAGTAGATCAGATGGGTCTTCAAGAGTTAAAAATCCCGAGAGAACAAAGCCAGAGATACTTTCAAGCATTTGTGAATTGCTTTGCTTTTGTGTTGTGCACCATGCTTACAGAACAAGGTAATTGTTTAGTAACTGTTGTCACTCTCAGTGATTTACTATTGGAAATTAATGTAAAAATGATAGTTTTGGCTTTCCTGGTCGCAGGTGCAATCTTCTGCTTAATAATTTTCTAGACAAAGTTCTGTTACTGTTGCATCGGAGGGAAAAGTACCTAGGAGTGGCTGCTGTCCGATTTATCCGCACAGTTCTTTCCCGCCGTGTAATTGATTCTACACTACTGAATGATTCTTGCTTGGCATGCTTGTGTAAATAAAATGTGATTGCTAGTGGATGAATCATTAGAGGCAGTTGTTAGGGGAACAAAAAGTGGACATTTTGATCATTGTGGGATCATTTTTCATCCTTCATGGAAAGAGAGAAATGTTCGCTGTTGCTGGAGGAGGTTTGAACCCTTTTTGGAATACCGAGTTTTTTTAGGCCTGGATAGTATGCAACTTATGTTATCTAGTAAAATGGCTTTAAGAGCTGGAAAGCCTGCTAGGAAGGTAATAGATCTATTGGATGGCAAATGACAAGAATAACTGTAGTCATCACACTTCACTGTATTGATTAATTGAAGAGTCAGTTTTATGAGACTGAGGTCAGTATAGCTGCTAGCTAATTGCTGATCCATGTTGCATTTTGACTGTTGCATTTGTACGTCCTAAAGATTTTCTACAAGAGGAGAGAGAGAGAGAGAGAGAGAGAGAGAGAGAGAGAGAGAGTACTTGCTAGTTTGCAGTTTCTGTCTATTCAATTTGGGCAGAAGATTAAGAGGATACATAAGATGTTTATGTTTTGCAGGAGGTAAATGACAAGCATACAATAAATCATATTGCAACAATCCCATGAATGCCATATTGCTTGAAATGCTGATAATGAATGCTCTAGTATTTTAATTGTGAAAAATGTAAGGAGTGCTGGGCTCCTGCTTCCTTCCTCAAACCAGAACAAGTGTGAAGGTTTGGGAAGCAAGTAAGGGCAATCAAGAGGTGGAAAGTTTAATGATGGAAGGAGCTAAATGTTATTACTTAGCTTCATTTTGATGTCTGCTCTGTGGACTGATTATTAAATCACAGTTTCCATATGGTTTTACTTGTGTATGATTCCATTAACAGTTGCTCAAGGAATCAGAGTAAGAGGAGAGAGAGGTTCTCTTGTTTCTTTGGGAACAATATTGTCTGATTTTAATGTTTTGACTGCTTGTACTCATAAAACATCACCCCTTGCTTAAGAAATATTTGCGGTGTCACTGCCTCTTTTTAGTTTTTTTTTTAATAAAATGATGAATTGCCTATTGCTGTTATTAGAATAATTGAGCTGTTGTCTTGTTTGCAGGATGAGCATTTGATAAATCACATAATTAGAAACAACCTTCTCAAACCGATTGTAGATGCCTTTGTAAAAAATGGGGATCATTACAACCTTCTCAACTCTGCAGTTTTAGAGCTTTTTGAGTACATCAGAAAGGTGCTTGCTTATGTGAAAGACCATCTTGTCTCTCCATAAATAATTATAGACATTTGACATAAAATTTTTAGACTGATGATCCAATTATTGCAGGAAAATCTGAAATCGCTGCTTAGACACATAGTTGATTCGTTTTGGAAAGATTTGATGAAGTTTGAACATCTTGCATCTATACAGGCCCTGAAAGTCATGTTCGCGCAGGTAACTTCTAATTTGGTACAACCATATCTTCTACCTCTTAATAAATTCATCCACATTATCACCAGTGGGTTCTTTTTGCAGAGCCAGGATAATTCTGGACTTAAAAGCACTGCTAACGTCTTGGATCCTCGGAAATGGATAGATGAGCGCACTTTAGAGAAAGAGGAGGAGGAATGCTTCAATTATGACAGGCTAGTGTTTTATCTGCTAGACATTAAGCATATTCCACTCTTTTTGCGAAATTCTTTATCATAACCTTCTCTGACTTTCAGTGATGAAGACACTGCATCAGATTCCATATCACGTCCCCAAAATTCACAACCTCAACCTGTTGGCTCAAATGGAGTTTCACCAAGCCCTCAATCAAGGTATTCCTCTGCCTGATAATAATTCTCTGTAACTGAGGGATGATCTATGTGAAGATCAGGTGAGCATGCATTTAATCTTTAGCAGAAAGAAGCTACTTATACAAGAGCCAGAAATGGTGCCAATCTGCTGCTTATGGCAAGGCAGTGGTGACAGGTCCATGTCACTAGCAGCATGGCCAGTAGAGATGCTAAGGTCTGGATCAAGGCCAGTTTGGGTATTTTGGACCTTGGGTATCTTCTGAAAATTATTGACCTCGATCCATGCTTAGAAGATGTGGTGGGTCTTGATAAAGGCTGATCTGTGCATCACCCAAAAAATTTTGGGTACAATGTAGGCCAATCTGCACAAGATGCCTAGATTGGTCTTGATTGAGGTTGATTGGGCTCTTACTCTTGGATAGCAAAGGCGATTTGGTCATTAGTGGCCAGATCCAGGCTTCAGGAGGCTACCTGTTTTGGACTTTGTGGGAAATAAGTAGATCATGGTCAGGGGTTTTTCATACAAAAGATTCATGAATCCTTGTCCGTTCTTCTCCATTTTTGTCTCTTTTTATCTGGTCAAATCCTGTCCATGCCATCACTGAAGATTAACTCAGAATTCTGTGAAATATATGTACGGTGAAATAGCTTTATATTTTATTAAATTAATCATAAGGCAGGATCTTTCTATTGTTTTAGATCAAAAGGGCTTGTTGACTATGACGATGATGAGGACTACAGACCACCACCTCGAAAGCAACCTGATTCTGTTTATGAGGAAGGAGCAATAGATTCCCTTAAGTTGAAGAGGAAGCCTACTAGGGGAGAAGAGCCTGAGCTCAGGAAGAAGCAGCGGCTGAACGAGAGCCCTAAATTGAAAGATGGCGTCTTTGCAGCACTCTGCTCAACCTTGAGCCAAGCAGTGCTTCCTGGCAAAAAGAGCTTGAACTCAACCACAAATCCTGGTTCTTCTGGAGAAGGAGATTCTGTCAAGAGTTCTAGTGAAAATCTTCTAATAGAGAAGGCGGCAGCTAATTCTTGGGGCTCTCCCAACCATAGTAGTAACCAGGAGGAGGAAATTAGTAACCAGGAGAAGGAGATTGCCTCTCCGAGAAGCTGTTCAGATTCCTTGCAGGGCCCATCATCTGATAATACAAGGCAGTTAGGGGGAGAGGAGATTCCTTTGGTACCACCTAAATCTTCTGCAGAAATGGCTGTGAATGGATCCTGACCTGAGGTTATTTGGTGGACTGTTTATGCTTACTTTTATCTGTTGTTTAACAGTCATACAGAATTTTTGAACTTTGGGCTTCAATATACGAGGAGAGCTGCTCTCCGGAAGATCAGGAGAGGAAGAAGGGATGGTGGGTGGTGAAGGATTTGGATGTCAGTCTCTTCATCCATTGGTTTGAAGAGATTGCCAACAATGTTGTGGGTGGGATGAGCTAGGATGGAAGCAAATCAACTTGAATTGGGGATTATCGAGATTTTTTGGCCAGCTCTTGCCTCTCAATTGTTATGCCGTAGAACAGTGTAATTCATTGCTGCTTGTAAATCACCGAGCATTTCAAAGATTCTCTCCCATACAGTTTTGAGATTTACCTGTGCGATGCCCCCCTCGGTTCTCTTGGGGGAAACTGATATACCTCGAGTAGGCGCCCGTCTTAAGAGTTACCTGTACATTGTATCTTGGTTTTATGGTTATGGTGGGAGAGTTCAGTCTCTCTTGGGGTTTCTTCGGGTACCTTACTTTTCATATCCAGGTTTCACCGTGGTAATGCCGTATGAACTCCGAGAGCCTCCTGAGGCTGCTTGCAGGTAAGTGCTAAGGCTATCATGAGTCTGAGTCCTGCACGAGCACAAATGCTATGACAAACGCCAGAGTCCTGCGATATTGACGGGATGGCTTGCTGGGAACTATCATCATGATCTGGTTGGCTGGTTGCTTGCTTGCTTGCAAAATTTCAGCGTCAATGGAGCGACATAGACGGGCAGAATATGTCTTGTTTATTGAGGTAGTAGTGTTAAGTGGATTGGTTGGTTGGAGCTGTGCCACACTCATGAGATAATTCCAAGGGTAAATGAGCAATGACTTGGCTTAAATGATCGGTTAGATTTATAGGGCCATAATCCACTCGTTCTCATCACCGAAGATCATGTCGCTTTCGAGGCTATCTCTCTCTCCGTTGTCTCCCATTTTCCTCACATGAATGGAATATGCCTCCATTGAAGCTATCCATCGAGCTTCCTCCCTACCTTGTACAACAAATCGCTCCTTTTTCCCACTCAGTCTTGCACTCATCTGATGTCTCTCATCGCCATTCACGACACCACTGGATTATCCGGATGCAAAAAAAAAAAAAAAAAAAACCGATGATTCTGATGGACCTGTATCTTAGCTCGTGCTGCAGCAACGTAAGTAGTCGGGATACGCAAAGACAGATAGTCTGAAATTCGATACTCGAGCAGACCTGTCAGACAAAACCATATGCTAGTAGAGACAGCAACGTGTCCGATCCGCTGGGTGGTCCAAATGAGTTCAAGTCCAAGAAAAGATCGATTGTCAGGGGGGTGACGGATCGATCGGTGGCTCAGCGGCCATAACTCCTGACTATTCATCCATATGAATGCGAGACCAGTGACTATTAGCTAGCTAGCCTCGACTCTGTCAATGCCCCCTACTCAGCCGCCTACCTACTCCATCCCCCCAATCACATAAAACTTGGGAGCCGGTAGGCAGAGAGATTGTGACAAGTGTGAAACTCTCTCCTTCCTCCCTCCTCCCTATACACATTTTGTAAATTGGTTAAAGATGAGGCAACAATTTTTTTTCAAGCAAAAATCTTCTTTATTTTTAGAATTCTATTAAAAAAATAATTTATTTATGTTTTAATGTAGAATTGGATAAAAAATAATTTATTTTTGTTTTAATTTTTTCTTCCGGAGATGAGGAAATTTTTGTTTAATTTTTTTTAAAAAAAAATAATTCAAGAAAATTAATACCGCATTCATTCGTTTGCATGGCTGCAAAGTCATCATAGTCATAATAGACTCATAGTATTCATTCACAACGACAACTCATCCTCACATTAAAAAAAAAAAAAACATTTCCTTTTTCCTCAGATCTCCTCCAATCTGCCTCTGTAGTCTTTCCCCATCTTCGTCTCCGATCTGCCCGATACGAAAAATCGAGACTTTCGTTCGACCCAGTTAGCGGAAGATGTTCCTCTTCGATTGGTTCTACGGGATCCTCGCCTCTCTGGGTCTGTGGCAGAAGGAGGCGAAGATCCTCTTCCTCGGCCTCGATAATGCCGGCAAGACCACTCTTCTCCACATGTTGAAGGACGAGGTCTGTTCTCGTTGATCCGGATGCTCGCTTCGATTCCGATTGATATTCGTGCTCCCGTCCCCTTTCTTTCCCTTCTTTGACGTAATATAGCATATATGATGTTGATTCAATGAGGCGTTATCGTTCCTCTGTCGGAATTGATATTCGATCCATCCCACTTCTCGATTTGTGGCACGTGAGCAAATTTATTACCTCCTTGTAAATACCTCGGCCTGATTGTCTGCTTGGAATTCGGGCTCTGCTGGGGAGATCTGTTATTTGGGTATTTGTTCTTATAGATATAAGGTCAATATGCTTTTAAAGTTTTCAATCGATTCGATTGGTTTCTCATTTTGGGCTAGTCGGATAGATTCAGAGTGCGCGTTACTTGTCTTCGGAGATTTTCACGAATTAAACTTGCCACGGAACATTTTTTGGTATCTGATTATTACTGCGGGATAGCTTTGATGAGGATGTTCGATATTTGTGGGATTCTCTGTGTGTAGAGATTAGTGCAGCACCAGCCGACTCAACATCCAACGTCGGAGGAGCTTAGCATCGGGAAAATCAAGTTCAAAGCTTTTGATTTGGGGGGCCACCAGATCGCTCGCCGAGTCTGGAAGGACTACTATGCCAAGGTATAACCTCTCTTTTATAATTCTTTACTTTCTTTTGTATTAAGTTATCTTTGTTTTCATTTCGGTGTTACTTATCAAATTTGTTTCATTGATTTGGGATGCAAAAATATTGCTCTCATTTGTAACTATTGGGTTTTCCTATGAGGATCCTGCTCGCTAGTTCTTTAAAACAATTCCAGTGAGAGCAGTTGATCTGGAAGAGTTCTTTGGGTTTACTTGATTCATGAAAGGAAAATCGTGCCCGTGAAAGTTTCACAGATGAACCTTTTTAAGCCTTTTGAAAGATGATGTTTTCTTATAGAAGCTTTCCTTTCATGCGTAGAATGTCTCTCGTGAGAATTCTTTTGTTAATAGGGGTAATCACAATCAGAAACATATCTTGCATTTGATGGTATTAGTTTTTTGTTCCAAATGCACTATCTTGAATGATCTATGCACATTCTATTTCTTGATTTCCTCTATTTGGATGTGATTTGGAATCTAATGATGCCTTGCTCACAAAGCAGATTCCCCCTGCACTTTCATTAATGTCATCTTTCACATGATGATAATGTTCTCAATTTGGCACGTTTTCAAATTTCTAGAGTCCTATATTTCTGTTGTATTCAGGACAAAGTTATGTTTGGCTGTCAAAAGGCCTTCAATTTTGTCTTCCATTCTTGAAAAATGCACTGAAAAATGTAGTGAGTTTGAAATGCAGCTTAGAAAATGCGCTCTTCATTTTAAGACTAAGTGGGCACATTTATCCTTGGGAACTTGGACCATTCTCCAAAACTGGGCCAATGTTATTTGTCAGAAAACTAATTCCTTGATGAATTTGTCCTTAACAGGTAGACGCTGTGGTTTACCTAGTTGATGCCTATGACAAGGAGAGGTTCACAGAGTCGAAGAGGGAGCTTGATGCCCTCCTCTCTGATGAAGCCCTAGCTTCTGTCCCCTTCCTCATCCTCGGGAACAAGATCGACATTCCCTATGCTGCCTCTGAGGATGAGCTCAGATACAGCCTAGGTCTGACCAACTTCACCACTGGTAAGGGCAAGGTCAACCTTGGGGATTCGAATGTTAGGCCTATGGAGGTCTTCATGTGTAGCATTGTGCGTAAGATGGGATACGGGGATGGGTTCAAGTGGCTATCTCAATACATCAAGTAGAAAAGAAAAGGGAAGAAAAAAACCATTTTAGGGGTTAGTCAGTTGATCAATATGTAGCATTTTCCAGTCATTTTGCACTTCCTTTGAAGAAAGGGTCATTATCAGGAGGGGATTCGTTGTGAACCTTATATATCTCACACTAATGAGTTTGTCGTGCTCCAGAGGATGTACCTGTTGACATTGTTCTTGTGAAAACTGATGGATTCTGATTTTTGTCAAACATTTGTTGCGTTCTGAAGGATTTTGTAATAAATTATCGACCATAATTTGTCACTTGATGGATATCAATTACATTTTATACACGTAGGGTTGGATCTCTGTTTAACTTAAGTTCAAGTTTTCGATCTAGTCTGAATCTTGGTCGAATTGGATACAAAGATATCCGTAGTTACATCACATGGATGTTTTAGCCAAAAAAACTCACACGGGTCTCACCGAATCTACGTTAGACCTTTAATTCACATGTATGTGGAAATGGCTTGTATGATACTCTCTGTTGCAGATTCATCAAGTCGTACTTCATCAGTAAATTTTGAATTGCACAGTTCTGGATGCGTTTTCCGGCAAAGAAAGTAAACAATTTTTCAGCAAGGAAAGAATTCTCATCAAACCAAACACCATATGAAATTTGCCGTTTTGACTGCTTTACTCGAAGGATCCTCCCTTCTACATTATCTGCCTAGTCGTAGATTGGGCAAGTCTTGTGACCATAATAATGATACTGAAATGAATCGAGCGTACCTGTTTGAGCAAATAAGCGTTTATAATGAATCCAGCACAGGACATTTAGAGTGTTCTTAACCTCCTCAACTTGACATAGATACAATGCCACTCATAAACTGCCTCCTCAACTTGACATAGATAGAATTCCACTTGTAAATTACCTCCTCAACTTAACGTAGATACAACTCCATTTATAAATTGATGGCAGTTCCACTTCTCTCAACTCATAGACACATTCTTAAGTGCCTTAATTGCACAGGGATTTCATCATAAGATTTGCTGGGTTCTCATCAATTTTGGGCACATTCAAGAGAAAGAGAGCTCATACATAGACTCGGGAAGTCTTGTTAGAGATCCTTTTTTGTTAAAATTTAGAAGGAATTCTGATAGTGATGGATGGATGAGTCAACCTTAAAAAAAATCCAAAACAAAATAAAATAAAACATCCCTCGGAATCTTAAAACTTCTTTGAGAGGGTCACAACAGTTACTTCTCTATCACTACGCATTTTACTAGATGTACGGGGCTACCGAACACACATCAATCTCCAAAGTTCCACTTCTTTGGAACATGAAGTTTCTGAGGCGTTTTAGCTCTCCATGCCAGCCTAATGATCCTTCATCTCCTCATACTCGAGCTGCAGAATGAGAAGATCATTTAGTCAACTGACTCAGGCGAGGCCAAAATCCAGCTTGGCACAGGCTGAGAAGAGCATCATCAAGCCTTCTTTTTTAAGTTTTTCCATCAGTTTGAAGCTTCAAGTAGGTCAGGCCAAAGTTGATGAAAAGTAGCCAGAGTCAAGTATATAGAATGACAGTGTTACAATAGCCAATAGAATTGTTCTTGTTTTCACATTTTTCCCTAGTGATTGTTACTTTTAGGCTGTCATATTCTGGGATGAATTGCAGTGTGAGTGATCTACAGTTTGTTGGCCAGTGGGGCAAATTTTCACATTCCTTTAGATAGATGGAGCTAACCTTGGCTTCATTGTGGGCCAACTTCATCCTTCGGTAATCTTCTTGAGCCTTCTTTGACCGAAACATTGCTTGGACCCGAACAACAGATTGCTCGATGCGTTCCTCTGCCTGCCGCCTGCCAATCCGGAAGAAATCTTCTTCTGTCTCGCCCTCTTGTGTAGTCTGATCTGCAACCAACTCACCAGTCTCTACATGGAGTCCACGGAAACCCTTCCTCTTTAAACGCCATCGCAAAATTGCCTTCTCAAGCACCCCGACGGACCAAACAATCTTTTTGTATTGCCTCCTCACTAGTAAGCCCCTGAAAGCAGCCTACAGACAAGAACAACCAGAATGAGTTCAGATTATAGGAACTTTCTGATTTTTGTTGTATCAGTCTTGTGGACAGTCGGTCAGTTTTCACAAATCAGATAATCAGATCCTTTCTACTCGGGAAATCTTTATAATTTTCCACTTTCTCAATAGACAGATAACCAAAGAACCTTTCCAAAATATGCATGACTAAAGATGTCAAAAATACAATCCGTTTTCCATAACAAAATAAACCCCTAGGAATTCCAGTGTAAAAAAATATATGAACAATATATTTTCCCACTTTGCAGTCAGCTCCAAGAAAAGGAAAATCTTTTTGTGCTGCTCCTCTTGGTAAATGAAGAATAAGAAAAGGATGAGGGTTTCCGATCCAAATAAGAAAAGGTTGCGCTGGTCATCCAGAGAAAGCCCCATAACAGGCTCCCTTCCCTCGGAGAGAGAGAGAGAGAGAGACAGACAGACAGACAGAGGCTACTACCTGAATCTTAATAACCTGACGCCGCATGTTGAGGAAATCCCTCCTCAGTTTCCAAGTCCGAAACCTGTGCTGGATCCTTGCAGCAGCTGCCATCTGCTTCTTCAGCTCATGGTTCCGGAAGGCGTGCTGGATCCGCATGGCTGCAATTATATTCCTTGCCTCATCCTCGGGATTCGAGAACTGGATTTGTTTTGTCCTGATCTTCAGGGAGTGCTCTCTAAAGGCTGAATGGATTCTTGCAGCTGCATCAGCAGCTGTTCGATAGGCTGCAAGGGTGTCCTTCAGGCAAATCTCATCCTCTGTAAGATTATTATTCTCATTGGACAACGTAGCCGATGTGTCATAAGATGTTGGGAGGGACCCACTGATGTTGCCTGCCAAGGACATGTCATTGAAGTGCTGGACAAGGCCTTTCTCAGCAAGATAGGCCGCAAGCCCCTCATGTCCATTCCTGGAAGCCAGGTCAGCAGCTGTGCACCCACCTGGGTTCTCAGAGGTAGGGTCTGCCACAAGGTTTGGCTTCGCCCCAGCAGATAATAGGCTTGCAACCATTTTCTCCCTGATGAAACATCCATCCTTGTGAGCATTCTGAAGCAGAAATAGAAAGCTACTTCCATTGCACAAGACATAGGCTTTGACTGAGTTTACATTCAAGTGAACCAATTGAACCAACCTTTACATTCATTCCTAAAGGTAAGTTAATTAAGTTCATTTCAAAATAATTGTAATATTACTTTAATAAATCTTATCCAGCCTCTTTAACCAGTTGGACCATGCTCAACAAATTCGGAATCTAGTCACTTTACAAGAACTGCACCGCCTTAAAAGAAACCTCAAAAATCATTTCCATTTCTTTGTTGCAATTAAGCAGAAGGTTGAGCAGAAATTATAAATTCTTAATTCACAACTCAATCAATAGCACATACCTGCCATAGTATGCAGCCCAATGAAGAGCTGTCCACCCGAACTTATCACGAAAATCCAGTGAAAGACTCGACCATGAAAACAGTTGGACTGACCATGTATAGCCCAAAATGGCACATAAATGAATAACTCCTTGACCATGAACATCAAGTTCTGAGCTTTTATACCCTCCGATGAGTCTCTCTAATAACCATTCCCTCAACCTGTCCTTCAGTATGAGCTCAAATAAACTCTCTTTAGCCTGAGGAATCATAGCTCTCTTGTCGTCAACTGATTTGATCAGATACTTCCAGCTTTCCGTCAGGTTTGAGGTCTTGAGAACAAACTTTCTCCCCTCCTTCAACATGCTTGGTGAGATCTTACTTGAGGCTATGTCAAGGCACTTAGAAGTTGAGAAAAGTAAGTTGGCGAGTCTCATCTGAACCTGGAAATCTTCCCGCTGTGTTTTCTCATCATCAGAAGATTCTAAAGCAGGCGCACAGATGGGTGGGTCCCAGTACTCAAAGTTAAGGACTCGAGAGATTGGTTTGTGCCCATCGAAACTCAAATAGAAATCTACTGTGCCAGCAGGGTGAGGTGTTAGTAAGCACCGATAGACTCCAACCTGGACAATTTCAGCAGGAACACAGATATCACCAGCGATACAGAAAAGGTTGGACTTTGCAAGGTGGAGATACCCTTCTTGGAAGAACCCAGTCACTAGAATCTGCAAGGAAGATTGTATCAGTAATCCATAAGACTGTCAAATGTTCGCTAATTCAGACATTCATTCTTTTCTTTCAGGAATGAAGCAAAGGAGGGTGTAAATTTTCCATATGCCATATGCTTGGAAAATTTTACCTGCTTTGTGAAGCCAGTGACAAAATGTATTACTGCAACGTGTTGATTTAACATGGATTAAATCCATTTTAGCTTTAAAATATAAAAATGTTGCTTGGAATACATTCTATACCCAAAATATGATCTCATCGATGATACTTCCCTCCCGTGAAGATAAGACTCCGTTTTCAAGGATAGAGAAGACACATAAAGAAATAAAATTTAGAATAGGATTTTTGTGCAGGTACATGATAATCTAGTACACACCCATTATCTTCGTTTGCAGGTACATCTATTCATTTTTCCAACATCCAAGTGGTCCAAGCCTCTAATTTCAATACTCGGGACAATCAGTAAACGTGTGGACCCCACAAAAAACAAAAGGACATCGATAACTCTAAATTATTGTGGTAACTTCTTTCTTCATGTAACCCAACGATGCCCTAAGTCCATATAATCATTTTACAGACACCAGAAAACTTTTGCATCTACATAAATCGATCTATAACCACCTCCTATTACTGAAAGAGCAAAGTACCTTCATCTTCTCATTTGAGAAGGCCCAGGAAGGTGAAATATCTGTAATGATGAATATATTTCCAGGGACAGAAGACTGTTGACTACCAATGGATGAGGGCCCAGATGAATACTGATTAAAAGAGAGAGAGGAATCAGGCAACGAATCATCAACTGAGCCAGCTGAGTCGGTCATAACACAGTTTATCCACCTCCCAAAACTATCCTGACTCTGAAATCCATCATTTGCCGAGATTTCTGCAGTATTACAGACACTTAGTTCAGAACCCCTTCTTGACTCCACTTGAAGACCCACATTAGCCATAGAATTATTCAAATCACCAAGCGGAGGAGATCCAACCAATAAGCTTCCCTACAGAAACAACATTATTGTGATGATTAAAATGAAGAGCAACTATAACATCAGAAAAACTTTCAACGCCATTTTATTATGATTTCTAGTTATATTCTGCAAGCAGAAAATAACATTACATAAAATTCTCTAAAATTTCCCCCAGAATATAAAAACAAGTTCCATATTTCACATACGGTACAACATGAACCATTTTTCGCCTTTTCTCCATTTTCTTGAGAAAGAATAACTGGGAAAAAATTTCTAAAGCCAAGCAGAGATTCCCCTTGAGATTACCATAGATTACACACCAACGAGGGCAGACGACCTAATGGGAACAAAAACGATAAGCTTCAAGTAATAATTAAAATTTTTCTCTCAAAATAAAACTAGATTAGATACAAACAGAAAAAGGAAAGATATCTTCAACAGCAGAGCAGTCAAGTGTAAGAACCACTCACATCACTCATGGAGCCATGTTCTGCAATATAGTTTTTATCAGAATAGGAAATACTGCCTGCAAAGAGTGTGAAGGATGAAAAGTTTAGGGTTTTCTAGCTGAATCAATCAATTTTCGCAGATACAGGCATCCAAGTTACAGTTATTACCTCCTGTAGGTGCACTGAAATTAGTGGAATCGTCAGTTACAAGTTCATCCCATTCAAGAGTATTAATCTCATGAAGCCTCATCTCATGACTTTTATATGTCAAAGTATCATCGGTCACTGTATTCAAAAAAATGAGACAAGATTATTAGTTCCAAAAGAAATAATAGAGAACCAAATCTATCATGAAATGTATGACATATACTATGAAATAAAAGATATAAGTTTACAAGAGATTACTCTTTCTGGCATTTGAAAATTATTCAAAATTCCAGGAACTTCACCTGTCAGATAGTTTTCCACAGGAACAGGAACCTGGCCAGCTCCAGAGTCAAGTTCATCCGGTAAAGGCCAAGATACAAGTGTGTTGGAGATTGAACTAGAGTTTGAATTTACAGGTGTTCCTGGTGAATTTTGTGATTGCTGCAACATATCAAAGTGCAGCAACTTAAAATCCTAAACTACCAAAACTTATGAGTAATCATATCTGGATGCTCTTCATACAAATGATTTGACAAGTATCAATTCTAGTCCTATAACATATTAGCTTTTACCCCTCATTATCAACATTTATGTAGTCCTCATCCAAAACGAAATTCTTATTATTTTCTAAAGAAGTTATTGTCTGGAACCCAAGAAAGAGAAATGTTGTATAAACCAAAGCACTTATAATCATCACTTTCAAGCCAAACGATTTAAGTTACTTATCAAAAAGACAACATTAAGAGCCAGGATGAGCCAACCTCTTGTGTGTCACGGTAGTGGACAAGGACTATGTGCTCATATGCCCTGGAAAAGCAAAGGTACGCTTGTCATTTCAATATAAGAAAGCACAACTATGATAATTTTTTACAAGTAAAGGTTAAGAATAACCCAGTTCATAAATGTTAAAAACGAACATTCTTTTTTGAGCATGTCAAGAATATACATACTTATCAAGAAGCCAGTAGCAACGACGAACAAAGGTTGGATTATCTTGGCCATGTGCATAATATACATGTATTCTTTCTTCATTACCAACCTGTGTGCAATAGGTAATAGATATGTGTCAAATTATTTGTTGGAAAATGCTGGTCAGTTTTTGTTGTCTTTTACTATCCAAACAGTATGATGAGAACTGATGAGAAAAAACCATCACAAGATTCTCTCGTCGTAATTTTTCAGTGCATGCGTGTGCAAAAGTATTAGACATGGCCCCTGAAAAGTTAACCTTCAAATGCTCATGGGCTTCTTTAACTGTCTTTCCATCCTTTTTCTTCTTCCAGTTATAGCCATCCTTCCGGAAATTCCTGAGCATCTTCCGGTCAAACAATATGATTGTTCCACCTGTCATTTCAAATGAAACAGAATTAAATAGCACAAATATATAAGTATATCAGGATCATGTTCTCTAATATTGAAAGATACGAGATGTGCAAATCTTAGTAAATACAAATAAGAGATGAATCAACTGTCTCATTCTTTTCTTCCATCAAAAAATTAAACAAACTAGTTTCCAATGCATATACCAAAGAGATTTCAAATTTCGCGTACTTATCTCCCCACAAAACAAATTGTAGTAGTCTACATGAACTGTCAGCAGATACACGGATAACAGACAAATAAAGACCAACAAAATGGGGAATGGGCATAGTATAGCAAAAGCTGCTATGCTAGTAAGAGACAGTTGTCTAGAACTGACAGTCCTAGGCAGATCATAACCCTGGACATCAGAATGATGTGTGTTTTATATGCAGATGACAGACAAAAGCGAGAAATGCAACATCACTGAATATTAGGAAAAATTGCATAGCAAGATCGGGAATAGATGTACTTTTTGGCAAGTTAACTGGCTTCACATTTACGCTGAAGTGCTTGTAATTACAGAGTATCGCATGAATCTCATTTGGACGAAGCCACCTGGTGGGGGCTTCCTTCTTAATATCGCACATATCCAAATCTGCACACAGAAAAGGCGAAGACATGAGAACAAATAACAGAAAAGTAATAAATAACACATTAGGCAATATGAGAGGGCAGAGAAAAGCCCAGTGGATGGCATGAAACAGCCAAGGGCAGAGAAAGGCCCAGTGGATGGCATGAAACAGCCAAGAGCAATGCTCGAAACAGCAACATATGACCTCAAGTTCTCGATGCATCTTCATATATCCCACCCTTGCTTTCTAAAATTCGCTTTCCGAAAGATGCATCTTAATAACAAACGTATGCATCGGGGAACTTGATTCAGCTAAAAGATTACACATAAAGCTTGAACACTTTACCTCAACCAGATAGCAAATTAAAAATAGTCATAAGCCCAAACAGTTCTGTAAGACCCTGAAGTGTAAAGTCCCCTAAAAAGACCAAATTATTGCCTCGAAGAGATGCATGGATAGATACATGGAAGAATCCACACAAGTAGCAGAAATCCAAGAAACCCACCTTGCGACGTGCGGAACCCATGAATCTCAGAACCGAAAAGCGGTTCCTGGACAGTCCCCTCCATCGCCCACCAAGACAGACAATCGCCAGAATTCTCCTTCCCGCGACCGCTCAGTGAACAGAACCGATGAGGCTTCAGCCTATCAAGCACTCTACTGGCAGAGAAATCAACCGACAAGTGAAACTTGAAGGCAGAACAGAAAAATTCTCAGGCAGTTGCCAGCTGCTTCTTGCTTTCGAACACAGAGAGAGAGACCAGTGATTTGACTCGAGTCTGACCGGCCCAGTTAAGAACGACTGATGATTACCAATTTCCCCTCAAAGAAAAATCGAGGAAGCATAGATTAAGCGGATGGATGGGGGTGGGGACCATTCACTGGGCGTAGGAGCCGGACGATAAATGCCCGGAGATGAACAGGTAAATCTAGGTGTCGGTCCTTGTCTGGAGCAGATTAGTTTCTCCATTCTACTTTACTGAGTTCCCCCCATAATTTCTAGTAATTTCGGTTTAAGCCTCACCTACTTTTAGTTACTCTTTTAGCCCGGACGAATTTTTTTTCCTTCAATATTTCAAATTTACACGCGACAAAATCCTCGAAAATTATTAGACAGAGACAGTGACAGATATCCAACCAACAGCTAATGTAGCTGTAACAAGTCAACCGAGGTCCCGATTTCATCCCGGGTCACCAACAAGACCATTCTCGGTGAATTCTCGGCGAAGCTGTCAGTTAAGGCCCGGTGCGATTGTCGTAAATTTCGAACTGATATTGTCTCATGTCTGAGTTGGATCGCGTGGGATCACACGGTCACGCGCGACTTACTGAATTTATAAACTACTGGTCAATTGCGTGGGGGGAAGAAAAGAAAGTACGTGTTACAACTTACAGCTAACACGTCCCGGGCACTGCTTTAATATTGTAAAGCGTCTCGATGCATGGAAAACCTTGGACCGCATGTTGCTTTCTCAACTACCAGGACATTGATATACAGCTGTGCCGTTTTGAGGACGGATTTTTTTCCCTCTTATTTCGCCCTTTTTCTTTTTGAAAATTACTGTAAAAAAATATAACGTTCGTAAGTCATAACTGTTTTAAAGTCAAAAATATAATTATTTTGATTGACACTGTTTATACCTTGAAGAAATTACCGCAAATTTATGTAAAATTAGACTATTTTTTATCTAAAAGTTTAAATCGTGAGCTGATAATACCTAACTTTCTTTATAAACTCATAATTTTTTTCTTAATTGTCCGATATTAGACCGTATTATCTAAATAAAACTTGTTTAATTAAGATAGTGATCTTAGTTAATCGGGTTTGTCATAGGTGCGAATAGGCGCACAAAAAAGACAGGTACGGATCGGGTGACGATCGGATAGGTTCGGGTCGGTCAGTGTGAGGTTGATATAAACTGATAATAGGATAATATGCTGAGCCACAACGAAGTTCCTCATGCCCGTGTCTCCTCCTCACCGTGTGATGGTCGCCCGTATGATCTCCTCCTTACCGTGTGATCGTCGTCGACGAAAATCCAAAGATTCGAGGCCGATTCAGAGGAATTGATCTTGAGAAGGGAGAGCGGTGTCCAAATCAATCCATCAAGAGCATCAAGCTTCGGATAGAAATCCAATACCCAGCAATCGATGTACGTGCAACACGTGTGTGAATCCGCACGGCAGGAATCAGTGCTCCAGCTAAAATCCACGTGTGAACGAGGACGAGGATACCATTTTGGTCCAAGTTGCTTGTCGTCCTCTTTGGAGATTTGCGGCTGGCATTGAATTCTCTCTTTCTCTCTCTATCTCACTCTCACTCTCAAATTCACGGCTACTGTAGACTTGCCAATCTCTCAATTGCGACCAGCTAAAGGTAGAGATGTTAGGCGGGCCTGCTTGGCCTGAAACTGGCCGGACTGTCTTCATTTTTTTTTATATAAGCCGCCGGTATTCAGTTGAACTTTACCCAGCTGACTAATCCGGATCGCCCCGAGTCGGTCCATTTAAAGAGTTAAGAGCTCCCCGCCGCAAGTGGGACTCGAACTCGAATCTTCCCATTGGGATGATGAGTGCTGAACCACTCGACCAGACCCACGGTGGGTGGACCGTCTTCATGTTAGTACTTAACTGCTCTTATAAGATTAAGGAACGGTTGAGTGACGAGTTTAAGAAATACGCTCATTAAATCAGAATAGGTCCAACATATTTTTCGGTTGAACCGGCTCAGAATTGTTGCAAAATTAGTCTAAACTGTCAAAAATCATGCAATTGAAAGATCAATTTAAAAATTTTGCCAAAAATAAAAAGATTCATTTTAAATAATTTGGAAAAAGATATTTTAAAAAAGTTGGAAATGGTCATAGTTCACAGTTTAAATTTGCCCGAACGGTAACCGACCCGCTTATGAACCATAATTCTTAATCAGACCGGTCTATTATACTTAATGAACCGAACTGTAACCAAGTCAAACGATCCTAAGCTCATTTTGAACCGACTCAAACACCCTACTTAACATCTCTGTCTAAAGTTAAAAGGTGGTTGTACTCAGGAATATGTTTTCGTGGGGTAGAAGTAGAATTTCCTTTGCGCATGCAAAGGTCTTCATGAATCATGAGGTTGGTCTCTAAGAGTTTTTTTTTTTTGATATAGAAAGTTTAGACCTGGTTCCAAGTTACTATGTACTCAATTAGAGACCTGGTTTCGAAGAAATCCTCAATAAATGTGATAAAAGGTCTCACAGATTGAAGTCTCAAATCTAAATGTGTAAAATAATCCACTCTGATTATCATAAAAAATCCTAAAAATATAAAATATTGTCATCTTTCTAACCATTTCTACTAATTAATAAATATTTTCCCCCTTTTTTATTTTGAAGATTTAAAACGGCCACCAATGGCCGTAGGATGCGTTTGGAGAACTCCCCGCATGGCATGCCTGCCCACGCCCGCATTCGTGCGTATAACGATAAAAAATAATTACGTTTGCTCTCTTAATTTTTAATTAGTCGAACCTCCCACGTAATCAGTGCATCACACTCTCTCACCCGATAGTGAGAGATCCCGAGAGATAAGCAGGTTTTTTTTATTATTTTTTGTTCTTCACACGTAATATCTCATAAATTCAAAATTGCGGTAAATTTAATCAATCCAATTTGAGAAAAAACATTATACTGATCATAGCTTGCTTTTAAAAAAAAGATTATAGAATTAGTTGGATAGAAGGATTTTGAAGATTTTTAACAAAAGATGAAGCAGACCCAATCGATATATACCTTGGAGAATGATTCGACAATTAATCCATATGATTTATTTCAAAATTTACAAGATCTGTATACATTGTAATATGACGGATAAGCGGCAAGACTCAGCCAACAAGAAAAGCTGTAAGATTCCTTCGTGGTGTAATGCATATTATTCAAGTCATAGTTTTTTTAAAAAAAATATTATAGTCTCCAAATTCAAAGTCTCATTTCATATTTAAAGAAAGAAAGAAAAGGAGGGGGAGAATGTCTTAGTTGACCCCTCCGGTCGGATCGATGCGCTGTTCTTTCGCAGCCGCCGTTGGGTTTGAAGAACACGTCTCCGCCTTTTTCACGAGCTCCAGGCAGAAGCTTAGATTTAGCCTTTCTGGAAGATATTTTCCTGTCGACAAGACAGGCACGGAATTCTGAAGCTTGGTCGGTGTTTTGCTCTCTTCCCGTCCCCCTCCGAATGAATCTTGCATGATCTCCTCTAATCAAAGAGTTTATAATGAATGATGTATGATAAAGAAGAGAATTTAATGGTTGGGATAATTCTTTTTTACGTAGTTATCAAGTAAATTTTATGATTGGATGGCAAAATTTTCACTCAATCCATAGATAAGAAAAGGGTCATCGTCAATTTTGACAAATCACAGTCGGAAATTGGAATCGTCACAGTAACGCGAACCAGTGTCGGCATGGCCTCATCAAGAACTTCGCTTCAGCCCACAGAGAAATTTGTCAAACGTATGTTCAGATAGAATATTGCCCACGTAGCCTGACCAGCTACTTGATTGTCAGAGGACATAATGCATTAAACTGTATGAAAAATCTGAATTCGATGTCGGGAATCAATACGAAGTAGAGGATGAAATTGAAAAAAGTCTCATTCCCAAAACTCTGGGATTTCGAATTGATGTATATTTGCATGTTTCCCGACAACAGGGACAGTCGCCTTCCCTGGATTCTCGCGTGGAAAAAAGACGTTTCTCAATAAGACATAAGCTGCAAACAGAGTGCATGAGACGATGATAGCATAGAAAGGAGACGGAGTTTCCTGGCAAGAAAACCGACCATTCTATTGACAAATGATTGAAAATATCATATGAACAAGAATCTAGTGAAGGAAAATGTTGGTTTTTTTCCCCGGAAAACGTAACGTAACAGCAGCTACCAAGGTAGGGTAGAGTAGGAGAATCATAAAACACTCTCACAGAAGACGGTAGATGGTTGAAAAGTTCATCCAGGATTATCTTCTACTTCTTCCAGGATGATGAACGCCGGCAAAAACCTGACGACAAATACACATTAATGATTCCATCAGTAAAAGCTGCAGCTGCTCAAGCCTAAGAACCATACGCGATGTTCAAGTATTTCATTTTTCAGGATAACAATAAGCATGTCATATGGATTATTTGTGATACCACTACTATGCTCAAGCATGCTCGTTCCTGTTGAACATTCTGTAACAACTGTTGTCTACTGATGCACCTCTTTTCTGTATGACAATTGCAGGACCGAGGTGTACCTTACACTACAATTGCAAAATACCAGAAATTGCCTCATCGATCAAAGAATCAAGAATGTCGCCTCCTATCTCGACCCCAAGTTCAAACTTGTCAGGTTCAAAGTCAAGCCATTTCCCATTTTGGGTGCTCATGTCCCTGTCCACAAGGTCGTCCACCATAGAATTTGCCAGTCCTCTCCAACCCGAGATCTCCCTGTACACATCTTCAGCCAACTTCTCTTTACTCCTCAACATAGCAAGACCCATTTCCCACGCTTGGAACCCACCACCAACAAAGCGCCAGAATCTCAATTCCATGCATTCACTAACACAGTCAAAAAGTGTTTTCCTTCTAAGTCGAGAGTCACCATCATCAGTTCCGGTCAATCCTACTCTAGCCTCCAACTGTTCAAAGTGGTGAGGATGAATGATACTTTGGGCCCGACCCAGAGAAAGGTCATTAAACATTAGCTCAATGTTGCATAGTATCTCCTTTATGTATTCCAGCTCCCACTCAGTCGAATTCGGGAACTCTGAAAAAGTACCTGCAGCTGTATTCTTTCCGGTTATGGTACCACTAATCGATACCGAGGAAGCTGAATCAGATACGTCCATGTCAGCTTCTAAGGGATAAGATCGTCCTAAAGGGCTTGGTTCCAGAATTTCTGCCGCTTGTGATGTAGACTGCTTGTTCCCTGAAATCAGATGTCAAATTTTTTCAAGGGATAACAGAAAATAAAATTTAGGAAATAAAAAAAGATATTTTGAGGGGGTAGGGATTAAAAAAACAAGAGTTTTCTTCTACCTTCGATCCAGTCAACATCCATGCTGTCTGAAGAGAAGCAACTTTCAGTCACAAATGAAGGTTCAAGAACAGAGATGGGACTTGGGTACCGATAATCAACCGGCTGTTTTGTTTCCGCAACAGGCTCCGCCTCCATGTCATCAGGCCCCTAAAATATTCAAAAGCTTCTTTTGTGAATAATGGTCATTTGATGGTGGTGGTGACGATGATGATGAGAGAATTTGAAACAAGAGAAAATATGCTTCTTGTACATAATGAAACTTTTTTACTAAATGCAACCAACATTTGAAGGCTAAGCTTATTTGATGTTGAGCAGAAACTTAAAAATGTCATAAGAGAAACAGCAGATCCTAAATAAGTTAACAAGTTGGAACTGAAACCTGTACTTGTGATCCACATTAACAAACTAGAGAGAACTCAAAAGATGTTTGTGGTCCTTGCAAGTGACAAAGAAAAACACAGTACCTGAAACTCATGTTTGAATTTCATCAGAGGAGGATTACTGACATGGTTCTCATACCCCAGTAAATTGTCAAGTTGAATGTTCTGCTCTCTATCAGTTTGCGTTCTCGGTTTTGATGCCATTGTATCAGGAGTGGGTCCAGAATCTTGAAAAACCGACGCAGAGCTTGAAATTGAATCTAAGCTAGCAGAAGCATTGCAGGAAGAGGAAGACTCAACCTCATAAGTTAGTTCCCTTAACTTCTGTTCTAGAAGCTTACTCAGAGCATCGCCCCCTAGAACATTATAACCTAATGATGACAGTTTAAGGTTATCTGACTCGGAGATCACACTTTTGCACTGGTTTTCTGAGGATTGATTGAGATTAGGGGATTCAGAACCAATCATAGATCGGGTCAATGGGGCTGTGAACGTGAAAGAAACAACATCTGTCCCTTTCTTTCTGCTATCTTCAGCCCAACAGAACTGCTTCTGAACAACTGAACTTGACTGAGCCTGCTTTCTGCTTTTGTCTACTGATGAATCATCTGCTGCAACCTTATTCTTCTCAAAATGGAGGACCCCCTCGATTGACCGTTTCTTTCTGGGGAAGTTCTTCATGTTGGACTGGGAAGTTTCCTTGTCGCCGTCAAGTACCTCCAACTTTCTAGACCCGGTTTTTGTGCTCGCAGCCAGCTTACTCACAGGCTTCTGGATAACTTTTCTGCTACTTGAAACTGAAGACTTTGCAGTTAACTTCTCCTTATCAATTTGACAGTTCTGCTTCTGATTGTTCTGCCTCAATGCACCAGAAACAGTGGGATTTGATGATTTCTTATGCATATTCTTCTGAACCCGTGGCTGGGTTCGGAAAGACTGATTCAGCTTACTCTCATTCTGTTCCTGCTGGTTGGCCATCAGCTGACTTCTTTCACCTGAAGCCAATCCTTCTCTCTTCTGGACGTTTACTTTTGCTTGAATTGCCAGAGATATTGACTTCCCATTGTTCTTAGAAGCAGAGAAACCTTCTTGTTTCTCAGCAGAAGCTCTGGAAAAAGACGATGCACCTGCTCCACCATTAAAGCTTTTATTGAGAGCTTGTCCTTTAAGATACCTCATAGCTGCAAAATCTGAATCAGCTTGCTTTTGAGAAGCTTCAGGAAGCCTTGATGCTATCTTCAGAGTGCCTTCGACTTTCTCTTTCAGATCTTTAACTCGGAGAGGCACTGATGAGGGCCCACCCAGCTGTGCCTTCTGCACTGACTCCTCTCTTGCTTTTAAGTCCCGAACCCTCAATTGTACAGTGGAAGATGATGGCACCTGAAGAGCCACTTTCCCCCTTGCAGCAGTAGCTTGAGGTGCGGACTCAATAATTTTTGCAGCAGCTTCCATTATATGAGCAGCATTCATACTTGGAACAAAACCAGGACATTTAATTGGAGACAAAAGCTTATGTTGTGTGATGGGAATTGTTTTTGCTGACTTGGGAGGTAGCATCTCTGTCTGGAACTTCTCGATCGGCCGATTTACTATCTTGTGGGACTTTGGTTCCACATGATTCCTGAATGCATCCTCTGTTTTCATGATCAGATCACCAGAATACAACATCTGATGATAGTTTTGTGAATATTCAACATTTCTCCTCCTGTTGTACTCTGCATCTCGAAGAGACTGTGTATCAAAGAAAGGAGTGGAGTAGGGCTCTGAAGAATAAGTTGTGGGCATGGAATCTAATCCCATGAGCCGTGCTACTACATTGGGCCCCCTACTTCCACATCCTTCTTCATCTGTGACTGAAGAAGCGCAGCTGTAGTCACCATTTCCTCTACCACTTGACCATCTCCCACTCTCATCCTCATCCATCTGTAGGCATGGAGAAGAGATTAGGAATGAGTATAATTCCCAAAAGGAAGATGTCGAGGGACCAATATTCAAGAAAGAGAAACGTTATTTTAATCTTTGAAAGCAGCATCTATACCAGGTAAACACGTGTTGTGGGCAGGTTCCCATCGCTCTTCTTTCCTTGCTTGGAATGTTCTGCTGAAGATAGAGTCGGAGATGAAATGATAATAATATTGGCATGTAAGAAGCATGAAAGATCTAGAATGTTTGTATATGACACTAACCACCAATCCCATAATCCTGTACCTGGTACATCTGATTTACTTGAGAATAATTTCTTTCGAGATTTGGCTTTCCAGTCAAACAGATGAAAGAAACCACCCACATAACCTCCACCTTTTGAGCCTTCTTTGTCATGCCCCATTGTCTTGTGCAGAGATCAAGACCTTCCCCTCATCTACAATGAAAGCAGCTAGAACAGAAAATTCACTCCCTGCATGCAAATCAAATGGAGTCCATGTGAAGACATAAACAATAAATTTTTTCCCTAAGCTAATATTAACTAGTTATCTCTCCCCATCAGGTATTAGTGGATCTTTCCAAGCAAACTAAAAGACAGCAATGTGATTGACTTAAAAAAGATAAGTCATTTCCATCAGTGGATGCCATCAGTTTGAACCCCAAAGTGCCCCAAAGTCAGTTTGCTCAAAACCAAACGAAGCAGATAATCAATCGGAAGGGCTCACTAATTCAAGCTTTACAGCAACACTAGCCTAGCAATATCATGCACCTACCGTTCCAAAATTAGAAAACCGAACTAAGCTTCAATTCTCTAGGATAATAATTCAACACAATAGAAGCCGGAAACGGGTTCACCCAGTTAAGCCAGAAAGCTAATCAAAATCAAAACTTTATACTAAAAACAATCAGACAGAAACCCTACATTCCCAGTCCACACAAGGGCGATCCAAATGTGAAGCGGTTCAAGTAATCAGCAAGTCCAACTGAGCTGAGCGACTAAAATGAAAAGAGAGAGAGAGAGAGAGAGAGAGAGAGAGAGAGAGAGAGAGAGAGAGAGAGAAATTGAAGCAGTTCAGACTTCAGAGCGACCAAGGTGCGCTACTTACACTCAGGAGACACCTAGGAACTGCAGATCAGCTCGTTTCTCGATCAATCACATCTCCCATCAATGTGGCTCAGAATTGGGGCCTTCCAACAGAGACACACTCACACACACATACACACACACACACACACACACACACAGGGTGGGGGCAATAAAGATCTCTGCTGAAAGGAGGTTGCTTGGCAAATGAAGAAGATTCACGGAGAGAGGGATGAATAGTGGGGGATAGATGAAGAGCATTAATGGGAGGGACAAGGTAAGTGGGACTGATTTTGGATTTGTGTATCTTCAAAAAGTTAAATAGAAAGAAGCTGAAGCTGGACGAAGCTCCTTTTTCTTTTTTTGAATTTTTGTCGAGTGATCGTTGCATTTATTATTGCATTCTCATTTTTTAAATTTATTTTCAAATCATGGGTCTAACGTCTCTCTTTGGAGACGCAGAGAGAGAGAGAGAGAGAGAGTGGATTCAAATTACAAACGGGGGATGTTTGATATGCTGGAGAGTGTTGGATAAAGCCACTTAGGTTGCACGGAAGTAGTAGGCGACCGTCAGCACATGCGAGTTACACGTGTCGCACGTGAGCATTGCTCATACCTAAGAGCGTTTGTTTATAAATACGGTGTTCTTTTCTAATTTTATAAATAAAAATTTTATTATTTTTGGTAATTACTTCTTTGATGAGATTGGTAAAAAAAAAATTAATTCATCTAAATTCTTAATTTTTTTGTTTTCAAATATATCGTTAATTGAAGTATAAGAAAATATACGAGTTGGTGCAGTCAAATACTAAATCATTTTACTCTTTGACATCCAGAATTACCATTTTGAAGAGCTGGTCTATTTCTCAGATATATTCCCAAGAAACCATTGACATGACAAGGAGCCCAAGGATGCATAACTGGGAATGTACAAATATTTTGCCCAATTTTGTACAAAACTCTGCATGTTGTGAATTTGGGCCTGTTTTTGGTTGCCACATTACACATTTGTGGATCCAATTCAAATCTTGAAATGTTAAGATACCACGGATTGATCTAGATCAATCCCTACAATTGGAAGGAAAAAAAAATTGTCCCGAGCAAGGAGGTCTGGCAATAGATACTCAAAATTAAGACTCTATATTAAAAAAAATGGTACTCATGATTCAACTACAGTACATTTACCTGGTCAATGGAATTCTATCTTTCCATGTCTTGTGTCGAGCCTTGATTAGTTGAGATAACTGGAGCCAAGAGACTTTACGAGGTGCTCAATTTTGGAGGTGAAGATCCTTGAACACGTATATATAGCTCTGCATCATGAAATGCCGCCCGGTTTTGAATTCGAGTAGGAACACTCGGATTCTTCATTTCTATGGCAACCTGATGAGCATTATTGAATGTGAATTAAGCAGATCCGAGGAGGCAAGAAGAAGAGTAGCAGTCAGCCATTTGGTAAAAAGTGCAAGACGTCTCATTTAGAGCAGGCCCGAGAGCCGCAGATCTCAAGCCCATCTCGTAGACCATATATAATCCTACGTTTATTGTAATTTATCATGAAAAAGGAGAAGATATCTCATGGTGTTCGGATGGCCACTTAATTCTTCACCTTTTGCAGGTATACTTGAATGGTCGGTTCCCTTGGAGGAGTTCTTAAGATCAATGGGAAGTCAAGAAAGCAAATGAAAAAGTAAAAGACCGCAAATCACACCTTGAAAGGGAGGGTTAAGGCAGTTTATCCATAATCTTATAAAACTTTGGTGGTCGAACCATTGAACCAATTAACTATTATATAGGAGGCAAATAAGCCTAGAAAGGGATGGAGGGAGAGGGAAATTGAGAGATATTGATAGTTTCACAATAAGAATCAGACGTATAATATCTTGATTATTAAGTCGATAATGGTGATACTGTACCAATCTATCTTTCTCATCTACAAGAATCTTCTTTGTGATAAAATTAAAAAAAAAAAAAGCCCTTCAACTTGAGCTAGAACAATCCACTAGAATCTCTGGCCTTTAAGCAACCTTTGCAACAAGCAATTCTCCTATTCCCTCGAATCCCCTTCTCCCACAACCTATCACTTCGAGAAATAGGGAGGAGCTCGAATGCCCCTGCATTTTCTTTCGCCTTCACTCTCTTATTGTCTCCTCTTCTTCAGTCTTCCCGCATGAAGTAACTGTGGCTATTATTAATTGGCCGTAGGGCTTCCCAGCAATAATGCCCGGAGGAACGGCTGTCACTCATGCTGATCTCGAGCCGAGCCGGGGGCTGACTGACCTCGGAAGCAGGACTTCCACGGCTCTTGTTGTGTGGACGATCTTGTGCGGTCTGTTCTCGTTCATCTTGTGTCTCGTCGCCGAAGCCACTCATTCTCAGGTCTCAACCGGGTAACCAAGACAATGATATTTACGCCCACCCGCCTTGTTCAAGCATGCATATATAAGATACATGGCCTCCATTATTATTGTCCATTTGGTCGAATCTCTTGTTAAACGGTTTATTAAAGTACGAGGAATCATTCTGGTCAGTGGAGGATGTTCTGTTTGATGATGTTTATTGTCGCCCACTGTGTACCCACAGGTGACGTGGGTCTCGGCAAGCGGCACGGGCTCGGGAGGGATCGAGAGCTACGAATGTGAGTACAGTGGGAGCGGTAAGACACCGCTGATGTGCGCTGCCGGCGCATTTCTCGTGCTGGCAGCCGCCGTGGTGGTGGAGCACACGTACATGCTCATCGTGGTCAGCAGGCTGCCGCCTGTGGCGATGGTGGCGTACTGGGAGCCGGAGATGCGGTCCGTTAGGAACCTTACTTGGCAGGCGGGCTTCTTCTTCCTCGCCACTTGGTAATACATGCAAGGACGCAACAAAAATGTTCATTTTTTTTTCTCAAAGAACTCCACAAATTAGAATTAAATTTGCTTTCCCACTCCGTATATTTCTTATAGCAAGTTCGATGAGAATTCAAACCAAATTTCTGATAGACCTTAAGCTCTTATTATTAAAGGATTTTATATTATATATTTTTTATATATATATAAAATAACTGATAAATCTTTATTTTATTATTTAATATGCATTATCCCTTGTAATTGGATATATATATTATTCCGTTCCTATTTCATCATGATGACTCGCAAACTCTCCAATTTTCTCTGTTAGGATTTGTTTTGCTGTTGCCGAGATCTTACTGCTGATCGGATTGAGCGTGGAATCGGGACACCTAAGGAATTGGTCGAGACCGAGACCCAAATGCATGGTCATCCGAAGGGGTCTCTTCTCTGCTGCCGGAATATTCGCACTGACAGCCGTCATTATGGTTACTGGACTATACGTGATCGGTCTACGTGTATTGAAGATGTTTCAAGAGCAAGAAGTGTTTCGCAGGGACATGCTCGAGACATCCGTACTCTATGCATCCCCTCCCCGATCACCACCACCACCTGGTCGACTAGTTGCGGTTCCAAGGGAGAGCCCTGGGACCCGGAGCGAATGGATCTCGGACCAAACTGTTGTGTACTCTTCAGCGATGTTAGGCCACAAGCTATCCTATACAGTGTAGGGGGGGAGGAAATGGTTGCTTGGAATGCAAGAAAGTGGAGGGAGCGTGTACCGTTGTTTTCTAATTTTTCCTGTAAATAGATAGAAATTTATTGATCGAATATATATATTTTTATTTCATAAAATAATTTATGTAAATAATTAAAAAGGAGAAAAAAAAGGAGAGGCCATGAAAATATGATATATAAAAATATAAACATAATAGGCGGGAGGGGGAATTTAATCTATTTAAATATGAGGTATGTTTAATTTTTAACATAATTTATTTAATTATTTATTAATTTATCGTATTATATTAAAAATTATAAAATTTAGTCGGATCTCTCAATAAAATAATTTTTCTTAATATAATATTTTTTTCATTTGATAATTTAAATTGAAACCAAAGATACTGCAAATTCGTCCATATACGTAACTTATTTATTGTATAAAGTTTGCCTGTAAAATAAAATAAATATATAAGGGATTCTCTTATACACGGGATGTTTTCTAAATATAGTATAATATTTACTCAGATTCGTCGGCCCTTCCGTTGAGTAGCGGCGCCCTCTTGTCACTTCAATCAGCCCATCGCTTCGGTCGGTGCGGTGATTTTCTATGCTTATAAAAGAATCTTCATTCAGTCGGACTCCCGATCTCCTGAAAATCTCCGGGTTGTGCGGATGGAATGCTCGAACGATGAGCCAGTATGTTTGGAGGAGGACACCGGTGGCCGGAAGCGGCTGAGATTAGCGCCGGGGGACGCCGGTGAGGCACGACGGTCGAGGAAGGAGCGGATGAATGGGGTTTGGAGAATGACACGCACTGGGCCGAATAAGCGCCTCCAGGGCGTTCCCACGGTCAAGGAGTTACCTTCCATCTGTTGTCGTGACTTCTCTGCAGCTAATGATCAGGTGCTACCCGTGTTGATGCTTCGTGGAGAAAATCTCTGATTTTGAGTTCGATGTTGGTCCAGAGTTTTCGGCTTTCATGCTTATTACATCCTTAGTATTTGTATCTACAGATTGTGGTTGAAAATCCAACATGCAGCCATAGTTCAGAGATTCTGATAGTCGTCTGTTCTTCTGCACTGGTCATTTGAAGGATAAATAGATTATCTAGGATGATCATGCTGTAGTCTGTTTCTTGTAGAATCTGCAGCTGAAAATCAATAAATTTTACATATCAAATACCGTGAAGGCTGGTTGTGTTTCTTTTCATTTTTTTTCTTTTGTGATTTCTTTAGTACGATTCTTCTCTTTTGCGTCTACTGATTTTGCAGTTGGAGTACCTCCGCTCAATCATCTCTGACGTTTGGTCTAATCGTAGCATCTCACAGCCAGAAGCAACTAAAAAGTTTCAAGAATGTTACCTGACCGGAACTTTCAATGTTGCTTTCTTTTCATTATTGAGGTAACTATGTAAACAGCGTCCTCCCTCTGATGTCTTTTTGACGCCACTAATGAAGACTTGATGGAGTACTTGTATCGATTGCCATTATTGTCGGCCCTTTACTTTGGCTAACTTTTTCCAGCTAAAGTAGTCACATTTGTATTTGTTTTTAAGGCCGTTCCCACATTTTCTCTTATATTTTGAAATTTCAGAAACAAATAGTCTGAGAAGGGGCGGTGGCGGCTTGCCACTGCACACCAAAGACCTTGCCAAGGTGGAGGGGCCTGCAACCATCACCACTTATTCTCTCTCTATGTCTCTCCTGTGATGTCAGCTACTGATTAGTCAAACTCCGATGGAGGATCGGAAGCTGGGTGGCCTTGGTGTTGATGGACATCTCGGATCTGGAGATGGCCATCTTAAGTCATTGAAGAAAGATGGGCAACTATGAACACGTAATGACAGGTAAGGTCTGCTTTACCTGCTATAGACTGGCTTTTTCAGTCAGATGATGAAGAAATTCTGACTGATGCCTGTTGGACGCTGTACAATATCTTTCATGGTTTCCCTGACAAAGTTCAAGCTATTGTTGATTCAGGAGTTTGTCATTGTCTTGTTGAGCTCCTGCCGGTGAATATGACGTTATTTTTGCCTTCTTGGTAATGCAATCATCCTAAAGATAGATATTCATTTATTCTCAGGCATTCATCTTCTCCACTGCTCAGTTTGGTGCTCGCTATTTTTCCAAAAGTTGCGAGTTTTGGATTTGATCTTTTTCATTGTGAGGTATGAATCAAGGGCTCTTTTAGCATTTTTTAATACCCTCTCCTAGCATTGTTCCTTGTGATGTATGATGGGGAATGGATTTCCTCTTCCATTTACTCTGATTTGCCTTTTTTCTGAGTAAACAAGGTGCATAGTATTCTTGAAAATGGTGTATTCCAATACTTTAGGAGGTTTCTGACCCATGACAATGGAAAGCGCATCTATAAAAATGTGTCTGGATGTCTTAAGCACGCTTCAATATTTTTATTGTACCCACGTATGTATAAAATTCTACTTGTGGGGAAATAGTGACAAGAAAAGGGTATGTATGTATCATGCTGTTTTCTATTTTGCATTATCCAGGGTTACATAGAAGCTGATCTAATTGAGCCACTAGCTGGTCTTTTTGAAGAAGCTGATGATAAAATAGAGGATAGGCAGCAGCAGTACTATCAATGGTCATCAACAAGGGTGATGATGACCAAAAGATGTGATTACTCTATTAAGTTCCCTAACTTCATATTGCCGTCACAGTTCTAGAACACTGTTGAACCTGCCCTCCCAGGTGCAATTGCTGAGACCCTTGTTGGACTGCCCTATGTTCTCATTTTTTACCTTCTCTAGACTTCCTCAAATTTTAATCATTTACGTGTGTAGGCATTCTTATTACATCAATTCCTATAAATCCTGATGGCTACATGCTACTAATAGTGAATGTGAAAGCTGAATCTGTTAACAGTAGGTTCTTTTTTGACATGATATTGAAATTGAACCCATCCACACTGGGTTTATGGTTTTGTGCATGCTTTGGCCAAAAGATCTTTTTGTGTGAAATAACCATGGAACCAGGACCGAACTTGAACAGAATTGAACTAGGAATCTATTAGGTTCAGCTTAAGGCTGATATCATTTCAATCTTGGCATTCTTTAGTACAACAAGTTCTTTATCTGGCCGCGGCCTGTGAATAGATATACCAATTTCTTGTCCATAAACACTTACAGGACTAGCCTCCTTATGTGGATGACAGGTACAATGGAAATCAACGTTGTGTCGGGGCATTCAGCAATCTCCTTACATCCGACAATGACTCCATATTGAGTTCTACATTGTCAGCGCTGGAAGACATTCTGAAGGTTGGGCAGTCTGACCAGAAATGTGGCAGGGCTGGGGATGAGAACGTTTACTTGGAAATGTTATGTAATGCTGGAGGAATAGACAGGCTTGAACACATTGTGCAGCATCATCCTAAGGGTTATGTTAGATCAGATGCGGACAGACTTCTTAACACTTACTATTGGATGATGAAGGAGTATCAGCAGCAGCAGGAGGGATTCTTCAGCATAATGGGCAATGTCTTGAATCATTGGAGTTCGGTTTCTATTACCATTTGAGTAGGATCTTCCGATAATCATTGGAGCTCTCACTTTCATTCCTCCTGTCAATTTGAATCTACGCCCGTCACTTGACTGACGCGGGTCCACCTTCACTGTATGAAGACGCATCGAGATGTTTAGATTCCAGTTCTTTAGTCAGCTCCGTCGATTAAATTTAATTTGCCTACTCAGTGCTCCTGCGCCCCTGCCGTTTGCTCTTTGTTGCCAGTTCCTAAGTTTTGGATTCGTCTACCTTGTGAAAACTTATTCATTTTTTTTCTTCTCGTTATACTGATAATTTAATTTAATGAATGCAAAGTTGTTTAGACATCTTTTATTGATTTGATTTACAAATTAATCCAGTCTATAGTTGATTCTTATAATTTTTGTTAATTCAACTAGGGATGTTAAATGGATTGGCTTGGTCCGAAACAGGCCAGGATTTCTTCTAAATAAGTATGTAATTGCTCTTATTTAGTTGAGATGTAATTACGAGAGGTATAAGAAACAGGCTAGTTGAATCATAATTCGTCTAGAATTGTTTGGGAATTGGGCTGGACTGTCAAAAACTTTTAATTCTTTGCTGATTCAATTTAAACAATTAAAATTATTTTTTAAAATAATTTTAAAAAATTAAAAAAGAAAATAGTTATAGTTCAAACCAACATGAACTATGCCTTGTAATTGGACTAGTTTGTTAAGCATTGTAAATCGGCTAAACAATTCCAGGCTTGGAACTGGCTTAAACCGCCCACATTACATATCTAAATTCAACGTACTTAATTTATAAGACTTGCATATAATCTAGGTAGAGTCTTAGTTATTTGATTATTTTTCGTCGCCAGCTTCCACTTTGCGTGGTATTCTGGATGTGATAAGCTTATCGGGTCTATAATTATTTTGTCAAATAAAAGTTGCTCTAGTCAAACAAGGAAGTTAAAAGCGAATGAAGTTAATTGTTCGAACCGGTTCCATCTAAATCCGGTTTTGATACCAGTTGTAGGTGTTCCCATGAATCGGGAGGGGAACCGGATTCAACCGGCCCTTTTGACTCCAGGGAGGAGTTCAAAGTGTCTGACACCGGTAAGACTTTCTACTTCCCAGTCATTGAGGCCAGCACCGTTGACCGATCAGACTGCGGCAAGCAAAAGCCACAGTGGTCTTCTTCCTTTTTCCAGATAACAAGAGAGAAGCTGTGGCATTAATTTTGACTGAGAATGGTATCGAGCTGACTCAGGTGCCGACGACATGGCAATGGCAAAATCAGTAGAAATTGGCAAAGTGCTACAACATCAGTGATGACGTGACGTAGCCATGGCCAACGACGACCAGTGTGGAAGGGACTGAATCGGCCTTGAAATAAGTCATGGAGGGACCAAATCGGCCCAACAACAGATTCAAAGACCATTAATTAAATCTCCCCAAAATTGAGCCTTGGCGCCAAAATTTCCATCTTCTTTTCATGTGCAAACTTTTCCTTCCCTCTCCTCTGAAGGATTTGGCGGGTGGCAGTTGCCGCAAAAGGACTACCAAAGTAGGGGCACGGGGGTCATTTCACAATGTGAAAGCTAGGGTTTTTCCGTCCCGGGTATAAATCGGCGGAGAGGATTCCCCTCGAGCTCTGCTGTTGTGCGGCCCCTGTTGACGAGTCTGGTTCATTCACCCCTCTCTCTCTCTCTCTCTAACCCCTTCAGTCAGCCATTTTTCGACAGTCACTTTCTCTCTCTACCTCTTTCTCTCTCTAGTGTAGGTTTCATTTTCCCGCTCGTTTCAGTGATCCGTCGTCTCCACGCAGCTCGGCTTCCTCCCTTCTCCCTGCCTCTCACTCAAGCTTCTCTCGTTACGTTGGAGAGCAGTGCGTTGTCAGACTGTTCTTCAGATTGTTTTCCGTCACTGCAGCTAACGGATCTTCGGCTTCTGTGTCTGAAATGCCGGATCCCAGTGATAAGGTGAGCGATCACCACCTGGTACTGATCTAAGCTCGTGATCTGATCGGTCACTGTGGTTCCGATCTGAACCTTAGCTGATCGACTTGTTTCTGATGATTTGATATGCTTGTCAGGGAACTGAGCCCGCTGCCGACGTGGCGTCGTCCGATGATGGGTACTCGATGGAGAACAAGAAGACCTGTGCCGACTGTGGGACATCCAAGACGCCTCTGTGGCGAGGAGGCCCCGCTGGCCCTAAGGTACTTGATTTCAGCCGGTACAATGACCTATCCGAGAGATGGTCGGAACGATATGTTCCATTTCGATCAAATTGTGGGCTGTTGTTTACCGTTGCAGGTCGATTAGATCTGCTACCTCTTCAGCCCTTGGTTTGATCTGTGCCGATGATTTGATTCTGATCTCGTCTTCATGGATGCGTTCGATTGCAGTCACTATGCAATGCCTGCGGGATCAGGAGCAGGAAGAAGAGGAGAGTGATTGTGGGGTTCAGCAAAGGACCGGAGGACATGAAGAAGCAGAAGAAGAGCAGCATAAGTGGGCTGAACCCGGACAGCAAGAATAACACCAAGCCCAAGTTTGGAGACCCATGGAAGAGGAGGGTGGTGTGTCTGGGGAGGAAGTTTTCGCCATCATCATCGTCAGGAGCCAGTGAGAGGCAGCAGAGGAGGAAGCTCGGCGAGGTGGAGCGAGCGGCCGCACTGCTCATGGCCCTCTCCTGCGGCACAGTCTATGCATGAAGAAGAAAGGAGTGATCTTGAGAGGTGGTGAAGAGGACTTTCTTCTGCTATGTAGCTGTAATCTATTAGGTATGGGAGTCGTAGCTGAGAAGATTAATGATGGGATAGTCAATGCATGGTTGTCGTCGCTGTTTTTGCCTAGATTTTTTTCTTTAATATCATGGGTTTTGACTAACTGTTCCTTTAGGATTTAGGTTAAGTGTAAGAAGTAGTGAGATGGGATGGGATGGGATGGGATGGGGTCTTATGTAACTTGTGCTAACATTTATGAGGAAAAAGAATTCGTGTGCATGTTACCGTCTGCGTAATTCATGCTCGTGTCCTTGCACCGATTGATTCTGATCTGTCGAGAATAGAATATGAAGAAGCCCTGCAGTCGAGAAAGCTTATTTTTGTTATAAATTAGCGGTCTTCAATTGATAGCGATTCTTTGAAATTTTAAATGGGAATAGATCTTTGTAACTTTGTTTGCCAACTGGGATTTGATTAAATCCAGTGAATTTTTTAACAAGTACGTTTGTGAGTATGCACTTGGTGATAATTGTTTATCTGTCCAACTGTAATTGATTTAAAATGGTTATGATCTCATATAATATATATATATATATGTGTCACAAGCCATGGATTTAAGTATTCAATTAGCATAGCTAATAACTAGGTGTCCCAAGAGAAAAATCGAACCAAAATTACATGAATTGTTTGAGTCGTACGTAACATAATTGATTGGTCAATTCTAGTTGGATGTCGATCATGTAAAATGAGTAATACTTTCAGATCAAATATTTGTACGTAATTAAATTTTTTTATGAGTTATACGTACATCATATCTATTTAAATTAATCATAACATTATTTTACAGAATATATCAGATTGATATTGGTCATTTTCGGAATATGTAATTAAAGTTCTTAGTTGGTCAGTAATTGCCGACCAAATGATGAGGTTGTTAGTAATTACATCCGAGGAACAAGTCAGAAAAAGAAAATCATTTTTTGATCAGTAAAAAAAAAAAGGAAAATCTTGCATGCGCTTTGGAGATGCTAATTTATCACTATTTTATTTATTGTTTACAAAAAAGCTATTAATTTATTTATAATAATTTTCACTAGTTTTATTTATAACTAAATAAAACTAGTGAAAATTTGCCAAATGCCAAGTCGAGCAACTGTCTTCAAAGCCACTGCACAGACAACATCAACATCGAGATGATTACTGTTCCTCCCCCAGCTCGACGGCATCTGCTGAAGATGATTTGCGTTCAACGCTACACTGAGGAGAATTTCTTCCGATAATTCTGTTTCATCATGTTACATAAAAGGATAAGAATGTGATAAATAGGAAATTTAGTATTAATTATCATTGTCATGGTACCACTTATTAGCAGTTCTACTGATGTGATTAGTTTTCTCTCTCTCTCTCTCGACATGATTGTGAGGTTGGATAATTATGTCATGTCATATAGTCAAAGGGGCATCCAATTTCAAGGTTCCCATATCACATATGCCCAGTTCAGGGGGGGAAAACAATAACAAAAGGGCGATAAATGTGATATCATCTGATGCCATTAAGGAATGACTCCATGCTGTAGATCTTTCTCCCCGGGAAAATTTCCGGTGATGATATCTTATAATTCATTCTAGTTGTATTTTCACAGGAGATGCAGGCCAAAATTAGGAGAAAAAAGAGACAAATATGAAGGAACTAAAGTAAAATGATGATTTTCCTCGTGGCATGTGAAGCCACCTCCTCCACCCACACTGGCCACCGGCTGTGGCATGAGGGTGTCCTCTGCTCGACCGATTCGCTTCGGCATTATCTCGTCTCTTAGAGGAGCCCCACGCAGCGGTCACGCAACCAACAGTACGTAGTAGAAAAGGTTTGCTGTCAGATTCTTGATCATCTGGGGGGGGGGGGGGGGACAGATCTTACTGTTCTGTGCACTTCTTTTTTTTCAGAATGTTTGCATTAGATGGAAGGTAGTATGTGAACTTGTGTTGAGGCTCTTTCCTGCTCCATACGTCATGATTGAGACACTGATGCGGATCTACACTGAGGCTAACTTTAAATGAAATAAAAAAAAAACATAAAAAGATAAATATATACAGAAGATAAGACAGAGAAGAGCACGAAAGTGTCAAGTGTTCACATTACAATAAGAAAGAGAACATTCTACAAAGGATGTCATACGTGTTTGATAGATACCCAGTGCTAATGTCCAAAGAGCACTTGTCGAAATGGACTATGTACACAAATACGAAACTACAACCTCAAAAGATGAACCAACAAGGGGAAGAGAGGACATAGAATGATGAAAATCTAACGCATCTGATGGCGTTGTTAAGTGAGCCCTGGACTCAGATGAGCAGAAGAGCCTAGAAAACCAAAACAACAGACCAACAAAACTGGAGGAGCAAACATAACTTAGTTTTTCTATTCCTTGCAGGAGATCGCATCATATATCGAAAAGGGCAGTTGAAGAACATGGCCAGACAAAAGAGAGAGAACGAGAATCCTAGAGCATGCATGCCTTAGCACATCATGCGGCACTACTTTCCCTGACTGATCCATGAATATCGTCAATCTTCCAATGAGTCTAGAGAGGGTTCATCAATTTGGAGGTCATGAAGGACTGATCTAGACCAGCCCACAATAGGAGCATGGGATCCCCAAGACATGAATAAAAAATCGTGCTTCTGAAGTTTCCCCATAGAGATCATCATCATGAATGGCAGCTTGAAGCTGGCTGTAGCTTGCTAAACAGGAATATTGTCCATGCTATAGCCATCAAAGTCAAACTCAGGATTCACAGGACCAATGCCTTCTTGCTGCAAAGAATAGAAAAAAGAGATGTTCTTTAACACAATCCTCACTTATAACAAAACCATTTGCGAGTAATTGTAACCAGAAGAATGGATAGGCGCCACTGTCAAGTGATTCAGGCAGTGGCTGAGGATTGGGAAGATGAGGTGGGTGTAGCATTAGGCATGGGACGTTCTGGCAGTTTTCCTTGGTAAATCCAAACCAAGTCAGAAACAAAAAGAAAAGAAGATGACACCATCTAGTGAGGAACTTATATTCATAAAAGTGCTGACCTGCTTGAGAAGTGCACTCATGAGATCCTCTTGACCAAAATGCTCGGGATAAAGTATATTTTGACAGCCCGCATCAGCAGCATCCTCAGATTTTATTCTCACCGATCTATTGACAATGCTGCTTAGGTTCTGATGATGGGCTCCTTCCACAGGAAAACTGACTTTGCTTCCTCCTCCACTGGATGAATTCCTCATGGATCCGCTCGAAATCCCTTGCTGAACAAATAGAGAAGAAGCCGAACTCTCATGGCTTCCTGTCAAGGAATTGGCATTCCGTGGAGAGTTGAAAGCCAAACCCAAATTCTGAAGCTCCCAATCATGGGTCTGAATTGTCTGCAGGTCATTAAGCAGATAATAGCCTGGGATAATCCCTCCAGCAGTCGACCCTTTGATGTCTGGATTTACAGCTATACCCTCCTTTATGGGACCCTTCTGTGTCAAGCTAGGAATCCCTGGAGGGCTGCCCAGAGGAGGAAAATTGTTGGTGCCCAGCAATTCCGACCCATGATTAATAGGAAAAGTCAGAGCAGCTGATGAGGTTGTCTGAGAGACTGGATTGGTGTACCCTCCTACCCCTCTGCCATTCTCAGCTGGCATGTTTCTAGGCAAGAGTCCACCCGGAAGGCCATTTGACATAACAGGCTGGCCCATGTTGTGGGGAAGGTGGGCTGACCCTCTGTGCGTCAATATAGAGTTGCTCTGGGATCCTGAGACTTGCATGCTACTCATGTTCTCGAAAGACTGGTGGAGATCTGCAAGCTGCTTTGGCTCCACAGTAGTGGGAATACCATGGAGCAAATTCATCTGGTTATTGTTCCCAAGATTGGGTTGCTGCTGCTGCCCTTCTCCAACCTTAAATTTTGAGTTGTTGAAGCTGAAGAGGTTCCTCTGGTCGACCATCGGTACTGATAGGCCTGATTTTGGAGAAGGCCGAGCAAAGCTTGCTGCCTGGAGAGTAGTAAGGCTCTGTGCTGGAAGTTGGCCTGCAACGACCAGGGCTCGGAGATCAAGCCCCGGAAGAGATGAAATTGGGCTGAAAGTTGCATCCTGTGTCCCGATGAAGGAAGTGTTTACTCCTCCCTGGTGTTGTGACACTCCACTGAGTCTTCTAAGGTATAGTCGGTATTTCTGCTCCACAAAATTCTTCGGTTAATATTTTGATAATACAAGGAAAAGTACAACGTTCGCTTTTGAATAAATATAGTCTGTTAAACATTCAATGGTACAAAGTATTTCATACCTGAAGGTGGCTTGCTACGTTTTCCCTAGTCAAGCCAGGAACATTCATCAACTCGAGAATTTTCTTGGGAACAGCCTCTGCATATATGTGGGCACAACATCAGCAAACAGATGCAATAATCCTAAGAATTCTAATTTCACAGCACAATAAGACAATATTGTTTCGGAAGGGAATCTTCATTTAATGCACAAAAAGTTCAATTTTTTTTTAACTGTTGGAGGATTAATCATTAAGTCCAAAACAATATCCTACCTTCCAATAATTTAGGCTATGGTCATTTGCTGCTAAAAAGGCTTCAAGAACATAATTCTGTTTATATTGTTTTTTAAAATGAAAAGAAGGGAAAAGATGAAGTGTCCATAGCACATTACATGACATCAAAGAAACTCTTTTGAAGTGTGGTCCCTAAACTGTTCTTTTGTTTAAGTTCCTTGTTTTCAAGAATAAAACAAAGAGAAGCAAGAAAAGCTTCCATATATATTCCCTGGAATGAATTGTGCCACCAATTAACTTGCCATAAACCTGATATGCACTATGGGGTCTTAGCAATAGGCTCTTACTTTCAATTCCAAGTTGATTCACAGCAGTTACAAACTGCTGGTGGAGCTCGACCGACCATACCACACGGGGCTTCTTCAGGGTCGATGTGTCATCTCTCTCTTCAAGCTCGTCCTCATCATCCTTTCTTCTCTTTGAGCTCTTCCAATTCCCACCTTCATTTGCAGAGGATGAGTAGTCTGCGTCCTCAGACTGCTTATGCATTCTATCCCCACCATCTTCAATGCTCACAGATTGCTCCAGCTCCTTCCACTCATTCTTCCTTTTGCGAACCACGTGCTGCCAGATGTTCTTTAGCTCCTCAATCCGTATTGGCTTGATGAGGTAATCACAAGCTCCATGAGTCACACCCTTCATCACAACTTGCTTTCCATCATCTGCAGACATCACTGCTCAATCCCAAGAAACACTATAAGTTCAAAATAAATTTAAATTTCAATATGCAATGTGGATTTGGATTTGGATCATTTGCTGCTTATGCTGTTTTTGCTGAATCTCATCCAACAAGTTATATTTTTTTCCTAATAAAAAGTTTTCCATAAAAACCATTGTAATTTGATCCGTTACATGGCAATGTTATTAATATGAATTTGTCATCCTATTCAATTTCCTTGTTTTTCCATTAGCATGGATAGATCTTTATTGTTCAAAGGAACAAGAAATGGTACCCGTCATACCCTATATGGAATTGTTCTCGACCTCTCTGAGAAAAAACATTTCCCATATTTCATCTAATCAAGCTTTCATCCAGCGTAAGAAATTTAACCAGTTTTGTTTGAAAATCTAAAACTGAGAGAGAAAAGAGCTTTGATAGACAGGAGGAGAGGAGGGTAAATCATACTTATGACAGGAAGGTCCATCTCGAGCCCAATGAGCTCCAGGAGCTTGAATCCGTCGATGTCTGGCATGTGAACATCACTGATCACAATATCAAACCCGTTCCTATTCGCCTGCAGTGATGCTAGTGCCGACTCTGCCCGATTGCATGTCGTAACTGATACATTCAACAAACTGAATCATTTCTTAATTCTTCAATAGAGGAAAATTTCAAGAACTTCAAAACCTCCAGACTATCCACAATAGAGTGCCTCATTCTGGCCCCAAATCAAGCCTTTCAATTATCACAGGCAGATCTCACACCCGAACTTAACTTAAGAGAAATAGTCAAACTTCAACAAGAAAGTTCACCATGGATAGCTTCTTTGACTATACTTGCATCAATTAAGGAAGAACTTCTCGTGTTTAATCTCATAATCTCGAATTTCAACAATTTTTTGTTAGGTTCGGAGCCTTTCCTGTCTCCAGTTTTTTACGCAAATTCAGAGGAAAGATTAAGAAAAAAAATTACATGCGACCACGAGAAATAATCAGAAAAACCAGATCCCAGGATGGATCCATAACAGAGAACCGAAGCTTAAATACCTTCATAATTGCAGGTCTTAAGCATCTTCTCGACTATCTTGAGACACGTGGGATCATCATCCACCACGAGGACACGGAGGCCAGCCGGGAACTGGTCCGGAACCACCTCACTGGACTTCCTGCTCGAAGTCAACATGGATCCCTTGCCGATGCTCGAATTCATCTCTAAGGAAGAAGTCCCAGAAAATCTTCAATCCAACAGCAACAACCCAATCACAAGCTCTAACATGGAACCGGGAAACCTAGGAGTTCACAGGAATGCGAGATTCCCTTCACCGGAGGGCTCAGATTGTCGAGATATCAAGGGAACATGGGATCAACAACAATAGAACCCACTGCATAAATCAGAAACCCCATAAAAAGAACATAAAAAATGAGACCTTTTTCGACAAGAGAGCCTTGGCTCTCGAAGAAAGGGATGGGACGTCTCAGTTGCGAGAAGCAAATGAACAAGGAATCAAGAAAGTCTATACCCAATTCACAAACCGATACACTAGAAAGGAAGGAGCAAGAAATTTGAGATTTTGACAGGAAGGTTGTGGCTCATTAGGAGTGCTACAAAATAAAAGAAAAGGAAGTTTGGGCTGCCTCAGTTAGGAAGATTGTAGCCAAGGCTCGAATCAAGAAGACGGAGACCCAGTAGAGATTTCAAAGAAGCCACTTGATGCACGCTAGCTACTTGGGTGAAGTGGAATTTGGGAATTTGGGAGGAAGGAAGCAGGGAGGAAGAGGAGAGGAAGTAGTAGTAAGTCAATAAATTAAAAAAAAACACATTTTTGTATATGTACCTAGACACATTTTTGTGAGACTGACTGACAGGATGAGTAGCAGAGACGAAAGAAAGAATGGCTTGTTGGAAGTCCCAATTTTTCTTCATTTTCGTGTTCTTTTTTCTTTGGCTAATTTTTCCTTTTCTTTTTCCCCCTTAATTCGAAAGTGGGTCACCACTCGGGAGAATGGATCCAGCTCATATATGTAAAGAGCAAATCTACCGCACAACGCAAGTCCAAACCTTAAACTTACAGCTTCCAATTTCACTGTTCTGTCTCCAACCGACCAAAAGGAAAAAGAAAAAAAGTAGGGGGGAAAAATCAATTCCTAAAGTCGATATCTGCTTTTCTCTTCTTTTTTTCTCCTTCTCTTGAATATGCTGCCGATTTATTCCTGTAGAAATTTCCAGTGTTTCACGGGAAAAAAATCTAAATAACAAAGAACTGTAAATATATATATGTTTACTTATTTATAAATGAAATATTTTTTTTAGAAAAATTACTTTTTTTACTACTGCAGAACCATAAATAAATGGGAGGAGCAGCTCATTTTTCTACTTTCACTTTTCCATGGCTTAATTATTTCCATTTTCTACCTTTTATTATAATTAGTATAAATTTAATTTTCTTGTTAATAGTTTCATTATTTTTTTTTCTATTATGCAAGAGGCACTTTTTAACCAAATACATCGAGCATATTTTTTCCAATACAATTTCCATTAAAAATTAAATGACAAGAAGATTAGAGAATGCAAAATAATAGCTAATTTTTTAAAATATGGTAAAAATTTTAAGATATTTGAATGGATGACTATCGTCATACCATATCAGGCTGTCAGTAAGATTCGCTTAATAATATATGTCTAATTTTCGACTTCATAACTTTGGAAAGTGTATTTAATTTATTCGATTTGGTATATTAATTTTCCATATAAAATTTATCTCATTACCCCAAAAAAAATAAAAAAAAGATAAGGGAATTATTTATTTTCTTGATGAAAAAAAAGTCCACCGTAATGTGCCAAGTGTGTTCCCCAATTCGACATGTTGACATCGATAGACTTAAATTTCTGTGCTCCGGCAGGTGGTGATGCATACCCTTAATTTTCTCATCCCGTAATTATATAACTAATTACGGAAAATCTTCCTATATGGAATTGAAAAATAAGATCAAAGAATTTTTTTTCCTGAAAAAAAAAACCCATAGTACGCATAATAGAGGCTGATCGTATAACTGCCGGACCAAACAATAGGGACAGCCCTTCGGCTCAGCCCATAAGCCTATCATTGCAGCAATGAATGCCACAAACAAACTGTGAATTGTTGTTCGAAGTTCGTACAACTTCCTTTCTGATTTCTTCCCTCGGGACCAACTGACTAATTTCGCTCCATCTCGACCGGTCTCGTCGTCATTTCGTTCACGAATGTCTCGAGGTAATGACTGATCGTCCAGTCATGAGTTGTTAATGGACCCACATGTTCCTCACTTGGCAATGTTACATGTGTACGTATGTGTGTTTTTTTTTTTATATAAGTGTAGCTACAGTGGAGAGCTATATGAGGCAATTGCATATACCACACACAAAGGTATAGAGGCACATTTCAAGGCTTGTCCCTCGGAAGAACTGGAGCAAGCTGGCCATTTGATACCGTTCTCAGATTGGGTAAGGGTATGCCGGTCATTAGTGTCCTCGTGATTGGCAGCTTGCGTGTACCTGGACCTTCACAGGGAGAGGACGCTCAGAAGGAGGGGTCGGAGGTTCGGCTTGACGCCTTCCGACGCTCAAGTCACTGTCGTCGGTCACAAGAGAGAGAGAATAAAGTGCATGAGTTGGCATAGAGACAGAGAAAGAGTAATGTTGTGAAAAGACCAAGACAGATGGTTTGTTTTTTTTTTATTATTATTATATATATAATTTATAAATTTAAAATTAGATAATAAAAATAAAAAAAATATAAAGAACTCTACAATAATGATCGAATCTATAAGTTTTTAATTATTAAATTAAAGTGATATCTCAATCATCTGCACTTACGAGTGGTCGTGAGGAAGACAGTTACCGGGGAACCAATCACAAGTGGCCGCATGTAGAGCGTGTAATCTGTCAACCATTCGAAAGACACTCTTGCCCTAGCTTATGAATTATTTACTTACCCGTCACCATTCAATCAGACTTGGCTCAAATAGATACAATTTTAACCTGCAACCATTTTCATACTTTTTTTTTTGTTTTATATAAACCACCGGTATTTAGTTGAATTTTGTCTAATTGCCTAATCCGGATCGCCCCGGGTCGACCTATTTAAGGGGTTAAGAGCTCCCCGCCGCAGGTTGGACTCGAGCTCGAGTCCTTCCATTGGGATGATGAGTGCCGAATCACTCTACCACACTTACGATGGGTTCATACCCCTTTTTTTCTTATCGGGAGGAGAAGCCGCAGAGCATGTGGTACCGTGCAAATCTCTGTACATTTAGTATGCCACAGTTGACAGGGGAATTTCTATTTGGATGCAAGGGGCCGTAAAAAGGGCAATGAATGTCACATCTTCGATTCAACTCGCAACTCTCATACACGCACGTTTCTTCTCACTACAGCCGAAAGATGGCTATTTACCTTCTTTATCCTTCTGACTGAAAACTGAGACAGGAGACCGATCTTGATTTTGAAGAGCAACCCTCATTCTGTCACTGACTATATCAACCCATATAAACTTAAATTTATTAGAATTCAATGAATTTTTAGATATCAATTAGCGTATAAAGAGGGAGGAGGACAGATTGAATTCTCGTGACAGCAAAAACTAGAGTAAGGGAAACCGAGAGTGTGTGGGGATGGGAACAAAACGTGGGTAGGCGTCCCCTTCAATATCTTTTTCATCCTTTAAGCTGCGTCTCTTCTTCTTTTTAAGCCTTATTTTATTATTATCATTATTATTGAATTAGAATAACTTCTTATATTATTATTATTTTAAATTTAATCCTCTCCATCACTCTGAGTCCCTGACCAACCAGCTTTATCTAATTTTTTTTTAGTAATTTCCGGGATGGGGGTGTTTGTCTTGATTACTTTGCTGCGCCACGTCATCTACACGCTTTTCAACCCCAGGTCGACACGCGTCACGGCACACCAGCCAAGAGGATGAGATATCTTTGGACTTTTTTTTTCTAATTAAATGACATATCTATAAATTTAAAGAGTGATATAAGGATATGAGATATAAATTCTTTATTACTAAATTAAAAGTAGTGTTATTATGTTAAATTCTTTTTAAAACTTTTCACGTGTTTTAGCTTGCTTGCTTGGTTTGATGATCTAATGGGGAAATAAACAGGACACAGGAAATACAGAAATATAGGGGGGAAAATGAGGCGAGGCATGATAAAGCGGTCTCACCTCAGTTCAATACCTTCGTTCAATGTTCGTGAATGAAACTCACCATATCTTTTTATTTAATATCTTTTTTATTTCCACATCTTTTAAGTTCATCAAATCACTTTATAAGTTGAAAATGAGACGATATGAATAATTAACTCTTTCTGTAAGTTGAAATTGTGAGCAGAATCCGTATATGAACAGCATGCCATCCATTGACCAGGGATGCTCGGAGTAAATTCAACATTACCAAACTATTAAAATGGTTCGATTCAGTTCATTTCATATAATATACTTTCGAACAATAATCATTACGTTGTCATTAAATCGAATTATTTCAAATTGATCATATGGTTTTGTTAGTAAGTTTAAACTACTTTTTAAAAAAATTAAAAAATTGAATATAAATCAAATAAAAATTATATCGAAATACAAGAAAAATTTTTAAAACACAAAAACAACAAAAAATAAAATATTAAAATCATACAAATTCAATTAAAAATAAATTAAACATACAAGATTAATATTAGTTGACCTATTTAATACAAAATTTAGTATAAAGAGGTGGAAAATATACCATACAACAGTAAAATAACTTATATATAACTATTTTTAAAATTTTAAAAATATATATCTAATATACTTATTTTTTTTTATTTTTATTATATCTACAAATATTTTAGATAATTTTTTAAAAAATGGTTCAGTAGTTCGAACCGATTAATCGAACCGTTTAAATTTAGTAACTAATGATACCACTTTCCATTAATAAAACCATATTATGTGAGAATAGTTTGTCCCGAAACAATTTTTCGGTTTGATTTGGTTCTCTGCTTCTCTATGTGCCTTGACCACACCTTAGAGCCGCTCAGCTCTCCGTACGAGTAATTCTAACGGTTCTCCCTTTTTTGTTTTTCTTATTTGCTCTTTCTTCCTTTCTTCAGATATATGTACACATATATATATTTGTATGATTTCAAAATAAATAAATAAGTATTTATTTTGTTTTTTGAAAAAACCAAAAAGACTCTGCTGGAAAAGCATCAAACTGAACCGTATATTCCCCCACCGAAGAGACCTTTTCTCTCTTCCGATGAAGAACTCATTGCCCTTTCCCTTTGACTAATGTCTTGAGCACTGAAACGACACCGTTCCCCATAGACTAAAAGGGACATGTAAACCTGCTACCCGTGAGCTTTATTGTGCAACTTTCCCAGACGGGGGAAAAAAGAAGAAGTTCGTTATACGATAAAGTTAGCTGAGTCGATTAATTTGTTTGATTAGTTAATTGATTTATAAGGTTAGCTTTTTTTTTGTGGATAGATGAAATGCTTTTGAGGGAGTGAGTGGAGTATATATATATATATATATATATAAGGGCTTCACATTGTGAAATTATTAGTCGAACCCAACTCTCCACGTCAGCAACTGGCCTATCCACTGGACAACGAACACGTGTCAGAGTGATCATATCCACCAACCATCTCAACAGAAAAAGGTCACGAAGGTTTTGCTATTTACACGTTAATCCTAAATTCACTTTATTCTCCTTTGATGTGCATAAATATAATTGGAATCGAAATTATTTTAGAAATTAAATGGGATGGAATAAAAAGGGATGAACATTACCATTCTCATGTTTACCATCGTATTGGAATGAATTTTGATATAAAAAATTATTTTACCAATTATACCCTTATCTTAATCCGCTAAAAATTTTATTATGTCTTAAAATATTTATAATATCTATATTTTCTCTTTTTTTTTTTACTTTTATAATTTTAATCCATAATTTAAATTTTACTGTGATTTTATAATTAAAAATTATAATCATTTAGGCATCATGTAATATTTTTCAACAAAATTATAATATTTTTATAAAGCGCATGGATACAGGCTATGCCTTGGAATGAAAGATAATTCCAAATCAGCTTTGCCTGCGAACAAGGAAGCTATAAGGAATGTGACTATGAATCTCATGGAGTGTTCGATACCGGCTGATTTTCAAAATTTTTTGAAATTCTTAAAATATATAATTTTTGCAATTTGTAAAAACTTTATAAATTTATAAATATTTAAAATATGTTATTAATTTTATATAAAAATTATTTTTAGCACTTCTGAAATTTTGAGAATTGATTTTTATGAATTTTTATTTTTATTTTTAAAAATAAATGTAGGGGTAAAATCGATAAAGCACAGGGGACTAGTCATTCCTTATTTTAAGTCATGAAATGAAGAGGGAGGAATGAAGGGAATCATAATGGCTATTCTCTTTTTTTTTTTTTTCGCGTAACCAATCGTAAATGCCATTAGATAGCGGATAGCCCGAGACTATACGAGCAATCAGCTGTTGACTACCCGGGATGCTCAGATGGTCTAAAGCACGTGCAGGTCAACAGATGAAGGTCAACTTGCCAGATTTGCATGCCCTTGAAATCCCTCCTGTGCGAGAATGCGATAAATCATTTCTGGTCAAGCAGTTAAGAATGTGGCTCGACAGAAATACAGCGAACCTGAAAACTCCTAAGAAATTTGCCCGCGAAATTAAGGATTATTAAGTTATGGGACTTGCACAAAAGTAACTATACTTGCATATAGACAACTGAAAACTGCAAATCGAATCGAACTAACTTGAAAAAATTGGTTTGAAGCAAACCAGTTTTTATATAATGTAATTTTTTAAAGATGAAATAATACGATTACTTATAAATTTAAATGATTTGATTAATTAATCAGAATCACCGAACTATATATTTTAATAAAATATTTAAAATATTATAAATTTAATATATATTAGAAATATTTTTTAAAAATTCGGATCGCTTCAGGTTGACCCATTTAAGGGGTTAAGAACTTCCTACCGCAGATAGAACTCGAACTCGAGTCCTCCCATTAGGATGATGAGTGTCGAACTACTTAACCACGCATACGGTAGGTGTTGTTGCACAGGATTTAATCATGGAAATCATCACATATATATATATATATATATCCATTCGCCTACCCTAATTAAGTGATGTACTTTTACTGGTCTCCCATCACTTGTGTGGAGTTGTTACCAAGGACGACTTTGTAGAACTTATTGAACCCATTGGGTGGCCGCCAATATTTACCCTCCTCGAGAATCTCTCTCTCTCTCTCTCTCTTTCATATAATAGTGTGATACCGCTGAATCCATATAGGACAGTTTTAAGGGGTGCAGAGATGATCGCCTCCAAAATGGTGATTTCGTCTGCTAGTTGCATGAACAGGAAGGTTGCTTTGAGAGAGACGGTCTGGTGTTGATAGAGTTCATCTGTAAATCCAGCGGGTCTTTGGGTCACTGAGTTAGTTTGGAAATTCCTGTGACAGGTGGGAGGATGCTCCTGATGGTTGCAGGCTGTCTGTCTGGCTCAGGCTCCGAGATCTTGCAAGGAAGTCGAGTTTAATAGTAATGGTCTGAATTGATGCTCCAATAGTTTAGTTATACATGTAATATGATTAGAAATGAAATTCCTGAGGATGTGTGGATATTTATACGAGTTTACTTTTGTGAAATATAGTGTGCCATGTTAAGTCAGAGTATCCTTGTTCGGATGCCGGGTGGATAGATGGAGTGAGACCAGCCAAGGGCAGTCGCTTGCTCGGTCGACCACAGGGGATCGAGTATGAGTCCCAATGGGAGTCAGGTCAGGGCGTCACCTCACTGAGGGATATCCAAATCGATGTTGCAGGTGCCCATGCCAGGTGCAATGCAATTAGTGATCAACATAAAACCAACTGATTATAGGTGGTTCGATTAGGCAAATTGGACTGCCCAAATATATTTGCTTTTGTTGCCCCAAAAATCGCGTAGTACCCGACTTGTGGCGATGCAATTACTTGCTGCCCCCCACATCCGACCCACCTTTGCCTAATTATTGATTGTGTATTCCATCAATATCAAAATTATTGAACTGAAGCTTTTTCTACTCGCAACTACCATTAAAAGAGGAGGCCCGAGAGTATTTTGGCTAGCCCCATATCTCGTACATTCGCCAGAGGGGCATGCCCCTCCAGACTGTGATCGGCCATCCTCCGCATACTACAAGAGCTTGTGTCGGTATCGGAAACAATCATACCTCGAGCAGCTAGAGTAAATTACTTCTTTGCATCGTATTCTACATGGCCTCATGTTTCTATGAACCCGTATAATCTAGGACTTGTAGGAGTTGTTTATTGACGCATCACATCTAGTCTTATCTTGAGCTGTGGCAGATGGAACAAAGCTTCTCTATGGTTCTGCATGGCTCTGTTTTTCTAAGTTAGACGAGAGGTAGGGCTTCTGATGGAAACATGACTAACTGAAGGCCGAAGGGCCCATACGACATATTGTTACCCAGATCCTCTCTTGGCAACTTTGGTTGAGCTGTTTTTGATGGTTGTCATAGGAAGCTTCATCGTCTAACTTCCAATTAATGCTAGCAATGCTCGAGCTACTTCAAATTCTTTCTCGACCATAATCTGATAAAATCCTCGCACTTCATCTTGCCATGGTCATGTTTTCCTCAGTTTTTTAGCTTGACAACCAGAAAGTTTGAACTCTCTCTTTGTCGTTCGTGCATTACCAGCTATCCGAAATTTAAAGCCCTTTCTTGTCACTCTCCTGAGGAGACTGAGGTTCCAACACGGTTGGAGAAGGAAAACGAAGGCAAGAAAGGCTTCAGGTCTGACTACATCTTCTCAATCACATCCCTATGTGGGGAAAATGGCATGCTGCATATGCCACAGTTGATGGATAGTACAGCTCATATGACATGACCTCCTCTCTTGCAATTATTAAGTTGCGATGTCGGTGATCCAGCAAAAACTCGAATGGGCTGAGCCAACCCCGGACTGGTTGCGGGTGCTTGCCAGTTCAGTATCCATGACAGATGCGATGGCCTTGCCCTTGATCGGGCTTGGTTGAACCGACCTAGTGCCAGGAGACTGTCTTCTCAGTTGACCTCTGGAACGTGAGACCAACAATCTGTCGACGACAGTGGACTCGTGAATAGTTTAAGTTGCTGAACTACCCATTTCCCTTTCAGAAAGGCGCCTACTGCATGGCAGCTGACAACCAATCTGTCTCAAAAGCACGTGGAAGTTTAAGAAAATGTACATTTTTTTTTCCATATAGCAAAAATAAGTACTAAGATTCATTCCGCCATAGTCTATAGACTCATTTGCTTTGCTTCATAACCTTCTAACCAGCAATACCCGTAAAGCCGAAGATCTAGATGTCATGTCCACGCTAGGTACAATGGTTTCCACAGACAAACTGCAAATATGTTATGTTCCGTGCATAATTTCTTCTGTATCGAAGATAAATACTCTGGTTCTTTGAGCGGCGATATCCTGCTTTCTTTGTGGTTATATTCTCAAGCGTGAAATGAATGTATTGCACGACAAAAGAACAGGCACGGTGCAAAGGAGACATAGAAAGGGAGGCTTGAGTTCCGACATTCTCGGCATTTAGGAATGAACTCCGGGAGGGGAATCTCCAATCTCATTATGGAGGGTCCCCCGCCTGCACTTTCTCTCCATCCTTATCAGAACCCAGTTCACTGTTGTCTTCATCTATGAATGTTCCTGTAGCTGGGGCTACTACGAACACGAAGCTGGAATCGTCTTCTGAAGAAAGCCTGGCTAACAAGACGCTTCGGTCTTCGAAGATATACAAGCACTGCGGTCTTTTGTGTATAAGAACAGTCTCTATTTTATTATTCATAATCTTGTCACCTGCAATGTCCCTTTTTTTTTTAATTGTTCATGATGCATACCTTTTTGAAAAAGGGTTAAGACCCAATCTTCACTCTAACAGCAGCGGTCGCACCCGAATATCACCATTATCAGTCATGGATCATGCTCCATAATGCAAGTTTATTCAGGGGCTTATGTTCTCCATTCGTGACGATGGTCTATACTTACAAGATATAAGGTAGATGGTCAGGTAGACCAGAACTTTACGTACAACAAGGTCCCCTTTTGGCTGAATTACGACAAGATCAGTTAGGCCTAACTGGAAATAACATCTATATACACACACACGCAGAGGCAGAGAGAGCCAGGGTTCGGATAAGGTGTTTTGCTTCGTTCCACATGTAAGCCAGAGTCACTCCATGTTTTTAAGTTGTTGAGTATCACACAGTATCCAGATTGAACATCGAGATTCAAAAGACCTAACTCCCAATGAAAGCATCGAGGTATTATTCTTTGCTTCTGAAACCATTTAAGCGCAATAGGAACACACTGCTCTGAAGAAATCAATTATATAATTTTTTTTAAGGCATTCCATGTAGAGGCAAATGTGACACAACTGTAAAACTTGTAATTCCTGATGTCAACGGTATCTGTCAATGTAGGTTGAAAAAGCCATACATATATACAAGAGAATGCTCTTACATTTTTTCATCATTATCATCATCAGTTTTGATAACCGGCTATTTAGTTCGAGAAGTCCAAATATAAGAACGTCCAAAGGCTCAATATCTTCAGAGGGAAAAAAGAAAACCATCAGAAATCAAATTCTCTATCTGCTTGACTATTATTACTACGTGGATGGGAGAATGTAACATACAGATGTAAAAGATCAATTGGCTTTCTTCTAAAGTGGCACTTGTTATCTTAGTCTCAGCAGCACCCAGTAGGACCAAAGCGGAACCCTTATTTTTAATGAAACTCAGGGCAGTAGACACATCCAGAATAAGGACATATCCATCATCGAAGTAATATACTGAGAGATAGTTAAGGCTGAGACATAGGGCCCCAGGACCCACTAGCAGATTCCAGGATGTTTGCTCACCTCACTTCACCTCCAGTAAGTGCTATGGGACATGAAGAAGTTGAAGTCAGGATGGTTCACCTGCTTCTGCCTGAGCCAGTTGTCAGCAGAACGGAAGAGGGAGTTTGCCTTAGGGCATTCCTCAACCCCAATAGGGTTCCAGACAGAGATCTTGAACTTGTACGAAGCGAGCCCAAAGGTTGTGATGGCCAACTTCGAGGATGTTTCATTTACATGAACTTCCCTCACACTTGTGCAGTTCAAAGGCAGCCTGTCAATACTCTTATCTGTGCAGCACAAATATATGAGTTAATGTGACAGCCCAAACAGTCCACAGTAGAAACAATATATGGTTAGGAACAGACTTCCAAATGGTCCCTACATGGTGGGTTTGCAAACCAATCCTGTGATGACGTAATACTCACATTGGAGTTATTTGAACTCTTGAGTGAAAATTATCTTATTCTGCAAATGTGTTTCCAGTTTTTCATTGTCTTCCTATCACAAGGGGGAAGAAAGAACCGTATCCAAAAACATCTTGAAAACTACAGTCAACACATTCTCCCCTCATTCTGTTTTTAGTAAAATCGAAAGAACTTGAAAATGTAAACCAGTTTCCCAGAGCCAAACAATGCTTGAACTCCACACTCGCATCAATCTAGTAATTGCCAAGAGGTTGGTAGCCTTCTGACTAATAAATACCAGAAGAAAAAGAATACGAGTCATACAAAAACAACTTACTTCCACAAGTTGAGAGGGAATGGAAGGTTAAAAAGCAAGCATCCAGATTCTGCAGTGTGGGCCCTATGGGTATCCTATATATCGGATACCTTGATCACACAAAACAAGAGTTCTAGATCATCTTAGGGTCACTTCTGAAACAAAAATCTTGAAAAGATAAGGCCAGAGAGATGAATACCATGCGATAGAAATCCAACTTGAAGATGAAAGGTCACAGCTCCGGTATGTCCACAGTTCAGGAAACTTGGAAGAAAGCATTGATATCTACAAGAGAACAGGGACATGTAAAAAATTAATTAAGATAGAATGAGAAGAATACTTCCAAAGCCTTTTATATCGGTCCAATGGTTAAAGTTATGGACTGGAAGTTCAAAAGTCACATCTTGCAAGGAACAGACCCACCTTATCAGCCAAAGGTTCACGACTATATGGGGGATCACATTCGAAGTATTCAAACACAAGCTGACCAGGGGGGTTGGGGATCTCAGCCTCATCACATGAGCTATCAGTAGAGGGTTGATCTTTTATCAAGAGGCCATTAAACCTCTGGACATCTATATCAGCTGGTTGCTTGCAGACCCTCCGAAGAGCACCATTTGCTCCTCTAACTGGGCCAACTTCAAAGCTTAAATCACTACTTGTCTCCCGGGAAGAATCAGTATCACTCTCCTCGCCTGGTCTCCTGTTAAAAAAAAAGGCATCATGGAAGTAAAGATCAAGGATAAATTCCAGACTATTGGTACTCAATTTTCAAGTGTATATGAGTACACACGCCCTATATCTTATAGCAACAAAAGTCTTAAAATAGAAACAAAAAGCATCTCAAAATGCAAAATCCATGCATTGCAGATTTTATAAAACAGATACCAGGATTGACTCAAAACCAACCACATACAAATAAATACAAATGTGACAGCATTGGAGCAGACCTTCTCTGGGGCAATGACGTTGATGGGTCTCTATAAAGTTGAATGCCTGACAAGTATGGAACGTAATACTGAATCACAGAGTCACTTCCATTCAACACCAGTGGGACACCTGCTCCATATGCACTCCACTCCCTGAAAGAGTCCCACAAATCACCCAGCACAAAGTATGGGTGGTCGTCCACTTGAGAGGATCTCCATCTGCTCAAATTATTCTGCACAATTCAACAAAGAATCAGGAACTTCCTTTCCCTTCAGTAGTTTAGCACTTTCAATCTCCAAAAAATCATCAGATCTTTGTTTCATTTTTATCTTGGCAAAGCGTATGCCAAGCAATAGTGGAACTAAAAATTTCGATTTTCATAGTAATACCGCCTTTATGAATCCTTGCAGCCAATTGAAAGTGGAAATAAACGATATCCAATTCATGGAATTTCTGAGCTACCTCACAGAACCATGAGGATGAAAGCACAAAAAATAAAATTGGCCATTCCCTCAATAAAGCCCAAGGATTCAAGCCAGAAGACCTACTAATGGCCGGCGCACAAACTCCTAGCAAGATTACTTAAAGAGAGTGCCAAATTATTCAGTGACCAAACAAATTCCTAACACTGATGGAAAGAACCCCTTTAGAAACGAGACATAAGGAGACAAGTTCAATCCCTCAAATTTCTAAGTTACTCTATAAGTGAAAGATAAACAAATGACAGCGAAATCAAACTGAGATTGTAAATCATTAACTCCATCATCTCTGTCCACAGATAACATCGCTTTCAACAAACAAACTCATTGCAAAAAGTCTCCAAAAAACAAAATCCACAAGGATACTGCAGATTACCTTGGGCAGACACTGAACAGGAACTCTAGGAGTAGTCGATTCCAAGAACCGATCCAAATTAGAGGAAACGCAATTGCTTTGCGACTTCCCAGAGACCGAGCAATGCGACACAGATTGCAACACAGGTTGATCAGATTCCGTCACAGGACCGGAGGTCTTCTCCGATTGAGCCCCTAAATTAGCGCTTCTTGAATCGGCCCGCTGCTTCCGCAATGCCGGAGGGTAGTATAAGCGGTCCTCCCCACGGTGGCTGCGGGCAACTGACACCCGACCCGAACCCGGCATTCTCCGGCACCAGAAAACACAAAGTACCGATCTTTCGCAGTCTATACGTGTTGGGTAATTTACAGACGAGGATTCTACCGGGGGTTTTAGGGCTCAGTGGAGAAACCTGAACAACACAAGAACACAATACATATGAACGGAGGAGGAAATGGGTTCCCTTTGCCAAGAAGAGGCGGAGGAGGAAGAGAAGGAGAAGAAGAGAACTGCTATTGCAGAATTTTCCGGGAAAGCTCCAGAATTTATTGAGATCTCTCACTCTTGCGAGGGCGTTCGGATTGATTCTGAGGAATGGAATGCAGAGGCTTCCCGTTCGGAAGGAATTCATTTTCTGGGCATTAGTTCTTGGATTAATAGTAATATGACGATTCTGCCCCTCATTAGGGCTGAGTTGCTGAGTTTCGTCCTCGGAGTATTAGGGTTTAAAGTGGGCAGTTCCGAGAATAAGTAATTTAAGCTTGAGATTGAATCAACTTCTTGTATAGCCCAAAAAGAAGAAACTAAGGAAGCCATTTCATTATCTAAGAACTTGCCAGCATCCATCAGTATACTTCATCTCTTGCATTTCTGAGTAATATATCTCAAAGTAACATCCTAAACTTTGGGATAGGAATCGGAGGACGAGGGTTGCCAAGATCGATGGAGGTTTTGTTAGCTAGGCCTCCTCTCTATTTCGAAAGATGGATATCTGCAGGAATGATCGTGTGCCTCTTTTACTGCTATGAGGGGAAGCCATGTGCTTGGAGGATTTACTGGAGTTACAAGTTGCCGTATAAGCTAATGGCAGGAAACCGGCGGGAAGTACCGGCTCGCAAATTGGCTGGAAAAAAGAAGAAAGAACCAGATCCGTCGAAGAATGACCAGGAATACGTGCGTGCCTTTTGAACATGCCGGTGGAAGAAAAACACCATATTCGTCTAGGAAAGTTGTCGAATGCCTCTGTGAGGACAAAATCCTACGAGCTTTTTGAGGAACCGCCATGAAAGGAGGCAATAGAGAGCGTCAAAAGTGGCTGAAAATGCAAAAATTTTCATTCCATGCGCAGACCGGAGAAACACTGGCAAATGCATCTTCAAGATGACGAGCAAGTACCACCACACAAGGGAGATTGTGTGGAGCTCAAGGGAGAGGAGCTGAAGCCAGGTAAATCCGACGCGATGTGTGGGGGAGGCGGGGGCGGTGTATTGGCGGGGGGGTTGGTGGTGGGGTTGCCAAGGAGGTATACCCTGTGGCAAATAATCCTGATGTCTATGCATACAATTCTGCAGCTGAACCACCTTAATCAAGATTAATTTTGATATTAGTTATGCTTAATACCTGATAAGAGGAATGAAAATGATAAACAAATCTTAATATTATCCAATTTATATCAAATTAAACTAAGTGAAGAGGAAGGTAAATAACATAAAATTAGTTACAGTCAGAGCTGGTTAATTGAGACAGTCCGGTAAAACATTGGCCTTATAATGATAAATACGAGTATGACCTAAATTATTATCAGGCGACTAGTCTAGTCTACTAAAAAATTTCTTTGTATAAAAATTTAAATATTTTTAAATAATTATTATAAACCTAACTCTACTTAATTAACATATTTTTTCTACCCTCTAAATCACATTAATACAGGTAAAATACATTATCTGGGAAGGAAAAAAAACCCTAATTGGGCTCTAATAAGGGTGACACATGTCAAGGCCCAAGCACTGAGGAAACCTGACTTATTTGTGAGAACCCAGCTGAATCAGGGCCATTTTATGAACCTTGCATCGATCATAATGAGCAATCATTACACGAATCAGGATTAATTTTCTGATACCGTGGATAGAATTTCTATATTCATCACTGTTTCAAGTCGCTGATGGACCCATAATATCATTTTTCGGTAGTCAGTTCGAGGCCTCCAAGGATGACTAGTCCGGCCAACCAACCCTGCTAAACAAACAAGAGAGTTTCGAAACCAGAGGTTTAGATGGAACGTGGATTCATTCGAAGATCTAAGTAAGGGAGGTGGAGATTGTCCATATCAGCAAGTGTTGCTCCGTCGAGGGTTTACCAACGCCACACCAGTAAAAGTAATGTCACTGATTGACCTTGATAGCACCATGAAGTGAGATGTCATACAGACTCGAGGATTTAAGCAGCGAATGGAATAGGTACGCTGAAACACCAGAGAAATGTTGAAGAACCAAAGTTTTCGATATTACATATATATATATATATTTGTCGTATGAACCAAAAACACTGCATTGGGAACTACACAATAAATTACTCAATTTTATTGCTCGTGATTATAATTATTCAGTCACGATTATAACAAAGTGGAAGTTTGATGATATATATATATATACTGGAGATGCTAAAATTCAAACTATAGTCACATGTAAATAGTACCTTCTTGTGATGCTGCAGATCCCATTTCTCGTCCGTTCTTTCTCTAATCAATGAGCGGACGAACCTTGTGAATATATATATAATCACTTAGTTGGTCAGACATAACATCTAGGCACAATGACTTGTCTGTCCAAGTTTTTTCGGTGAAATTAACGACTTGTGAATTCTCGCACTTATTACCACATCGAGTAAATGTGTGATGCTTCTTACTTCGAATGCTAATTAAGTTGTTAAAAATGAAATAGAGATAAATATAAGATAGTTATTGGGTACAAGAAACTTTCAATCAGCATCTATGGTATATAAAATCAAATGAGATGTATGATAGTTGTTCAATATTTGAACTAAAATCTCACCTAACCCTAAAAATAAGATGTTACCTTATGGTGTGGAAACATGACATTCCTTTTCCCCCGGGAAACTTCCAAGGAAGGATGAGAAAGCATTAATGCAGATTGCTTCTTCACACAGTGGGATCGATCAGATTAAATATTGGCCGGTATTGGTTATCTATTATAAACATGTAAAAACTAATCATAACTTATTTTAAGTGAAAATTTGATCTTATTATAGTATTATATATTTGATTTGAATAAATTCTTATTAATTTTTATAAATTCAAAACAGTTATCGATTATGATACTGAGATCGTCTCCAGGGGTGTGAATTTATAAATAGCACCTCTCACTTCTCACATCTCCCACAGCTGAAAAAGATCCTCCAGAGCTCTTCTCCCAACTCCCATAATAACCTTCCCTTTGTCATCTTCTTCAAACCCCTAGAACAGCCATGGGTGTTGTTACTTACTCCATGGATGTCTGCACCTCGATCTCCCCGGCCAGGATGTTCAAGGCATTTGTCCTCGACGACAATCTCATCCCCACTGTCATCCCACAGGCTATCAAGAGCGTTGAGACTGTCGAAGGAGACGGCGGGGCCGGAACGATCAAACTGGTCCATTTTGGTGATGGTGAGCACATCATTTTCCCGTTTGTCTTATCGAACATCTGTTATGTTCCAGCTGTCCTTGTTATGTTACACTTATATATAACAACAACCCAGCATGTCTTGTGAAGTCCGATCAAGCTTAGTTTTAATGAGCCGCTTAAATTTAAAGGTCGGTTGGCCAATTTGTTCTGTGTTGATTTGCAGCCAGCAGTTTCAAGTTAGTGAAGCACCGGGTCGACGAGCTGGATAAGGAGAAGCTCACATACAGCTACACGATCATTGAGGGGGATGCCCTGATGGGCACCCTGGAGAAGATCTCGAACGAGCTCAAGTTCGAGGTCGGAACCGACGGTGGATGCGTCTGCAAGAGCACCAGCAAGTATTACACGAAGGAGGGCGTCGAGATCAAGGAGGAGCAGATCAAGGCCGGGAAAGAGAAGGCCATGGGAATGTTCAAGGCCATTGAGGCCTACCTCCTGGCCAATCCAGACACCTACAACTAATTAAGATCCTTAAGTTTCGAATAATGTCATCTATTTGGAGACTTGGGGTGTCTCTATGTTGTCCTTCTTCTTGTTTGTTCATGGCTTTATATATCTTAACAGGACGTCTCTAAGATCCTCTTGAGAGACCCTTATCCTCTTCTTTTTTCTTTTTTGAAACGTGCCATGGTGTTGCTCTCGCTCGTACAGCAAAATAAATGTACTTCAAAGCTTGTATCTGTGGCAATAAATCTTCAGAGTTGTGTCGTCTAATCCCACTGTCCATCTTCGTCGCTTTACACCAATTTCATTTTCTGTGCTGGCTCCCAGAAAACTGATGCTTCGAGTGTTGGTATCATTTGCTGATTGTTTAGGCTCCACGTACAGTGATGGCAATTCTTCCCATATGCAGCACGCAATTGGCTAATCCGGCATAGTGCATTTCCAGCGCATAATTTCGATCTAATTCGGAGTTGTTAAGAGTAATTAAGAATATAATTTTGAGAAATTTGATTTTGGATGAGATATACACACGGCAATCGCTTGCAATGTGTGTGCCCGTGACGAACGATAGGTAAAGCCTACAAATATGATTCAAGATTTGAAAATGATATTCGTGTTATCGAGCTCCCTGTACAGTAACGCTACCGGATGCATCTTATATCAACTTTTAGGACAGAAATGCCATTTCAGCTTTAGGTTGGGCGGAGTGATTCGAGGCCGCTTTCCCAATAAGATCTTGAGTTTTAATATTAGAAATGAATAAAATTCCTAATTGAATTTATTATTAAAATTCTTAACAATTAGACATGTTAAATAGACTGAATTGACTTGGAACTAACACCTAACTACTCTTATTAAATTGATGGGTGGTTACGTACCGAGTTAAAGAAATAAATTAATAATTTAATTTTTTTAAAAAGAAAAGCTTGTTGTTCATGGTTCAAAATTCAAATCGGCTTACATAAGCTCAGTTTCGGGCCAATTTATAATTTCTTGAACTATAACCTGTAACCAGATCTACCCGTTATACTTAATGGGCCAAATAGTAACTAGACTTATTTTCAACCGGGCCAAACCATCCATATTACATCTCTAGGAGCAATTTCCATTTAGTAATCATTGAGAGACAACGGCCTCTTCTCCTCTATTCTTCTCGATTCATATTGGTTTATTTTATGATTAAAAGAAAAAAAAACGTGGGGAAACGCCATATCTGTAGTTTACAAAGGCGGCTCGTGGCCATAACATAAAATCCACTCACGCGATCGATATCTTGGACGGCTAGTGCTACTTTACTTGGTTGTACCACTTTAATTAGCTCTTACTCATGCCACATGACTAGACGGAATGAATTTCCCAAGTAGTATACAATTAATTGATTGCAAGTGACTCAATTGCAATAGGTGCAGGAAAAAAAAAACTCCCTACATATATTACGAACCGGTTAAGACGATTTCAAAGAACATGAATGAAATATAATGACATCACTTTTGGCCCGGATAAAATGTCTTGAATCATAGTTTGGTAAGTAAAATTCTCCACGCCTATTATTTTCCTCCCATTTTTGACGTGTGATCGATTCAATTATTTAATGCGAAGGTTTTTTTTTTTTGTTTGAGCACATGAGATCAATGGGAAACCAAACGATGATACTGATAGCCAAAATTGACTCGGACTTGGAGCAGCCATAATTGAATCAAAGTCAGGCTCCCTGTCGGCAGATCTTTGGGGTGGGGGGGTGGTGGTGGCCCTGGTGGGGAAGAAGGCAATATGTGTAATTTTTCATTTGTCCAACGGCAATTTCGCGATCATCGAAGGAAGACAACAGTGCTCGTCAAAGGGGGCGACCTGTAGCGATATCGATGGGTACGAAACTTACCGCGGTGCGACTGTTAAGTTATCAGCCGAGCATGATACTGGAATTACGATAGCTAATAAACGTGATAGATTGTATGATAAAGACAGACCGTATACTAATTTCCTTCAAATATGCATTCTGTGTATTGGCTGTATAGTCAACGGTGGGAAAGTCTTGTGGTTATGGAGTTATCTTTGATCTCCCAATTAAGCACTTTGGGTCGGTTTTTATATTTGATAAATGCTAGAGTGGGCAGATATGCATCATGTCACTGTGCTGCCACTTTCGCTTCTAGACAATCAGTGCATCATATTAATAATTCCGAAAATGACTCGGATCTTCCACTATGGAGGAAGCCATAATACACTATCCCAGCTACGGTTGCTCATAGAGAATCAGATAACCGAATCAAATAGGATAAATCGATTCTTATGTAATGCGGTTTTAAAGGTGAAATGGTATGGTTAATTATTAAATTGACACGGTTTGATTAACCGGTTCGAACGGTTGATCATATTCTTAAAAAATATTTAAAATATTGTAAGTACAATCAAAATAAAATACAAATATATTATAAATATTTTTTAAAAAATTAACAAATAGTTATATATATATTATTTTACCATTATATAGCATATTTTTTATCATTTCATATTAAATTTCATTCTAAATGGGTTCACTATTCTTAATATTATATATTTAATTTATCTTTAATTGTAAACTTTTAATATTTTTCATTTTATTATTTTTATGTTTTTCATTTTCTTGTGTTTTGATATAGTTTTTGTTTATTGGTTCAGATTATATTCAATTTGTTAATTTTTAATTATGTTTTTTAAAAATGATTCCAACCAGTTTGAAACAATTCAATTCAAATGATTATATACGGGTTAGGTTCGGGGTATAGTGCCTAGACCGAACCATGAGCAACCCTAATCCCAACTCTATCCTATAAACGCCCAGCTTCACTCACTTCTCCACTCACTCACTTAGACCCCGAATAACGACCTTCTCCTCTAATCTTCGTCGATCTCCCTCCCCTGTCCCGTTTTCTTCTTTCGGTTTCCGGATATGGGAGTGATCGAATGCACGACGGAGATAACCTCGAAGATACCAGCAGCCAAGATGTTCAAGGCTGCTGTGCTCGATGCTGATACCCTCATCCCTAAGATCCTTCCACAGGCCATCAAGAGTGTTGAGATCCTCGAAGGTGATGGTGGTGCTGGCACCATCAAGCTCATCACCTTTGGAGAAGGTACACATCACAACCACACACAAACGTATGTTCTCTGTGCGTATGTACAAGCTGGAGGGATTCCTCGGGCTCAGCATGTTCCACGAGTTTCGAAAGTAAACCTTGGACTCATGGTCCTGTCATAATTTTTGTCAAGAGTGCTGAGATTTTCCATGTTTATGAGAAGTCATTATGGTTGTACTGGACAGTCAATGACATGCCGGTCAGATCCCATGGGAGGCCAGTAAGTCCGTATGCAATAGTACCTCTGGGCGCACTTGAGAGTAATAACCGATTCAATGTATAGCAGATGCGTGGTTTTTCAGAGGATCTGATACAGATCTTCCAAAGATTATGAATTAACTTGTTACGTTGCTTTCTTCTTTCTAAAGGGAGCCAATACAAGTCGGTGAAGCACAGGGTAGACTCAATCGACAAGGAGAGCCTCACCTTCTGCTACTCAATCATCGAGGGAGACGCTCTTGCAGACAAGTTGGAGAAGATCTGTTACGAGGTAAAGATTGAGGCATCGTCGGATGGGGGATCGATCTGCAAGAACACGAGCAAGTACTACACCATCGGGGAGGCCAGCATCACTGAGGAGCAGATCAAGTCCGGCAAGGAGAAGGCCTCCGCAATGTTCAAGGCCATCGAGGCATACATCCTCACCAACCCCGATGCGTAGACTAATCGATCGATCAAGTCATTTCGAGATATATATATATAGTGTTCAGCCTTGAAGAGCAGCTGCTTAAACTTTGGGATTTGGCTGCTTGTCATCTATGGGATGCATTGCCAGTTGGTTATGAAAGTAAAAATGGTATATTAAGTGTCTAAGAGTAAGTTAGGAGATACGAGTGATGTGGTATGAGAGATGTACTCGGGTTGCTAATAAGATATGTGAATTTAAACGACTGATTTGCTGATATTGTACTTGATCGATAACATGAAACATACAAATCAGCAATGGAGACCGATTCTCACTTCTGGTGGTCGATTTCTCGTTCTAGAAATTCGAATGCCTCTAACCATCTGAGTCCTGGCTGCCAAGTAACAGCTATCTTGCTGTTAGGATATGTCACGTTTCACCCGTTAATGGAGTCCCGGGACTCGTGCTTCCTCGGAGATCCACAGCAACATGAAGGAATTCAAGGGACCAAAACAACAGGGGAAGGAACAGAGGAGACAGCTCGAATCCGAGCGTGCAACTCTTCTCCTTTAATGTGATTGCTCCAGATCAGCGATCAGTTGGACGGGTGAACTCTCAATGTCAGAGATTCCTCGACTTGCTATAGAGCTCAAAAAGTCGAGACAGGCAGTGCTTATACCATATCTGGATTCTGGCTCCCGTGCAGCTGGTCCGTTTAGCTCAGAATAGTGAAGTTTTCATCGACAACAAATCAATTTTGTGAGACGACTGAATACAGGAATCATGATCAAAATCGAGCTTTCTCCCGGTTTGCCTCTTCTCTGATATTACGTAATGTTCCTTACACTGTGGTTACATATATTTACGACAAGAAGTTGCAAGGTCAAAGAAGAAACCTTCTATCAGGATTTTGAACTTGACTTTATTGAGCTCAAGGGAACAAAACTCTCTGGCAGTTTCCTAGCAGTTTCAGTCGAAAATGATCCTTGTGGAATATCAAACCAACGGACAAGCCGCCCATGTGTGTGAACAATTAAACTTTGAAATTCATCCAAAATCTCTTCAACAAAATTGAATTTTCAATTCCCACGAGAGCTCTTCCCTTTATAAATAACATCCAAGATGATATGCCATTCGTAGAGTGGATTTATTGCAGGATGGTTGTCACAAGTTATACCGAGGAGTTCCCTTGCCCGATCGCTCCTGCCCGCATGTTCAGGGCCCTAATCGTGGAGGCGAGCGACCTGATCCCGAGGCTCCTGCCCCAGTTCATCAGGAGCGTCGAACTTGTCCAGGGCAATGGAGGAGCGGGAAGCATCGAGCAAGTCAACTTCACCGAAGGTACTTCAACTATTGATCTCAGAAATGGCCAACCACAGCGCCACCAACTCTGTAGCATCATATTTGAACATGGATCCTAGTTTTAAGGGTGACAAATCACCTTTCTCATGTTGGTGGGTTCGACTCAACTTTTGTGGATCCATAGAAGATTCTCCGTTTGGTACAAATCAAATATGTTATGGATCCATAGAAGTTGAGTCAAAGCCACAACATGATAGAGGCAACTTGTACACTGGTTTCATGATTTAGCCTTTCGACTTATGAGTTGCAGAAATATGTGGAGATGGACATTTGGATCTCACAGTGATGAGCAATTCAGTCCTGATCCCGCTAACTTATCCCATGCAGAAAGCCAATTCAAGTACGTGAGGCACAGAATCGACAAGCTTGACAGGGAGAACTTCATCTGCAGATACACCATGATCGAGGGTGACCCACTTGGCGACAAGCTCGAGTCGATCAATTACGAGGTCAAGTTTGAGGCTGCCAGCCAGGGAGGATCCATCTGCAAGATGACCAGCAAGTACAACACCAAGGCGGATTGCCAGATAGATGAAGAGGAGATCAAGGCTGGAAAGGAGAAGGCCATGGGCGTCTACAAATTCGTGGAGGCTTATCTCTTGGAGAACCCTCATGCCTATGCTTAAATTCCGTATTGTGACATGGACATTAATTAAATTGATTGTGCAAGATTGAATAAAACATGATCGATTTCTGAGATTGTAATTTCCTCAGTCAACCATGGTAGTTATAGCAGACAGACAGAAGAAGATAGTTATCAACCGACCAATTTGGTCATGTGGTACAGAGCTAGGCGATCATGGTGAGCTCTTCAATAACTTCAAGGAAGCTCATTCAGACTAAGCAAAACCGACCAATTCATACGAGTTTCAGGATATCAAGGAATATGATCCTCACCTAAAAGAAGTCCAAGGAAGATAGAAACTTGTGTCGGTTTATATAAACTCTTGGGAGAGCCTTCACTGTCACTTTACGTCCAATTCACTTCTAAAGCCACTTTGCCCCTATTTGCAACTTTGACAAATAAAACACGCAAGGGACAATCTTCTGCACTGGCTTCCATCAGCTTTCTTATCTCTCAAACAGCAGCATTTCGGAGATGCCCTCTGATGGTGAATTCTCTTTATTTCATTCCCACAGTCAGGCCAAATCTTAGATTCCCGGTGACCCAACAAATTGCCGCATGGTCCACCCGATATTGAACCATCCCCATGCCCCAGACATCTATCCAAAAACGGGAACATAAAAAAAAAAACTTCCATGGAGGAGAGACAATGAGCTAGAGACGAGAATTTCAAGGGAGATTCCTTTCTTGTCCCACACTTCTGCTCTTCATATTATTCCCTTTCACAGTCACCACAAAATTCTCATATATTGCTCCTTCATTGTCACTCTCCAAACTCTCTTTTCAGACTCAGCCTGCATTTCGCTCTTGGCTGCCCTCCAGCGGGCTAATGGTTCCAGTTCCAGAGGTGGAGGTAAGTCCTTCAGAAGACTACCATTTGAACATTTTATGCACCTGAAATCAATCGTAATTGCATCTCTCTGATTATCCGATCTCATGTTTGTCTGATGCAGAAGCCTAGAGTCACTGAGATACAGGTCAGGATTGACTGCAATGGATGTGTTCAAAAGATCAAGAAGGCACTCTATGGAATAAACGGTAAAGTACCAAACAAGTTCCAAGCTTTCCACCAATTCCACTAATGCCAACTCTTGTAATCTTGCTGTTAAGGATGATTCATATCCCACAGGAATATATGATATCTGCATCGACTTGCCCCAGCAGAAGCTGACAATCATCGGTTGGGCTGATCCGGAGAAGCTGATCAAAGCAATAAAGAAGTTGAGAAGAACAGCTGCCATATGTCCTGATCCAAATCAAGCCACTCAGCCACCAGAGGAGCTGCCCGAGGGTGGCGGCCAACCATTTCCTGAGGCAGCAAAACCTTCAGAACCTCCACCACCTGAGGCATCCTCACCAACAGAACCACCCAAGGACCAGCCACCACCCAACAGCCCGCAACAACGAAAACCCGAGAACCCACAAGGAGAGGCAAATCCTGGTGGTGACACTAAAGAACCAGCATTTCTCTTCTCCGGGCAGCAGAAGGATGGAGATGTTTTCATAATAAGCCGCCCAAACAATTATATCCATAGACAGCCATGGTTTGGAAACCCCGTTGAGCCACCTGCACCCTTCCATGTGACCCACAGTAACAAGAACTACACGCCTTCCCCTTATGTTACCGAATACTATGAGCCACCAGCAAAGTATACAAATTACTATAGCTATGGAGGAACAGCGAGGTGGGACCATCACTACAATAGACAGAGCTTCAGTAGCGTGAGCAGAAGCATGGCATCGATCTTCAGCGACAAGAATCCACACGCTTGCGGCATAATGTAAAGAAAAAGAGAGAGAGAAAACTATAATCAGGCAAAAATAACATTTTCGAGTAATGTGATGAATGTAATAATCTTTTGCAATTTCAGGCTTCAACTAGCCTTAAGATATGAAGCAAAGCATCCTCTGCATCTGCTCTCCGGTGCAGTTACTGCTCAGTTGCAATGGAGAATGAGAACGTTGTCCGAGAATGTGAAAAGGAAAAGAAACTGCAGAAGACAGATATACGGAATTGTAAAACACGCGAATACAATAAGGCAACAGCTCGGAAAATCAATAAATCGAATTTAGAAACACCCAGCAGCACATTCAACTATTTTGAAAATGTTCAGCCTCACGGGGGAAAAGGGGCAAATAGAGAAAGCCTTTTTCACTAGCATCTTAAAAGCAAGTCCGCAATGGCAATAGAAGAAAAGACCGACGGCTGAAAACATTGCACGGGCAGATAATGAATGCTTGGAAGCACAAAATTTCAAGTAAAACAAAAACAAATTTTATAGTCTCAATTCATTCAGACCAGAGACAGCTAATGCTAGTGAGTAATCTAATAAAATCGGTGCTACTACCCTGATCATGAAGATCTCAAATCATTTAACACATATCATGTACGCATGTTGATGGCATTAGATAAACAAAATGAAAAACTGATCTCTGTTTCAGGTATCTTGTGGCTGCTTAGGTCAAGCCAGGGAATGACTCATAGGCAAAAGGATCGCTCCTTGGGAGGGCTTCACATTTTCGCTCGAACTAACTGAAAATATAGCTTAATGAGCAAACCAAACGTAATAAAGATGTGACCAGATGAAGCACTTGCATTGCCCTGCCACTTAGCTGCAAAAATAGTAGCCACAACTGAACAGTTCTCTTTGCTGCATGAACCATCCTGTTCGGACAGAGATTTTTTGTTGCAAATATTTTTTTCCCTGAGTAATCCTGGACATGCTTTTGCACATCAAAGGTAACAAATGCCAGTCTTAGAAATCACCGGAAAGAACGTAGAGACCCTGTTTACCAGTTTCAGATTATTATTCTTTTCTTTGTGTACCGCCTGATAAGCACTCACATGTTCGAGCCAATTGGCTGACTACGTAGAAAGCTGCCCAGATTATGAATTCTTCCTGTTCACATACCGGAATTGGAGGCCGTACTTAAGGGAAGAGTCATTGCAACACCTTAACCATGCAAATCATGTTGGTGCCACTGAGTATCTATAATTGTGTGGCATCAATGGCCACCATCTTTCCATCTAAAAAGGAGATAACAAACTGAAACATCACCAAGTAAAAGATTCTGCTAGCTTAACAGTTCATCTTTATATTGTCGTGATAATTAACTCAACGTCCACTCATGCACCACTTTTTCGTGTCCTGTTCTTGGCAAGTTGCTGCAGCAGCATCAGCAAGGGAAGCTAAAGGATATTAAAAGAATACATAGACTTGATAAATCGTCATCAAGAGCATGATTTTTTTTTATTAGGAGGGACAATTTGATCGATAATTGCGAACAATAATATAACAATTTCAATGAAGAATTAGAAAAAAAAAAAAGGGAATTTCTTAACATGCAAAGCTCAAATCCAATGGCTAATGGCTATTTGTTCTGGTCAAGAACGAACACGTGAAGGTCTACTCCTAGAAAGTCCACTCCGTGTCTTGCCCATAAAAATGGGAGAGTCGCCCATCTTTGTCCCAATCCTCTGCCCACAGTTGTTTCCCATTCCTCGGAAACCCCAAAACTCTCCTGAATTCGCATCCTTAACCCTCGCCCTCAAATGCGGATACCCGTCAGAAAGGTAGTGCGATGGGTCGAAGATCGGGGACTCCTTCCGGGCTCCGAGCCCATTGGGTTTGCCCCCGGGTGAATCACCGCATGATGGATTGTTCACGGAGTGTGGGAGCTCTCTTCTCAGCACAGCATTCGCCCTCAGGCAGTTCTCTATCACCCTGGCTTCCTCCCTGAACCGGACCTTGATCTGGTCGAGTCCATGGAACATTCTCCGGGACTTGGGTCTTGGTCCCGCATTCGTGGCTGTGGCATCCGGAGCTGTTGTCACGTAGGGGATTCTGTCGCATTCCCAGCAGAAGTTCCTCAACTTCTCCGAGTCGAAGGCTTTTCTCCTGGCACTGTCCGACAGACATGCGTACGCCTAAAAAAGAATGGTAAGAATCTTCGGATGTCAAGAGGACGAAAAAACCCGAAAGCAGAGAGCAAAAGGATAAAGTTACTCTGCACGTCATGATCAATGTCAAGTACATAGTTACCAAACAGTACTATGCAGATGTTAATGTTTTCACGTGAAGTTTACCGTAAGACCAAATTCCATTCTTCTGTATATGACAGAATTAAATGTTCTTTTTCCTCCTGAACAAAATGATCACGAGGAACCATCCCTGTTTACTTTCCAACTCATAAAGATACAGCTGAATTCAATAGGAGCCTGATGAGTTCGGATTTAAATCTTTAGCATTACTGTCCAGTGAATATTGCCGTATGAGAGATTGTCATGTGGATTCAGTCTAGCTAGTATTTCAGGGTCAGGAATCGGGATAAAGCGATGGTGGTACTTATAACCGAGAAAATATTGAGATAAAACTGGAAGGGAATGATCTGATTATGCTGAATCCTATCAGTAACTAACAATGGATGTAAATCTACATAATCATGGCAAGAACATCAACCATGATCACAGAAAATGGATGATTGGTGATAGAAATGACGACATCTTGAGGAAATGCTTGCCCACTCGTTGAAGAACACTAAGAAGGACAGCGAATGAATACTAATCTCGGATGAAAGACTAACCTCTGAAACGAGCTTGAAGGCAAGTTCAGCTTTGGGGTGCTTGTTCTTGTCTGGGTGAAGCTGCAGAGCTGCATTTTCCCCCCAAAACACATCAAAAAAATTGGAAAAACATAACCATACTCATTATTAATATAAGCAGTCTCCATGGTTGGAAAAAAAAGAGAAAAAAAACCTTACCTAGCTTACGGTAGCTCTTTCTGATGATATCCACTCCTGAATTTTCATCCACCTATACATACACTCAACTTAAATTCACGAGACACTGAACAAATTATTGAAGCCAAAGAAAATCCAAGAAAAGCTGGAAATCTGTTCTCCACCAACACGGATCGAGAAAGACGTACTCCAAGAATGAGATACCAGTCGATGAATGGCACTTTCCGGGTACTGTGGTTATGCGAATGGGCACACCAGATGGTCCGTTTTGAGATGAAACATATGTCCATCACCAGCCTGCATTTCTCCACGTCAGTCGGGCCCATCAATGGAGAAGGAAGAAGAGAAGGAAGAAGAAGAAGAAGAAGAAGGAGGAGGAGGAGAAGAAGAAGAAGAAGGAGAATGTTGTGAAACTGAAAATTGAATGGATTTAATTTGTTGGAAGTTTCTTTTTTTTTGGGTTAATTTAAATGGAGAGAAGTGAAGGGAGAGAGATGGAGCGGTTGAGGAGGAGGGTTGAGAGGGATGCAATTCTTGCGGGGGGAGATATTTGAAAGTGGCTAACTTGGTGGGAATTTTGATTAATGCATAATCACGAGATGGTTATATAAAAATTAATTTTAACAAATTGACATGGTTTGCTCATCTAATTTTTAGGTTTTTAAAATTTTTTAAAAACTACATGTGTCATCCCTCCATCCCTCTAAATAGATTTTATATAACGAATTTATTATGTGATACACACTCGATATTCGCACATAACAAGAGGAGAGGATCAAATATGGGATGATAAGGTAATACTCACTGCATTGGATTAAGATACGGCAGTCACAGTAAAATCAAATTTTTATATAAATTGATTCATTTATTTGTGGTAATTTTGACCATTAAGTTTGTGAGATTATATACAGTATTCATAATAAGGTGATCATATAAAAATTCGTTCAAAATTTTAAGATTTTTAATATCTCGAGCATGCTGAATATTCTGTCCGTGGGGGTCGGGAGGAGACCGTGACTGAGTATCGGTCGACACCATCCCACTAAATTAGTACTAATTACAGAGCAAGTGGCGGGGGAGAGAGAGAGAGAGAGATGATCGTAGTGGATTTTAGCCACGTGGCAAAAACCGAAATTTTCTCTCGGTAATTTTGAGGTTGATCGATTCGATCGATTCTTCCATTTTTTTTTCCCTTCACTTTCCTGATTTCCAATCGAAATCCACTGCGCTAATCATCAGTACCCCCTCGTTCATCATCACCTCCGTGGGATCATGCGGACAATTTAAATTTGAAAATGTGACGTAATTTGTCAAACTGGCAAATTCCCAGGAGACCAAGAATCGAAGCGTGCAGTGATCTTCCTCGTTTTTCTTCACGAGTTTGACTATTCAGTGTCGAGTGTCACAACATGATGTTCCTATATATATATATATATAATTTTTTTTTGGGTTTCTTCGCCACGTGGTTGTTAAGTTGTTGTCTAATTGACTTCTCATCTCGATTAATTAGGAGGTCCAACCTGGTACGATCTTCATTTCCACAAAGTTGGAAATTTGAGATCTTCATCTTGTGAACAATTCTCCGTATTAAGCAAAAAAAAAGAAAAAAGGAAATTTGTAAACAAAAAATTGGATTCGAAATAATAAATAAACAAACAAAAATACGATAGACATACTGGGTTAGACCGCAAATAAGGAATTCAAAGATTCTTATGGCCCGCCTCGGTCGGCCTTTCTAAATACATACATACACCTGTTTTATGCCCCCAGAATAAAACCTCCTAATTTTTCTTTTTTTTTAAAGTGATAATAGAGATATTAAAATTTTAAAAAATAAGAAAATAAATTAATATAAAAAAATTACACTTACAAGACTTGTATATAATATTATCTTCTCCTATTTTCTTTCATTTTTCTTTTTTTTTTAAATTAATTTTTCCGATTATAATTTCCTCTTCTTTATTTTTTGGTAGACACTCACAATTTCCTTTACTTACACTTTATTCGAAGCTAAATTCTCATAGGCTTTCACGTATTCCTCTCGAAAGACCACGTGCTCAATACATCAACTACGTTGAAGACTTTTATGGGTCGACATTTTCGGACCGATTGTAGCGCGTAATGATAAAATTACGTGCATGGTATGACGATTCAGCCCCCAATTGCATGTACCATACTGATAAACAAAGGGTGAAGCTTGCATGCGATTCCTAGAAGATCTTTGTTTTCGAAGGAAAGAAAAGTGGGGTGGGGAGGAAAAAGAAAAAAGCTGTCATCAAGGGCTTGATTAGGAACCCTAAACAGGGAGTTGGAAAAACTAAACCAATCCCAACCCCCCAGCTAAATCCATGGCAATCATCGAAACAATCAAGAGTCGATCTTGATAGGTTTGATCTTGATCTGCTCCACCACCAATTCAACTTTTCCTTCTTCTTTTCGGGTTCTTTTTTTCAGGGTCACGGGAGGGGGAATCCATAAGACTAGGTCCTAATATATTGTATTATATAATTGTAGGGACAAAACAAAGCCCCAAATTCTAAATTCCCAAGGAGGAGCATCGAGTTCAACAAACAACTACTTTGTGATGGGAACTTTGATGGAAAGAAAGGTCAAGATGAAGTTGTTAGGGGCCCCCATGGCTACAAGCTAAATTTACGGGCTTAGATTGGATTCCCGATATCCGAATTGGAAGGTTGGGTTTGTTTCCTTCTTCTTTTTTTTCCCCCTCCCCTACTTAAACTCGATCTGCTGTCGTCGAATCGATTCGATGACCTTTAAATCAGTTTGATGGAAGGCATTATCTTCCGATTATTATGCTTCTTTTAGGGCATTTTGAATCGAGGAATTTGGAGGGGGGAGTAGAGTCATGAAGAGGTTACTGAGGGATAAGACGTAGATTTTTGAATAGAATTAGGGAGAAAATGGATAAATGGACCATTACACTATTTCAATCTCTCCCCTACCTTTTGAATTTGGGGGGGGGGGGGTTAGGGTAAATTCACCTCATATCCCTCATTTATATATTTTCTAATTCCCACAAATTAAGAAATAGAAAAATAAAAAAGGATTGAGAGTTATGAAGGGGTTAAGGAGGGATAAGAAGTTCAATTTTTTTTAAATAGAATTATGGAGGAAATGGATAGTATGTGTAAATAGGCTATTACACTAATATTAGTCTCCTGTTCTTTGACTTTGGGGGGTTTTTGCGTAAATTCACCTCTCATATCCCTCATTTATCTCATCTCAATCCCATAAATTAAGGAATACAAAAATAAAAAAGGATTGAGAGTTAATGAAGGGGACTGGGAGAGGTGGGTTTGCCCCTTCCACAACACTCCTAAAAAGGATGCCCAAAATCAGAAATTTGATCATCCCTCCAAAATCCTTCCCCCTATCTTATCCCTTCAAATCCCTCAATCCATGCCAATGTCTCCGAGTTTTTCCTTTGAAAGAGTCCTAAATAAAGATATTAAACAGGTCGGCTTGGCTTAGAATCGACTCAAACCGCTCCTAAACCAGCATCTAACTGCTCTTATTGATTGGGTTAAATGATGATTACGGACTGAGTTCAAGAATTAGGGCCGTTGAACTCAAACCGACTAGGTACATTTTCTCATTAAACCGGTCTAGACTACCAAAATCTCATAAATAAATTTTCAGACTTTATTAGATCAATTTAAAATCTTTTTTAAAAATAAACAATATATCATTTTTAATAATTTGAATAAAAAAAAAGATAAATGGAACGAACTTGCTTTTAAACAGTTTCAGGTCAGTTTATACATGTCTGAATTATAACCTATAACCGGACCGTCTTATTAAGTGAACAAGTCAAACTATAATCGAGTCAAATTATTGTAAGACCATTTTAAATTGGTCCAAACAACTTCATTTTACTATCTCGTTAAACACACATTGTACATATTTTTTTATTAATGAGACCGGCCCCATTTTGTTGGCGAGTTCCGTCGTAATCTTAAACAAAATATTCTTTAAATAATATTTTAATTTCTAATATTGTGAAATATGAATGAGTAAAAATCATATATTAAAAGAGTTAATACGAATCTAACTCAAAATTAATGTGAAACAGTTCTAATCGTTTTCCATGTAACCTCTTGCTTTTCCGACTGAGTGCTTCCGATGTGCTCTTCTTGGAAGAAACGCTTACCCGTAATCAGATTGAAGGTTCGGTTTCCAATTTGCAGAGAACTGACGAGTTGTTGCTCAGAACAGAAAACGTTTTCATGGCCATACCCATAACTTTGAGTGGCGGAAAAGCTCTTCCACCCAAATTCCTTAAGCCTAATGAATACATCGAGGGAAACAGTTTTTTTTTTTTAATTACTGAAGAACATACAAAATTCTTTTACCTTTCATGGAGGATGATACCATTTCCCACATCTTATGGTATCAGGTCGTTTAAGTCCTGAAGTTGAAAATATCATACAACCTTTTTGACGCCGATCAAGAACAGAACTTTCTCGCGATCAGTTTCACCCACAGATCAACTGAGACCGACTCATGAAGTATTCCTTCACGCGCTCATCTTCCCATTCCAAGCTAGCCAAAAACGAGCGCTCCCCAGCAATCCTCCGAAGAGAGGTCGGTAAATTCAGAGATGAAAATGGCAGCTTCTTGAGCATCGGACACCCCTGAACGACCAACAAGCTTAACGAACTAGATGTAAGAAGGTCTCGACAGATTGACTTCAGGCTGGGCAAGAAATCCAGGTGCACGGTCTGTAGCTTTGGAAGAATCACAACATTCGCTTTGCTGAGATATATCTCCTCATTGTCTGATGTTATAATTTCCTCCATAGACAAGCAGCTGCAGATTTCGATCTTTTCGAGGCTCTGAAATTGCAGCAGCATTCTAATCGAAAAAAGGCTCTTGAGACTGCTGCAATCATAGACTGTCAAGGCCTTCAAGTTCCCAAATATTCCGGGTAGAAACTTCTCTTTGCAGAATGCTTTAAGATTGGGAAGCTCCCAGAGCCATAGAGATTCCAAACTATTGAGAAGATTCTGCTGTCTTCCTCCGAAGATATACTCCATTTGGTTGCACCTCGTGAGAGAGCAATATGTCAGCTGATTTAAGTTCATCAGCATCGACAGAGGCATACGGGTTATATCGTGGCAGTCCTTCACGGAAAGCTCAAGGGTGTTCTCAGGAAGAGAGGATAGGCCATCAAGATGGTTGCCAATCTCAATTCTTCGGTTCTTTGATGCATGGAAAAGAGTCGAGATCTCCGAGCCAACACAGAAGTGGAAGTCCTCCAGACCTCGCCAGTGCATTGAATTTATGTAACTCTCCAGCGCTTCCAAGTCTAGGAATTCAGCAGTGAGACTCACCAGGTTTGTTAAGGTCACGAGTTCTTCTGTAGTAGCTTCTCCATCGACCGAGCTTGGAGGCCATCTCCATCCGCTTCCATGCATGGAAAGGTCCTCAAGAAGGATGAGCTTGGAAAAGATCCCCCCAGCCACATGATGCAAATTTTTTGTCGGAGAGAGGTCCAGATTCTTGAGATGCCTCAAATTTCCCATCCCACTTGGTAAAATTTCAATCCCCGTGTTTGAGAGGTCGAGTACTGTTAATTGCTTGAGCTTCTCAAGTGATGATAGCAACTTCCTTAATCTCAGGCAATCCCTTAATATCAAAGATCGTAAATTCACCAATTCGGAGACAGAGTCAGGAAGAACTTCTATGCTGGTAGAGGACAAATCAAGGACCTTAAGTGCGGGCATGTGACGGAAAAAGCAGCTTGATATGTTCTTCAATGCAGGGTTTTCCTGAACCAACAGAGTTGTCAGATTTGGACACCTCGGCTCTCCCTGCAGAATTGGAATATTATTTTTCATCAACGATACCCTCTCGAGATTGTCGCTCCACTCTTCGCCTTGCACTGGTCTGTTTAAGCCAATCCCAGGTCTCACCAGGAACCGATTTTGCCCTCTCGCGATATCAACTGCCATATCCCTCACCAGATCATGCATCTTCACGCATTCTATGTTGTTCTCATTGAAAACTGTCTCCAGCAGACAGGCATTTTTCAGTTCATTAATGATAACAAAACATTTGTCCTTCTCCGCTTTCCTGTCCGGGAATTCACCGATCAGACCATCTGCAACCCAATACTCGACGAGCACGGACGGGTCAATTCTATAGTTGTCAGGGAATAAAGCACAGTACAAGAAACATTCTCGGACAATATTGTTTCTTAAGCGACTGTAACTGAATTTCAAGCGTTCAAAAACTTCACCCTCGATACCCTTTATCTCATTCCTGGAGCTCCTCCTCAGCTCAAGCAAAGCGCTCCTCCACTCCCTTATGTCTTCCACTTCTCTCATTGCTCCTCCAACTGTGATAATAGCAAGGGGAAGACCCCCACATTCTTCTGCAACGAGTTTTGCAATCTTCTCTACTTCGGGCCCAAGTACAACACTCTGCCTGTGCCCTACTCTATCTCTGAAAAGATCCCATGCTTCCTCCTTTGAGAGGAGATCGACTTTAACTACCTTTTGCACCTCCATTCCTCTGCATACTTCCAATAACCGGGTGGTCAGCACTATCTTGCAGCCGTTTGACCAGTTAGGCTCGGGAATTCCAATCTTATGGAGAGGGTATGATGTCCACATATCATCGAGGATGAGCACAAACTTCTTCCTTTGCCTAAACATCTCCAGCAACTTAGCTGCTCTGCCTGTTTCATCCTCATCCTCGGGGAACGGGTCAACGTTCAAAGCCCTAGCAATATCAGATTGCAGTTTCTGAAGTTCCAAAGCTTTTGAAGCTGTGACCCATATGACATTATCAAAGGTATTGCTCGCAATGAGCCGATTATTCACATGCATCATTATGGTCGTTTTGCCCACTCCGCCCATCCCATAAATTCCGATCTTTCCCAAATCATCATCCATCAAGGATTCCAAGACCATTTCAAGGTTTCTCCAAGGTGTGGTTCCACCAATCAGCTTTGCTACAGACAACATCTTCCCACACCCTGGAATAGGATCAAGTAACAGTCCTCCTGAAAACCAGCCACTCTCCATGCATTTTTGGACCTTCCTGATCTTCTTCACAACCTTATTCCCGAGCCTTGCTCTTGAAAAGCAGTTGGGTATCTGCTTTTGCAGTTCCTTGTAGACTTGAGATTCTACCTTCTCAACTTCAGCTTGCAGCTGTTGAACATTCTCAAGCCATAGCTGCACTTCACTCTTTGGCCTCTTAGGTCCGGTCAATCTTGCAATCTCTAACTCTGTCCGTATGTCATTCTCACGACAGTTGAGTTCTCTTATTTTGCTACCCAGCTGGTCGGCTTCATCTTCCAATCTCTTAGCGTGCTTATATTGTTGCAGAAGTTCTCCTTGTACTGAACTTACAGGGCAAAGAAAATTCAAAAAGCCACCAACAACCCCTGCAATCTCCATCTGCCGGATTCACAACAGGAGTGACTGTCCAGACTCAGTTTTGTCTTCCAACAAAAGTAAACGTGACGTACTTGAAGCCAGGTATGAGAAACGGCAGATCTATTCACTCTATCAATAACCGAGCCGAATCTGGTGTATAATATGATTTCGAGCATTAGCAAGCTCTCTATCTTAACTTAACCCAGCATTGAAAAGGAAAAATCAAGCCAAGTTAGCTTGGTTCTCGATTGGTGACTTGAAAATGAAAACACAATTCTCCTTCAAGACAAACCCCAAATTCATTCTGCCTGAGTTGAGACATTACGTACCTTAAAACTGACGATTCCGCAAGCGTCGTCAGAGCTCCGAGTCAACTATTTACTTCGTCTTCCAAATGCAGCAGATGTTCTTGCTTTCCCTTTATTTTCTTAATGGATGGATAGGTTTGTCAATGGGAACAGAGCACTGAATTCCCACTTTCCACCCATTCAAGGTGCCGTCCTTGCTGGGCAACGGCAATAGTCCTTTTGTGATCCGGGGAAAGTGGAAAACTTTCACGGTCGCATTCAATTCCATTTTCCACATTTCATAATATTTTATTTTCAATATTTCATAGAGAAAATAGGACTGTACATTAATTTCATCATTATTAAACTTTATACATGAATTCCATCATTCTAAACGTCAATTAGGTTCTATACATCAATTAAATCCCTATTTACACATCAATATTGACATTAATAAATTATAATATACATAAAAATGTCCTGAATTTGTACATTATCGAGACCCCCTCCATCCATTTACCTTTATCCTCCATTGATATGTTCTTGCACTTCACTCTTTGTACTGGCCCCTTGACCTCCTTGCCATAGCTTACCACTTCAATTTTCCACTCCGATACTTCAATAAAAATGTATTCAAGATAAAAGAAGAGAAAAAAATAGGAGAAAACGTATCTAGTCGGCTCTAGTTCTCTCCTGTGGCACCATTAACTCATCTGGAGGCTAATGTCTTCTTTTTCTCCCCCGCCTCCTCTTCCTCCTCCTCCTCCTTCTTCTTCCATCTCCTGCCACCTCCTCCAGACCCAACCTTTCTTCCTCTTTTTCTTCTGCATCTTTCTCTCTCATGTTCTCCTCCACCTCCAAACTCAAAACGTTCTCCTCCTTCTCCTCCTCCTCTTACTCTCCTTGTCATCATCCTCCTCCGAACTTGACCCTTCTCTCTCTCTCTCTCTCTTATCATCCTCTTCCTATGAACTTGAACCTCCTACTCTGCTTCTTCTTCCTCTCACTCACTCTCTGTCTCTCTTAGTCTCATCACACACAAATCCATCAACCGCAAGACCACCTACACCCTAGTCTTGTATTATGCAAAGTTGTTCATTTTGATGGGATAATATGCTATTATTGACATTTTGTAGTATCATTTTTTTATGGCGGAAAAGTAGACGATGACGATGTCATTTTGTGCAAACTGTAATACCATTATGTTAAGTTATGGTATATGATCAATGGAAATATTCATATATAGTAGTACTTCAAACTTCATTGACTTACATTTGTACATCAGTTAAATCCTTTAGTCATGTTGCCTCAGCATTTACATAATCACCGCCTTTATATTGTACGTCAATGAAGTCCTTATGTTGTTACTGCTGATACATTTAAGTGGTCATTCACAAAAGAGAAAATGAACATCAATTAAGTCTTAAAAAAAAAAGCATAATTACATTCCACCAAAATTGTATCGTTCAAGATCAGATCGACCATAACAATTCCCGACGAAAAACAAGTACTAATCCTCTTCTGACCTTACCATTACTAATTTTGCTTTAACAACAAAATTCCAAGGAGCCACAAAACTAAAAGGAGAAGGTAGGATTAAGGAGGCCACTTCCAATTTCTAAACTCTTCTTTACGCTTCAACAGTCTCTTTTGTATTATCAGTCGATCCTGCAACTGAGCCACTTGAGGTATTTGTTGCAAGAGTTTCGAGGCACAGCTTCCATCTCCCAAAACCTTCGACGGAAAAGAAGCGAAAGGTAGATAGGAAGTGCAGAAAGTGGAGGAAGAGAGAGGAGAAAAGGATGTTGCCGTTGCAACAGAAGCACTTTGGATTGTTCCTAATGCAATAGGAGTGCCTAGTAGTGTTGATCGAGGTGTAGTTCTAACCGGTCGAGGCCTGAATACTCTCCCATCAAAAAGGTCTCAGCGTATACTCTGTAGCCAATAGCAGACAAATCATGTTAATATTCATGCAAGGACAGTTTCTTTTAGCCCTTGGAGGAGAGAGAGAGAGAGGATGATGAGCAGCAATGTATAGAAAGTGATGAGATTGATACAAATGATCTCTCAAGGATGAATTAATTTATTTTACTCTGTCGTAGAGGATGATGGACCTAAATGTTCAAATGCAGCAACATGTGGACGGAATGGCGAAATTGATGTCCACCCACTTTTCCGTTAACTATATTGATGGTCAATGGATAGTGGGGGACCTCAACAACAGAGTCCAAATTTTGACTATCTTGATCATCTGTTAAGGGCAATACAGATTGCCCTAATTGACATGCAAGAGCATAGAATGATCTAATTGATGTGTAAGTGATAAAATTAATATATAGAGGGACTTAATTAATGTTCGAAATTATGAAATTAATGTACAATATATCTCATGAATTAATTGATATATTTTCTCCACGCATTATTGGCATCAATCATTTCGTGTATATATAGAAAGTCCAAATCTGTCTCGATTGCGTCGCCGTTTAAAAAAATGCATCGACGAATTACTCTGAGAGTCACATGCTGTTTCCATTTGCAAAAGCAGCTATACATCCTTTGCGGGTTATGTTTCGCCCCTCAATTGAATCACACAGGCACCATCACCGAATCAATGCATTTCGAACCCGAGAGTTACGCAACAATCTCTTGTCAGCGTGAGCACGAGTCACAAAAGATATGGCTACCTACGCTCAGTAGAGTGCTGCAGAGTCCAATAGATACTGGTGGAAACGAAACTGTTCGTCAGCAGTCCCTTCCGCTGGTCGATTTTGACTTGGTACTGTCTAGCATGAGCATAATGTGTGCCATTTTAGATCCATCACTCCTCCAGTGGAGACATTATTATTGTTCCTGCAGACCGTGCTTGCTATCTGGGCATAGAGCTTCAAATTCTCGTCTAACAGCATTTGATCAGCTTCCGACTCTTGAGTTACATCTTCCATCACCTTGAGGACTTTAGAGGTCAAGACTGATGATCAAGAACTAGAAGTAGATAACCGCATCCAAATGAAAAGGGATTGATTCAATTCATCGCAGTCATGGTAGGGAGTTATTTCACGTCAATTGCCTCATCATTCATTGTCAGATTAAATCAAGAAAACTTAGTTTAAATTGCCAAATTTGCTTGGATTTCGGCCTTCAAAGAATCATCTTTCTTTCTCCTATACATGGCCTTCAGTGAGAATTGTGAATCTATGCTATAATTGCCGGCTGCAGGATACCTTGCTCAGAAGTTAGATCCTTCTCTGTTGATATCAACCACCATAACGGGACTTGAGAGACTCGGGAGGCTCCTCTTCCATAATACCCAATCCCGATGTCTGCAGGTACTCTCTGATGGTCATTTTGCGATCTGCCAGATAAGTATGATCAAGAAAATTGGCATAGGCAACATCACCAAGGTTCTTCGCAGCCAAGACACTGCATGACAAAGACAAAATTCGGATTGATAAAACTAGTGGATTGATCAAACCAAAAAAGAAACAATAGAACAGAATCGACAAATTCCTTCATGATGTTGAGAAGTGATGCGATACTTGCCCAGTAAAATGTCCACGGCTGAAAGCTCTAAGAAGACTTTCTTTTTTATGATTTACAACTTCCAACATCAAACAATATTTACCTTTGACATATAGTTTCAATATATACAGGTGCCATGAGCACGTTTGATCTGTTCCCACCGACCTACCATCTACCTTGGGGAACCATAAACACAAAAATAAATACACAGAAAAAGAATGCTAAGACATCTGTTGTCCAAAGCTATCAATCGCATTGACAGATGGTCTACGGACAGTTGAGAGCGATACTATGGAACATATGGAACAAAAACCGTCTTTATGGCTCAGATTTTCAACTATGTGAACAGATCATCCAACTCAGCAGCTACAGTATTCACTCTATCAGGCACTAGAATTAAGAGGGATTTGTATTCTAGGCTCAGCACAGAAATCCTTTATAAGATCCCAAAATTCTTTTACCTCAAGGAAGAACCTACCAGTGTCGAAGATAGGTACGACAAGGTAAAACATCATCCCGCCAAATTGTATCAATGCCATATTGTCCATAGTGTTGATAATAGATCTCCTTGCTTCCTGCAGGATAAATGGACAGATCAGCAGAGCTTGTTTTGATAGGGTGGTCTAGGCTCTTCAGTGGTCACACGTCAATTATCAACAAAAGAATTGCTTCCAGATACTGATAAGAAGGATTTAACCTCTTTTGCAAGATAATAGTCGCCATTACTCTAAGATCACAAGCTTTCATGCAATACTATATTATGGGGATAGTATAGCGAAGTACAACTGGCATGTGCTTATAAATGGCCTGCTATCAAACTCAAACATCAATGAAGCCACGATATTATGCATAAATTATTCATGCACAATGACTGTTGTTTTAGGATAAACCCAACAAAATAAATGAAGAGAAACAGCTGTGAAATTCCAAGAAAATATAGCAGTCTAATTTTAATACAGTGGCAGCCTAGCACAAAATTGATTATTAATATATTCAAGAATTTTCAGCATTCCTATTCATTTTGGAAATCCATATAAATGTATGCCTAAAGTGTCTTCAACGCTGTAAGAAAAAATTACCTTTACATCTGACACGGAAGAATTCCTCATCTGTATACCGAGCACAGAGCACCTGCAGCCCATTGTTACCACTCATCAGAAATTTTATCAGCAGAACAAAATGGGTAGATGTAAAATGCAAAGAGGAAGCACCAAAAGATTATATCAACTAGAAAAAAAAGTCAAATTTCACCGTACAGCTAGATTATTGAATGGCTTTCCATCAAGTGTTTGAGGCAAAACCTGCAAATAGAAGTGAGCATATTTAAAAACTCGAACTGAAACAGAAGCTTTGTCGAATTGGTAAAGCAGGAGATTAGACAGACTCACAGGAAGAAATCTAAACTCGAGTTCCCTCTTGATAAATGCAGGAATCTTCCTTCATCAGGCAACAAGGTCATTAATCCGAATTTAAAAGCAGATACTCTAATCAAGTTGATCGTATCAAGCATTGGCACAGGTAGTATAATTGAAAAATAAGCAAAATAATGGATATGCACTCATTCATATATACCTCAAACTGCTGAATCTCAAAAACAGTAACTATGAGACTCTCGCCTTCGCATGGCTCCACACTCAGACTCGAGATCTCCTGCAGTATCATCAGTCATCAACTTGATCGATCAGATAATAGTTACACATTTCAGAAACTCCGATTTCAATCACTTAAACTTTATGAGGAAGTTGTTCAGATAGGGAACCTTAGTCTCAGGCTTGGCGATGCCACGCTGGAAGAAAATCGGAGCAACGTGAGCAAAAACCCGTCGGAAGCCGTTCAATCTCGCCACTCTGAAGTTGATCAGGTCGGGAAACGTACTCCGTGCGCTTCTCTCTGCTCGAACAGAAGCAAAACTACATCAATTACACATGGACATCGATATTCAGGCGGCGGAAAAAAAAAAACGAGCGAGCATACTGCCGATTCCCCTACCAGAGAGAAGGGAGCCGAAGCCGCAGATTGAGATGAGGCCGTCGGGGGAGAGGAGCTTCTCGAAGTCGGACTCGTGACTGAGTTCACTCAGTTCGAGCTGGCCGGTGAGATGATCGCTGGACATCGTGATAGGCGACGCCCGCCGGGCAGCTCGACGGCGATCCGATTGCAGCGAGAGGAGGAGACGAGAAGGCGACGAGTACAGAAGCCGAGGGAGATTGTGAGATTGTAGCGACGCGCAGCGGGAGAGTGGGGAAGGAATTGGAAGGAGTGAAGGGAGGCGGAGATGAGTGGTGGAGCTCATGAAGAAGAGTAGAGGAGGAGCAACGGTAGAGGCTGTGAAGTTTACGAATCACAATGTCTAAAACCGTATCGGACCGGGTATTAAACGGCTGGATTTGTCGGTCTGTGGCAACCGGATCAGTGGTTTGGATCAAAATTTTCAAAAAAAAAGTAATTTAATAACCTCTGAGATATAATGATATATAAGGGAATACAATAGATGGAAATAAAAATACAATATCACATTCCCAGATATATTTGATTTTTTTAATGAATATCCGATCATTTGCTAATATGAATAAATCAGAAGACTTGCACTCGTAAACTGCAGTCTCTTTAATTAATTTAATTATTATATTTATATTCAAATATATAAATATTGGAAATTTTTATATATTGTACCTGTAAAAGAAATTAAAACAAAAAACAAAATAATAGTCTGGACTGAAGTTTGATAGTGCAAATTGGGCCTTTTATTTTATTATGGGCTTACAAATTGGGCTCTTCTATTCACATCCAACTTGGACCCCCCAAATCAAACGGAAGTTTGGGGAGTAAAAAATGAAAGATACCAAAACATGGGGGTCAAATATTTATTTCAAAGAAGCTATAGATGTCGTAACCTCCTGGAAGCAGATGGAAATCTTTAATTACGTCAGGTTTTCTGCAGAGGTGTCTGGAAGCTGAGTCAGGTGAAGCCATAGAGCAAGTATGTGCTTTGGTGCTCAAAAGGCTTAGCAGAAAAGGGCTTTACTTTTCCTTCCACGGACATTGGGCAGTAGCTCTTGGGGAAGATCAATCCTCTCGTTCTTTGCGCCACATAGGATCAACCCATTTGAGAGTCGTAGTGAATGATCCATCTCGAATCAATATAGGATTAACTGTATGCGTCAATTCTAATGATAAAATCAGACTCCTCTACCTCTACTTGTCGGGGTTCTCTTATCCACTGGACTGCTAATACACCAGCCTCTACAACAGGCAATAATGTGATTTCCATTGGAAAATCCAAACCTACCTCCAAAAAGTAGGTAACTGGTGCATGTATTTGAATGCCACCTACCATTCCATCTCAACTATGAGCAGTCCACACTTGCACCAGCATGCTAATCGTTGCTACCTGCTCGAGAGTTTACTCAATTCACAAACACATAATCCATCCACTCATGACCCAAAAAATGCAAGGATAGATCGAACTCGGATATGACACTGTCCCATTGGAAGAGTTTCATTCACAAATATGCATATGCAATTATACTGGAGAAGCAGATTGATCCCAGTGGAACAGCCAAGAAAGTAGACAAGATGACAGTCTAAGAACACCAGCAACTGAATGATCTATGGAGACATCTCAATTACATGATCTTGTGAACAACAGCAATTGTTGTTCAAAGAAAATGCTCTGCCCTGTTTTATTCTGTTCTATTCAGGCCTTCTTCTGCTTCGGCTTCTTCCGTATCGGAAACAGAAACCTGAAGATCCGTGCAGCCAGAACTGCCCCGATGAACGGGCAAATCCAGTAGACATAGAACTGTTCCCATTTGTCGTGCCAATTGTTCATGTAGGCCCACCCAAAGGCATTGGCCGGGTTCATGGCCGGCCCTGTGAAGCCTGAGCCAACAATCACCAGCCCTACGGTCGCCATAGCCAACAACCACATCTTAACTAAGATGTTCTTCGGGCCCTTCGTGAAAATCAGGAGGGCAGCCATGCTAATAGTGAAAGTCAGAAACCCTTCAGCAATGGCCCCCTTGTGAAGGTCCACCTTCAGGGATGGACCCCGAAGCATGTGCTTGTACTGAGCAGGCATCAGATGCGAGATTGCCCTAGCACCGGCTGCCCCAGCGGCGGCTTGGGCCGGGAACCGGACAGCTAGGGATAGCAGGTAAGTGCCGGGCTTCAGGCCGGCAGCATAAAGAGATACGGTGGTGGCAGGGTTGAAGCTGGCGCCGCCAAGGAGACTGCTGAGGATACTGAAGATGAGGATGAGCACGGTGACGACGGCGGTGGTGAGGAGGAGACCGGCCGAGGACTTGACCTGGAGGCCAAGAGCGGCGGCGGAGATGGCCGTGATGGTGCCTACTGTGGAGACGCTGAAGACCCACAGGCTGGTCAACACCGTGTCCCCTATTACTTCTCTGATCAAACCCATATCCCAACTTCTTCCTCCTCAACTCTTCACCAGTCTGCGGCGCTTTCTATAAGTGTGAGCCGCCTTAAAGATCTGACAAACGGGTACGAAAATGGTAAAATACAGAAAGATTGGCTTTCTTATAGGAGGAGGAGACGGCGAGATTCCCGTTTTTAGGCTTTCTTCAGGCGTCAGCAGATTCCTTTGTGTTTGGTTGGACAGCGTTGAGCTCTCACTCCCAGTACAGGACAGCAGAAACTTGGGACAATATTGGAATTTTACAATGTGAAAAAGTGTTCCACCAACCCCGTTTCTTTTGTAGGAATTCACTATTGGGTTAATATTGTAAACTCAATCACAATTGATATATATTTATTTATAAAATAAAATTAAGATATTATTATTTATTATATGTTGTTATATTTTATGATAAAATTTATAAATTATGATAATAATTTTAAGATCATAATGAGATAATACTAGTAAGACTTAAAATTCACAAGTTTTAATTTAAAATATTTCTAGTTATAGGATCACTGAACAGAAGATTAATGATCTAGTAAGATTAGTACATTTATTATATACTCTAAGGTAGAGGGTAACTGATTTCACAGTTACTTGTGAAGAGTCACTAATGTAAGAGTGTAGGTACTTATTATGAAATGAGTTTACTGAACTGATCCGCTTAAAGGATTAACCTAATGGATCTTTAAATAAATGTCAATAGGTTATTCCTTAGGTGATAATATGTGTAAATGATCCTTAGACTTGATATTATCATAGTATTTTGTAAGAGTTAAGTTGTGTTTTGATTTATTCCTTCACATAGTTCTCTAAACCATGAGTAAAATAGTCTGAACCCAACAAGACTCTTATGGAGATGGTGTGTAATCAATAAAGGATCGATTACTTCTTATGAGAGGAGAGAATGTCCTATGTATTATATTAAGTATTGACTCAGAAAATCTCTGGTCAGAGTATGATGAAATATCAGAAATCAATTTCCGATATTTCATTGTTGAGTTAATTACTAGAGAATTGATATGCATATGGATAAAAATTAGGGTTTGACATTTTATTCATACCTTAATTTATCCAGGACATTGTATAACTGAAAAATTGAATTACACGAAAACTAATCACCAAAGGGTGTTCGATTCTTTGATTGAAATCCTTACTATTCGAGTGGTCATGATATGTTACTAGACGTTAATTGTAACTTGTGAACTTAATTGATTAAGAATTAATCGATGATCTTATTAAAATGTTTAATAAGATAAATTAATTTACTACTGGCGTATTAAATTTTGTGTTGGACAGTTAATTTCGATAGCACGGAATTATCCATATCGGTTACGCACCTTATTAGATAAGATTGTTTCAAAATTAACTGTAAAATTAAATTTATAGAAATTTAATTATACTCTCGATTATATACGCATGCTAAATTATCGAATGAGATTCGATTAAATAAATACATGTCTATATGTATGTACATGAGTAGTACATATCATGTAGACCAACGGTTGGTCTATTCTCAACGGCATAATATTGAAAATGGCATAACGTATGCTAATAGTGAAAGGCACATCTTGAGTCGATTCAGTGTGGGGCACATCTCTTCAGTGAAAGATGGACGCATCTCTTCGGTGAAAGAAGGGCACGTCTCTTCAGTGAAAGAGGGGCACATCTCTTCGGTGAAAGAAGTGCGCGTCTCTTCGGTGAAGGAGGGGCACGTCTCTTCGGTGAAAGAAGGGCACGTCTCTTCGGTGAAAGAGGGGCACATCTCTTCGGTGAAAGAAGTGCGCGTCTCTTCGGTGAAGGAGGGACACCTCCCTTCGGTGAAAGAATTCTAAAAGGTAAAAACGTTTTACCCACCAAACGGGACGAAAGTCCCCTTTCGTGTTTTATATATAGAAAAAACTGAAGGGCATCAAGGGTGTGTGAGTCTGATAAGGAGAAAAGAATTTTGCCGTTTAAGAAAAGAAAAAAGTGCTACCCAAAATACCATATCCGAGAGTGATTGAAAAAGATATATTCTACTAAGTGCTATATACAAGCATTTTATTCTGAAACTAAAAAGGCAACCGACTGTTGGGAACAGTTCCCAACGCTTACGAGAAAAACTTGGTGTGGATATCGTGGAGGGCGTACACGTGTGCGTCTAGTCAGAGGATTGACTCTTGAAGTCATTCGTGAAGGCGTTGTGGGATATCGCCGAGTTGAAGATTCAAATACAATGACCAATTCGGAGTCTTTGTAGGTATGTATATTTTATACTTGTTTCTTTGTATTTGAATTTCAAATTACATCAAAGGGATACTAGGCTCGAAAATATAATTTAATTGAAATTGAAATGCACGCTTCCGCCGCGTATCGATTCCCAACATGAGCTCCGTTTTGTCCATGTTCGGGCTTAGATATCTACTAAAGAGACTAAATATTCATAATCGTGAATTATCATAAAAACTAAGAGTTTATTTAAAGGGAAAGATGTTAAACTGTGAATTATTAGGACGTGAGGACTTTGAAGGAAATCCTTAAGCTTGGTGCATGAAGAACACCAGCGGAAACTACAAATGAAAAACCAGGAATACGTTAATGAACGAAACGTTGGACCCTTGTGTGCAGGCATAGCCACTGAGTGTCTGATATTGAGACAACCACCTTGATCAATTTGTCCAGATTCAGTGGTACAAGATGCTGCTGGCCAAGGCCGAGGTGATACTCACGCTCCAGAGCACGAATTCTATTGAGGGTTACTGAATATAATTTATAAGGATGCAATTTTTTGGGTGTACCAGTAAGTTTTGCTGGTCTGTCTACTGTCATCCGACATCGGCTTACTTGTCTCTCGATATTTGAATGGAAAGAGCAAGGTCCTAAAACTGGGCCTCCGCCAGTTTCTCCACCAACCCATCGGTTCAAGATGTGCATCGAGAATATTGTGAGGCTTCTCTTGAGCCTGAGAATGGCCTTCTATTCATTTTCCAAGCACAGGCCCACCTGTCCTATTTTATTGCAGGAACCACAGTTTCTTTTCCTACCCAGAAGTCGGAACCCATTAACTCCTTAAGCTCTGCTCTCTTTTCTCTCCTTTTTTCTTCGATTCGATTCGGATTCTTTTCAGTTCGGCCTTGCTTGAAGATTGTGATATTTATCACCGACGGTAACAGAATCGGCATGAGTGAGTTGCTGATGCTGATACTTAACGCTTTCCCGATTAAGATCTATTATTGCTTTGTCAGCCGACATCAACCCAACAGGCATTTCGATGCTGAATTGGACACGGGCGAGTATCCATTTTGCAGATTGATGAAGGGATACCCCCCACTCAGTCAACGCCATCACTCGGCAGCATTAGACAACAGAATCTTAAAACCTACGTGACAACGAAATGGCACCCGGGCCCGTCGGGTGAAAGTTCTCGAGTGCAAAAATTGGGCGTCGGTGCTAGGCGAGATCATCGAGTCTGCTCACGATACGACGGGGTGAACAATGCTGAGATTACGTATATCATGTGATCAGCAAAACTTGGCACTCTCGAGGGCCAAATGCGGGCTACGGCTCAGCTCACAGTAATCCATAATGAAGTGGATTTTTTCCGTAGTAATAATCAATAGAGAAATAATGGCGTGCAGTTGAGAGCTTAAATGCCTAGCCCAGTAAGTCAAACCTATCCTCGGCTTTATCTCCTTTTGCAGTACAAAATAATGAAAGAAGATAGAGAGGTTGAAGGGGTCAAAGGCAATGCCACTTGGAGCAGTGTTGGGGGGGAAATGAGCTGCGTGCGTGGTTACACATACCGTCGGCTGTTTTAAGAGTCGGCATCCAGTGTCGGTGGCAACTTGGAGGAGGAGTTGACTGGACTCCCTCATCGTAAAGAGGAAATTAGTATGGGCCCGGTCATTAAAATCCTATCATGCAATATTTCGGCTAGCTCTATCCCTTCAAATTTCAATAAATTCCCACAATTCAATAATTTGAATTATTAATTGCTCCGAAGATAATATTTGAAAATCCTCACATGAAATTAGCGACCAGAAGAATGAAGGAAATCTTAAATTTATTTTTTGTCGGTAGGTTTTTTTGTACTCATTTTTTTGTAAATAATAATTTAATATTTCAAACAAGAAGTGTTATGATAAAAATTAAATATACAATATTTCAATCTCTTTCTCATTAAAGTTACTTTATATTAATGCAATCTCGAAAGCGCTATGAGGCCACATAACCAACATAAACATTATTTCTCATAATAGATAGGATTTATAAGAAGATATGGAGGGTGATGATTGCCCATGTACATTATCCTTTTCCCTACCCCCATTCTGTAGCCTCTAGCTACTACCCTCTTCCCTTTACTGGCGTTAAGCAATTTCCGAAGCTCGCATGGAAATTCAGAGCCCGAGTTGATGCAAATCACCAAGGTCAAGTTTGACTTTTTGGGCTGGGGGCATATACAAGTATATCTCTTCATTAATGGCTGCACCCAACTACCCAACAGTTTCCAAACGCGTCACACAAACATGCACTCATTAATGTACAGTGGATTGGCCGATCGGACTTGTCATATATAAAGCAGAGCTTGGTTGAGCTTAGATCAGGCCGAGCTTTCTCATCAGCTTTCAAATACATCTTTCTCTTCCCGAAGCCATGGGAGTCTCTAGGAAATGGCTGTGCGTGGCTCTTCTGGCCTCATGTATTATGCTCCATCTGAGTGAGCTCACTGCTGGTGATCAGAAGGTTGACAAAGCACGGTGGGGAGATGATGATGATTGCCGGTGGGGCCGGCGTTGTGGTGGTCGCTGGGGCCGTGGACCCGGTTTCGGTCATGGAGGTGGTGGATTTGGTAGAGGCGGTAGATTTGGAGGTGGAGTGGGAGGTGGTGCCGGAGGAGGGGGTGGTTTTGGTGGTGGCAGAGGTGGCGGCATTGGAGGAGGTGGTGGATTTGGCAGTGGAGGAGGAGCTGGTGGCGGGGGCATTGGTGGTGGTGGAGGCGGAGGTTTGGGAGGTGGTGCCGGTCATGGAGGCGGCTTTGGAGCTGGGGGTGGTGCAGGTGGAGGTGCTGGAGGAGGTGTTGGAGGTGGAGGTGGATTTGGCGGCGGTGCTGGAGGTGGCGCCGGAGCTGGGGGTGGTGTTGGTGGCGGTGCTGGAGGAGGTGTTGGCGGTGGCGGTGGATTCGGCGGCGGTGGAGGAGGGGGCGTTGGTGGAGGGTCAGGACATGGTGGAGGCTTTGGAGCTGGGGGTGGTGTAGGTGGCGGTGCTGGAGGTGGTCTCAGTGGCGGTGCTGGAGGAGGTGGCGGCTTTGGTGGTGGTGGCGGCGGAGGTGTTGGAGGTGGATCAGGCCATGGTGGAGGCTTTGGAGCTGGAGGTGGTGTAGGTGGAGGTGCTGGTGGTATTGGTGGAGGCGGTGGTGGCGGAGGATCTGGAGGAGGAGGCGGTTTAGGCGGAGGATCTGGCCATGGAGGTGGGTTCGGTGCTGGTGGTGGTGTAGGAGGTGGAGCTGGTGGAGGCATTGGAGGCGGAGGAGGAGCCGGAGGAGGAGGTGGTGGTGGCATAGGTGGAGGTTCGGGTCGTGGTGGTGGATTCGGCGCTGGTGGAGGTCTGGGAGGTGGTGCTGGGCGGGGCTTAGGTGGTGGCGGAGGAGCCGGAGGTGGTGGAGGATTTGGAGTGGGAATCGGGGTCGGGATTGGAGTCGGTGTCGGAGCCGGTGCAGGCCAGGGGGTCGGAGTAGGTGGTGGCTCTGGAGGTGGTGGGGGGAGGAAGGTAACAAATCGGCACCATCAGCCTCCTCCGAAGATCCAAAGAGGTCTCTTATCTGCAATTGGAGTGAGTCCGTGTCATCAAATACTCAAATATTGTTAGCTTTCACTAAGGCACAGGAAGCAATGAATGTGTCACTTAATAGTTAACTACCGCGAGCTCTGCGTTCCGATTTTGTATTGAATTGTTTTATGCTTACATCAGAATTGATGCATGAAAAGTTACATCATGTTCGTGTTTTGTCATCTTGAATCTGTTCGGTTAGTTTTTCTATCCTCCTGCACTTGCGGTAGATGGTTCAAACAACTACGAGGATCTTACCTTACAGATGTAAACTAGATCAGTTAAGAGGGGCAGGCCACCATGACTGCACTATTCGAACCTGACCCTCCTTTTCTCCAGGCACGGTATTTGATCTTCTAAACGATTGCATGAATACTCGACCTACCAAGCGACCCCCAATTCAATGATTCTTGCATTAGAAGTATCTCGTCGCTGCCTCTACACCCCACACCATGCGCATTAACTGACTGCAATCTACACGCGAGGGCCCCTGTTCGTAGCTTCAAACCTCTCGAGGAATCAAACTATAGATGCACTTTGCCGCCGACATGTATATGATTCAATAATTAAAATAAAAGTTACGAGTTTTAAAGTGAATTGTTTATTATCATTTATTATTTTAGTATTTTAGGTAAAATCGAACTCAATACTTCATGAGTTCATAATGAATTCAATATAATATTTAATTAATGAGACTGCACTTAGCCCGATTTGAGTGCGGAATCCCGGCTCGATGATGTAACCACTTTGCTGTGGTCCAATCAAAGAATCATCTTTGTACTCTAATAAGTATCTTATCTAATTAAAAAAAATATTTACGTACTGCAGTATCAACTTTTTATAATTGATATCTTTCCAACATATGCTTATAAATATACAAAAATAAAAATAATATAATATAAAAAAAAATTATAATCAAAATTAAATTTATAACTTATTTATTATTAAATCAAAAATAATACCAGTACGTTAAACTCAAACTATTTGCAAATAATTAGAAGCACTTGAACACTCTCTCTACTTTTAGAATTTAATTTTGCCATTTGTATGATTTGAGCGATAGGATGTGGATTAGGACCGTCACGCCCGATTTTGCACGGAGAACTTCCCTAGTTTTCCCGCCTCACGGAGGCGGCACGCCGTTGCCATCCACAGCTCAGCCGTTCGACCGGGCAGCAAGAGTCAGTGCGCTGGGATGGACCGAGAAAATGTCCACGTAATGAATGTATGCATGAAAACCAAGACTAATCTTTAAGTTTTGTTTTAAATCAATCGTCCCGTCTTGTCCGTCTTGAATATTGCCCTGCTTTCCCGACCATTGGATTCGTCGCCTCGCGCGAGATCAGTTCATAAAGTCTCCAACAACCCGAGCGACTGCCTGCTCGGTGATTCGTGGATCAGTGTCACCGTCTCCACGCTCTCGTCATGTGCGTTAGCCGATAATTTTCATTTGGCCCACGCAAAGTTCTTTTTTGTTTTTGTTTTTGTTTTATTCCAGATACAGTGGACCCAAAATTATTTTAAAATCGAGTAGAATGGCCCAAAATTGACCATCCCAATAACGACAATTAGTTGGGTTTCTAAATAATTGGATCAACTTGTATACTTGACCCGTTTACCCGACCGAAACTTAACCGATGAGATGACTTGCCTCCGGCTCTGGACAAGGACCTGAACCTGCTCTAGTCATGTATGATCGAATCTGTACCGTCAGATTAACTCTCCCGTCGCCGCGTGGCAAAGATCCGACAGTCATTAGGCGCAACCAACTACATCGCTGGCCCAACGTCAAAGCCTAACTAGTTGTTGGAAGAATTTTAGTTTCAAAAAACAAAAAATGAAAAATATAAAGGAAACTCAGTGAATGCTATACTGGTACAAGCCGTTCCCCTCCGGAGCTCAGTCAGGCCTTCTCCCACTCGGAACTCAGAAGCCCCCGGAATACTCTGGGCATTTCGCGACCTCGAACCCTAACCTGCTTCATAGGATCTGCTCGGGGAGGATGATTGAGCTTCTGTACACGCTGATATTCTCCGAAATGGCGCTGGTCCTGGCTCTCCTGTTCAGGACGCCGCTGAGGAAACTCTTGATCATGGTGCTGGACCTCACGAAGCGCGGGAGGGGCCCGATTATGGTCAAGTCAGTGGCGGCGACTGTGCTCATCGTGTTCTTGTCCAGCGTCTACACCATGGTGGAGATCCAGCGCAGCATCACCGACCCCGCTGCCATCAACCCCACGGATCAGGTTATCATGGCCTGGAAAATGCTCGAAACTTCTCTCATGGGTAATTGGTGTTTAATTTCACTGTTCCTCATCTTGGCTAGGTGCTTTTCGCCGCCTGGGTTTGTTCTATAGCTTGATTGAGTTGATTTTTCAACTTTGCTGTGTGCGCTTTCTTCTGCGTAGCTTTAGTCTTTGGTAGATCATTAAGTTCATTTGTGGAGTATACTATACTTCAGATGAGGTTTTGGGGGTCTTTCTTCTTTGCATTTGGAGTTCTGGACTTAAGCAATGCAGAATTCAGTGATGAAAGTAATAAAGGCATTGATCAACTTAAGAGATTTACAACAGAAGCCTTTTTAATTTTCTGGGTGATGGACAACACAACTTAGAAATTGGTTGAGGATAACCACACACATTCCTGCAGAAAAGAGGAATGTGCGCTCAACTTTTATGTTCAAAAGAGTAAATTATCGGCTTCAATTGTTAAGTTCATTATTATCGAAAAAGGGGCTTGGTGTCGACTGGGTTTGACCAGTGCACCTTTATTCATTTCTTCGTCTTATCATCTTCTGTGCTTTGGTCTCCTTTATAATTTTTTTTTCTTAAGGAGAAGTTATTGTCATTAGAAGAATCACCCTGTATGGAAAATTGGAATTGTCCTAGTACTATCTGTCTATCGCTTTAGTCATACACTTATGAGCTTTAGAAGGGCATGCGTAGCCCTTTTGGCTTTCATTTTATGGCTAGTTGAACATGCCAGGTATGGCTTCGTGAATTGCCAAATTAGATTCTCGCTGCCCATTCTCATCATTCTTTACTGTTCCTTTATGATGAGAAAAATGATTTGAGTTCTTCACTGGATCGTAAATGGGCAAGGCATCGTTCTTTCTTCTCGAATGACATGGACCTAAAATCAATAAACTTGTGCACAAAAAGTTCTCTGGATCAAACTGGATGGATTAGGAAATTATTTGATCTACTAAACAAACCTGTCAGAACCAATACCTACATTATCCTGAGAATTGGGACCTTCTTAATTTCATGCTTGGAATTTTTAAGTTGGTGCTGACTTAGTTGACTACTTGCAGGTTTCCTGCTATTTCTCGCACTGATGATCGACCGACTACATCACTACATAAGAGAACTCCGTCTGCTGAGGAAGGCCATGGAGTCCACAAAGCTACAGAATAGGGGCATCGACGACAGGAAAAATGGCAGCACAGAGCAGCTCAAGGTCCTGAAAGAAGAGACAGCCTCTTTGAGGGCGAAGATCAGCAGCTTAGAATCGGAATATGAGAAGAAAGAGAAGGATGCAAAAGCTGCAGAAGCCAAGGCAGAGGCTCTGAGGAAACAATCTGAAGGCCTTATAATGGAGTATGATCGGTTGCTTGAAGACAACCAAAGCCTTCGGAATCAATTGCAGTCAGTCGACCAGGCTTTATCGAGCTCCGATGGGAAGAAGGACATCTGAGTCAACAAATTTACCAGAGGAGAAGCATCTTTAGATCTCTCTGTATCCTTACAAGGACAATTCAAAAACCATCATCGAGGGAGAAACTGTAGTTTGATTTTCTTCATCGTTGCCTGCATACATCTCTCTCTCTCTCTCTCTATATATATATGAAATGAAAGTCGATAGTCTCAACTGATCTTTTCTCTGGATCTTCTCTCTGTGTGATTTGGAGGAATGGAAGCCTTTCCTCGGACCATTTCGTCAGGATCCACTCTGTCCAAACGAGTCATAAGTGGTCATGCACGGCTAACGAAAGACAAAGAACGATGCCCTCTTCGAGTGATCTTATTGACATGTGGAAGAGACCGTACGCATCGGTGTTTGCGCGTGCTTTCTTGAATTTCTTGCTTGAAATCGTACGTCGATCACTTCTCGATTGATTAAAATGCGGACGGGCCGGGTCGCTGCCCGGGCCCCGCTTGAAAATTAAGTTACGAGGTTCGTTCTCGAGTTAGGCCGTCGGGGAACGCGCTGGCACTGGATCTGAATATATCGGCTAAGAAGGTTCGACATGTAGTTGCATCTGTCTTCTCAAACTGGAATTTGAGAAGCTATAAGTTTGTTCTCGAGCGGGGCCTTTTTTCTTTTTCCTTTTCCGTTTAAAAATTATATCAATAAGTTTATAATTGATTTAAATGAAAATGAGCAAATAATTTGTTGGGTAAAAAAAAAGAGAGCAAAAAGCTCTCCAACCTTTAGGTCGAGATAGCGGCAATGCATCAAAACTCGTTCCTTCCTTAACTTTGGAAAAAGAAATGAAAGATATATGCAAAAGGGTATATCCAAATTGTGATAACTATGGAATTGAAGCAGCCCAGCATTGACATTACTAGCTACTACAATCGATCAGAGAGTCTTCACAGCCATTAACCAACTACTACAATTCCTATCTGAAAGTCCTAATAACTCTCTGCAAATTACGGTCATGTCCACAAGAACTCCCTGGACCACAAAGATCCCCATTAGCTTGTCTCCCCTGCTCAACAGGATTCTCCCTCACATTCACCCAATCCTCCTCCCACATCCAATCCGGCCGGCCCGATCTCACGGACAGCTGCCTGATCGGATCAGCTGCTGAGTTTCTCATCCTCACGTAATCGGGGCCTGAATCTTCCGGTGACCAACTCCAGAACCCGCGATCTAGGACACAAGTGGGAGAGCACGATTTCAGCTCTTCGCTTTGCTTGGAGACGGGGGAACTCGATCGTGCAAGAAACGGGTGCCTGCGAAGTTGGGTTACCGTCCACCTCTCTCTCGGGTCTCTCCTCAGGCACTTGCTCAAGAAATCCTTCGCTTCGTCGGAGAGACCGCTCGGGGTCTCCGGCAACTGGGCAGAGTATGCGATCCTGTACATAAGCTTAAAAGGGTCACCACGCTCCAACCACGGTGTCTTCCCCGTCGACATCTCGATGACGGTGCATCCTAGGGACCACACGTCGGCCGAACACCCCTGCTCTTCTCCTCTCGCCACTTCCGGTGCCATGAAGATAGGTGTTCCACCGATCGGGGCCGCTGGATCCACGATCCTCCTTGCACACCCAAAGTCCGATATCTTCACACCATCCTCCTCCGTGATCAAGATGTTCTCTGACTTTATATCGCAGTGCAAGATTCCCCGGGAATGCAAGTGTTCCATGCCGGCCAAGATTTGCCATGTATAGTGGACTATCTCCGGCTCAGGCAGCCTTCCCCCGCGGCGATCGATCGCATCCCGAATTGTTCCACGCGGGCAACATTCCATGAAAAGGTTGTAGATGAGTTCTGCTCCCTCTAGCGTCAAATCCCACCCCTTGTAGCTGACAATGTGACGGGAGCTGAGGGCGGATAGGATTTCCCGCTCTCTCTGCAAGGACTCGGACTGGAACATCCCGGCGGACTTCACGGCGAAGACCTCCCCCGAGCTGTTCGAGATGGCAACGGAGACGGTAGCCGAGGAGCCTCGCCCGATGGTGCGGCCTCTAGTCCACCACCAGCCCATCCTGGCCGGTGAAAGCTGCAAATGGGGAGCTGTTTTGTGCAGTTGGTTCATGTTTCAAAATTGAAGTTCGTTAGCGTTGTTGCCTCTTTTTCTATACATGGGGATAGACTTCAAAAATTAAAAGGGCTAATAGACAAAACGAGAATTTGGTTTAATCATTTTGGATTTTTCGAGGTGTCGTGCCTTTTGTTTAGCTGTTGGTGTTTTTGATTATATGATAAATATTATTAACTCAATAAATAAATAATTATAAGGATTAATCTTATAATATTTAAATTTACAGAGAATATATGGTAGTCATCATCAAAGCTGCACTTTTCTATTCCCACCTTTGTTTTTTCCCCCTAAGGTCGCTGTCATCCACGTGTCCGAAGTCGGATGGGTGCTACGGCTTGCTGTCCGCTCGGACTGGGATGGCGTGGCAGAACAAGAAATGCCCCGTCCGCGGGCTCTAGAGTGCAGCCGATTGATTGGATCTGGAGCTAGAGAGTGTTTATAATTAATTATAATGATATTACATTATGATACCATTTTTAACCCAAAATCAAGAGTATATATATATTTATTATGAGTCTCACTCTTATGGTAATTTAATGCTCTAAATTGTCTGTCTCCGTCTGCTTCCTTTAATTCTTGTAAATTTCCTTTATAGTGAAAAATTATCAAAAGGACTGAACCGAATGCACAGTTTACACTGTCGATTCAATCCGGTGAATATTTCTCGTGACGAGGAAAAAGGGTAAGTGACCATCGAACCAGATTGTTGCTTCACGTGTTGGGATTGAATCGAAAGGCTTCGATATTCTCAAGAACATCCCAAGACTCCAACAAACATTGCTGTGTACCCAATTCGTCGCACAGAGTTACCAAATTGTGTTTGTAACCTCCCAAAAAAAAAAAAAACAAACAAACGACCGGGATCTTGTCACATCCCTTGATTTTTGCCTCTCCCTTGCACTCTTCCGAGACAAAATAACAAATCGATGTATTCTAGTCCAACCACTTGCCATAGACTAACGATGCTGATTGATGTGCCTAAGAAATTCTTTCGGTTAGATGTATAACCTCCATGAATAATCTAGTACAAAGAGTGGAATTAAAAAAATTGTATGAAAAGTTTATTTAAGTCAAATTAATGTAAGATAATTGGGTCCCTTTAATTATTATTATTATTATTATTGTGGTGGGGATGTTATACGAAAACAGTGATACTATGGGAAATTCAAATTGCAAGACATAGCCCGTCATCATCGATTGCCTCGAACATCCAGGAGAAAAAAAAGGGGTGGGGGGTGGTGACGAAGCTATCTTGCGTCGGACAACACGCCGTCGTTTTTACGATGGCCAAGTGCTCGAGAGGGGCTGTCGGGTGAACGTTAGAGCTAAATTAAATTAATTCGTTGCGTCTGCCCTCAAGAATTCGGTTTCCTCTTTGTGCGAGGACTAAAGGCTAAAGCCACTCCAAAAAGCATATCCAACTCCAACACATTCGTGAAGGGATCGGATCCAGTTTGCTTGAAGAGGCAAGCAAGTCCCATCACATTTGTTGATCTAATTGGACTTGCTGGCGTATGCACCACCACGTCCGAATCTATTAGAACTATTAAACTTCCGAATTTTGGGTCACATAAACTAAGAAAAATGCACCTTCGCCCGTACTCTCATCTGGGCGGATAATCTCTTGGAGATAATGATTATAATAATCCCACGTTTCTCACAGTTTTCAGGTATACTGACAAAAAGGATATTAACGTAATTTCGCAAATTCAGAAGGATGAGGAGACCAGTAAACATGCATGCAGTGGGCATATGTATGAAAAGATTCACGGGGTCAAAAGTTGGTGGAACAATCAGATGACACGTGGTGTCTCATGCCCGATTTGTCACACTCACCAGTGATTACGACGATATCTAAGACTTTACGAGTGGGATAGTCGATCTATATATACTATGATATAATATCGTTCAGATGAGGTCATTACCTCAGCAACTGACAAGCAGAAGGCTGATACATAACAGCCAGTCAAATATGTAAGATGGCTATAGATTTTACGTCCAAGTGCATTGTTTATTCCTACAATCGAAGTCTGCAAGCACATGCCGACCAGCAATATTTACATACATTACCAAGGTTCCTGATGATGTGTTGAAAGGGATTTTTAAGATAGGACAGCAGCACACCATAGATGACAGTGGGACTGCTGTACACGTTCAGTGCACACATATGGCTAGCAGGGGCCTAAGCGTGTCCATAGAGAAGGATACATACCATTTAAGCTGCTTCTGCGAATCCCACCTGCAGGTTCCCATAATCGAAAACTGTGTGATATCGACCCATGAAAACATCACCCAGGATCCTGCATCGTATAAAAATTAACTTATTTTAATGCTTTCTTCCTTTCACTTACACATAAGAATATGGATTTTCCAGGGGAAAAAAATTGAAACTGACAATTGATCCATGTCCTTCCACACCGTCATGTGACAAAAGAAGAACGTTTGATCATTGTTTCATAGCAGTTGTTACGGATCAAGACTATTGATTGAGTAGTTACGGCTGTGTCTTAGTTTGTAGCAATTCTTTCACTTCTTCCTTGCACTATATGGCAGGGAAGAACTAGCCAAAATTTCCCTCAAGACACATATAATCTTATTTTCAAATAGCTAAAGGAACGAAAATTTGATGATTTTGCTGAAAATAACATCTCAAAATCAACTCAAATGGCTATAAAATCTATACCACAGAGGTCCACGAGGGGGAGCCACATCCAAAGCAATAAACCCGCTGATGCACTGAGATGCTGCTCCCGCTTCCACTTTAAGCACATACTATACCACCAAAACGAAATTATATGAGTAGAGTAAATCATCAGACAACTGCATCTGTTGAGAGCAAAGGAGTTGATTTTGGTCCGAGAAAAGGGAACTGATTAATGTTCTTCCGTTTCACTCTAAGGGAATGAACTAGTATTCCAAGAGTAAGAATTCCTAACCTCCTCCGGTGAAAGATCAAATACTTTTCCACCAATGGTGAAAGAGACACTGGGCAAGGAAGATAGATTATCACAATCAACCACTGATTCTCCCATTGGACTGGGCAGTCGGTCACAGAGCTGTGATTGCAATTGAAGGGATAAGAATGGCAGGATCTTGTACTACTTAAACGAGATTAGCAAAGTCAGATTACAATCTATTACCTGATTGACATAGTCGATGATCTGCTCTTCTGTCTGATTCTTCCTTATTTGGTTTTGCATCCACACTACTGCCATTTCACAAGCAGTACACATTGCATCACGTAAACCACCAGATGACCTGTCTGAGTTCTCATCCACCACGCTCTCGATACCCATCCTGCACGAATTTGTTGGTTTCATCCAGTTTGCACACTCAATGTATCATAGTAAACATCTTCCCCGTCTCTCTCTCTCTCTCTCTCTCTCTCTCTCTCTCTAAATCCTTTGATAATATGAATATAATAAACTTAAGCAAAAGGGGGTCTGGAAAAAGCAAGACAGGCAGGATAGAACAGAAGCAGAACAGACACTTCCAGGGGCTCACTTTAATTGCAAGATCCAGCTCTTTAGAACTGGCCCCAACTAGAGATCTGAATCCTGGTCTTATCAACGGCTATGTTACATTTTCTCAAATGACAACTATTATATTCATAACTATAGCATAGAGTAGAAATTGCTCAAACTGACCTGATACCATGAGTCCCATCAAAAGTGCAGAAGCCAACTTGAGAACATATCTTCTGAGGTTGTGCCTAAAATTAGAAGGAAAAGAAAAATTACATACATATTGAGGTCTCAAGGAAAATTGACACTCACGATTAGAATGCAACAAAATAGCAAAAATTTGCAAACCTCAGCTAAAAGCATATCGATGATGGTCTTTCCATACTGTGCAACAACTGTCTTGCATTCTTGGCTTACAACTCCTGAGGCTCCAATCGCATGGTTGATTTGAGTTATGATAGTCTGAAAAAATACCTCAACATATGTCAGAAGAGCAAAATGTATCTATTAATACTCATAGGCCTATGGCAAATTAAGACAGTCAATAAATCAAGTTGCAGCATGATAACTTTAACCTTTTTCACACCACATGAGAAACTTTTAACAGTGATATAGCGGGCTAGCAGGCAACTCTCGATTTACGAACAATAGGCCATTATTATCTGTTTGCAAGTGCTAGAAGAATCTATCCATTTACATTTTGAAGGGCAAAGCATCTAAATAAAAGCATGGAAGATGGTCAAGAATTCTTATCATGTGTGTCCTATGACAGCTTATTAAACATAAAAATTGTGGCAAACAAAGATGTTGACCACAAAAGTTTCAGCTGTTGCAGACATATCTAGCGTGCATGACTATGGCTGTTTTAAAATAAATAAATAAATCAAACTTAGGTTGCTGAACAAGTACAGTGGGGCCAGCCAACAAGGAGGTTCCAGAATCTGCAATTGCTGAACAACCACCCCCACAAAATCCTGGAAGAAGATGAGAATATTTTTTCAGTATAGCAGAAGGAAATAACTTTTTAAAAAAATCATGAAAATAGGAACACAGAAATATTACCAGTCGTTCCTCCATCTATTAGGACATCACCCATGTCAAACTGAGGAGAGAAAACAAATATGATGTTACATAGGGACTACAATTTCCACAATCAAATGAACTTATAATTGGACAACTGAGAGCCAACCTGCCAGTAGCCTTTCTGAGTGACTGGAACGTATGTATGTTCACCCTTGTAGTGGTTAGGATCAACCCCACCAAACACAATCTCCCCACCTTCTTCCCCCTCAGTGTCCCGATTAAGCCAGAATGAAAAGACTGGTTCCTTAACAAGACCTTGATCGACCATATTATACCTTTGATACAAATTGATTGAATAAAATTATCAATCATGATGAATCACCATGTACACCATCTCCAAGTTAAAATTCTAAGAATTCAAACTGAATTTATGGCTGAAATGCTTAGGCTTACCAGACAGGAACCGCATCTCCAACTGATATCTCCTGGAATCCAAGTCCAAGTATACCATCAAACTTTGCAGCCAAGAAAGTGATGCCCGGCTCTCTTGTTGCCTCAATGAAATCCTGGTCATAACAGCAAGTATTTATATAAGCCTTGACTAAAATTCTAAACATGAAGGCCAAAAGAGATGAAAATCAGACTGAAATATTACCTGATTCTTAACAACAAGATCACCGACTCTGACATTGTCCTGGCTAAAAAACCCTGAAATTGCTCCAGTTCCATAATGAATTGCTGCAGATTTCCCTGCATTAGTAGTACAATCACAAGTTCAGTTGAGCATCAAGCAAAATGGATGAGCATACTGATATGTCTGCTGTGTATCAAATTTCAGTGATTGGTGACTATGTCTATTCTGCATCATAGCATCTTCGTGTCAGCAGAAATTTCTGTTAGTTACAAAACGATCACATACAACAGCTTGGAGCCTATTGAAAGATACAGAGATGATATAACATTAGGACAACAGCTTGGAACCTATTGAAAGATGCAGAGCTGATATAACATGAGTATGAGGTGAGATTATTGGCATGAGCAAGAAAATACCATTTTTTGCATAGGTACTTGAAGCACTGGACTTGTACTTGGAGTGGAAATAACAAGCGAGCTGGTCAGAAGTTTTGAACTCATCAGCAAGAAACACCAATAAGCTCATGAGAGTACGTGTGAATCACTAAATTCCAGGAGCAGGAACATAAAACTAATGAGACTGACCGAAAAGTAACACTTTGATGAAGGTACCCAGAGGTTAGAACTCCCAGTGTCAAAAATCACAGTGAACTTTTGTAAAGGTGTTCCAATGTCAACTTCCCCAAAATACTGAGCGTCCATGTAATTCTTAAGAGAGACGATGTCAGCATCCTCTGGGTCCTTAACATAATCATTTGGATAGTAATTTCTCCCAGGACCTCTCAGAACCCCCTCCTTGGAAATCCTGGGTCCTGAAATGTGATTCAGTCGGTCCAGCTTTCTCTTTTTGAGCCCAATTCTGATCAGCCCATCATTTGACGCAGAATAAAACTCAGGTGATAGAAGCAGCAATGTGAAAGTAGCAGCTAAAACAGCCAGAACTTTAGTTCCCATTCTGATACTGCACAACATAAAAAATAAAAAAGGAAGATAAGTGACTTTGGAATATTCACTCACAAAATTGTACAGGAAGACAAAGTTTTGAATTCAGTATCAAACTTCTGAATCTCCATTTTTGCCATAACATTGAAATAAAAAAGTTGTCTACCAAGCATAAAATACAGTAGCTGTTCCCCTTTATTGAACCTTAAAGGTCTAAAACAAAATGCAACTGGCAGCTTTAGAGTTGCAATTTCAAATAGATTATCAAACTTCTGTTAATCAGAGACTGTATATACATCATGATTTTCATTTTTGTATTCCATCTGCCCAAACTGTTTTTCACCTCAACTTAGTGAAATACAATAATTTTTCTTTGAAAATTTATTCTTTTCTTCATTTCAATTAGAAGTTTTCTCCCCAAAAAAAGGACAGAGATCTCAATCATCTTTTCACAGAATCAATTTTCCCTCACCACCCCACTAATGAAGCAGTTTTCATATTACAAAACAAAGACGTATGAATAATTATCTCATTTTCTTTTTCCCCGAAATGAAGGAAGAAATTAAACAGTTCGATATCATTGGTCTGTAAGAAGAAAAACTGAACTTCAGTAGCAGAGTAGAAAAATCAGAGAAAGGAGGGGGGGAAAAAGGACAAGCTGACCACTTCAGCTTTCGATCAACTGAACAGGAGCAGCTTCGACTATGCTCCAAATTGTTTCTTATATAACACCTATTCTCAACTCCTAAGAAGGTGACAGAGGTTTAAGACTGATGACCAAAAGGCAGTTATGGCCATCAAACACTCAAGCCGCACGTAAATAAACAGGAAAAATCAGTAATTCAGCACAACAAGACACTGCTCATGATCAATAACCTCAAGAAATTCGAGAAATAAGAGCAGAGAGACGGACGATCGTCAAAGGTAGCTCACCTGAGGAGAGTCGAGCAGAGCAGAGAGACGAGAGAGGACCGCGAAGAGAGGAAAGAGTAGCAGTGTAGAGAGGTGAATGAAGAAGCCAGCAGAGATTCTTAGCTTGATGCCTCGATGATCGCGAACGCTTGCTGACCGTTGATGCATCATCGGACGATCCCGAGGCATTCGATCCGCTGACCAGGGCGCCACGTATCGCAGATCCAGTGGTTGCATGCGTGAGCCGGGGCTGACCTTTCGGCACGCATGGCGTAATGGTGCGGGCAAAAAATAGTGGAGGTGATATGGACAAGAGGTGAAGTTAATTTATGCCATTTTCACGTGAAAACATTTACTTGTTATATTTTTAATAATAATAATTTAGACCTGTCGATTTGGAATAGTAGACCAATTTATAACATATTAGCCCAGCCAATTATTTCAGGTGATCCAAAAATTTTAAACCATTTGTCATAACCCAAATCACATAATTAGTTATTTTTTAAAAAATAAATTTAAAATTTAAAATAAAATTTTATAATATAATTTATTCCTTTAATTTAAATTTTATATTAATTAAAAAATTAAAATATAATTAATTATATATAAATCATCCATTTATAAAATTATTTCAATAATCTTTTATTATAATACTTTTTGAAACGGCACAATCTTTTCCGAAACGTACCAATTTTTGACAGTTTTAAATAATATAAGTATATAATTTAAAACATTTTTAATGTGTTTAATTGATATTCCGTAGCCCAGTCGGTAATTACTAATAGGATTTCAAATTGATTTGGATCTATCAACATATCATAATTTATAAATCATAATTTGTCTCTAATGTGTAAATACGGACAGCAGTAGGGATTTAGTCAAATTGGATTGGATCATTTCCCAAAGACGATGAGATGAAAAGAACCCACCCGGTCACATAGCCGTCAACGCCCCCGAGGGGCGAGGCCGTCCCGAGATCACATCAACTACTGCATAGAGTGCCAAGGCCAGCCTAGGCCGAAATCGGGTCCAAAGCAGCCACCTTTCTTTTTTGTTAACTGTACCCCCCCCCCCCCCTTGTTAGTATCGGACCTTGTCAAGCCTCTAAAGTATTGGAAAGTCGAATTCAATCCCTATCGCCATACTTTATTCAATGGATACTGTCTAGATTTATTAATTCTGGTCTTCAGCTACTATCTTCTTACCCTGAATACCAAAGTGAACGACGAGAAATCAACCCACGAACCTATAGAGCCTCCTATGATAATACAGACATACAGCCAGACAACAGCCTCGGTTTCTCCAGGACCAGAAAGAGCTCGCCGTGGGACCTTGATTCACTGGGAAGTTCTTACCTTCCAGACATGAGATTGACTAGGCCGTGGTCCTCATAAAAGGATCCAACATCCCAATCCTCCGTGGTGGATGACAGGGTCATGAGCGCAACCACGACGGATCTCATGCTTGGCCTCAGCTGAGGATTCTCTTGAGTGCATGCTTTCGCTAGTTGGGCCATCTGCAATAAAGACCTTCGTTACACGGAACAAGAGAAGGTGAAAGTACAAATACAGGCAGCTGTCACCACAGTTCAAATGAGATCCCGGGCCTGGTTACAGAGCTGAGCGGCTGACGATCACAACTCCACGTAATGGTTGGCTCATCATACCTTTAGAACAGAATCAAGGGGGTAGTTGTCTCCAAGCCTCGGGTCGACTAGTTTGCGGATGTCCTTCTTTGGATCAGGTTGGTTAAGAACCTCCTCAAACTAAGTAAAACCAAAAATCGGAAGAATTTAGTATTAGCCTGTCCTAATCAATACCCAAGTAGTGAAAAGTGTGGCTGCAGATAAGTTACCAGAGCAACAAGGCCCTTTGTCTCAGAAACAGATCCGGTGTCCTTGACCACAGCTTCCATGGCCGAAATAAGTTCATAAAGGACAACACCAAAAGCATAAACATCGACTTTAGCAGAGACATCACCATACTGCGCATATCTGCAGATAAGAGGAGAAAATAGAATGTTATCAACTGATCTTGGTTGGTCCTAACTTTCCTGTTCGAGAGTCTTGGCAGCTAGACTTACTCTGGAGGCATATATCCAAAAGTCCCCACGAGCCTCGTAGGAAGAGATGCGCTTCCAACTTCAGTTAGTTTCGTCAATCCAAAATCAGCAACCTGAGATAATCAATTTTCAACCTTTAAGTCAAGTTGCTGTGAGTTCAGGCTTGAAATGATTGAAAAAGATATCAAGCCAACCTTCCCGTGGAAGTTCTTGTCTATGAGTATATTTGCAGACTTAATGTCGCGGTGAATGTAGACAGGGACGGTATGCTCATGAATATATTCAAGACCTCGAGCTGAATCAAGTGCAATTTGAACCCTGGTGGACCAAGGAAGTGGATCCCTTTCTGCTTAAAAAGACACAAAACAAAGATCATCACATGTCCACCATAAAACTTCTATAGAAAAATATCATCCCCAAAACTCAATCCTACTTGATCCACGAAGGTGTTCACTTAGGTTGCCATTCTCAATGTACTCATAGACGAGGAAGAGAGAACCCTCCACACAATAACCAATCAACCGTACCTGCAGGAAGAAAGAAAATATAAAAGAACTCATCTCTATCAAAACTTCTGTCATGGAAGCAAAAACAAAGTTGAAGAGGCAAAACGAATTTTACCAGGTTAAGGTGATGAACACGTGTTAAGACCTTAAGTTCAGCGAGAAATTCTCTCGATGCTTGCATGTCCATCTTCTTTATAGCAGCTTTCTACAGGATTTTCGGACAAAGAGAATTCTTATTAAGCACCATACAAGATAATTCCTTTTTTTCCTTGTTCACCTGACGTGAAGATGTAGTTATGTAGTCACTAACCTCACCTCTAAGCTCTGCATAGTAGACAGCCCCAAACCCTCCCTTGCCGATGATTTTTGTCATGCTAAAGTTATCAGTGGCATTTGCTAATTCTTCATATGAGAACTCCACAGATTTATCAACTGTGATGCCTGTCAGGCCCGAACCACCACCTCCTTGACCATCTGATTCCGAAGACTTGAGCAAGGTGTTGTCTGGAGCTAAATCCAAGTTAGACCATGAGAAGCATATCAGAAATATCATACTTGAACCCCATTTTTTTCCAACCCCTTATGGGATCAGCCAAAGATGGCCACAGACGTGAGATAGCATTACCATGACTTGGGGATAATTGAAAAATGAGTAAGTTTTGTTTTTATTATCTTAAATAAGATTATGTGAAAAAAGGGTAGACGTTGTGGAGGTGTTGCTCAATATAGGGCAGGTTATGAGATTATGAAAAAGTTTCTGAGCAAGTCCTATCTTTTCTCCTTAGCGAAGTTTCATTCAAGTTGCCACATAAATCTCATGAAATTACTCTTCAATGGCCCCAAGCCTAATTCCAGTTCTATCCTTGCAGAACAGCGAGCCTTATTAATGAAATTATTGACTCATTTAGTATCAAGAAAGCTGATTATTTGAACATTTCCATTCATAGACGTAAATCTCATAACAATGAATGGGGTCATCCCAAAATTGGGGAGAACCGGTTTAATCTATCCCTCAAATGTCAAAAGTGGAAAAGGCTCTCTCTGTTTCTCCTATAATCCATCTGTTATGAAAATCTTTCCTGCCTTTTACCATATTCATTCTGCTAAAAATTCTGAGACAAAAGTATGAACGGAGGACAATAGTTCTGATAAGAAAGAACTACCCTCTCCAGTTTGAGTTGAAAGTTCTTGTGATCCTGAGAGCAATACTGCCTGCTTCATTCTCTTCTTCCGATAGATTCTAGTGTAGGCGAAAAGTGCTGCTCCCACCACCAAAACTACTGCTCCTACTGATACACCAGCAATAACTCCGCCTGATAATCCTGCTCCACAAGAAGCCAACAGAAAAATGATGCCAAGGTTCCATTGAATCGCTACGAATATCACCCACCTTTTTGGAAGGCATTATCAGATAGAATTTTTAAGGAGGGCTAAACACCTGTGCTGCAAGTGGGAAAGGAAGAGAATACAAGGTTAGCCGGGCAAGATAAATAAGCTGGAAAGCAACAAGGAAAAGAAGGCCATATTTGGCACATTTTTTGCAACCAAGTAATTTGCAAATTACCTTGATATCAAGGCCGGGTAGTTTCCATTCAAATCTGCAAGGAACAATAAGATTGTCATGAGGCAAATTCATTCCTATTGCATTCTGACAACAGTAAAACTGAGCACACTCTTCATCAGAAAGGATTCATCTCTTGGGAAACAAAAATTCCTTGACACAGCTCTATGTAACAAGGACCTCAAGGAAGACATCAGATCACGCCCAAAACATAGAAAATTTTAATTCTAAGAATAAGGTTGCATGCTTGCAGCTTTAAGTTGATTCTCCATCATCCAAACAAATCACACGACCGCAGCTTACAGACTACTGAGGATGCCTTTCCTCGATTGATGAATTTAACTTCCCAGTAAATAAGCAAACTCCCCTCAATCAGTCTAGCTGAAAGCTACCCAATACTCTAAAGTTCGACTTCAAATAAGGCAAGAAACCACAGCACAAATACCGAAAACAAAAAAAGAAACCACGGCACTCTCAACATTGAGCATAACTAAATTTCTCAAGTAGCCTGTCCAAATACAAAATCTAACAATCCTGAACAATTCGATCCTGTCATGGAACAGCAAGGTACCTTTTCCGGGTATGTAAACCAGCCCACTCCCCTGACTAAAATTCACCCCAGGATTATAACTCTGGATCAATTGGGTGCTCAGATTTGCCGAGGCTGCTACCGTCGCGAGAGTATCATCCTCCCGAAGCGGGTACGTGATGAAAAGCCCGTAATCCTTCGACACTGTCTCGTTCCCGCACGAGCAGTTCACCGTGACGTTCAGCGGCGAGTTATCAGGAATATTTGTTACTGGGTAACTGTTGAACTGCTGCAGCCAAGAGGCCGTGGTGAGGTTTGAGTACCACTTTTTGGCGATCTCGTCATAGGTGTCGCCGGTCCTGGTCTGGTAGGTGAACTGATGCCCAAGGAAGGAGTCACCGATACAGTCACATCGGAACGGGATGTTGATCCTAATCCCAAACCGAACGCTGTTTTCATTTGGGATCTGGTCTTGATTGTACGTCACGATCGTGGAGGCGCTCACCTCGAAGTCCCTGCCTATGTTGGTGAGGTTGGTCCCCTGCCAGACGTAGTAAGAGGCGAGGGCCGAGTCGCATCCCTTAGAGCAACTCGACTCGACGGCGAGAGGGGCCAAGACCAGCAACGCCGACAAGAACGAGAGGCCGACCCACAACCTCGTCTTCATCGGAATGCGAAGAAACAGCAGAATCAACAGAAAACCCATAAGCCCAGAAATGAAGAACTGGTAAGATGGATTTCTGGGTTTGATTTTTCTTCCTTTCTGTGCGTTGGACCGTTGACTGTTGCTCTGTTGGAGCTTAGTGGGATATCCGGGTCTCAGAGTCGTGGGGGATACTCATGATTAGCTGGCGAAAGAGGAATAATTAGAGTCTAAGTTTTTACGGTGTCTCTGGGTGTTCTCACGAGATGAAGAATTCAGCTTAGGAGCCTAGGTCGTAGTTGTCCAACCCTGAGGCTGGCTGAAATCGACCTACCAGAAATAAATTACCGCGGTTTCAAAGTTGGAAGCTTTCACGCGTAGGATCGATGAATGAATGAATAATCATGTCCGAGAGGAATTCCGTTCCGGTCGCGGTGTCCGGCTCGGACCGGGTCGCAGCAGAAGGCAGGGACTTCATTCTAATTCGAGGATCTGTTGATCCTTTCATTTGAGTCCCTGTGAAATTAAATACGTTTCATTTGGTCCTTCGACTCTTGCAATGGTACATATTCACTGTTCGTTGTCGGGCCCAGAATTGAATTGAAGGCGAAACCAGTCACCAATAAATCCAAAGGAATTGATAGCTCATCGGCAGAGAAACAGCGGTTCCGTGAGCAGCCCAGAAATAGTGGTTTCTTTTCAATAAATATGCTTGCATTGAAAGGGTAAAAGGTTGCGCTGCTGTAAGTCCTCGAAAACACATAATTCTTCCCTTGCTCCAGTGAAAACCGGCCTTGCTCACAAATTGTGAGCCGAAATGTCTCATCTTCTAGCCCAACTTAAATCAATATAATTCAATTCGCCACTCATCTACTGTAAATGAATAATATTCACGTGATATTCCAATATTTCCCTTAATCATTTGGTGCCGAATTCCCTCACCACCGGCACCGGTAGGAGCCTGCCCAGTGCCCGTACTAAAAGTACCTCGCCCATCCATCGGTTGATGGGATCTTTAGTATCGTACAGTAGCTGGAGGTAGAAGTTCTTCCACGGGGAATAATTTCTCTCCCTTGGGTGGATTGATCAATTTGAACAAAAGGGTCACCGAAGGATAAATTTAATCAAATAATATTATGATTGTAAAAAGAGAGAGAGAGAGAGACAGAAGGAATGAATGTCACATTGGGGAGACAACGTTGATGTCTGGTTCAAAAGTGTCAATCGAGTGAGTTCGGAGACGACGGCAACCCCACACGAGGCACTAAAATGTAAAAGATGCCATTCAGATCCACTTAGACTTGGTGCCAAATCCAACCTTTCTTCTCCCTTTGCCTTTGGAAGAAAGCTCACAGCATCCGATTCGACACCCTTCATCATTGTTCCTTTTATAATATACATATATATACATATATAAGTAGGAATTATTATTTTGAACATTTTTGTCTTCTAATTCCTTTTCTTTTTCTCAGTGGAATTTGTAAAGTTTCTATACTTAAAATACGCAGAAGACATGGGCACCGATTAACCTTATAATTATTTTAAAAGTTGATAGATAGTTGGTAAATTAATAACATATAATAAGTTAAGTTTAGGGTTCGAAACTATCGATGATCGATATTTAAAATTTAATTAGCAACTCCCAAGTTATATAATATATCGTCCGGTGAATTAATCGGTTATTACGATACTAGACACCACCTATATTAAAAAAATCTTATAATTATTTTATTATGCTTATCAAATTATAAAACTAATTATATGTTTTATTATCTGCAATAATTCTCATATAAGAAGTCATTTAATGTCATTGAACTTTCACATAATCTTAATATTTCACCATAATTTAATCTCAATTCTACATATATATATATATATATACAATGAGTGATGATATTATATAGATGATCGATCCTTTTTAAGTAAATTAGTCTAAGATTGGATTTCGTCGATAGTGCTATTTTATCCTCCCCGCTGTATCATTGGAGAGAGAATAATCTTAATCACTAAATTAGTCCCAACTATCACCTTTTACGTATTGCACGAGATAGGCTTAGGCCCGTAAAAGTAAAATGCCTCATGAGACGAAGGAAAACCCCAACTGTTCCATGAAAGAATGTGCAGTAGTATTGCACATTCCACTCAACTGTTGGTGTAATTTTTTTTTACGTGATGTGTACGGTTAGCTATATTTAATCCAAAAGTTTATACTGATAAAATATTAATATTGAACCTCTCATGTGTCGTGATTATTTCTCTCAAACTTTCCAGACATTGGATTGATATATCTCATGGTTGGAATAGAGGAGAAGGTCCACCTATGAGGAGGCATCGAATAACCATCCTCATGTCGAGAACGGGAGGGTTGAATTTTATAATTTAATTAAATATAATCTAATAATATATTATTCATCGTATATATTTTGTTATTAAATAAGTTGATTCGATTAAATAATTTAATTAAGTTCAAAAAATAGTGTTCAATAAACTATAGAAATTAATATGCATAATTTATAAAATAATTTCTATTTTTTGATAAAATCAAAAAATAAAAAATATTTATGTGTAATTTAAAATTATGAAATTTAATTCATGATATAAATCGACTTATCTGGCGTCCCATCAATTAATACCTGATCAGTCATACAAATTCTGACTATAAAGTTTATATATGCTTATATTAGTTTGTGCACTTCCTTTTTATTCTCAATATATCTGATCCTAAGATTATTATATTACAATTTTCATCATAATATATATATATATATATATACACATACGTCATGTGCATTGTATAATTAGGGAAGAACCGTCGACGTCACACATCGTCTCAGGATCTCAGGTGGCCGGCCAATCCCTCCCTCTAGGCCACGCCTTCCTTCAAGCTCTGGCAGCTTAGCTTAGCTTCCCATTTCTCCTGCGACCCTACATCGTGCCGGACGAGGATGGTACGAACTCATTCACAGAGTTCTAACAAAAATGACAGCCGTCGATCATTTCGCCATTTCGGTAACCACTCAAACGGTAGGATTATTGATTGGATTTACCAAACGTTGACGGGTCTTCTAAGAACGAGGTATTGCTGGGACTGGGACATGTCGGAGCACGTAGGTTGGGTCCCGTTCTTTCCTCCGGGTAGATCAGACCGACCAACCAACTCTTCGCCGACGCTTCTAAGTACGCACCGTCACCAAAAGCTTGTGAACATGACTATTTCCCCTGGGGCCATATAAATACATATTCCCGTTTGTAATAATTATGAATATCAACATGTAATCACGCTTTCAACTATTTTGTCCATAACACACATGGTTAATTTCCACAAGATCAATCGAGTGTGTCGGCAGCCAATCTTTGACCCTCTTTTTTTGTTTCCCTTATTTGAGATAGCTCAATTTTATTTTTCCTCTTTTTTTTTACATATGACCTTATACATAAAAATCTAAACTTGTTCAAATTCAAAATTAATGGGGTTGGTTAAGAAGTAAAATCCGATAAATTTTTTTATTAATAAATTTGAATAAAACAATTATGAGGAGGTATATTGAATAATTTTTATTGAAAGATACAGAGATGATATAACATGAGGACAACAGCATGGAACCTATTGAAAGATGCAGAGCTGATATAACATGAGCATGAGGCGAGATTATTGGCATGAGCAAGAAAATACCGTTTTTTGCATAGGTACTTGAAGCACTGGACTTGTACTTGGAGTGGAAATAACAAGCGAGCTGGTCAGAAGTTTTGAACTCATCAGCAAGAAACGCCAATAAGCTCATGAGATTGCGTGTGAATCACTAAATTCCAGGAGCGGGAACATAAAACTAATGAAACTAACCGAAAAGTAACACTTTGATGAAGGTACCCAGAGGTTAGAACTCCCAGTGTCAAAAATCACAGTGAACTTTTGTAAAGGTGTTCCAATGTCAATTTCCCCAAAATACTGAGCGTCCATGTAATTCTTAAGTGAGACAATATCAGCATCCTCTGGGTCCTTAACATAATCATTCGGATAGTAATTTCTCCCAGGACCTCTCAGAACCCCCTCCTTGGAAATCCTGGGTCCTGAAATGTGATTCAGTCGGTCCAGCTTTCTCTTTTTGAGCCCAATTCTGATCAGCCCATCATCGGACGCAGAATAAAACTCAGGTGATAGAAGCAGCAATGTGAAAATAGCAGCTAAAACAGCCAGAACTTTAGTTCCCATTCTGATACTGCACAACATAAAACATAAAAAAGGAAGATAAGTGACTTTGGAATATTCACTCACAAAATTGTACAGGAAGACAATTTTGAATTCAGTATCAAACTTCTGAATCTCCATTTTTGCCATAACATTGAAATAAAAAAGTTGTCTACCAAGCATAAAATACAGTAGCTGTTCCCCTTTATTGAACCTTAAAGGTATAAAACATAATGCAACTGGCAGATTTAGAGGTGCAATTTCAAATAGATTATCAAACTTCTGCTAATCAGAGACTGTATATACATCATGATTTTCATTTTTGTATTGCAGCTGCCCAAACTGTTTTGCACCTCAACTTAGTGAAATACAATAATTTTTCTTTGAAAATTTATTCTTTTCTTCATTTCAATTTGAAGTTTTCTCCCAAAAAAAAAGACAGAGATCTCAATCATCTTTTCACAGAATCAATTTCCCCTCACCACCCCACTAATGAAGCAGTTTTCATATTACAAAACAAAGACGTATGAATAATTATCTCATTTTCTTTTTCCCCGAAATGAAGGAAGAAATTAAACAGTTCGATATCATAGGTCTGTAAGAAGAAAAACTGAACTTCAGTAGCAGAGTAGAAAAATCAGAGAAAGGAGGGGGAAAAAGGACGAGCTGACCACTTCAGCTTTCGATCAACTGAACAGGAGCAGCTTCGACTATGCTCCAAATTGTTTCTTACATAAAATCTATTCTCAACTCCTAAGAAGGTGACAGAGCCTTAAGACTGATGACCAAAAGGCAGTTATGGCCATCGAACACTCAAGCCGCACTTAAATAAACGGGAAAAATCAGTAATTCAACACAACAAGACACTGCTCATGATCAATAACCTCAAGAAATTCGAGAAATAAGAGCAGAGAGACGGACGATCGTCAAGTGTTGCTAACCTGAGGAGAGTCGAGCAGAGCAGAGAGACGAGAGAGCACCGCGAAGAGAAGAAAGAGTAGCAGTGCAGAGAGGTGAACCAAGAAGCCAGCAGAGATTCTTAGCTTGATGCCTCGATGATCGCGAACGCTTGCTGGCCGTTGATGCATCATCGGATGATCCCGAGGCATTCGATCCGCTGACCAGGGCGCCACGTATCGCAGATCCAGTGGTTGCATGCGTGAGCCGGGGCTGACCTTTCGGCACGCATGGCATAATGTTGCGGGCAAAAAAGTAGTGGAGGTGACATTGACAAGAGGGGAAGTTAACTTATGCCATTTTCACGTGAAAACATTTAATTGTTATATTTTTAATAATAATAATTTAGACCTGTCAATTTGAAATAGTAGACCAATTTATAACTAATCCAGCCAATTATTTCAGGTGGTTCAAAATTTCCAAACCATTTGGCATAATCCAACTCACATAATTAATTATTTTTTAAAAAATAAATTTAAATAATTTTATAATTTAAAATAAAATTTTATAATATAATTTATTCTTTTAATTTAAAATTTATATTAATTAAAAATTAAAAAATAATTATTTATATATAAATCATCCATTTATAAAATTATTTCAATAATCTTTTATTATAAAAATTATTATGATACTTTTTTAAACCAACACAACCTTTCCCGTAATGTACCAATTTTTGACAGTTATGAATAATATAACTATATAATTTAGAACATTTTTAATGTGTTTAATTGATATTCAGTAGCCCAATCAGTAATTACTAATAGGATTTCAAATTAATTTAAATCTATCAACATATCATAATTTATAAATCATAATTTGTCTCTAATGTGTAAATACGGACAGCAGTAGCGGATCTAGTCAAATTGGATTGGATCATTTCCCAAAGACGATGAGATGAAAAGAACCCACCCGGTTACACAGCCGTCAACGCCCCCGAGGGGCGAGGCCGTCCCGAGATCACATCAACTACTACATAGAGTGCCAAGGCCAGCCTAGGCCTAAATCGGGTCCAAAGCAGCCACCTTTCTTTTTTGTTAAATGTACCAAACAACCCCCCCCCCCCCCCCCCCCGCGGTTAGTATCGAACCTTGTCAAGCCTCTAAAGTATTGGAAAGTCGAATTCAATCCCTATCGCCATGGATACTGTCTAGATGTATTAGTTCTGGTCTTCAGCTACTATCTTCTTACCCTGAATACCAAAGTGGACGACGAGAAATCAACCGACGAACCTATAGAGCCTCCTATGATAATACAGACATACAGCCAGACAACAGCCTCGGTTTCTCCAGGACCACAAAGAGCTCGCCGTGGGACCTCGATTCACTGGGAAGTTCTTACCTTCCAGACATGAGATTGACTAGGCCGTGGTTCTCGTAAAAGGATCCAACATCCCAATCCTCCGTGGTGGATGACAGGGTCATGAGCGCAACCACGACGGATCTCATGCTTGGCCTCAGCTGAGGATTCTCTTGAGTGCACGCTTTCGCTAGTTGGGCCATCTGCAATAAAGACCTCCGTTACACGGAACAAGAGAAGGTGAAAGTACAAATACAGGCAGCTGTCACCACAGTTCAAATGAGATCCCAGGCCTGGTTACGGAGCTGAGCGGCTGACGATCACAACTCCACATAATGGTTGGCTCATCATACCTTTAGAACAGAATCAAGGGGGTAGTTGTCTCCAAGCCTCAGGTCGACTAGTTTGCAGATGTCCTTCTTTGGATCAGGTTGGTTAAGGACCTCCTCAAACTAAGTAAAACCAAAAATCGGAAGAATTTAGTATTAGCCTGTCGTAATCAATACCCAAGTAGTGAAAAGTGTGGCTGCAGATAAGTTACCAGAGCAACAAGGCCCTTTGTCTCAGAAACAGATCCGGTGTCCTTGACCACAGCTTCCATGGCCGAAATAAGTTCATAGAGGACAACACCAAAAGCATAAACATCGACTTTAGCAGAGACATCACCATACTGCGCATATCTGCAGATAAGAGGAGAAAATAGAATGTTATCAACTGATCTTGGTTGGTCCTAACTTTCCTGTTCGAGAGTCTTGGCAGCTAGACTTACTCTGGAGGCATATATCCAAACGTCCCCACAAGCCGCGTAGGAAGAGATGCGCTTCCAACTTCAGTTAGTTTCGTCAATCCAAAATCAGCAACCTTAGATAATCAATTTTCAACCTTTAAGTCAAGTTGCTGTGAGTTCAGGCTTGAAATGATTGAAAAAGATATCAAGCCAACCTTCCCGTGGAAGTTCTTGTCTATGAGGATATTCGCAGACTTAATGTCGCGGTGAATGTAGACAGGGACGGTATGCTCATGAATATATTCAAGACCTCGAGCTGAATCGAGTGCAATTTGAACCCTGGTGGACCAAGGAAGTGGATCCCTTTCTGCTTAAAAAGACACAAAACAAAGATCATCACATGTCCACCATAAAACTTCTATAGAAAAATATCATCCCCAAAACTCAATCCTACTTGATCCACGAAGGTGTTCACTTAGGTTGCCATTCTCAATGTACTCATAGACGAGGAAGAGAGAACCCTCCACGCAATAACCAATCAACCGCACCTGCAGGAAGAAAGAAAATATAAAAGAACTCATCTCTATCAAAACTTCTGTCATGGAAGCAAAAACAAAGTTGAAGAGGCAAAACGAATTTTACCAGGTTAAGGTGATGAACACGTGTTAAGACCTTAAGTTCAGCGAGAAATTCTCTCGATGCTTGCATGTCCATCTTCTTTATAGCAGCTTTCTACAGGATTTTCGGATAAAGAGAAGTTTAATTAAGCACCATACAAGATAATTCCTTTTTTTCCTTCTTCACCTGACGAGAAGATATAGTTATGTAGTCACTAACCTCACCTCTAAGCTCTGCATAGTAGACAGCCCCAAACCCTCCTTTGCCGATGATTTTTGTCATGCTAAAGTTATCAGTGGCATTTGCTAATTCTTCATATGAGAACTCCACAGATTTATCAACTGTGATGCCTGTCAGGCCCGAAACACCACCTCCTTGACCATCTGATTCTGAAGACTTGAGCAAGGTGTTGTCTGGAGCTAAATCCAAGTTAGACCATGAGAAGCATATCAGAAATATCATACTTGAACCCCATTTTTTTCCAACCCCTTACGGGATCAGCCAAAGATGGCCACAGACGTGAGATTGCATTACCATGACTTGGGGATAATTGAAAAATGAGTAAGTTTTGTTTTTATTATCTTAAATAAGATTATGTGAAAAAAGGGTAGACGTTGTGGAGGTGTTGCTCAATATAGGGCAGGTTATGAGATTATGAAAAAGTTTCTGAGCAAGTCCTATCTTTTCTCCTTAGCGAAGTTTCATTCAAGTTGCCACATAAATCTCATGAAATTACTCTTCAATGGCCCCAAGCCTAATTCCAGTTCTAGCCTTGCAGAACAGCAAGCCTTATTAATGAAATTATCGACTCATTTAGTATCAAGAAAGCTGATTATTTGAACATTTCCATTCATAGACGTAAATCTCATAACAATGAATGGGGTCATCCCAAAATTGGGGAGAACCGGTTTAATCTATCCCTAAAATGTCAAAATTGGAAAAGGCTCTCTCTGTTTCTCCTATAATTCATCTGTTATGAAAATCTTTCCTGCCTTTTACCATATTCATTCTGCTAAAAATTCTGAGACAAAAGTATGAACAGAGGACAATAGTTCTGATAAGAAAGAACTACCCTCTCCAGTTTGTGCCGAAAGTTCTTGTGATCCTGAGAGCAATACTGCCTGTTTCATTCTCTTCTTCCGATAGATTCTAGTGTAGGCGAAAAGTGCTGCTCCCACCACCAAAACTACTGCTCCTACTGATACACCAGCAATAACTCCGCCTGATAATCCTGCTCCACAAGAACCAACAGAAAAATGATGCCAAGGTTCCATTGAATCGCTACGAATATCACCCACCTTTTTGGAAGGCATTATCAGATAGAATTTTTAAGGAGGGCTAAACACCTGTGCTGCAAGTGGGAAAGGAAGAGAATACAAGGTTAGCCGGGCAAGATAAATAAGCTGGAAAGCAACAAGGAAAAGAAGGCCATATTTGGCACATTTTTTGCAACCAAGTAATTTGCAAATTACCTTGATATCAAGGCCGGGTAGTTTCCATTCAAATCTGCAAGGAACAATAAGATTGTCATGAGGCAAATTCATTCCTATTGCATTCTGACAACAGTAAAACTGAGCACACTCTTCATCAGAAAGGATTCATCTCTTGGGAAACAAAAATTCCTTGACACAGCCCCATGTAACAAGGACCTCAAGGAAGACATCAGATCACGCCCAAAACATAGAAAATTTTAATTCTAAAAATAAGGTTGCATGCTTGCAGCTTTAAGTTGATTCTCCATCATCCAAACAAATCACACGACCGCAGCTTACAGATTACCAAGGATGCCTTTCCTCGGTTAATGAATTGAACTTCCCAGTAAATAAGCAAACTCCCCTCAATCGGTCTAGCTGAAAGCTACCCAATACTCTAAAGTTCGACTTCAAATAAGGCAAGAAACCACGGCACAAATACTGAAAAAAAAAAAAGAAAAAAAGAAACCACGGCACTCTCAACATTGAGCATAACTATAAATTTCTCAAGTAGCCTGTCCAAATACAAAATCTAACAATTCGATCCTGGCATGGAACAGAAAGGTACCTTTTCCAGGTATGTAAACCAGCCCACTCCCCTGACTAAAATTCACCCCAGGATTATAACTCTGGATCAATTGGGTGCTCAGATTTGCCGAGGCTGCTACCGTCGCGAGAGTATCATCCTCCCGAAGCGGGTACGTGATGAAAAGCCCGTAGTCCTTCGACACGGTCTCGTTCCCGCACGAGCAGTTCACCGTGACGTTCAGCGGCGAGTTAACAGGAATATTTGTTACTGGGTAACTGTTGAACTGCTGCAGCCAAGAGGCCGTGGTGAGGTTCGAGTACCACTTTTTGGCGATCTCGTCATAGGTGTCGCCGGTCCTGGTCTGGTAGGTGAACTGATGCCCGAGCAAGGAGCCGCCGATGCAGTCACATCGGAACGGGACGTTGATCCTAATCCCAGCCGGAACGCTGTTTTCATTTGAGATCTGGTTTTGATTGTACGTCACGATCGTGGAGACGCTCACCCCGAAGTCCCTGCTTACGTCGCTGAGGATGGCCCCCGACCAGACGTAGTAAGAGGCGAGGGCCGAGTCGCATCCCTTAGAGCAACTCGACTCGACGGCGAGAGGGGCCGAGACCAGCAACGACGACAAGAACGAAAGGGCGACCCACAACTTCGTCTTCATCGGAATGCGAAGAAACAGCAGAATCAACGGAAAACCCATAAGCCCAGAAATGAAGAACTGGAAAGATGGATTTCTGGGTTTGATTTTTCTTCCTTTCTGTGCGTTGGACCGTTGACTGTTGCTCTGTTGGAGCTTAGTGGGATATCCGGGTCTCAGAATCGAGGGGGATACTCATGATTAGCTGGCGAAAGAGGAATAATTAAAGTCTAAGTTTTTACGGTGTCTCTGGGTGTTCTTCACGAGATGAAGAATTCAGCTGAGGAGCCTAGGCCGTAGTTGTCCAACCCTGAGGCTGGCTGAAATCGACCTACCGGAAATAAATTACCGCGGTTTCAAAGTTGGAAGCTTTCACGCGTAGGATCGATGAATGAATGAATGATTGATTGATTAGGTCCGAGAGGAATTCCGTTCCGGTCGCGGTGTCCGGCTCGGACCGGGTCGCAGCAGAAGACAGGGACTTCATTCTAATTCGAGGATCTGTCGATCCTTTCACTTGAGTCCCTGTGAAATTAAAGACGTTTCATTTGGTCCTTCGACTCTTGCAATGGTACATATTCACTGTTCGTTGTCGGGCCCAGAATTGAATTGAAGGCGAAACCAGTCACCAATAAATCCAAAGGAATTGATAGCTCATCGGCAGAGAAACAGCGGTTCCGTGAGCAGCCCAGAAATAGTGGTTTCGTGAACAATCCATAAGGTGTGCACTTTTCCTGTCAATTTAAATTTTAAACGAATGCCAGGACAATCTTTTCTTACTATCTCTTGCCATATTTTTGCATGATTATGGAAAAGAAGCTCAAACGTAAGAGTAATCGATCAGTGCGCCGGGTGTTGGTCGATGAATTTGAGACTGAATGGTCAGGCTATAGCAGCCCAGCTCGAAAGCTTGAGCTTCAGCTCGAAGATATCCGATTTCTGCTCTATTTGGGCCGAGATCATCTTGATCATTGCACCGGCCCGTGGAGTACATCGGGCCAGAGAGCCCATTCCCCACCATCGACTCTCCCTTAAGTGTAAAGCACATATTCGGCTCCCACGCCATGAATGGAACAATAACCTTAGATTCTTTTCAATAAATATGTTTGCATTGAAAGGGTAAAAGATTGCGCCGCTGTAAGTCCTCGAAAACACATAATTCTTCCCTTGCTTGAGTGAAAACCGGCCTTGCTCGCAAATTGTGAGCCGAAATGTTCCTATCTTCTAGCCAACTTAAATCAATACAATCCAGTTCGTCACTCATCTACCGTAGATGAATAATACTCACGGGATATTCAATCCTCCATTGTAATCCTTCCTTCCAATATTTCTCCTAATTATTCGGTGCCGAATTCCCCTCACCACCAGCACGGGCAGGAGCCTGCCCAGTGCCCTTACTAAAAGTACCTTCGCCCATCCATCGGTTGATGGGATCTTTAGTATCGTACAGTAGCTGGAGGTAGAAGTTCTTCCACGGGGAATAATTTCTCTCCCTTGGGTGGATTGATCAATTTGAACAAAAGGGTCACCGAAGGATAAATTTAATCAAATAATATTATGATTGTAAAAAGAGAGAGAGAGAGAGAGAGAGAGAGACAGAAGGAATGAATGTCACATTGGGGAGACAACGTTGATGTCTGGTTCAAAAGTGTCAATCGAGTGAGTTCGGAGACGACAGCACCCCCACACGAGGCACTAAAATGTAAAAGATGCCATTCAGATCCACTGAGACTTGGTGCCAAATCCAACCTTTCTCCTCTCTTCGCCTTTGGGAGAAAGCCCACAGCATTCGATTCAACACCCTTCGTCATTGTTCCTTTTATATATAATATATATATAAGTACGAATTATTATTTTGAACATTTTTGTCTTCTAACTCCTTTTCTTTTTCTCAGTGGAATTTGTAAAGTTTCTGTACCTAAAATAGGCAGAAGACGTGAGCACCAAGCAACCTTACAATTATTTTACCTTAAAAAAGTGACAACTCGTTAGTAAGTTAATAATATGTAATAAATTATATTCATGATTTATAACTTTCGATAGTTAATATCTGAGATTTAATTAGCGGGTCCCAGGCAATATAATACATCGTTCGGTAGATTAGTCGGTTGTTACGGTATCGGATACCATTTATATAAAAAAAACCTTATAATTATTTTATTATGCTTACCAAATTATAAAACTAATTATATGTTTTATCATCTGCAATAATTCTCATATATAATAATCCAAGAAGTCATTTAATGTCATTAAACTTTCACATAATCTTAATATTTCACCATAATTTAATCTCAATTCTACATACGTATATAATGAGTGATCATATTATATCGATAATAGATCTTTTTTAAGTAAATTAGTCAAAGATTGGATTTCGTTGATCATATTGTGCTATTTTATCTTCCCCCGCTGTATCATTGGAGAGACGAATAATCTTAATCACTAAATTAGTCCCAACTATCACCTTTTACGTATTTCAGAAGATAGACTTGGCTCGTAAAAGTAAGATGCTTCATAAGACAAAGGAAAACTCCAACTGTTCCATGGAAAAATGTGTGGTAGTATTGCACATTCCACTCAACCGTTGGTGTAAAATTTTTACATGACTTGCGAGATAATTATATTTAATCTAAAAACTTATACTAATGGAATAGTGATATTAAAGTCTCTCATATATTGTGATCATTTCTCTCATCCTTTCCAACATCGGATTGATATGTCTCATGGTTGGACGAATAGCCATCCTCATGTCAGTGACGGCAAGGTTAAATTTTTTAATTTGACTAAATATGGTCTAATAATATAATGTTAATCGTGTATATGTGTTACTAAATAAGTTGATCTGATTAAATAATCTAATTAAGTTTAAGAAATACTGTTCGACACAAAATCCATAATATATAGAAATTAGTATGCATAAATTATAAAATAATTTCTAATTTAGGATAAATTTAAAAATTAACAATATTTATATGTAATTTAAAATTATGATATCTAAGAGGCATGATATAAATTGACTCTTCTTACGTCCCATCAATCAAGGGAGATAAAATAATACCTCACATCATTTGTAAAGTTTTTTCGCACAAATTTAGAAAATTCATAGCTAATCGATCATGCAAATTCTGACCATAAATTCATACATGGTTCTATTAGTATGTGCACTTTCTCATTATTCTTAGTATATCTCTGATCGTAAGATTATTATATTACAATTTCCATCATAATATATATATATGTGTGTGTCTACTGTGCATTGTAAAATTAAGGAAAAAACTCTCAAATATTGGTATTTGAGATTTAATTAGTATGTCACATACTGTACAATATATTGTCCGATAGATTAGTCAGATGTTACGATACCGGACACAAAAAAAAAAGAAGAACAATCGACGTCACACATCGTCTCAGGATCTCAGGTGGCCGGCCAATCCCTCCCACTAGGCCACGCCTTCCTTCTAGTTCTAGCAGCTTGGCTTAGCTTAGCTTCCCATTTCTCCTGCAACCCTGTATCGTGCCGGACGAGGATGGTACGAACTCATTCGCAGATTTCTAACAAAAATGACAGCCGTCGATCATTTCGCCATTTCGGTAACCATTCAAACGGTAGGATTATTGATTGGATTTACCAAATGTTGACGGGTCTTCTAAGAACGAGGTATTCCTGGGACTGGGACTGCGACATGTCGGAGCACGTAGGTTGGCTCCCGTTCTTTCCTCCGGGTAGAACAGACCGACCGACCGACCGACCAACTCTTCGCCGACACTTCTAAGTACGCACCGTCACTGAAACCTTGAGAACATGACTATTTCCCCTGGGACCATATAAATACACATTCCCGTTTGTAATAATTATGAATATCAATATGCAATCACGCTTTCAACTATTTTGTTCATAACACACATGGTTAATTTCCACAAGATCACTCGAGTGTGTCGGCAGCCAATCTTTGACCCGCTTTTTTTTTGTTTTTCCTCTTATTTGAGATAGCCCAATTTTATTTTTCTTTCTTTTTTTTTTTACATAGGACCTTATACATAAAAATCTCATCTTATTCAAATTCAAAATTAATTGGTTGGTTAAGAAGTAGAATCCTTTTAATGATAAATTTTTTATTTATAAATTTGAATAAAATAATTATGAATAGGTATATTGAATAATTTTTATAAACCCATATTATTAATTTGGATTTTTGCTTTAATGTAAAGCATAAAAATTATCATTTTAAATTTCAATCCAATTCCGAATGTTGCAAATTTAGATCATTTATCCAAAATTTCATTCATCAAATAATTAAAAGAAATATTATAGATTTATAAAAAGGAATAATACCGTAACTTATAAAATTAAGCTATTAGGTGCAAATGAATCCAATCTTTTACGAACTTCCAGACTTAGGTTATTCGAAATCAAAAGAAAAAATACCAACCTCATAAACACTTGTTAAGTGCGGGCATCAACGACATGTGACGAAGATCGGATATTGTCACATATAAAATTATATATTTTTTATGTGAAAATATATCCCATTGGGATCTTAAGGTTGGGATGGGATGGGATGAGAAATCCTTTCGAATCCCGATCACTAATTTAACTTTGACCATAAACACAGCCTTCCGCCTCCGCCATTCTATAGCCACTGGCACGTACAGACATTTCATTTTTTACCTGATTATTCTGTCACAATCCCAATTAACCCCCGCAGCTTCATTATGTCCATCGTGCTTGGCCCTGTTGATTTTGTGCCGGCGGCACATGCTTTTACAGAAGGCGATGACTGTACTTGGACCGACTGCCGGAACATCGTGCAAATCACTATGATAGATACTCACAAGTCATGCAATGCATATGGTTAGCTACAATTACGAATTCAGGCAATAGTAAAAATGCAGCTTAATACTATTAATACCATTTTCGAGTTGAAATCAAGAAATCATTAGAAATGAGAATGAAATTCTAATAATATATCCATTGAGAATGTAGGCATGAATGCTATGTAAGTGAAAGTCTTTTATGGGTAATATATATGTCTTGGAATAGTTTGGGAACACGTGCACCGAGACCAGACCATCGTCACATATAACCGAGGGGGCAAAAGCTTTGGGTGGGGAAGAAGCTTTCATTTCGTTCTCTCTCTCTCTCTCTCTCTCTCTCTCAATATTCTTCCAAACGCCATGAATCGCTTTCATATCTCTCCTCTCCTCCTCCTCTTCCTCCTTCTCCTTCCTCTTCTACCCTCCATTCAAATGGTTGATGCCGGTCGGAATCTCCACTCCGACAGCTCGGCTTCAAACACCGAACTAGTCTTTGCCAAACCCTCGGATTTTGCCCCTCCTCCTCTAGCCGGCCAAACCCCAGAGCGCTTCGAAGCGGAGAAGCGAAAGGTACCAACGGGTTGGAACCCGCTCCACAACAAGAGGTAGCTTCTTTATTTGGCTACACGCAAGCTAGTCGATAGCAATTTAGTGAAAGTTAATTTCCCATATGTCATATATCGCCATGTTGCTTAGTTTAAAACGCACACATATGTGTATATGTGTATATTGAATCATGTAGATGAACAATATCAAAAACAGCGTTTTGTGTGGTAAATATCGTCGTCGACTTGGGATCGACAGATATAAAGTAGAGATTTTGTACAGAAGGTATGAAAGAGTCATCAATGTCATCGATACAATGAAATTAATTCATGTAGTTATTTCTATAAGGTCTAGTTTGCTATCTTTTTTTTTAATGTTTTTTATTTGGTTCCTCGTCTTGCTGTTTGTACGATGGTTTGAGCAGAACAATTGAGTGTTATGTACATGTACGGAGATGATTTTACGTTTAATTGGATGGTCGATTATATATCTCCCCTGCCTATCAAACTAAAAGCACGAGATTATGAATTTACCCAAATAAAAAGGGTTTCTTGGGCAAATTTAGATATTATTTGATATCAACAGATGGTGGCGAGCTAAGGAATTCAAACAAATGAAAAGTAACTCGTAATAATTTCCAAGGGCTGGACTAGTTGAAATACACATATTATCTCGTATTCAATCAATAATTAAATTGAAATAATGATTTATCATCGATTAAGAGCATCATTACTATACTGATAATCCTATCAATTTGATTAATTGTTCTTAGTATGTTCAGTCAATGGTGTCTTATATCTTAGTCCCAATACTAGAAAAGATTATCCATATATAACCATGCAAATATGCAAATGCTCCCTATACGTAATGAAGATAGCCAGCCCAAGCCCTGTCCGTGAAAACATGTCAGAGGATGACGATGGAGTTGCACAGAGCCAAACTGCAGCTAAAGTGCATGGATGACTGGACTGGCTCTCCTCGACAATTCCCGAGGGCATTTTGTCCACTGTCCTCTTCCTTCTTCCTTGGGAAGAGTGACGAGTTTCCCCTTCCCCGTGGTGGTGTATCCATACACATAGATTGATAAATCGAGTGCACTCTTGGAGTTAATTAGATTCATGTCAGCATTGAGGCTCAAGATCGATCCCATCAGTAGGAGAAGGTTATCAAACCGAGCATGGAACTGAAACCACTCCGAATACTAAATCAGAAAATTTAATCATTGAATGGTATGGATGAAGTTAGAATAGTCCATTAGATTTTATCTCAAACCGAACATGAAACTGAAACTACTCCGAATACTAATTCAGAAAATTTAATCATTGAATGGTATGGATGAAGTTAGAATAGTACATTAGATTATATATATATATAATGGGGAAATAGAATCGTTCTTTTGACTCATGAGAGCACTAGCTAGAGTGGTACGTACGCGCCACCAAGCCCATCACTAGGCTTTTTGATGTTGCGCGTACGGAATGGAAGTTCTTCGATTCCTTTTCTTTTTTTTATTGAAGAGTGAATTTCGAAAAGTCAAATTATTTCACCGTTGAAAAAACTTGGTAGGCCGGAAGGGATCTCGCTGGTCAAACGTGTCCTTCAGTTGTAGGGCCCGCGGCCTGCCAATATATAGAACCTCCCAATCAAGCATGTTAAGCAGATTCTTTTCCATGGAGGATGCAGAACAGAATCTGCAAATATGCATACACATATATACGCATATATGAAAATCCATTGGATTTTCTCCGTCTAGTTCAATGTACTAAACAGTGAATTTCTCATAACTGTGCACTTTTTCTTATTTACTTACGATTTTCAAGTTTTAAACTTAGTTATGCAAAAAATATATATTGAATCACCGAAAGCAATCAGGCCAGCCCTAAATAGTGGGGGGTATGATTCGTGAGCTAAGGCAAATAAGACACACCAGTACGATCCCAACTTCAATCCAAAGTTCAGCCCATTTACCATAACGCAACCAACCAAGTCCAACCAGCTAAAAGGGAGTGGACAGACCCCGATGAAACCACCACCAGTCCCGCAACACAGAGCATAGACACACAGACAGAATTGGCATGCACTTTATGTGGTGGTGAGAGAAGGACGTGTTCATTCAAGGGTGTGTAATCGTCAAGACCTTACTTCCGGTTACTTGTCGATGAATCGAGGGTTATTTCGAGCTGATTCAGAGTTTGTCTCGAGTACTCGGAATACAAGTAACCAACAGATCAAGCATTCCAAAATAAATAAATAAATAAGCCAAGTAAATTGGACACAATTTGATCATTCAAGCATGCTTGGTGGCTACTTGATCTCGAATTAATCTTCCAGCTGTTTTTCTTTGTGTGAACTATCAATGGCTATCCGGGCTTTGACGGGGCTGTGGATTTAGGGTTTGAGACTGCTTGCTTTGTTTATCAGTAGAATTTCTCATAATCTTTCTTGTTTTAATAATTTAAATATAATATCTTATTTAATAAAAATTTATCTTGAATATAAATTAGATTTATTATTATAAAAATAAAATGTGAGTTTTTTTCTTAAAGCACTTTTTTTTTCTTATGAACTTGGCGGAGAAGAAAACTCTACCATGAATGATTTTCTCTTTAATCCTAAATTGTTTATTTCTTTTTTCCTCTTCCTCTCGAGACAGCAGTTTCGGGTCTTCCGAGTGTTTGGGGGGGAAAACGGCCTACGCCAATGTGGTCCTAAAGAAAGATATTATCTCAAATTCGTCCCTAATAGTTGTCTGCCACTCCGACGGACGGATAGGACGGAACGATGAGTTTTCTGGCGGGGAGACTAGCCGGGAAAGAGGGCGCCTACTTTTTCCAGGAATCCAAGCACGCCGTAACCCGCCTCGCGGAGAAGAAGCCCCGAATCACCGCCTCCGGACACACCAGCGGCGGCGTCTCAACCGGGCTTCCTCCGGATTCCGCTGCCGACGTGCTCCCGGAGGTCCTGCGGCACTCCCTGCCATCCAAGTTGTATTCTCAGCCGTCCGAACCCTCCTGTCTCTCTACTGCCTCCAAATGGGCCCTCCACGCGGATCCGAGTCGTGCGTCGGGCCGGTCCCCCGACGCCTTGAACCCACTCAGGGCTTACGTTTCCCTTCCCCAGGTCACCTTCGGCCCCAAAAGGTCGGCCCCTGTATTCCTGCTTTTCTTTCTTCCAATTTCATTTCAATGTGATCTCCGCCTTTGTTGGTGTCTCTTAATCTGTGGAAATGGTGGAGATTTCTCTGTGTCGGCTCAATTCGAGCCTCGCAAATCAAAATTGTGCCATGAGATTGAGTTTTCTTTGATGAATTGTAGGTCTTGTGTATATGGATATTTAATCTTTCTAAGCCAAAAGGTTTTGAATTTGTTGAAAAAAACAATACTTGGTTAATGAAACCAATGGTATGATATATCTATGTGTTTTGAAGGCAACGGATTGCAATTAGAAAGATGTTTTCGCATTGCTTTGTGCATCTATGTCGGTAAAGAACGTTAAATCTAATGCAGGTGGGAATTACCAGAGGCACGTAGCTCAGTTTTGGCTTCAACTGCAAATGAGCTCCGTCGTGATAGGCATGTGCCTGTTAACCCTGAAAAGTTGAAGGCTGCTGCTGAAGGGCTTGCTAACAGTATGTTCTACCAATCCTGTTCTCTGGTCATGAATAGAGAGTAATATTTTACTTTTGCTCGTCCTCAATCTTATGGTGATAGAATTCTTTTCAATGGGAGTCTCGGGTCAAAGTCTTTTCCCCATTGCTCTCTATAAACTTCACTGTTAGAAAATGATTGCTGGTTTAATTTAAATGGGCCTTCATGACAAAAATCAGATGCAGCCACGATTTCTTGTAGTGTTGATGAGTAATTGGGAAACTTGAAGTTCTATCTTTGGAGACTTTTCTTTGTGTTCCAAGCTCTCATCAGTCTTCTGTGATGTCAAATGAATCATTGTTCTGTGCTGCAGTTGGGAAGGCATTTGCTATTGCTACTGCACTTGTCTTTGGTGGTGCTTCTTTGGTATTTGGACTAGCAGCATCCAAATTAGAACTTCGCAATGTAAGCTTGCCTTCTCTGATCATCTTATTCGAGCTTCTTGTTTTTAAGCAGATCGGATTCATCAGCCTTGACAGAAGTTTTTTGTCTTTTTTTTCTGTATAATTGAGCTAAGTGGGAAATCATACTTGGCATTTCAGCAACATTCGGTCAAAACTTGCTGCAATCACAGCTTACTTTACATGCTATCAAAAGCTGATGGCTATTGTACCTGTCAGGGTGATGATATTCGAACTAAGGTGAGAGACAGGGTTCATCCCAAGTTTGAGACAGTTAAGGAGCTTGTGGACCCTCTAAGAGGATGGGTAGGCGAATCAAATTTCTGACCTCCAATCACTCCCTTTTCATGCACTTAGAGATCATCTGGTCCTTTTCAATGCAGGTGGGGAACATGTCAAAGAAATGGCAATTGAAGAGGGAAGATGACATCAAGGAGAAGCCCATCGTGAAGGAGCTAACAAAAGTATTGGGTGTGAGGGCATCAGACTAATAATTGGATTTATTAAGTTGTACCCATCTGATGTAAATAGTCAATAGCACCGGCAATTTCCTTGTGAAATAAGTTAAGGGCGTGAACAATTTTATAAGCTCGCTTGATTTTGGATACACAGCTGTGGGACCTGGGCAAGTTTTGCAGTTATTGATTTACAATAATTTTATAAGCAATGAGATTGAATGCGGGGGCTCTTGATGTATCATATGGATGTTAGTTCTATCCTCTCAAGGTTCCACCTTCACCTTTGGGTTTGTTTACGATTGTGTAGCAACAATGCCGTGCTCTTAGATGTTCGGTTGTCTTCCCCGGTGAAATATTTAAGTTGATTGCTGCCTGATCAGAGGTTCGTGGAGATTGATAGTATATGATCCATGTATTCAGAACAGGTAACAAACACGGGGAGTCTAACCAGAAGAAAATATCAAGTTTCAGGAGAGATTCTACCCCTCTCAACACAAAGGAAACGGGAACAAACTCAGATCCAGTCCCCACGGCGGCTCATAAGACTAAGCCCCACCAGCACCACCACTGGCTTCCTCGCTAGCAGAGATGCTGTCCATTATCCTCAGGAAATTGAAGCCCAGATTACTAGCATCAGCTTCCGAGTTGTGTAATAAGCTCCAAAAAAGATCTATCATACTGCTGAGCAAGGAAAAGCAGCAAGCCAAGTGAGTTGTACACTTCATTCGGAGGAACTAGCATCCAGGCTTCGACGCGTTGGAGCTGGGATTTGGAAATGCGAACCTCTGTTCCAGAGGTAACCACCCTAGCCAGCAGCAAACTGAGGGAGCCCGGGCTGAGGGACCGCCACTAACGAGCCCGAGCTAACGCACCCCCATTTTGAATCAATTAGTTTGGCCGAAGAAGGAGAAGACGAAATGTCCGTTATCTCTTCAATCTTGCTGATGAAGGTACAGAATCGCCGAAAAGATGAAGCCTTCCGAGGACAGCGAGCCGTCCATTTTAAGGTTTCTAACGGTCATAGGCCGACAAGCTTAAGGTTCGTCTTCTATGGAAGAAAAGTAAATTAAGAAAACTGAAAAAAAAAACTTTGAGTGGGGCATTCCGAGAATTGAACTCGGGACCTCTCGCACCCTAAGCGAGAATCATACCACTAGACCAAATGCCCATGTTGGTGATTCTCTTTAAGACCAAATTAAATTCCCCACTTCAACACGAGGAACGTCCATCTCTTACTTCCCGCCGACTGAAGGATGGAAATGACACTCGTGCAGGATAGACACCGAAATTGAAGGAGCATTATGTAGATGCAGAAAGGACCTCAAGGATTCCTGCTATTTGAGCCAAGCGGCTTCATAGCAAACATGGGTATATTGGAATTTTCTAATTCAAATAACCTCAATATCATACATACTGAAATCAAAGAGATTACTTAAATATAAACGAAACGTATCTGAATCCATATATGGAACTCGTGTGATTGAACGGGTATGAATCTTCTGGGGCAATATGGAAAATCTTTTCATAGAACATGCGATTATCTATGTCTCTCATTGACTAATGGGATATAAAAAAGAGCTGATTTTATCGTACGTCCCAGGGATCACAACCGCAAATTTCACATAAGTATCTTCGGTTTATTAATTTATAATTTCATCCATAATAAAAATTAAAAATCAGAAATCACTTGATAATTTCTGCATATTAATCCTTACACCTTACAGATTGTCTGTTAAACCATATTTTATAAATTTAATTAGATAACTTAATCGAGTTGACTAATTAGATAGCAATGATATATGATTAATAATATATTGTTGAATCATATATTGTCAAATTAAAATTCAACAGGATGGAAACCATAGATCCTAGCCAGATGTGGTAATTTGACGGTCCAGATCGTCGTCTTGTCCAGCAGCACCCAGCATGCAACAAACGAGGAGATACCTTCCTCTATACTATAATATATCTGCCTCTTCTCGCTCTGCCCTGTTTCGTCTCCCTCGAAAAGCTTCAGGTTTGCCTTGTTTGGAGGAATTCTTTGCATTCTGTAGGCATAAAAATTGAAGAATCGAACTTCAGGAGGATGAAAATCACCACAACTCCAAGCGGTGATCGAGGAGAAGATTAGCTTCCTCTCAAGAAGGGTAAGCGTGCTCTGGCAGTTTTGAAGTAATGCTGTATTCACATTTTTCGTCGGATAAAAAAATTCTGACTTTTTTCTTTCCATCTTTCTTCTTCTTATTTTCTTTTCTTTTTCGTCTTCTACTTCTTCTTCTTCTTTTGGCAGTTTATGGACGTCGTTGACAGAAGCATGATGTGAAACAACCTGACGCAGCCTCTCTGACTGGTACGGATAGGCTGCGGTTAGACAATCTTGGGCTCCGACACTACCGCAGGCACAGCAACTGCTACCATGCCACCATCACCATCACAGAGACGCTCAACACGGATGACGACAGCGACTTCAACGAGGGCGACAGCCGACGTAGCAGCACCCCGAGCACGCCGCTTGTGTGATTCAGGTTCCACCAGCAGAGCGGGATGAACCTACCTGATGATAGGAACCTCCTGGCGGGTGGCTCTGCCACAGCGTCGAGAGTAGACTGAAGACGCAGATTTGAGGAAAAGAGTTAGGAGAGCAGTGGGGCTGGACCGGACGAAGGGGCTACAGGGGCTGTGGTCTAATCTAACTATACTCAAACCATAATACGCAGCGTCTTACTTTGCGGGTATTTTCGTGACTCGACCAGAACCAGAGAGATGTACCGTAAATTTTTTGACGTAACACAAAGAACTACACACATCCCTCGGATGGTCTGATTACATCGCTTCTGTTTTCATAGAATCTCTGAGGCCCGATCAGTAACGTAGAGATCATAGCCCAATTTTGTTGGCATTACACAAAGAAGTACACATTCTCGGGATGGTCCGATTATAGATCATCCACGAGTTGATGCGGCTTACAACTTAATCCAGCAAGAGATGCCAGAAACTGATGACCCTACAGACAAGAAACGACGGACCATTGGGAATATGGTCCTTTTTTCTAGGTTCCTAGCTCTCGCTTGTCGTCGCGGAGAAATCGGCCTGACAAAAATCTATGGAAACAGCCTTGCGTTATTTGACTTCCAGAATAGTGGGGGAAAAATGAATTTAAGTCCCTACCGCCCAATTGCAGCTTCAGGAGCTCGTCACCCTTTTTCCTACTAATTATTTCACAACACAGAGGATGCTTCCGTCTCCGGTAACTCAGAAACGAAGATCCATCAGATCCTGCCATGGAGTCACCTCTTAGAGAAGGAAAAGGGGAGAGGTGTATTCTTGAAGCTAGAAATATCGAATAACTCCATGAACCTCTGATCTGAAACCCGGGCTTTTGCAGCTGCAAATCGCTGGTACTCGTCAAAGACGGAAGAGAGGCACCACCGCTGGAGCTTTCTCAAGCACCCCACTAGGCAACCAGTTCGGTGCTGGAACAACAAGTTCAAGTTGTGGGGGTGGTGAAAGCTGTTAAAAAAGGATCTGAATAGAAGCAGCATCTTAAATTTCATTGTTGCACTAATAATGAGGTGCATACCTTTCCTCTTTTACAATGAATTAGGACTGGATGATTCCTTACATCTGTTTCCAACCAAGGGGCAAACAAGGGAGTGAGAGTTCCTCAACAGATGAAATAAAATTCTAACAATAACTAATGTGAAGACTGCTTGTACCAATAACAACTTTTAGTGCTTCCCGAATGGTCTCCTCTGGAATATTTACAAAAGGCTCCTGGAGACAGCATAAAAGATAGCGCAACGAAAATCTCAAGATTGCATCAAATTGGAAGTCCTGTTTGAAAGCAGGGATTCCTAAGATCTTATTCATACTTCAAATTTCCCAGACAGAATTCCCATCCATAAAGCACAGACTACGCATCAAATATAATCAATCTACAGCGTAATGCTTTTGCAAAGGCCATTACTTGTGCTAGCTAGAGCATGTCATGAAGAGTCATTGCACAAATCAGCAATTCCGTGCACAAAAATGATTTAACAATGTTTAGCAAGGAATATTGCAAAAAGAGAGGTACCAAAAACTATTCTATGTTTTTGGTCAACAACAAGCAGGTGTTTGGTGATGCTTCAAGATGCCAGAACTACCATTTTAGGGATCAACGAGGAACAGTTACAAGCACGTCAGAAGGAGTGGTGATCATCAAAATAATTTCGCCTGTGTCATATGAGATGAAAGGCATGCTAGTTTAGTTTGTAATAAACTATTCTCCAGAAAGTAGACTTCAGATAAAGGTGATGCCCACTGCTCAATGACTTTTTCATTGATCCTACACAGTACGACTTTACGGTAATATGGAAAAGTTTCAAACCATTTCCGAGCTCTGAGCATTCAATAAATCTTAGAAAATGCTTTTTACTGTAAAATCACTCAAAATATCTGTTTTAATAAAAAGGAAGTTCCTCTCTTCCTTGACAAATAGTATGCAAAATTACACAATCATTATAGAATGAATAAGGCAACGAGTTACAGGCACAAGATTATAGCCCGGAGCAATCAATCTTGTGCTGCAGAAGATTCATAATTCTAGCGAAACAAGTAACTGCCTCTCTCCCTCTCTCTCTCCCCCTCACAAGACTCCCCTTTCTCAATTACTTTACTCAGCGTGAAAAGAACACCTTCAAGAAAGAGAAGAAGACAACAGAGTAGCACTGTGTGTTGGAGGGACTGAGACAATACGACAGTTATTATGCACCCATAAAAAGACAAAAGAGTCACTGATTGAGCAATTAAATGATACTACGCTGATCAAAATGTGTACACATGGATATATTATACGCCCTTATTTAATGGAGGATTTATAACAGATTTCTCCCTGCTGGCATTCAGACTCTGGGACTACTCAACTAATCTAACCAGTATCACGGAGACATAAAATAATGAAAAAGTGCGTCTGATTATACCATCAGAAGAAACAATGCACATGTGAGAACTGAACAGTCAGTCTGCTAGGATCCAGAAAGCTAACATTTTGAATTGCTAACCACGATCATGTTAACTTATCTGGAGCAAAGGTTCACGGGAACACTGTTCACTATGCGTAAGTGATGACTAGAATCTCTCCAAACAAAGAGAACTAAACATTCAATAGTAGAACCAAATGAGATGGTTTGATGCTTCTTAATCAAGTCAGTTATCAGGTTCCATCAAATGGAGAAAACTTAATCTTTACCCCTCAATGGACCGTCTCAATCATGGATTTGTTAGGGCCGTGCACAGCAAAAAAATTGTTCAATAGTAGAAATTAACCCCATTTTAGAAATGATATAGGTTTGATTAATTTAAGCAACAAAAGACATAAATAAGACAATTTCCCAAGCAAACTACAATTAGAGCTATGAAAAGGTTAACAGAACCAATTCTTGGCAGCAAAAATTAATCATTGATCATTTGATAATCCCATGAATCTACTTTCGTCTAACACTGAAGCAACAGCTAAGGCAGTTGCAATATTCCAAAGAAAAGAAAAACAGGATCACGACACAGACAATCAAATGCAGGAGTGGAAGAGGGAACCAAGATTCAGAAGACATTACCTTGTAACCTTCAATCCCGAACTGGAAGAGTTTGATTCCGTTGGACTTCAGGAACTCTATGTTCGTCTCTGGATACGGCTCCGGACATAGACATCTATATGATAACGCATAAAAAAATGAACTCACAGGGAGAAATATAAGCATCAGAGGGGAGAGTGATCAGGGCAGGCAGAATCGATCACTCACATGATGGAGCGGAGGCCTAGGGTTTGGATGAAGGATAAGTTGGCGGAGTCGGGGAAGCCGGACCTGAAGATGCCATTGTCGACCATGGCGAAGTTGAGCGGGGGAATAAAGTGGAGCTCCTCTCCGAAGGGTGGACCAGTCGCCGGTGGCGGGGGCAGCTCCCGGCGGTCCACCACGGCGACCTCGATGGTCCTGCACATGTCGCCACCACAGTTGTCCTCCTCCTTGTCGGCTCTAGGCACTTTCATGGGCTCGAGCTCAATGGTGCGTACAGGGAGAGAGGGTGGTCCGGATCAGAGAAAATGTTCTCTCTTGGGGATTCAGGCCGCACTTAAACTTTATATATCAGTCATTACCGCAAATGGCTCTAGAGAGAGAGAGACACAGAGGAGAAAGAAGCAGCAAAAATGGAGGCTATGGATATTGAAGGTGGGCTGAGCGAGTGGCAGTGGCGGACCGCGGTGGCTATTTATCGCCACGGCAAAAGCTGAAGTTGACTCTCTGCGGCAGAGAGAACGAGAGAGACAGCAAAGGCAGGTTTGTTACTTTACATATAAACGGAGAAAGAAATGGAAAATATATTTTCCTTTTTCTTTTTTTGACAGATTTCTTTTTTGTTTTTTTCAGAAAAGATAATTCGGTGTGGAAAAAAGTTTAAAAGGAAGGAAATTGTTTTTAAAAAAAGAGTAGAAAAGTGCAGTTCTGATATTTTCCTAGTATCGAACGCGAGCTACCATGCGCGTTTCCTCCATGCGCCAACCTTGAAGAAGAGAATTAAAAAAAAAGAGATATAAAAAAATAAATTTGGTATAATAATATTATTTTTTATTAAATTATTAAGAAATTTTAATTTTAATTTTTATTTATTTTTAAACTTTTATATTTTATATGTGACTGAAAAAAAAGAACGATATGCCATTTATTTGTCATAACTAACTTGAATTGAAATTGAGTATATATATAATATAATAAAAAATTGAGAAATAAAATTTTGCTCGGAGATGAGAAATGATTTTATTTCCTGTAGATCATGCACCTTTTTGGTAATAAGAAAAATCATTTACCACAAGCAGGAGCGTGACCCGACGCTCTCCATGAGCTGCGCGTCCTTTACCTTGCTTGTCCGAGCTAAACTGTCCGTAATTTCATGCAACGCAACTCCGCGGCAGCAGCATCCCCGTCGTCGCAGGGAAACGCATTCCCGCAGCACGGCCATCGCAGGCCGTCCAGCCTGCCAGACGTTCTCGTCTCCGCCGGATTCCACGCGGAAAAACGCGACCGGCGGGGAAGGGTCACAATCCATCTAACGGACGCACAGAATCAGTCAGGATCCAGCGGCGTTGACCGGCAATGGACGCACTCAGACGATAACGCCCACCGGATCCCATCTTCTAATTGCCCTATAACTAGAATACTACGGCAGAAAGATGATACCTCAAATTTAGAGGTCATCAGTTGTATCGAGCATTTTTTGGCCCCCTTTTTCCCCCTTTCCTATCTTAATATTTTAAGTAATTATTTTTTCTGATATTATTATTATTAGTATAATACGAAAAATAATTTAAAAGAAAATGGTATAAAGGGAACATTCGGAGGAATATTCTGTGGGAGGGTCCGAAGGGGTGTCCGTAGTGTCAGTGGGGCTGTGCTTTTCCAATACGAGGCCTAGCCGCCACGTACTTTTGCTTTATATATATATATATATATATATATAAAGTGCCCTCTTCCCTTTCTCCCTTACGTTGCAACCCCACGCCAGAAAGTCGAATCAGAAGTGGTCGAAAATTGACCTTTTTTTTGTCTATTTATTCTGCTGTAACGATATTATGTTAAATTTATTGGCCAATATCATCCAACCGTCCGATGTCTCGATGTCATTTCCTGGTAATTCTGTTCCATTCAAGGAAGGATCCAGCCTCCCTTTCTAACTCCATGATCCAACAAAGCGTGCCCCGATGACCACACTTCAGTTCCATTGATCAAAATTCTGTCTTAACAACTTAACGAGGCGACTGCCCTTTCAAGAATAAAAAAATAAGGCCTTTAATTTTCGACCCTTCTTTTTTTTTTTTTTAACTTTTCTGCGACATGATTAACTTAGAAGAAGCACGCAATCGAAGACCGCCGCTAAATCAGTACCCAGCCATCGCAGGCGGTAAACTTTCAACATGATGTATGTATGATTCAATGATGAAATGCAATAGTGGGGGAGAGAAGATTTAGTGTGCCAATTGATTTGAATGGAAGGTTGTCGACTAATCTTTGTTTAATGAAAAAAAAAAGAAAACATTGATTTCACTCTCCACAAAAAAAAATAAAACTAATACATTATCCTTAAATTTCATTTACAAATTTTCTTATTCTCTTTTAATATATTTTCACGAATTTCATTTATAATTGAGACAAAATTATTGTCTCGAGATGTGAATATCGAGTGACTGACTAATCACGTATATATTCTGTGGAAGAAGACCGAACCCGGACTACGAACAGGGCATATCATCACACAAGTGTATGGACATTGCACGCCTACAAACTCCGTTTTTTTGCTATCAATATGCAACCAGAAACGTCCGTATTTTTGGTTTCAAAGGAGGCTGGTGATGGGAATAAACAATCATATAGTTGTCATTTGTCATTGCTTACATGTATCGATCTGACCTTTGGGTCTACTATGAAAGTGCCCCTTCTATATTTCTTTTAATTATGGGCATTACAGCACGCGATGTATTCTAATGGACTGGCCACATGATACTAATGATTTAGGAATTGGTCATATTTGTTAGGACTTGTCGAGGCATATTGAGATTTGAGGATTTTATTTATTTATTTATTTTTATTTCTATGATGAGGAATGCTACTTTTACACAGTTGTTATTGTCGGGTCAAGTGATACATGCACACTACGGTGCCGCGATTTTTTCTTGATCCATCCATTTATAGGTGGGAAGTAGAACGGGCACTGCAGAATACTAATACGACGGGCTTTGTACCAGAGGTCGAAATGAACACCCAAGAAACTAGAGTCGAAATCAAGACAAAATATTCCATCTGGTCATGTCATCGGTGTGCATCAAAATCTATATAATGCAATGATTTCTTAGTTGAAAGGCTGTGAAGATCACTACTACAATTGTAAACTTAGCACCTTACATGGTGCCTCCGGGTCCACTGTAGGACTGCCACACAATCAAATCATATACATATTCCGAGAGAGAGAGAGAGAGAGAGATAGAGAGAGAGAGGCTGCGTCTAATTGCTGCATAACTCAGGAAGCAGGAAGTCCTCTCCATGTAAGACATCCTAGCCATACATTAACCTATACATATACATATATGCACTGTTACTATGCTGTGAACAAACTGTGAAACTCAATAAAATCGATTGGAAGTGCCAAGCCGCAGATGGAGAATGACATGGAACGTGTACTCGAAGGGAAATAGTCATTCAACAGAAGGAAGTCTAAAGCCGCCTTGACAGCTATAATGAGTTGACAGCAACCTCCTGTAAAACTGAGAGCAGCAACTTCGAACGCGAAGGAAAACATAAAATACAGTTAACTTGGAGCATTGATCACGAGAAAAATCAGACGAAGGGCATCTTCAAAATTTAGAAGATGAGTGTCTTCCACTATATAATATATAGTGGATGTAAATGGGCGGCACGCAACCCAAAAAAATGCTTAGATTCAAAGACAAATTATGGATTGATATTGTAGGGCAGCTGGATCATTCTCAACAAAAAAGAAAAAATGATTTGGGATTTAATTGTCATTAATGCGATCTAGTGCAACATTTTATTTCACCTTTTTTCTTTATCTTTTGATCTCTTTTACAATGTAAAAAGAAAGTTGTGGAATCATAATTTTTGAAATCGAATTATGAATTTATGACTCGAACCGTATATTTAATAAATAATAATAATAGTATTATATAATTAATCTTTATAAATTAAAATACCATATACTAATATAATTTTAAATTTTAAAATATCAATTATGATATCTAAGCTAAACAAAATAATATATAAATTTAAATCTCATAATAATAAAATATATCACAAATGTTCTTTTTTTTCAAATAGATAATAGGATTGATGTGGTTTTTTAAAAATAAATCTTAATTTACCTAGTTCAGCCGTTAATTTAATTGGGTTTGATAATCAAATTAAAAACCGGTTGGTTTATATGAATTTGGTTGGATTTAGAGTACATTTAGGTTAATTAAGTAAACCGGACCTGGTGGCTGTCCGATTCTCTATCGAACCTGTCCAACCAGCCGCCCCGGTCCTGTTTTAAAAACTATCGTCGGAATCATTATAACAAAAGATATGAACAACAGGCTGGAAATAAAATTGCTCAAATCCCCTAAGGCGTCATCGTCAGCGTCTCCAATAACGTTTGAAGATTGAATTTCACCGTTGCCTTCAATGAGATGTCGGTCATGTTGCGCCTGGTCCGACACATCTACTGGATTTTAAATATCGAGTAACACGTATCAAAATAAAAGCACATATATATATATATATTGGTTTCATTTGATTACAGTTAGTGGGAAGGCTGCTTGGTTCACATTCGACGGTCGGTAGAGATCTCACAGGCATGGAATTAATATAATACGCAGGGAGGAGGCCGTTTCCTTTTCGGCTCAATCATGCACACAAGAATTTTTTTTAATGATTAATTATTTACCAATCGAACTAATAATGGCATGGTATCATCGTCCTCAACTTATACTGATGACGACTAGTTGCAACCCATGAATCCATTTCTTGCTAGCATAGTCTTTCTTACTAAAATATAAAAAAAATTAATAGTTAAGGTAAGAATAATAAAGGTGTATATAAAATTTTTTTGATGATAATTGAATTATGGGTCGACACTTTTTGTTTCAAGTCGACTATTTGAGCTATTGTACTAAATTACGGTATATTATAAAGTAATAATTAGATAAATATAAAGTTAATTTATACTTCTCAATAGATCAATTTTATATAAATATAGGCTTGTGATAGTTTCACATCAAGCTTTTAGATCTACCTCGATAGACGCAAACACTTGAACAGAAGGGATCGACAATTACAATTTTCAAACTTAAAAAATACATGCAATCTAACTTTAAGTCGATACAGACTGAATGGCGTGATGAAACTAGTAAAATTGTGGTCAAAAAGAAAAAAAATCTAGCCAATAAAAAAAGGAATGAGAATCAAAAGGGCACGCCACATTAATATCACAATTAAATTCCATATTTTTTTACTCTTATTAATAAACTTTCTCATAATTATTTATTTTCTTATTTTTCTAATGCCCTTTCCCATCCACTCGCTTTGAACAGTTGGTAAAAGCAGGAATGAAAATAATATCCATCTCGTCGATCTTAAAACGACGGTACGGGACTGTCGTTGTCAAGTTATGCGTGCCGGGGCTCCGCAGATGAAGTTTGATGTCATGAAGGCCCCTGATCCACTCTTTGGTGCCGTCCGGAAATGTAGAATCCAATATTTCTCTATTTTTATAGTGAGGAATTTAATTCATAATATAATAATTAAAATATTATAAATTTAATTTTTTTCGTATAATTTCTAATATTTCTCAACTCGTTATATGATTAAAAAAGAGACCGTTGTCTACAGTAAATAATGAAGCGCGGGTGCTATCTAATCAAATAAGATGTAAAATGAAGGGTGGAAAGTTAATTAAGCGGTGGGAGGACACGAGGGAAGTGGCCACGTGTGTATATGCCGTTCGTTGTCTTAGGATAGCAAGCCATATGTAAATACACATGCACGCACAGAGAGAGACAAGTAGCTGGAGTTTTTCATCTGCACCCGACCCGGAATTTTCGATTCTTATTAATTAATGTATTTTTTTGCTTTATTGAGAAGAAACATTTATAAAATAACCATGACAAATCCGTCTAATTAAGGGCAAACACTCACCACTTCTATTAAGTCAACATTTATTACGTCCCCAAAAAATGAGAAACGAGAAGTCAACATTAATTTGGTGAAAGTCGATGACCGCGCTACGAAGCCACACGCAAGCTCTCCGCAATCGCACCCCCCCCCCCCACCAATAATTGGAGCCAAGTGGAACCTCATCCGTCCCCCGAGTCGACCAGTGGAACTGTCCCTCCCCGTTAACTGATTAGTCCCGATCAAGATTGCTTCTTGGATTGGCTGCACGTAATGCGGTGGACAGAATCCTACGACTGCAAGCTTCACTATCGGATTAAGTCATGCATGACCTAAGACATTGGACAAAATATAAGTAATTTTCCCCTTGTCACGTACCGGGTGTTGAAGTTCAAGTTTTCCTTTTGCTAGATAGAATATGGTAGGTGTACCTTCACGGACAAGGCAGATGCCAATTAGTTACATTCAAAACTAAGCCTCAATCGGCTATGATTGGTTGAACTTTTGATATCACATACGTATTAAATTCCTGAATTAGCTAAAGAAGGCACACGCAAGCTATCAGTCAGGTTTTCCCCCAATGATTGGAGCCAAGTAGAAACTCAGCGGTCTCCCTGCCCGTCCAACAAATCGGTCTGTGTCCTAGTTTGATTGAATTGGCTGCGTGTAATGCGGTGGACCGAATCATTGATTGTCGTCATGCATAAGCTGCTATCCGGTGCGTATGGGAAGGTCCGGTTTGACAACTTTTGGGCCCATCAATTCAGATGAAGGGCTTCGTGGGCCTGCTTTGGTGGGCCCAACTAGATGGCACCAGAGAAGAAAGCCACTCGGGCCGATGGAACCCTGACTTATCAAATGGGCCACGACAAGGCCAATACAGAAGTCCAAACTACATGCGATGAGATAGGTCACCGTTAGGGCTCATCGCCATGAACCCACGACGCGTCGAGGAACAAAGCCCATTCGCAAGCTTCACCATAATCGGAGAAGGGAACAATTACCGGAAGTGGCTCCGGCCGCAGATCGAAGGCTTCTGTCTACAATCTCCCTTTTCTAATCCTTACGTTAAAAATAAGTGTTTTTTGGCATACATCATATCTTAGTATTCAGGATTATTAGTGGATGGATTACCATGACTAATCCAAACGTGCTAAATCAATTGATCAAAAAGCGAAGTTTTTAGAATTTTGAATTGAAACCTTCAAAATCAAAGCCAGCCCACGTGGGCCCAAAGCGACACGCAGCGCAGCCCCATGACGCCTCGAAACAAAGAACACCCAGTGGTCAAAAGGTTTGTCCTTTTCAATAAATAAAAAAAATTAATTAAGAGGGACTCAATACCGGAAAAATGATTCTGATAACACGTGTGCCGATATCATTGGCTCTTCTGCCCCCGAGAAGAGACAGGCTGCATTTTGGCGTGAGTTAAGAGCCAGGGGAGAAAAAAGAATGATTTTCCGGTCAGAGCAGAGACGGCCGCCCCTCGATCCTGCTGATGCTCTCGGGCTGTCGCTTTTTCAGCAGTGTGCTCAGCCGGTAGCTTGTACCGGGCAACCCGTTGCTCCTGTAATAAATATAAGGAAGTTGGACAAATTCATGTACGAAGTCAGTTAATAGTAATTTGTTACATTTTTTCAGTGAAAAAGATGTTATTTGTTACATTATAATAAATAAATCATAAAATGTGCACCATTAATTAATATAAGGAGATGGTATAATACTTTTTAACATAGTTTTTAAAATCGGATCGAGTCGGGAACCGATCAAGGTATGGATTCATGGGTCGGATCGAGAGTTTAATAGGTTGAACCGCATGTTTAATAAATAATATTAATAATATAATATTCTAATAAATCTATATAATATTATAATTTAACCATAATTATAATCAAAATCATTAGTATAGTCATTATATTAGTCCCAAATTCAATATAAAATATAAATATAAATCTAGTAAAATAAAATAAGTACATTATAATATATTTTTATTTTTATTTTTATTTTTAAGTTAGTCAATTTTTTATCGGTTTAATTAAATTTATTGGTTCGACTGAGGACTGGCCGGTTCAATTAGATTTGACATCATTTAAAGTGTAATTGGATTATTTATGAGAACCGGACTGGGTGAGTGACCGGTTCTCAGTCAAACCAGTCGATCCGGTCCGATTTTTAAAACTATGCTTTTCAATTACATATTTAAACACATTAGTTACACGAACTTAAGTGCCTTAACCTTAACTATCCGAAGCAATCACAGCAGGAGGACACGTTCATTTGGTCGGTTGGATTGAAATTCGTTGGATTGGTACAGAACATATTCAATACATATTTATTGATTGTGCTTTGCTACAAACCATCCAGGTTCTTGAATGTCGACAGGATTTAATTTATGGACCGTGTTTCGTTGGATGCCACGTTTCATAATCGGAGTCGATGATGTCTTTTCGGTTCATCCGTCATGATAAACCCGATTGTCTTCGTATCCTCCATAATAGCCATCACCCATCACATGTGAAGAGGGGGGGAGAAGAAAGGTAAGGTGGGAAGAAACAGCAACCTAGAGAAGGAAGAGGGGCACAAGTCCACACTACATTCTCAAGCTTCCTTTGCCCAATTTATCTCCAAGTTGCTGTTTTTTCTGTCTTCTCCTTCTTCACCACCCCGAGGCCAATCTTAATCTTCAATAATCATCACATAAGTTTATCCCCATGCCTCGGCGCAGATCCAATCCTAAGTCTGTAAACGTCCTCCTGGATTCCGAAGCTGTTAGGCTGCAGGCCGCCCACTCGGAGGCCCGGTTCCGGGGCGTGAGGAAACGACCCTGCGGGCGGTTCGCAGCAGAGATTCGGGATCCCTGGAAGAAGACCCGGGTCTGGCTCGGCACCTATGATTCCGCTAAGGACGCAGCCCGCGCGTATGATGAGGCTGCCCGGTCCCTCCGTGGCTCCAAGGCCAGGACCAACTTTCCTCTCGACCACCCTCAGAGGGAATCCTCCATTCTCCAGGTCCAGAAGCTCTCAGGAAACCGCCTTCCCTACAGCCGCCCCACCAGCAGCAGCCTCAGCACCACGGTGGAGTCGCCCCGCGCCTCAGAAACCGCCCCTATTGTACCGCGCGAACGGCGGCAGCGGAGACCCATCCGGGAGATCCAGTCTTATGACTGCCAGAGTGACTGCGACTCGTCATCCTCCGTAATCGATGACGTGGACGACTGCTACGTGCTTACCTCGTCGTTTCAACGGAATCTACTGCCGTTCGATCTGAACCTTACTCCGCCGGATGTCGATGGCTATGACCTATCCGACACGGCTCTCCGCCTCTGATGATATTAATATTAAACAGGTGCTGTTGTCATGGTCTTTCTTGCAATATCTTTGTCCCCATTTTCTTCAGTCTTATTTTCCAGGAAAATGATGAAAAGATGAAAATTTTCGCTACCCTTTTGTCGGAACGTCCGTAAACCTTAGCTACTTTATCAGATTAATCAATGTATGTAGATTAGAGTTGTAATAGGCCTAGACTTCTTCAAGCCGCTGACAGCAGATCGATGAAGAAAGTGGGCGGAGAAGAAGATGAAAGAAGATGTCCTGCCAGTGTGCTGAGACTGCTGCGTAATTTCAAAGAATTTCTGATCTGTTGTTTTCACTCCTTGATGTGCATGTACAGAGATTAATTATCATCTGACTGATAATATAATTTCTCTAAATTTTCAATCTTTCTTGAGCTGTCTTCCTTCTTTTCTCATTTCCTGAACTGCATGCAATGCTTGCTGGGGCCGTGACGTGTTTGGTTGTGAGCATGGTACAAAAAATCTTGTTTTCTACTACCTTTTCGTTTAGATAAGGCAGCAACTTGATGATACTGTTGGAATGGGAACAAGGTTGCTTTTTGGGATGAAGGAGATGAGTATTCTTACCAAGAAACTATTTTTGGGGCTTATCCTGGTATACATGTGCATTTGCTTTTTCATATTCTATGCGTTAGGCAAAGTTCACTTTCCTTGAATTGTTGAATTGCTTTTATAAATGAATGTGCTTTGATCAGCAGGAAATGGTCGCCTTCCTTTTCTAACGAGTGGTTCTTAAATTTTAAAGCAACTGATGGAGACGGATTATTTTTTGCCTCCTCCTTCAACAGATCGTAGATCCAAGACTTGTAAATGAAGAGTTCTATCATTAGTCGACTGGACTTTGAAGGCAATCGTGCATCTTCGTTTCCTTTGCTTCTCTTCTTTTCTCGTTTGTTATTAAAAATTTGGGGGTTAGCTCAGCAGCTTTTGATTGAAAATGAAGGCGCAAACATGATTAGCAAGAAATGACTTTTGGGTGTATTATATCATATAATCCCCAAAATGTTTTTTAAATTAACTGAAATCAACCCAAATCAATTCGAGAGGAAAGAAAGTGATGTTTGATGGAGGCCACATGTACCCATTTATTGCACATCGCAAGTGGAACAATTGTTACACAGTTTTCACTTTTCTCGAGGCATGGACCATTCCCAAGCCCTAAAAGCTTCTTATTTTCCTGAGGACGAAAGATGGAGAAAGAAAGGAAGGATACATTCATGATGAGCCATGTGGTGGTGTCATGTCATGCTGTCCACGGTCATGTGCAGTAGGCGAAAGCATGCGTTAGACTATTAGCCTGTGGAATCTGAATTTTTTGGCAGTCTGTTTCTTAACTGACGACAAATATCTGCTCTAGTATTCAAAATTTCTACCCTGATATTCAATGAAGTACACAAATTTTGCACTTTGCTTTCCTCTCCTCACTTGTGTACTTGCGTTACGTTTTGATGATTCACTGTTTTGCTCCATGAATTTCTAGTGTACTTTTATGGATGGGATCCTCCATAAGCTGCCCTTCAACTGTGCTGAGCTGAGCAGCTTAGTCTGTTGGTATTGTCTTCTCCAAGACCCTACTGACGTTCTGAATTGCCAAGCTATTCTACGTATGCAAGATTTGTTGCCATGCAGACAATTTGTTTCCATTTGTTTCTTAAACTAATTTGTGTGTGAATTGAACACCTGAAGTTCCCCTAAAATGGTGATTGTCTGACTAGTGCAGCAGTTGACTGAAGGAAGAGAAGAGGATGGTATGTTGCAACAATAGTATAGCAGGAAAATCTTCAAATTCTCGAGCTTTGCTGGCAGTAACTTCGTATTGGCTAGCTTCTTCATTAACTGGTCTCTTTCATGCTGTGAAAAGGAATCCGAGCTGACAAGGGTAGCCCCAGAAAAACTGTTCTGGCCAATGAGGAAATTGTCTTCAAATATGGTTCCAGGAAATCATACTCTGGATCCATTGTTTTTGAGCTGGCAATTCTCGCGATTTCTGTCTTGAGAACACATAAGATTTTTATTTTGGTACGTTGATGAAATGTTAAATGAAAATGGAAACGTCATCCCCCATATTCTGAAAATGCCATGTTGAAGTTTAGAAACAAGGACTGACATTGCTGCTGCTGATCAAACCAAGCAGGCTGAAGCCGTTCAGAATTTTGGTGAAACCAACGAAAAACATTCTACCACGTCGATTTTCCTCTTGTCAGGTTTTGCCCGATCTGATTCCGAAGAACTAGGAAAAGTTTTTAGTCTTTTCCAGTTTCTTATTTTCCATTTCTAAAAGACCAGACATCATAAGGAAAATGAAATGTATTAGCAGCCAACACTAGACACATTCTTCTAATTGAAACCAAACATTAGTTTCTTTGCTTTTTCAAGAAGCGAAAATGAAAACGAGAAAAAGCATCTCTTCCTTGATCAGATCTAGCCTCGAGCCTCATGTGATAGAAACCCTCTTGAGTCTCTGATCTGAATGAACTTACCGGCTGGAGAAATCGCATTTAGTGTGGTCTAGCAGAAATTTGCCAGACATTTACAGCCAGTACACATTACATGTGGACACGATTCCTTGTTCAATCGATTATGCAGTTAAGTCCCGCTCTGCAGCAAGATGTGGGGTCAACAACAAGTTGATATTTTACTTATCAAACGCCGAAAAGTGGTAGAGGCTTCATATGGTTCCCCAAGGTCTTGTTCAGTACGTGAGAACAATCGTTTGAAACAATGTACAAGAAGCAACCTTAGTTCCCTAAGTCATCTGTTGTAGTTTTTGTGCTGAGCATTAGTGATGACAACAAAGAAGACTCGTGTATCTTATTGTCATCCACAATTTCTAGGTGCTCAAAGGGATGATGTCATCCAAGAATTTCTGTCAAAGTGTTTGCACATGCAGAGCTTTGTGCAGTTCATAGAGTAGAAGTTTTGGTTTTATTGCGGAGCTGTGCTCTGTTTGGCCCCCTTTTCCTTGATGAAATCTGTCAGAGATAAAGGAGTTGTAACCGATTGGAAAACATCAACATAGCAAAGACTTTAGTTTCAACAGTTGTAATCGTTCTCTTGGTCCTTTCCTTCTGTTCAGCAACATGGAATGAGACCAGAGTTATTTTCAGGGAAGAGAGAGGATAATTCAGATGATAGTATATCCAATTTAGCGGTTCGCAGAACTGTCCACAGGGAGCATACTATAGTAACTTTGGTCTTGCAGAAGAACTCTCACTAATATTTGGAAGCAACTGCCTCTTTCTTGTTTAAATCGATGTGGTTCTTTAACTCGTCTATAGGTCAAGACAGGAGATGGTCACCGATCATCAGTGCTGTTATGGCATGGACTTGTGCTGCTCCTTTTGAGAATTTGATGTCTAATTTATGATATACTTCCATTCCCAACTCAACGGATCATAACAGGAACTCACAGATTCTACTGCCACTGGAGAAGTTGCCTACACTCCTTCCATGATTGATTGATGTTTGAATTGCTAATGCCTGAGGAACAAAATATATCTGGGGGCATATATTTCTCAGTCCTGACGACATGATAATTCCCTCTATTCGATGTTCCATTCCATTCATCAGCTTCCAGCTCCTCTGGAAATTGACTGGAAGTTTAACTCTTACCTTCACTTTCAATGCCCCCAAATGTCAATCTCTTGCCATCTCATGTTCACGTTGCTCCTCCATTTTCATTTCTCTGCCAAATTCACGAAAGAAAGGGAAATAAGTTCATGTTGCTCTTCCTATTTCCGGCCTTTGACATCTGAAATGTTGCTGATTCATTATCCATTTTTTAGTTAATAATAATAATAATAGACACCTGCAACTTAAGATGCCCGTGCTTGAGCTTTGAGATAATGGTTACGCTTTAAAGGTCAAAAGGGATACCGTGATGGTTATGGAATTCCAAGGAAAAGAGAGGAAGACCAACAATGTAATCAAAATAGCAAAAGGAACCCACAGACATTCTCAAATCAAAACAAAAGACTGGATCAGTTCAAACAGAATACTTCAGGAGTATAAAGGTTATTTATCTTTTTATTTGTTAGTTGTTCTCGTACTTTAGTTTCTTGTTTTCATTAGCATTTCGCACGATTTATAAATCCAAGGCCATGAGAGGGAAGAGCAGCAAGAAAAGGAGCTAAAACAAGTGTCGAGTGGCTCTTAATCTTATCAACTTCGATACTGCAACTCTTATTATGCGTCAGTGTTTCTTCTGTTACGGTAGCAAGGACTAGGTTGTATTCTGTCAGCGATGGCATTGGAAGGTCTTCCGTGTCTGGTACCTCAGTTGATAGCATCTGCGCCACAACGGTGGACCCACTGGGCTATGTCTGCCAAAAACATACAGTGATGCTCCATTCTGTTGCTTAGAATTTAGTTTTGCCTTTTCCTCTCACCTCGGAAATTGTCTTCGGATGATTCATTTTTCTGGCATTTCACAGGTGACGACGAAGGATGGTTACATTCTGACCATGCAGAGGATTTCGGTGGGCCAATCTGGAAAGCCAGCTGATAAACCAGCTGTTTTGCTGCAGCACGGTCTAATGATGGTTAGTATCATGATATACTTTTAAAGTCACCTTGTGTGAGATTTTTGACTACTGAATTTCCAAGGAGTTGGGTAGTCCATCCTTGGGGTTCTTCTGATTGGAAGGGGGCATGGATCATCCTGCTGTCTGCAAGGCAAAACATCTATCAATCCAGAGTGCTGTATAAATTGGGGGGATACCGTGTTGCACTATGCTGTAACTTGGCTTCTCAACTCCGTGGACCAGTCACTCGCATTCATCCTGGCTGATAACGGGTATGATGTTTGGCTTGCAAACTCTCGTGGAACTAGCTCAAGTCTTGGACACACCTTCTTGAGTCCAAGTGACCCGGTAAATGCTCTCATTGTCGGCCCGCTTCCTCAGATCTAATTCACAGAAATGGACTTCTCCAGATAGTATCTGTCAAGAGACAGAGAATATCGTCGGATTCCAGAACTAGAGGGGTGTTTGTTGCTGGATTATTCTCAGGATTGTTTCACATTTTCTTTACTATGGAAGACAAATTGTATGTTAAAGTTTGTGCATGGAACTTACAGGCTTACTGGGAATGGTCCTGGGATGAATTAGTGGCCTATGATCTCCCTGCCACGTTCCAGTACATTCTCGATTCCACCGGACAGAAATTCCACTACGTTGGGCACTCCTTGGTGAATTCTAGTTGCTTTCACTTGATATATCGTTGCATATACTATACTACTTCAGCAAAGTAAGCCTTCAAGCGGTTCTAACTTGGCATAATTTTACATTTTTGGGAACATTAATTGCACTAGCAGCATTCTCGAAACAGGAGCTTCTCGGGATGCTGAGATCAGCCGTTCTACTCAGGCCGATAGCTTACATGAATTCAATTTCCTCACCTCTCGCGAAAAGTGCTGCTGATATCTTCCTTGCAGAAGTAACCTGAAACAGAAGAAAACTTTTCCAAGTTCAATTTCTCTGCTGGCTCTATTTCTTAAGGAACTGTCATATGTACTAGAACAGAGATCATCGGAAAACAGAGCAATGAAGCTCTGTTACAGAACTATGGAGGAAGGAAAGAGGAAGAAACCTAGAGAGAGAGAGAGAGAGAACATAGAAATAGTCAGAAGCGAGAGCTTCCATTCATTCCCCATATCCCAATCAGATCTATAATACATAGGCATTTTATAGTTGCTCCGCTCCTCAACGACGCCGACAGACTCAGAGACGCTAATAGAGGCAGCTACAGAGTTCGACAGCAATTTGTGTCTATTCACAACGTCGCGCCCACAGAGTTCACTCATTTACAACGAGCTCCTCCTCCTGCATGTAACAAACTGGAACTTGAGGTCTTATTCTTGCTTGCCCTTTTTGTTTTGACAGCAACTGTATTGGTTAGGTCTCCGTCAATTTGAGCCTAAAGGGTGAGAAGTAGTTTCACTCTTACGGATTACGATTCATGATACAGTTAGATCTGAATATTCCAACAATAAAAAATGATGAATCATCATAAAACTGAACAAATATATGACAGGGGGGCAATCGGGAAACTTCTGAATGATATCTGCGATCAACCAGGAATCGATTGTTCCTACCTAATGAACCTCATGACAGGTAAACTCTCAGGTTCCTTCTGGTGCTCGGGGAGCTGCTCTATGTGTTGGAATTTATCCTAATCCAAATTACCTCAAGATCATACGTGTTGAAATCAAAGAGAATGCTTAAACATAAACGGAAGCATACCTGAATCCATAGGTAAGACTCGTGTGATTGACCGGATATGGATCTTCTAGGACTGTACGAAAAATCTTTCAAAGGATGTGGGATTCGCTCTAACTCTCGTTGACAAATGGGATATCAAAAGAGTCGATAATATCGTATGTCCCAGGGACCATAACCGCAAATTGCACATAAGTGCCTTCAGTTTATTAATTTCTAATTTCACCCATCATAGAAATCAGAAATCACTTTATGGTTTCTGCATATTGATCCCTACACCTTACAAATTGTCTGTTCAACCCTATTTTATAAACTTAATTAGATCACTTAATTGGGTTGACCGATTGGATAGTAGAGACACATGATCAATAATATATTGTTGGACCATATATTGTCAAATTAAAATTCAACAATCTCCCACTTGGGCCAACAAATATATCCCATATGTCATGTATCACCAAAATACTTTATTGAGCTAAAAAATGCTATCCATATCAACAATTTCAACAATCTCGTCCATTGAGTGTATCAACATAGAACCAAAGCGTTCTTCATCCCATTTATTGTGACTAGAACCATCAATGATCACGTATGTCAACACACCCAACGACATAGATCAAATGCAGGTATGCAGCATGGAAATTACATGTAATGTGATCTAAACATGCCTATTTCCAACTGATCCTCCTCAAACCTAATGGAGATCAACTTTAAGTCATAAGCGAGATTCAGAGTGCAAATCAACTGAAAACTTTATTTTTGCAGAAAATAATTCAAAATAGTCATCATGAACAAATATAGTCATTGTACAAACTCCCACTACACCTTAGCATCATAGTATGATATTACACCCATATGAGCAGTGTGCTCATGAAAGACCATGGGTGCTAAAGCCTTAGTGAGCGGATCTGCAATCATGAAAGTTGTACCAATATGTTCAATAGACAACTGAGTACTCTGAATCCTATCTTTAACAACCAGGAACTTGATGTCAATGTGCTTTGACTTCGAAGAGCTCCTGTTGTTATGTGAATACATTACTGTTGACTTATTGTCACAGAATATTTTTAGTGGTCTTTCTATTCCATCAACAATTCGCAGTCTTGTGACAAAATTCCGCAGCCATATCCCATGATTAGATGCCTCGTAGCAAGCTACGAATTCTGCCTCCATAGTTGAAGCGGCTACAAGTGTCTGCTTAGCACTTTTCTAGGAGACAGCTCCTCTAGCCAACAGATAAACATATCCCGATGTAGATCTGCGACTATCTTGGCATCCGGCGAAATCAGAATCAGAATATCCAACGATCTCCAACTGATCTGATTTCGTATATGTGAGCATGTAATGTTTTGTCCTTTGTAAATACCGCAAAAACCCGTTTGACTGCTTTCCAGTGTTCCTTACCAGGATCATTCAAATATCTGCCTAACATCCCAACAATGTACGCAATGTCCGGCCGTGTACAGACTTGAGCATACATTAAACTCCCAACAGCAGATGCATAGGGAATATTATGCATTTCCTTAAGCTCAAATTCATTTTTGGGGCATTGATTAAGACTGAATTTATCTGCCTTAGAAACATGGGTATCAAGAGGCTTGCAATCCTTCATGCCAAATCTAGTTAGCACCTTTTCAATATAGCTCTTTTGCGATAATCCAAGAATTCCTCGAGAGCGATCTCGATGAATTTGGATCCCTAAGACAAAAGAGGCGTCCCCAAGATCTTTCATCTCAAACTTTTGTGATAGAAATCTCTTGGTTTCGTGCAATAAGCCTATATCGTTACATGCAAGTAATATGTCATCGACATATAAAACCAAAAATATATATTTACTCCCACTGAACTTATGGTATACACATTCATCAACTGCATTTATCTCAAAACCAAATGAGAGAATAATTTGATGAAATTTGTAATACCATTGTCGAGATGCTTGCTTTAGCCCATAGATGGATCACTTTAACTTGCAAACCATTTTCTTTGGGTCACCAACCACAAAGTTTTCTGGTTGCACCATATAAATCGTCTCATCAATGTCACCATTGAGAAACGCCGTCTTTACATCCATCTGATGTAGCTCGAGGTTGTAATGAGCTACAAGTACCATAATGACCCTCAAAGAGTCTTTTGTAGAAACCGGAGAGAAGGTCTCTTTATAATCAACGCCTTCCTTTTGTGTGAATCCCTTAGCAACAAGACGAGCCTTATATCTTTCCACATTGCCCACAGAATCCCTCTTGGTTTTAAATATCCATTTGCAACCAATGGGTTTCGCACCATCTGGCAAAGGGACAAGATCCCAAACGTCATTGTCCTTCATGGAATTCATCTCTTCATTCATAGCGTCTATCCACTTTGGAGAATTAGTGCTCTGCATGGCATGACAGAAGTTGATCGGATCATCTTCCATCATTCCAATGTCAACTTCATTCTCCTGGAGGAATACAATATAATCATCCGAAATTGCATTTCTCCTCTCTCTAGTGGATCGTCTTAATGGCACATGTTCTTGAGGTTGTTGAGTTTGTTCTTCTGGATCAACCTCTTGAGGTTGCAAAGGAAGTTGTATGATATCGTCATGTTGCTCCTGATTAGAAGCAATGACTGTAGGAAGAGAAATTGATTTCTCTTCAAAAACAATGTCTCTAGCCTTATCTCCCCCCACAAACTCAACTTCCTCAAAGAATTGGGCATTTCCCGTCTCAAGAATTAATCTAGTAGTGAGATCATAAAATTTGTAACCCCTGGATTTTTCAGAGTAACCAACAAAATAACAAGTGACCGTTCTTGATTCCAGTTTCTTTTCACTTGGCCTATAAGGCCTAGCTTCAGCTGGACATCCCCATATACGAAAATGCTTAATACTGGGCTTTTTCCCAGTCCATAATTCATAAGGGGTTTTTGGACACTGTTTTGGTTGGTACTCTATTGAGTATGTAGGCTGCGGTCTTTAATGCCTCTCCCCAGAGTGATTCTGGTAAAGTAGAATGACTAATCATACTCCTTACCATATCCTTGAGTGTTCTATTTCACCTTTCAGCAACACCATTCATGTTAGGACTTTCTGGCATGGTGTGCTGAGGGACGATTCCACATTCCTCTAGGAATTTGGCAAAAGGTCCTTGACACTGTTCACCTGATCCGTCATATCTACCGTAATATTCACAACCACGATCAGATCTGACGGCTTTAACTTTCTTGCCAAGTTGAGTTTCAACTTTAGCTTTAAAGTTCTTGAATGCATCTAGGGCTTGAGATTTCTCACTAAGGAGGTACAAGTACCCATATCGAGAATAATCGTCTATGAACGTGATAAAGTATTGTTGACCATTCCGAGTAGCCGTAGGGAATGGTCCACAAATATCAGTATGAATAAGTTCTAAGACGTCTAACTTTCGATCGGCACCTAATCTCCTAATGTTTGTTCGTTTCCCCTTGACACACTCAACACATACCTCATAGTCTGTAAAATCAAGAGAATTAAGAATTCCATCTGACACAAGCCTTTCAATTCGTTGTTTCGAAATATGACCTAATCGCTTGTGCCATAACTTTGCAGAACTCTCATTAGTTAATTTTTCGCTTTGTACCGCGTGAATCCGCATGCAAGGTTTCTCCATATGAAGCAATTGTATTAAGCAAGTAAAGGTTATCGTGAAAGGATAAAGAACCGGTAGCAATCACATTTGAATTAAGGAGGAGTCGAAATTGAGAATTCCCAAAAGAGCAATGATAACCGAATTTGTCCAATTGGGAAATAGAAACCAAATTCCGTCTAAAAGACGGCACAACATAAGTCTCCTCCAAATCCAAATAATATCCAGTCTTTAACAATAACCTAAATTTGCCTATTGCTTCAACCATAACTGACTTGCCATCGCCCACATAGATGAATCTTTCAGCATCATTTGGCTTTCGGCAATTCAGGCAACCCTGCATAGACACACTTATGTGAGTAGTAGCACCAGAATCTAACCACCAAGTGTGTGCAGGTACAGAGGTCAAATTAACCTCAGAACAAACCAAAGCGAGAGATATACCTTTCTTTGCACGCCATGCGTGATATTTGGTACAATCCTTCTTTAAGTGTCCATCTTTCTTGCAAAAGAAACAAGTAGTAACTTGATCTTGTTACTTTTGCTTCTTAACCTTATCTGGAACACTCGCAGCTTCCTTACTCATAGGCCTTTTCTTGCCTTTGCCCTTATTTTTACTCTTAGAGGTCAATGCCATGTGAGCACTTTCTGCCTTTTCATGCTTCAATCTCTCTTCCTCTTGCACACAGTGAGAAATGAGCTCATTGAGACTCCATTTCTCCTTTTGACAGTTATAAACTAACTTGAAACTGACTGTATTGTGCAGGTAGAGAGATCAAAAACTAAATGCACAAGCAAGTCCTCGGACAGCTCTAATTTAAGTGCCTTTAGTTTTGAAGCAATGTTAGACATCTCCATGATGTACTCACGAATGTTCCTGTTGCCAGTGTACCTCATTGAGATAAGCTTTGCTAAAAGCGTGCTTGTCTCAACCTTTTCATTTTTCTCAAAACGCTTTTCTATGGCATCTAGGAACGATTTGGCATCTTCCTCATCAGAGGTATTGCCCCTGAAGGTCTCTGGAATTGCACGCTTCATGATCATAAGACTCAACCTATTTGAATGATCCCACCGCTCAAAATCCCGTTTAGCCTCAACGGAACTGTTAACTGTAAGAGCAGGTGGTCGTTCAGTTCGAAGGGCCAAGTCCAGATCCATGCAACCGAGAACTATCATAATGTTCTCTTTCCAGACTTTAAAATTTGTGCCAGTCAGCACAGGGATTGAATTAATAGTGGCAGAAATCGATGTAGCAGAAGTATTAGCTGAACAAAGAACAAATAACAAATGAGAAATATATCAGCTCACATATGCATGAATAGTGAATGAAATAACAGCCTATCCCATCATAAGATACCAAGCACAACATTGATATTTCATCTTTGGACAAAATAGTCAACTTGTAAGCGGTACTCTCAATGCAGTAATCAAACACTGACAATCAATCCGGTCAAACAATGAGCCTTCCTTTGGGCCGACTCATGTTCACATGGAAAACCCAACGATTATCACGCATTTATTACCGCAGGCATATTTGAAACTCGGCCAAACAGTGTCCTTCCTTTGGGCCGATCCACTGCCCGCATGAAATTTCAAACATGCAAACATCTTATACATTCTTGAATAAATCAATCTACACAGGAGAGCTCACTTTGGCGAGATGCTGCTTCAATTAACTCATTCTTGAATATTAGACATAAAAAAAATGCCATTATTTCATTTAACATCCAAAAATCGAGTTTAAAAGCCTAAACCAAACTTAATTGGTAGTGATTTAACTTTTGATGGACTAAAATAGGCTTAAACCCGCTAAATCAGACCTTAAGTGGTATAAACCAGGTTGTAGTAGGTCTGAACCGTTCTGAATTGGTCTTAATTTTACTATAATTTTCTTGAATTAGTTCAAATCGGAGTAAAATTGGTGAAGAAATCAACTAAACATGAGGGAACCATTCAAACCAGTCCTGAATCAGTCTCGAACCAGCCCAATTTCGATCCAAACAGTGTGAGCCGGCCCAATTTGCATCGGACCGGTCCCAAACCGGCCCAATTTCTACCCAAACCGTATGAACCGGCCCAATTTGCATCGGACCGGTCCCAAACCGGCCAATCTCGATCCAAACCGTACGAACCGGACCAATTTGCATCGGACTGGTCCAAATTGGACCGAACCGGCCCGACATGCAGACCGGTTACTGTTCATCTTCTTCGCCGAAACCCTAATGCCGCCGCACGATTTTGTCCGTTTCAACCGAATCCCGCGATCTTAGCCAATAATTATCGCTAACGGATGATCACCGAGGACGTCGGCCGCCGAGATCGGCAACCGCTCCTTCACGTCTCCGGCCATGTGGGCTGCAGCCTCGACCCACAGACAACTGTCGACCGGCGATTGGCCGCAGCCACCGCCCACAGACAACTATCTACCGCCCCGGTTCGGCGATTGGCCGCAACCACGGCCCACAGACGACGCCCCGTTCCTCCTCCTGCGACACGAGCCGCCGATTTCAGCCGCTGCATTCGGCCGCGGTATGGCGACTCTAATGGAGGTTGGACCGAGGAGCTTCGTCGATTGGCCGGGAGGGGAATATACGGTAGCCGGCGGGTGGTGGCGGTGAAGCCTGGGCCGGCTGGTGGCATGGAGGCCCCACCCTGCAGCCAACCAGCGGCTGGTTGGTGGCGGTGAAGCCCGCCAGAACACCATCGACGGAAAATTTTTTTTTTTTTCACTATGAACAGTGATCCGAAAATTTCCAAATCAGTCAATCACATCAAACTAAAATTCTCAATGATCCAAACACGCAAAAGCTCTGATACCAATTGTTAGAATTTATCCTAATCCAAATTATCTCAAGATAATACGTGTTGAAATCAAAGAGAATGCTTAAACATAAACGGAAGCGTACCTGAATCCATAGGTAAGACTCGTGTGATTGACCGGATATGGATCTTCTAGGACTGTACGAAAAATCTTTCAAAGGATGTGGGATTCGCTCTAACTCTCGTTGACAAATGGGATATCAAAAGAGCCGATAATATCGTATGTCCCAGGGACCACAACCGCAAATTGCACATAAGTGCCTTCAGTTTATTAATTTCTAATTTCACCCATAATAGAAATCAGAAATCACTTTATGATTTCTGCATATTGATCCCTACACCTTACAGATTGTCTGTTCAACCCTATTTTATAAACTTAATTAGATCACTTAATTGGGTTGACCGATTGGATAGCAGAGACACATGATCAATAATATATTGTTGGACCATATATTGTCAAATTAAAATTCAACACTATGTTCTTTCTTCCGATCCCAATTTTCAGATGATCCCTTTGAAATGCTTGTTCTTCTTTAGGACCAAACTGCCCTGTAAATTCCTCCAGGACAAGTGTCTTCCTGGAACATGAACCGCAGGCAACTGCAACCAAGAATATGATCCACCTCGTGCAGAGTAAGTTTGGCGCAAAAAGCAGATACCGAGATATCGGGAAACATTTTGAGTTTTCCATTTTGTTGCAAGGAGCTGAGTAGGAAACCATGTCCCATCGGCACTTTGCAAGATATTTTATTCATACTTTCTCTCTTTTTAAGATGAGAAAAATGAAAAAACTTAGGAAACTGTCCTCTTCATAATTGTATCTGAGCATTGCCTATTTGAACAGTGATAAGGACGGGGACGGTGACGATGTTCGACTATGGGGATGAAGATGACAACACAAGCCACTACGGGAAGCCGGCCCCACCAGTATACAATATGTCAAGCATTCCGAACGACTTCCCTCTGTACCTCAGCTATGGAGGGAAAGACGCTTTCTCTGATGTGAACAATGTGCTGTTGCCGCTGAATTGCCTCAAGGACCATGATGGGGGATAAGCTCGTCGTCCAGTACAGGAGTGACCATGCTCAGGCTGACTCCGTGTTTGGGGTCAACGCAAACGAGGTTATCTACAATCCTGTCATGACATTTTTCGGGCTCCACTGGAGAAAGTGCCGAAAGGCAGCTTCAGCTCTATCTGTATCTTACACTCTTGGCATCGTACAGATTTTCGTCCCTTATCTTTTTATAAGAGAGCTAGTTCAGGTTCTACTTGAAGGATTCACAGGGAAAACCACTACTCATATCCAACTGTCCTGTTACACGTAAAATTACAGTAACCTTGACATGAGAATCGTTTCAAACTCGTAATCATACAAGTTGGTTGGCTGTGGCTTTTGGATCATTTCCGAAATTCTCTGGTGCATATGTTTGCATCTGAGAGCGAAGTGACGACCGCACTATGAACTGCCACAGAGGGCGCAGTGTCAAACAGGCCCCTCTCTTGGGACTCTTAACTCTCATTTTCCGTATCCTGTAACTCGTGGCAGTAAGAAATCTGCCTGAATTCCCCACAAGAGAGTCGCAAAATGGAAAACGGTACAGGAAACAGTGTCATGGAAAAGAGAATGAGAAAACGGAAGAATGGCAATGAATGTGCAGCCCAGAGGAAAAGAAAATTAGCCATCTGCTGTGTCTGGAAAATGTGGAAGGTTGGAAGACCAACGAGGCAGGCCGGTATCATAAGCCCGAGCGCTTGGGCCGATTGCTGTGGTATCTGAATATGGGCCCAAAGCCCATCAGGCCCAATCTCTGGGGCCTGGGGAGGCGCTCAATCTACCACCGCCTTTTGACAATTCTCTCCCGTCTCCCATTCCCAGCGTTATTACAAAAGCTAGGGTTGAGGAGACCTGGTGGAAGGGTGCTCCTTTTTCGATTCTTCCTCCAATCGGTTTGCTGTTGCAGCTTCCTCTTGTTCATCTTCATCTGCATCGACGGTAAGGGATCTTCTCGGTCTCTCGCTACCATATGTCGTGCTGACACTGTGATGGCATCGAATCCATTGAATTGCTCGGGTAGATAACTGCTTGTTTTTATAAGATTTCGTCCTTATTCGTGTTGGAACACGTATCCGCCGGCTCAACACGACTTGTGTTCTATCCCCAGATTTATAGTGCGGATATTTGTTATGATCGTCGATCGTCTCGTCGCTGCAGTTTGATTCGAGAAAGAATAGTTTTTGCACCTCTGATTTAATTTTATCTTTTTATCTCAATCCTGCTGAACTTGTCTGGTGTTCTTCGGAATTTGTGGATTTGTCGTTGCTATGCAAATAATTCTACTAACCTGCATGTCTTTATTGTGTGATGCAATTTTCGATCTTTTTGCAAGTAACCTGATGATTATTGCAATTTGTGATCTGTTGACCAAAAAAAGTAGCTAATTGATTCCTTTTCCTTTTTGATTTCCAGTAGTTGAACAGGACCTGTAACCATGCCGAAGAACAAGGGTAAGGGAGGAAAGAACAGGAAGAGAGGAAAGAATGAAGCTGATGATGAGAAGCGTGAGCTTGTCTTTAAGGAAGATGGCCAGGAGTATGCTCAAGTCCTTCGTATGCTTGGCAATGGTCGCTGTGAAGCCATGTGCATTGATGGCAGCAAGCGCCTCTGCCACATCCGAGGAAAGATGCACAAGAAGGTTTGGATTGCTGCTGGGGACATAATCCTTGTTGGCCTCCGTGACTATCAGGATGACAAGGCTGATGTTATCCTCAAATACATGCCTGATGAGGCCAGACTTCTCAAGGCTTATGGAGAGCTACCCGAGAACACACGTCTCAATGAGGGTATTGCTGGTGGTCTTGATGAGGAGGATGAAGGGCCCAATGATGATTACATCGAGTTTGAGGATGAAGATATTGATAAGATCTAAGTTCTATGATTTCCGATAATCTATTACTCCTTGGAATTTAGCTGTAACTTTTTGCTGTATTGCGCTTCTGTTTGGTGATACCGGTGGTGGAAATTCTGGAATTCGTGGTATGGCTTGCACTTTATGTAATACTACTCTTTTCTACCCTTTGATCTTCATAAAATCTGCCTTTTCATGGAATTCCTTGAATCCAATTTGTTTGCTTGGATTATTAGTGTGAATCCTCTGTTTGCTATTCAATTTCGAGCAGCTGAATTAATAGCCGAAATTACTTTTGAGAGTTCCATCTATTCCAAGTACACTCTTTGTGCTAGAAAGTGTCGAGACATTGATCTTAAATCGGTACTGACATTAGTAATAATAGGATACATTATACATATGCACAAACAGGCAACATACATTGATTGATATCCTTCTTATCAGCGGGATGAATTGCTATAAGCATTCTTAAGGCACTTTCCTGAGGTCCTGCATCCTTCCATCGTTTCCCTTCCATTTATTTTTGCTTGTGCTCCTTATCGATACCGGTTCTCATCTCCTCTGCGGAATGTTTCTTGCTTACCTGTAGCAATAGGCCAGGGCCGTTTACAGGGGAGAGTAAGCATGTTGAGTCGCACACTTTTTTAGAAAGATTTTGGTTCTCCAAGGGGAAACCATGGATTCGCTTAAACTGCCGTTTGCATATGTAGAGGATTGCCTTAGTCTTGCGTAGTTGTAATTCAAGGTGTATTCGTGAAAATATGTCTTATGTTTTTGATGGCTCTACCTGTGCATGCACCTTCCGGCGCTGTCTGCATGACAAGGATCCGCTCTTCCGTATGTTTCTTGTACTTTTAATCCTGTTTGCGCTTGGTGTCGAGTTATTTCTATCTTTGGCTGCTGTTGTCCCAGCAGAGTCAAGATGAACTGATACTTCATTGGATCCACAGCTCTCCTTTTCTTCTCCGGCCAGATCAAGCAGTCTCTTCCTGACCATAAATTTCTGATTGCCATGACCTGTAGCTATGGAGCTTTCCCGAGTCGCCATCCACCTCTCGAGCCAGCTCCAACCCATGTCTGTTTCCGTGCCTTCTGATGTTTTCATCTGCCTCTTCTTGGAACAGATCCTGAGCTGCAGAGATAAGATAGATGAGCTCAACAATTAATTCTTGGTCTCTCATCTGTGGGTCCCTGCTGTTGTTGTGTTGTACGAGGTGTACCTGCTGTGAGAAGGCATATGCAAGTGCTCTCTCCCCGCCGGGTCAGTGCTTCGATTCTGTGCTGAATTCTCATTCTTGATATGCTGCTGCTCACTGTGCTATCGTCCCAGTCTTCCTGCAAAATTCAAAGGTGCCGCTAACTTGTAGGTTGCTGCCTCAGCCTGTGTGAGGAAACCATCTCGATTATCTAAGTGATCTTACCTTTGGTTTCGAGACTTGAGTAATTTTGGCCTTTTGCTGTGTCCAGTTGCTCATAACTGGTATTCTTTCATCTCGAACTGATAGGACTTCCACGGAGTTCCCTGTCTGTACTTCAATTGACGTGCTAATAGACTCCGCCTTTTCTGGACTTCCCATTCCTATGGAAGGCTTATCACCTCCTTCTGCATTGGTCATCCTCTTTGCTTCATCCAGTCTTCTAGCCTGCAATTTGAGCCGCTCAGGTCTGTCTTTGGAAAACGACTTGCATCCCAGCAATAAATCAAATTAGAGTTGAATCATGAAAATGGAGGACTGACCAGATATTCTCTGAAGGCGGATTGGATAATGACAGCTGCGTCTTCTTCATCAAACAGCTTCGACATGGAATTATTCCTCTGCTGCTGAGGTACGGTCTCTTCCATTGATCCTGCATCTTTAAGGCTCTGTTCTGCATTAAGATCTCCAGTTATGGGCTGTGTAACGGTTGCCACGGAGCTCTTAACAGAAGCAGAGTCCTCCTCTGCGATCACCGAATCAAACTCCAACTCCTCTCCGCACAGGTAGGATCTCACAGACGTCCATCTTCTCTTCTCCGTGGCACTCCTTGCCTGCAAGATCACCTTCCCGAACTCAAACCCTGGGAGAATTGTTTCGAGATGAAGAACAGAAGACTGGAATAGCGAAAGGCAGATAAGCCACTCACGTTGCTGCCATCTTGAGCCCCTAACCGGCTTCTCGAGAAGACGCTCTTCACCAGCTCCCCTGTAAGGCCCATCTCGAACGATACCCGATCTCTTGCTCTTCACCGCTCCGACTTAGCTTTACCTATGAGTGTCCGCCTGAGTCATGCGTGCTGAATCTTATATTTTCCAAGCAGCTGCCAACAGCCGTCGTGCTAATTAATCATACTGACATTAGGAAATACAGTTGGGGCCATGTGGGCTCTCGTCACTTGAAGTTTGCTTCCCGTGCAGAGCTTTAGAGCTGGACATGGGGAGCTTTTTTCTGTCAGGAAAAGAAAAACAAATAATTGATGCTGAAAAAGTTAAGAGAAGGATCACAGGTGGAATGGAAGGGAGATTCAAGTACCTAGGCAAGTATAATAACATGGAGTCAAAATTGTTCAAGTGGGGGTGTGGCGGATCAAGTACCGCTTGTTCATGGTGCATTCGTACCATCACCGAGACTATGTGTTGAGGAAGGGGATAGTCATGAATACGAGAGAGAAGAAGGAAGACAGAGCAATTATTCATTTTTCGTGGCACTCTTTTTTTTTTTTATATAAAATAAATTGTTGTTTCACTTTTGCTCTGCTTTAGTGCACGTGGAAATTACCTCATTGGGCCTCTCAAATAAAGCTTCTTGCTTGTTGATGAGGCCAATGTCTATTCTTTCTCCTTTACGGCTGGGGCCTGTTGCTTTGGTAATGGGACCCGAGGTTTCGAGCACTCCATCACGATCTGCCGGGTCCCGACAAATAATGATCAGACTGCTTGAGGCACCCAAAACTTGCTATGTGCAATTCGGGGTTCGGATCTTCGGGCCGATTCCTGTTTGTTTCCGACTGTCCTCGACCTCTCTTGAGTCCTAACAGTATAGTGATGGTGTTCGAGCTCGTTGATCAATCGTGGAAACCTCTCACCTTCGCAGCAGCATAGGGGGTGCGTTCCGCTGTCACCATCCATCCCATCTCGCTGCATAATTCTCTCGATTTCCCCTCGAATTAAGGCATGGAGTACGAGACACATGCGAGGGATTCACTGGGCTTTATTAAAAATTGCAACCCTACGAGGAGTCTGGTGCTATATTATTGAAAGCCACATTCCAACTTTGGACCTTTGGGGCTCCATGAGCACCACAGCCTACGAGCCGGGCCCTTGCTGCGGGCGCTCTGTCCATAAGACCACGCCGACACTCGTTGCTAACATTACGATGTCGAGCTCTTTTAATTAGAAGATCTCAGTTCGCAAGTAGTTGAGAATCCATCGTCCTTGAGCTCGGCATGAGGGATCGGTGCGGCTGCCCTCAGCGGTCAGCACCCCCAGTGTATATATACACCAGTAGCCACTACAGCAGCCTATGCCATGCTCCCGTTGTCGGTCATCTGGGGCCCTTGCTGTGTCTTGCACTTTTTATGATCGATCTGGGTCAAGCCGTTGCACCACGTTTCGATCTTTTATCGGCAAATTTACCATAGAGAAAGAGGCTCCAGACAAGATCAGGCTGATGGCCGATACACCGAGAGAAATAGAAGAACGGATTACCAGGAGTCCCAATTCAAATCCTGTTAACGTACCATGCACAGGAATTATCGTGGGTTCAGATGATCCTTTTTGGGACCCGGTACACCAATTATCATCGGTAGTTCATATTAGAGAGCATTGAACCGGTCTATGCCCAATCCGATGCTTTGAAGAATTCATCTCCACAGAAAAAAGAAAGATCCTTGTTTTGATTATTATTATCTTGTGTGGCTTACGTTGAAGAGTTTTGCTCATTAGACATAACTTGGACTGCTGATAGAAGCTATTATTGTTAACCCATCAAGACTTTTAAAACTATGTGATTTTTTAACTTCAATTATAAAACTTTAAAAATGACTTTTTCAACCTTAAGATTTCACTTTTACGACCTATTTAAGTTTTCGTCATAATGGACAACGCCGACATGAATGTGATGATATCAGCAAAATGATGACCTAACAGTGATAAATTATATGTCATGTAATCATTTTAATATAAAAATCTGACGTTACTCTCTCCATATACATATAATAGTTGTATGAACCTAAAAATATAATAGTATAGAAGGATATAAAATATCTCACTAATTATAATCTTTTTTATTTTTTGAGGTTGAAGGTGAATACATACTCATTTTCAAATATAACTTCCACTAAGACCAGCGTAAAAGCTGGGCTTTTGAATTGCTGAAAGGGAAAAAAGTCCACTCAAATCCTCTCAGATGGGCCTCACTGGGCTATGGAATTGCCGAAGGAGAGGGCCGGAGCCAACCGGAAGAACCGAAGGCCCCGACCGTTAGGAAACCCGAGTGAGTGTGCGAGGCTATTACTCAGGCTTTGTCAAAGTGCAACTGCGTCTTTTCAAGCTTGAAATCGCTACATGAGGTGCCCTTATGGGCCGAAATTGATTTATAAAATGGTAAGATGATGAAATTTGACGTGAAGTGTACTCAGCATGCAAATTAATTTATTCACGTACTCATGTACATATATATATGTATGTATATACGTATATGTGCAGAGAGAATGGTGGTTCGTCATTACGTTGGTTTTTACTAGATTTATTCCTAATCCCATGGCATTACTGCTTTTGGTAACGAGATAATTTATTATTTATAATTTAGTAGAATCAATGTATATACCGGACGGAAATAATATGCAAATAAATGAGAAAATAAGTGTGGGCGTTAAGAGAAAGCCACGGGAAATAGTAGTACAAACTTACTATCCATTAACTAAGTAGGACGATCGATCAGTACAAGTTCATGGACACGACAAGTACAAGGCATTCGCACTTAGCGCCATCGTACGTACTCTTGGTACTTATTTATGCCACTTGCCTGATTATTACATGCGTACGATACAGGAGCACACACACTTTCACCAAGAACATACTGTATAAGGATTAAGAGCGTTGACCACTAGTTCTCTGGCTTCTCTTCTGCCACCTTGGGAGCTGCTTTCGCGCCGGAGACGCAGCACTTGCAATGGCCGGATAAGATGTAGCCACAGTAGCGGCAGGTTCTCTGAGGATAAACTTTGTCACCAGCTGGATAGCCATCCCCATCGGGTACATGATAAACAGTATAATCACGTCAGTGACGTTAAAAGACGAAGAAAAAAGGAAAAGACACTATGGACATAATCTATCTTTACATAAGGACATGTGAATATATATATATATATATATATACAAATCTAAAACTTTTTCGATCAATAGATTGATCTACTGTGAATAAGAGTGTAAAGGAATGCACACCAGTGGTTGAGGTTGCGATCTTCTCAACCAAGTTCACAGCTGCCACATCCTTTGCAGCTTTCGCACTGGAAACACAGCACTTACAATGACCCGATCTAATATAGCCACAGTAGTAACAGGATGCCTGAGGGCTGACTCGGTCACTTGGGTAACCTGCACGATGAACAATAATATCAGGTGATTGATGATAGAAAAAACAAAATGGCACAAACAGAAAAGGCGGAAAAGGCAAAAAAGGAAGCATATAAGGATGTACATCTATATCAGATCCTTCCTCTGATATGATAATTCACACAAAATGGTATTTGCATGCTGGATAATCATATATGATCATTACTCGTCATTAACAAATAATCGACATTAATCATAAACTCTTTAAGATTGTGGGCAGTATCTCTCTATGGCCAGGAGCTTAAAAGGGTGCACACCATAGGTCGAGGCAGCAATCGTCTCGACCGAGTCTGTGGCTGCCACATCAGATGCAAGGAGAACTGTGGCAGCAAGAAGACCTAGCACACGGAAAACTTTGGAACTCATCTTCCCTTCCTTTTTGTTTCCTCTTCTTTCTCTCAGAGATACAAAATTTGGCAAGGCAGTTGAGAGAGGGTGATATGAAAATGGTACCATCTTGGTCCTATTTATAGGAGAGAGTCTAGATGCATCCATACTTCCACTTGCATTATAATATTGGAGTAAAAAGCTATTGAAAATCTAGAAAAAGTCTAACTGGTAAGGGTCGGTGCAGCCTTCACTAGACAAACGGTAATGTGTGTTGTATGGAGAATTTCATGTTTGGTTTCACGGTCCCCACCCAACCTTCCCCCCAACGCCACAAACAACCCCCTCCCCCCTTGGCCCTCTCAGGCCGTACGTGTTCTCTTTTCCGGTATTCCATGAAGCATGACAGATTCAGATTTCAGAACTTTCCTCTAAATTGGTAAAACTTAATATAAATGCATGTGGTAAATTTAGAGGATGAAATTGAGATTATTTAACAGAGTATAGATAAATACAAGTAAAATTTATATAAGATTTCATAATTTTCCTTGAATAAGGGGCGATCGCCTCATGCGCTCCCTCCTAAATCCATCCCTGCCATCAAGTAGTGACGGGTGGAGGTTATTGGGAAATTAAACGTGAGAATAAAGAGGGAGGTTGTGTCATATACTAATAATAATAGATATATACATAGTTTTTAAAATCAAACCGGATCGGGAACTGACCAAGATATAGGTTCATGGGTCAGGTCAGGAGTTTTATAGATTGAACCGTATACTTAATAAATAATATTAATAATAAAAAGATATTTATACAAAAAATTCTTAACATAACCATTATCTCATCCAAATTCAAAATATAATTTAAGCAGGTTATACTAAATCAATACAAGAACATGATATTGTTGACTAGCCTATAATTTAATCATAATATTAGCAAATCAGGTATTAGAAATAAATAAAAAAAATTCACCTCACATTCAAACTGGAAGCACCGCCGCTGCTGTTGCCACTGCCGCCAGGAAGGGAAGGTTCATTGCTAGCGCTTGCTGCTGCCGCATGCTGTGGAGGATACGAGAGGCTCGCCATTGCTCGCCTGTTGTGGAGGAGACAAGAGGCTCGTTGCTGCCACCTGCTATAGAGCCGAGAGGCTTGTTGCTGCTTCCTGCTGTTAGGAAAGGCCCGCCGCGGCCGCTTGCTGTGGAGGAAACAAGAGGCTCATTGCAGCCTCTGCTGTGGAGAAGATGGCCACCGCTGCTAGTGCTATTGTTGCCTACTGTGGAGCTATCGAAGACTCAAAAGGAGGGAACTTAAAACCCCAAGTGGCTGAAAGAGGGAGGAGGAGGCATACGAATTGCCGATGGATTGATTTGCTGATGAGGGTTTTTAATTTTGTTTTATTTTAATTAATTCAATTTTCTCATAAGTTTTGTTAGATTCATCCGTTTGAATGAGTTGACCCACATATAGTGTAATTGGATTAATTTGAGAAATCGGATAGGGGGAATGGTCGGTTCTTGGTTGAACCGGTCGATTCGACCAACTCGGTCCAATTTTAAAAATTATGGATATATTTTTGAGTATTTTCTATTATATTGTCGTACGGGAAAAAATTAAATCAAATATTGTGACATGATAGTGAAATTATAATGGAGAACATATAAGATTAACACCTCTTTTAACAAATCCATGGCTGGCCATATGAATTGTTGAAATACTTTGGCACGTTTTTTTCTTTAAAAATGTCTCGTTACATTAATAAATGAAAAAAAAACCACCATTCAGATCATTTTGCATTTTAATGGATTGAATCCGATCCTTTCAAACTTTGGTTAATAAAATCATATTGCTAGTTTGTCCTGTGACTCACATAGAGATAGATTTTTTTTTCGATTATATAGGAGATCTAAGCTTAGAAACGGATAGGAGAATAGGAGAATAAACTGATATGAAGTACCCACGATAAAAATTAAATATATAATATTTTAATTATTAAGTAAATAATGATATAATTATATTAAACTATTTTCTTACATCCCGACAAAATTCTTATTTCGATATTTGTTATCATTATATATATATATATATATTTCAGTCGGACGTGGAGTCGCGACTTCCTGTGAGCCAGTCATGCATAGATTGATTATTTTTATAATAAATGTCATTGTTGCAAATTTGGACTCACATTTACATCTATATATATATATATAATATTCTAAAACCATTACGTGACAGAGATCCACAGACATAGAATACGTTGAGTGGCTTTCTTGTCCCCGCAGCAAGAAATGAAAATCGGACAAACCTGATTATTCGATATTATAAATTTAAGAAAAAAAGGTTATTATAAGTAGTTTTTATATCAGATTCCGGTTTTTATATAAAAGAAGTTGTTATTATCTTCTAATTGTATATTTTTTTTACACTAACCAGTGGGCTGTCCTTATTTATTTATTTATTTGCTTAAATTCGGCTGTCCTTATTAATTGAATATACGTATACGTGGGTGTATATATTTCCATAGGATGTAGACTTTACGGTACGAGGATGCCCCCAGTGTCGAACTTGACTTGAGAGTCCGATGACTATTCTTCGTCACATTTGCATTCACTCGTCTGATTATACTAGAAATGTATATTCCTATTTATTAGAAAATAAAATATAATATTAAGTGATGTGATCAGTTATTCATATTGATAAAAAAAATTCGCTCATTTTGATAATATTTCTGACAACTTCTATTTATTAATTTCCTAATTTAATCAACTCGATCTCCAAGTATATAAATGAAGTAACTGTATCATTATGTAATTCATTAAATTCCTCAGTCGGCTTAATTTGTTGGACCCATTAGTCAAGAACATTCCTCACAAGAGAGAAAAAAAACTTGACAACCTCTCATGTTCGACTAATAAAAATCCATCTGATTCAATAATGGGCAACTTATAAGATAATTGGATCCTGATTTTCTGATGTAATCTCTATCATATAGAGGCGGACCCTTAACATCTGAGGCCACTTGATGTAATGGTCTTTTTTTTTTGTGATCAATGGATAATTCATAAGTTTATAATGAAATAGGGAAAGTGGAGAATAAAGAGATATAGAAATCTCATAACGAAACGAGAATCAAATATATAATCAATTTCTTAATTGTTAGGTAAGAGGGTAATTATACTATACTAAATCTTATTTATCTCGATATAATTGTCTAAGTACGGTATGATGCAGCTTTTCTTCCCTTTCAAAAAGAGGAATAAAACAGTACAGAAGCCGATCGGCACGGCACATTCACCGGCTCATGTCCAAAATTTTCATACATTATAAAAGGCAAGGATTGGAAAGTCAGAGGGACGAAGCTTTTAAAATCAAAGTTGATGTAATTTATTGTAATTGGTAAGACCATGCATGTCTATAATTTTTGTTTTTTGTATCGAAATTTGAAGGAGGCGTATCGGGTTATCCAAGTCCCTTTGGGCATCTTTGGAAGATGAAAGTCATTCGTATAATTAATTAGGCTTATATAGGTGGCGTTCCGAGGGGTGGCTCCCTGTCCAAATGCTAGTGATGGAGACGGACCAATGTACAGAGGCACATGGGATTTGACTCGAACGTACCTATGATATCTATGGGCAGCTAAAGAGAGAATTACGCCGAACACCTTTTAACTTTTTTTTTTTTTTTACATTGTGCTGTAACTTGCGGAAATCTTAAATGTAATGGACCCTAATATACATAGAAGGGGCATAAATTTTGTTGACGTATTATATTAATATGACAGGTTTAATCTAAAGTGGCAATGACACATTAGATTAGACAGTCATATTACCGAAAAAATTAACAACGTAACCCTATATAAGTTCTAGAGAATTAAATTAGTACTCAAAATTAAAATCTTATGATTTAATTTTATGAAGAGCTGAAGTTTTTGGACTTTAACTTAATAAGCTGATAAATAACACATGCCCTTAAAATACTGTATCAATGGAGTCTCCCCCACAGTCTTGTTTTCTCAGGGGTACATGGTATCAGTATTATAACCGAGAATAGCATGAATCCCGGTAAATTTCAACAGGATTCGGGGTAGGATTTGAATAAATAAATTAAGAAATCAATTAGAGCACATTGTAATTTCGATCGATCATATCACATGGTACCTAGAACTAGCTTGCCACTGCCACATGATAATACAAAAATGGAGGCAAATTGCCAATTGATGAATAACCCTTAACAATAAGTATATTGCAATTGAGGACATTGCAAGTGCGAGTAACAGACCAAAATGCACTCGCAAATTGCAACCATGTGACAAAGTTGTATTTTATATAAATAGGCTCATAAGTTTAAGAAAGAAAAAGTAAATAAGGAAATAGAGGGATACGGGAAATTCCACGATAATAATTAAGCGTAAAATCTCTTAGTCGTTAAACTAAGAGCAGCATCATTGCACCAAGATTCCTTTTTCAACCCGAGATGTATTTGTTGGTATGAGTTAAGTATACGCAAAGCTAAAAATCCCTAATCCTGATCTTAAGGCACAAGATCTTTGCCCGGCCGCCTCGATGTTCAATATGAATGCCACGCATGGATTGTAGAGACATGGCACGTATGGACTCTCGACACCAAGTTATGTCAATCAAAACCATGCTAAAACAAACCCAATCGAGCACACACCCCGTATATAATTGTCAGCTTGCCCGTTAGGAGGCACAAGTGGGATTTTTGTGTCTCGCTGGAGGTAAAGATTTGAAATCCGTTTTTGATGACCACGCCACCGTTTGTGTCTACGGTCGACATTAACTCGGTCAGGAGTGGAATGTTTATTTTTTATTTTTACTTAATTTTTTGTTATGTGATCTCATTTCACCCCTAAAAGATCATTCTACCCTTCTGGAAGCAAATCCTCCGGAATCCTTAGTGCACTTGGAAGTAATATGTGTACGCCCGAAAAGAGGGCATTCCATTATTGGAATGCAAATCGTCAAACGACCATGCACATATATCTCTCTCTGGACCACTCGGACTGCACATGGCTACGGCCCACCAGTACCGTAAATATGTGTAGCAACGGAGAATGGCACGAGTAGTTTCCATGGTCATATATATAATGCTGATGCAAAAATGCTCAGCGTTTCATCAAAGGTGGGGGAAAAAAAGGAAAGAAAAGAAAAAAGAAGGGCTAGAGACCACGGCCGCTTGTTCAATTCTTGCCTCACGGATTACGAGAATTATTGGAGATGATTCGAACTTACCAGCAATTTGGCGACTTGCCCAACCATCTTATTTCGCCGCCATGCCCCAGGACCACGTGGATGGGGCCCTCACTACTGCAATTATGGGCACGTCCAGTAGCATCGTGCTGGCGCCCAATAATATCCCCACTGCGCCCAGTTGCAAAGGACTTTTTTGGCCACTCATTAGTAGCGATAAGGTAATTTTTTTGCAAAACCTTTGCTGACCTGGAAAAAATGGAACAGATCATCTCATCATTAAATTTTAATATATATTTTCCGATAATATAAGGTGGGCGAGTATTCTAGAATTTTTTCTATAAATTGGACGACGATGATAGCATTTTCTTCATCACTTCCTCACAGTTGCATTGAAAAATTAAATATCGAATCGAGAAAGAAGAGGGAGAAAAGAAAGAGGAGAGGAAGATGGGTTCCAAAGTTTTCATTGTGATAGGTCTTCTTGCAGCCACTGTTCTCATTGTGTCGGATGCGGCTGCCGTGAACTCAATCAAGACGACCCCTGCCTCGACCTTCGGTGTGCATCGATCCTTCAGACCCTTATACATATAGCGCATATATACATATATATATATATATATTATCCATTCGATGCAGATAGAATATTTTGCTTCACTCTTATTTGATCTTGGTGTCATCTTCTTAACATCACTTACCCATTGTAGGCTTCGTAAGTGACCTAGTCAATCCTCAGGCGTCCTGCAGCTTCTGTGGCTACATAACCAACAGCAAGTGTAAGTGCTGTGTTTCTGGTGCGAACACTGCTGAGAAGGACAAGGCAGACGTAGATTTGGTCGAGACGACTGCAGCATCGACCGCCGGTATATATGCACCCCTTCATACTCATATATAGATATACGTATAAAAATAATATATATATATAGAGAGAGAGAGAGAGAGAGAGAGAGAATACACCCATCTAGCAATATGGTGCATGTGATAGCAATTGATGAATAATCCTTAACAATATATTGACTATCCAACAAGCAAATTCATTATGCTAGTGTGAATTAGTTATAGCTTGCAACCATGTTATATGTATATAGATTAACGATATCCACATTGTGTACTCACCTCATTATACTGTTCATCTATACGTATCCGATGGGGATGGCTGAGCAGCTGGCGACCAAGTTAACCCTCAGGCAGATTGCTACTACTGTGGCTACATCTTATCCGGGAAGTGCAAGTGCTGTCTCAGTGCGGCTCAGAAAGTGGAAAAAGTCGAGCCAAAGAACTGATCGTGTCGGACTTGGCTGGCATATATGTAGTCTCCCGAGTACGTCGTCGATGAAAATACTAGTGCCAGCTTCAAGTATGCACGCATGTAATAATCATGTATTGTATTACAAAGGGACATAAATAAGTACGTGGAGTACAAGGATGCTGGGTGTCCCTTGTACGTACGTGTCATGCTAGACTCGTCGGTAGCATGACTCATAAATCATGTTCCTGTATTGTAATGATCGAACTGCTGCTATATATGATGTCAAAGCTAAATTTGAAGTCCTTTTGTTCTTACAGGATTCTTTACCTACCACTTTAAACCTCATCTGGCGCCATAATGACTAGATCAATTAAATCTTTCGGTAAATATTTAGGCATTCTTTTTCATTGAATTGATGAACCTCGAGGTCTGCGATGCTAAATTTTATTTCCATAATAGGAAATCCGATTAATGCTGTGCCATCACATTTGGCCAAGCTTTACTGTGGGCGCAAGTTTCCTATAATTAATATGAAAAAAAGAATACACTTGATGTACGCTCCGCTCCATCAGCCAACCTATGTTTGGTTAAAATAGTCACGAGTGCCTCTATCTTATATAGGATTTTTATATCATATCTTTTAAATGGAAGAAATTTCACTGTTACGAGATTCAATTCACAATAGGTTGAACCATGTTGAATTTAGCTAGATTAATCCTAATTCATTATGCTGGTGAATATTATTATATTGTGCACATCAAGGGAATATAGACATATGTATATATATGTACATATAAGGTCGTCTTGTCTTGTTCACTCGAATGGGCCTGGCCTTATTGGGCATGAAGGAAGAAGCGAGGTCCGACGATTCGGGAATTTGAGCATGTGAGGCCATTTCTAATTCAAACGTGTCTGTTACTACTGGGCTTTGTCTGTGTGTACTGGCGACTCTTCAGGCTTGACATCACCCGACGTAATGGCATCTCAACTTTGGAGTCATTGGACAAAATTGACCCTCTTGCATGGAAGGAGCGGATAATTTTTTTCATTAGCCGAAATTTCGGATCTGAAATATTGTGAGTTGATAGTATCAATAATCAACACAGTTTTTTTCTACCGTTAGCTAATCGATCAAATTGGATCCTAATAATAATAATAATAATAATAATAAAGTTTCAATCGAGTTTACCGTTGAAGATATAATATTATAATATTAAATAAATTATGTCATTTATATTCTCAAGCTATTTAAAATTTATTTAGATATTCTCTTGATATTTTAATATCATTTACTTTCAAATTTTATTGTTATTATGAGCTTATAAATAAGTGAATAATCCAATATAGTTTATCAACTCGTCCAATAAAGAATTATCGGTTACTTTCGTTTGTTTGACATTCGGATTACTACGTTATATACTTTCCCTTCACTCCTCCTTCTCCACCTTAAGTAAAATTTGGCAGTTACTTTTCATGGAGAGTAAAATCCTTAGTCCTTACATTCAACCAAACACTACATAAATATTTGCTCTTGCAAGTATTGTTAAAATGGACGGCTTGGGACGGTTTAAAGTGGGTATAGAACCATTTAGTTCGGGCACAGTTTGGCCTATTTTTTGGATGATGGTATCCCTACATATTTTTTTCCTAAAATTTCTTCCTATTTTCTCAATATAGTTGAGGTTTTTTTTTTTTTAATTTTAACAATTTAGAATTAATGAACTTGTCAGGTGAAATGAACAATCAGATCAATGCAGCCTTCTCATCTCGACGTGTAAATTGCATTAAAATGTTAAGCTCGTACTTTAGACGATAGAGTTCTTGATGACCGGTCAATTTAAAGGATTAAGAAACGTAAATCATATTCATAACATGAAAGTTGGAAAACCCTAATAAGAACATTAAGAGATTAAAAAAAAAAAAGCGTGGCACGGCTCTTCCTGTAGTCGTGATAGCTAGGTTGAGCCAGTCACTCAATTGTAGATCCCCTCAGTTCCATTGAACTTAAACGGAGTCTCACCTATATCCTTCTAGTGCTGGCGAAATAATTGATACGGAATGGTAGTTGTACGTATATACATAAGATTTATTTACGATAAATTATAAAAATTTTGGATTTCATTTTTATAAATAGGTATCGACTGACTCGTACTGCCACTCGTATTAGTTGATATCTTTTCATATTATTTTTACTTCAAATAATAATTTTTATTCGACTAATAACTCTTCGACCGTGTGATTAATTTTCACTGTAGTCTTACCATCCTTATTGCCTCCTAAACCTGTAGCTGTTCCTCGCAATTGGAGGGGGAAAAAAAAGGGTCGGAGATCAATCATGAGCATTTTACGATTTGAATTAGTCTATGAACTAACCGTCATCATATCTCCTGTGCGCACGAATTTTACCTAAAGAAAAGTCCAATTGCGGAGGACAAGGGCAGATGCCAAGCACATCCGTGTATCCATTGAGAATATGCTATTGCCAAAGGTGGGGAAAAGGGGGATTATGCCGACACTCGATGACCCAGCAGTCGCGTCTCGACGAGCCTTAATTAAGTGCTGGCTGGCTGGCTGTGAGGCCCCGCGATAAGAATCCAGAGCTCGGGTTCCGCCCTCCACATCTAACATGTGAGTCTCCCCCCGATACGCGTACACTTGCACTGAGTGTGTACACACATTGATGTAGACATATGATACCGGGGACATGGATGTTGAGATGTTTGCGAAATAATAGCGTGAAAACAATAGGTTAGATGTCATATCACTGTCTTAATATAAAAATCTAACGTTACGCTCTTCACACTCCACATAATAGTTTTATGAACCTAAAAAAAACTAATTAATTAATTAGGCCCATGTAGCTAGCTTTCAAAGGAGTGACTCTTCGTCAAAAATGCCGGTGATAGAGGGGCGGAACAATGCACAAAGGCACAAGGGGCATGACTCGACCGTCCAATATATGTACAAATGTAACAAAAAATTATAGTGAAAATACTAAAATATTAACAATTTTTACATTAGCTCCCACAAATTTTAAGGTTGACTCAATCGATCATAAAATTTTAATTACGAAATTTATTCATTTATTCTTAAAACTTTTGCTATATAACTTATGTAAAACCTAAATAAAATTAATTGTTACGTAGAGAATGATAATATTAAATTTTACTGATATATCACGTTGACGTGGCAGTTCCAATCTGACATGGTGATGACACTTAAAGTTTAAATAGCCATGTTAGTAAAAAAATTTAACAACGCGATTCCCTACTTAACAATTTGTCACATTTTATGACATATATGAGTTACGGAGCATGAGTAATTTTAAGACCAAATTGTTAGATTTGTTACGATAATTATAGTGTAATAATTTCATCATTGATTGTATATCTATAATATCTTATCGGTTGGAGGAGACTGAGTATTTCTGCTCATTCTGAGGAGTGGTGTGTAGACCTGAAAGATTCAAGCTCTGTCAATTATGAGAGTTCTGATCATAAATTCAAGTACATTTCCATTTATGTTTATGTGCTCTGTTCATTGTCGGCACGTATAATTCTGTGGTTATTCGAATTATAAAAACTCCAACATGAATGTGTCAAAGTTGAAATTATAGGATTTAATGTTACAAAGAGTCAAAATGTTTGGGCATTCACCGCAATTTAGTCGGCCACAAACGCATGCCCCTAGACCACCGTATCAATGGAGTCCGCCAGTACTGTCTTTTCAGGGGTACATGGTAACATGGTGTCAGTATGACCGACAATAGTAGGAATCTATCCAATAAGTTTATCCTGGTAAATTTCAACAAGATGCAGGTGGGATTTGAATAAATAAATTAAGAAATCAATTAGGGCACAGTCTAATTTAGATCGATCACACCACAGGGTACCTAGAACAAGAAGAAATGGAAGCTAGAGAAACATCTTACTCGTAAAACTCGACAAACACTTGTCGTTGAATTAATGTTGGTAACATCAATGTAATGCTAGCTGTTGCTGTGGGCTGCAGGTCACTAATTCGGCTGTGAAGGTTTTGCTTTGTCCACTCAAAATGGGCATCACTTGACTATCGGATTGCTGAAAGAGGGAGTCCGAGCCGACGTGAGGGCATCAAAGGAAGAACCGAAGGCCCCGATCGTCAAGCAAATCTGAGTATGTGAGGCTATTGCTAATTAGGGTTTGTCCCACTGCACTTGCATATAAAAACATTGTACGGTTTCTTCCCCTCTCCGTCTCTACCTATGGAACCTTACCGGTTAATTCTCTCTCTATCTACTGATATCTTCTAAGATTATAATCACATTGAAGGATATTGCGAATTGATTTTTCTACTTTCTATTGTAAGTATCAACTAAAGTTGCGGATATTGCACGTGCAAGTAACAGACGAGAGTGCACATGCAAGTTGCAACCATGTGACAAAACATCACAATCCTGGAATATATCTCTCAGCGCCACTCGGACCGCATGTGGCAATGGTCCCCCTGTATCGAAAATATGTGTAGCGATGGAGGATGGCACGTGTGTTTTCCATGATTACATAATGTTGATGCAAAAATATTACGTCAGCGTTTGATTAAAGAAACTGAAAAACGCTGAAGACCACGGCCATGCCCCAGGACCACGTCGATAGGGAGCTTCCTACGACAATTCTGTGTACATCCAATTGAAGAAAACCTAAGATAAGATAAAAGAAGAATAAAAATAATATATATATATATATAGAAAAGACAAATATGGTCGATCACATGCCATAATCTTATGTTTTATTATAGTATTCAATTAATTAAATTACACATAATATCATCTTATTTTTTTGGTTTGGGATAGTTAACTAAATTAGGAAATAAATAAATTGAATATATGAACATAATATTAAAATAATATCATAAAATCTCAAATATGTATTTTTTTTGGAATATTTTATTTCTTGACTAATAAATATGATATATCTAATATTCATCAACCCTATGTTCGTCTTGCAATACTGATTTTCCTTCATAGATTTTTTTGTGTAATCTGTCAAGCGGTTATTCCATCATTATTCACCGTAATAGACCAACAAAAAAATATGAGATTTTTTTTTAACTCAAGAGCTCTCCATTCTCCTTTTCTTTTTGAAGGAGGCGTACCAAGTGATCTATGCACGTCTTCTGAATATACCATTGTTTAGTTTAATTGCCGGCACCAATGGACTCATCCAGATCAACCGGGTCATAAGAATTAATCCGTTCTAATATCATGAAGAGGACCAAAATAAGGTAAAAAAAGGACTAGAGATATAGAAAAGATAAATATGATCCACCGTACCCATAATCACATATTATACTCAGATATATATATATATATATATATACATAGAGCGGGAGAGAGAGAGAGAGAGAGAACACACCCATCTAGCTTCAAGTATACACGCATGTAATAATCACATATTATATTACAAAGGGACATAAATAAGTACGTGGAGTACAAGACTGCTGGGTGTCCCTTTTACGTGTCATGCTAGGCTCGTCGGTAGCTTGACTCATCATTAATTTTAATATATATTTTTCGATAATATAAGGTGGGCGAGTATTCTAGAATTTTTCCTATAAATTGGACGACGATCATAGCATTTTCTTCATCACTTCCTCACAGTTGCATTGAAAAATTAAATATCGAATCGAGAAAGAAGAGGGAGAAAAGAAAAAAGGAGAGGAAGATGGGTTCCAAAGTTTTCATTGTGATAGGTCTTCTTGCAGCCACTGTTCTTATTGTGTCGGATGCGGCTGCCGTGAACTCAATCAAGACGACCCCTGCCTCGAACTTCGGTGTGCATCGATCCTTCAGACCCTTATACATATAGAGCATATATATATAAATATTATATCCATTCGATGCAGATAGAATATTTTGCTTCACTCTTATTTGATCTTGGTATCATCTTCTTAACATCACTTACCCATTGTAGGCTTCGTAAGTGACCTAGTCAATCCTCAGGCGTCCTGCCGCTTCTGTGGCTACATAACCAGCAGGAAGTGTAAGTGCTGTGTTTCTGGTGCGAACACTGCTGAGAAGGACAAGGCAGACGTAGATTTGGTCGAGACGACTGCAGCATCGACCGCCGGTATATATGCACCCCTTCATACTCATATATAGATATAGACATATATATATATATATATATATACATAGAGAGAGAGAGAGAGAGAGAGAGAGAGAGAGAGAGAGAGAGAGAGAACACACCCATCTAGCAAGAAGGTGCATGTGGTAGCAATTGATGAATAACCCTTAACAATATATTGACTATCCAACGAGCAAATTCATTATGCTAGTGTGAATTAGTTATGGCTTGCAACCATGTTATATGTATATAGATTAACGATATCCACATTGTGTACTCACCTCATTATACTGTTCATCTACATGTATCCGATGGGGATGGCTGAGCAGCTGGTGACCAAGTTAACCCTCAGGCAAATTGCTACTACTGTGGCTACATCTTATCCGGGAAGTGTAAGTGCTGTGTCCATGCGGCTCAGAAGGTGGAAAAAGTCGAGCCAAAGAACTGATCGTGTCGGAGTTGGCTGGCATATGTAGTCTCCCAAGTATGCCATCGATGAAAATAGTAATGCTAGCTTAAAGTATACATGCATGTAAGAATAATGTCTTATGTCATAAAAGGAACAGAAATAAGTACGTGGAGTACAAGAATGCTGGGTGTCCCCTGTACGTGTCATGCTAGGCTCGTCGGTAGCATGAGTCATCATTACTTTTAATATATATTTTCCGATAATATAAGGTGGGCGAGCCATGGATGTATTCTAGAATTTTTGTTGGCTAATAGCATTTATTTGATTATGAATTAGAAAATTATTCTCATATAATTAAAAGCTATTTAGTAATTTTTCAATGCTCGAATTCTTTGAATCATTTTTAATACTCGAATTTGTTGGATCATTTTTAATATTCGAATTGATAATGAATCAAGCCTTAATGGACAGATTAATGGTAACATACTCTTAATTTGATAATTAAAGACTATTTATGAATGCTTCTTCGAATTCGTTCTTAATGTTCAAATTGATGATGAATGAGCCCTTAATGGATAGATTAATGGTAACATACTCTTAATCTAACGATTAAAGACTTTTTATAAATGATTTTTTGAATTCGTTCTTAATGGTCGAATTAATGATGTATCTGCCCTTAATAGACAAATTAATGATAACATACTCTTAATCCGATAATTAAAGGCTATTTGTGCCTATTGGTATGCTAAGTCATTGCCCCTATTTTCTTCTTATATATTGAGCAGATTGCTCAACAAAAAGCATGCACTTCTTCTCTATTTTTTGAGTATAGTTTTTTGTCTTGGTGTTCTATTATCTTTTGGTTTGCCTCCAAACTCAAGGTCCGGTGCTGTTCTCAACTCACATCGTCGTTGTATTCTGGGAAACAATCGACCAAACCACCTTAGCACACCCAGGAAAGGTTGAATTTGTCTTAAGGACACTGTGACTGCCACAGGCCTCGACTTTGATTGCCTTTTTCATTTATGTTAATTTTCTTCACTGCATTTACGATTTCGTATCGTAAGTTTCATCTTTTTCTATTTATGTATTGTCATTTGAGTTTACTTTGCGATTGAAGATATTATTGTCGCTAACAATCATAAGACAAATTCATTTTACTTCTTCTTTTCCGTCTTGTGATCTGAGATGGCTACTGATAGTTTGACTATTTTTGATATTACTACTGTTATGGCTACTGCCCCTGTTGTGCATGTGGAAGTGTCCACTTCCACACGTGCTCTTGCTCTACCTCTTGAAGGCTCGGGATTTGTCCCAAATGTGGCTGTAGGAGGTGCTGCGTCGGTCACTACCGTTCTTTTGGGAGAAACTGGTACTATGCCAACTGCGGTTCCTGTGAACCATAGTAATAAACCTTAGAAGTTCCATGGGTTGAACTTCAAGAGGTGGCAATAGAAAATGTTGTTTTGCCTTACCACGCTGAATATAGCGAGCTACTTGATTGAGGAGGCTCCAAGCCTCTCTGGAAAGGAATCAGATATCTAGGCTGTCAATGTTGTGAACGCATGAAAGCACTCTGATTTTTTGTGCATAAATTATGTTCTGAATGGTCTGCACGATTCGTTGTACAACGTGTGTTGCACAATCAAGATAGCGAAACAACTATGTGAATCCCTAGAACGCAGGTACAGGACAGAGGATGGCGGCACAAAGAAATTTGTTGTTGGACAATTCCTTGACTATAAGATGGTCGATTCTAAAATAATTATCAGTCAGGTGCAAGAAATTCAGGTTATTTTGGGTGAAATTCATGAGGAAAGCATGGTACCAAGTAAAACCTTCTAGGTGGCTACGATTATTAAGAAGCTACTGCTTGCATGAAAGGATTTCAAGAATTACCTTAAGCACAAGCAAAATGAAATGACCTTGGAGGACTTGATTGTCAAACTTCATATTGAAGAGGACAATAGAGGATCCAAGCGGATCTTTCCTGCACTTGCAGGTGCTAAGACAAATGTGGTGGAGCATGGGCAAAACTCGAAGCCCAAGAAAGAGAAGGCCAAGCTAGGGCCAAGAGGAGGCGTTTCTAAGATCAGGGCTCAAGGGAAATGCTTCAATTGTGGCAAGAAAGGAGACATATCATCCGAGTGCCATTTTCCTAAGAAGAAGAACCTCGAGGCAAGCATGGTTGAGGCTATTGCAAGGGATGTATCCGACATCAACCTATCAGCTGTGGTTTCTGAAGTGAACTTGGTCGGGTCAAATCCTAAGGAGTGGTGGATCGACACTAGAGCGGCACATCATATTTGCTCCAACCGGGACCTCTTCACATCCTTCGAACTGGTCAACGGAGAAAAGATCTATATGGCAAACTCAGTTACCTCTATCGTTGAAGGTCAAGGGAAAGTGGTGCTAAAAATGACCTATAGGAAACTGCTGACTTTGAACAACGTGTTGTATGTTCCTGAAATCCAAAAGAACCTGGTGTCGGGCTCAGTAATGAACAAGCATGGTTTCAAAATGGTATTCGAGTCAGATAAAGTAATTTTGTCTAAGTTTGGGATGTACGTGAGCAAGGGATATAAATGTAATGGGTTTTTAAAGCTCAATATTATGACAATTATCAATAAAAATAACGCTACTTCTGTCTACTCGCTTGAGTCTACCGATTTGTGGCATGGTAGACTAGGATATGTTAATTATGATTCGATATGGAAATTGGTTAACATGGAACACATTTTGGCATGTCAAATCGATTATAAGCACAAATACAAAGTTTGTGTAGAGGCAAAATTAACGAGAAATTCATTTCACATAATTGAAAAAAATATTGAACCACTTGAGCTAATTCATAGTGATGTTTGTAACTTAAAGTTCGTACAAACAAGAGACAGTAATAAATTATTACATTTATCGATGATAGTAAGAAATATTACTTTGTGTATTTGTTTAAGAGCAAAGATGAAGCCTTGTCAAATTTATTCTCTATAAAACTGAGGTTAAAAAGTAACTCGATAAGAGAATAAAAGATTGAGAAGTGATAGAGGCAGTAAATATGATACACCAATTGGTGAATTTTGTAAACAAAATGGAATAATCCATGAAATGATTGCACTATATTCACCTCAATCGAATGATGTCGTTGAACGGAAAAATCACACATTAAAAGAAATGATGAGTGCGATGTTAATAAGTTCGAATTTACCATAGAATATGTGGGGAAAGTTATTTTAGCTAGTAATTATCTTTTGAATAAGATACCTCAGAAGAAGGAGGAAAAATGCCATATGAGTTATGGCATGGTAGGAGACATTCCTACAAACACTTACGAGTGTGGGGGTGTCTTGCGAAAGTAGCAATACCGACACCGGAAAAGGTTAAGATGGGTCCTAAGATGGTGGAGTGCGTAATTATAGGCTATGCACACAATAGCAATGCTTATCGATTCCTCGTGTAAGAATAAAAAAAAAATAATGATGTACACAAGAATACGATAATGAAATCGAGAAATGCATCATTCTTTGAAGATGTTTTTTTTTTCATATAAATCCAATGATGGATCAAGTTTATCAAAACAAACATTTGAAATTATGAATAAGAAAGAATATGGTGAAGACCATGAATCCGAATATGAAATCGATTCATGACACAGTAAGAGGACGAGACAGCTGCAGCCTCGACCGCTGGTATATATGCACCCCTCTACACTCATATATATATATAGAACACACCCATCTAGCAATAAGTTGCAGGTGATAACAATTGATGAATAACCCTTAACAATATATTGACTATCCAACGAGCAAATTCTTTACGTTAGTCGTAATTAGTTATGGCTTACAACCATGTTATTTGTATATAGATTTACGATATCCACAGCGTGTACTCACCCGATTGTACCGTTCATCTATATGTATCCGATGGGGATGGCTGAGCAGCTGGTGACAAAGTTAAGAGACCTTGCCGCTACTGTGGCTACATCAAACGCAGGACGTGTAAGTGCTGTGTCTGCAAGGCTCGGAAGGTGGAAAAAGTCGAGCCAAAGAACTGATCGTGTCAGACTTGGCTGGCATATATGTAGTCTCCCGAGTACGTCGTCGATGAAAATACTGATGCCAGCTTCAAGTATACACGCATGTAATAATCGTGTATTGTATTACAAAGGGACATAAATAAGTACGTGACGTACAAGAATGCTGGGTGTCCCTTGTACGTACGTGTCATGCTAGACTCGTCGGTGGCATGACTCATAAATCATGTTCCTGTATTATAATGATCGAACTTCTGCTATATATGTCAAAGCTAAATTTGAAGTCCATTTTTCTTATAGGATTCTTTATATGGCCATCCACTTTAAACCTCATCTGGCGCCATAATGGATAGATCAATTAATCTTTCGGTAAATATCTGGGTATTATTTTTCATTGAATCGATGAACTTCGAGGCCTCCAATGCTAAATTTTATTTCCATGACAGGGAATCCGATTAATGTTATACCATCACATTAGGCCAAGCTTCACTGTGGGCGCAAGTCTCCTATAATTAATATGAAAAAATAATAATAATACACTTGATGTACGCTCCACCTACCAATGACTGGTTAAAATGGTTATAAGTGTCTTCACCTTATATGAATTTGTATAAAATTTCACGATGATGAGATTCAATCCGCAGTAGATTGACCCAGGTTGAATTTAGCTAGATTAATCCAGGTCTATTATGCTCGTGAATATTATATTGTGCACATCAATGAAAAGGAGTATATATATATATGTGTGTGTGTGTGTGTGTGTGTGTGTACATATAATGTCGTCTTGTTCACTCGAATGGGCCTTAGTGGACATCAAAGAAGAAGCGGCGAGGTCCGACGATTAGGGAATTTGGGCCTGTGGAGCCGTTTCTAATTCAAATGTCTCTGTTACTATTGGGCTTTGTCCATGTGTACCGGCAAAACTCTTCAGGCTTAACATTCATAGGGTTAAGAAAAAAACCCAATACAGAAAAAGCTATGGATTGAGGTTATATTTGATTCAGGTATTCTCATCATATTTTGGTATTATTTGACTCATGATTTTATTATTATAAAAGCCGATAAACAGGCGAATCATCCGATATAGTCCCCCCGAGTCGCTTAATAATAAATTATCGATCACTCATATGTGTTCGACATTCACATAACCGCGTTCTATGTACGCTTCTTCTTCGACTCCTTCTCTTCTCAACCTGGTATGAAATTTGACGGATACTTTTCATGGGGAGTAAAATCCTTAATCCTCACGTTGAACCAAACACTGCCTAAATATTTACTACGATAGTGTGAAACGGTAGCTAAGATATTACCACATTCACGTAGCGTTTTCTCCAAACTGTCTGTCGCCTCTGAAATTTATTGAGAATATAAAAAGGGAAATTTATTTATTTTTTTAAAAATAAAATTCAATTAATGGAGAGGCCCCATTTCAATGAATGACCCTTGCAATTATTCGTCACCAGTGACGTACGTTCACTATTCTCTCCCCCCTCTCTGAGCTCGCAGTGGCCATTTGCATGTTGGAAGCTTGTGTGATGTGATGGAGTGCGTCAACGCGAGGTGGCATGTGCTGAATTCCAGTCAACGACCTTAATTCTAAATACAAGTCACTTACCAAGATGTGCGAATTTTATATTCCAGCTGGACTCGACTGGCTTGTATATAATCTGAAATTATAAATTGCGGATAGTGCTATTCATACCATTTTTCTTTCTATTTTTCATTTCTATTTTCTAAATATAGCATTATATATATTTTTTAATTGCATAGAAATAACATATGTTTGATCGGTCGAATGCATAGTTTTTAAAACCGGACCGGACCGGGAACCAGTGTAGGCATGGGTTCATAGGTTCATGGGTCGGACCGGGAATTAAATGGGTTGAACCGCATGTTTAATAAATAATATTAATAATAAATTTACATAATATCATAATTTGAATATGATTTATAACAAAAATCATTCATATAACCATTATATTAAACAAAAGTTTAATATAAAATATAAATATAAGTTTAGTAAAATAAAATACATTACAATAGGTTTTTGTTTTTGTTTTAATTTTAACTCGGTCAGTTTTCTCACGGGTTCAATTGGGTTCACCAGTCGGATCGAGAACCGACCGGTTCAATCAGAGTTTTTCTCTTTTAATGTGCAATTAGATTTTTTGAAGGAACCAGACTGGGTGAGTGGCCAGTTCCCGGTCGAACCTGTCAAACCGGCTGGCCCGATCCGGTTTTTAAAACTATGGTTGAAGGTAAAATATTTCAATTCTGCTTAATTCTGATAAAAAAATATGAATTAGTAGTATGTATCTATAAGATTTATTTACGAATATCTATAGATTATGAAATCTTGGATTTCCTTCGATTATTAGAGGAAATTATTTGCTTAAAAATTAATATTTAATAAGTAATATTACTCCCGAATCACATATTTAATTTTTATTATAAAACTTTTTATAATTATTTGTTTTACTTTTCTCCCCTACACTGAGTTTAAACTCACGTTACGCTGTACCAGTAGCGGTTGATATTATTGGAAAAACCTTTTCATATTATTTTTACTTGAAATAATAATTCTTGCTTGACTTATAACTCCTGGACCGTGTTACCAATTTTCATGGGAGTCCTCCCCTGACGAAACAAGAATTAATATATAATTACAATTGAGAGAGAGAGAGAGAGAGAGAGACGAGGAGTAAGAAGTTATTTTTAAGTGGTAATTATAGTTTTAAAAGTGATTTTAAATGAGTTTAATGCAGTTAACGTACTTATTGCCTCCTAAACCCTGCAGCTGTCCTTTGCAATTAGGGGGAAAAAAGTCGAAGATCAATTACGAGCATTTTACTATTTGAATTAATCTCGAAACTAGACCGGACAAAAATTGAACCGGCCCATAAGTATGGCTTGAGCGTGGTATGAAAAAACTATGTATGGGCCGAAATTTTTAACTCGTCAAAAATATTGGTATGAAAAAAATTATGTCGTCCCAAAAATGTAAAAAAAATGTTTACAATAAAAAATTATAATAATTTTTTAAAAATAATTAATTATATTTTTATATTGATATAATATTTAGATTAATTGATTAATTATATCATATAAAATTTATTTTAAAATATTAAATTACTTAAATTTATATATATTTAATAATATTATTATTATTATCTGAGTCGGAGTAAACATGAAATATTCGTGTCCGAATCAAAATTTTTAGATCGGTCAAGACGGTCCAAGATGAGAGGTCTAATAGGAACTAATTGTCATTACATCTTCTCTGCGTACGATTTTAAAGAAAAAATCAAAGTCGGAGGAAAGGGAAAGATGTCAATTGAGATTCTGAGTATGGATTGAGAATATGCTATTGGCTAATGGGGGAAGGGGGATTCTGCCGACACTCGAAGGCCCAGCAGCCGCGTCTCGACGAGCCTTAATTAATTGCTGGCTGTCGTGAGGCCACGGGAAGAATTCTGAGCCCGGGTCCCGCCTTCTGCATCGAACATTTAATTGTGTTCGTACGATAATACTGAAAAATGGGATAAAAAGAAATTTGATACAATAGTTTAAAAAAAAATTTCCGTGCAGTAATTTTACTTTACATTGTAACTTTGTTAGTCATGAGTTTGATTTTCTTTTTTTTTTAATATGACTCTCTTTCTTTTTTGGTCCCTCAGTTTTTCTTCTATAAAGTCTGTATGGGAAGCTGGCTTTGCAAAGGCCAATTCTGTGGTGTAGCTCGACTGGCGCCGAGATTATATGGAATTAGGTGTATTCAAGTTTACTCATTATAAATTTATATAATTCGATAAAATACATTTAATTCTATTTGATTAAATTTTTTTAAATATGTATTGAAGATATTAATCTATTTTACTTATGTAATGTGTGCATGATTAATTTAATTTATTATATAAGTGCGTTAAAGTTTGTTTATTATATTTTATTATGATAATTTTATTATTATAATTATATTATTAATATTTTGATTAGATTTTCATTATTATAATATTAAATAGGTTAATTGTATACATGTATGATTAATACATTTGGATACGTTTAGTTTATACAGTTTGAACCGGTAGGTTATGGATTGATGGCATTTTTACACATTTTACTTAGATACGATACGATATGATACGATATAAATTACTAGCTCCGTAGTGCTTATGATTTCTTATTTGAAGCTTATGGCATGGATCCACGCCTGTCAAATGCTTGGTTACTGAAATTCTGTTTCCAGACCCACATCCGACCCATCGGCTGATTTAATCGCAAGAGCATGTTTCTATTGGCTCTGAATCATCTTGACGGTACCGAGACCAAGTGCCCAAGCGCCGAGCATCTGTATGTGTATGAGATGCAATACAAATCATGCAAAGTACTCTAAATGGTCAATGATATACATAAGAGACTCGATGGCTGTGGATCATATATTTATGCAATATTAAACAGAAAAATGAAATCTAGCTCACTCAACAGAATTGATAAACAATAGAAATGATTTCCCCCCCCCCCCCCCCACTTTTCATGAGCACTGCGTGCGGCTAGCAATTTCAGAGACACGAGGAAGTTGTCCCGACCAAGTGACCACACGGTTCACAGTGCAATTTGCCATTATGGGCCAAATAGACGAGGACCACCGTCGCGTTCATATATCCCATAGACAAGTTCGGCCGAAAAACAAAAAAAAAAAGGCCCGACATGACATTTAACACCTTATTTACAGAGTTCCTGCTGACATTCTCATATAAAATATACATCTTCAGGTCCATTTAAATCTTGTTCTAGCTGCCTCCCTTATACGATTAAGTACGATAGTCCATGTCATCTCATGTTTAACGTGTACTATATATAAATGGCCCATGTCAGAAAATTTTAAACTCAGGAAATGACCCATTTATTATAAGGTCGAAATCCATTATTAATATACGTGTCTAAATTCAGGAAATGCCACAACCCATTATGGCATTAGTATGAGACTATTAATTTAACACACAGTTATACGAGTCTAAATTTACGATAACAATAAAAATCCAATAACACTATTAATATATCTACGACATGATTATAACAATTATATTATCATGATAAAAAATAATACATATGATTGTAATACAATTCCGTTATCATAACAGTTTCCACAGTAAACTTCAGCACAATTCTACTAACAAAAAATTAAAAACATAGGCATTTAAACTTGTTAAATGAGTTAATAGATTTAATACACGTATTAAAACACATTAAATTAAATATGCTTAGCCGTATCTTATTAGGTTTCACCATTAAGTTCAATCCCATTCAATTTAAATAGGTCATACATATTTGATCATGTTAGGTGTAAAGGACATTTAAACTTAATCTCAATCTGCCTAACTTTGTACCCATATCATATCAAATCATACATTACCAGCCCTATTGTGCAAGTTTACGCTCAAGTCTTGCATAAATTATTGGAGATAATAATTATTATTATCATTTTAGAAAACCTTATATTTGATAATATTAATATCGTATATGTAATTCAGCAATATTTAGATATGATATTATTTAAATATTAGGGATTATTTGATGTCATTAGTTTCCTAATTTAGTTATTTTACCCAACTTATAAATATATTAATTATTATGCATATTTCTTTAATCTAAATATCAAAATAACACTTTCATGATTTGTTTTTTCTCTTGATCACCAAGTAAATCTATCATCTTTACTCTCGTTCTCTTATTAATTTTTAAAATTTATTAGAAAGAACTGCAAACAGAAATGCGGTAGGCTGGGGACAGCCGTAAAAACATTAATAACTACAAACGAACTTTAAGCGATCTTCCTGCAAAATGTATTGACAAGCGATTTACCGAAATAAAAAAAAAAAAAAAACAGAGAGAGAGACAGTAGAGGTGTAAGGTCAAGTGGGGAGTTGATCGATCATTTTGCACGATGGACCAACCAAAGGAAGCGATAAGATTGATCATCCATGAATATCAATAATTAAAAAGACAGCTCCATCCCCTCTCCCAACTGCCAAAAAATGCATTGATTCCTTGTGGGACTCACTTCCCCAATTGATAAATCAAAGTCTTTTGTGAATGTCTTGGATCTAATGGACTTGATATCCCAGTCTCGAGCCTATAAATAGAGGGTAGAAGATGGTGCAATTTCCTCATCCACCACCTTCACTCTTAGTTGAACTGACAAAAAGTATCACTGAGAGGAAAAGGAAAAAATGAGTTCCAGAGTCTTCCTCCTGCTAGGTCTTCTGGCAGCCTTTGTTCTTCTCTTCGCCTCGGAGGTGGCAGCTCGGGACTTGGCAGAGACAACCTCCGCTACTGATGAGAAGGATGGTGAGCTCCATTTTAGACCCTTGTTATCGATTGGAACTGAACCACCTAATAATGGTTTAGCATTTTAGACCCTTTCTTTCCACGTGTTGTGCAGCAAATGGAGTAAACGACGCCAAGTACCCTGGGGGATATGGCGGGTACCCGGGCGGCGGATATGGTGGATACCCAGGTGGGGGTTACGGCGGCGGAAGGGGATACGGCGGTGGAAGGGGATATGGCGGCGGAAGGGGATACGGCGGTGGAAGGGGATATGGCGGCGGAAGGCGCTGCTACCATGGCTGCTGCGGCGGTGGCTACTATGGGAGGTGCAGGTGCTGTGCTTCCGCCGCCGAGGCTGCTCAGAAGGGGGTTGAAGTCAAGCCCCAGAACTGAAAGGCGATCCAAGCCTGGTGAAAGTTAGTTCCAAATAATTAATACACTAAAATGTAATGATAAACTGTGGGATTGGGGATAAAATAAGGTGCGAAAAGCTAGTGTGTCGTAGTGCATGTTATACATCATGCTGTGCTGTCTTCTGGTATGTATTTGAGTTCAAGTCATATGCGTGTATTTAGTGAAATCATGGACTTGGAGCTTCTTCTTCTTCTTCTTCTTCTTCTTCTTCTTCTTCTTGCCCAAGATGTGGAGATTCCACAGTACTGGCCTCTCGATTATGTGACTTGCATCGCCGCTGAGGACTGCAGAGTCTGATTCAGGAGTATGGAAACGGACCAAATTAAACACGGTCCATCACCCCGTCTGGCCTTCAAATTTCCAGTAATTAGAGATTTGAGCTTAATTATCATTAATGGTGCGACAACTGTATACATATTTGACGTGATGGATACGGCTTCTAATATAGCTCCTATGGCCGACTGCTTAATTAACTAGTTGTTGACTAACCACTTCATTATTTTTTTTCTCCATAATTCAGAGCTTCGTCTCTCTCTACTATAAAAATGAAGTAAATCCTCATCTAATTGTGTTCTATTATAGGAAGTGAGGCACTGTAATCGACATTTTATCATTGTCACACACACACACACCATATTTGTTGCTTCTTCATGTGGATATGTTCTCGCGTTCCTCTCAATCCAGACTACATAAATGTTGGAGGTCCAAACATGCTTCTAGAGTCCGGTTTCCTCTATTCGCAGTTATTTTTGCTGCTTGCCGGTGTTCTTCATTCTGACCTCACTTCTATGCATCTATGGCGTGCTCAAGATGGCCTTCCATATCTCTTTTATTGCTCTTTGCTCGAGAAGAGCTGACTTTCTCTGGTTTCTTTGGTCTCTACACAAAATTTTGTTCTTTGTTACATTGGCTGTTCACACCTAACAGGCCCTGGTCGGAGACAATCCAATGTCGATCGTCCAACAGAGCATCAGGAAAACTGGTCCAACGTATTAAAGTTTTACATGCAAGAAAATAGTAAAGATCCTTTCATGCAGGGACGGATCACGACATTCGGTCTTAATAGCAGAGCTTGCATGTAAGTAAATTCAGTAGATGATATTGAGATAACTTAGTAAAATATAGGTAAATTTAAATAAAATTTATTTAATATTGGTGGACATCATGTTGATAGTGATCACCCCCACGCCCCTTTAAATCTGTCTATGCTTTTATGATTAGCAATCAGATATACTAATTAAAATAATATTTTCATAACTAAATTTCTTATTGTTGTAGAATAATGAATTAAAAAAACTCTCTTCTCATCTATACTGAAGCAACCCTAATATTTATTCTTGGGAATCTGTACTTCGCCACAATTGCGCCGGTATTCATCGATAAAGCCGTATAGTTTTCCCTTGCTCCTTTTGTGAAACAGATATGAGACAAAATGGCAAAATGTATATGAGTAGCATCAGATTAAGGTAAGGGGAAGGAGGGTAATTACAGGTGGGCGTATACTGTGGGAAGGGGAAAACTTTTGAATATCCATCTTTAATACGCTCTCGTCGACTGGGTATATATATATATATATATTATTTGTGGCAAACTCGCAATCAGCAAATTTACCAAATAAACAGGCCACATCAATGGGAATACTCGACAGCATATGTATAGTGTTTGATGCGGCTAACAATGGATTCTATACCTAGATTTAGAGGGAAAATGCTTTTGTTCCCACATCTTGAACGTCCCTATGTATGTATCTTCATGAGTTAATTAATTAGTTTCCTTTTGGGTCTGTAAGATCTATGCTTATGACAGCCTTTTGTTTTGGAAATCAAATTAATCAGGAAGGCTCTCCGCTGTAGGTAGTTTCCACGGTGACAATACTCGAAAATTTTGTATCATCCGTCGAAAACACGAAATTAGGAAATTCAAAATGCGGGATAAGGGCGTAACGCATGGTAATTAAGCTGTCCTGATCTATGTAATATATTTGATAGGAGATACTCAAACAACCCGTGTAGATATGTACGTATATGTATGGGGTGTATATGATATAACAAAGTCAAAGATGAACACGGAGAAATTTATTATCTAGCTGGGAGACGATCAATTTGCAGAATGAGAGAGCAAGGGATAAGATTGATCATCAATGAGCAATCAATTCAAGACATAACTCCCTCTCCGCAGTCGGCCCGGCCAAATGCATTGAGACGTAGTGGGTCTCTTTTGACTTCTCATATATTAAATATTTGAAGGATTACAATAAAAATTATATATATTATATTTGAGTTTTATATGTTTTAAAATAATTATTTTATTTAACTTTGAAATATAATTAAATTATAATTTTAATAATATGTTGATATGTTATAATGACACGTTGATAAATTAATGATATGGTATAGTGACATGTCATAAATTACTGATGTGATAATATTATGCTCGCATGGAGTGAGGATGTGACGAAAGTTCGTCAACGTATCATGCTATATGATATTGTTAAATGTCACGTTAGTGAATCATTAAAATTAAAATTTAAATATATCATGAAATTAAACGTATATTTTAAATATGTAAAATTTAAGTAAAAAAATTATAAATATATTAAATTTTCACAGTAATCCTCCTTAAATATTGCTCCATACATGGATATAATAATGCACTTATCACCTCACTCTCGAGCCTATAAATAACCCCGAATATGGTATGATTCTCTCATCACTTCCCACTTAGCTGCATTGACAAAAAAGGGTCCTTGTCGGACAAAGGAGAGGAAGAAAGATGAGTTCCAAAGTTCTCCTTCTGCTAGGTCTTCTTGCTGCAGTCGTTCTTCTCTTCGCTTCGGAGGGGGCTGCCCGAGACTTGGCCGAGAAGACCTCTACTGATAAGAAAGATGGTGAGATCACTTTTAAGTTTCTATGGCAACGAATCCGTGAACTTTCGAATAAAAAAAATTCAAATTTCTTGATCGTGGATGAATTATTAATCATATACATATATATATATCTATAACATGACGTGCAAATTTCTAAACTAAAAGTGTTAGCAATGAGTATGACAGTGTAAGAACTAGCCAGGGTAGTCTTCTCTCCTTTTTCGTTCTCTTCAATGGGCAATCTGGAGAAATCCGCACCTGATCGATCTTTCTATTCCCGTGGAAAATATGCAGTTGGAGTGAACGATGCCAAGTACCCAGGCGGATATGGCGGATACGGCGGGTACCCCGGCGGCAGGTATGGGGGACATCCTGGACGTGGTTACGGTGGCTATCCAGGTAGAGGCTATGGCCGGGGCCGCTGCTACTATGGTTGCTGTGGCTATGGCTACTATGGAGGATGGTGTAGGTGCTGTGCTTCCGCAGCTGAGGCCGCCCAGAAGGCTGTAGAAGTGAAGCCCCAGAACTGAGCATGCAATCGATGTGGCTTCTCCCCGTAAGATATATGTGCGCTTCGTATTATATATACACATATATACATGTATACAAAACAAAGAATAAGTGAGTACTGGGAGTGCAGTAATATGAGTGTGATATGTATTTGATGTTACGTTCACCAATAGCATGGCTGGAAGAAATCACCATATATATGGCAGCTAAATGATAATATATTTTTATATCTCATTTGTTTTCAATAAAATGCTCTAGTTTTATGTATTAAGAATATTTACGGTTAAAAAATCTTTAATCTTTATAATAATCTATCTAATTTCAATATAAATTAGTCGAGATCAACTAAATTTTCATATATGAGGTAGTGCTGGTGCTAGACCAAAAGATTCACCATCATACAGGGTTGCCTTGCCTCCGAGTGTTTATTGTATTGTATTTGACGGGTTGACGTTCGATTTGTCTCACTTGGTTATCTAGTGAACATTCATTAATGTCATTCACCCCATAAAAGGAGGACACTTATTAATAATGCGCGCGGCTTAGACTAACCACCAGCGCCAGCAAGCGTTAAATAGTAATTTACGACCTTATTGACTGGAAGCCGCATGGCGGTACAGTTCGGTATGAATGGCTCACAACATTATTCACGTACAAAGCTTGGATAGTTGACAATTTGACGTTCCTGAATGTTGGATGAAATACGTCCGCAAGCACAATAGATCGATATTGATAGAGTAGAAACCTTCATAGGGAAGGCTAATCTTGGGGTAGTTCCTTAGGGGTATGGACTCGAGTGCTTTACTGGAAGCACATGGATCGCCTAAGCCGGGCGGGTCAGCTTGCCTCCAATGCCCAAGTCAATAGAACTCTCAGAGGGAGAAAATAGGATGCAATCATAAATAAAGGGAAAGAATTTTAACAGAGAAAATAATGTAATCACATTCATAAAATTGGAATATAAATTGTAACCGTTGATCTAGCTGACATCAGTCACATATCAAAGGCTATGTATATATTGCACCCTTATTATTATTATTATTTAAGATTTTAAAATATTATATATTCATGCATCATCATTTTGATAAATTTTACGTTACGAAGTCATTGTATAATATGCACTAAATATTTACTCATCTCTGCATTACGAATAGATCATCGAAGGTCAGATTGCTTGATGCACTGGCAGTTCATGAAATCACCAGTCATATGTAATTAAACTTGGTTTATACGCGACTCAGTAGACCCTGAAGTTTGTTAGAGTCATAGTTTTCAAAACCGGACCGGACCGGCCGGTTCCCGATGGAACCGGCCACTCATCTGGTCTTGTTCCTACAAAAAAATCCAATTGCACATTCAAAGAGAAAATTTCCAATTGAACCGGCCGGTTCCCGATCTGACCGGTGAATCTAATTGAACCCGTGAGAAAACCGGTCGACTTAAAATTAAAAAAAATAAAAACCTATTATAATGTACATATTTTATTTACTATACTTATATTTATATTTTATATTAAATTTTTGTTTAATATAATGATTATATTAATAATTTTTGTTATAAATAATATTCAAATTATGATATTATGTAAATTTATTATTAATATTATTTATTAAATATGCGGTTCAACTCATTGAACTCCCGGTCCGACCCATGAATCCATGAACCCATACTTACACCGGTTCCCGGCCCAATCCGGTTTTAAAAACTATGGTTTGAGCATTCAAGTCAAGACAGACGGTTGACATCAGGAACCGGGGCGTACACGGAACAGTCATGGGCCGTGTCTGCAAATGGAAAAAAAAAAAAGGACAAAAGACTTGGCTGTCGCCTAACATTATAATTTAAAATATTACTATATATGGTATACATTTTAAAATTAAATCAGACTTAGACGCAGTCAGCACATAAGTTCATGAGTTTAATGAATCAAATTATGGGTTAATGGATCAAATGTTACATTTAATATATAATAATTATAAGTTAAAATACTAAATATCAATTTATAAATTTAAAATTTAAAATATTCTCCCTAACATATAAATTCAAGTTTAATAAAAATATAATATAATACTAATATTAGTTTTTAAAATATATGTGGAGATTGATGATATTCTTCTCTTTTTAAAATATTTTTAATTCATCAAGTTATACCATTAACTTAATTGAATTTGGCTATTGAACCACAGTCCAACTAGTTTAGATAAATTTGATCAAATTCAAAATATACTTAAATTAATTAAGTAAATTGGACCAAATAACTAGCTGGTTCCTGTCGAATAAATTCAATTGAATAATCCAATATAGTTTTAAAAATTATGGTAGGTGGGGTAAAGTGGTGGTTTGTATTATTTTACCCCCTACGTAGAGATATTACAGTTGTCTCTCATTATTAAAGTTTGGCATATCTTCGATTGTGCATCCAATTGAAATGGCGAGGGAATAGGGCTCGGGCTCAACGACAACAGGATTCAGTGGACCTGTGCTGGGAATTCGATAAGGAATCACTGTACGGCACGACGACATATGGGGAGTCCCAATTCTTTATGAATTTATGACAGGGAACTCCATCCAGAATGCTAAATCTTTTGGAATCCGTGTTCCGTGTGGAGCTCATCCGTAGTTGGAATCTGGATTCCGAGTGGCCGAAGATGCCACTAGTATGTGGGCTATCTGAGCTTAAGCTTTAGGGCCGGGACCCTTCGTGGGGCTCATAAGCACATTCTTCTCCATTTTTAAGTTTAAGGTCGAAGAAAGATCATAGAGCCCAAGAATTGGCAAGGGCCCGTTAGGATGAGAAGTTTGTTGCCCATATGAATGAATTCTATCAATAATGCGGAGACATTATCTTATATTTAACAGTCTAATGAATTCTAACTCATCTAAATTTGAGTCTATTGGCTCATTAAGTATATATTTTTATATATTTTAAAAATTTGAATTTAAAATCTTATTAAAGAGAAAAAAATGTCAAATCGTTTCAACTAAATCATTTTTACAATATTGATTCATCAATTCAACAACCTTTTCACTGAAGCAAATGTTGGGATCCGATCATGAAATTGGGAAAAAACAATTAAAATCCAAAGATATCTAACTTGTATTGTCTTGTCTAATTTGAATATGAACATGGTGAATAAAGAAAAAGTAAATGAATCGATCACCGTTAACCCTTGACTTGACTCGATCGGATAAAGCTTAAGGAAATTTGGGATTCAAATGGGAAACCGTGCATTAATCATCTTACCCTTTAAATTAATGATGATGATGATGATGATGATGACAAAGTTATCTTTTAATTGAAGCAGTTGAAATTCTTGACTTTTCTTTGAGCGTGGAAACCCCCGACGTGCTTCGGTAGTTATATATAATATGTGAACATACCACTTTTTTTTGGTAGAAAAAAATAATCTAATATATGCATACACTTGATCTCTTTCTTCATATGTCATCATTGATCAAATCCGAAGAATAATTCTCGGTGGGGCCGTGATTTTCACGTAGTTCAATTTGAAAAAGCCACTATAGACTACCCAACCCAAGAAAAAAAAATTAAAAATGGCACTCAAAAATAAAAATAAAAGAAGGGATAGAGATCATGGAAGCCAATTCATGGAAGCTGTTGGCGTAACAGATTTTCAAATCAAGGTTTCGGGCATCATTGGCCTCATAATATCGCACAAGATAGAGATCAAATAGTTGAGTTACGATCTAAGAGATCAGATAAAAAAAAGCGTTGTAACAATAAGTATTACTTAACACTTCTCAGACAGATATTTACTAAAATTATTAGATTTATCTTATCTATCGATTTTACTTTTTGGTGTTCGACTATCTCTTCGAGAGGAAAATTGATATCCTTTCTGCAAGATGACATTTGCGTTCTCCTTTGATTCCTCCCTCCTCTATTCGATTTCGGGTCGTCGAAAGGCATTAATTTGATGAATATATTTGTGTCCAACATGGATCCCATATATGGAAACTAAAGTAAAAAATTTGCTACAACTTGACCATTTAGAACAACTTGATACAATATTATCCTCATGACCAAAACGTAATAAATTCAATAATTTATATATTTTAATTATCCTCTTCACTATAAATTCTAAAATTAAAAAACAAAGACATCATGGTATATGCGCCGAAGGTTTAATCAGCATATTTATAAATATTGTAGAATTTTTATCATATTTATAAAAGTGGTAGACTTATATTTAACTAAAAATTTAAATTAATAAGATAATATTATTCTAACTCTCATATTTCATAATCTTTTTTCTTATTTTTTTCAATTAAAATTTATTCATCAACACATATAAATTAAAAAATGAATTCAACAGTTTACAATGACTATTGGACAATTCTACAGTAAAATTTTCTACTAAAAAATCCACTCGTCGGATACCAAATAGCGTCCTTTGGGAGGAGTGGCCCCCAATCACATTAGTCAATTGCCGACAAGCTCAGACGGGGTGTCTTGCCTTTGTAGCCTAGCGGCCCGCCGGAGGAGCATATCGACGGCGGCTGCAAGGTTCGAGGCTGCGACTTGGCGAATATCGACGGCCTTGCCCTTCGTCCGGCCCACGGGGAGATTTCGGGAAGCGTGCGGTAGGGAAAAGGCCGGAGAGAGTAGGTGTTGATCACAGTCTGGTGGGACCCGCTCTCTGGCCAGCTCATCACCTCGACTTCATATAATCGTCCTATGGGCCAGTCATATGTTGACTTGTGTCGGATAGATTCCCTAAAATACCCTTCTATTAGAAAGCGAATTAAGAAATAATTTTTTTTCTTTGCCAAATATGAGCTTAGTTTTTTCTTTTATAAATACGATATAAACTAGAGCCAGCAAAAAGTGACATAACTTGAGAGTGCGGTTCGAAATAAATTGTGCTTGAGTTGGTATTTTTGGGTCATACCTGTATAACCTGAAAAAAATTATGCTGATTCGAAAATATAAAAATAAAATTTTAAATAAAAATAAAATTATATGAATTTTTTAAGTGATTAATTATATACATATAATTATATTTTAACAATTATTTAATTATTTTATTTAAATTAATATACATTTTAGATTAATTAATCAATTATATTATAAAAAAATATTTTTAAAATATAAATTATTTAAATTTATTTTTTAAAAATAATTATTTATGCAATTTGTGTCTAACCTAAACAACTTGAAGTACGAAAATTTGGTGCTTGGACTATCATTTTTGGGTAACCTGATTTTTCATATCGTACCGACTTGAATTGCCATCTCTAATATAAACTACTTAGAATATTTATATACTATATATGTTCTATTTATTTGATATTAATTTCAATGATTTAAAAAAATTGAGCTGTTTTGAATGAGAGGTTCATTGTACCTTGTGCAATATCAATTGCAATTTTATCAATATTTTTGGTGAGCAAAAGTGTGAGGAAAATTATTAAATATATGAGTTATTGAGTTTACCATTTTTGTTATAACAGTTTTTATGTTAATTGTCTTTTTAATTTATCTTTATTTATAGTATTAAATTGTTGTGTTTACTTGGGACAGGTAAAATTACCGTATGGACAATATGTAATTATATGATTCGGTTGAAATTTTTTGTGGGTACAGTTTAATAATCCAACTAGAAGCCTTCTTGTGGAATATATTAAATCTTTATTACTATTTTGGGATATTAATATATATCACGGATGGAATTAGAAGGCTATGAAGAAGGGCAGTATAGTAACTACGCCTGCGTCCAAGGCTCGCCTGCTTGACAGCCACCACGTGAAATTCCAATATCACCCCCCTATCTTTGTGTTCCACGTATTACTGCCCTCTGTTTTTTTTTAATTTTTAATTTTATTTCGGGTGGGGCGCCGGCAGGGTACGAATATCTGGTTCAACTTCTTGGCCACTTGCTCTCACCCTTCCTCTTACTCTACCTACAACGTCTCTCTGTCTTCGCCCGAGTGACCAAGAGTTCATGGTGGAATGCTAACGTTCGAAATGATTGATGCAGGATTCGAGAATTAAAAAAAAAAAGGAGAAATGATTGATCAGATGGAAGAAATTCTTAATATTAACTTCAGCCCCATCCAATTTTCTACACCACCTCTTCTGTCCCGACTGGGAGACAGAGATAGCCTATCTGAGGCCACCAATGCATTGCTTTGCTCTTTTTCGGTTGGTTGTTTCTTTCTATTTTTGGCCTTAATCTGCCCGAATCCTCGGCACCCTTGTTCTGATCCTCTGTTGCCCTTCTGTTTCCTCCCCGAGCGCCATTTCCCTCTCGGAAAACCGGGCCTTCTTCCTCTGCTCAGTTTTGCCCATTTGTTGTCGAGAATTTTGAGTTTGATCAAAAGAGCTTGAGCTTCATGATTACTTGCCAGCTTTTAACAGGGTCCTTCTTCTTCAATTTAAAGAATTGCAATCCAATAATCGGATGTGGGAAACAAAATTGACTCTTTCAAGCCTTCCCATGTGTGCGTTCCTTCATTGACAAGTTCCTCCGCCTTCTCAATCAAAGATCTCGCCTTCTTCTATCTAACCCTGTTCTTGATCTGCAACAACCACACTTCAAGAAATGTATGGAACACAGAGCAAGAGGGACCTTTCCCTCGAATTACAGTCTCAGATCCCGGTCCTGAGGCCGAGCATCCACTCGAGGCGGGCAAATTTGACCGTTAAATTCCAGGACCTGTATGGGTTCACAGTAGAAGGAAATGTAGACGATGTCAACGTCCTGAATGAGGTTAGGGAGAAAGTGAGGCAGCAGGGGCGTATCTGGTGGGCCCTGGAGGCGAGTAAGGGAGCTAATTGGTACTTGCAGCCCGAGATTTCAAATGGCATCGCCTTGAAATCTTCCCTCAAGCTCTCGGCTTTGGCCAATGCCATCACCCTCAAGAAACTTATTCGAAAGGGGATCCCCCCGGTGCTGAGGCCCAAGGTTTGGTTTTCGCTCTCGGGGGCAGCCAAGAAGAAGTCTACGGTTCCTGATAGTTACTATAGTGACCTCACAAAGGCTGTGGAGGGCAAGGTTACTGCTGCCACGAGGCAGATTGATCATGTGAGTGACTATATATATCTTTGAAGCTCTCCTCCTCATCGGCAACGCATTAGCTTTTAGTTTTTTAATAGGTCATTGTATGCTCGAACATGGAGTTTAGCAGACAGGGATTGGAATAGGAATTCAAGTTAATGAAAGCATTGATTTTGAGGGAGTCAATGCCTGATGGAGTCTATGATAGCAAAATAAAACATCTACTAGTTTAATTTTCAGTAGCTGTGAAGGGTTGGGAGTTGTGTGATAAACACATTTGGGAAGACGTTTCAGTCTTAATGGTCATTTCAGCCTCTTTTGGTCCATCTCAAGCTATAGAGTTTTAGGATATAGGCGAATATGTTTCTCTGGATCATTATTCATTGCTTAGAATCTGTATTGCTAAGTTGTAGACAAGCTCTTTATTTCTAGTTTCCCATATTCACCTTGAACCACAATATCCAATAACTACGATTGTCTTCATAATGACTTTGGTATGGTCATACTTCGATCACAATCTTGGATCTGCTTTTTCTAGTTTAGTCTAAGACTTCTTCTTGTGCCCAATTGGCATATCCATTGTTCTGTTGATGTGGAACGATGAATCATATGTGCCTGCTGAGAACTGCAAGATTTCAGTGGTTTGACATGATTGGTCCCTGGCATAGTGATCCTAAATGTATAGCTACAACAGTTCCAGGCTAGTTTCAAGTGCTCCATCTGCTAGATCTTTATTTTCAAATAACAAAAGCTACTTAATTCCCACTGTCCGTGCACTTATCTTGGGGCCATGGCTAATAAATATGCAGGATCTGCCACGAACCTTTCCAGGTCACCCTTGGCTGGATACTTCAGAAGGTCATGCAGCCCTGAGACGTGTCCTTGTTGGATATTCTTACCGTGACTCTGATGTCGGCTACTGTCAGGTCTGTTCCCGATCTTGTTCATGTTGGTCGCTCTTATCTTTGCCCATCAACAGAATTGAGCTTCTAGGAAATGAGGAAGATATATTTCTTAGGAGCAGCTTTTGGTTTGTCAAATGAGGGGAAAAAATGAAAAACCTCTAATAGCAGTGCGGAGTATGAATTAACGTCCATTTTCCATCTATCATATCTTGGAAATATGGATTTCTGCAGTATGATATTAATTGACAATTACATTTAAAGGGCTTGAAAATTTTGACTTTTTTCTGTTCTCCTAAAATCAGCTGAAAAAACTCTTAGTTCTATTACACTTTTAAACTCAAATCCATTTGTCTAACTTATCTGAAGTTTCATCCCGTTAAGCCTTTTTAAACCAGTTTGCCCAATTCCAAATGTGTTAAGAAGATCAGGACACTGGTGGCTCTAATATAGTAGCACTTCACTGCAGGGATTGAATTATGTTGCTGCACTCCTGTTGCTTGTCATGAAAACGGAAGAGGATGCCTTTTGGATGCTAGCTGTCTTGTTAGAAAATGTCTTGGTTAATGACTGCTACACAAATAATCTATCAGGATGTCATGTCGAGCAAAGAGTATTTAAAGATTTACTCACTAAAAAGTGCCCCAGGTACTTCATTACTTCAACTATTTGCGTGAAGTGCATTTAACTCATCCTGTAATTATTGAGCAATTATTAAGAGCAAAAAATTTGCAGGTTAGCAGCTCACTTGGAAGCACTAGAGTTTGATGTGACCCTCGTTGCCACAGAGTGGTTCCTTTGCCTCTTCTCGAAGAGCTTGCCTTCAGAGGTGAGAAAAACAGTTAATCCTCTTCTTCCTTCTCGTCCTTGAGACAAGTGCATTCGTTCATGATTGCGCATTCTTAGGTTACAAAAACTCTCTCTTTTTCAGACAACTTTGAGGGTGTGGGACATTCTGTTTTACGAGGGTGCCAAGGTTTTATTCCATGTAGCTCTTGGTATATTCAAGGTGTGCTTGGTTTTCAAGTTTGGCTAATCCTCACACTCTTTATATTTTATATTTTTGAAAAACCATACCATCTTTTTTGCTTGACTTTGCTAAATTCTATGGTGAAATTGCAGATGAAAGAAGACGAGTTGCTTCTAACCCATCATGTAGGTGACGTAATTAACATATTGCAGAGGACTACTCATCACCTCTTTGATCCTGATGATTTGCTGACAGTAAGAGAGTGCACGATTTTTTAATGGCAGTGGAGCCGTCTCAATATCTGTCCAATGTCTCTGATATTCTCTTGTCTGGGATCTAAAAGACAAGATTTTTTCCTCACATTTGTAGGTAGCATTTGAGAAGATTGGTTTCATGACCACTAACACACTCTCGAAGCAGAGGAAAAAGCAGGAGCCAGCAGTCATGGCAGAGCTTGATCAGAGACTGAGACGGCTAAATTCCCTCAAACTGGATGACAAATAGCATCTTGGGGACTACAAAGCTGATCTAAATCTTTATATGATGAGATGAGGGAGAGACGTTTTAGTTAACATTATTATCGAGCATAATTCCCATATCTATTTGCTGCTTACTGCAAAAAGGTGAAGGGACAGAGGAAAAGGGTTCAAGAATGTACCCTCTGTTGATTCCCCATGGTGTAGATGGTACAGCCGGTGGCGGAGGTGTAAATTTTGGAAATGTTTTATTGGCCGGTTCATTCTGAATACAGTATAATTTTGGTTCAGTTGTTGCTGGGTATCTTTCGATATTAACTCAATGCCTGAAGTTAGATGCTTGATGTTAAGTCGTATGTCCTTGAGTGGCGTCTTTCTAAAGCACTCATCACTGTCCATTGGGTTCTGAAATTGGACTCTGCAGCTCTTGCTGCTGTTTCTCTATCAAATTCATTAGAATGCCAAACTATTACTAAAAAGATCGCGGAGTTAGCTCAATGTCTTGGGATCTCAATTTGACTTCCCCGTAGTTTTTTCCCCTTGTCAACCTAAGAATTCTTAGGTAGATTTCACAGCTACAAACTCACTAACTGAAATTGACATGAATAATTTTAAAAGATGAAGAAAATGGTTGAGGTCGGGCACTGTTTGATGTTTCTGAAAGCCTTTGTGGTTGTAGTTCCCCTCCAAAGGATCAGGAGCTTTTGAGGTTCTGCTGATTCTCAGGCAGACTCTCGTAGAACTTTGAGAAATGCAGCTGAAGGGTGACCTTTCTGAGCATGGCCTCTCCATGGCAATGATCATGTCATCGTCTTGGGGAAGGTTGGCCCAATGGGTCAGGAGGAATTTCGTCGCTTATGCCCTCAGGGTCGTTCATACAGGGGCTGTAGGGCCTTTTCCGGGAAGTCCCGTCCTGGCGGCTCTGCAGAGTGAGGTAGGCTGAAGGTTCCAGTCCTCCGGTTGATAATTGTGCTCGTCAACAATGAAGCAATGAAGCAACTAGGAAGTTGAGATTAGGGGTCAAAACCAGGACAGCATCGTCATAGTCTAATGTTTCTTCAAAGTCAATTCGTGTCCTTTTGTCAGAGAAGAGATGATCCGAATGTTGCATTTCACTTGGCACATCAATTTGTCGGTCGTCTTTCTGAGTTTCCAACCATCTTCATTCCTCACTTAAAATGGTTGATTGATCAGTGAAGTCACTTCGATTCGTAGCATCCACATGATTACGATTGAGAATCACGTTTTTACCATGTGATATATCATGTTGAAGGCGATATTCATTCGGGAAGGACCCCAGAATTCTTCCCAAGTTGCAATAAATTCACTGCCAATGAATCAATATCATGCTCTATCCCACGGACTCACTGACTCTTCCTTCTGTGATTGGACTGTAAATTGTACAACACGAAATTAATCATCCCTTTCATGTGTTGGGATTGAAGATTCATTACAATTTGATTTGATTATTTGACATATAGACAACACTCCGTTGCCATCCCAGCTCGCATATGTCGTATATGTAGTTCCCTCGTCTCTTCCCTTTTATCTTCATTGTTTACATAATCCAGACAAATGGTATGAGAGCTTGGTCCAACATTATGTTCATAGCAATTATTTGAAGGCGGGACCCAAGAAGATCATAGAGGCGGTGGAAGGTCACTGTCAGACTTCAGCAGCAGTTGCCGTTCATTGGCTTCTTGCGCTATTTTATTCTAACTTACAGCTGGAAACAGCCCCATCAAACTATTTCGAATCATCTTAAATCAACAAATTTTGACACAGAATCTGCAAAAGTATTACCGATTACCAATCCTGAGTTGATCAATCTTTGGTGTGACCAATAAGATATGCAGCAGCTGCAAAGTCAGAGTTCATGGTCCCATTGTTTCATCTGTGTTATGCTACATGTGTAGTGTGGCTAAAGCCATAAGACTGAACCGACTGGCCAAAAGTTGGTTCTTTCAAGTATAGTTTAGTATGGTCTAAAAATCCACTGGCTGGACTATGAATTCAGGGCAGCTTTCCACCAGAAATTGCGCCTAACTGGCTTAAGGAAAAAGTCCATAAGTGTAAAGTGAAATGAAAATTTGCAAACCAGAAAACTGATTCTCCGGCCTGGTTTTCCAGACATGACTTCGTCTCCATTCAGAGAAAAGCCAAAACATAACCAAACTATCCCACCAGATTATTTCCAAGGGCCATTTGGAATAAAAAAAAAAGAGTTTCCAAGAAACTGCACGGTAATAGTCAGCAAAAGAGAACATGTAAAATTCTATAAAGGCACACTTCATACTCCAGCACCAATACGAAATCAGGAAAACATGGAAGAATTGACAGTATGAAGAATCTTTGCAAGAACATGATAAGCCTAGCAACCACCTAAAACACTCAACTCATGAAAGGTTCAATGATCTTAAATGAATACAACCTGTCTGACAAACTAATATACCCGGAGAGATATTGAGATTTTACTATACAGTAAACCGGTCAGACACAGCACTCTCTTCACAACTTTTAAATAGGAACCAGAAGAATATTGTGGACTCTTACATGAAGCAAAGCTTATCAGGAGGCTGCAGCTCATTGGGACTTCCATTCTCAGTTTTAAGAAGCAGCCCACTCCTTCTGAATGTCAAAATTGTAATTGATCTCCAAATAGCATTTGTCATCGTCATCGAGAAACTAAAACCAGATAGAAAGCGAGAGAGAAATGAAACTGATATTGAATGGAGAGGCAGTTGCTACAATTTGAAAAAGTAATTTACATCTAGAGCAGGTACCATGGAACTTCCTAAATTGGAGAAACCAATATCTCAAAATGTAATTTATTTAAAACCAATACAATTCGAAAAAGTAATTTACATCTAAAGCATTAAGTCTTAAATTGGAGAAACCAATGACTTGAAAACACTCATAAAACATTTTTAGGATGCCTGCACAAACCATAATTAAATGCAGATTTTACTCGAGTATATTCATTTAAAACAAAATTAGAAGAAAATAGTGCATAAAGATGAGGCAGGTTGCATCTGATAGGTATCCCACACTAGTAGAACATAGAACAGAGGAGACATCCATAATTTATAGAGATTCATGCCAACCTCTTTCAGAATCTACTGCCATTGGTTACTGATCTTCTTGAAAAGAAAACTCAATTAAGTGAGGTTACCTTGGATCTTGCAGAATATGACCCTCTCGCTAAAATGCCTGAAGGAGTGACCTCTTCATGCATCACATGAGTATAATGCTCTGGCTGAGGGCTGAAGGTTCCCAGCATCTCTCTTGTGCTGTCCACTGGAAAGAGGAATTTATTTCTCAGAGAATGGTTCGAGATGTTCGCTATATACAGTTAATGTGCATAGGCAAGGAAAGTATAGCTTGCCTTTAATTCCGGCTTTCCAGACAGTGTTAATGTATTTCAAGCCTGACACAATGTTGTTGCTGACCTGAAAGGCAAATCTCAACCTGTAGTGGCTCCCTTCTTTTAAGGTAAACCAGAGGCCATCCGGTGTGCCATTCTCAGGAACAGGAAGGACTATATCAGGCCTATCCGGAGAGACGATTGACAAGCTGAGGATCTTCACTTCAGGTTCAAAAGATTCTATATTGAGGGAAGAAAGAAAACATAACGTGATTTACATAAGTGTAGTCATGACAAGGAAGTTTACAAACAACCAACATTGCAGGAAATACAATGACCCCAATCACACTTAGTTGCACCAGAGTCATTATTTTGATAGAATGTATTTTTTGTCTGTAAATACACATTCCTAAGCAAGTTATCCAAAGATATTACTAGAAAATAAGTAAAGATCACTACATAATATTAACTCTGCTGTTGTCATAACCGATTCCTTTAGTTCCAGTAAAGCCTTATCACCAAAAAGATAATGACAGAATGTCCTTGCAGTCTACTGTCCGGGAAAGACACATAAAACAAAGAGGAGCACCCCCGGGGGGGAGGGGGGTAGGGCCCGGGTGGGTCTGGGTGAGGGGTGGGAAAGAGATGTTTCTAGTCCAGGGTACATGAAAAAGAACAGGCAATTCGCACTTAGACATAAGCAAGCCCGAATGATGCTAGATAAACATAAAGTTCAAGTATTTTGGTTCTCTACCTTCAGAATAGGGGTAAGCAGTTAGCTCTCCCGGAAAAGATTATCCAGTGCCTAAACTAAATACTTCGGTATCCTCCTGAAAGGATTTTCCTACCTTTCCTGGAGCAAAACTTGGGACTTGACAAGGAAGGACCATTATCAGAGTGGAATTACATATTCCCCAAGTATTTACAATTTCCAACAAAATCCAATACACACTTCCAGTATCTTATGAATTGTTTGCCCCTAACTATGATGTCATTTTCCCAAAGCAAAGGCTCATTTTATGAGATTTATCATCAGATCTTATATATTAAACGTAGCAGACCACTGAGACATGAATCTTGCTAATAGTTTCTCGTTGAGGATCAATCTATGTGAGTACTTATAAAGTTACAATGAAATCCCCATCATAATTTTTTTTTTTTTGGTTTCTTAAGAGCGCAAGAACCAAAATTTAGACAGAGTCGAGAAAGACCTCTATACCTCCAATATTGTCAAAATCCACACTCCCAAGCAGCTGCTCCTTCCATCTCCTCAGGCTCTCATCGTCCTAACACAACATAACAGCACAGATATTTGCAGAGAACACAAATCAGTGCAGCTAATTACTGCAATGCCCTATAAATTATGGATTACCAAATCCAGCAGGAATATCGCCAAGTCAAAAAGAAAGCGGAAAAGATCAAACCTTGTCTTTCTCAAGATGCTGCTTCAGGGAGAATCGTGGACCCAACTGCAACTTACTCTCCTCCTCACCTTCTTCCCCCCCGGCCTCATCATCAGTGTCATTGTCCTCACTACCTTCAATCCTTTCAGTTGCTTTCGTCTCCATGATCCCACTGTTCTCCCCCGCTTCCTTGGTCTCCTGGAACCCCATCTCTTTGGAAGCCGGAGCTGCTCCACTACCTAGAGACATGAGCTCGAAAACGAGACAGACGGATCCAAGGAAATCGAGAGCGGAAAAGCAAAGCTTTGGAATCAAGAACTGTGTGTCCCAGTAAAGCTGAAAACGGGCAATTCAAAAAAAGAGTGTGGAAACAGAACAGGACGAGAGGAGGAAACTGGGACTGTCTTTCGTCCTATGCGGTGCGACTATTTGCGCAGGTGTCGCAGAGAAGAACGTGAAAAGGTCGGAGAGCGTATGGATAATCAGTCCAAGATTCAGCCGGCAGCAGCTTGTATTGCTTTGACTAGTACACTGTGTGTGTCATTATTTCTTTTCCCCCCTTTTACTTTTTTTTTTTGGGTAGGACTTTTACTTTTCTCTTTATATATTTGTTGTCCCAATAAGAAATTGCAGCAACACAGTATTTTGGTATAAAAGTTAAAAATTGTAATGGTATAATCTTAAATATGATATATCATATCGATTTTATGTCTATAGTGAATTTTTACGATATTGCTGTTAAATTTTACCGTAAATAGTTGATTTGACAACCATTTCAATATTACAATCATAAATGGCTTTAATGCAGCATTAATGTTTTGTTGCACAATAAATTATTTACCTACCACATCATTGTTATTGTACAACATCTTTGCAAACTACTTAATTTTGTGCCTGAAATGATATGTTTTTAAAGGATTTTCTACTGATTTTGCAAATTTCCTGCAGACATGGCACAATAATGTTTGTTATTCACGAGATTCCAAGATTGGAAAATAATCTTCACAGCCCCTAGACCGTTACACAGGAACTATTGCCATATAGAGTTATGAAAGCCAGTAGCATCCACTCCTTGGCAGGCTGCCATATCGCCGTCTCCCACTTTCCAAGCCGTTCACCTCGCCATGACGGGATTTCCGGTGCCAGAGCTGGCACACGATCTTAAACCCGGATGGGAGATTTACTGGCAAACAAGGGACGCTGTTCTCATTGTCGGTTGTGGTCTCCGTGATCCCTCTGCTCCTCATTCTTTCGCAATGTACTTTGAGAACGCACATGGTAATCCTGGAGTCCATCTCCTACATCAAAAAGGTCCAGTGGCAACTGGCAAGACTGTCTGTCAAAGAACCCAACAGAAGAGTGTTCATCCTGAAAGTTGGTCCTTATTCCATCTATTGATCATGTCTGTTTAATTAAATCGATAATTGCCTTTCAAATATCATCAGAATAACATTGGTTTTAGCTGGAAAACATCTCAAATTGATAATATGCAGGATGTTGGGCTGGAACAAGGTGAAATGTAAAAGCTTGCATAGTCCTCGTAGTACTAGTGCCTGCGGGTCCGCCCTGCAGATGGAATCAAGAGATGGTCAGGGAAACCGAGCATGAGAAGACACTTAAGTCGAATAGAGAGCCCATCGTATACGATCGTGTGAGAGGGAAACAGCATTTGACATGGCTGGCTCACGAACTTGATGGGTAACACATCCAGATTGGTTTTAAGGTGCTGCAAAAGTGTGTCGTGAGCACCTTCTCCACGGTCCTATCCTGGAGTTTTAGGCTAGACCAATCAATACCGTTTTTTAGGGTATGAAGCTCGCGATGACCAGCAATTCTCAGCCCATTGAGCTGCCGATACAAATCATATAATACATATAATTTAGATCGTTAAGAAGACTATAGAAGAGACAAATCTGATAAACAAATGTGATAAAAACCAACAATGATCGAATGGTTCTACGCGTATTGAAGTATTGGAACCAAAAGCAGCCATAGATGAGCTCAAGGAGCACAACGAGGGGGTGTCTCATGTCTGCATCAGAAGTAAGCGTCACTGTTGTGGAAGCCAAAGCCGGGCCTAAAGTTGAGACTCTGAATACCACAGTCGTACTCGTGCCACAGGAGGCAGCAGAAGCTGCAGAAGTCAAGGAAGAGGAGAGAGTGGCTGCAAGTGACTGATCAGGAAGTTGCTGGAACAGAAGAAACAGTTAAAGCCAAGGCCGAGGCAGCCAGCTAGCAAGGTCGACAAGTAGGGACTCAGGGAAGAGAAGCAGCCGGGGGAGACTCATTTTCGATCCATAATCGTAACATTCACTCAATATCTACCCAGGATCGAGAAGGGACCACCAGCCATCGGTTGATGCATGCCTCACTATGAAAAAGTAAGCACATATTCGAAAACATATGGGCCGAATTAGGCACGTGCAGTAGCAGAGGATGGGCTCGGACTATGTAGCCTGTCAAACCGAACATGGCTTTACTGGTGTTCATTGAGAAAATCATTTTGCCCCCTCTTTTTTGTCGGGGCATGTTATTGATTATTGCAAGAGGTGGCCTACTTAAGCGCGTATCTTCCACCACCGAGGAAGGTATACGATCACGCCTGTTTCCGCCTACCAAAGTCCAACGCATGAACATGGCACAAACCTATAACCTATTCATAGTCAAACTCCAAGTCAATGCTTCCTACATTAGTAGTTGACTTTCCGCGGCTTTGACTTTAAGCTTCCATCTTCCAACCCAAGTGCATGATTGCGGGCGCGCCTGTGGTCGGGCTGTCATACGCCAGCCACCAACAGAAAAAACCTACCATCATGACCATGTCTGTGCATGAGTTGCTCGTTGTCACTAATTATATTAAATTTCACATAATACCATATATGTATACTATTATCTTGTCAATCGATCAACCGTGTAAAATAAGAATCATTTTACCAATATATTAAGTTTAATTGGATATCTATATATGATCTATAACTTGTAAAAAAAATTATGCTTTATTAGATTATAGTGGCAGAAGGGTCAACCTGCTGCCATGCTTTTTTTCGTGGTTTACCTTATCACTCGAATAATTAATCATCATGTTGGCCTGTGGAGGTGCACAGGTAATTATTATGTTCTCTCGGTTTCAATTTGAAGATAACATATTTAAATGAATATCTAATTAATGTTTAATTAAGAAGAGGGTCTATTCAGAAGGGCCCTTTCCCCTTGGAAAACCAGAGACCTTTGACATTTTAATTTGTGTAAATTCATGCATATATTTTATATATACTTGATCTAGCATCTTTTGGTCGACTACTGTATGTCATGTTCCATAATCTAGTCAACACAAACCCAAAAACAAGCTCTAGATAGTGTCGTAAACTTTAACTATTAATTAGTATGTCTGCATACGAGATTAGGTACGTATACCTGCCGATCAAAAGTGGGTAAAAAACTGTTGGCTCAAAACCGTTTATAATTTCGTTAACTGGGGTTCTAACCGGTTATACCCTCCAGTAGGTATAAGGTCCAGCTGATGAAGGTCGACAAGCCGATCGTTGGTCACCCGGCGCTATTTTCAGGACTGGACTGTCGCAAACAGATCTGTACATTCATCAAACAATGATTGATTGATCATTGCGCACTCTTAGGTTAAATGAATCTAGTAGCATTGTTGTTTCTGTCTGACATGCTTAATATCCCAGCAGCCCTTTTTCTTTTCAATCGAATTAATTTCTCATTTGTCATTCATCGATTTTTCTTGGTCCAGTGGATGTGGGATGTGAAATTTTACCTTGAAACCAATCGAAAATTCTGCGTGCATAATTAGGCAACTTTGTCGGGATTTTTGGTCTTAATGTAGACCCCACAATTTTTTCCCTAAAAAATGGAGATGTAATAAGTGAATGTGTGTCCTCTTGTTTAGTTCAAGTTCAATTTTTATCAATAAATCTTTTTTATATCACTTATTCTCATTTTCTTACATTTCTTTTTTATAAGTTCATGGATATTCTTTGTATATGTGTGTGTATATATATAAAAGCAGTCTTGGCCTTAGCTGTGATCGATATATACAAGCACTATCCAGCGCACCAAGAGCCTGCCACTATCAACTTTTCACCAGAGAACACACATTAGAAGCTACATATTCCTATATACCTCCCTCCCGTACTCGGCCGCCAACACGAATAGATAAGACTGTGGAGGATACTCTCGATCGTGAGGCAAAACCTCCGTAACATGGGGAAGAGCTCCCGGGTGGCAGACGAGGACTCCATCCGCGGCGGTGGGACGGTGGACGAGGCACAGATCTTCGTGCGGGACGGGGGCAACGCTGGAGAGCGGCTGCCGCTGGGGATCTCTGTGCTGTATGGCGTTCTGATCCGTGCCCCGCTCTCAATTCTCTCGGCGTGCTTCGTGCAGCCGCGTGTCAGTAGCAACGGGGCTGACGGTGCGTGGACGTCTGGTGATTTTGCCCGGGCCTCGGAGATGAATCAGCTCGTGGTCAGCGACAGTATAAGGTATGCTCTCTTGATGTAGATTCACGGGAGGACGAGGAGGGTGCATCATGTGCTTGGGGTGTATATTGGATCGAGAGAGCTGTATGGAAACGGGGAGGAGAATTGATTTTGTCATGGGGTAGAGAGGGTTAGGGTTCGTGCTCTGTGGGCATATCTATGTATACATATACATATATATATTTTGTAACATACCTGATTGTGCGAGCAACTTGGCTGGTTTATCGAGAATGAAGCTTTTTCATGCCCATTTTTCCGAGTTTCGTGGGAAGGTATAATTGATTTAATTGTCAAGAAGGTGGAATTTTTTTCCTTTTTTTTTTAATTTAACGGAATTAGATAGACAAATAAGTGGATGAATACATTAAAAAAAGGGAGATATCTTGATCGTGGCTGTAAATCTTTGCTTAGTGATGGTAATTAACACGATTATATATATTGATTAGAAGCATCAATTGGCATCGCCCTATTCGATTTTTCCCAAGTTCGAATTTATAACATATAAGGGTTCCTAGATTTTTCCTGCAGCTCGTTGTAACTAACAAAAAAAGTTAAAATGATGAAATTCAATAAAATTTTCTGCTTAATTGAGCGGGTAATTCACATCAATTGGAGATTCCTCCAAATTAAACCCCCCAAAAAAAAAATCTTGACCTTTTCTCAGCTTTCCCACCCATCTTTGTTTTTTTTAAAAAAAAGATCATATCGGGTAAACGTTAATCTTATATTATCATAATTATGTGCCAAGTGAAAATTGATAAGAATTCTACTTCTAGTAGAAACTACGGGGCATCACTTGCATATATATGATACAGCTAAGCTCTATTTTGCTGTAACTTTATCAATTGTCTATGTCCTAAGATGAGGTAGCGGGACATTGAAAAAGTTATAATCAATTAGGCACATTTGCATTTGATAGGCAAGATGCTTAATGGGCAATTAATCATTGGAGGAACTAATGGGAGATACAGGTGTTTCAGGCGAATGGTTGTGACAATGGAATGATGGAAGTAGTGATGACGTGGTCGTTTTGTGACCAAAATTAGTGGACGCACCCCTACTTGATGTTGCTTGCCTTAACGGCAAACTTCTACACGAAATTAATTAATGAACCCTAATCTCGCTTGGCCAAGGTATAATTAATTAATTTAAAAAGAGTTCTCCGAGCAAAAGAAAATATCAATATATCAAATTAATAACGTATTACATATGTTCTAACTTTCTTGCCAAACATAGAGTGTGACTACGTGCATTGCCGAGTATAAGATTAATTTCGGTCAGTAAATTGATAATTAGTTTAACTAAAAAAAGAAGAAGAAAGAACAAAGTTCAAGATTTCACTCTTCATTCCTTGGAGGACTGTGTCGGGCATTCAATTCAAGATACTGATTTCTCTTGGGTATTTAAGATCTCTTACCGGATGTTGCCACCAAGTTTTTCTAGTCGGGTCTGCTCGATGGAGCTGTTGAGTTTGATTGGATATTATCTATCGCAATCCGACCTGGATTCATCCGAGCAAGGAGCCCAGCATGTTTATGCCACTTCTGCTTATGCTCAGCGAAGCAACTTTTGGTTATGCCTCTTTCCGGTCATTTAGAATATAAGGTAGTTCCCCTAAAAGCTGAGTGATTTTATTTGTGGACTTTTTGCTCTGGTTGATGCATATGCTGTACAGTTGGCTTAAAGCTTAGATGAATGAAGCTGCTCGCTTTTTGAAAAGAAGGTGATTTCTCTGAAGTGGACGGATCGAATCAAATCCGGAACATAAACCTTATACACAATGATTGACTTCTTTATGTGAAGTCGAGTATGTATTTCGGCACCGTTTCCCCATTTTTTCTGGTATTAGTTACAGTTAGATTCACCTACACCACATAAACAAACTCCTGCTATCATATGCTTGTGCAAGGAAACCCGGGAGTTTGTGGTTGCTGCAAAATTCTTAAATTTCTAAAGCTCTGCAACATCTGTGCATATATAGGCTGCATGAACAGGCTCTTTAAGGACAATTCGATGCCTTCAATACCACTTTCGCTCCTTGAGATCGATTTTCAAGTCGTCTCAAGTCCTCGGGTCTCTACATTTTAGGTCTAATGGTGAGATATCCACAACAGCTTTTCTGAGAACGATTCGCTGATTCCCTCATGATGTCAAGCACAACAGACAGAAACATGGAAAGCTCTCGTTTGCCTTCCATGAAACCCGACCAGGACCATGAACTTGATGTCAAAAATATGACAAGTTTTCAGAACTTTTGTCCTTCGGGTTCCATGCAACTGTTGCCTTCCAAAAATCCTAGTTGGGACCGTGAACTTGAACAATAAGATGAAAGAAGTCAGAATTTCGTAAAAATTACAGAACAAGAACCAAAAAAAAAAAAAGGTTTGGATTCGATTTCCAGATAATTATATCATCGAACAAGCAAAAAAGAAAAAGGAAATTGGGTTTTCCTAAAAGAAAATAAATGATTAACGAGCCGAACAATTGCAGGAGAAAAAGAATGTCAAGAATGGGATTCGAACCCATGCCCTTTCGGACCAGTACCTGAAACTGGCGCCTTAGACCAACTCGGCCATCTTGACATTGATGAGCTTGGGAAACAATGGCTATCACATCTAAAACCTTCGACGTGTTTTCTTGGAAATCGTGGAGGAGAGATTCTGCTCGTGCGCTATGGATTTACTGTCAAGTAGGACCTGATAGAATGTTTTTCTTTCATCTGCCCCGACATTGGCAGCTTGATGTGATTTTGATATGGATGGAGCTCAGTTTTTTCAAGACCTTTAACCGCATTTGCCGCGGGGCAGGTGACCGTGATGGCAAAACTGCGACTGTTGTAGGCTTGGATGGCGATTATCTTACATAGAGTTATGGATACTGCTATATACAATTGTGCGTACATTTAGCAGCTTGAACATGGTAGTGCTCGACACAATCCGTATGGCCAACATTTAGAACTTCAATTTCAAAGCGCATGACATGACAGCACTGATGCTTAATCTTTAAGACAGTGGTGATCGACCTATCTGCCACTTTCTGATAAGAGGAATGACCAGATAAGGATGGAGGCAATTTTATTATGCGAACCAGATGGAACTTTGCTTCTCAACCAACAGCTACTTAATGTTACAAATGACATTGTAAGGAAGAGGGGACACGGTTGCCAGTGAGGATCTGAACCCTCTCTAACACATGGCGACCTTGAACTTACAGTCCCTTCTCTAACAAAGCTGGACACACTTCCAATGCCCGGGTTAGCACCCTGATAACTGGCACGGAGAGAATCATCAACTGAAGATGACCTCGAAATAGCACTCCTCGCAAACTTCTGTGCAGCAAGTGAGAGATTGATTCCTTAATGCTCGGACTTGCACTCCCACCTGTTGCTGGAGACGGCAGCGGAGGCTTCTGAAACATCTTCGGACTCTCCCGCAGCTTATGAGAAGCGGCCTCCCTGGAGAGAGAATGGGCTTTAACATCAAAAAGGGGTGGCAGGGGGATCTTAAAGTGAGGTCCATCTCCGCTTCCACCAATATCAATTATTGTATCTTCAGGTTCCAATCTCAATGGGGTACCTCCAATCTCACCCCAAGTGATAAATGGCGATTCATCCACACCTGGTGCTGAGGACGGAGTCCTCACAAAGCTGTATCCATTCTCCGAATTCTTTGACTTGACAGAAAATGAGTTGGGACTCTTCCTCAGCTCCTCCAAATCATACTTCTTCAACCTATGTCCTTCCCCGTGAGAAGGAACTGGAGTTGCCCCAGCAACTGAGGTGTAAAGCACCTCAAATGTATCATCCTCCTTGGGCTTTGAATCCAAGATCTTCCCATGAAACCGCGCCGATTGATCTCCTTCGTCAAACCAGCAATCCTAACAGCCCTTTCCTGCTCCGTTAGTGGGGCATTGCAATGATCAGCCGGATGGTACATCAACAGGTTCTTTGCAGTATACTTCCATCCTTCTAATGTGCTAGGAGGCTGATCAGATGTCCCATATCCATCCGTAATCCTCTCTTTCTTCACATCCTCGATCGACTTAACATCTTCCTCCTTTTCTTCTGCTGTTAAATACCCGTACTTCTCCTTCGTCTTCTTATTCACCTTCTCCAGAATTTTTGAGAAACTATCATTATCTTCACTCGCATACCTCCTAAAGAACTCATCTAGTGAAAAGCGAATCATCCACAACGCCATCACCAGCATCAGACTCCCCGCCAGACAGTGTCTCCTTATTCAAGCCACCGATTGTCCGTGGGTGCTCCCCGTGAATTCATCATCAAAAGGAGTGAAATTCCATGTAAAGGTCGAACCTGGGTTTGCCGCAGCGCCCCACGATCCTCAGTTGGGCATCGTGTATCCGGATTGGATCCCCTGTCCTGATCGCCTCCAGCCAGTCAAGGCGGTCCCTGAGTTTTGGGATGTCTGGAAAGGAGTCGCGCTCAGTGATCTTCTCAATTGCCACAGCATACGTGTCCTCATCGAGAATGACGGGCCACTTCATACGGTTGCGAGCAGTGGTTGAGGAGGAACTGCCGGGGTTCGCTGGAGAGCCGCCATCTTCAGGAAGCGACGCCAGGGAAGGGCAGGAAAGTTGGCGGGGAGTGACCGGGGGAGAGAGGCACGGTGGCTATAGAATTATGGCATATATGTTAGGCCACAGTGGAATAGAATCGGAATTGACACTCCACTCACATTCCATTTCCTTAGTTTGGTAAGATAAAAAATGGCCGGAATCATGCACCGACGGAATCGCTATTCAACCCCATTCCCGCAAATTGATTCCATGGTTTGGGGCAGGGAAATGGCATCCCAGCCACTCGGTGCATCCTCATCCATAGTAATTTCCGCCCTTTTTTTCTTTTTACATTTCAATTATTTATGATCATTTCTGCCGTTATTAGTACTTTTTAATATTAAAAATATTGAAAATAAATGAAAAGAGTACGTAGAATCAAGTCTGTCTTAAAAATTTATGATAAAAGATGATAATAGAAAAAAATATTGGAGAAAATACTATTAAAAATATAAATTAATTTGGCTAACTAAATCTTTATATTTAATTTCATTCCACTGAAATTAAAAGTGAAATCGAATGGAAGAATGTAATCATCATTCCATTCCACTCTCATTTTCATTCATTCCTATCAAATGTAACTCTTGGGCCTTCAGCTCGATGGATCCTCTTAACAGAGAGATTATGGAAAGAACTCTGAAACAGAACTCGATCAAACAGAACTAGGAATTTAGAGTCTCGATGTTTAGAAGAAGAACACACTGGCGAAAATGTGAATTTAATGGTAGTGCAAGAAGTAATTGGTAATAAATGAGAGAATCAAGCGGAATCAATTCTGGTCTTAGTTCAATTTTTGAAGGGAAAAAAAAAACCCAGTTTGCACGATAAACTTTATTACTCATACATGTGGTGCTCAAATAATCAGGGAACGGGTGGTCTATCTATCATGGTTAAATGGGTTAATTTGGCCCGGAACTGACCCAAGCAACTCTCAAACCAGTACGTTACTGTTTTTATTGGATTGATGAACGGTTATAGGCTGAGTCCACAAAATAGACCCGTTAAATCGAAACTAGCCTAGAACTATGATTGATCTAGAATTGTTGTAAACCCGGCCCAAACTACTAAAAAATTTACAATCAACGGTCAATTATTCATGGTTTAATTTAAAATTAAAAAAATCAAAAGAGTATTTATTTTAAATAATTTGATAAAAACAAATTAAAAAAAGGGAAAATGTATGCTTTATGGTTCAGCTTAAACTATAAACTGGTCCACTTAAATGCAATTTTAAGTTGGTTAATAATTTCATGAACTGTGACTGTAACCATATCAAATAACTCTACACCTATTTTGAACTAGATTAAAATTAATTTAGACGGATCATTTACCGTCTCTAGAGAGTACTTGTACGGATTCTTTTTTTCTTTTTCTTTTTGGTTATTATCCACAAGAATTAAAGGATACTAAACCCCTCGTCCCTAGAATTTAATAATCACATAGTTATCCCCACGCTTTTGACAAATTGATTAGAGGCCTCTTACCAGTCTTGTTATTGCAGAAAGGTCATCTTATTTTCCACCACAGATCTCTTGGAACCATATTCTTTTTAACTGCTTGCAGGCAAATTCAAGACGATGCAGAACAAGCAAAATTCTTTCTGGTAGCACTGCATCCATTATGGAGCTGCAATCTAAGCTTTTACCCGATCTGAACTTGATACTTCGACTGTCTATACAAATTTAAATTACACGGTTCCAAGAGAAAAGAAAAGGATTAAACAAAGCATGCTGAAGCCCGCAAGTTTTCCTCTCTTCCCCCACATAAAGCAATCACTTCCATGCCGAAGAAGCGACCAAATCCCTGTTCATCCACCCGAGATAGAGCGCTTCATCCCTCTCCTCGAGCCGGTACTTGGGGGAGTAGTTTTCCAGCAGTGTCTTGATGGTGGCATTCACTAAGGAGCTCAGAGGGTACGGGCTAAACCCTGCCATAGAAAACCTCGACCTCCACTTCCCGAGAAGTTCGTGCCTTTCGACCCTCTCTACCCCCTCACACGCGATTATGTTTACAACATCTCTTGCGAGGCAGTGTTGCTCCACGTTCATCCTCTCCTTGTGTTCTCTAGGCAGTGTCACGTCAATCGACTCGAACATAGCTGTGTAGTAGTTAAGAGTTTCCACGAATCTAGGGAGAAAAGGTGCGGTGTTGGTATTGGATTCTTGCTCTACGAGGGTGACCACTTTCGGTGAGAGCCCTTTGACCATCCTCAACAGCCGGTCTCGGTGGTTCTGGATGCTCACACTCTCATCAGGCATGTGGTGGAGCACAAATGCCAAGTTCACAGCCAAGGCCTCGTCTGGCCGGAGATGCAGGTCCCCGGGTACCACATCATGGCCTGAGACTGCGGCCACAGCTTGGAACTCGAAGGGGACTCCAAATGACTCTGCAAGCCTCCAGAGCCTCTTCCCAACGATCTCCAGCCCGCCTCCCCTGGCATAAGCCGATGTGGAGTCATCCAGACCTGTGATGCGGATGTGAGGCGGCCCTCCAGGCCGGGCCGCAAAAGCCTGGATAAGGGTGATCCATTGAGAACCCTGCCCGATCTGGAAATCAACGATGTGGACACGCATCTCGTCCTTCATGGCCTCCGCTATTGCCCCATTTGCAGACATATACCCAAACTTAAAATATGGGCAAACTTCATAAAGGATGTGCATGTAAGAGAGGAGCTCGGAGCTCTCAGGCACTTTGAAGGCCTTATAAATCGAACTTCCTGAGGAGGCCAATCTCGCTACTAACCCTTCCAACATATATGCTCCTAGCCTTTGGATTGGTTCTCCAGAAACTGAGACCATCCCACGCAAGTTATTCATCAACAATTGGGCTGTGGAAAGATCATTCTCCAAAACTGCCTTTGCCGAGTCGACAAGAGCTTGCTTCAGATCACGTGAAGAGGTGGATATTGGGTCAATCAATATGCTCCACGAGAAGGATAAGTCAGATTCTCCCTTATTGTTGTCATGGTCACCATGGAGAATATCTGGGTCATCAGGTCCCAGCATCACAGTCTCGAGCTCCCTCAGCTTATGCATAAATCCATCTGATTCGTCGGTGAGGCAGGAGCCGCTAATAGAGGAGGCTTGAGTGTGATCATCAGGGGAACGCTGAGGATCATACCGTTGCTGGAGACGATCTTGGGTCGATAACAGACTCCCAGTGGCAGAGGATGAGTCCAGCGTGCAATACTTCTTAAGGTAATTCTGGGTGTAGAAATGGGTTCCCAAAAGGTCTAAGGAGTGTAGTCGAGCTGGGAAAGGTTCGATCTCTCGCTTCACCTGATAACGCACTCTCTTGGGCATTCTCAAATTCCTATATCGCTCTGACGCATGCATTATGGAATTTAATCGTCTGGATCGTGTCCACTAGCTAAGGCTTCTTAGAATCCCATTGATCTTGCTGCAAGATGACGATGAACTTTGTGGGAGCACACAGAGGATGTTGTCATCTGACATAGAAGCCAAGCAGAACAACACAAAAAGCACCAGTTACATCTCATATTTCTAATTTCATATCAAAACGGAACAACCTACAGACAAAAAATGCACCAGAGCAACATAAAGTGACCAAACTCCGGGTTCTACAAGTGATTTTATTCCAGTCACACAAGAGGCACCATCCAGTAAACAAGCAAATTCTTCTGAGCCGAAATGAACGAGTCAACAAAAAGATCCAACGATCTACCTGCCTGTGGAGCTAAATGTTCTAAACTTCGAGAGTGGTACGTTTGACGGGGTTTTTTTACATAAAGGACTTCAAACGCTCAAGCAAATGCCAAAGATTTCCATGCAGCTCGAGGCTTACAGAAGCAATGGCCCCGACTAGACTCAAATGATGCAGCTTACTCGAGTAGCATTATGACAGAACCTTATATCGGTTAATGATGCCAACCAACTAAATCTGAATACACATGCCGAACAACTGGGACCTCTTCCTAGATATATAATAATGGTGCTATTGGAAACAAAGTTTAAAACGGTAGAATTGCAGGCAAGAGATCAGGTCAGTGAGATCACGAGCCAAGAATTCCAGAGAGGTTCAGAAATTTGGCAATCGCCATGATCGAGAAAGTAAAAGGAACCACTTTTTTCTCTCTTGGTAGCAAGTCCTAAAGACCAACTGTCATCGACAAAAAAAAAAAAAAAAACATACACAAACTAATGTACAAAAGGCACTACGAAAACCGGGTAAAGTAAGAAACTTGATCAGCTACGATAGTTGGAAAATATGATCAGGTGAAAACAGAAATTCCGCAGAACAGGCACCCAAGGAAGTTCAAGCAGAAGACGAACAAGAGCAGAAGGCTTACATTTCCCAGTTTCTTTACCAAGCCCAACCGCAGAAGCAAATTACGACCTGCAAAAGCAGAGCTCCGAGCTCAAATTTGGCCGGAAAATTCACTCAGTGGGCTTTCAGAAACAGAGCATCTCTCGATGAAACAGAGAGAGACAGAGCAGAAAGGGTGGACATACCGAATTAGTCGGGGAAAATGAAAATGTCCCCATGTCTTTTTCTTCAGGGAAGAGTAAAGATATCTTGAGTCGTTCGCAAGGAATCCGAATCAAACCTTATCTGAGGAATCTATCGGAGCATCTTTTCGGTCACCATGTCTGAGCTCGAGTGGAGACTTGGGCTGTTCGGAGGGAAGAGGAGCTGGAGCGGAGGACAGAGCGAAGCAGAGAGGCCACCAGTGTGGAAAAAGAGGAGCTCCAGCGCCAAGTAATTATTATAATAACAGAACCATTGAAAATTACACGTAAGCCATTACGATAAATTAGTAGTTCTTTTTATTAACCTTCATATAAGAAAAAAGTTTATACATATGCTTTTCCCTTCCGGTTCGTAGTTGGTTTATACATCATGGGTACGAGAAGGTGAAGTAATCGTAGGACAGCGTCACAATGTTGGAGTAAAGTTAACGTATTTTGATTCATTTATATTCGAATTAGATCGATATTAATTGTTTTCAATATTTAAAAATGATTTCTTAAGTTTCCTCTAGCCAACAACGTCTTGGACACTACCAAAAGAGGCAATTGGCTTCCACATACGAATAGTAGAGGCAAGACTGGAAGAGGCTAGATCATGTGGCCGAAGACTTTTTCATCAACATAGTTTTGGTTACCGATAATATCGTTACACTGAACACTATAGATAGACCAAATTATAGGACAGCATCCTTGACTTTTTGGGGGACACCAACAGTGGCGTAAGTAGGTTTCTGGAATTTTGACCAAAATGCATGTTCTTATTATTATACTGTTTAGTCACCCGTGAAGCCATGCGGCTCCATTGATCGATATGTGATCCATGAACTTCACGGTGGCTGTGGCCGATTTGGCGCACAGTGCCGAGGTCGAGTATAGATTAGATTTGACCCCGAATCCGAGGCGAGGAAGTGGTTCCAGATAGACCCTGGACCCTGCGACGTCTGGGGGACAGAGGGAAAGACTTTGTACGTCCCGAAAGCTGGACCCAGGAGGCGCTTTCCACTTCATCACAAGAACATGCGACCCCTCTAACTTTGCCCCCTATGACCGGTAGCTCTTTCAATCTAAATGACCTTTCAGCTCACTCGAAGATGCAATACATACACGTTCACTTTTAACAGCAACATGGTTGGGTGCAGACATATTCCATTGATCCAATGTTGAGAAATTTGGAGTTTGATTCTACTCGGTTTATAAATTCATATATATATATCTTTTTTTAACCGAAAAAAATTAATTTATCCAATTTACCACCTTCTTTTTTTTTTTTTTACATGCGCACGTTTGGGTAATAATTTTGTTTTGTTTAATGTTCAATGAATCAGGACGACGGTGGTTACCTACTAAAGAAGAATAGTATAATTACGCACTTGGCCAATCATTTTTGTTTAAGTGAAAAGGTTTAGCATAAGTTGATCTCTCATGATGGATGGGGTCATGAAGGGGACTGGCCGGCGATTAACTTCGGAGCTTATGATGACTTTGGGTAATTTACTTCCATTGTTTTGCCATCTTTATCCATTGGATTAAAACTCCATGAATTTTTCGAGGATGCCATCTACACTTGTTGGAACTTTAATGATGCCCGCGCCCGCCAATGAGATTATTATATGTACGGGTTGGGTTCGCTGGTGATTGTTAATGGACCGATCATGGAACGATCCGAAGTATAACAAAGTACAGACCTAACCTTAATCTCCTTCTAGAAAAGGACATGCGTGCACGGGTGAAGGAAAAGAAGCGTCATTGCTATTGAACGAAATGACACGGGAATTTGATAGAACGAAAGTCATAATCGTGATTAATTGCAACCTTTTTACCGGAGCCCGCAAGCTAATTTTCAATCGTGGCAATCATGAAACCCTGACGGATGATGCTAGATGAGCATGCCTAAACAAACCACGCTTGCTTAGGATTCAATAGGAAAACTCCATCATTTTGGGCCGAAAAAGGTCTAAATTCCTCTCCATCCTCATGCATCTCGATGGAACATGTCTAGGACCGTCCCGACCCGGAATGATAAGAGGTTACCACGATTCAGTGACACCGAAAATGGGTTTTTGAAGGAAAGAGGAAGGTGGTTGTTCCCTTCTTGTCTTCTCCAAATTCGATAGAGGGGACAACTCCATGGCCCACATTTCTTATATTGAACCCTTCTTTATGATGACGCCCTTCGCATGGGATTCCGCCATGTTTGTCGGATTTTACAGGCGCCAACTACTACTTGGATTCAGATGAATTTCAACCGCTAATTAACCGTACAGTAGAGTCTTTCATTAATAATTAAGTGGATTCATTCATCTAATTAAATTGAGTGGATTCATTCCTCTAACATGCTCATTTGTCGATTGAAATTAAGTTGGCATGACCCATTAGCCGGATCCCTAATATGATTTAATGCTATCTTATCTCAACAGCTATCACATGCACACTTTTTTTTTAAAAAAAAATTCATAATTTTGAACAGCAAATTTACAACCGTTTCTTAATTCGACAGCTTTAGAAATACGATCCCTAACTTCCCATGACGAGCTTTTAGGTGTATATATACACCACTCGATATATACAAAAATAAATAAATAGATCATGACTAATTCATCCAACGAAAAAATTTTCTTAATTATGAATTTGTTTGATTTACAATATGAGGATTTTACTTCTTAAAAAAAAAGATGCGGACCTAATTCTCTTTGGATGAGGGGAACACAATTGGAACATGTTGTTATAATTCTTCCCACCCCCCCGAGACAGGGAATTAGTAATTAGGACTGGAAAGCAAAAAGGGCATGCAGTAGTCAAGAAAGCAAATGGATCCACAGCCAGGGATGACATGTAAATTGCAAAAAGGAGGAGACATATGGGGACTCGTAATTTGGCTGCATCTCTTGGTCTGCTAGGGTTTCCTGTGACAGCATGCACGACTATCTCCATATTGCAGCAGTACCCTCTTGGTCAACATAGCATGGATTTTTAAACATGCTTCTTCTTCCTTTTCTTTCTAGATATATATGCCACGCTCAGTTCAGTTCCTTCTTGAATGATACTACTGGCCAGGAAATGAGAAAAAGAAATAAGTCGCAGAAATGGGACATTTAAGGGGGTGAAAATTGCTCTCCTTCGATTTCTTTTTTTTTTTTTTTAAATTTTACAAAACTCAAGAACAAGGATTGTACTTTAAAAAAATGAGATGTGAATCTAGCTAGCTCAATTATACGTGTTGCTGGTTAATTATCATCCGGGTTTTAACAACAGTTCATGTGGAAAATTCGATCATTCAGGTGGTCTTTTTCTAAGGGAAGAGGAGGAGGAGAGGGCCCCATGCACGCGCAACTTTGTTCGGACGACCATACATGGAGCATTGCTTATATATATATAATATTCCTCCTCCTTCTCTTGCATACTGACGTTCAACTGACATCTGTGAATGGAAAGAGACAAATACACATATGTTACACATCGATATATATATATATATATATAGAGAGAGAGAGAGAGAGAGAGCATGCTTTATTATGCCGCTCATGGGAGATATGATAATGGAGTTTTTGACTTTTGGATGCAAGTTCCCCTGTCAACACGCCGACCATGTATCTGGTCCCTTCGGATGTTGATTGACTCGGGTCTTCTCTTTCAGACAGAAATAGAGGGAGAACCATATATCAGTTAGTTCGATCGGCCACAATCTGTACGTGGCACCATCCAAATGTGGAGTTTCTATGGATTCTACTATGATAATTAACCAAAGTTGATAAAAGAAGAAGAAGAAGAAGAAGAAGAAGAAGAAGAAGAAGAAGAAGAGCAAACACGCTGGACGTAATTATCCATCGTTGAGTTTGTTGATCCTATTAGGTCCTGTTTTGTCCACGAATTTAGGTATGGCGGGCCATGCTAATAGCAGTCAATATCAGTCGATGAACGAAATCTGCACTGCCAAGTGATCAGACTCGTCATGTGCCACCGTTATGGGTCAATATTGCGTGTCACGGTGTGATCATCTCCGGCTGAAACGAGCACTTACTTTCTCTCCAACTTGTAATGGGGGCGAGCGAGGTTTAGACTTTCTGACCTCGGGATAGGCTTCGAGCTCAAACCTCCTCCACCTCATCAGCTCTCTCGTTCTAGAGGATCAGTATACTAATATTTACTCTGATATGGATTCTGACATCTCTTTTTCATCTCTCCATTTCTGTTTCCTCTGCACGCCAGTGGAGCCTCAGGAGAATGAGGGGAAATGAATCATCAAGTGGAAGAGAGGGCCCGTGCCCGTGGGGTCAAGGGCCTTTGAATGTGGCGGGAACTTTGCAATCTCATACATACACGTCAGTTGAAGTCTAATTTCAGTTTTTGACCAGAGGAATGAACGTGTATAAATTTATTTTAATTGACGAACCACGATAGATGGAATTCATGCGCCTCTTTTTGTGGGGTCATTTGTGATTAAAAAAAAAAAAGACCCAAGAATAATATGCTTCTGGCCACCGGAATGAGCATCCACTAGGTTGTTAATCTTTTTTTAAAAAATAAAAAAATTTAATTAAACATCAAAAAGAAAGTCAAGAATCAAAACTCTTCTTCCCTCGTCATATTTAAAATCCTTATAAATCTTATTAATTTATCAAATGGAATAAAGATAGGATGTTCTCCAAATTCAATAATAAAAATTTTTCATAATTTAAATCAAATAATTTACTTTTAAAAAATAAGATACTAAATTATCACAATAGATTATATTAATCCATTTTCTTGGTATGCCCCATCTCATATGCAAATACCCAATAACTAAGGTTGGGTCACTCCATAAACCGTACCTAAAATATAATATTTTTTCTATTTATTATATTTAAAGCCAAAACTTATTTAAAAAAAAAAATACAAAATCACCTTCATCAATTACCCGCAGTCTTTTATTTTATTTTTTTCTCTCTCTACTTAGTCGTCTCGGAATTGTACTGAACTTGTCTTGATCATTCTGTCCGTTTACTTTGACTGGACCTCATTGGGTCTTTATTCCTAACGCTATGAGAGGCAAGCAAGTAAAGTTACCGAAGTTCTGTAAATAAATTTGTGCATTTTTGTATGTATTGCACGTACCGTTGCATTTGTCCAGAGCTCGGTCAGACGTCGAGTACATTCCTGACCATGGAGACGGTTGTCTCATTCAGGTCGACCGAGATATAAACTTGTCTCGAGCTATTACTTTCATCTGTATTTGAGTTGGGAATTTTCAATAGCTAACTGAGTTCTCCGTATTTTTTTTTCTATTATATAGAAAACTCATAAACTTAGAATAAGATAGGAGAAGAGGGGAATAAGTGGGAACACGATATCCCATGACGATATTACTGTATCGGATGTCTCAGTGTTTATGTTCTTCCAGTGTGTCATTCTCCGGTTCTATATCCCAGCATTTTGAGATGGTGCCTTGTCAGTTGTAACCGAATTCTCTATATTGTTCCTCTTCAAACCTAAGATGGTCTGGCAGCAAAATACATAATGGGCTGGACTTATTGAGAGCCCATAATCGGCCCGGCCCATTTATCTCGTGGTCTTCTCCTTCTCTTCCTCCATTTCAAACCCTTCTCCCCTCCACTTCCCCACGTCTCTCTCCCTGGTGAGCACCGAGTATGTTCTCTCCAGGTACGAAGAGACTGAACTTGAGCTCACGGAGGGGAGCCCAGGCGGCTGCCGCCTCTCCGGCGACTCCGGCAGCTGAAAACCGAGTTCCCAACCGTCCCAGCACCGGAACTCCCGCTCCTTGGGCCCCTCGGCTCTCCGTTTTGGCCCGGTACTCGAATTCCTCCTCTTTGATCTTTCAGCTGAATCTTTCTCTCGCGTTCTTCATCTGAGCCTAATTATGCTCAGCTGTTCGTGAAATTATCTCATGCTGATTCTGTGATTTATGGTGATCGTAATCAGCAAGATTGGCTTGATATGAATCTGGCGCAGCTCAGTCTGGTAAAGCCTTGGTCTAAGGTGGATATATTATGCCCGCGAGGCTGCTGAAGTTACTCAAATTATGAAATCCTATATTTTTTAGGGAAGTAAAAGAAGCTTGAAATCATTGGCAAAGATTGTTTCACTCGAATTTGCTGTCGTGCTTGTAAAATTTACATTTTCCTGTAATTTCACATTTTCAAGATCCTTCCGTGCCTCTGCATTCATTATTTTGCATATTCACCTTTCATATTCTGGATGCTGACTAGTGCTACGATTTCTGGTAATTGTTTGGCAAAAGTGGTTGTTTCAAGTGGCTGCTTTACTAAGAGGGATCATTTTGAACCAACCGTCAGCATTTTCCCCTTATAGTTGCTATGTAAATAGGCTGGTTTCTCTTTCCTTGTAACCAGTGTTTCAGCAGCAAAGGAAGATAATGAAGCCGGCAAGGTGGATCCAACTAAACCTGTATTTGTTGGAGAGTTCCCCCATGTTCTTCGTGATGAACAAGCACTTCTTCGTGAAGAGCATTCTCTTGGTATTTACTGCTCTAGTGTTTTCCAAATTCTCAAGATTTAAAAAAGCAAGCGTTTTGCAGCAGAAAGGTTATGTGATGAACTGTTGTATAACTTGTATTTGCTGGAACAGCTGGCAACGGCATATCTGGTGGAATGGACCGTGGAACTTCCCTCTCTTGGATTATTAGTGGGGACAAAGTCTTCATCTGGAATTGCCTATCACCTTCTGCTTCAAAAAACTTCACTTCCCTCACAATTCCTTCAAACCTAGCTGAAGCTGAAGGTAGTGGCAGGAGCATACACCAAGGAAGTGGTTGGTTACTGTGTTTTGTGAAGTGGGATAGTGCACTTCAAAGTGTGGGAAAAGTAGCACAAGAAAGCAAATCCATGGGTGTTGTTGTGTGTAATAGAAGAACTCGATCAGTTATTTACTGGCATGACATCTATTCTGACATGAAAACTGCTCCTGTCAATAGCATTGCTTCTGAGGATGAACTGGGTACAGTTTCCTCACCATCTGATGGGAATATTGCTCCGAAGAGGCAGAGACAAGGTAGCCAGATGAGAAGCAGTTCCACATGGCCACATGCTTTTAACTCTCTTATTGTTTCGCCCATCCTTAATGACCAAGAAGAATGTGTTGCCCTTGCCTGCAGTTCTAAGGGTGAGATTTGGCAATTTCACTGCTCTCGCTATGGTATAAGTCGGAAAATTGTTTATAAATGTTCACCGAGTTCTCATCCCCAAGGAAATGATACTGTCAAGAGTAGTGGGAGTAAAGGGTACCCAAGGTCACTGATTTGGTGCTACCATCATTTTTCTTCAGAGGATTTAAGTCGGCAGTTCTTTCTACTGACGGATAATGAGATACACTGTTTCGCTCTCAAACTGTCTTCTGATCTGGAAGTGTCAAAGCTCTGGTCTGATGAGATTATTGGCGATGATGGTGAGCTTGGTATTAAGAAGGGTCTCGCTGGTCAGAAGCAGATTTGGCCTCTGGATGTACAGGTAGATGAAAGTGGAAAAGTAATTACAATTCTTGTCGCAATTTTGTGCAAGGACAGAGTTAGTGGCTCTATCTACACACAATATTCTCTTCTCATGATGCAATACAAATCTGGGCTTAATGTCCCAGCTGACATTGAAGGGCCCATACAGGGCCGGATCTTGGAGAATAAAGCTCCCATTCAAGTAATAATTCCTAAAGCCAGATTGGAGAAAGATGAGGATTTCTTGTTCTCTATGAGACTCCGTGTTGGGGGAAGGCCCCCAGGATCAATAGTCATACTCTCTGGCGACGGAACAGCTACAGTTTCCCATTATTATAGAAACTCCACCAGACTCTATCAATTTGATTTGCCCTACGATGCCGGAAAAGTTCTGGATGCTTCAGTTCTTCCTTCTGCTGATGACTCTGAGGAAGGTGCATGGGTTGTTCTGACAGAGAAAGCAGGAATTTGGGCGATACCTGAGAAGGCTGTTGTGCTCGGGGGAGTTGAACCACCAGGACGAAGCCTGTCCCATAAGGGGAGCTCAAATGGAGGATCTACACAGGAGGAGAGAAATAAGCTTACATTTGCTGGTGAAATTGCTCCGCAAAGATCTAGTTCTGTTGCTTGGGAGTCAGGGGATAGGCAGAGAGCTATCACGACTGGCAAAGCCCGGCATGCTGCTCAGGATGAGGAATCAGAAGCTTTGCTTAGTCATCTTTTCCATCACTTTTTGCTTTCTGGGCAGGTCAATGACTCATTTGGGAAGCTTAAAAATGCTGGAGCTTTTGACAGGGAGGGAGAGGCTAATGTTTTTGCAAGGATTAGCAAGTCAATTGTGGACACCTTAGCTAAACACTGGACGACAAGTAGGGGAGCTGAAATTGTGTCCATGGCTGTTGTGTTCACTCAACTGAAGGATAAGCAGCAGAAGCATCAAAAGTTCCTCCAATTTCTTGCATTGTCGAAGTGTCATGAGGAATTATGCTCTAAACAGAGTAGGAATCACTTTTTATCTGCAATTCCTCTCTGTTCTTGTGATTTGATTCATACTCCAGTTAGTCAGTCTCCAAAGTATTCTCTGATGAGACCTCTGAGCTTATAGTTGTTATGCTAAGCTCCCTTACACATGTTCAACCCTTTTGGATATAATGACAGTATTGTCTCCTGTTACTGAAAAAAAAAAATTTCTAAATCTGGTGTTAGTCATGTCTTAGTGCTAGTCCTTTCGAAAGCTTAAATACAGTTGCATTCTTGCAGGAAGTTCACTACATAACATTTTGGAGCATGGGGAGAAGCTAGCTGGCATGATTCAACTGAGAGAACTGCAACACAAAATCAGCCAGAACCGTTCAACAGTGCCTGAACCCTCATATTCTGGTTCATACTATGAAACTGTGAGTGCTCTTGGGGATCTCATTCAAATGGTTGGTGAGAGAGCTCGCCGAAATACTGTTCTTCTGATGGACAGAGACAATGCTGAGGTATTCTACAGCAAGGTTTCAGATCTTGAGGAGGTTTTTTACTGCCTAGATAAGCAGTTGGACTACTTGGTTAGCATACAGCAGCCTCTAGGAATTCAGGTCCGCAGAGCTCTTGAACTCTCAGATGCATGTGTTGCCATAATCCGTACAGCCATGGACTACAGAAAGGAATATCATCTTTGGTACCCACCACCTGAGGGCTTGGCTCCTTGGTATTGCCAGCTTGTGGTTTGTAATGGGCTCTGGAGCCTTGCCTCTTTCATACTTCAGCGGTTAAATGATGCAACCTTTGACACATTGTCTGCAAAACCAATAATATTTACTCAACTAGAAGCGCTGACTGAAGTTCTACTCGAGGCTTATACTGGTGCTATCACTGCAAAAGTTGAACGTGGAGAACAGGAGAAAGCACTCTTGGAGGAGTACTGGAATAGGAGGGATGCACTACTGGATTCACTGTATCAACAGACAAAGGATGTATCAATAACAGGGCAGCAGGTGAGCCCTTGCCCCCCAGTTTATCCTTTTCATAGTGGCTAGTCCTAGTAAATCATTTTCGTCACCTCCAATGATTGCATCCTGCAGGATTCAATTGAAGTAAGTGGAAAGCAAGGCGAGATATATAAAGACCTTCTCTCATGTTTGTTGCGTATCGCGAAGCAGCATGAATGCTATAGCACTCTATGGAACATGTGCTGTGATCTCAATGATACTGTGCTACTTAAGAATCTGATGGTATGGATCTGCCTTTTTCCTTGTGCCTTCTATTCCAGGATACTGAGTCTCAGATGGATTTTACAGAATAAGAATCAGTTTGAGGTTTGCTTCTTCTATATTTCATTATGTGGGGACTTGTGGTTGATGTGCATCAGCTTGAAGTTTCCAATTGTGACTTTAGTTGCAATGTCCTACTTTTACAGGGCTGGGAGTAAACTAGTCAATATCTTACCCAATTCTTCTCCATCTGTTCCTTTAATTCACCATTAAGTGAATGATGTTTTGATTATCTTATGTAATAGATGAAGTATAATTTGATCTCTTGCCCATTGACATGCATACGATGGAAGTGACTAATAAGAAATCTTCTCAATATCATCTGCTTTTGCTTGGTCAAATCTTCAGTTTTACCTTTATGTTATCTCTATAGTTTGGTGTCATTAGTGAAGTTTATCAAGTCCAAGGTTTTTCTTGAATTTGAGAAAATGCTTCCCATAAATAACATGAGAGATGCTGATTTTTCTGTCGGTCACTTGGTTGTGCAGCAAGAAAGTGTGGGACCAAAAGGAGGGTTTAGTTACTATGTATTTGAACAGCTCTATGCAAGACAACAATTCTCTAAGCTTTTAAGGCTAGGAGAAGAGTTTCCGGAAGAGCTGGCTATTTTTCTCAAGCAACACTGTGATCTCCTATGGCTTCACGAGGTGTTCCTTCATCAGTTTCCCTTGGCTTCAGAAACACTTCACAGGTTATCTCTGTCTCAAGATGAGAGCTCCGGTTTAGATGCAGAAGAGGAGGCAGAATCAGATTATAGAGATTTATCTCTCATCGACAGAAAGCGTTTCCTCAACCTAGCAAAGATAGCTGCTTTAGCTGGTCAGTTAGTTTGTCATGACCCCCTTAATTTATTTTGCGACAGTTGACTTTTAATGTAGTTTTATGGGATTGTGATATGTGAATGGTTCAGAATTTGACTACAAATAATTGATTGATTAATTGATTTGATTCTTGGCTTTCTTCATTTCTGTTGGCTTCCTCAACAGGCAATGATGAGGATAAGGAGGCTAAGATGAAACGCCTTGAGGCTGATTCAAGAATTCTCAAGTTGCAGGTGTGTTTGATTTGTGAAGTACCATTTACATAAGGATGATGAAATTTTGCAAATAGGGAAGTATCAAAGAGAATCATACATTCACGGTTCCTCTCTAGCAGGAAGAGCTAATGGAACACCTTGATGAAGAATCGAAGCAAAACATTGGGAAGCGGCTCCTGCGTCCTGAAGATCTCATTGAGCTGTGCCTGAGTAGCAACAAGCCTGGGCTCACGTTACAGGCATTTGAGATATTTGCATGGACCAGCTCCTCCTTTCGGAGGCGGCACAGGGCCCTCTTGGAGGAGTGCTGGAAGAGTGCTGCTGACGAGGATGACTGGGGGGAACTGTATTGTGCATCCACAGCAGAAGGGTGGAGCGATGAAGAGATCTTGGGAGAACTGAGAAGTACAGTTTTATTTCAGGCTTCACGCCGGTGCTATGGGCCCGAGGCTGAAACTTTTGAGGAAGGGTTTGATGAGGTGATGGCGCTGAGGCAGGAGGGGTCAGGGTTGAGGGACTTGGAATGCTCAGTGGAGGCGATATTGATGCAGCACAAGCTTTTCCCTGATGCGGGTAAGCTAATGCTGACTGCCATCGAATTGGGGAGTTTGCACAGGACTTCTGGGAGTGAAAACGTTCCCGTGCCTATGGAGTAGACGCTGTGAAGTCCCCAATCTGACATGGATGGCTTGTTATGGTCTATTGTTATCCATCGCAAGCTCGATCTTGTTGAGGAATTAAGCAGAGGATTTTGGATGGCAAGTAAATATTCCAGTGCGGGGAGCATTGGGATCAAAACTGGAAATGGGTGTGAGTTTAGAAATGTATCGTGTATGAGGAGTGTGCTTGCATGTCCAGTGAGCATAGGAATGGGTGTCAGTCTAAACTGGCAATTTCTGCCAGGACAAATAGTACAATCCACCTTTTTTTTTTAATATATATATATATATATATATTTCGTGCGCCTAATTATTCGGGTAATTTTTCGTTAATTAAATGAGGAGCAAGAGCCGGTATGGAATGCGCGTGAGCATTGGAGACTTTTCTCGAGGTAAAGCCATAACCCTGGACATCGAATCTGGTCTCCCGCAACTCTTGACTGGGCATTTCTATGAATTTTCACCGACCAGTAGTAAACTGTATGTATGTATAGGCATGACGCACGGACTGAAGACCGATCGATATTCGAAGTGTGGCTCCTGTTACCATTCGCTAATCTGGAAGACAACAATAACCGTATTATAAGATTACAATAATTTATTTACAATTAGACCATTCTTATCTCTTTACGCATGCTGCCGGAGTATGGACAGAAAGCAAAAGGCCCTTTTTTCTCGCTTTTAGTTCTAGTCAACATGGTCCGTGGGGAGAGTATTGGGGCTCCACGGAGTACTCTCTCTCTCTCTCCCCCTCCCTCTTCTTTTTAATATTTCAGGGCTTGAAGGCCGAGGCTGAAACTTCAGAGGAAGGAAGGGCTCTCGATGGAGGTGATGCAGCTGAGCCAGCAAGAGGATGGAATGGACTAGGAATGGCCCCAGCCAGAGGGCGCTGTACTGACGCAGCGCAAGTTCTTGCTCATTGTTCGTTCTAACAAGTGCAACGTCGATTGCGGACTTGATCTCCCGCGTGGATTAGTGTAACAGCTAAATTTTCACAATTTTGACCGTCAGTGTAAACCTGAGATTTGGATGGGATACATTTCCACGAACCTTCTATACAATTTTTAAGTCAAGTAGGAATCTTCTCTGATTTTTCTTGTATGTAACTTCACCTCTGATCCTCCTCCTACATAATATAGTTAATCTAGCTAGACATTTATACCTCTTACCTCCATTCCATTCACATGGGCTCGCCCAGGGAAGAGTGGAGCCCCTTTTTAAGGTTTAAAAAAAAAAAAAAAACATTCACCTCCTTCCTTCGCTCTATTTAAAGCATTTCTTTTGGCAGGCTTAGTAACCGTGCACTCGTCTTCCCATTGCCGTCCGTCTAGCTTCAATCTTCCCCCTCCCCTAACGCGTCTCCTTCTCCGCCCTCTCTCCCTCTCGCCCTCAGTCTTCCCCTTCCCCTTCTAATCTCAAGTCCTTTGTTTCCAAAACGGTGCCTCTCAGGGGCTAATCAAATAGAGGATCTAGCGCGAGATCTTCCTCATCCTCTTGTTGTCGGCCATCCTAAACCTCTAATGAGCAGCATCATGGATCCCGAAGGCAGCTTCACCCAATGCACCTTTCTCCCTGGGGACCATCCATTGCTCCAGGCCACGCTCAGTAGCCTGTTCATTGTGAAACTCCTCAACGTATGTAGTAAGAACGGAAAACTTAAAGCTGCCTCCGCCCAGCGTGATTATGTCGCATTGCCGTCTACCCCATCTCCCGTTGATGAGGAATCCCACGACTACAGGATCGATATTCAGGAAGATGATGATGAGAAGGTCCGTGCTGCTGTCGCCGGAGCTAATGCTGTTGAGGATGATGTCAAGTCCCCGATGCTTGATCCGCTTCTAAAGCCGTCAGTGACTTCTCAAGTTCATGAAGCTCCACCGCGACCCGTGACAAGGCGGGCTGAAGATGGAGAGGGGTCCGCCGAGTCAACGGCCCCCGTTGACCCCGGTTGTGAGGAGGGGAATGGTGAAATCCATGACGATGGAGCTGCCATCAGACCTGCTCGAGATGATGAGGAGCGGCTTTCTCGCGAATTTATTCGTCTGATGGTGAAATCAAAGAGGCCGAGCTTCCTGAGGAGATGGGGTGGAGCTGGCGAGGTCGCCTCAGCGTTTAAGACCAATCTGGAGACTGGAATCAGCTCTCAAGATTTGCGGCCCACTAATCCACCAGCTCCAACTCCAGTTCGCACAGTGCACTACTTCTGCTTCCTGTTGGAGGCCTGCAACAGCTACACCATCGCGCTTCTTGTTATTGCTGCGATACTCTCCTTTCTTACAGGTATCTCTTTCTTCTTAGAATCTCAATACATTTACTGAAAGTTTTAAGCTAACTCCACGTATAGATATCCTAGAACATGTCACCGACCAGCCTAGCCAGTGCTTACATCATGCCGGCCATAAGGATTCCTGAACTCGGGTAAATGAAATACCCAGATCCATTGATTGCTACAACAATCAAACATGCATGAACAGATGTTATTTGTGATTTCCGTGAGATCTCGGATGGATTTGTCTCAGGGAGTTTTCCAGCACCCCTTTTTTTGTGCGCGCCAAGAACAACAATCTCTTTACATGGCCCCATAATTCAATATGATACAATATGTGGATCTTGGTAATTGGTTCTGGTTAAATCATAATATCGTCAAACCCGTTTGTTGTGACCAAAAGTAGGTTGAAAATTTGTACCTACAAGTGGGTTGAACTCCTCTACTCCGTTTGGAAACAAGTAAGCTAAACATTGTTAATTGTGTATTGGTGCGGTTAAATCATAAGATGGTACGAAAGACTTTAGAAAATTTTCAAGAGAGTACAAATCCGTTAATACAAACCATCAAAATTGTGATACTATCATGATATATATATAACGGTAAGGTTAACTGCATCAATGATACAAAACATTCTGAAAAACTTTTAAGTCGGTACATAATAAGATTTTTGTGCTAAATTGGTATATAAAATTTTAAATTTATCTATACTGCCCTCCTTAAACTTGGAAAACCTATGAAATATTATATAAAATTTGCTTGAAACTCTCTATATTATACTAAGTTTGCTCAATTTCATCCCTTAAGTTTGTATCAATGGCACAATAATTTTTTTTCCTACTCTTCTACCAGTTGCAGTTATGTATAATTGAATTGAAAATGTAGTCAAATGTAGACGAACCTACTTAATTGCTTCATGTTACTTTATGTTTATTATATCTTTGTCATGATAATTATGTTGTTATTGATATGTTGTCCGAAGTGGCCATTTCATTCATATAGTGTGCTTATGCAAGCACCATTTACAAACTTGTATCGTAATGATACGAGGTTGAACGTTGAGTCTGGTCTAATCCGGCGATAGACAGATCATATTCAAGTTTAAATACTTTTGACTTGTTTAATAAACGGATCACATGTAAATTTATTTAATCTTCTAAGTTGGGACCAATTCAGATCTAACCTATTCGTACTCAATATGAAAAATACCCATTTTATGTATATCACTAGGCATTCAATAATTAGTTATTTAGCTAGATCTAGGCTTATAATACAAACAAAATATTAATACAAGAATTCTATACTACTGTGCGTAGTGCAATTACTCTATTATTACCTCTTATCATTTACCAAAATTTCAATACCATGCCAATTGCAATTTACCTTCAAACATGAATAAGAGACCTCGATTGAGTCTGTCTTTTGTTCCTTCTGATGAATGAGGCGAACCAATTGCTTGATGAACTATTTTTGGGTGGCGATTGTTATCCAGAAAATGGGAAACCGGCACACGTTCTTCTGATCTCGAATTTGTGTTTGTGAAGCATATTTCAAGATAATCAGAATGGACACAAAGCACTTCTCATATTACTGATGAGACTTTTCTCTATCTTCTTCATCGTGACTGAGGAAACTGTATTGTTGTTAGGGATGACACCGTCGTGCCTGGTCAAGGCGGGTATCCAAACGCCGGGATTTTATCTCCACTGTGCCCATTCTATCCCCTCCATTCCTCCTCTTCCCTTAATTAATAAAGTGTATTCCGACACAACTGTGTTGGTTAAAGCTGATTAATCCTTCTTGTGAATTGACTGTAAAGTGGATTCCCTCATTGTCTCTATTCTCTGGACAGATTCCATGGTTTCAAACATGGATGGCATGATGGAACTGCTATAGTTACGGCTATTGTCCTGCTTGTCGTTGTTCCTTCAACTGCCAAATTTTATCGAGCGAAAAAGCGTGAGAAGGAGCTGATGAGGACGACCAACTCTCGGGTGAAAGTCACAAGAAGTGGAAAGGACCAATTTGTGGAGATTTCCGGAGTCAAGTCGGGTGATCTGGTCAAATTGGAGAGAGGAAGCATTGTCCCAGCAGATGGCCTGTTTGTGAATAGGAACGACCTGGAGTTGGACGGTGTTCCACCCCGAGAAACCAATCGTGATTCTGAGTCATTTCCTTACATGGGTTCTCGTGTAACATCTGGAACTGGAACCATGCTCGTCACTTCCATAGCTGATACAGATGCTCTGCCGGATATGGAGCTGAGTGCACACAACCCGACCAGGCCATCCCCTTTCGAAGATCATGTGAGCAAGCCTCATAAGTACGTGGAAGTACTGCCTCTCCTCCTTTCACTCTTTGTTCTGTCGCAGGCTCTTGTGCAGGCTTTGCATCATAAACTTGGTGTTAAAGGAGAGATGCCTGAGTTGAAGGGGGATGTCTCAGTGAAGCAAATAATGAAATTGTTCACAGAGATGCTGCTACTCCGTCGAGGGCCCATTCCGGTTTTGACCTCTTCTCTTGTACTGATGGTGTTCTCATTGCAGCATGGAGTTCTCCTCACAATCAGTCTAACTCTTGTTAACTGGAGCCTAGATGTTGTACCGGCCAAGATTAACAGCTTCTGGGCTTGCATGACCATGGGGTGCACCACACGCCTTATTGTGGACACAACCAGCGGGAGGTTCTGTGATCAAGTGGAAGTAACTGAGGTTTGGATCGGGGAGGAGAAGATAACACGTGATTCTGAAATTCACGGCTCGGTTCTGGACTCTCTGTACCAAGCAATCGTAGTCTCAGGTACTGTACCGGAAATTTCAGCAATTCCATGGAACAGAGTGCTCGTCAACTGGGCAAACTCAACATGGGGCCTAAATGGTAAGTGTGGGAATAAGAGTTACACAATTCTTCGTTTTAAGCAGCTGAGGCAAGAAAGAAAAGCGCGTGGAACATTGATGATTGAAAACAAGGAGAGAATCAGGTATTTGCATTGGAAAGGAGCTGCTTCACTGATACTGGAGATGTGCTCCCAGTACATTAATCAGGCGGGGGTAAGATGCTTCTTCGTTGAAGAACGAAAGGACACGTTCGTGCAGGTAATAAAGAGTATGAAAGAGAGAGGTCGGGTACCTATAGCTTTTGCTAGCAGGGAGATGGATGTGGAAGAAATCACAGAGAACGGATTGACTTTGCTCGCTATAGTGGGCGTGAAACTCGTAATACATGGTGATACTAAGATGGAAGTGACAAAATTGAGAGACAAGGGAATACGTGTTGCGCTGGTATCTGAGGAAGAGCAGTCGATACTGAGATCCATGGCTTGTGAACTGGGAATTGGAGAAGTTCCACGGTCAGGAGAGGATGAAGCTACGGAGATACAAGAGAAGATATTTCTTAAACCTAAGGAGAGACACCACTCCATCAGCGAGTTAAAAAAAGAGGGCGAGGTCGTTGCTTTCCTTGGAGGATCCACAGATGATATTTCCACTATGAAGGAAGCCGATCTCGGGATCACGGACAGTTATAAGGGCACCCATTTCGCTAAGGAGAATGCGGACGTAGTCCTGAATGAGGGGATAGCTTCTGCAGTCCTGATTGTGGAGAATGGGAGGCGCGTCTATAGCATCATTCAGGTCTTCACTCAGCTTCAGCTCTGCACTTGGATCTCTTGGTTCATTCTCACCTTTGTCTTGACAGTCTGTTCGGGTGAATCAGCGGCAACACCATTACAACAGATCTGGCTGAGTGCCATCACGTGCTTCTTGGGAGGTCTAATGATGAGGATGAAATTGAGAATTGCAGAGTCAAATGACTCAGATCCCCAGATACCTAATCCTAGGACCGAGGCTTTTATAAAGAAAGACAAGTGGAAAGAGATCGCCATTCAGGTCTCGTGCCAGCTACTCGTGTTTCTTACATTCCAATTCAGGGGACAACACATTCTCAGAGTGAGCAACCGCGAACATGAGACCATTATGTTCACGAGTTTCATCCTTTGTCAGGTATTTTATCATATATCAGCCTCTCAATCAATTCTGTGCGTTTGATTCAATCCTGATTTCATATTTTTGCTTATAATGTCTTGATTGATTCCCTCGTGCAAGGTACTGGATCAGGTAGAAGCCACCAAGACTGGAACAATGAAGGAGCTTGCAGTGGCCCTTTGCAGGCACTACTGGTTCTTGCTGTCCGTTGTGGCTATTGTGGTGTTGCAGGTGATAATCGTTCAGATTGGACGGAGCTTAGCTGAGGGTCTCCCGCTGAGCTGGACCCAATGGATGCTGAGCTGTGGAGTTGCCATTCTTCCACTGGTTCTGCGCAGGGCTGGGCCATTCCTGCTCTCCGCGATGTCCCATGGGTATCTTTCAAGTTTAACATCCAATCCGGGTTTCTTTACGTTTGTCGTCTCCTTTTCTTCCACGATCCTCCTAGTCTACGCTACGCAAATCGTTCTGCCCATTGGTGTTCAGGCATTCTGTTAGTCAACACCAACGCCTCATCAACTTGTTCTGATCAGGATTTGTCTCATGGCAATTGCTCGATCAGGACAAGACTCATGTGACCCATCTATAAACTTGACCAAATAACCTATTTTCTTTCTGTCAAACCGATTTAGTTAATCGGAATTGTGTCTATAGTCGTTTTTTTTTTCTTTTGGGGGGCTATATGCATTTGTATACTGCATTTGTAACAACATTCTTGTCCCACTTTTTTTTTTTTTGGTAATAAAGGAAAGTGTTCTTTCTACTATTGTGGAACCTCCACGTCTACAAGCCTCGGCTCAGAATGCCCTAGATCATGGAATAGCAAGTCAGGAATTACATCAAAAGAGTGCGCAAAAATGTCAACTGGAGAGTATAATCGTCATTCATCCGTGCGTGATTTGCTAGGAAGCCTGTCACCGCATTGGCTTCCCAATATATGTGGCGTGCGCGAATTCCTTGGAAGCCTTGGCAAATCTTCCTGCAATCATCAACAATGGGAGCAATAAGTAAATTAGCCTCGATAGTACCCCAAACCAGCTCGAATAGGACCTTAGCATCCAATTCAACAAAAAGGTGTGTGATGCCTGAATCCCAAACTAGTGAGAAGCCATCTTTGAGGGCCCATGCTTCAGCCTCTAGGTGTTTGCAGCGCCCAAGCATCTACCAAAACCATTCAGCCAAAGTCCATTGGAGTCTCTCAGCACTCCTCCACCTCCAGCTCTTGATTGATTGTCGGATACCGATCCATCCACGTTTAACTTTACCCAACCCGCTGGCGGGCAGTCCTACCTAATTTGGATTGGTACTCTCTCAACTCTTTTACTGGGGGCTAGGGAAGCAAAGAATTCAGCTGCTCTTTCGAGCACCCTTCGAGGCAGCTCTTTGCTGGCCTCGAAGCCCTCAAACCGGCTTGTATTTCTTTGTTTCCAGAGATACCAGATTGCCCATGTAAAAATAATACTCCATGGGATATTTAGGCAATGCTTCTCATAGGCTAAGACATTAATTCGTAACCATTCTATCACAGGAGTATTAAAAGAAGCTCTCTTTGAGCTTGGATAGCCCAACCTGCGCCAAAAATCTGCTGCAATGGGGCAATCTCTAAGAACATGAGTTAGAGTTTCTACCTGAACGCCACAAGCTTTGCAAAGAAGGGGGACTTGCATACCTCTGCTGCACAAATGCTCTGCTGTTGGTGCTTTATGGTGAGCACAAATCCAAAGGAAGAACTGAACCCTTGGGTGGGCTTTATTTTTCCAAACTCAGCTCCATTCCGGATCTGTTTTCCTGTCAGACAGGTTGCATATTAAATCATAAGCAGATTTGGTAGAAAACTTACCATTTGTTGCCATTCCCCATATCCTTCTATTAGGAACTTCAGCATCTAAGCTCCTAGGGATGCTACAGAAGAACTTTGAGGCAATATGATAGATTGGAGTGGCAATTTATAAAACATGTTTTGGATGCTTTCCAATTTCCAATGAACTTCATAGAGTTGCTGATGAATTGCATTTCCACTGCAACTACTATGGTGCTTTTCAATTGGGGCAAGTTGGAACCCTTCCTTCCCTCTAGAGGAATAAGACAGGGAGACCCAATTTCCCCTTATATTTTTCTACTTTGCATGGAATATCTTTCAATTTTAGTTGAGTCCCAAAAGGAGCGTGGACAATGGAAAGGACTGAATCTAGGGAGGGGGACCATGTCTTTGACACATTTACTTTTTGCAGATGATATAGTCCTTTTTGGGGAGGTTGATGAAGGGATAATAGCCTCCATGAAATCTGACAGAAAATTAGTATAGCCAAATCTAGGGTTATTTTCTCGAGCAACACACCACAGGAGCTTAGGGAAAGGGTCTTCAATGTGCTGAATATTTCAAAGGCACAATCTTTTGGTAAATACTTGGGGTTTCCCATGGAGATGTATTTGGCAAAAGCCTCTTGTTTTGATTTTCTCATTGATAAGTTTAAGAATAAACTTTCAGAATGGCAAGCTAAATTTATCTCAGCTGCTGGTAGAGTGACCTTAATTAACTCGATTTTAAATTCCATTCCAAATCACATTATGCAGTGCACTTTATTACCACATAAAGTTTGTAACTCAATTGATAGAATTAATAGAAACTTTCTTTGGGGCTCTACGGAGGGGAAGAGAGGACTACATTTGGTGAATTGGGAGACAGTGACCCTCCTTAGAGGCAGCGGCGGCTTGGGGATTAAAAAAGTTGAAGGTAGGAATTTAGCTTTGTTAGGTGGACTTGCATGGAGAGTAAGGGATGATCACGGACTTTGGGCTCGACTACTTTGGTTGAAACAAGTTGGTGTGAGAGGTAGGAACAGCAATGCACAAAATAGGGTGGCAATCACTGCTGGGTCGAGGGTGTGTCAGCTGGGTGAGAAATGGAGTGTAGGTAATGGGCGAAGAGTGAACTTTTGGATGGATGACTGGGGTAGAAGGGGTCCCTTGAGATGAGTTCTCCATGGACCTTTGAATAGAGGAGAAGACCTGCCAGCCGTTTTTACAGTTATAGGCGAGAATGGGCAATGGGACTTGTCTAGTATTTTTTTTTTTTTGATCATTCTTGTCCCACTTGTAGAATTGGTGATGGCTTCTGCTTCATCGTCAAAGTGAAACAACTAGACTTACGGAGATGACATTTGAATCAAATATATTCACATCCAAATGAAGCATAATAACTCATCTTCCTTCATGACAAAATCTCCTTGGATTTGATTATATCTCAACATAATCAAATCACAACCAATCAACTCCTAACCAAACCATATTTATCCATAAAGTTGAGAGTGGAAAAGATCAGGAATGGGAAGGCTTGCCATGCTCTTCGGGTTCTTCATCCAGGCTGTCGTCACCAAAACGGGCCCTATTGAGAATCTGTCCGACCATGTGGATCGAAAATGCTCGGGCTTATGCCGCTAGTTTCGTCCCTGGGAAATGAAGAGGCTCTTCTTACACTGCCTATTCCTCTCAGTTATCTGCACCGTACACAACCTGTTGGCACTCCGCCGAAACTGATGCAACCTTAATGGCAGAGACATGCTCTCCGAAGAAAATGTCGCACGGAAAAATGACATTCCGTACGCATTTGTTTCTCCCCCCTTCAGTTTCATGGGCACTCCATCAAACGACATTCCCCGCCTCTCCAGGGCAACCAGCTTGACACATGGTGAGTCCACTGAGCAACCCAAGTGTTCAATTGTTGGGTCGGTTCATCGCCAGATTCTCTTGTTATTTCTACAGGAGAGCAGCGGCCTTGATCTACTTACTAGTCCGGCATAATTACGAGCATTCATTAGTCCGACTAAGTCGATACCACTCGGTTTCAGTCGAGCTCCTTGCGTATCTACTCTACTGACAGGAACAAGAGCCACGCACCCACCCAAGTTCTCTTTTCGTCTACGATGAGGTACGATGTACGTGCGAAACGGTTCAGTATCCCTATACACGGCGAATTCGTGGATTTTTTTAGCTCTCTAAGTCTTGTCCATGCCGAGGGGCCGACTCATTTATCTGTATCAGGAGGGAATTTTGTTAGGTATGTGTACAAGGGGACACGTGTGCACCGCATTAATTCAGTAGTTAATGAAATGGACCACCGGGGATTGGAGTCATGGGAGAGATCCTCCGGAGAGACCGACATACAATTAATGTCTTATTTCATATACACACATGTCACAAGTTTCTCATATATATATATATATATATAATATTCGCATCAGGAATCTATCTAAAATGTAAATCGAGACCACCTCACTTTGAATGTATAATTATTTTTAAAATTAAATATGTATACATAGGTTTAATAATTAATAAATTATAAACTTAATCTTCATAATAAAATTTTCTATTTTTTATTTTTTTATTCTATTATAAGATGATAAATATCTTATGTTACGAAAAAATATATATATATATATATATCCATGTGCCCCTCTTCTCCCATGGAAGCTTGGAGAAGGATGGAGATTCATGTACCAAGTGAGAAGGGCATAAGAAGATATGCTCAAAAAGAGAACTCCCCACAAAAGCAATGGCCGCAAGATTTTCTTCTGTAATTTATTATTCTTTTAAAGTGGGTGCCGTCCTGTTTATAGTGTTCCATGACACCTTTCAATTAAAAATTAAAGATTAAATATATATATCCATAAAAAAAAATAAATCCCAAAAAATAAGAATAAAAAATTTCATCATCGGGAATCATTATATATGTATGTATAGGGTGCCAAGAATCTTCCCCTTACCTCCGAGTTCAACCCCCACCAAGCAAATCACATGCCACACAATATCTGAGGTACTCCCTGATTTAACTCATTTAAAAAAAAAAAAAAGAAGAGAAAAAAATGCTTTTTTAATTTCCCTGGATTGTATAATTCTTATATAAATAGTAATTGCCTCCAATTTACTCGGAAATGATTATTCCTTCTTCTTCTTCTTCTTCTTTTTTTCCCCCTCGCTTGATCTCAGGTGCCCGTAAATGCAAAGGTCCCTTTGCCTTTACCCATTTTCTTCTACCCGAAAAGCTCGTCCGTGTATGTCAAATTTGCAGCACTTCGTCTCGAATGCGACGGTGACAATAAACGGGGAGGAGACCACCACAGGGGGTGGGGGTGGGCCCCTCACATCGAGAACATCCCATCACTGTCCTCTGCATCGTTCATGGTGGCCCGGGCCGTCTGGGATAAGAGAGGATCGCTCACTCGCATGATTCATCCATCCCACACAGTTTCTCAGATTTGTTTTCTTCCCCCACCCCCCCCCCCCCACAAATAATTTTTATTAAAAAAAAAGAGAGAGCAAAGGAAAAAAAGATGGATTTTGAAAGAAAGGGTACTTGGCGATTCGGATATTTTAGTGAGGGACCAGGGGCTGAGCAGTAATTTTGGACCCGAGCAACAGCAGGGCTACAGTCTGAGGCTAGTGCAGCCAGGCAGAGGGGCTAGGGTCAGCTCCACGCCTGTCACAGAGTAACGTGTCGTTTGTCTGTCTGATGACTCCTCCTGTGTCTCGTGTTTTTCCTCATCCTTCGCACTGCTATAACCGAACGGAAGAGATGGGACCTGCGTGGGCCCCACATGAGTACGTCGCCGACGTGTCGAGGTCCTCTGCGTCGTTGGATTTATTTTTATTTTCCTTATCCTTTTTCAAAGAAATTGTGCGTGGGGAAGACTAAAAAAAAAACTTTTTATAAAAATTAAAGGAGATGCTGTAATGTAACGTGAGTTGTCAGAGGGATCAAGCTGTCATGGGCCCACCGCGTCGGTCACGTCCACCCCCCCCCCCCTTCCCCCTTCGCCCCAAACAAATGCTCTCCAACTCCTCGCCTTTTTAAAAGACTCCGCTTCTGGATTCGTCTTAGATCTATTTCACAAGCGTCAAATTCACAGTAAAATGTTTGTTCATTGGCAGATCTTCTTGTGTTCATAGTCTTTCCTTTAGGAAAAGTATCATCTACTAATAAGTTAATAATATGTAGTAAATTAAAATTATAATTTAAGAATTTTAAGATTAGTATATAAGGATTAATAGTAGGCTCTAAGTGATATAATATGTTATTTTTTAAATTAATTGGTTATTATTATAATAAATACTATTAATTTTTTTAAAAAATTCCTCTTGTAATACTCACCAAAACAAACAAATAAATAAATCTCCTATAGATGAGAGAAGTGTTTGGATTGGAATAATTGAAACCACCACTTCATGGATTGAGCAGCTTTTTAATTCAAACACACCCTCTTTTTCTTTAATTATATAACAAATTTATGAATTTAAAAAATAATAAAAAATATAAGTTATATAATAAAACTTAAATATATAATTTCTTATTTATTAAATAAATAATAATATAACTGCCTGAGATTTATTCTTTAAAAATAAAAATAACCCCCTTTTAATTATGCCCCTTTACCATTAACTCCCAATTTCCCTTTTCTGCCCACCAACCAAAAAAACATGTGGCTGCTTTCCATCTATCGCACGTTGCATTTCCTCATACCATATCAATCGAGCTATGCCTCCATCCAGTCCGCTTTCACGAGTTTAAACATACATATACATCTTGGTCAACTGACTATGTCGTATTGCTGCTTTGATCTTATGAGAAAGTTGCCGGCAACTTATGAGAACGTAATCCCCGGCCTGAATTAAGATCACCGAGCCTGGCATTTTGTGACTCGACAATTAGTCGAATTGCGTTGACAAGGATACCGAGAAACCCAGATGACTCATGATATGCCATTTCACGGCTCATTTCCGGTGTCGTGTGACCCTTGATCGGAACCGCCGGAAAAAGAAATAATTTATTCTGATTGTGCAGCTTTCAATCTACATCATGGTGTGTCTGTCCGCTCGATTGCTTGTGAGTGACAGACAGAACAATCCCGAAGTGATTAGAACTTAAAGAAGAAAATAAATCAACATCAATGCAGACCCCCCAGGAAGCCCCAAGCGGCAACAGTACTCGTAATAACATTAATAATTATGTGATAGATAGATACATTCATGTTTGGACTTGGATCCAAGGAGAATGTACTTGTAAATGCTGCCAAACCCTCTGCTACCTGTCAATTTGCAAAACCAGTCAAACAAGATCTAACAAGAGAGAAATTTGTCCCAGTTCTTCTCATGAACGAAGGTCCTGCTTCCTGATACAATGCTTATTCATGTGTTAACTATGCGTGTATAATATTTCGCTCCGTTGATTTTAACTACAGATCATACGCACGTTGCTGATGATGGTATTTTAATGGCTAAAAACTTGGGACTTCTTGAATTATACTATGTCTTTGGTAGCGTTGAGCTGATGGGACCGGAGTCAAACATCTCTCGATAAACGGAGAGAGAAGAGACAGAGGAAGGGTTTCTTGAGGAAATTATGTGGCACAATAGTAATTACTTTTGATTATCGCAGATTATGTCTTTTTATTTACATATTACATTATCCGATACCTTGCTTGTAATGGAAAAAGAAGAAAAGAAGAAGAAAGATATGACCTTATGGTGGTCAAGTTAATCATGCTTTGCTATGAGTGGACATAGTTAGTAATCCTCGTCTTATATCTCTGAATTATTATTTTAGCCCTTTTGCTTTTATCTGGTTCTTAAATCATTTTGATCCTTCTTAATATTTTTATTTATCATTTCAATCCAATAATAATAATGATAAACGGGTGGGTAAGGGATATAGCCGACATACATTGTCATTGATGCCCACATCATTAACACATATTCCAAACATATCATATTGTATGAGGTAAATTAATCGGCTACATCCGGGTGCACCCTGGCCACCTCCACCTACCGACTAAATCGGCGATTTATTGGAGTCGCTGTAGTTAGTCCCCGCCCCCAAACTGCCTTTCTTGGCTCGAACAGTTTCATCTCTCAAAAATCAGACCGGAGTTCAAAAGTAACCCACATCTACTCCTCCAGACTCCAAAGCCTCTGGTATCTCGGCAGCCTTTTCTAAGAATCTCATGGATAATGGTAATACCACCGGTGTGGGACTCCTTTTTTTTTTTTCATACGATTTTACTTGGTTGATAGAATAATCGAGAAATATGTGAGAGAAGGGCTTGAAAAGATCAGAGTTTTTGATGTATATGGCGTTCCATCCATCAGAGTGCATTGTCCCTTGGATTTCCCAGAGGGCAGCGCCCAACGGTGGATCCGGTGCGGAGGTTGACGTTGCTCTCCGAGGGCTCATAGTCAAGGAAAAAGGGACACATGTGTACATATATCAATAATTCCCTTCTAGCAGTCCTCTACGAATGATAGTAGTAATCACTTATAACATATAACGGTGTGTTTAGAGATTTATCCATTCTCAAGGTTGTACTGTTCACAAATAGAAACATTCTCAAAATTCTCTCTCTCTCTGCATAATCTGTCTTAATTTTCTTCCTCCTAGGTAATTAAAAAAAAAAGAAGAAGTTCCTCAGTTACCTAATAGAGAGGAGAAACAAGAAATGGCCTTCTCCGCCTCAACGGCTGAGTCGAGCAGTCTCTTTCAACTCTCACAAAAGCGAAAGAGACCCGGCGAGAAACAAAAGCAAAATTAATTAGAGAACAAGAAAAACAACCAAAAAAAATGGAGAAGATTAGTGTAATATATGCAAATTTATTTCCCTTTTCAATTCGTGGGTAATTTTCTGCTTTGCTTTCTTTTGCCTAACCTTTGTCCACTAGATGATGAGGCAATCATGCCACCCAGCCTACGGTGAGAGAGAGAGAGAGAGAGGTGGGGGGAGGAGAGAGCTTAATGTTAATTAGTCTTTGATCATTCATCCAAAGTTGGATTTCCAGCAAAAACCAAGTTGGGGTTTATCTCACTCCTAGTTTTCTTAAAGGGGAGCTGGTTTCCCTGAGAAAGTTGAGAACTTGATACTTCTTTTGGCTATATGGAGGTGTGGAAGAATATGGAGAGCAAGAAGAAACAATCGATTAGGATAAAAGGTCAAAGCTTTTCCTACCTCATTAATGATTCCCTCACAGGTTGCCCAAACTAATAGCTGGCTTCTAGTACAGCTCCTTTGTGTGGCATGATTGTTTCCCCACTTTTGGGCTCTTCGAGGAGAAGAAGTGAGGTTCTTGATTGAGCTTTCCTGCTTCTCGGTGCATTGAGTGAGGAATTCGAGGGAGATCCAGGAAATATTCTTCAGTGGAGAAATCAGAAGGGGTGGTCCGCTTGTCTTCTTGGTGAAAATCAGGACAGATTGCTTTCATTTCCCTGCTTACGAATAACTCCTCGTTGTTGGGTTTCTAAGAAAGTGGAGATTTTTTGTGGAGTTTGTGATTCCAGTTTTGCTGGGAACTCCAACTAGTTTCGCAGAGCTGAGCTTCCTCTGCTTTTGGGATTCAAAGTTTAATGAGTTTGTTTCCTTTGTGCGGTCTTGTCTTGAGGCTTTTCTTAAGAATTCGTGGCTGGTGTATGGTTAAAATGCCTCCAAACTGCGAGCTCTCTGGGTCAAATGGGAAGTTGCCCCCAAATTTGAAGTTCAATAGGAAAGCTAAGGAGCCCTTGAATGTTCCTAGCTGCCTGAGGAGATGGAGGAGGAAACTCTTCTATCTCTGGCTTGTTTTCATTGTTGCAGTTGGAATTGTCTGGTTCTTGGTGGGTTTTAGTGGCAGCCCCTTAGTTAGAGAGATGAAGTCCTCTGAGATTTGTGAGGAAGTTCCAATAGAGCATCACAATATCAGCCAGCACCTACTCCACGGTTTGCCTTCTGGGCTCAGTGACTGGAATCAGGTTCACGTCTGTCCTTTCTATTCTTGTCTATGTGACTGTTCTTGGACTAGTTTGTTTCTTTAGTTCTGCGGTTGTTTACGTCGATGTCTCTGTCCAGTGAAATTTTTTCCCTCCGGGGATAATCAGAATTTACAACCTAATTTCTTAGCTCCTCCCTCATACTGTAGTGAAGAGGTTGCACGGTGGAAGCTGTAAAAGCCTGCTCTCTCTTTTTCCTCTGCCAAAATCCTTCTTGCCTTTTTTTGAAATGAAAGGAAATAGAACATGATGTTCAGGTTGAATTCACATATCATTGGTTGACCACCAGTTAAGCATCAGGTTATGTGATTGGATATTTTCTCTATAGTTTCGGCTTTCTTAGCAATGATCTAGTGCAAACAATAGTTAACCTTTGGTGATTAATCTTTATCAGATTGAATTTCTAAATATTCATTTTTTTCCATCGGTTTTATCTTCTTAAATTTGTAGAATTTACTTGAGACACTATCTTTGTAATTTGCCCGTGCCTTGAAGGTTCAGTGCTCCAATAAAGATGGTCTTCTAGGGCAGCATGTATCTGTTATGGAGGACATTGAACTGGTAGATCAGTGCCCCATTGCAAATGAAGGTTTTGTTCACAAGTTTGGCCTGTTGAAGCCAGTGAATAGATTGCAACCTCATGTTTCACAGTATAAATCTTTGGATACAGGAAAGGTATGCAAGTTGGTTAATTGCTGGGCCATTTCTCTTAGTCTTGAAAGTCTTGAGATAAACTCTGTTTGGCCCATCTAGGTCATCAAGATTATAAAGTAGAAAGTCCTTTTGGTGAAAGCATATAAAGGGATTGTGGTGAAGCCTGAGGGGTTGTGGATTTTAGAATCTATATATCTTAGTAGTGAGAAATCTTGCATTCTATGCATAGAAATTCTGTTCCTTTATTGTGACAGTCTATACATTGAAACTCTGTTCCTTCATTGTACAGTATTCTGCTAATTGTTTCCTTTTTATTTAGGAGGCCCCTGGAGCAACAGTCGAAGGAAACCATGATCATTGCAAAACGATTTTCTCCTTCTGTTTAGTAAAAAGATGCTGGTGGGCTGTTATACTAGCAATTCTAAGCTTCAAAATTCCCATTCTTTGTTTCACAAGATGGAATAAACAAAAGCAGAATAAGCTGGTTCAGTTAGAGCCAGCCATTCAGCCTCAGAGGCAGATTCTGCTTCAGCAAAGACGGCAACAGCAGCCCCCTGGTCCTCCTGAAGGTGCTGGGAAATGGCGGAAGAAGCTTCTGAAAATATTTATCCTATTTGGGACAATGATTTCAATTTGGTTGTTTTGGCATTTGAATGAGAAGATAAGCTCGAGAAGGGAAGAGATGCTCGCAAATATGTGTGATGAGCGTGCTAGGATGTTGCAGGATCAGTTCAATGTGAGCATGAACCATGTTCATGCCTTGGCTATTCTGGTCTCCACCTTTCATCATGAGAAAAAGCCATCAGCTATTGATCAGGTAAAAATTCAAATTGGTGCTCATTATTTGAAGTATTCTTAATAACATCTTGGTTCCATCATAATGGATTAATCGCCTCTATTAATTGCTAGAAATCCATTCCCCATCATAGAGACCTGGTCCTATTGATCCAGTTGACAAACTCTTTCAAACTGTGCTTAGTTAAATGTCTCAGAATTTTCAATGAAATTGTGGGATCTTCATGTTGATGATTACACATATGCAATGCTAATTTCTAAAGCAAAAGGAAATTGATCAAAATGAGCTTAGAATCTTAGCATATTTACTAATCTATGGTCATGGGAGTATGCTTTTATGCCTCTTGTTGATGTGTGATTAATGATATTTCTTTATTGAATACTAAAGAAAAAATTAGCTCATAGGAGTAGTAGTTTTTGGTGAAGATTTGATTTGCTGATAATACATTCAACTATAAATTCTTGGAAGTCTCAGGGAAAAGCATGAACAGTGTACTGACTAATAAATGGGAGAAAGACATTGGAGAGATTTCTTGGCAACTTTATGAAGAGCATAGGATGCTCAGGCTGGTCACCATGGCCAGTAGACTGTTTGGGGAGAGACTTGTTTTCAATAGCAAAAAATAAAATAGAAGATGATTTAATTATGTTTAGAAAATGTTTTGATTCTTAGAATTGTTTTTTTTAATTCCTGGTTTTCTTTTTTTCTTTTATTCTTGCAGAAAACTTTTTGTGAATACACAGAGAGAACAGCATTTGAGAGACCGCTTACAAGCGGTGTTGCCTATGCTCTGAAAGTTCTTCATTCACAGAGAGAGCAGTTTGAGAGGGAGCGTGGATGGACTATAAAGACTGGGTGGGCTACAAAGGAAATGGAGTCAGAGGATCAGGCACTTTTACAAGATTGTAATACCACTAACTTAGATCCTGTCCCTGAACAAGCTGAATATGCACCTGTAATATTCTCCCAGGAAACTGTCTCTCATATTATATCTATTGACATGATGTCTGGAAAGGTGGGTAACATGAAACTCGTGGCACTTTGTCAATTTTCTTTATGACACTGATAGTCCTCTTTTGGTAAAAAGAGGAATGAGTAGTAATTCATCTATTGATATTTATAGAAAAAGGATACAAATTAAACAATTATTTGATGAGATTTGCTTCAGAGCGTCTATTTGTACAATTCATGGATCTGAGAGTTGCATATGCACCTTATCTATATAGGAAGACCGGGAAAATATATTGCGAGCTAGGGCATCGGGAAAGGGAGTTTTGACATCTCCATTTAAGCTGTTGAAGTCTAATCATCTGGGTGTTGTTCTAACATTTGCTGTATATGATAGAGACCTTCCACCTGATGCTACGCCTGAGGAACGGACAGCAGCTGCTGTTGGGTAAGTGAAATCTCAAACTTTAGACGCTACTGCTGCTTTTCCCACTGATTTAGAAAATCTAATTATATTTCTTGCTCCGGGTCTTTCATTCCTAAAAAGGTACCTTGGCGCTTCATATGATGTTCCATCACTTGTTGAGAAGCTTCTGCAACAACTTGCTAGTAAACAGACAATAGTCGTAAATGTGTATGATACAACCAACAGATCTGCTCCCATTAAAATGTATGGAGATGATGATGTAATTGATACTGGCCTAGTGCATGTTAGTAATGTCGATTTTGGGGATCCACTTCGGAAGCATGAGATGCACTGTAGGTAAGTTTTTCTCACCACATCGGATGGATAATTCTTTTACTGTACACCACTTATGGAATTTCTTTATTAACTACTTAAAAAAAAAGGTACACCACATCATTGTAATTGGAGACTTTTGATGTTTTCTCTCTTGAGCAGGTTCAAGCTAAAACCTCCTTTGCCATGGACTGCTATAAATGCATCAGTTGGAGTCCTCGTGATCACCTTGCTCGTGGGCCATATCTTTCAAGCTGCCATAAATCGAATTGCAAAGGTGGAGGAGGACTACCACAAAATGATGAAGCTTAAAAGTCGTGCTGAGGCTGCTGATGTAGCAAAATCACAGGTGCACATTTGTTTATTGCTTAGGAAATTGAATTTCTTTAAGTAGTTCACATGCTATTTTCCAACTATTGAATTGGTTAGCTAGTTTTCAATGTCTTGTCTGACTTCTAATTTATTTTCCATGGTTGATTTTTGTAGTTTCTTGCAACTGTTTCCCATGAGATTAGGACTCCCATGAATGGTGTCTTGGGTAAGTAGACTTGTGTATGTGAATATATAAGGGTTTGATTGGTTCTGAAATATTGTGCTTTCTGTTTTCCCATTACTCTCATCTTGAAAAAAATTTTAAAAAAAACATTGGACATGTCTCATTTCATTAATATCCTAATTCAAAACGAAATGAAATTGGAAACCTCCAGGATCTTAGGGCACATTATTAGTTAGTCATTGGGTGATGTCATAGGAATGCTGCAAATGCTGATGGACACAGAGCTAGATGCCAACCAGCTGGACTTTGCCCAAACTGCCCATGCCAGTGGGAAAGATCTAATATCTCTGATCAATGAGGTTCTTGATCAAGCCAAGATTGAGTCCAGCCGACTCGAGCTAGAACATGTGCCTTTTGATCTTCGTGCAGTTCTTGATAATGTGCTATCGCTTCTGTCAGGAAGATCCAATGATAAGCAAATTGAGGTAGAGAATCTGTCATTTTTTCTCTTTCACTTGAAATTCCTGTAGTTTCAATCTGATATCTGACATGAATTTAAATTTGGGCACGTGAAGCTGGCGGTGTATGTATCTGATAAAGTGCCTGAAACTGTTATTGGTGACCCTGTTCGTTTCCGGCAGATAATAACCAATCTTGTTGGGAATTCAATAAAGGTTAGCTATGCTTGATTCCAATTATTGTTGTTTCCCCCTTTTTCTGAATCTTCTTTGTTTTTACCTGAAATGCTATTTTCTTGTGCTCCTGAGATTAACAGTTTTCTGACATTCATGGAAGAAATGAGAAGGTTTTGTTCAATAATAAATTACTGCATAATGTGTTAACATTTGTTTTCTTCTTGTTTTTGAAGAAGGATTATTACTTATCTATTGTGTTTGAAACTTTTCCACTTCTCATGCTTCTTACTCTATTACTTTTGATGAATTGTAGTTCACACATCGAGGGCATATATTTGTCTCGGTTCATCTGGCAGAAGAAGTTCAAAGTCAGCCCAATGTTAGAGACAGAGTACTGTGGCACAGTCTCAACTCAGTGAAAGGAATCTCTCAAAGAAGTAATGACACGCTGAGTGGGTTTCCTGTGGTGAACAGGTGGAAAAGTTGGGAGAAGTTCAAAAAATTTAGTGGCGGCAGTTACTATTGTAGAAATGATGAAACAGGACCAGTTGAGGTGCTTGTAACAGTGGAGGATACTGGAATTGGTATTCCATTAGATGCACAGGGCCGAATATTCACGCCTTTCATGCAGGCAGATAGCTCCACTTCAAGAACATATGGTGGGACAGGGATCGGGCTTAGCATCAGCAAGTGCTTGGTGGACCTAATGCATGGGGAGATTGGATTTGTGAGTGAACCGGACCGTGGCAGTACCTTCTCATTCATGGTTCCTTTCATGAAGTGCGGGACACATTCTCTCAATGTGATGCTGCATGATTGCGATCCACCTGTTTCAGAGTTTCGAGGACTGAGAGCTCTAGTGATAGATTACAGGGTTATACGGGCTGAGGTGACACGATATCATCTATGCCGACTGGGAATATATGTGGACATTGCCCAGAGTTTGAACTCAGTCTCCACCTTCCTCTCTCGATCTGGGCAGAAAAGGTATACTTGACATTTTTATACAAGTGAAGTTGAAGAGTGATGACAAATATTCCATTCAGCCACAAGAATATTGAGAAAAAATTTTAAAGTTTTTCATACTTTAAAAATTCTACACCTTGTAATGCAAGTTGCACAATGATGCTTTCTTTTATTTTAGTGTGTGGTAATAAAATAAAGAGGAGCCCTTTAAAGTGCAGTCTTGGCTCATTGCCCCTTGTTTCCATTAGTTTCCATGAGGAGAAAAGTGGAAAGTGGAAAATCTTTCCCACTTCTAAATCTGGTTTTATGTAGCTAGCAAAGTCATTTCTTCTGATACTCAACTTGCAGTTCTATACTAGCTTTTTCTTTGTGTCTTTTCTTGTTAGAATTCATTTTTCCAACAATTTGTTGATTTCATTTTATACAGCGGGCAATCAGGGTATGCCATGGTCCTCATCCACAAAGATGTTTGGGATGCTGAAAGTTCTTCAGGATTCAATTTTTTACTCAGGCAGCCTCAAAAGAAGAGCAACAATGAAATCTTGGTTGATTCCCCCAAGATTTTTCTCCTTGCTACCTCTATCGATCCTAGTGAACATATCAAGTTCAAATCAGATGGTTTTGTTGATAGTCTGCTGATGATGCCTCTTCGACTGAGTCTATTAGTTGGATTCTTCCAAGAGGCCCTAGGAAGTGACAAGAAGAAACTAGGATCTAGGAAAAAACCATCAAACCTAGGAAGCTTGCTGAAAGAGAAGAGAATCTTGGTGGTGGACGATAACATTGTCAATCGAAGAGTAGCTGAAGGAGCTTTAAAGAAATATGGTGCAGTCGTTACTTGCGTTGATGGTGGGAATACTGCCATAGAAATGCTCCGACCGCCTCACAACTTCGATGCTTGCTTCATGGATCTCCAAATGCCAGGAATGGACGGGTACTATATTTCTCTAATCTTTAGTCTCTTGTGTCTTTATATGGTCAGTTCGTGCACATACAATTCTGTGGGCTCTTTATTTAAGTTATATATTGAAAATGCAGGTAAAGTCCTCTTTTATTGTTTTCTGAAGTTTGTACCAAAACTTAATGATTTCTATAGAGTGATTCAACAACATTTGCTGCTAATCTTATTCTCTTTCTTCTTTAGCTCAATGCTCTGAGGTTCTGTACTTAAAAAAATTGCAGGTTTGAGGCAACAGAAAGAATCCGCAGCATTGAGAGGGAGGTCAATGAAAAGATTTTGTCAGGTGAGGCATCAGCTGAGATGTTAGGAAATATAGGTGGCTGGAGGACCCCTATATTAGCAATGACTGCTGATGTAATACAAGCAAGCAATGAACGGTGCATCAAGTGTGGCATGGATGATTATGTTAGCAAGCCTCTTGAAGAAGAGCAGCTTTATGCAGCAGTTGCACGGTTTTTTGGGTCAGGCCGAAAGAAACTGTAAAGGAACCTTTGCGTATGCTCACCAGCAACTCCAGTTGGCTCATGGGCTTCAACAGCTATCAAGTAGTAGGGCTCACAGCCTCAGAATGGTCATCCATCTGGTCCAGCAGACATCCTTGGCTTTACACATTGGTAAACTGTGAGTGTTTTTTATCTCATCCTAAATAAAGTATACATGTCTTCTGTTGGCAAGGGACCCCACTTGGAGCCCATCTTGAACCCACCAATACGTGTTGAGCCAATGGTTCTATGTGGGTCTAGGCCTCTTTGCTAAGAATTCCAAAGCCTGCTTGGATGCCAGAGCAATAAAAAGGTCCACTTGCCTGGGAAGTCGACATATCTCGGACAGGAAAGATATCTGCCAATCCAGCATTCATCGTGATGCTTACTTATTCCTCTGCTAATATCTCGTCAATGGTCATCTGCAGTCAGGAGAGCTGAGGCTATCTGGATCTTGGTTCTTGTGTGCTTGCTATGCAGAAAGTGTTTTTGCTATTCGCGGTATGCCCAACTCCTTATATAAATGGAACTCTCGAATCTCAATACTTGGACATCTCAAACTCTCGTGACTGTTATGATTGTATGATTGAGCATGTTCTTTGTGAATGTAGGCATGGAAGATGTTTTTGCTTCAGGCCTGTCGGCGGAATCCATGGCCAGTCTGCTCTGAGCTTATAAGGTTGAGTTGCTTCAACTTTAGTTTTCGGTGTTGTTTTCCTTTCTGGTAGTCCATTATTGTCAGATACCCTTTGTCGAATAATCATATAAATGTAAATAGAAGATACTAGTCAGAATTCGTATTTGCTAGTTCGAGAGAGGAAAGCAATACGAATGTTGACTTATTTTATCTGGGGATATATATGATGTAATTTGACCGTCCAATTTTTTGATGTATGTAGATCAAAAGCAATGGCTACTGAATCCAACCGCAAGGTTATCTCTATTTTAATTATGGAAAATTGGAAGCAGTACTAACATTTTCTTCACCCAGTTTTAAGAGATAACACGAGGGTTTTCAAAACCAAACCAAACCAAACCAAACCAAGCCATTCTGTTACATTGGACAAGACAGTTCCGAGACATTTGTCTCTAGTACAATGCTTCAGGTTCTCACACTGCTGTCCTTCAACAAATCTTCAAAAAAGAAACTCATGGCATGGTCCAAGATAGCCCATGGATCACTACGTTGCTCTGGGTGAGAGACCGACTGTGCATAAAATAAACAGGGAATCCAAACTTCTACAATGCATCATGTAGGAAACAATGCACGACATTTGTCACTATCCTGGAGTTTATTCATATTCTTAGGGGAGAGTAAGCTTGCCCAAGCACCGATAAACGCAAACCCACCGAATGGAGCTAGGGTAGAGCACTTTCTGTCCTAAAAAATGCGGCTGTATTGACACCTGCAACAATTTCGATGCAAGAACTCAGATTGAAACACGGGCAAATGACCATTCACCACACGACAAATAAACAAACAGAAGGGTCGTGCATGGTGCATTAAAATGGGATGAAATGTGGACGGGATGAATCATGAGTTGGTAGGGTTAAAAGCATCATCATTAAGAAAATTTGCATCCCTTTGTCCATCTACCCAAAAAAAAAAAAGATCTTGAAATAAATTTGATAAAACTAGCGGAACGAGAATTCACGAGTATTTTGATGAAATGTTTATTCCATCAATTTTAGGGTATAAAACGTATGCATATCCCAATTTTCGATAGTGTAAACCAAGAAAAATATAGAATCAAAAGGTAAAATTCTTATTGCATTCCATTCATTCTTACTTCTGCAAAGCATACAGACCATAACATTTCCTTCTCTCTCTCTCTCTCTCTCTCTGGCTTGTTCTTCTTTCTCGGCTCCTTCTCTTCTTCCTCTTGGTTCTAATCCTTCTCTTCTAGATCGATTTTGGCACGTAACAGCCACACCTTCACGTCAAATTCGAACAGTACTAGTCAGACGACAACAAATGAGACAACTTACGAGAAAACCCGAAAAAGATATTGGATTTCGGGCACAAATTAAGGGGGTGGCGAGGTTCGGGCAATGGCGGGAATGTGCCCGAGCTCTTTTGTAAGCGGGATTTTGGGGCGTGAAGAGACGAGCGCCGTACGTTCCGAGCCCCAGAGCGGCTTACTCCTGCTCATCGAGAAACCACACAGCTCAGTCTGCTGATCAGATCGCGACAGAGAAAGAGAGAATTCGACGACGACCAGAAAGAGCAGCGACTTTGCGCCAGATGAGAGGGTCCATAGCTGAGCTCCTCGCCGGCCGGCCGGCCGTCGTTCCTTCGGCTGGGAAGGCGTCTGTGTCTGTGGGCCGACGGCCGGTAGGAACGACGTGGTTTCTGTTCTTTTGATGACCCACCAAGGCCCGACGGCTTTTCCATGGCCCACGGGCCTAATAGGGATACATCCAAATCCAACTTTGGGCCTTTACATCCTTCACCAGTCACCGCCCATTTTGTGTTGCGTTTGATTGATTAATCAATCAACCAAGGGTTTATTGACGTGGCAGTTGATTTGCTCGAATTCAGCTAGTAGCAAGTCACACCTGGCCAAGGCTCCCATCCGTCAGTTTCGTGTTCTGATGCCTAATATGAACTCAATTTATTCAAATTCGAAACTATTTGGAACGGTTAGTAATAGGAGCCCGCTATCTTTTACTATGAGAGGTCGAACCTTTTCTCCCCCCTCTGAGAGAGAGAGAGAGAGAGAGAGAGAGAGAGAACATTTGCAGTGGTGGATGGATTCATCAGAGGATTGTTGGACCACAAGCCTGCCTTTATCATCCCTGTCCAGTCCCCATTTCTAACAGTAAGATGTTGGCCAATTTTTGTATCACATGTACCACAACATCCAAGCCACCGACTTCTCGACCCTTCTCAGAAAGTCCTCGCCACGACCTGTTCCCACATCCTCATCCCCCCCCCCCCCCGAGCATACCCTATCGCTCTTCTTTCTCGACGATTCTGACCCGTTTCCCTTTTCATTCCTCCGCATCGAAGATGCACTTGAACAGCTGAGCAGGTTAGTGAATCAGATGGCATGGAAGAGGTTACGATAATCTCTCTCTCTCTCCACTGGAAGGAACATCGTGCACCAGAAATGGTAAGAAATGTATTTTCAACCATAGGCATGGATCGACTTCAGAAGGTTTGCATTAGTTGAAAATAAGGGTTGCAAGGGTTTTATCTTCAAGTAAATTAACTCAGTTGATTTACTTCAAGTAGAATCCAATATTTTGTAAGTTGATAAATGAAAGTATTAATGTTAAGATGAATTTATTTAATTCAAATATTGAATTAATTATCCATCATTACATCTTCAAATGTAAAAGAAAGATAACACGGTGAAACCCCGAAACACATCCATTACATATGCTCAAGAGACTATAACAACAAATTAATAATCAATCTAACAATAATAATAAGATATAACTACATATAATAAATTATTATTTGTCTGTAATGACCTAAAAAAAATTGATATGTAGTAATGGACTGGACTGACTCACCCGACCTGACCCGATTATTTTCCCTATTATTTTGGCGGAAAGGAAAATTTAGAGAAAAAAGAAAAATAAATAAAATCACTTTCAACCGTCAAACTCCCCCCAGAGAACCAGCATATCAGACGTTCACGGGCTTGCACAGGAACATGAGCGAGGAGGTCGCTGCCGTGTCGCCGAATCGGCCTCCGAGCCGCTCGTAGTAGTCGACGCAGAAGAGGGAAAGCGAGAGCTGCAGCTCATCCCAGGCCGAAGATGCCCGCCAACGGCGACCCGGGTCCCGGCCGAGCCTGGTGAGAAGGTGGCGGACGCAGAGCATGTACAGGCGGCGGTAGCCGCCGAGGGCGGAGACGACTGGACGAACGGAGGGCCCTGGGGAGGAGGGTGGATGGGACGCGACGCGGCGGAGGCAGAGGTGCTCCCAGACGGAGTCTGCGGTGGCCAGCGCACGCCAGAGGCGGCAGACGCAGGCGGCGGCGCAGAGGGAACGGCCGTCGAGGCGCTTGAGGATCTCGACGAGGATGTCCGTGTGGTCGTTAATGCAGAACGCCGGCCTCCTCTTCTCTTCCTTGTCTCTCGTCATCTTCATCTTCAACTCGAACAAGGGAGAGAATTCACAGCTGTGAGCAAGTGCACTCAGCGACGACAAGATAAAGAGAGCTATGGAGATTGTGAGCAGTGTGGGTCTCGTGACTAGCCTCTCGTAGGATGGTGTGTATATATATATATATATATATAATAAGATTCTTTTTTTTTACTGAGTAATAAATTTAGTTGAACCACCTGAGCAATACTCAAAATCTGCAATACGATGGAGAATTTTTATGAGGTTCTTAAGCCACGATAACTGCGTAGAACGATGAATGTGGGTCTTGTAGAACAATGGTTGATGTATCGGGTGAGAGATTTGACTTCACGCGGAGGGGGGAGAGTATCGAGGGAAGCGAGGAAGGGGCCAAGGGGAAAAGGGCAAATAGTGAGGAAGAATTACTAGGACCAATGCAAAAATGGAAAATAAATAAGTGAATTAAATTCACCTGCTTCGGTAATTTATTTTCATTTTGTATTTTAATTTTAGTTTAACCTTAATCCAGTTAAAGGTTTCTCGTGTCTGGGGAGACGAGCACTGATTAGATACGTTGTTTGTTGTTTCCTTCGTTACCTGTTGAGCGTTTGAATTTGCAGGGTCCAAGACAATTTTAGGGTTGGAGACGGGAGAGCCGTTTGTCACGGTAGAAAATGGAGGAAAAAGGAATCGCCGGCCACTTTCTGGTTCATGGGACTCCTGGGGTCACGTCTCGTTTCCAGCCGTTTACTTTTCCCCGTGCACTCATCGGCTCCGACCGTCTTCCCGGCGCACCCGAGATTTCGCATGATCTAATCCAGAATGTGTGAGAACTCTCGGTTGTAACATATGTACCAGGACGTGGTTCTCCGCTTGCCCGCAATGTGGCTCGATTCGCGCGGACTGATGACTTCCGAGACTTCAGCTTAATATGTACAAGATGTCTACAATAGTAACGAGGGGAAGAAAAACTGCTTATCTACTACTATCGCATCCGTGAGAGAAACAGTGCAGTATACTCCTTTTACAAAGAAGCTGATGGGCGGATAACAATGTTCCCAGACTAGGGCTAGGAGTGTGATGCAAAATGCAGAAATAATTGAACCGGCGGATGCAGGGAATCTTGTGCATGTTTCCTCTCGAAAGAAAAGTTCAAGCACCAACGTTTGGAAAGGAAGAGCGCTCTCCTGAGAGTTATGGCCACCAAAGGGCAAATCGCTATCCATTTTGATTCCACGGCAGGGAGATGGAACAGAGAAACACAGGGAAAGTCCCAAATCTGTCTGACTCTGTCGTCCCTCCCATTCCCAATTGCTCCTGGAGTTTGGACCACAAAAGCAAATAAAACCAATCAGTCTTCCTCGAGGGACATAAAGCATTATCACACACATGACGATCATCAATTAATGTCACCGCCGCGAGATCATATGCAGGAGTACTTTGGTGTTTGGCCTGGGACACATCGGTTTCATGTCTAGAAAGGGAGAGCAAGGGCCCGTACTTCTTTCGACGCCGACTTAACAGGACCGGATAATTCGAGGTGAATGAACTGTCTAAGAGGGAAGCAAATCCATCAATTACTTTCATTATGTGCGACAGTTTTCGACTTTGCAAGTGTAACAAAAGATCTACTCGGAGAGACAGATTTGCCTTGCAAAAAGATCTACTCAGAGAGATGGACTGTGGAAGAGTCGAATGTAGATAGATAGTACTGAATTGGTTTTCATCCGCTTGTATTGACTCCGAAAGTGGATGTTATCTACGCTGTTAATATCGACTTTACACGATGAAAGAATAGGCTCATGGCTTGTTATCGTTGTGTGCAACTGTTTCGACCCCAATAATCTGAGAGGGATCTACTTATAAGAGAGACAGATATTGTAATAATGAGAGAGTTTGAGGTTTAGGTAGGGAAGGGAACCGTACGAGCGACTCGTGAAGGGCTACCTCGGCTGTCACCAGTGCATCATTTGCCATGTTCCTAATGATGTAGGATTCGACCATCTATCTATCAAGAATGGCCCCCACAGCCTACTTACAGATCCACACAGACACACCGCAGAGGGAGGGTTGTGTTGTGTGTCATAGGGGGTTGTTTTGTATTGCGTTGGACACACTTGAGGGCACCCCCAACACTTCTTTCCAAATCCTTTGCCTTGGAGGAATTTGATCATTGCAACCTTACAAGAAGAACCCCGTGAAGGCCCCTGCTCTGTCCACAGTCAGCGAGAACAGGGAGGAAAGAAAAAAGAAGAACATTTCAAAGCGGGGAGGCAAAAAAAGAAAAAGAAAAAAAGAATCACCTATTTTACTCACTCCCCCAACGTCTACCTTCTTGTTCTTAGCTCTTGTAAGGTTTTCATTGTGCCTCTCTTAATAAGAGGTCTCTCCATTAGTTTCCTCACAATTATAAGTCAACCAATTAAGATAATTAGTATCCTCATCACCCCCTTGTCATTTAGCATTTCATCCTCTTGTACAATGTCCCCTTATCGTCTCCCCCTCCTCCTCCTCCTCCTCCCCCCGAGAGTGAACAGAGACCGGGAACGGAAGTTGGGTGTAGTGGTATTTATCCTCAATCGAAAGTTTGGTGTTCGGCAATTGATTCTTACACGGTGTTATCATTGCCTTCCATCCATCTTTTATAGTGCCCCGATATCTTCCTTATCTTTGAAAGCAAAAGAAACGACCCATCATCAAAGAGGCCCGTAATGATATTTCAATATGATGATACTTATCTTTACTCGAAAATGAGGATAGATTTGAGCATGATGGTGCTTATATTTGCTCGAAAATAAGGGCATATTTCAGTAGAATGACAATTCTTGTTGCTTCGGTTTCAGCTTCTTGTTTATGCATGCACAGACACATAGACGGTGCATACTGCCGTGGGAATCTGGTGAATCGTATTTTGTAGAGGTTGAATGTGGAAAGTGAACTAATGACGTGCAATCAAAGCATTCAAAGTCTCACATCGTATCACAAAGGTTGTTTTTTTTGTGACCACATATAATCAAGTGACGTTCTTCCAAAGCCATCCATCGGGTCATGTCAATCGGCACGCCGAAGCCCCTGTTAACGTCACGTTGTAGGTAGGCTCCTCTCTAAGTTCTGACATTATAAGCTTTATTTAGCATGTCGACAATGTGCCCGAAAAAGAAAGATATCGGTACTCCCCCAAGATACACTTATGAATCAATTGGATTTTACCCTCCAAAAGTTTCCACAGAGCGGAAAATCATCGGACGATCCAAATTGCAAGTTTTTCAATGCACTTAGGGATTCAATATGAACTTGTAAGGCAACATATCCTCTTGAATGATTCACGATTTAAAAAAAAAAAAGGAAGGAAGGAAGAAATTCTTGAATGAACCAGCATATATGGAGTTTGAACCTTACCAATAGATAATATCTATGATTAGTAAAATTTTATATTTTTGTGAGTCATAGATCTACTCAAATCTCAATTAGTCATCTTCATATGAGATACGTCCACCAGATTTTGGCCAAAGCTTTTGACCGGGGGGATGGGGTGGCTTGCTGTCAGCCATCAGCGTTGGGAAATCTTCTGGGGATTAAATTCCGGCATAATGATAAAAACTTGAATACAATATGAACAAGACTAAACAAGTCAGAACAAAAATAATTAAATTACAACAACCGGGAAACATACTCGAAATTTATGTGTGTGTGTGTGTATGTATATGTATAAGATGTGTTATATATATATATCTATATAATCTCATTATTTCATCGCCCCCCTTCTTTCCCTAACTGCTCTCACAGCAACAAGTGAGTGATTGAGGAATCTAAAAATCTTTAATTATTCAGATCATATTAGCAAGAAAATGGTCTGTTTTGTTTTCTTGAATTGGATTAAGCATCTTGTAGGGGCTTCGCTTGTCCTCCCGGGCAACTCCGGGATGTTTCTGCTTGTACTCGTGTGCGTCCGTTAAACAGAAACGTCAATTAGTGAAGGAGATACACCTTCTGTACGCATAATGCTATGGGACTCTGTACTTCATTTCTGATCATGTGAATGGAAGGCCAATCTCTTTCTCCAATCCTAATTTGTCTTCCACTTCGTCTCACTGCACTTTGCCGCAGATTTCACACAATTTGAGTTAATTCAGACTGATGATTTTCTTATTTAGCCAGCCCACATCTAGTTCACATGCACGTGGGCTTTTTCTTTTTTCCGATGAATTATGCATGTGCCCTTCGGCAGCAGGCTTGATGAGAATACAGACGGGCTTGAAGATCTTGATGTGTTTCTGCTCGAAAGAAAATCAGGAGGAGTTGCAGAAGAATGTTATGCTGCAACAACTAATTATCCTAAGAATAGAGACATAAGTAGATGAATTCTCAGGACGTATTAGAAAGGATTTGAACACAAAATTTCTATTATTAATTGCAAAGATAACAAAAAATGATAAAAACTGACCCACTTAAATATCTGGTGCTCTTTTTTTTTTTTTTTATTCGCTCAATTCACTAGGTACAAGCTGCCTCCTAGTTCTAGCGCTCCTATGCCTATGTGGCTTTCCTCTGCATATTTGGAACTCCCATGGGCCTACATTTTACACAAAGCTTATTGCAGCAGGCTAGAGCTTTTTAGCTGGAAGAGGCACATAGGCAAAGCCCAACAAGCCAATTCAAAATAGCTTGGGCTGATCTTCCTTTTTTATGTCCTAGCAGTAGCACCACAGCTTCTTATGGTTCCCGTTCTACTGCAGCACACTGTTTCATAATCTCGGAACAGTAACTTCGGTGTGTTTAAGCATCCAAAGATTCTCCAAGTACATCCTGAAATTTCACTTTAAAAAAGCTAAATCAAACCTTAGATTCCGAGTAAAATGCCCAACAGCCAACAGTCTAAAATGACCACAAACAACTGAGACAACTAAGTTAAATCTTCATCGGTATCTGTCGTTTTGCTGGTGAGTCTGATTAATTCCATTTCCCTATCACGTATCATCCTCTGCAACATGATCCTTAAAGAGTGCCTGCAAGCTAAATACAGCTCCTTGCCTTGTTCCACTCGGAGCAGGGAGATAAGCCTCTGAAAATAGATGAGAATGTTTTCAGCCTACTACCCGAGGATTCTGCACACAATGTCGAGGGACCTTATGGTGGGGCGGGGGGAGCCGGTTGGGACCCCAACTTAATCGAGTTAACAATTTTTGCTCGAACCCAATTGGACCGAGATGATGAAAACAGACATTCGTCAGAACCACCGAAAAGACAGGTAAAAGAGGTAGGTATATTAGCATCAAATCTCCTACGGGAATAATTAAAGGATGCCCACATTAATGCCAGAAGATCCATAGCTACTACACCTTAGCAATCCCTAATAATTTCAAAAAGAGAGAGAGAGAATAACTAAATAACAACAGAGAGACAGAAAATGGATACAGCTATGTGGATGACGTGGCTACAGAGCTAAGCGAAGCTACCAAATGAACCTGAGACCTAACCCTACAATGCCTAAATGCCTTGTCAGAGTCTGACTGTGTTGTTTTCACTCCTTTGATCTGACTGTACATTGCAGACAATACCCAGTCACAAAAACAAATTCAATACCCACCCCCACAACAAAGGCCAACAGCCAGAGTTAAGGTCAAACCAATGAGTCAACACCTCCCACACTCGCCCCCGTCCCCAAGTTGGATGGACTCTATTCTAAAAATCGCGGCCGTCGACGATGTTCCAGATTCCCCTCAATCAATGAGATATACAGCAACTAACGGTTATGATATCTTACGTTCCATTCGTTCAGATATGTGGAATACCATTTCGTGTCAGTGAGTCGGACCACCTGACTCAATCCTTCATAATCACTGTCGTTATCAAAGCTAGCTAGTAGTAGCCACGTTTACTCACCATGGCTCTTTGCCACTACTGAGCACCAAAGTCCCATAGGTGTATAATCGCAGCCTCGCTGCAATATGCAGCCACATAACGGTCGTTTGCTATCATAGCGTTCACCTCCCCGATCCTCTCGGCGAGGCTGTCAAGGTACACGCCGTGTTCCACATCCCAGACATCGGTCACTCCTCCCACACACATCATCGCGTACCCGAGGTTCATGCAACCCATTAACCTGCCTTCTGCTGCCCCCCTTACCATGAACTGGTGGCAGAGCTCCTCTCCGGTGTCCACACGACGTACAACTGCCGATCCTCGTGTGTCCACAGTGATATAAGAGTCAGCATTCGTGTCTGTTGCCGTCACAATGAGACCCTGTCTGTATCGGAGCCGATGCAAGGTCACCCCGTGGTCCCTCAGGTGGATAGCAATGACCCGTGTCCTGGTACATGCCACAGCTGATTCGTTTCCGGTAACCCTGACTCGAGCAATGAACTGGGTCAGGTCAGTGAGCAGCCGCCACCCTCGGACTGACTCCGGGTCGGTCAGCGTCCCGCTAACAGACACGAGCTCCTCGGAGTTACCATCCCAAATATGGAAGGCTCGCCCCGGCACTCCGGCATATAGTCCCACCCACCACCTGTCACAGCCTGCAAAGTCCACCAGGGCCCCATCCATCATGACGTCACCCTGGTGGGCCCTGCGCAACTGGGCCCCGCCGTCGATCATCGCCACATAAATGTCCCCGTCTAGGGTTGCAAAGATAAGACGTGGTGCAGAGATCACGATCCCTGAGACCGCCCGAGGATGGGGGCCTAGGCCACCACCTGCATGGGGCTGGAAGGTGCCGACATGGAGAAGGGTCGACAGGTCAAAGAGACGGACTATCCCATCAGCGAACCCACAAGCTAGGAAGCGGTCTGACAGAGTGAGACAACGGCATATGAGACCCTCAGGATCTGCCACCTCCGGCGGGTCAAAGTGGAGAGTGGCGTGGATGTAGCGCCGGGACCGGAAGTTCGACGATGTACGGTGATGGTAGACGTACTCGTCCCGCCACGTGGCATGGGTCAAGTGGGTCCTCCCCCAGACCTGGTGTGTGAGGCGGGCCCACAAGAGGTCTGACCTGGACATCGCTCGCCAAGTGGAGCAGACCTGCGTCAAGTGTAAAAAAAAATTCAGATCCATAAGTTCCTATGTAACCTTCTGCAAACAAAAAACGTGCTTTAAAACATAATCATCAAGAAATTAAATGGAGCCATGTCAAAATATGATGCTGAACAAGATAGAACTCCAACTAAGCTACATTGGTAAAATGGAGCACGAATAAAACAAGTTTCTACAGCAATAGAATATGCTTATGCGCATCTTGTCGTCATGTGCCAACTCCAACCTAATGAATGCATAAACAAGAAATGTAAATTATCAGAAAGATTTTGGGAGTTTCACCCAGTTTTCTTATCGAGAAAAAAAAAGTTAGATAGTGCATGGAAAGCTTTGAAGTAGTACAAATAAAGTGCACACATGAAGAAAGAATCGAAAGAGACTTGATATTAGAAACCTTCGATTTTTCTGTTCTATCTTTTCATTATTTTTTTGGGAGTAATTACTTTAGTTGACAGCAAGATATTAATGAAGACAAAAGCAGCAGCTATGGAAGAGAGACTAGGCGCCATAGGGGCCAGAGACTGCAGAAGCTGTAGCTCTTCTCTGTCAGTCCCCTCAGAACATCTTCTGCACTTTTCTTTTTTCTTCCCTAAGGAAAGAAAATAGGAAGCGCAGGAAGATGGGAAATAAATATGCACGAGCTTTACTGTTTAAATTTTAGGATCTGTATCAAATCCATTTGTCGCCCGACTATATAACAGCATGTACCAATAACACAATCAAATCTATAGAAAATCTAGGGTTTAATCATACTTAATACAAATAAATATTAATGATATCTAATATTATGTGCCTGAGAGCACTTCAATAAAAAGAATACGTCCACGAATGACTTATTGATAATGCCAAAAAAAAAACTCAACACCCATAATACCCGTTAAATCAATCAATGAACTACAAATTTTTAGCAGAGGAAGAGTACAAAAGAACAAAAAAGAACAGAGACACAGAGAGAGGAGTAGATGGTACAACTACGGGTGTTTGGTCTTCCGAGAAGGGCAGAAGCAGCGGCAGTATCTGCTTTTTCCATCTTGTTTGAAGCAAAATAGTACACTTGACATGACAGCCCTCCCTTAATACTCTCATTACCCTAAACCCTATCCTACCCTGTACATACATATATCTTATAAACATGAGGGGTGTACGCAACCTCGATAACTATCCTCTACACAACTTATTATGCAAGAGACAAATATATAAATATACATCAATCATCATGTTGCCCTTGAATCTCCACCTCATTGTTAGACAGCGATCAACTAGATGTTCAACTGACCTTTGTACTGCAAAAACTCAGTTTCATTTTCCTGAACTATTAGTCTTGAAATCTCATGCCGCAAGTAAAAAATTTACCAATTGATTGGTAGGTGATGGGCAAGGGGAAAAATAATAGATAGTGTTATAAGATTTTTCCTGCAAGTTTGAGTATGGCATGTGCATTATATATGCATATATAATCATCCCTTCCACTACTCTCTTTCATTTCCAAGAAAAAGGGCTTCGGGGGAGGGCCAGATGCATCCCTACGCCCTGTCTGGTTAAAAGCAGCGAATCTTCAAATCAACCCAACTTTTGCCCTTTTTCACCATCTCTCTCTCTCTCTCTCTCATTTTGTCTGAGCCATTAGAACTGATCCTTAAGATTTAATTTCCATCTTCTTCGCTTTGGCTCATCATCTGCATATCACACGATCTCTATCTAAATTATAGGATTATTTCCAGCCATAAAATGATGATTCATACAGTCTTACTACAGCTAAGTCAGTCAAGATAGGTTGGTCAAATCGTCCCCAACATAGAACGAAAAACAAAAAATAAATGTGAAATTGCCAGGCCGAATGCTTTACCCGTGTGAAATTTGTTTACCAAATTGTTCTTGCCACAAGTGGTAACACAGCCTGGATAATTACCACCCGGGGGGGAGGAGAACGTACATGCACTATGTTGCCCGACATAGAACATTACTTCTGCGAAAGATTCTAAACCACGTTCATATTTCTAATCAAGACAAAACAAAGAGATCACAGGCTCACGTAAACAAGCTCCCCATTTCAATGGAACTTCTACATTTATTCCTTTTTTTCAGTAAGACCTGCACATCTATTATTTATTTCGTATTAGAAGAATACTCATGATACAGTGGCTGGATCACGCCACGTGGGCAAATGTTTCCAAACCACCAACCCAACAAGGAAGGCTTCTTCAATAAAAAGGGAAATTGCCGTGGAAGAATATGTACTTTTGAGCATGTTCCCCCATGCCAATACAACCAAATATAGAAACATATTATAAAGACTACCTTCCATAGCCACTGTGATGATCTGTCGTCAGACACAGACAAAAGGTCCTACTTGGGTCTCTCGCCCGCCTACTTTCCAGGCTTGTTCTGTTTGCGGTAAACGGTCATCGAATTGATTCGTAGTTTAGGAGGAAACACAACAAAATCTCAAACAAAAAGCTAAGAAATATTAGTGTAAATGCAATTTTAACTCAAACCAAGAACATTTCCTGTAGAGGTGGGGTAAGAGATGATGGGAGGAGGAATGAGTAAGCCAACGTGCCCAAAACGCAGATAAACAATACGTAGGATCTCCATAAAAAAAGTAGGGCTATGACTTTTCTACATTCATAATAGTAAAGTATAAAAATTTCATCGATTGGACAGTAAGCGTAAATTTCCAGTGCCAGGAGGAGAACATGCCAAGAAAGGGGAAAGGGACGAAGATCAAAATCCAAAAGAGAACCCTTTTTCTTCAGCAGGGACTTGGAAAGCGAATCCACATAGGGGAATTTCGATAGCAGCAAAGGGCTAGAAAGGGTACATGAAAATGATGGGAACTCAACCAACACTTCTAAGAAGAGATATTATCATTTCACCCAAACTGAAAGGTAGATGAAATTTGTTAGAAAGGGACCCATAGAAAAAGGATCAGATTGACCTTCGAATGACAACGTCCCTTTCAAAAGCCTATTTCTCATTTTAGATGGACAGATACTATTTGATCCATTTAGACCATAATGGGAACGCCCAATATATTCGACAAAGTCTTCAGAATTATTGTTCTCGGCCTCTATGCTCTCACTCATTATTAGATTTGGCGGGCCCCCATTCAAAGCATAGACCAGACATGATTCCAAATTCAAAATTCAAGGTCAGTCATATGGCCGAAAGAGCTGGCCCCTACCCTTAATATTTCCCAAAGCCATAAGAATTTTTCACGTGAAAAACAAAAGATAGTCCTCTTTCAATTTTGTTCTTTCATTAGAAATGACGTTCATGTAATTAATGGGGTATGAAGAAGAGAAAAAAAAAAAAAAAGAAGAAGAAACGTGCCTAAAGCCAGGACCTTTTGGTTATAAGTCAAGGTAGTGACATGAGACTGCATACACCCCTTTCTGAGCCTTACTTCTAATAATTTTGTTCAAGGAGTTGAGTATTCAAACATCTGTTTTATCATTGGATTATCACTAAAAATGCATATGCAAATGGGGCATGCAGTATAGAACATCAACACAACCGTCTAGTCTATTGTACTTTTCTTGATGGGAAAAGAGGATGGAAGAAAAGCCGTCTTGACCATCATTCAAGAGAAAGGATTATCACACACATACCCACATTAAAAAGAGTCGAAGACAAAAAAGGAACACGCCTTTTTACATGAAACATGTGTACATATCATAAAAACGCATTATCAGATTGATTTAACAAACGACGTTGAATTCATCGAGCCATAGGGTTTGTTATGTAAAAGAGAGGAGGAGTCTGGAATTGAGGACCAAGGAACCTGAAATAAGTTGGCCAGGGAAGACGCGGCGGCTAGACGGCCGACGGAGTGGGCAGCATTGATAGCGACTTGGGTGGCAAGGTCCTCGAGGAAGGGCTCGGGCCATATATCATTGGCCCGGACACGGCGACGTCGGGAGGATGACGGCCCCTGGTAGCCGTAGGCTGCGGCTCCTCTTCCATCTCCATTGCCGTCATCCGACGATGATGATGATGACGACGAAGAGGAAGACGACATTAATGAAAAAGGGATACGAGACGAGACTAGACCAGAAACGAACTGCCACAGAGAAGTGATCAAGGAAGTTCTTGATGGAGAGAGGAGGAGGAGGGCCAGGAGGACAGGGATTAGAGGAATAAAAGGTCTATGGATAATGACACAGAGCGGGGGTCATAAAGGAGGGGTGTGCGTCTTTATCTTTTTTTTTTCTCAATAATATCCAATAATTTAATAAATTATTAGTGCAAATTTAAGTAGGTTAATCTAAACTAAGTGTAATAATTTTTTTAATATAAAAATATATAATTTAAATTATAGATTAAAAAAAACAAACTATTTTAAATAATATTATCATCGTGAACTGTGTTTCCTAATCTGTTTATCCCTCGATTTGAGCCTGTCATTTTAATGTGTACATGACAAGCCTAGCCCTACGTGTGTTTCCTTGCTCTTCCCCTCCCCTGAGATGCTCCCCCCACCCCCACCACAGGGAAGGTCCGACTGAAGATTTCCCTCCAGGTGGTAAGCATGCTTAGGTGGATATAATAATTACCTTGGACGTTTTCCTTCTTTCTTTATTTTTTGAGTTGACCGATAAGAGTCAGACATTCATCCATGTGATAACGTGAAGGCAGTCTCCCAGGTCTACCCTATAGCACACAGCATCCACAGGGAATCACGAAAGGAAAATCCCATTCATGTGATTCTATGATTGTTATTAGTTCCATGTGTTAAAAGTCGATCCACCCATGGGAGAGACCAGAAGAGATTACAGTCGTGCTGATTACAAAATTTGAGTATGACAATATTATTATCTAATATTATTTTTTTATAAATTTTATCCGACGTGATTACTTTTTTTTTCTTTCTTTCTTGGGAGATGAAAACGTGACACTTTTTTTCTTCATTAATTAGTAGCAAGTAGAAGTTAATTAAGGCCAAAAAGAAACGTGGAAATAAATAATAAAAAAGGGAAGCGTGGGGACCATGTCACTCATTTCGATGGCTTGACCATATCATATGATTTGTGATGATTATAGGCCTCGATCTACTTGCTCTATACCATAATCTTACGTGCTTCCCCCCACAATTAGTAATTTACCATTTAGGGTAATTCTCGTCCTCTCCCTCCCCGTGAACCGACCATAGAAGCATATATAACAAATATTTGAACTCAAATTTAAATTAATCATAACCCAATCCCTAAACAAATCACCAATCCAATTAATGCAAGTTAATGCCGTGGAGAGCAGTCCCACTGTATAATTAATAATGGGCCTCACGCGTTGTAATTCCTCTTTTCCTGTTCATTTTTTAGGGTCACTATTTTCTCCTTTTTGGTAATCATAAAAATAAATAAATATAATATAATATAATAGATTTTTATTTACTAATTTTTATTTATTACAATATAAGAATATTAAGGAGGGAGTGGGCACGCACGGGACTGGGGTTTTGGTGCGGACTGCGGAGGAGGGAGGGAAAGAGGAGAGAGTGAAGAACACGCGTCCCAAAAGGAGAGTGGTGGGGGAATATAAATAAGAAAAGGCCGTCTTTTTGACTAAAGGAAAGAAGGGCATGCTCATGTCTAATCGAGCGATTCTCTCCTGTCTCGATGGCGACAACACAAAATTTACAAATACAATTACGATACATAATTCCACAGTTCAAAAAAAAAAAAAACAAAGAACCACTAGAGCCAAGGCAGGGCCTGTCTGCGTGTATCTATCTGTTCATGTATGTACCATATGTACATTAATTGTCCTGCTGCCCGCATGTTCTATATAATACTATACATATACATACAAATCCTCCAATAACGTCGATTGCATGCATGCCCCCAATAGATAATAATACATCATACTGCGTTGAATATCAGATCATTTTTCGTTCTATTCATTTTCCTCATGTCTATATATGGGTGAGCCGGGTGGATGGAAGGAGCTACTCCGGTCCCACCGAGTGGACGGACCATCTCGACTCTCTCCCCCGACTGAATGAGCAATTCAACTGACCCTTTTTTTCAGTTAGGTGATATGGGAGTCTCATCTCATCTCAGGGTAGCAACCAGTCGGACCCCTGAACAAATTAAGCACACTATCGACGACATATAACGACTTAACATCAAGTTCCGGCACATGCCATATCTGTGTGCTGCATTTAGCTGGCCCATGCATGTGTAGAAGATGGTGAATGCACTGCTTGAAAATCCATTCAGGTAAGAAAAGGGCACCCAGTATATCAACTTGTATCTTATAATGAACGTGGATACTGAATCTTACACGCTCACCACTGTAATATTCTAATTAAAAGAAACTAGGGTTTTGGAGGTCCCGGAGGAAATAGATTACGTACCTGAAGTGTATACATACATACATATGTATATTTAATTTACATGGGGAGGCAGCTTGCTGTCATGTCGCATAAAAGTACAGCGTTCTCTCTCTCTAGTCAGAGTACTTGGAACACTCTTCAGCTGGACAGGTAAGAGGAGGTGGACTGGGGCTAATAACCTAAGGAAATTAGGCCCCTACTACTACCACTACCACTACTTGCTACTCCTCTTTTCTACACCCGCCCCTGCCCGCGGACAGTGACACCCAGAGAGACTGTCACTTTCAACCCATATACACATGGAGGTGTATGGGAGGATGAATTGATGATACGAGCAGACAGCTCGATCGATTGACCGTTAATTGAACTCATTCATCTATTTACTCCCTTTTTTTTTCATTAGAAGGAATTTGCTTAATAATACAAAATTTTAAATATTTTAATTTTAAGTTAGGAATAATATTATTATATAATTTAAATTATCAATTTTAAGCAAGATTTCTTGATTATTTTTTATCTCAAACTAATACCCATTTTTTATTTCCGTATGGCTCTATCTTTGATGAGAAGAAATTGGCAAAAACATAAAAGGATGACTCATTTATTGAGGCCCCCCCACTTTTTGATAATTGGACTTGACATATCGTTGCGATGAGTGTAACGTACACCTTCTAAACATTAATTTCTTTCTCCATTGACCCTTTTTTTTTTCCTTTTTTTTCTTATTATATATATTATACTTAATTGATCTGTGATCCTATTTCGCCGCTGAATCCTCATTAAATGCGAACAACACGTCGTTGGTGTTTTTGAGTTGGCCAGCTGCTGTAGTTTAATTAATAATCTGAAAGGCAACTGTTCTTTGGATGCCCCAAAGCGCTGAACGGGATCTGTTCTTCGTTGTTTTTTTTTTTTTCATTTTTCGTTGATTGATTCAGAGCGTGTAACTATTAAGCCGAGGGGGAACTTGCAAGTCAAACCCAGAAATACAGAGATTTGACTCATGAAAATTCATGCCTGATTGTCCCAAAGAATGAACGTATCTATTCTAATCTATACCTATCCAGCCAAACTTAATGCTGTCGAAAGTGCTCAGCATACTCTTAGTATTGCTGACCAAACTATCAATCTTCCAAGTAACTATTGCATCCTTAAATAAGAGCATGAATGGCATTAAGACAATCAGAGCTGAACGGGATCTGTTCATGATCCTTAACAAGATTGACAGTCAGTTGGAGTCGGTAGCACAAAACCGACTATATCGATGAGGTTGAACCTTGGCGAGCCCCCAGCCCCGACTCCCAGGCTGCCCGCAGGGTCTTCCTTGCCCTTGCCGTGTGAAGGCTGTCAAGCTGATGATCTTAATGGGCTGCATGAGGATGGGCTCGTTATGGGCGGTGGCCCAACAATTAGGCCCATAGGTCGAGATAGTGCTGGAGATCCCATGCATCAGCTTGTCCCTCTTCTTTCCTCTTTCCTCGGTTACATTTGGTGGACAGGGATTCAAATTTGCTCGACCAAAGTGGGACGCATTGGGCCCTTACTAATATTTTGGGGGATAATTTTGTTGGATCACTACCATTGAGAAATCTAAGAAGTGCTAATTGATTGAAATTCGAATAAAATTGATCTAACCTCACTTAAAAAATAAAATTATCGTGATAGTAGATCTTCTCCATGTGCAAGCTCGAAGATTGACATCTCTGGAAACAATTAAAAATGAAAAGTTGAACCAGAGTTTCTTAATTGACATAATACGAAAGCTCACAGCAAAAACTAGGACTAGGCAAGGATTCATGTCGGTCAAAATTTGAGGTTTATGACCGAAGATGGGGACAGATTTCACACGGTTTCGGAATTTTTCTTTGGTCGGCCCGGGGAACTAATTGATGTGTCCGAAGGAATCAGCTCGACCGCCCGGCCACTTCAATTTAATTAGCAAATCCAACAGTAACCCAGACAAAAAAAAAAAAGAAGAAGAAGAAAAGCTAACTGTTTCCTAGCTATATCCACCATCAGCTGTCGATAATTTTTCTTACCACTCTCTGTCTCGGAATCGAATTTAAACTCATTTTTCAGATCTTTGATCATCGAGCTCCAGCTTAATAATTTTGATGAAGGTAAGATGCCATTGATGGTGTTGCTGAACCAATCTGAGAGAGAGAGAGAGAGAGAGAGATCTGGTTCCGACCCTTGGAAAATCTGCGAATCATATAGTCAAATTATACGTTTGATGGTGGGATTGCAGAGTTGCCAGTTATAGTATGTAGCTCACTTTCTCGCTTCAGCTGTTCCGACAGGGTCATACGTCTCCTATTTTTATCCTTCGAAATCTGTCATCTCGGCATAGTCCATACGTACTAACCCGTGTGCTTTATGTGCTTTTCGGGATTTGTCTGATCCGCGAATCCACCAGGCTGATCTAGGCAACGATGCGTATAAGTTCGACAGTTGACATTGTCTATAGCACAGGGCGGCAGCCTGTTGGGTCAAGTGAACCCTACCCACTAGAGAAACTATGAGCAGAGAGCCAACTGGATTCAGAGGACTATCTTCCATTCCTAATTACCACTTCCTTCGATCTTCACCTAACCGTATTTACGTTTGTCTTTATTTTTTTCCCTAAAAGAAAGCCAGAAAGATTTAGTAGTTTCAAGTGACAAGACGAGGAAATTGGATTCAAGTATTTGAAACATATGCCGTGTTTTTTGATTCACAACTTTTATTTTTTGTTATAAAGAAGATTACATATTATCATTAGCATATTAGAAATTATTAATACATCAAGTTTCAAAATATTTTTAGTAAGATAGCGATTTCTTTGAAAGATGAAGAGTGTTTGCCCGTCTTAATGGCCGAATTTGGTTCATCAAATCTTCTAATAAGATTAATATTTGTTATGATTTTCAATTATTTTAATTTATAGGTCACTGTAAATTCTGGTTGGATATTCAAATATGTGCTCACATACAAGCATAGTGGCTAGTTTGACCAAGTTTTTTTTTTTGGTGTGTTACTGCCCATATGACATGGTCAAGATAAATGGACTGTCACTATTGTATTGGTTCCGATGGAACTTTCCATGAAAACAAATAAAGAACCGTATTATGTTGGTCAAGATAACCCGCTTAGCTAATTTTCTGTCTGCGTTATGTTAATGCCCTTAATGGCGCAAAACCGCCTTCAACTTTCTATAGGCAGTTGGCTTTGGTCAGACCAAGTGCGCCACCCCACCAAAGGTTAAAAAAACACGTGTTCTTATAAAAAGGTAATACCGCGTTCGATCCGGATCGGGTGGCCAGTTAACAACCACCAAGAATGTCCTCTTTCTTCCAAATCTCTGTTAAGCAATACATGCATGTCATCAGTTCTTCATTTTACTTCTAAAGTACCCAAAATTTAAATTTATTGGGATAATATGAAAAATAATATAATAACTTGAACAATAATATATATAGGTAAAGCCGATTAAATTTATATGTCATTTTTACATACTTTTCCAAGAGTTAAGCCATCATCGCAAAGCATGCCTCATGAATTCTTCCCGGATTTTTCATCCGTGCGGGAAAAAAGATTGTGACATTCGATTTATAGCCATGCAAGTGTTGCCATGAGAGAGCCCATGGCGAGTGTCATTCATCGTATAATTGTAACAAAAAATACGAGCATTCGTGTGTTGTTCTCATGCGGCTGATTATATATATATGTATGTATGTATTGACAATATTTTTGCTAATTATATTGGAGATTTATAAATCTCAATAAGAAATGGACAAATGGAGGACGAAAAGTACTGAGAACTACAGGATACGGCTAATGCAAGCCCTCTAATCTAAGGTTTAGAATTGTTTTACCCACTTCGTGGTCCATGAACTCGAGACCCGAGAGTGCCATAAAATTTTCAAATCTATTAATCCGGTGCCGATCGGACGGCTTGGTAATGGCCACGTAGTCCATTAGGTGGGCAATGGCCTTTTCATACATCCGGTATGGATTATATGACACGTGTTAATCGAGTGATCTCTTGGACGGTCAACGTCGTCATCGACGCTACAATATTTTAACAGTTCGGAGTACCCGCGGCGCGTCCTGTTCGATAAATATAATTGGATGGGAGTCAAATAGTCTTCCATGGCCAACCCTATCGCTTTACAGAACGAGAGTGGACCTGCTGCCACCTATTTAACTCCGGGGGAAAAAAAATTGTAGACATGGCGGACTTAATCTATCAAACAACTGGATCCCTACTTTCCACTTCTATATATACCCTTCTCAATTAGTTGCAGGTGCCTTCATCTCTCGTTCATACACTCTCTCAGCCTTCAGAGCAAAAACCAAGAGAGAGCTCAACACACACACATATATACCGCCACCTATATATATAGATATATTCCGGAGAAGAACAGCATACATAAGCAAAGGTACCAACACATGTTCCTCTTACACATATATATCTTCATCAGTTGCATAGAGTTGCATGATTCTCAGGGTACAAGTACAGAGCGAACGAGTGTCGTAATCATTCGTTGCAATAGAAAATGGAGATATCATATGTATGGCGTTGTCCTTAGATAGAGCTGTGGATATACACATGTCCATATACATTATTTTCCTTTTGATAATTCGGGTGTCAAATGTCACCGAATTTACTTGATCATTTTAAGTGTTTGCCGAACATGTAGGCTACGCGCATCAGCGGAGCTAGCCAGATTACACACATATACGTACATAGAGGACAGATTCGATCAAAGATCAACCACCATGAACGGCGGTGTGATGACCGTGAAGAAGTTCCCTCCGGTGTCTGTGATCCCAGAGTCGGAGACTCCCCGGGGCTTCTACTTCCTGTCGAGCCTGGACCAGGCCATCCCCTTCCCAATGCAGACCATCTACGCTTTCGGGTCCAGCAGTGAGACCGTGGTTGATGTCCTCAAGCAGTCTCTCGCCAAGGTTCTTGTCCTCTTCTATCCGCTTGCCGGAGCCATGTCCCTGGACTCCGAGGGCCGGTTCGTGGTCGACTGCTCCAAGAAGTCCGTGGCATTCGTGGAGGCGGTTGCTGATTGCACGATCGAAATGATCGGTGACCTTCGCGAGCCTAACCCCGATAACACTAGGAAGCTCATCTATATGGACCCAAATGTCAAGAGCTTTTTGGACCTTCCCCTGCTCACTGCCCAGGTTTGTTTTTTTCTTCTTTTCTTTTTTTCGTGGATAACGTCGCTAGCCTTTCATGAGGAACTTTATTTAATTAGACAAATTTTAATTCCCTGATCCGTTAATTCCCTGAAAACAGGTGACCAAATTCAGATGTGGAGGATTCACGCTTGGTATGTCGATCAGCCACACCGTGTTGGATGGGGTGTCGGGCATGACGTTCGTCAACTCATGGGCCGAGATAGCCCGAGGAGGCTCCCCACCGACCCCATTTCATGACCGCTCATGCCTCCGATCTCGGGTCCCACCGATCCTGAGGGGCCCGTATGATGACTTTGTCCAGATAGCCGACATGTCAGATATGGAGTCGCTGTACAAGGAAGAGAGGAACATTAGCCGTATGTTCACCTTCAGCCCCCAGAAGATTGCTGCCATCAAGAAGGCGGCCTTGGCTGACGGGAGGCTGCAGGGATGCAGCACCTTCTCCGCTGTCGCAGCTGTGGTCTGGCGTGCTCGGAGTCAGGCCCTAAAAATGAAGCCAGCGCAGCTCACCAAAGTCAGGATCCTTGTGGACATCCGCTCCAAGTTCAAGGATCCACTTCCAGGCAATTACTTTGGTAACCTCGTGACCACAACGTGCTGCCTGACCACAGCCGGTGAGCTGGCTGAGCAGCCTATCTCGCGCACTGTGGAGCAGATCCGGAAGGTGTGTGAGCTGGTGGATGAGGACTACGTTCGCTCGAGGATCGACTACATTGATGTGCATAGGCCGCCGCTGACTTCGGTGGGGACACTCGTGATCAGCTCGTGGACCCGCCTGTCATTCAGCCCCAGCGACTTTGGGTGGGGTGGCCCGACGCAGTTTGGGTGTGGTGACGTGGCAAGGGAACTCTGCGTGTTCCTCCCGGAGGGAGAGGGCAAGAAGGGCGTTGTGGTGGTGATGGCCCTCCCCGTGTCCGCCATGAACGCCTTCCAGAAGCTGGTCGATCGTCAAGTTCAGTGAATACAGTAGATATAGGAAGTTACTCGCGGGAAATTTATCTGTTCTCTTCTTTGGAAGAAAATTCAAACAGATATTGAAAATATAACAACTAGCCTGATCTCTCGTAAATTTAATCAAAATTTGAATTTTTAATGATAAAATTATAAAAATAAAAGAGAGTTAGATACTTTCTAAAAAAATATCGAATTCATAATTGAAATGAAGAGTTTTTATTCTCTAATAGTAATCTTTGCTTGAATTTAGATTGATTAAGTTTTAATGAATTTTAAATGCCGGATAAAACATCTCTAAAAAAAAAAAAGAAAACCCATGATCGAGAGCCACTTCGAACCATTTAATCATAGTGGTAGAGACTGCCGGCATCAACTTGATTAAACGAAGCGTAATTGACTCTGAAACTTGGTGGATGATTCATTTCTTACGTGAACGTGTACGATGCATTTCAGGCATGGTCCCATGCATGAAGTTCTCAACTTGATTAAACGAGGCGTAGTTGACTTTTGTGATCGGTGAGCCCAATTTAGGAACCAAGACTTGGAGACACGAAGCTCGTTACCCCCAAGATGGCTAATCGTCTCTATTGAGAGTAAAACTTCTTTAGAAAGGATTTTGAATAACACCGCATGTGAATTAGGTTTTTAGGTGAATGTGAACTCAAGATTTTATCAACTCACTAACATATTTTATATGATATTAAGGTAGGTTATGGTATCTCGGTTTGTAAGGATCTAAGACCTTTCCTATTCTTATCCAGCGGATTTCTAGATGCCATCCAAGTATATACCTCTTGACATGTCGGATTCTTCATTTGAAGAGTATCAATGGATACGACCGAAGAGATGCACACTCAGGCTCCACTCGGAGCCCTATTTTAGAAAATCACGTCCTTATACCCGTCTCCCTACTACTAAAAGTCGAATGGCTAATGTTTTCTAATTATTTCCCATATCTTATTGATATAAATTAACCATAGGAAAGGTATCCCATACAACAATTACATCATATGAGCAAAATTTCATTTTCCTTTTTTTTTTCTAGCAATTACCTTTTTTAGAGTTCATTAACTCATTTCATATTTTTAATAATTTAAAAAAATTATCAAATAGTTATAATATATTAATATATAATATGATATAATCGTTATATAAATTACATTTTCTTTTTAGTAAGGCTAATATACACTGTACTGCTTAGATACAAGCCCAATAATGATACAAAAAAAAAGGGCCATCACCTGTAAGGATGTTCTCCTCCTCCAGTTCAAAATGGAAGTATGCTTTCCTTTCTTGCTAAATTGTCGAACGACGTGCGATATGTTCTATTATTATTATTATTATTATTTTAGAGTATGGGTTAAGTATTATTTCAACAAAGTTAAAATATAAAAATTTAAGAAAATTATAAATATCTCGATCTAAAATAAACAGATATAATTTTTATATTTTTACCCATTAAACTTACACTCCTCTTCATTCTCCATTTTTTTCTCTCATATTTAGTTTAGATCATAAATTTTATTTATAATCAAATATATATATATATATGCATGATTCATACTTATCATTTTATCTGTTGCAGTACGTAGAAGTTGGGAAGCTATGAAGGCGAGCCTGATGGCTATATAAAGTCAACTACACGTGCCAATGTTTGAAATGCGACATTATTGTTACGGTTTGTACATGACGCGACTCAGACAATCACCCATGGCTCTCTCTGGTCTCATTTGACATGCTACCTTCACCTCTCGTGGTCGATCATTTATTGGTCTGGACCACAGATGGTTGACTGTCCTCCCTTAGCATCGTGTCTCTCAACGCTGTCCAGAACGAGCCCCGCTGCCCGACCGGCACTTTACTAATCGATGGGACCTTGTATATTCAATTCGACCGGTCCCATCGACCATGCTGACAGAACCCAGCGCTCATCAAATAAATAAAGATCCCACAACTAACTTAGGTTGTTCCATTAGCTACGTGCATCATAATTTTTAAAATTAGATCAGGTTGATGGGTTTGATCGGTTCGATTAGGACTAGCCATTTACCCGATTCGACTTCTAAAATTAGCCAAATTGCATTGTAAATACGGTTAACTCCGATTGGACCAATCAATTCCTTGTCGGACCGGTGGACGTAATTGAAAAAATCAGCCGACTTAAAAGTTTTTTAAAAAATATTATAATGTAATCTTATATTTATATATTATTTTAAGCTTGTTATTAATATTATAGTTATATTATGAATTTTTATTATAAATTATTATCAAATTATTATATTATATCAATTTTTAATAATATTATATAATTAATATTATTTATTAAATATATTGTCCGACCCATTAAATCTCGGCTAATCCATAAATCTATACTTTGACCGGTTCTTGGTCCAGTCCAATTTTAAAAATTATGATATGCACATAACATATTGGTAGCTGCAGTAACTGATGCATAAGCGAGAAGAGTCAGGAGGACTTCGTTAGATACAAGAGCAGGTGTTGTGCCATGCTCTTCACCAAAGAGAAGCGCATATACACGTTAATTCTGTGAGAGATTTATGATCAGGTCCTTCGTGCCCAGACGAAACTGGCGAAGAATGGACCGGTAAGACATTTATGGATCTTGAAAGGATAAGTTGGCCGTCGTCGTCATCGTCAAACAGAAATTAATAAAGAAAATGTATTCATCAATCAGATGCAATATACGTCGCATGATGAACTACGGTGTCATGTAGATATATATAGTAACTTATATGGATTTGACTGCCTCCAAGGCTCCCACCACAAGAAAAAAAATACTTGAATTTTATTCTTTTCACTGGTTTATTTATTTATTTATTTCTTAGCCTTTTTTTTTAAAAAAAAGTTATATTTAGACTCGACTCGGTCTAATTTTAATACATTGAACATTTCTTCGTCAATAACTCACCAACCAAGTTATCCGTTAATTGGGTAGGTGTAACGTAGCAAATATATATATATATATGTATATATTTGGGTAGGTGTCCCTCGCCGGCTGGCGACGCCTCTGTCTCAAGCAAGCATTAATGGTGAAGATAAATTAAATGGTTATTTTTTAAAAATAAAAATTCAAGTTCAGCTGTTATAAATTAAAAAAGTTATAATCTAAAATACTTTAACTCATAATAAAAATAACTAGTCATAATATTAATTAATTTGTTTTTGGTTGGATACCATATATTTATTTTTCCGGTGTGCATGTAAACGACAATATGTCAATGACACGACTGGCCGGGGGATAACTATCGTAAAATTACCCCCAGTTTGTATGCATACGTATATTATTTTATGTAGGTCAAGATTCAAACAGTCAATCCGGAAAGAATCACTTGGCAACCTCGGGAGCACGATGTGGTGCTGCCTCTTCACATTTGTTAAAGAAGACTTTGAGGAGCGCTGGGAGATCCATATCCCGAGTTCAGAAAACGGAGTTCATAATCGAGGGGTCGGGTCCTGTAGGGTCGAGAAGATGAGTGCGGGAAGGTCAATCACCCACCCTCGTCTGGGTCCCCGCCATGCATGACCGCCTCCGAGGAGTCGATCCGGTCTAGTTTAATGATCTTTGTCGGGCATGGCAGTTTCGTCCGCGGCTAGAATCAAAGATGTTGATCAAACTAACTAGGGAGCGGGAATCGTTTAATAGTCAAACGCGGGGGGATGGCTTTCATTTCTTCTGATTCAGATCAGAATGCACGGGGCTCTTTTTCTTTTTTTCTTTTTTTCCTTGGCCAATTTTTTCAGCGGAAACTTTTGGATTCTCCTGTTCAACTATTGAGTGTATTTGAATGGAGATCCTCGTGGTCATCATATGCATGGATCGCGTAGATCGGTGAACCAAGCCAATCACAATTGATGACGGACGGGCTGCGTAAGTGGGAAGTCGAGTCTAATGGCGATAGTTGCAGAGCAATAAGCGCTTTCCTATCGTTAGCCCTCTGCTGGAACTCCGCTTCTACCGCTGAATGCTCCGATTAATCCTCAGACTTGGAAAAGTCTTACCTTCCACCCTCGCAGCACAGCATGTGCGAATAGACCGCCCACAACTTACCATTAGCTCAGGGAGAATTAGTTATAATTAAAATGGTTCACACTTCCATAAAAAATTACAGTAGTAGAGATATAATTTCATAAAATTTCCCAAACTTCAAAGGGAAGATCATCCCACCCTTTCTAAATCCAATCAATCGTAACTATAAGTAATAAATATATGAAAAGAAATACGTCAACAGGAATGAGTTAATTTTTTTTTTTTTTTTTAATTTCAGAAGAGATATGACATAGATGGCAGAGTACTTTGACCGTTAATGGAAATGTGCTCTAACGACAGCTGCATCTCACCTACCCCCCCTCGTTAAGACGCCACTCAAGCTTGACTGCTTTTCCACCTAATGAAGTTTCCCATTTTCTCCTGGTCCGTGTGAGGCACAAGGAAATAGTGGAGAGATTATATGGCAGGAAATCTCATATGACCCGTATATGGGAATTAAAATATGTTAATTTCACCCTAAATATTTAAGTGTGCTGCAAAGTTACATCCATTTACCGATCGATAATTCCCCCCCACTTAGTACATATGGTGAACAATCCATTTTAATTTGGCATGTGATTACGAGAAGTTTACTCTTCATTCACCTACACAAATTGCCTAAAATAGTTCAACATTTTTTTCATCTCAATCAATATCCCATATTAATAAATGGAGATAATTTAATATTAATCTTGGCCGGAACATTAATTGCCGTGATGTATTGAATTTTTCAGGATGAGGTGATGGAAATCAAATAATATATACACTTAATGGTGGAAAATTTTGCACATAACCATAAAGGATCGATATATCCATGATAAGGCCTATGGTGACCAAGGAGACCGCCGAGAGGGAGGGGAAACGACAAGCATAAGGTCAAACCAGACATTTCCAACTCAAACAATTTATTTCCATCGTCGGACAATATGTGCGTGCGTCGTCGTGTCCGTCCGTGTCTATATAAACCTGTCTCCCGCTTCCAGCAAATCGCCCTTTGCAGCTCTTCCTGCATACATCCCAACAGTTAACGGGACAAACTAGTTATAGCTAGCTTCATATCCCAGCCATCCTGAGTTCAAGTCGCATAGAGGTATATATTTAAATGCATCCCTCGGGTTTCGCTTTCAACACTGGCAGGCTCCAATATTGTGCTGTGATCTCTCATTGTGGGGTCGCATCCTGTATGGATTCTGGTCGATGCAGATGAATATCCCAGTCTGTTTCATTTGTCCATTGTCATCGTTAGTTTCGGTTCCTCCTGGGCAGCCAATGTCCTGAATTCAACGAAGACACTGATCGAGATCATCCATTATCTGCAATGTTTTCTTGAAATCTCGTTTTAGACACGCTCTAAATATATACAATATATCAGATTTCAGGATTTTATTTATATGCATCAAAACTCGATGAACTGCCAATATTGGGAGGAGCTTTGATGAATGTGTCCATGTGATTGGATGATTGTCTTGAAGGCTGTCTGATACATATTTTTTTATATCCTACGCTGCTGTGATCCTTTAAGCTATCTATCATACGGACTTTTTATTTGACAGATTCATCAATATGTTGACCTGATTAGTAGGGTTTGCTAACGTCTGTGATAGGCAAGGAGCAAGCTAGCGAGAGAAAATCCATCGAAAGCAAAGGCTGAAAAGTACCTCAGTGTAACGTCTATACATGGAGGGAATGATTATGAATGGTGGAGCCATGACAGTGAAGAAATTGCCCCCGGTGCTGGTGACTCCGGAGTCAGAAACGCCCGGCGGATTCTACTTCTTGTCGAGCCTCGATCAGGACATCCCGTTCCCGATGCTGACCATCTACTCCTACAGGGCAAGCAGCGAGACTGTGGCCGATGTCCTTAAGCAATCCCTCGCCAAGGTCCTCATCCACTACTACCCACTCGCCGGCACCATGGCCCTGGACTCGCAAGGCAGGTTCGTCGTGGAGTGCACCAAGAAGGGTGTGCCCTTCGTGGAGGCCGTTGCAGATGGCTCCATTGACTCCCTCGGTGATCTCCGGGTGCCCAACGAGGACACTACAAGGAAGCTAATCTATATTGACCCCACGGCAAAGAGTTACACAGACCTTCCCTTGCTCACGGCACAGGTGAGATTACTTGAGAAAGTAGACATATTTAAGATCTTTACTCAGTTTTATTAGTTAAAACTCTTCATTATTGCATGGGAATTATTTGATGACAATTAGCTCACTTTTTCATTATTTTCCTTTCCTCTTATTATCAGGTGACCAAGTTCAAGTGCGGAGGATTCACTCTAGGGATAGCCATCAGCCACACGGTGGTGGATGGTGTGTCGGGGATGAACTTCATTAACTCGTGGGCAGAGATAGCCCGAGGCTTGACCCCGTCAATGGTCCCTTTCCATGACAGAACCCTGCTCAAGGGTAGGGTGCCGCCTGTACCAAAGTACTCGTACGATGACTTTGTTCATATCACAGATGTGTCGGATACAGACACCATGTTCAAGAATGAGAGGAACACAAACAAGATGTTCACATTCCATGCTGAAAAGCTCGCATCCATCAAGAAGATGGCCATGGCCGACGGCCGATTGCAGGCCTGCAGCACCTTCTCGGCTCTCGCTGCTCTGGTATGGAAGGCTCGGTGCAAAGCCCTGAAAATGAAGCATGCTCAGCTCACTAAGCTAAGGATCCTCGTTGATGTCAGGTATATATGTATATACATAATTGTGGTTTTATTATCCTGTATTTCCCTTTTTAGAACTGATGGCCTGACCAACTTTGATTATTCTATTTGGAAAACTACCAAGTGAAGAATATTCTTCGTCTGTAATTAGAGTGATTTGACTTCTTTTGCAGGTCAAGATTCAAGGAACCACTGCCAAAGAATTACTTCGGCAACCTCGTGGTCTTCACGTGCTGCCTCACCACAGCCGGAGAACTGTCAGAGCGGCCGATCTCGTACACGGTGGAGCAAATCCGGAAGGCTTGCGAGCAGGTGGACGAGGAGTACGTGAGATCGAGGATGGACTACATCGACATCCACAGACCGCCTCTGAGCACGGTCTCGACACTCGTGATCAGCTCCTGGGCCCGCCTGGCATATGGGTGCAGCGACTTTGGTCTCGGCGACCCTACCCAGTTCGGTTGCGGGGCCTTGGCGAGTGAGCTCTGCGTGTTCCAGCCCGAGGGGGAGAAGGGCATTGCGGTCGTGATGACCCTCCCGGAGTCCGCCATGAGCACCTTCCAGAATTTGATTGAGCAAGTTTGAGTGATGCACTGTCTCGATTTCGATCAGGCCGAAATTCCAAACGAGTCACGGATGACGGGGATGAGAGGTCGTCGATTCCAAGTCAGATCTGGGGGCGTTTGCTCATTTTTCTCTTTCCGAATATATTTTAATTTTTGTAATTATTTAATTGATAATAATGGGAGAAAACTTGGTCAATAGAATCGTTACGTCGCCGTCAACATTGAACAGCATACATACATCTACGGGAATGATCAAATTTCAGTCAGCGTACGTGGCATATAAGACAGAAAAACTATATTTAATTATGTATTTATTTTGAGTTTGAATTGAAATAAAGAGCGTACTTCTTCCAGAGTCGTCCTCGAATGCCTGTCAGTCAAGACGTTGTTCGTCGGATAAGTTGTTTCATACATGTCTAAGAAACCTAGTCCGATTGACTGTCATTGTTGAGTAGCTTGCGGCGGGCCAAGTGCTATCTGAAAGAAGTATCAAACGATTGAACTGCTCCATCATTGAACAGCTTGGAGTTGGATAGTTAAAAGGTGATCCACCCACAGATTTTGATCTTCTTCAGAATGCACAGAAGCAAGAATTTAGAGAGGGCGTTCAGGTCCAATATGCCATCATCCGCTTGCCCAAGCCCTTGTACTTGGGACACCTATGCTTGGGTCGCTATTGGTTCTATAGCAAGCCTTGTGACTCTTGTTGAAACAAAGAAATGGATGGATCTTCAATATGATGGAAACTAAGCTTGAGCTTCATATCACATACCAACGGAAAATAGTCGAATATTATACTCTTTTAGACCGGTCACGGATGCATAAAAAGAGTACTCCTCTAGTTTGTTGGTCTCCTCCTCCATATGGTTGGACAAAATTGAATACGGATGGATCTGTGATGGGTAATCCAAGCAGAGGAGGGGCGGATGGCCTCATCCGCAACAATTTGGGAAGGTGGTGGCTCGGTGGCTTTACCAAACCTTTGGGCTTCACCAATAGCTTCCAAGCTAAAGCACGAGCTCTCCAATAGGGACTCTTATTAGCTCAGTCCCTAAGCATCCAGTTCTTTTGTATCGAATTAGATATGAAGATATTGCATGATCAAATTTAGGGAACTTCAACAATAAATCTACACTTATCCTCGTTAATTTTGGATTGTAGGAAGATTAATGCAGAGTTCTGGGATTACCAAACAACTCTAATTTACTGAGAGACAAATGCAGCAGCAGCAGCATACTTTCTTACAAAGTTAGCATGAGACTAGAATGAAGGTCAAAATGATAACTATCTTTTTGAACATCCCCGGAGGGACTTACTAATGTTTTAATTGTTGCCTACTCAAGAAGTGTAAATGTTTATACTGATGCTACTGGACCATATTACACTCTTATGTATCCTTGTATAATTATCTTTGGTTACAAAAAAAAAAAGAGTGGATCTCCGTATGTTGACCGAGCAAATGTACTCCGTCCAAGCATCTCAACACACAAACTGCGGCCGTATTTATCATTGCATCTCTACCTCAACAAATGGCGCAAAGCCTTTGGGGCTAATTGTCAGCACGGTTGGAGGGACGGCCCAAATCTCATATATATATATGTATGTATATGAAAGATGAAACAAGTTTTAAGGTCCAAGAAAACGCTGCTACAGGACCTGTTGAATAGTTGAGTAGAGACTGAGTTCATGACATTATTAAGGGATCTATAGAACATACATTACACCGGTGGCTACAATCTTCTTCCACTTGCAGTATCGTAAGTATGTAGAGCTGACGCAACTTCTGCATTCAAATACAAACAACTATTTATGATCATCAAAACTAATTCTTGGTTTCGCGGCTCTTTCCTTCAACTGGCTCCATACTCCAACCTTTCCCACCTGAAGGGCCGGAACACGTAGAGAACCTCCGGAGAGCTCTTAAACAGAAGAGCCACGCAGACACAGACTGCAGCAATTGCCACCATTGACAGCATTGCCGGTCTGTACAGAAGTGACCTTCCCCCAATCCCATAGGCAAGCTTCTGGTCACACATCTTGCAGCTCTTCTTAGGGGCAATCTCGAAACTGCTAGTAGAAGCAGTGTCTTTACTCGGGTCCTGGTGGGTGCTGCTTGAGTCAGATATGTCGAGGACCACATGTGGGGCCTGTGGGGGTGGTGGCCTCCTGTTTATTTTCCGCTGGACAAGGTGGATGTATGAGTAGTGGCCGCGGAGGCGTGCATAGTCCTCTGGAGTGGACCCTGTACTATCCCGAGCATTCTTCCATGCCTCAACTCCAACCTGAAGGAGACATGCATATTAAACGGCGTGATATTATAATTTGCTTATACAGCAAAGATTAACCAATAAGCCCAAGCACTCCAACTTAAATAGACAAAAAATTGGAATACCAGGCAAGCATCTCAACATAAGATCTCGGTTTTCAGAAGTAACATCATTTAGGTATAAACTTCAATTCACATTTATCCAAAAAATAAAACAAAAATTCAATTCAGATTCTATGTTTAAGGAAAGAAAATCATACAAAATAGTAACTAACCATTCCAGGATCATCAGTCAAAGCATCAAGTATATCTTCAGAACCATCTTTACCAGCTGCAATGTGGAGAGGGGTCAGACCAGCAGGGCCTAGAGCATCAGGTCTAAAAAGGAAAAACTGTTGGTTCTCATGACTCAGCAGCCTCAGCTCAGTTTCTAAATTATTTGAATCCCTCTGAGGAACATATCTCAGGAGGAGTTCCACTAGAGGCCTACTGTTCCTCCTCACAGCTTTATGAATGAGACCCATCTCTAGCACAGCAAGATACAATGAAGGGTGCTCTCCTGCTTCAACAACTCCTTCAAGAAGAATGTCCAGGAGTTTCTTTACTACAGCACACCAATCATGGTCCATAGAGAACTCCACAAGCCACCTGAACCTTGTGAATGAAAAGAGTTCTGTATTCGGGTCCACCTGACTGAGTCTAAATCTCAATTCACTTCTATGAAGGATCCAACCCATTTCATTTATGAACTGCAGGGCTTGATCTCTGACATCAATACTTGTGGTTTCCTCATCATCTGAATCGGCTCCTATCAACTCTAAAGAGTGCTCCAATGTACGGATCTCTGAACAAACATCAGCTTCGGCAACTACGAAAGGAAAGAAGCTTGCTGGGAGACCACGATCTTCAATCTGGAAGAAAGTTTCAGTTGATAAAACTAACTCAAAAATATTGAGGATGCCACTAACTAGAGCGTAAATAAATCTTGATTGTGAATGAGAAAAACTTAATAATGCCCATCACTAGAGCATAAATGTATGAACACAGCAGCACCTCAATGAACCCTCTTCCAATTACAGTTGGGATAGAGCAGGAAAATTTGACAGACTGGAGCTCAGTGTCTTCATCACTCAAGTCTTGAGCTGCTTCTTGAACCAGATACTTACCTTCCAAAGCACAGAGTAGCCTGCATAGAAGAAAAAATGTTGATAAGTCTTTCTTGTAATGACATGAAGAGTTCAAAAGGACGGAGAAAGAGACATACCTTGATGCAGGATCACATAGGTTAAAGCCCTTAACAAGAAACTGGGCTTTCTCGGATGCAGACACAGCAATGGGAATGACACTAAGAATTTTACTGTGATTGATGCTTCTCAATGGCAATGCTGTGTTAAGAACAAGCTGACCTGCATCATAAATTTCCACATCAGGATTTACCTTCTCACACTCGTGGAAGACTCATCTATTCATCCAATATTCATGATTAAACACAAACAATACAACATCAAAGAGTCAAATGAGAAATCACCATTGCAGATGAAAGCCATTTGATGCTGCACCTTTACGTACATCCATCCAGTCTTCCAGAAATTGTCCTCTGAGGCATCGACAAGCCTACTCAGACTGGAACTGAGATCACTGGACAACTGCATGGAACAGCAAGAAAAAATGAAACATCAACTCAAAGGAACCATATAAGAGGAAAAAATAAGGAAATAACAATTTAAGTAGAAACAGAATTCTTATGGAACTGCTTTCACGGCAGTGGGCAACAAAGAGCTCACCTCGTCCCAGGCACTCTCAGATTGACGAAGATAGATAGTGAGAATAATGCATCCAGGCCTGATATAGCTCTCAATGTCTGTAGGACTGTGAGATAACCAGTCAAGGATCTGGCATGCAGATATAAATGGTTACATTTCTTGCAACGTATAGGATTAAAGTCAGATCAATTCCAAGGCTTATGTCGTACCTGTGCCCGAACAAGAAGAGGAAAATCATTTGGTTCTTTTCCAAATAATTTGAAGACAATTCGGTCAGTACGGCTCTGCAATACAAGAAGGAACATGAAGTTACCAGGAGAAAAAGTAAGCGAAGTAACCCTTAAATACTGCAATTGCAAACACATCCTCAAGCAGCCAACATAAGAACATGGTACCACATTGACAGCAGGGGCCTAGGTAAGACAGCATCTACTTTTTAATATAAAGGCCCTCATAAAAGATCAAACAGTTTAAAGAGTTTCTTCAGCCAACAGAAACTTTCAGAATTGCATGAAAATTTTCTCTTAGGGGGGAAAATTGCATTAAAGAGGCTAGAAAGTAAATTCTTTTGGGGAAAATACAGATAAGAGAGAGTTAGAAACAACCATTCAATAAACGCAAGGTCATGAAAACAATCAACCAAAACAACATTTCACCAAAATTGAGGAATCAAAAACCTTCATTTCCGAAATACCTGAGTGTCTCCACTTGAACTAGAGGGTGACTGGGCAGATGCTGAATCTGAAGTCCTACTTGTCTGGTGCGGGCTTGACTGATGGGATTCCTGTTGTATACATGAAGGACAATCAAGAGAATTGATCCTTGGGTTCGCACGGACAGGTGATCTATCTGGGTCCTCTAAGCCATCATCAGAGTCAATGTAGACATCATTGAGATCAAAGTTATTCAGCTTACTCTGCCCCCCTGTCAGATTTCGGCCCTCTGCATAGCTCTCTACACCATTCAAACTGCAAGGAGCCAGCTGTGATGGTGACAGCTGCAGACTACCTGAGGGTCCTTCAAGGCCCTTTGAGACAACAGGAGGAATTGCCTCCAATTTACTGAGAGAGGATCCACCACTGGCAATATTTTGTGATTCCTGAATAAGGCCAGTTATGTTCTTCCCTCCAATTCGGTTGGTGGCAAGGCTTCTCAGAATATGAGTCAGCAGATCCTGATCAGCTGCTTGTTTCGACTGATTGGCTGCACTTGAAGTAAAATGGTTACTTCCACCATAGATCAGTTCAACATAAAAATATGCAGGTTGCTTCTTGTCCTCCACAATAAAATAACAACCAACAAAGAAGATTGATCGCAATCAGATTTTGAAACTAGCCATGTACATTAGACTCTACTATAAAGTTATGTCACTTCTAGCACCTATCACTGCTAACTTAATGAAGCGACAAGGGATACATCTCTAGTGAAAGAAAACAAGTGAACTTTATCATACAAGAGACACACAAAAGGCTTGCAAGGCACAAAACATGGGATGAACGAATATAACAACATGCTGTAGAAATAGATCCAACCAAATACTTACTGTGCATGTTGGACAGTATCTTCAGCAGACTTATTAACAGGTAACTGCTAGCCTGGTCATCACTAAGTGGATTTGCATTAGTAGCTGAATCAGGATTCGTCTTCCTCCTTCGTTTATTATGGCCAGCTAGACGCCTACGGCAGCTTCGCTTACCCTCATCGAATTCTTGAAGGGTATGGAACCTAATTGGGGTTTCAGGACAACATCCGTGTTGTTCATTAAAAGGCATATTTTTAGACAGTGCACATGATAAGGCACTCATCTCCTAATGAATGATCAGTTACAGAGAAATGGAGCAAGACAGCTTAAAGAAATCATGAAACATCACTTACCGACTGCACTGCTGACAAAACCGCTGCATGACGTTTCCTACAAGGGCTCTGCTGGCTTTTGAGTGCATCTCACACACCTTATGGCGTCTATGGTAGTCTTTCGCATTGCTCAAATCTGCCCCACAGTCCTTTACCTGACAAACTGCACGACTCCCAGCGCCCCCAACAGCTTTAGCTTTCTTCCCATTGTTACCTTCCCAACTCCCAGCCTCTCTTTCAGCAATTGGATACCCTTGTCCACCAAGCTTCAGTGCGAGGCCACTGACTTTGTCGTCCAAGTTATCTTCCCCAACGACAATAACCCTCCTGCGCTTCTCCAGCTCCCTCTTGCTATTCTCAATCCCGAAATTCGCCTCATCTGAGCACGAGGACGTGCTGTTGGAGGAGTTCCCTGCAGCGGGAATCCCATTTTCAATTGGGAAGAATTGCTGGCCGTGAAATTCTGGTTGAATGGGGTTGGAAGGTCTGGCAATGAACAGATCCCCATCCCACTTCCAGTCATTCAGATTCCATTCTAAACTCCTCTTCCCAACAGAGGACATGCCATAAAAGTGATGAGGCCCCGCCTCAATTCTGGCCTCCATTAACTCTTCACCAAGGTGCTCAAAGGATCAAGCTTTGGAACAACCAACCGGCACAGGATCTAGCAGAAAGCCTAATTGGCAGCCAAGAGATCAATCCTGGCACAGAAATCACGTGAAATCTACAGAAACCCCAAAATTGTGCAGCACAAGCTTCACCTAATCAGCTTCACTCCGTCCCCAGAAGTCAAGAAACAGTACGCAGACGCATCCATGTATCCAATTAAGTGCAACCCACATAACAAACTAGACCCTGAATAAGCTCACCGGCTCCTTCAAGCCCTAATCCAGGAGGACCGCCAGCTCCGGAGTCCCAACCACTCTGCCGTTCAACATAGTCAGCCCGGCTACCAATAATTGGTGAACAGTCAGACAGGGAGGCGAGAATACAGGGGTCCAGAGTGAGGAACTGACAGAGAGCTGGCCGCGTAGATCGGAGACTGCCGGACCCGGAGGAGGAATCCCGAGGGAGAGGTGGGTGCGTTAAATTCGGGGCAGTGATGCTGATGGGAACGTGAATATTGTTCGGGAGTGATGTGAGAGAGAGATTGAACTTTGAAGGCAGCCCGCATGGGACTTTGGTGAGGTAAGCCACAGAGTAAGAATAAATTATATATTAGCTTGTAGTATATAATGACTGAGTCGCTGTGTAAAAAATAATATATATATAATCTATCTAGACGGTGATGTATTTTTTGAAAATTTTAAATTTTTAAATTTATATTATTATAATTTAAATATAAATTTTATGAATAAATTATTTATATAAAGCATATCACAGAGCATCCATCTTTTCATAATTTTCTTTGACTAAAAATCTTTTAAGGATGGAAAATCATAATATTCTCTTAAAGGTATGTAAAAAATAATTATCTCAATTAATCAATACTCCATTTAAATCTTGAGAGAGAGGAGAGAGATAATGGGGGAGGGGGAGTGGGACCCGCTCGACTTCTGCGTGTCCCGCCCCGCCCTTCACGATAAGAAGAAGAAGATGCCCTGGCGCTTGCCCCATCTCCCCTTTCCCTCCTCTTTCAGTTGTAGTACACATTGGGCTGTATAGCCTGTCGAGACGAGGAGGAATATCTCAAGTGCTTCGCGCCCTACGTGGGTTACGATGCTCGCTCATTTTCTTTTCTTTTCTTTTTTCCCTTTGCATAATTTCATGGAAAACGAACCTTACAACGCTCATCACGAAAGATGACCGGCAAGCAAATTGGACAAGCGAGATCTATCTAGAATGACTATTCGAAATTTAATGAAGTATTAGGAGAGAGAGAGAGAGGTACTGAAGGACCATGAATATGGCTTTTTTATAAATATTTATGAACTTGTCTTCCTATTTATGTAGTAAGGTATTTATAGCAATCTCGAGTATATGTTAGCCAACGTGATTCTCATGTACCGGAGGTGGTCGTGTTGGTCCGATCAAGGGAAGTCTAATAACTATACAATGCTCCGGTTGGCTAACTTAATGGTCGTCAGTCGGTTGACCGTGCGTAACCGGGTAGGTAATCAGAGTCGGTAATCCCTATCACCACCTAAAAACAAAAGGTCATTTTATCCGACAAAAGATTAGTCTTAATTTATCCGCCGAACGGGAAAAGGGGGGAACAGTTATTGATTCTCATACGTACATACATACATACATATATATATATATATATGAGTTGGCAAATTGACCAGATAGACGCGTAGTAAATGGACCGTCGTGTCTGCTGTCCTGTGGCAAGTTGCTCGGATGAGCCAAGCCGAGTCCAAAAAATGAATTTTTCCCATGCATGATTGGCTAATACTACACAGCGTATGATTCCCGTAATACCACATTCAATACCCAATCAATAACGATATCAAGTGGAAGAAGGACAAAGAAGAAGGGAGAATTGATTCATGTCCATACACTATATAGTTTCTCGTCCCATATTCCATACCTCACTTATTTCTTTATCTAATGTGTCAAATCTATTGAATTCGAATGAAGAAAAAGCTCGTAAATTTGAAAGGCCAAAGGACAATACATAATAGCAAGATATTCATCATGTACTATCAGGGAACCTCTCCACACCGGCCCCCAATGCCATTACGACCAAGTTGGTACTACCGACAGCCCATTCATGGAGCTCGTCAAATCGAATCCACAAGTGGAGCAAATGCCGTGTCCTTTATGGACTATACCCGAAAAGGCGCATCACACAAGCTCGCATGCGTCAAAATAAATCCCTCCGCCGTTCTTGAATCGAATATATATAAATTATATTTGCATATAATATCATTATATAGAATCCTCCGTTACAAATAAATAAAAGTGTCCATGTGAGTCATGCCAACTTCTCCTTTCTTGGGTAAGGTAAGGTAAGGGACTCCCAGCATCCGTCATCGTCGGATCTACGTACTACTTAACTAGCATGTCTAAATATTCGATTGAATTTCTCATATGTCTATCATTTCACCATTAGGAATTTCTTTTGGGCGACCATATATATCTTAAGAAAAAGAGAGAGAGAGAGAGAGAGAAGGGTTCCTTTCAGATATCTGGTTTTGAGCAAACATGATAACGCTTACTGATGGTGTGAGATACAACCTCTTCAATTGATTGATGAGGGGTGTACCATGACCCTTGAATTAGAGGTTCAAATTGATCAATGGAAAGCATTGAATCGACCCGTGATTGCATATATATATTCTTATCATTATATATTACAAAAAAGATCCCCCAATAATCGACACATTCATATATTATACATAATTGGAGAATGATACGGTAGACGATCGGCCAAGGTAATTAGACATTTATTTTAGTTACGCTCAAATTTTATAAATAAATAAAATTCATACATATAAAAGTTTAACCATCTAAAAGATTAATCTGACTCAAATTTAAATTAATTATGATTTATTATACTTTTTAGGTAAGTCATATATATATTATATTTATATAGTGTGTTAGATGTGTGTCTGTTTTACTCCATGATAGACTAACCACGGCTTCAATAATCATGAATATAGAAGCACGACTTCATCAATGTAAAATGGCCTTCAGCAATGGCAGTTTTTAACTAAATAAATAGCATCACTTTGAGAGCAAGAGTTCTACGCAATGATATTGTTTTCTATCCATGACCTATAGATTCCAATTAGCGGAACCACTCATAGAGATTAACAATATTTTTTACATGTAATAGCCATGTGGATGTTGCCATAAAAGAGATATAGCATGGTCATATATTGGAGGGGGCACATATATATATATATATATTAGATATTTAACATTCAGTGACCCTTCATCAATAGTTTAAGCTCGAAAATCAAATTAAATAGATAGATAAAAAGTGGAGGATTTCTTTTCTAGCGAGAACGGTCAATAGTCTTGGTTGCTGACTTTGACCGGGCTTTTGCCAAAACAAACAAGAGCTACAGGGTTCGGTCAACTCAACCTGTTCGTGATGTGGCGCACAAGAGGGTAGGGCAGCCTGTATTTTACAGACGTACAATTGATCATAACGCGTACGTACAATTTTTTTTCCATTTACTAATAAATTATGAATTATTGAGGGACGACAATCTCATGTAAATTATATTGAGGGAGGCTTTGCCTAATGATTCCAATGCCCTCGTGGTTTCTGACACATGCCCCTTGTCCTCCCAAACCATGAGACGCTGTCCGATCACCATAGTATCAATATCATACTTAACCAATCTTCTGCATATCTATAATGTTTTGCCACTTGCATTTTCCTCAAACCTCACTGTGGACGGAGCTATCATTTCAAGTAACTAATTTCTGTCCTACTTAGCATTTCTTTTCGTATTAATATATGGAGTTGTTTTATTTAGAAATTGTAATTGACATTTGAAATACTGAGTTTTTTCTCAACTGAAAATAGCAACCTGAGACAAGCAACCATGAAGTGCTTCAGCTGCTGTTATGATGATGATGTTAGAGCTCCAGAAAATGTAGGTGCACCCATGGTAAGGAATCCTGCAGGTAATTTGGCTGTGAGGACTTTCTCTGTCTTCTTCTTATTACTCAGCCCTGAAGCAATGGGAGTACGTCTACATGCGTTACGTGGCAGTAATCTTTTCGAAAGAAGTTTTTATGCATTGGATGATCTGCATAATCACTTGAATTATCCTATCCTGTTCTGCACGTTTCTCTTTGTATTTCCAGGATCTTATGTAATTTTTGGACATCATGGCAATCTACTTTGTGTCATTTGTCTAAATTATTATTGCTGTCATCTAAACATACAATAAGCTAAGTTGGACATCATGCAGGATATGATGGGGGTTATCATGCCTCTGAATCTGCATCAAAATATGCACAAGCTGGTAAAATTCAGCCTATTGAAGTCCCTGCTACACCAGTGGACGAACTTAAGGAAATCACTGAAAACTTTGGAATGGATTCTTTGATTGGAGAGGGATCATATGGAAGAGTGTATTATGGGGTTCAGAAAAGTGAGCGGCCTACAGCAATCAAGAAACTGGATGCAAGCAAACAACTTGACGGTGAATTTTTGGCTCAGGTGCGGAGATTGCAAACTTACCCCTGGATTGCTGTGTTCGTTTCAGTTGATCTTGACATGTAGATATGTCTTGCAGGTGTCTATGATATTGCGGCTGAAACATGAAAACTTTGTCGAATTGCTTGGTTACGGTATTGATGGAGCTTTTTGTGTACTAGCTTATGAATTTGCATCCAATGGCTCCCTCCATGATATACTTCATGTTTGGTGCAAATTTTTCTTTTTTAATTGTTTCAGATTCTTCAGTTATAAAATTATTGGAAATTTCCAAGGTTAATAGAGATGCCATGTTTATCTGTTAAATAGTGTAAAAAAAATGAAGCAATATCATGAACAAAAAACTGAATCAGTCTCTCATATAAAAATTAGACTTGGTTGCACGGAACGTGAAATCTAAGATAACTCTGATCAGAGAAGTTGAGCCAATTTTCTATTCTCTCCAATTCAAATGCAGGTAGAAAAGGGGTTAAAGGAGCACAACCACCTCCTGTTCTCTCTTGGGCACAGTGAGTAAAAATTGCTATTGGGGCAGCAAAGGGGCTCGAGTATCTACATGAGAAGGCAGAGCCCCGTGTCATCCACCGCGGCATCACATCCAGCACTGTGTTGATCTTTGATGATGATGCTGCAAAGATTGCTGACTTTGATTTGTCAAATCAAGCCCCTCATATGGCAGCACGGCTTCACTCCACGTGTTCTTGGAAACTTTGCTTTTCATGCCCCTGAGTAAGGCATCTTAAATTCTTCTGTCGTAGTTGATGCTATGTAGGCACTAATCTTGTGCAGATTCGAGCATTATAGGATTATCTTTGCTTATTACCTTTTGAAAATCCAACCAAATGCTTTTGTTCAGATTGTCAAGATTGAACTACTGCGTCCGTATCGTTTTCCATGCAATCCCATGTTGAGATAATTATGGAGGGAAGCTTGACGTTTAAATTTATCTCTTCTCTTGGCATTTGCCCTCTCTATATGTGACAGATATCCTATGACTGGGCAGCTGGAAGCTAAGAGTGATGTTTATAGTTTCGGTGTTGTCTTGTTGGAGCTTTTGACTGGTCGAAGACCTGTGGATCACACACAACCTCGTGGGCAACAGAGTCTCGTCACCTGGGTAATTCCAAGTCATTGCCTATTAAGGCTTTATTAGGTTAAGAGGACACGCAGTTCTTGCTGCTATAAAGCAGGTTTTCGGATTTGGAATTGTACTAGGGTACTCCTAAACTGAGCGAAGATAAGGTCAAGCAATGTGACGATGCAAGACTTGGGGGAGGCTACCCACCAAAGGCAGTTGCAAATGTAATTGCTTAGTTGCATCATCCTTTAGGAATCTCACGTATTCATTGTGTATGTTCCCACAATCGATCTTGCTATTTCTGAAACTAGTAGAACAATTGCATGATACTTAATTTGGTGTCATCTGTGATACTTGCACTTAAGCAGCATGATCTACTATTTTCCTTGAAACTTCTATATTATGAACAACTCATAGTAGACAAACCCGGGATCAGAGACTTACTTAGATATTGCCAAGTGGGGATCAACTGACGCATCAGATCGTCTTTCTGACTACAGCTGGCTGTGGTAGCTGCACTCTGCGTGCAATATGAAGCAGACTTTCGGCTCAACATGAGCATTGAAGTGAGGGCCCTACAGCCCCTCTTGAATGCCCGTGCAGGGCCTGCAAGTGAAACCTTGAACTCCTGATTCCATCTGTCTCTCAGCCCCTGTTTCTGTCCAGTGCTTATTGCTCGTGTGAATTATTTGGGGCCTGTACAAGAAAATGCAGCAGATGAGGTGCTACAGTAGATGCTCATGCACATGTTTTGCAATTATTGACTGGCATTTGATTCTATCTGTTTATATTGTCTGAAGGAACATGCAAGATTCCACCTTGCCGGTGCATTTTGAAAAGCTAGGATAAATATGCAAAAGTACTTGCACTATGTTTTCCTAGCCCTCCTCATCCACCACCCTGACCAATAATATCTGTTGCAGTATATATAGTAGTACCGGGACGATATACCAGAAGATTGATTACAGTCCTTCCTCCGACTGTGACATCCTTCGATTGTCTGCCAATATGGAATAACCAGGTACAAGGCCATGACAATATAATTATGGGGTATAAGAGAATTGGGTATCATTCTATTTGTTGCGAGATCGAAGGGAATCTAACATTCCTAAATGTTGGCATTCTGCGTTTTCCATAATCTTGATATAAACATCTTCAGTCGCCGCTGTACATTATGCGACTTCTCCAGGAATCCCGGATGAATGTTGTCCAAACTGATCTATCCTTCCATGATGATCTTCTCAGAGTAGTTAAACTCGACCCTTTTCTTCTTCTAATCCTGATCAAAACAATGATCCTGACCTGGGCTCAGATACCCCAATGTGACCGAGGAGGATTAAAACCTTAAGGTCGTGATATCCCTCGATAAGGTGCAGTTGCTTTGTCTTTTTCTCATTGTATCGATGAGGCAAGAAACCGAAAGATATCTGCTCATAATGAACATTCATGGGGCACTAATACTCCCCCGGCCGAGTGAGGATTGACGAGATCGAGTTTAAATAAAAAATTTCTTGTACGAAAAAAATTTTCCTCTAGAATATTATGCAGGGATGAGGTGAGAGAACGCAAAGTCTAGTTATCGATAGGTCAGAAGCAGAGGGTGCCCATTGGCCGAGCAATAACCAAGAGTCCTATGGTCATCTTGTTCGATCAGGCCATGAACGCACTGGACACAGAGTTGCCCAAGAGTCCTATGGTCATCTGCCGATGGAGTTTACATATTGTTTTCTTTCCTCGTAAGAGCTAGCTACTTAACCAAAAACTTGTGTCAGACAACTGGTAGTATTCAGGTAAATCCATTACTTGAAACCTGTTACGTTGGCGTTTCTTCTTCTTCTTCTAATATACAAGTATTTAGTATATTATTTCATTTTATTAACTTCACCGGAAACGTGAAGAAAAAGCGGTGTACTGCACATGTCTCTCTAGAGCAATGTCGAATCATTAGAAGATTTTCAAGAGAAGTCCAGCTGCAGTCTGCAGGAGCATCAACTAATAGCTTGTTTCAAAGAGATCCAAAAAAGAAGTTTTTAACTTTAGACAAGAAATCTTTACACTTCTATTGACCAAGAAAGTTCGAGCATACAAATTGTACATTTTCTTTGATTTGGACAGTATAGGCAAACTTGATGAAGTTTAATCTTCATCGCTTTCGTCACTGTATGACACTAGACCAGTTAGAGCAGGACTACCATACGTACCAGCTCTACATCAACCTTGGCAGATGCTTTTGCTTCTAAAACTTTGTCAATATCGAGCTTCGCTTTTTTTGCCAGGGGCTTGACTTTTATTTATGATCATATTCAAAGGACGAGATGGCAGATTCTTCTTTTCAACTGGTTTCACATCCTGCATAGTTGAGAGTAAATTGCATGTAAAAGTGGATAAACAGTCCAAAAGCAACTTTCAATCGAATTAATTAATTCATGTTTACAATGTCACTCCATCATGCCCAATCCTAATGTAAGAGAACGATGGCATAATATACCCATCTATAGCTCAAATTTCAAGTGCTTCCAGGACCTAATATTAGAATGAAGCAAAGGGTGACTTTAGGTCGAAGAGAAGTGTGGCAAGCAGCATTATTCTGGAAGCTCGTTAGACTCACCACAGGATGGCGATCTTTTGCTTCTTCCAACTCGTGCACAATGTCAGACCTTGCTGCCACTGCTGCCTGAAAAAGGAATGCACTGGTAACAGTGGAACAACTCTGACCTATAAAAACCCATGAGGTGCATATTGGCTTTTCTATCTAAGACACGATATAATTCTTGGCATGGAAATCTAATGAATCCTTAGCCCAATAGTCCGAATTTATCTAAACATGAAAAGAACAGAAAAGAAAGGCCATCTGTGCTGAACAAAAGAAGCCAATGATAACAATAGCAACATGAAAATTTCCAAAATTGTGAGTTTCAAATACAATGAATTGAACAACACTTTGAAAATCACATCAAAAGACGTTGCCTGGAACATCTGGATTTCCTGAGCCTCCTCGTCTCTCATTTGCTTTTCATATTCTCTTCTTGACCAGATTCAGATAAAGCACAAAGGAAGTGAAAACATAATTCAGTAAATATGAAAACATATGCGCGTGGTGATACGCAGGTATCCAGACTCCAGTGGTGTATTTTAGTCTTCAACAGGTTGCAGCATGCAATCATTCCAAGCCAATATGTGAAGTAAAACACTGAATTCTTCCTTCATAAAGTCCAAGTCCACAATGAAGAATTTTGTAACTGCTCCACAGTAGTTCGTAGCAGATAAACAGAAAATGTATTATAATTCTGGAACAATCTTTTTTATCTTTACAAAATTTATCCTTATTTTAGAGTTTTATCATTCTATTTGTCCTTCTAGACTAAAATCCCAAGTATATCAAATGAATTCTCATATCTATCAATCTATCTAATTTCACGTGAAATCCAAGTGCATACATAAAGTTTATCTTCTCATATTCTAGGTGAAACGAAAATAAGCGGAAGTAGCTGGACAAAATCTAATCTCCTCCCCATATATGAATAATGTAATCCTAGACAGTCTAAAGGATACATGCATGTATTTTCCAATAGCTTGTGTTTCAAGGTTGCACATTCTCCTGACATGTTATGCACCATAGAAGCAGTCTTCATCTTTTGGAATGACTAGAAGGCTTTAGTTAAACAAGAGCTACACCTCTGTCTCTCCTAATAATGAATGGCACAGCTGAAGACTTAATGAGCACCATATGTGCGTAGCAGAATCATACCATCTCCAATTTATCAAGAAATTCTGTCTCGTCTTCATCTAGAGCTTTGGGGGGGTCCTGAAAAGAACATTATATAATTACTACAGTTCACATCAAATTTCTACCAGCAGCTTCAGTACGGTCCCACAGTTCCAAGGCCATGGTTCTTCTCCCAAGCATAAAGCCACACTGCTCATATACAAATAGCTGCTTACCGTGTTTGAACCTTTCGTTGAATTCTGCATCCTTCTTGTCTTTATTTTCCTTCAAAATCTGTACAAGAGAAGAAGAGATAACTTGATATATCTAATATGGTCTATGATGAACTAATAGGGCCACCCCTGTTACTTCCCATTTGATTGTCTTAAAAGACCCACTGAATTGGGATTCCGCTACGTTTCTTCCATTTTTTAGAAAGGCAACAATAAAACCCATCCCATGGTATTTAACATTGAGAAAACTGGCGAACAAAATATCATTTACAGTGACTTTCAGATAAGAGCTTCTTCTAGAAAGATGTCACATGCTTCAGCAAAGCTTCAATGCTGAAGAGATAAGCTCCAAGAGCTCTTTCTTAGAATACAAGCATGGATTTAGAGCAATCATCACTTGATCCATCGATTAGAAGATGAAAATTCAACCCAACTTTGTCCCACAATCTCAACTTTGTGCTGCGAGTTAGTAGTCACATTCTTCATCCTTAGCCAACCATGTGAACACTATAAATCTCTGGAAACATCATAACTTAGCACAAAACGGGCAGCAACATAGAGAACCTCGTAGTGGGGTCTGTCTCGTTGAGCAGTGCCATCCTCGAGTCTCTTGCCCCTCGTTTTCTTAGCTTCTGCCAACTTTGAAACCAATTCAAGAAACAAACTAAGATCAATGAACGGTGAAAAACCAGCTCGAAACCTGAGCTGAACGAAGAGAAATTCAGAGACATTTCTTGTTGGTTTCAATGGATGATGCGCTCAAACCCGTTCCTCGGAGACGAAATTCATCTGCCTAATTGACCGGCTGTTCGTTTCCTCTGCCATCTCTGCCCCAACTCGTCTCAAACCCAACTGCTGAATAACCCGCAAGAGGAACTGTCAAATAGCACTCAGAAATATCGATACCCAAGAGCGTTCAATGGCAGTGCCAGCAACCCGCTTACCATGTCAAGTTCGTCGGAGCAAATCCCTCTGATTTTGCTGCGTCTGCTGAAATTTCCAGGAAGTGGATCAGAGAAAACTTTGCCCATGAAGAAGCCGTTTATGGGCTGATATGAGCTTGAGCTGTCCATGACCGTAGTTGGGCTCTCCATCATTTGTGCGCATTGCCAAGAGACCCATGCTGATGTCTGCGCGTGAAGTTGCCGGTGCGAAACCTCCAGCGAGTTCTCTCTCCTCAACCACGCCTTATCCCAACAACACTCTGCGACTCCATGCATAGAGAAAATCTTCAGCAGAGCTGACTCCCAGTTAAAAGATGGCGGAAAAGCTCTGCGGCTCGACCCTATCAAACCACTGCTCGCCGGTTCACCCGTTTACACCCAGAAACTCCTCCTCGCCCACCTAAAGGCCCGTGTGGGTTCGTCATTCCTCGGCCGGAATCTCCGGTAAAGTCTCATTCTTGAAATCAGAACTTCGAATTCGGACAGTGTAACCATTGTCCGGAGTAGTAATAATCCACAGTAGGGACAGTTTATTCATCTTCATCTGTTGCAAGTCTCCAAGCAAGTGCAAAGGGCCATAGGCTGTGCTCGAGCAGGAAATCCTTTTGCAAGAATGCGGTTGAGCGACCGAGTGTTAGATTTGTGAAGTATGATGAGCATGTAGTGACATCCATATAAAGCAACAGACAAATTATAAGTTGACGGAAAATTGTTGTTACTGTGGGGAAACCACAGACTCCCTTTTCACATATCACCCCAGACTCCAACACGATTTGCTACAACAAATACGTAATCGGCTAGTTATTGTACGCATCATAAATTGTAATCGAAGATGAACCCTCCAAAGCGCATGGCATCAGAGAAGCAATTATCAACATTAAGAACAAATTACTAAGAACTCTGATGACTACTACCTTTCAGCCATATTCTCTTTCCATCTAAGACTCATGCTGCCTCAGTCTTCCTTCACACTTAAGAGAAGCTATTCGCGCTGCCCAAAAGGTTCGACCTTTACCTTCGAATCTACTTCAGCAACAGACACAGACTATTTCCTTTATAGCAGCTGTAAATTCAGATAACCGCCCCAGTTAAGAAGATCTCCTCTACTGATAAAAGCTAATTGGAATCCTATTTTTTCAATAAACTTTTGAGGTAGCCGAATCTAGTTCTCGGGAGCTACAATAGGCATAGAGGGGCCCGGAGAAGTTGTGACATTCAGGCTTCGTATGTTGTTCGAGACACAACAAACTCTAGTTCACTGACCGAAAGAAAAGCTTCAATAAAGGAATTGCGCTCGATTTTTTCCCCAGCAACGGTTGCTGGAGGAGGCAACCCATCTTACATCTTGGCTTGCGATTTATCAGGGCCAAGCCCTGGCCGCTTTCAGCACAAATCAATCACGATTCATGGCTGTGCTACCCTCAGTCTACTTCACCAATTAAAATGTGTTCAATAACAAATCTTCAGAGAAGTCATACCCTTTCTCAGATCAGATCAGAAAACCTTTCAGGGATTAGAACAAACGTTAGTTACGTTACTTGCTGATGATTTTCAAAGTGAAGCCAATTCCAAATATGGTGAAATAGTGTACATTTTTTCCTTTCCACAATCAAAAGTATTTCCAGTATTGATGTTAAAGAACATATCCTCCGCAACATACAGTGATCACAGTCACAAAGAATGCTCCTGACCCGCAGAATTTCTCCGAGGCTGAGAACTCAAATTCCAAATGCCTGATCTCGGGGATGCTTCACTCCCATCTTTCTTCATGATACTACTTGCTTCGAGATATATGTCTCGAGCTCCCTTGATACCTCTGTCAACTTCAAGTCAAAGTTACTTCCATACTTACTCTTTGGGGAGCCAGAGAATCGCCTCCTTGGACTCGAGAATCTTCCTGGAGATGCTGGGAAAACCAGTTTAGAAACCATCGGTGTTGATGAGATCACAGTAGTATTAATGCTCCTCTCTGCTTGCATTAGGGGCCCGGATTTTTTCTCAAGCGGCAAGGGCCTTAAGGGATTGTGTTCATTTGCAGGTTTCTGTCTCAAAAGCCTCTCCCGTGCCCTATCAGCTGCTGCAAGAGCTGTATCCTTGCTTAACTTTAATAGACTCCATGGATTAATGCTTACACGGAAACTTGGTTTCTTGGTAGAAGAGGTGGATTCAGGATCTCCATCGACCCTTATTGACAACTTCGCTGAGTTCTGGATTTTTAATAAAGTTAATAACTCTGAGGCCCTCCATACAGTATCATAAAAAGTAAAAGAAAATCATTTTCATCCACCTCTTTACCAACCTGATTTAATCTCTGTCCTCCTCGGCATATAAATTGTGAAACAAAAGATGGTTTTTCAGGTGAACTGAAGTTGGAACTTTCATCAGAATCTGCATCTGAATCATCAAATGGGTCAAGGTCCGCTGTTTGATTCTCCTCTCTCATCGCAAGAATATAATCATATGTCCTCATTCCCTGTCGCAAGCATGAAGAGAGATAAAATCAAGGAAAAAAAAGTTACAAGTGTGCAACAATCTTTTGTGGTTTGGAGAGGACCCAGCTGTCAGTTAGTATTTCTGTCAGTTTCAGGGTGGACCCTCTCACTCTATTTGTTATATACACTTTGCAAAAAGAATTTTTTTTTATACAACCATGGCAAGGATTCCACATGGACCCATTGACCATGACTAGCGGTTACTAATAGCAATGACTTCACCCTTCCTATATCCCTCCCACTTATTCTCATTTACTCATCAAATAGCACTTACCTTCCTTATGAGAACGACATGGAACAAGAATAGTTGCCCGAGCGCAGCTGAACTATAACTCGTCAGTAGAAATAGCAAGATCTGTGATAATCATTGTCAGTTGAGATTTGACAGAAAAGAAAAGCATGCACTCAGGAAAAAGAAAACTGCCATTAAATGATAAATGAACCGATTGTTCTTTGGCTCCTACAGCTATAGCAGCAAGGACTCCCCTCGGGAACTCAATGTGGAGCCGCCGCAGAAGCTCATGTTCTAAACCTTTCTTATCTGCAAAGCACCTGATAAATATGGCAATGGCAGCTCCTCCTTCTATGACTAACTGTAACAAAATTTGCGTGATTGTAAGGTAAAAAAGAAATTAAGAAGTGCAGATGTACTACTATACTTTCACATAACAAATATACTAACCATTGAAAGGATGGAGACCATAAGGAGTATGAAGGCAGTATAGTTCCTCTTGCCTATACAATTGTTAAGCCACTGAAATAGAGCAATCACGCTACAAGCTTAGACTAGAAAGTTTGAAGACGTACCCTAGCAAAAGCTGGAACTCAAAAACAAGTAAATGTACACTTTTTCGTTACCCTGCAATGGTGGTCGAACCCTTCCACGCATCTGTTGCAGGTTCTACAGTGCTTGCTGTGTTTCTTCACCTGCAGCAGGAAAGGGTCCCGATAAGGTCAGAAATTTTTTACCTTTAAAGCCTATATAAAAAAATTAAAATTCACTGGACAACTCTGCCACCCAAATTCCTAATTTAAGCTAATCACTCCATTTTTACTAAACATGCCTATGCAAGAAAACAAAATTTTCATCTGACATGTCTTAGACGGACATAGAAATCATATCCTAACGTTTCATCCACTGGTTGACCTTCTCTGGAACCAACGAGGCTTGAAAACCAGTTTACTTGGTCCAAGACCGTGAGCCTTGATTCTTTACGAATCCATCAATCCTGAACTCGAAACCAAGAGTTTTTTCCCCGAGAGGATTAGAAATTCGACGAACCTCAAAATTACAGAGGATGCAGAAACTGGTATCATCCTCTTTAAGATCGGGTGAAACAGCATCGTCCTTTAGGACAAGCGGAAATGGAAGAAGGGGCTCCGCTTGCATGCTAGCGTTCCATGGATCAAGGTACTTTCTCCTTATGAATTTAACGAGGATTTTCCGCTCCAACCTCCTGAAAAATCTCAGAACAATCTGCCCCAAAATAAAACCATAGTTCAGCTTCCTGTTCAATTTGCCCCCCTTCTTCTTCTTCCTTGAGCTGGTTTTATCAGTAGGATCGATGGCGGTGCATCTTACGAACAAGAAGATCGCCCCGAATACCTGGAATCATTGTAAATGAGATTATCAAATCGATCGAGTCACAGAAGGTTGATAAGAAATATACAAGAGTTTGCGCCATTACCACGAAAGAGAAGATCGATGTCACGGTGATTTCTGCGACACGGTTCCCAAGAAAGAGTCCAAGAAAAACATAGAAAGCTACAACTAGGAAACAGAAGACTGCCATTCCCACTAACTGCAAATTAAAACAAAAAAAGCGCAGATTTCAGTTGCTGGATAGTCAACGACATTATCCAAGCTTCCAGTGTAATTCTCCAGAAGGAAGTCCCCATGAAACAGGCTAATCTTTAAATGAACACTCTGAGTTTGAGGGTATTGTTCCAACAAACTCAATTTCATGGTCATTGCCGTTGATCGATATTCTAATAACGGGGTTCTGGATAGTAGCCACCAAAAGCTCCAGCTTTTCCGGCTGTGCAAATCTTCTCTCAGCAAAACTAGAACGAATCGAAACCTCGTCGAAAAAGAGTTGCAACTTGCAAGAATTAAAGAAGAACGTGTGGCAAACTTGAAAAACGGAGGCCTGAGAGAAATAAGTAAACTCCTACTGACGACGTTAGAGGCCTTCAGCTGAAATTAACAGATTCCGGATGAGAAAAGAAGGCAATTTTTGAGGCTGGAACTCGAATTTAGGAACCTGTAAGGGGTGAAGTGGGCGCTGCCACCCGTGCCGTCTCATGTCCATCCTCTTATTCTGCAGGGAACTGCTTTGTTGCCTTTCCGACTGAGTGCTTTTAACTCAGCAGAACTCCATTGACGAAAGGAGGACAGAGCTGAATGGCAACTGTTCCCTTCTTTTCTTGTTCTTCCGGCCTTTGTCCTGCGTTCCTTCGGGTTGGATCGCGGGGCTCGGAGCTCGAAACGAAGTCGTAGACTGCTCTCCCAGTTCCCTCCGCAACGGTCGAAGGTTTTCAAAATTCGAAAGCGCTGGATCTGATCCCTCTCTTGCTCATCGCACGGCTATGAGAGTCAATGATGATCGGGTTCCATTTCCGTCTTCGCAAACAGGAAAAGACAAGATATGTGGGCCCCATTGAAATTGAGAATCCAAAGAGCGTTGACTAAGGCCCTAAGAGGTCAACTAGAAAATTGGGCTTACCAGTCAAGCTCATAACGGTTGGGCTTAAAAGCCCATTATTATTCAGGCCTACAAGTTGGAGGGGGAATATGGAAAAGATAGGGCATCCGTAGGTGGTGAGGGAAATTTGGAAATAGAAAATCTAAGGGCTGTATCTAACTGATTGCAATCTGATATAAAATAAAATTATTATCTCTCTAATACCAAAATTATCCTATTTATCTACCAATAAAATTTATAAATTATTATTACCTCTCTAATATCAAAACTTAGAATTTACTAATATTTCTCGATAACAATATATTCTAAAATTTCAACATTATAAAATTTCTCATGAGCCTACAAATCAGTAGGTCAACCTCTGATCCAAAGGACGAGAGGTTTACCCTATAAAATTGTCTTCTATGGAGTAATATTGATTTTCAAACTTACTCTCACATGACAACATGGCTACCCATAGATGTGGCCCTTGTAGAATCGGGAGGAAGAAATAATAAAAGAGATGGGAGAAAGAAATGATACAAGAGATGGAAATGTCTCAATGAAATGCATATAGTGTATTAGATACCTACAAAATAGATATAAAGATAATGTGAATTGTTGTAGTAAAATTGATTTCGATCTGAGATATTTAGACGTCTAGGGTTCTATTTCATTCTACTCCTAACTCCACACAAGCTCCTTTACAGCCTAAGCATATATGTACACATATACAGAGTGATAGCTCCTCCAAGTCCAAACCCTTCAGCAAGACACGAACGGTTACCGATAGCTCAATGAAGAGGCTGGAGGAACTCGAGGTAGAAACAAAGCAGCCCCGTGCAAAGTTGCTCCAGCTCAATTCATCTTCCTTCTTCAATCGAGCTTGGGTTGCCAGCTACTGCACTTCAGTTTATGACATGTATACCTACGGAGATGTGATATAATGGATAATACTTCACTGGTCTCTTCGTTCAGATTGTTCAGGCGTGTGGTTCTTCCAGAGCTGTCGCTGCTGTGCAGGCATATATTCTAGTTTTATTTATTGAACCTAGCGCTGGTTCACTATCATGTGTACACATATAGGAATCGCAAAATTATAAGCTCCATCCTATATATACATTTTGTTTGTCCAAAGAAACAAAACACAACATGTATTTTTGAAGCAATCGAAATAGATACAGCATATATTCAGTTCTTCCATGGCCGCCGATGACTTGAAGAGAGAATCGTTCTATTAAGACAAAGGAAAATTTTATGTGAAACCAAGGGCAGATGAAAAATGATCCACTGAGCCAATAAAAACGGTAATATCAGGTTGTGCACATATAACATAAATTACACGTGTATATATACATGTATATTATACAAATATGAAATATATGAGAGTGCTATTGTATCTCTCTTTCCCCCTTAATTTATACTGTGTCTCCTTTCATGGTGGACATTATTTTCGTACAAATGCTAGCTCTTGAGGCAAATCTCTCTTCTACAGCACTTACCCTCATATCCATTGTTAACTATGGTACAGACAAAAAGGACAAAAGTGACATAATCTCTCCATTTACCAAATGGTTGTGAAAATAAGGATCTCCTTGGGTTTCATCTCGAACTCCTGCGACTGCAAAGACTGATTGAGGAGATGCGACATCAAATATTGAACTCGAATTCTCCCATTTACACTACCAAACTTTACCTCAGAGCTCAAATATATGAATTTAATCAAGATGAAAATGAACACGTGATATGTTCGGGACAAATCCTTAGAATCACGAGTGGGCGGAGAAAGTGTTGCAAGACTGAGGAAGCTGCGGAGACCCAGGAAGCACAGGTTTAATCCCAGAAATGGAAGAATTCTCGTTCCCACCATTGCTTCCACCTACACTGCCATGATGCACACCGATCACCTTGGATATGGCCTCAGCCAAGGCAGCAGTGAAGTTTGGATCAGAGGCAAAGGCAGCTGTGACTGTCTCGATCAGGGAGGCCTGCCGCTGCCCTAGTAGCGTGTTGGATAGTGCAGGGAGCTCTGGTTGATGGCTGCTGTTGTCACTATATTTTGTATGTCCAAACCCTAACCCTAGGTGCTGGGAATGCCCATGCAAGGGAAATGGAAAGGGAAACGTAGGAGGGGAAATTGGTAACACTAGAGGGGTTCGTGGAAATATTTGCATGGGACTATTGGGAGTTCGGGTCAAGTCTAGTGTTATAGTGGGGAATGGAGCAGAAGCCGACAATGTCGCCACTGTAGGGGCATAGGGAATGGATGGGAACAGGGCGGAGTTGTTGCTAGCTGGGCCTTCGTTGCTGGCGGTTGATCCTGATAGGAGCATCGCGGTGGCTGCTGAGGTGGTGCTGGCCATTGCCATTGCCGCCCGAGGGAGAGGGTGGTTGTGGTTTCCTTCGTAGGTTGTCACTAGGATACTCCTATCCTCGGGACATCTCTGAACCTGTGGAGCCAAAAAAATTCTTTGATTTTATTACTAAAAATTTGGTAATGCTCAAACAAAGTGCCTTCCTCTTTATCTTCCTCAGAAGCTACACTAATTCAGGTCCAAGCCATATATGTATATATGGCTCTTCACCGCTAATTAAGATAGAATGAAATGAAGATGGCTAGATTACCTGCTTGCGGACTGGACACCCAGCGCCCATCGTACAACGGTAGTACGCCCGAGGACAGGGATTGCCCTTCGCCATCTTTTGACCATATTTTCTCCATTGGCACCCGTCACCTATCTGAAAACATCAGCCAAAAAGGAGTCCTTATCAGCTTAAGCAGATACATTGAGGAATAAAATGACCTAATCCGCCAGTTTATCTTAGTTGAGCAGTTGAACAAAGGGGGATTATACATCCTTGAAAGATAGAATTACATTAGTAATTTTATATGTTTACATTTTTTTACATTTTAGTTTTATATATTTTAAAATAACTCATTTAGTTATATATATTTGATTGCGTAACATACTTAAATTTTTATTTTAATGGTTCGTTGACATACATTTAACGGCATCATATAACATGACACTTCAGTAGAATTTTAGTTATGTCATTACGACACGTTAGCCAAATTGTTGATATGACATCATGTTGGCACGCCATGTCAATAATTTATCGACATATCATTATGTCATATCAATAAATAATGATCATATCAGTGCACTGTTAAAATAAGAACTCAAATTATATTATGAAACTAAATATATATAACTGTAATAGTTATTTTAAAACATATAAGATTTACATATCAAAAATAGTAAATATATAGGAATGTCATTGTAATTATTCTATTATTGAAACCATGTTACCGATCTTTAAAAGTATGCAATTGATTATATTTCTATTACCAAAGAACCTGACTACAAACAATCCATCGTGGAATAAGGATTCTAGCTAGTAAAGTTCTTATGGTTTTCCTTGCGATAGAATGATGTTTACCAGTGGAACCTCAGATCTTGCTCGAACCGACACCCTGGCCTTCCGGAATGGTGGCTCGGGTTGGTCATCCTTGGCTTTTTCCAGCCTCAAGGATGGACTTCTGCCCCGGTTCTCAGACACTTGATCGACAATGTCATCCTGACTATCATGACATGCTTGGTGGAGTTTTTTTGGAGTAATTGAATGGTCGCTTTCCTTTGACAAAGCCTCCATACACGTTGGAAAAACTGAGGCGTCTAGGGTCATTCTCTCATCCGAGACTCGTGGATCATTCACATCTAGTGGCCGTAGGTCCACAAAATGCTGCGCTGACTTAATCGGACTTGACCTGTTCTTGACTTCCTGCAGGGCAATTAAACCTAATGTAAAGCGCGAAGATCCACATTTTCAGTTGCTGGATATATATAATCTAACTTCATTAATCCAGAGCATAAAAATTGAATTATTTCGCCTTGCAGTAAAGAGTGACAAAGCTGGTTAATGTCGATATATACTTTTTGAGTTGAATGATCAAGGAAAAATTACGGAAAGGAAATCCACAATTAATTCGAAAGAAAATAGACGAAAGTGGATATAGAGGAATCGACGGGCTTCGAATGGGAAGAAGTATAAGCTAATGAAAGGCAACCTCTGCTTTTACGGCTTGTGGGAAATTAGGGGGAACCCAAGACATGTATTGACCGGACATCGATTGTTAGAATATATGCATTTGCTTCAAGCAGACCGACGCGTCGAATTCAATAAAAATATGGTCCTTTGTGAGCCAACCAAGAATGGGTCAGAGTTGCTTTCCATCTGCTCGAGTGTGGATTTGGGGATCAAAGATTGAGATTTTTCTTGCCAAAGGAGGTGGATGGATGATAAGACGAGAGGAATAAATTACTAAAAAGAGTAATCATTCATGAACGAGTATTAAATCAAGTCCAAATTATGAAAAACATAACTATATCACGTCCTCATTTTCAAATATGAATCTAAGGGGGCAAAAATAGAATAATGTAAAAACACCATGGTTAAACTCTCAATATTATTTTATTTCCAAATTCACAGCCTTTTTCTTCACTGAAAGTATATGGTGGCACTAGCCTAGGAAATTACACATTAGTTAATGTATAAATGGAAACAAAAGTGATACGGGATCAAGAAAAGCACCGTTACCGAGTTGATTGAGGCACGTTGCTCATTAATTCATCAAGCGAGATCTTTCAGAAAAAAACCAAAAACCATTTGATTAATTACTCCAATTTTTAGATTTAATTTTTTATCCCATTTCAACTTCCAAGAAATTCGGTCAACAAAAATTTCTGTGTACTGATCTCTCGATCGATTACCTGATCTCGGAGATGAACCTGACGGGCTTGCGTTTGCCTGGCTATGAGAAGTTGCGTCTGAAGACCACTGTAATTGCTGGACACTTGATCCAGCATGCTTCTCAGCTTCCGGTTCTCTTCGTGCAACCTCTCTAACTCCGCCTCGAGCAGTCTCAGCTGAGAGAAAGCAATCGAATATGTCACAAATCTTAAATAATTAGACATTATTGCCCTTTATTGTGTACACAAAGGTAGTGTTCCTAATGCGTGCGCGCACAACGAACCTCAGGCACTGCCGGTTTTGCCTCACTGTCCATCGTCATAGCTGTTTCGCAATCTGGAGAAAGTAAATTCAATCCTTTCTGCAATCATCAAGGTCGCGTCAGATATGGAAACGATATGTTTGCACTCTTTGTACCAATAACTTTGAGAATTAAATCAGAGATGGTATATATGAAGCACATATATCAAAGACAGCTAGATATAACATGACTAAAGCCGCACATGTGTATCACTTAAACTGGGATTTGAGAGGGATATCGATCTTCCGTTGCTCTTCTTGATCTCTCTGTCATCATCCTCGTTATCGAGCTGGTTCCTGGACCTACGGCTTGTAGAAAAGAAGTCTACTTCTCTGATAGGAGGCTCGTGCGGTCTATCATTGGAATTCTCAGCACGGCAGCCGACCCTGAAGGGGCCTTGGCTGAGGAGGTCGCTGGAGCGCATGAGCGTCAGCTCCTGAAGTCTTTTACTATCCATGACGGCAGAGAGGGGGAGACCTCAGAGAGAGAATTGGGGATGATGAAGATGAGTTGAAAAGGTGGAGAGGGAGAGCAGTTGAGTAACCTTTTTCAATGGAGTATTTGCATCTGCCAAATCGCTTTCGATGTCAAGATGACTTCATGTAATATTATCTTCGACCTTTCAATTTTGACATATGAATATCTTTTTATCATTTTGTCTTCACATTCTTATATTTCCATCCAAACCATAGTCTTCCATCATCGAACTAAACAAGACGATAATAGTTGATAAATTAGTCGTGGATTATGACTGGAGACAAGGCCGAAGCGGCAAGGGCTCGTAAGAATATTAGTTATTTTTCTACGAGCAGTATAAGATTAACTAATAAATCATCAGTTCGAGCATGGAAGAATTTTGTTTAAAAAAAAAAAAACACTACGCGTCGTCGTGGCAGAAAAGGAAATAAAAGTGGATGTGTGGTGGTGCGGGCGAGAAGTCCGCTGGTGTTACCGTGTTAGGTAAGGTTGGGGGGCCATCACCGGAGGTCAACGGTGTTGACGGCACGGCATGTTACAGACATTTACCCTCTCTTTTTTTTTTGTTACAAATTGATGGGTTGCTTGGGTGATCCATCGGTAGAAATTGACTTGGGCTGGTAGGATTTCGGATGTTGGAGGTGACCGCACGGTGGTGGTGGTGGTCACCGAAGGCTTCTAGGCAGCCTACAAGAAGCCAAGGCCAGACTGGGTTGTTCGGAATGACCATCAATGCCTTAGTCAGTGAGAATATGAGAAGAGGAAAGTATGAGAGCTAGAGAGTGCAAGTAGGTGGAGAGAGTTCATAGAGCTTACCTGGACCCCTTAGATCAATATTTATAAGCAAGAGCCAGCATTGAGCCTAATATGACATAATATGATCTGATATAACCAAGTATTGACAGCCTGATCATGTGCAGGGTAATGCGACTTGTCTCTCAAACGAAATATTGGAGGACAAGATATCTTTGGTAGCATGGAGGAGGGCAAGAGTCATATGGCATTAGAGCCAAGGCCGACTTCTGGGGCCCCAGGGAACCGACATTGTGGCCGTCCTAAAAGGTATAGAGGCCACTAATAAGCTGACTTAGTGGCTCAGCGGGGACAGAGTCTCCGAGGCGTTTGGTGAGACCGTCTCGGTGGTCACCGAGGGGGTGACGACTTGTGGAGGCTTGACCTGCCCTAGTCGAGCCGGGTGCCGAGTACACATCACAAATCATAGTTAACGTGATGGAAAACTGCGGTCGTGCCGTATTCGTCAACAACTTCCAGTTGGACCAATCTAAAATGCAAATGCACATACAAATACATACATATAAAAATACGAGAAATGAAGAAATACTGCCATTACTTTCGTCCTCTCTAGGGTAGAAACAGGTAAGATAATGGACTTTGCTGTGTATGGACAGTTTTTCACCATCTCATTTCTCGGGTCCTTCACATCATTTCTTCAACTTATAATTAAAGATGCTCGTTAATCTAGAGGAAAGCAAGAAGGATATAATTTAAGGGGAAATCTTGGGAATTCAATTGATGAGAATTCAACGTATATAAAATGTTTTCATATTTGATCATGAGAAATATTACTATGATAAATCATAATTTACCTTTTTTTTAATATTAAAATCATTGCGTTTACTTGACAGCAGCTACTCTATTCCAAGAGTAAGAACTTGAGGATCGGAGGCATCAATAATTCCGATAGAAAATTATGGGATGGGATTATGAAGTCGAAGAACATGTGGCGGTGTGGCCGGGGGGTCATCATGCGCATCACAGTAACTGCCTGCCTGCCAACCTCATTTTTATAAACAAGGAAATGATCTCAGTTTACTTGGTCAAAGATGTGGAAATTTTCCGTCAGTATGGGCAAAGATATATTGATATATTCATTGAGGTGGAGTGCTCCATTCAATCAAACCAGAGAATCAACAGCTGGAAGGTCATTCTCTAACCCTATTAAAATACCAGGGCATTGAGAACGATCTTGCCTCCCCCACATTTATTTTTGCCCCCATATAATCTGGTGGTAGATGGAAATTCAATAAACACCTATCCATCCATATTTGAGTGTAGTGAACCCATCAAAATAAAGAATATATATATATATATATATCAAATCACTTTCAATTATATTATCACGATAAATCTCCAATTCATATTTACAATACGTCAAACGATTGAGGGTGATACTCTTAAGCAAGTAGATATCCTCAAGTCGATGAAAACATGTTTTGGACATTTCAATGTTCAGCAAAGGCAATCATAAATGAGACGTTATTATATTTCTTTTTTAAAACGTAAATAGGACAATAAATATCTTCAAAATGTGACTATGAAAGCAAGCAATGAAATTTACATGTGCCGGTGCACAGTGTGAATATCTTTTATTCTCATATACTATATTTATGATCTATATATGTAGGAAAAAAAATCTAGCAGTCGTTCTTACTGAATGCAACTCGTGCATGATTGTTTTTTTCTCCGTCGGGGGTTGTCGTGGATAGCCACAGATGTTGTCGTATGCAGAAAGGCGATTGACCTTCGGACAACCTACCTGCTACAGAAGTTGTCGTCGTTTACGTTAAATGAGAGATTTAAGGAGAGAGAAAAAAATTCTTATCTTTTTGGCTAATGAAACATTTTCTTTTAAAAAAAATCCATGGGGGGAAAGTACTTGCAAATTATCTGTTGTACGTATTCCTCCTTTTGCTCATAGTTAGAGGGTCAGTTGTACAAATGGATATGATTTTTTTTAAAAGAAATAAATTTGGGCAAAAATAATTTTTTTTATACTCCTCCTTTAATACAGAAGGTTATAAATGCGTTATTTATTAGTGTAGACCGTTGATGTTGTAATGATGTTGTGATGATGGTGCAAAAAGTTTTTAAAATATTTTAAATTAATACAAAATAAAAATTTTGTACCCAATCGGTGTAAAGTTTTAAATTTGTCCCCTACTCTTTCGATTTAGGATCAGGATAGATACACTTTTGGCTTGGATTGCAGATCATGGGGATTATGGATAAAGAGAGAGGAAAAGAGGAAAAGTTAAACTTAACTTTATTTTTTTAATCACGTGATAAAGTTGAAAATAATAAAATAATAACTACATGTGAAATAAGATTAGTTCATTTTATAAAACAATTTTTTCTTAAGATTCCATACCAATAGTTCTTTTTTATAGCAATTTTAATGTATTTCCTTTTTTTTAGCATTTGGAGAAGTTGACCCTTTATTTATAAGGTCATTAGCACCAATTTAACGGATTATATTAATGGGGAAAATATGATAACCTTTTATACTAATGGAGCATCAAATATTACTTTTGTGCTAATTTATTTCTTTTTCAAAACTTCATGTATCATATGTATAATTGACCCTCGAATTAAAATTGAGATCATATGCCTAACCGAACATGATCGATCATATATGATTCATAATGCATGCGAGGAAACAAGATATGTTTCAATAACAGTTACAACAAATGAAGATCTTATTGTTATATAAAACATGGTTTTCTTTTTGTAATAATGGGGAAGAAAAAGGTAGAAGCACAAGGAAAATATGAATAGAGAATCATGTAGAGTTTTACGGGATTTAATTTCGACATTATTGCATTATCTCTTTTTTATGATATATGTATACACTTTAGACATTGTGACAGGAGTCGAATTGGTTCACTTTCACTCAATTAATGTTGAAGTTAGCACACAACGCTACGCAGTGACAACGGGTCATCTTTCTCTCATCAAGTGGGATGGGCAGTGGCTGCAAGCCGACACAGAGGGACCCCAGTAAAAGAAAGCGGCGTTAACATGGGACGACTCGCCCATCCTTCGTTCTTTCATGGACGGATGACTCAAAGGATGGTTCCACCCACCACTAAAGCTCCATACGAAAAGGGGACTTCGTCGGAGAAAAAGAGATTTTTGTGTAGAGGGATGGGAACAATTGATATGTTTAAGATTGATATAATTCCCCATGCTGCAGCTACATATATGACTAGTAGATCTGATTGGACTTGTAACTCAAGTGACATAAAGTAAACTAGCTAGGTTGATCTAAAATTTCCCACAAAGGTCATTAATTCATACCACAAGCTTCCCATGCAAACCCTACTTTTCCTTTCGTCAACTCCTCCTCCGTGCTTCTCGTCTCCCATTACTCAGGTTGACCGCCCGCCATAATCTGATGCAAACCCTAGAGAGAAACTTAGGGTTCCCATTTTCGTAGGCGCAGCCGGAAGCTTCTGCTACTCTGGGATTCAAGAGAAACCACGTCAACTTACGATTCTATGACGTATGCATGTAATTTTATATATGAAACCCTCAGCGTGTCCGTACCTCATTTTTTAAAAAACAGATTTTATATACGACAGATTTTTCCTCACTAATTATTATCTTGTTTTCGTTTCCGCCGAATTTCTAGGAAAAAAAATCATTTTCAACCTTCGACCTTTGAGCCGCTAGCTTGTAGAGATTCTCCACGAAACCCGTCAAGGAGTTGCTTGTCATCATCAATTTAACTTGCATTTAAAAATAATAATAATTTGCAGTCGGTTTGCAATTTGATTGCTGCGATTCGTAGCTACTGGTCAACCTTGCCCGCAGTAATCCTTGCGCACCTGTGCATCCGGCGAAAAGGCATGGAATTTGAGACGATGAAATTAATTCAGTTAACCCTGTAATTACACAAGATATATTGGGAAGCATAGATATATTTAACTAAAAAACTAGGTGAGTGCAGTTGGCAACCTGGGACCAAGGGGTTTCATATGTAGTTGATATAGACAATTGGAAATTTTTGGGCATTTATTTCGCTCCATTTTTTTAAAAAAAATATTCTTTTCTCCGCACCAATAAGTTGTGGGTCATATTTGTCAAGTTATCGGCTCAATAAATGAGTAGTAGAACCGTCATTTACATATATATATATATATATATGAACATAAAGTTGAATGTAACAATTTTGTGTAAAATGTCATGACACTTTATCATAATGTTGTAATACTAAAGAGTAGAATACATTTTATATTACTTAGTGTTGTGATATCCACAACTAGTGTCTTGGCAGTGGAGCCTATAAACTAATGAACATATGCAGTGCCACAACATTCTTCTCTGCAATGCCATAACACTAGATGTTAGAAGCCAATGAGTATACACAAACATGTAGTGTCACAATATTTTTTTCTCAGCTGATAGTGTTTTGTTAGAAAAAGAATATCTCAAATATTTCAGCATATATTATTGTTTTCTTATTATACGAGATTTCTTGTGATCAATATATTTTCATATTGTTCACTATCCCAAGAGTGCCATTGTAAGAAGCTGATTCTCATGTGCTCCACAAAAATAGTTGGTTCCTAGCTAAACCTCCTTGGCTCATGGAATGCAGATCATACAACTGTCTAAAACCATGTATATTGGATGTATGATTCTTTCTTCCCTATTCTATTGTTTGCTGCACACTGAGTTCAATTCCCATTCAGACGCCGGTCCAAAGTTGCAACTAGCCGATTCAATCGGAACACGCATGAATGTCCTAATAACCAAAGAAGCACATACAATGCTAAGAACCATTTTCACATTTTGCTATGTGAATCATATGTACACATTATGTACGTACATCTGTTTCTGTTAATGCATGCAAAATAATGTAAATGACGAACTACAAAGTATTGGAAAATGTATATTTATCTAGAATCAATAAATTGGTAATACTCTTCCATGACCAAGGGAAGAAAATTTGACAATGTACCGCCTTTAATATATAGCCCTTGCTACAGCTATTCAAATCATATCTAAACCACCGATTTTTCCCATTGGCTCAAGTGCTGAAAAAGAGTGTTTATGCCGACAACCCCGTGGGAGACCATGTCATTAATTGTAACAACAACGTCCATGATCACATCAATTGGAAAATCGATGCGTGAACTTGGAAAATATGTCCAAGTTAAACCGTAAATTGCTAGAAAATTGAGTTTTTAATGTCAAGAAGAAAGTTTGGCATGCTTGCAAGCTCGAGGGACCAGTTTAGATTTTTATCATGTCGACAAAACAAGTTCATTCTCTGATATATTAATGTCTACGTGGTGTTATTGGTCCTATGTAGTGTGAAAACGAGAATTTCAAATCCTCGGACCTCGTGGACCTCATCCAGAGGTGTACTATTTTCTAAGATCATTGACGTTTAATGTTGAATCATCCTGTTATGGGGCCTTCATATGTCTTCTTTCGGTTGTTATGACAAACGCTAGCTTGTGAATTAAATAGAGAGATAAATGGATGATGTTGATTCTTAATTGTTCTCGGGTACTTCTTTTCCGACCCCTTTCAGCAGATTTCCTCACTCGGCCTGGCTCCCTATTTTTCCGTCAGATGAGGTATTAATTCACTAATAACGCAGTATTTAAATCAGGATGTTATTCAACTGTTGTCTTTGAACCTCGACATCGATATCCGTTCTATTATGCCATCACGAATAGAAGGAACTGAGACAAACATAGGGCGGCAAGTATGATCCCAAGAGGGTTCGCTGCTGATCGAACTGCGAGCCCTATATCTCACCCCCACTGAGTGAGAGGACGGGGCTAACATGGCCTCCATCGCGGGGACGATGATCCAAGTAATGAGCACATCCAGCTCACAGTTGACCCAAGTTGGTGCCACCATTAACTTACAATTTTGGACACCGTTGTTGGGGATGGAGATGAACAATTTGCATAGGAGAATCGAAACCTAACCAGCTTAATAATCAGGGTTTGGTGGAGGAAAAGGAAAGCGTGGTTGTTTTACTTGAATGCCATGGATAAATCGACGGTCAATTGGCCATTTCTATACGTTAGAAAGGGGACCTCAAATGAGAAAAATTATTTATATTTCTACCGTATTGTTTTCAATATCCAATCAAGAGTTTTGCATTAGATTCTCATAGATAGAACTCTTCATCTCCATATATTCCTCTATTATTTATATTTTCTTTTAAAATCAGGAACTTAAATCACGGGCTCGTATGGGAGGAAAAAGACGGCCGGAGGACTTTTGACACCGCACGTTACTCCATCCGGAATTGTCTCGCTCAAATTAATTTCCACTTATCTCTTCCATAAAGGAAGAAAGACTTCCAACTGACGCTGATGGTGATGGGCCTGCGTGGTTTCCACGGTGTGGCCCACGGTCTCCGAAACAAGAAGGCCCACTTTTTTGACAACTTCTTGTTGACGGTGGGAGCCCTTCTGTCAGGAAGTTGATCGAGACCGCTTTTGACAAAGTTGGACCCAGGCGAGCTACTTCGCGCCTAAGGTTAGGCTAGTTGCTCACTTCCACCGAGCCTTTCCGACCCATAATACCTTTGACCGAGCTCCAACTCAAGGCTTACCCTTATAGTTAGAGCCCTTCCTATCGTCGCTAGCCAAGCTCTGGACTCCAAGCTCGATGTTGTCACAGTCATACCCATGAGACTTTGCGATGGTAGATCACGATCTCTGGGAGGGGGGGCGGGGGGACCTCGGTGTCATATCATTATCTAGATGTCGGCCAGAAGTTCTTTGTTGTGATTCATTCATTTATGCAAGGAGCCGTGTTTTTTCCAGGGGAGATTCCGCTTGGCTTCGGTTCCAAGGTTGCGGAAGTGCAGAGAATTTACTCAAAGTTGTACGTGGATATTGTTCTCGATCAAAAAGATGCGTAGTCCGGATGAATCGAACATCTCAGGAGCCAGCCCAAAAATGAACAACTCGAGCATTTCTGGCTCATTTTGCAATTGAACCGGGCCCAAATTTCATTTTCCAATGTCGATGACCGTGTCCATATCTGTAGAGAAAGGGGTCCGGTCAATTGCTAATGGCTTTCGGCTCAAAACTACTCACCAATAAGGCGCTTGTAACCTTATGCTTTTTGTCCTAGTTTCCGTTTTTTTTTAATCAGCAAAACATGCGTTCATGCCACAGAGATAAAGGGATTTACATCATCCAAAAAAACATGTTCCTGCACTACCCAGTCTAAAGCCTGTCTGAGAGAGATTGTGACCTTTGGGTATTTGCTGGCGTAGGAACCCTAAAACATCTCCGCTTTACAAAAAGATTCAACCAAAAACAAAAGGTTCAGCACCACATTCTTACAATCCCATGGAGGCATAGCAGAAAAGCCAACACAATTCACAATATCCAAGGCATCTAAGAAAAAGATGACCTTCGACCAGCTTCTTGAAAATGCGATATGTTCAGCCAGAGGTACGGTTTCAGCTTTGGCTTGCGCGGGGGGAGAAGGCTCCCTGATTACGGAACCAACTGAGGATGACATTCCCATGCCCCATCGCCAGCCCTGCAAGACAAGCCCCTTCCGTTCTCCGGGCTACATCAACATAAATATGAATTGTTTGAGAGTCATCTTCACCTTGCAGCTCAATGTCTTGGGATTGGTATTTGCTTTGTATAAAGATGCAAAAAGAATCTGAAGGAAACTGATATGTAGAAAACAGGATTGGATAAGTTAAATTAAGCTATTCTTGATAGGTCTTTGTTGTTGGGAAAGTGCAAGTTCGACACCTCAATAATGCAACGAATAAACCCTTTTCCTTATAATGCAATCAAGATAGCATGAAAAAAATGTAATAAGGAAAGAAAATATATACAAGATTTTTTTATGTGAAAAATCACAACGCGGGGAAAAACCACGGGACCAAGTCCAGAATAAACTTTCCACTATTCAATGGAGATTATAGCAATTCTATATCAAGGGAACATCCTCGAATCAACCATAACTTAAGAGACATTTCTCTTAGATTAGCAAATTCGTCACCTATACAGACAATTCACCAATGTCACAAAAAAAACAACACTCAGAGAGTTTCAAATCTAATCTCCATCATTTAGAACTTAATTAGCCCATAAGTTATGAGGCTACTGTTAAATTTTGGTTCTGATCAGACCTTATTTATCCCTCCAATCAAGGTTTGATCTCAGACTACACCACGCATTTGATGGGCTTGCTTAGTTGCTCCTCTATTTTGCTATTATGTTCCACAACGCATCCCTGTGCTTTCAGCCAATGTCCAGCACTCTTGGTCATCACATACTACAACAACCAATGGCACTCTTCTCTCACGATTTCTGTCGATAGAGGCTCCCGATCACAAGTCTTCTCGTGATTTTTTTTTCTTCTCTTACATACAGTTCATTGTGAGAAGCTGTCTACTCACGACTGTCTACTCGTGAGTCTCCCCGTCCTTCATGATGCTCCTCATAAGAGGTTATCTCCTCACGGTTGTTCACACTCATGGTATTCCTGTCATTTCTCACAATTCTTATCATAAAGGGCTTTCCATCACGTATTGAATTAGGGTGTTTAAAGCTTTAGGTTCAAGTATTGAATTATGGAATTTCCTTATTTCTGATTCTCTTCCCTAATATCTACATATATTATAATTTTATATTTGAACTCCATAATGTCCTATAGGATTCCTGTCCTCCATAAGGGAGGGATTTTCCCGACATTTGTTAACATCGTTAAAACTCAAACAGAGTTTGCCTTTTATCAGAATATAAAGCCTTAGCCCTCTCCTTCCATAAGTTGTGCAGCAAAGTAGCACCAAAAAGCTGAAAATTGTGCAATTCAGTTTTATCAAGAGGAAAACTAGGTGGAGAAATAAGAAAAAGACAGTAGTGATGCGGAGTTACCATCCCAATTGATAGGAAAAAGCATTAAGAACTCTCCATGCAATCCTTGCATAGAGACAATCTCCAAGTAAGTGTTTGAAACGTTGGATCCAATATCACATAAGGACAGCTCCTATCAGCTGAATCCAAGGGAAGGCAATCCGAAGCCATTCTTCATAGGTAGGGTTCAAGGGATCATGTATTTCTAGTTTCCAAAGATTATTCCAGAACATTTCATTACGCCTTCTAAATACGTTTTCCAAATCCAAAAAGTAGAAGCTCTTAACTGTTTGTCGGCCATTTTTGGCTTTAATCCATACAAATTCATCCTTATTATTTCTTAATCAAACGTGAATTTCATTTATATTCTCTATTGTGCTATTGTCAAATAACCCAGTTAATTTTTGAAAGTATCAGTCATCTGATACATTTAAAAATAGTTCATTCACAATGAAATTTGAATTGATCATCTCTACTGTAGCGGCATTGGGTTGTAGCTTGAATCTCTCATTTTCGGAAATCCAAAGGTCTAGCCATACTCCAGTCGTTCGTTCTATCATTGCCTATAATCTTACGACGACAACCATTCTCTAAAGTTTCCATAAACATTTGTATACCTTCCTGAAGTGTGGAAGATGATGTTGAAATCGAGTTTGAAGGCCGAAGAAAATTATCGTATTTTCTTCTTGTTACTCTTTGCAGCTAAGCTGTGCTCATTTGTTGCCAAAAACCACGCTGTCGTCGAGCGCATGGCTTGATAAAATCGGCAGCTCTTTTGATTCCAAGTCCTCCAAACACTTTGGGCTGACATATGTTTATCACTAAAAATCCCTCGTGATACGATCAGTTCCTTCACGTACGTTCTCTAGGCAATTTGAAAGAGCTCATTGGATATATAATTACATTATTAAGAACTGATTTAGCTATCGTAGTCCTAGCTGTCCAAGATAAGTAATTTGTTCTTCATCCAGCTAATTTAGCCATTATTTTGTCTATGAGACATTGAAAGGATGTTGTTGACTTCTTTTTCTTAACCGTCATATGATTCCCTAAATATTTGCAACCCTTTTTCAAAAACGTTTTTTCGTACTCAAAATTTCTTTGATTTCTCTTTTAGGGCTACCTCCAGCTCTTTTACAAAACATTAAACCGAATTTTTCAAAGTTGATTTGTCGATCACTCGTGGAGGAGCAGAAGGTGTCTAGCAAGAATCTTGCAAGTTTGCGCATCAAAATTCGAGGATCCAATATTCATTGTTGATATATATAATCTCATATCGACTGAGTAAAGAGAAAATTATGAATTTATAATAAGATTGGGCAACCATCACCTATCAGGTTAAACTTTTAGGTAGAGTATACTCGATCTCTTATGAGCTCACAACGAATTTAATAGTTGATATTAAATCCAAAAAGAAGTAGTTTCTGTAAGGCATGGGTGCCCTCGATGTTCCAGCAAACCTCATTCAATTTGACTAGATTATTGAGGCCGGCTTTTATATGATTTTGAGTCGGCCCAAGACATAATATATATTTAATTATATATAATTTAAAAAGTTGGGTGGAATTATTATTTCCTAAGGCACGCTCACTCTATCCATATATATTGAATCAAGATCTTTTTGAATCTTTTCTTTTTCATAGAGGCGTATTGAATAATAATTATTACCCCAAATACATCTAATCTGAAATGTGTATAATCTATTTCAATGATTGAAAGCCCATTGGGCAGATGAAATTCTAATTTAATCACTTAAAATTAATGTTATTTCGTATCCATTCAACTCATTAACAACTAATATTCTTTAATCACAAAACTTAAAATATTACTTAAATAAAAAAAAATGTCTAACTATCTCAATATACAAAAACTGCGTTGATGTATCTTAATGTATATTTCATCCTATAGGTGGGGGACTTATCCTACGGCCAGCCATTTTCCAATGTATGATAGACCACCACCCAATTAATGGTTTACTTTCAGCCCGTCTCCTTACTGCATGCGTGGTCTCGACATTTGCACTTAGCCTCTATTGCCCTTGACTTAACTATCCCAAAAGATCCCAATAATAAGAATTAAATTTATAATAATGTGATTATAAATTAAGAATACATATAAAGTATTTGGTAGTTAAGGAGTCCGGCCGGCCACCAGTGTCATCTGTGAAGATACAATGAAGATTTGTTTGACCGGTCAAAAGCGGTGCAATGTAGTCTATACGAATAAATGTAATGAACTGGTCATCATACCGAGTCAAAGGCTTGACCCCTGACTTTGCACACCGCGTCTGCCCCAACATCCCAGCTGACACTTATAAATTAGAAGAATACGTTACCCATCATTGCATGCCTACCCCCAGAAACACTAGTAGCTATGGCTGCTCCTTCCCCGTCTGCTCCCCTTAGCCAGCTCTGTCTATCGCTGCTGTTGCTGCCCTTACTGGCCTCCTGGAGATGTTCTGACGCACGCATGCTCTCGATCTCTTCCTTGGTCACTCGGGACCTCTTCGACTCTATATTCCTCCACAAGGACGACAATGCATGCCCGGCCAAGAACTTCTACACCTACGACTCGTTCATCCAGGCGGCCCGCTGCTTCCCGAGCTTTGGCAACACTGGGAGGCTAGCCACTCGGAAGCGGGAGATCGCTGCTTTCCTCGCTCAGATATCGCACGAGACCACCGGTGGGTGGGCCACTGCTCCTGACGGTCCCTACGCTTGGGGTTTATGCTTCAAGGAAGAGGTGAGCCCGCAGAGCGATTACTGCGACACGAGCAACACGGAGTGGCCCTGTTTCCACGGCAAGTCTTACAGAGGGAGGGGCCCCATACAGCTATCGTGGCAAGTTTTATATTGGAACTCGACCATTTCATTGTTACGCGTATATGCTGAGTCTATTTTATATATATATATATATACACGTATATAACCTATGCTGCATTTGGTGCTTCGACTTATTGATCGGATTGCAGGAACTACAACTACTGTCCAGCGGGGAAGGCACTAGGATTCGACGGGCTCAGAAATCCGGACATAGTTGCAAACAACTCCTTGATCGCATTCAAGACGGCCCTCTGGTTCTGGATGACAGAGCAGAAGCCCAAGCCATCGTGCCACGACGTCATGGTTGGGCGCTATGTGCCCACAGAAGCGGACCTTGCTGCCAACCGGACTGCTGGGTTCGGCCTCGTCACTAACATAATCAACGGAGGTCTTGAATGTGGGATCCCCGGCGACAGCAGGGTCAACGACCGGATCGGCTATTTCAAGAGATACACGAAACTGTTCACTGTCAATACCGGGCCGAACTTGGACTGCGAAAATCAGAAGCACTTCTAGTCTAGGCTAATTTTGATATGAATTACGAAATAAGCACGGTTGCGAAGTTCTTGATTTCATGGAAATCTAAATTTCATTTTCATTTTCTTTTTTTTTTTGGCTACTAAGGAACTAATCCATAAATATTATCATAGCTACTCGGTGATCCTCACCAAATTAGCAGGTGGATAAGCTACAGCAGGAATCGAATCAAGAGAAAATGACAATGATTATTACTTCATTATGGACCGTCGCTCGTCGAACCCAACTTTGGTCCCAAGCCAAGGACATCTTACATCATCATTTTTGTTGTTTTATCTTCTCTCATTTTTCTTCCTTTCTTTCTTTCTTTTATTTGTGGACAATATATATTAACTAAGAGTCTTAATAATAAATTATAACTAATTTAAATTTGAATTAAATAAATTTATTAATAAATAAAAATATTATAAATTTATTTTTTTTCTTTTATAAGATATGAAATAAATATTTTATTAAAAATTTTGACTAGTTAATCAAATCAATATATTTGTTGTTTTTCTTCTGTTTCTTCTTATCCAATCAAAGGGAACAAGCAAGCACAAGTCCCCACGCTACATATATATATTTATTTATTTATAATATGACATCCTTGTATTAAACGGTCCAATATTAAGTGGACAAGCTCCAAGGGCAACCGGCTCAAGAGAAAACGACAACGTTTTATCGATACTCCTCCATCGTCCCTCATTGTCCCAATGTTTTGTCCACAAATAAGTCTTCAGTCCATTTCCACTTTTCCTATTTGGCTTCCCTTTCTTTTGAATTTATTTTCCTATACATCCGTGCACAAATAGAAATTGATTAAGAGATTCCTTGCCACTAAATTTCTGCACGTATCGTCCCACATGTCGTCTTGAGGACTAGTGGGTGCACCCACCGCCCGCGACCTGTCGGAAATTATTTTTCCACAAGGGCTTTGAGTTTGAGGGACCAAACTGAGGAAGTACGACCTGGCGGTGGTGGGGGAGCAGGGGCACGTGACTCACACGGGATCACGTGAAGTGCACGATTTTGAGGACGACGGTTCGCTGTTGCGGGACCCCCGGGGGGGAGGGGACGCCCGTGAGGAATTGACCCTTGGGAGCGAGAGGATCCAATTTCTCCACGTGCAGTATCCAGAAAAAGATTCTGCCATTTCGTCAACCTAACAGTACTCACAACCTAATCAAGCAATGATTCAGATCCACTACGGCCGTAGCGATTCCGAGAAATCCTTGTCTAATGAGTGATTAGTAAATGGGTGATGATAATTAATGGGCAATTTCTCTAGTATTAGTCTCAAATATTCTCTTAAGGCAGAGGTGTTTAATTCTTTTTTCAAATGAATTGTACTGTTAAAACCGTTGGAAAGATGCCATTATTTCACATAGAGGATTACAACATATCAGTATAATAATATATGAGATCTCGGGGACTTGATATTACTTAGGAAGTTTTTTTTATTCTATTTATATTATTTAATATTAAAAAAATTAATAAATCATGATTAATTCATATCCAAATTAGATTAATCTACTAAAAACTTTGAATAGTTAAGATATGAGATAATTTGGCATATGGGTTTTCCATTCTCAGATGTTCTCGCCGGGTGCAAAAGTGGCTGATAATTGATATACGTGTGCGTGTGTACCGTAAAAAAGGCCAGTAGGACTCGAAGAATTAATTTGATGGAAAGGGATGACAAGTGATGGATGGAAAAAGGGAATAAAGGGGGAAAAAATTCTTAGAAATTAATTCGTGGGCTCATTGTCCTTAAATTTGGAGCATCAGTGAAAATATTTATTATTTTAAAATATTTGAATAAATTCCTCGAGCTTCGGAGGGAGAGAGACGTAGGGTGTTGTTTGTGTGGGTCATAATGATAACGAATGGAATGGTCCCAACAATTAATTACAGGGTACGTTATCTCCACGTAATTAAGTCTTCCGGCACATCCCAACTGCCATTCCTGCGGGCTCCATAAGCACTATGCAGACAGCTCTCTCCATTCCTCCATAATACCACACTATGTGCTTCAATGAAAGCTGAAACACCTCTCTCTCTCTCTCTCTCTCTCTCTCTCGATGTGTTGCTGAGAATTGTTCATCTACGTGCGTTCCCTCTTAAGCCCTCATCAACAAAAGCTTCTCCAAAACAATAGTTTCCTTCATCCAGTATTGTTGTTCGGTTGATCGGACCCGATTTTTTGTCTGCTAGCTTTTTCCAAGAAGGCAGTGCAGAAGTGTTCATGGTGGAGAGATCTACTTGATCGGGGTTTGCGAGTCGAGATCCCTCTCACAATCCCAACACGAGAAACAGTATATCCCCCCTGACTCGATTGTTCGTCTCCTGCGATGAGGACAAGGCATCCGGTGGTTCCAGAGTATGGATCTGTTTGTCACGCCCTTTGAACAGACTTTTGAGTTACATATTGTTTAAACATCAGTAGGGTTTTCTGAAACTCATGGCCATACGACTTCAACTAATTCGGCTCGACAGCTTGTGGTCATATCTGTTCTGAATCTACCGTATACCGTAGTAGCCTTCGGAAGATATTTCGTGGGAACAAGGAACTCGTTGGTTGTCGATCTTTCTTAACTTGTAACAAGTTAGTTCATGTATTAATTTCATCGGCTTTCCTTGCAGTCCTAATCATGATCTTGTGGAGCTGGTATGGGAAAATGGGACTCTACCTGTGCGAGGTAGGACTAATCCGAACAATGATGTTCGTTTCTCTAACAACGAACTCGTAGGACATGAAGAAGAGAACGAGGGCCGGGGAGAGAAGACCCCGAGATTGGGATCCCATCCAAGCGCATTCCTGTTTGGTGGTGGCCATAACAGACCGAATAATGACTGTAATTCTCAGCTGTACCAAATTCCAACTTCCTATCTACCACCAAAGTTCAATTCCAACCACCGTCTGTTACCTACAAATGGTTTCTCCAAGCCAAGCAAAGGGTCAATTGACAGAGAGATGAAGAAAATGAACTTCTCCCACTTCCGAGGGTTTGATTCTCTGAAGAATGATCCTGCAAATGGCCAAGGAATTGGAAGCACCAGTCACAATAGAATTACTCCAACAAAAGTCGAGACGGATAATCTCAACAAGAAGCCTCTCTGGGGGGGCAAGGACATGCAAATTGGTTCTCGGGAGCAGCCAATTCATGTGGGGACAGGAGTTGTAATGGCCGTGCCTCCGAGCTCCATGGCCGGTGGGGGAGATTCTCTAGTCCCCGATGAGCATTCTCAAGCAATTGGCAACAACTTCATTGAAGATCATTTCACTCGGAACAGTGAGTTTGATGATGATCATCAAGTTCCGGTGCCAGACTCAAGCATGGGAGCTTCAGATGCACCTCCATGCAAGTCGAAGAAATCAGCAAGATTCAATCAACCGGAGTCCAGATATCAAGATGAAGTAAGCAGATCCCAACACACTAATTAAACATTTTCATCTATATTTTTTCAACATTGGAGCTTATACATGTTAAATCGGAACAATCGACCCGCAAAAATGCACATAGCAGTCTAATTGTGAAAAAGCTCTGATCCTATATGAAGCTTAGCCGTAGTATTCCCACACACCAACCCCCCACGCGCCCCCCCCCCCCCAGCCCCGCCGCAGATATTTAATCATGTTCAGGTCTTAATGATGGCTTTTCCAAAACAATGATACATAGGATCAAGAACAAGAAGAAATGAAGGGTCGCAAGAGAAGAAAATTACATCATGCCGGAGGAAGCAACGGGACTAAAGGAAGCCGTTCTGCGACTCATAATCTATCAGAAAAGGTGAGCATTGAAAATTCGATCCAACACCTACCTGACCTGAAATGTCGTTACTTGATGGTTTTGTTGATATATTGACAAACTTTTCAAACAGAAGAGAAGAGATCGGATCAACAAGAGAATGCGAGCGTTACAGGAGCTTCTGCCGAATTGCGATAAGGTCAGGGATCGATCACATTAAATTAAACTGATCTACAACATATAATGGAAGTAATTAAACCAGATGTGACCCGATTCCATCAGAAGTTTCTCATTAGAATTTCTTTGAGATGAAGGTGGACAAAGCTTCCATCCTAGACGAAGCAATTGAGTACATGAAAACTCTTCAGCTTCAGCTCCAGGTAATTCCTCTCAAATGAGCCCTTGATTAATAAACTGCCCTGGAAGTTTTTTTTTTTGTTTTTTAATTCTTCTTTTCTTTTTTGGGTCCCCCGAACTATCTTCTCGACTGCTTGTGTTTCTGCCGCCTCTCAAACTTAAAGTCTCATTCGTTCGGAGCTGATAGTGCAGATCATGTCGACGGGAAACCGCATGTTCCCATCCCCTATGGCGCTGTTACCTGCCGGAATACACCAACTGCCATTGCCGTACTTGAACCAGTTCCCCCTGATGAACCCCGGAATGGGCCTCAGAATGGGACCAGGTTTCGTCCGAGGCCCAGCCCATCAGTTCCCGCTTCCCGGACCCAGCTCGACTGCTTTGGCAGGAGGGTTCCAGCCAATGGTATGCATGCCGTACATTCCAGTCCTCGGAGGGCATCCTGCCTTAAGATCACCCATGAATGGTGCTGATTTCTCAAGGGCCGTTGCCACCATGATCGAACAGCTGGGCTCGGCAGCTACTTCAGGCTCCAATGATTCTCCGAAGTCGGGCAGAAATTAAAAATGTGGGTTATCAATTTTTCCCGAATAATGCATTCTCCAGTCAGCTGGTTTTTGGTAGATTATAGGGAGATAACCTTTGAACGGGAAGAACACAGAGAACATGGCTATAAATTTCTAGAAAGCACTTGTAAATAATGCAACTCAGGAGAGGATCTCCTTGATGATAACTTTGATGTTCACGTGTTTATACACCCATTGAATCAACATACCAACAACAGATCACATTACACGCGATGAGTTACAAGACAGATGCATCAACGACATATTAGGGGAAGTGCTATGCAGCTTCGGGTTTGAGCAGATGAATCCTGGGTTTATGACTTCCAATTGAAGATTCAGATTCATCATCCACTCTTTCTGTTTTATCTACAAGCCTCAGATTTCCTAATGTCTTGCTTAATGATTCAACAGATCCTGATGCACCAGGCTCTTGAATAGGCATCCCTATTCCACTCTCCACTTGAGGATTCTCACTTTCAATTTCCAGCTCCAACTTTCTGAACTCATCTTCTACATCCTTGTCCTCAAAGCCAATAGAGGATGCTGATTCTACTTAAGGAATAGAGGCATCTGTTAGAAAAGGAGGAGACACACACACAGAGAAGGATAGAGAGGGAGATGGACAGACATGGCACCAGATTGGATGAGAGAATATATGATACAGAAACTCATACCTAAGGCCTTTTCAACTTGCTTCTGTGATTCAATGCTCTCATCAATTTCTTCTAGGCAGAGTTCAACTTCCTCAACACTGATCTTATTTTCCTTCATTGCTTGAGCTCCAATTTGTATCGCTTCAGAAACCTGTCAAGAAAGACAGGCCAGCATATTCAAGGGCTGAAATGATCATAAGTACACACACATAATGTACATGCAGTCATAGATATGATGATACATCGCTCAAACCAAGATGGAATTATACACATTAGGAAGATTTTTCTAATATGCTGAACTTACCTTTCTGGTGGATTCAGCATTAGAGATGACATTAAGGACTTCCTCAACTCTGTTCAAAAGTGACACACATTTCTCTCTACTCTCCGATGCCAACTTTAGCTCCCTTGCATACCTTAAAGCAACTCTTCTATTTCCAGATTTTAGAGAAGCAACAGCTGAACTTCTCGACCTTCAGAGACAATTGTACAACATCAAACACTGAAGAACTAAGGTGAAATTCAATAATGACACTCGGTTAAATCAATGGTGGCATTTGTCAAACCCAAAAACTAATCTGATCTGAGTCCACTACACTTCAAATTTGCTTTCAACTATGTCCTAAAACGTAAATGTGCTTGGCATATTTGCCCAAGACCAGAAAGGAATTATTACTTCTGATAGCGCTGATCAATCACATCGAGTTGCTGCTGAAGCTTTTCTGTTGTCCAAACTAAATGCAGGATGTCATAATCTAAACTTGTTATGCTAGAAACAGCATCTGAAGAAAGGGAAATTTTAACACCCTGCAAAAAAACAGTAGCACCTTCAGATGGATTCTTCATGGAATGTAATGGCTAAAACAAATTTGAATGCTGGAACTAGACTGAGTTCCTCAATTAGAAACCAAAAGGGTCAAAAGAAAGAAAAGTTCCCCAGCAATACCTCCAGAACCTCCTTTTTAAGAGTATAGAGATAATGTGCTTTCCCACATCCCCAAAGATGATTAAAAATAGCTAACGCTTCATCTGGTCCTCCACATATCTCTTCAAAACTCTTCATTGTCATGATGCAGGAAGAGGTCCAGTAGCTCTCAGATAAATGCTTAATCACTTCAAAGGCTTTATCCTGTGCATGAAGATTACAAATAACTCAATCGAACTTGCAGGACTATCTGTTGTATGTTAACAAGTTAAATGCCCAGTTCTGCAGAGAATTCGAGAGCAAGGCATACTTTGAGTAGAGCACTGATTATAAGATTATCTTGAAGCACTTCTTCCGCATTGGACGGTCGTAACATCAAAAGCCGTACTTTCTTCAAAATCTGGGAGAGCTTTGCAGTAGTGGGGTCTACAAGATCCCCGACTCGAATAATCTCACCTTCATTGTACATCAAAAGCTGGAAATGAAGAGTAAAGCACTATCCATAGAGCTTCAAAGACCAAAACAACTTGCCTCCTAACACAATTTGCCAGCTGAATCTAAAAGAACACACACGCACACAAAGACGATTGTGAACATTATATGCTCAGGAAGCTCACCAGTACATGATCAATGCATAAAGGATTCAAGCCGCCTCTGCTAAACCATTCCTTCACCTTCTCACCAGAACAGCACGAAAGACAATCACATAACCCAGTCCCAACAGGAGAAACAGCGATTGAAATTAAATAGGTCGGAAGCATGAGACGATTAACCTGAGAGGGATGAATTATTAAGTGATCGAAATGGCGGGCGACTCTCAGGATCAAATCTTTCCAGAAATTGTATCGCGGCTCCCAGTCCGACCTCTGTCCGCTTAACGCCTTGAATCGGGCGGTCGACACCACCTCATCGTCCCAGTCGGGTACTTCCCTCCGTATGAATTCCCTCAGAGATTCGGAATTCATCGTCAGTTCTAGCCGATTCGATCCGACAACAGCTTACTTCGATCCCAAGTTGGCTCTCGCGCGCCCTAGAAATTTGGGGGCAAATGAATAAGCAGAAAAACTACAGTGGATTAAAGGGTAAATCAAATTTACTGAGCCCATTATATTGGGCTTTGGGCTCCGCCTCTCGAAATTAACAATATGGGCCGAACTTGAGATTATCCAGCGCATCGATTTATAAATTAAGAAAATTTTCATTACGAATATATTATCTTTTAACGGATGGATTTTATTCGAACCATATATTACTTAAGCATGATTGCAGTTTTTCAATAATAAGAGTTATACATATATTTAGCAATTTGACTCATGTATCTATTTCATCTATCTTTAAGTAAGATTTTAAATTCGAATCTTATAAATAAAAAAATTTATACAATGAGAGTTTTATTTATAGTGGACTGATTCGACTCGAGCTTAGAATCCAAGAATTTCTAGATGTCATTTGGTTTATACATATATTATATGGTAAGGTGAATCCAGTGCAGATTGCCTGTATGGAACATACTCTTATGAGAGCTTATGTATGGCATGCAAATTGGATTAAAATTGCTTTCCATGAATGCAAAATATGCTCTTTGTGTGATAGTGATGTTCCTTTTCTTTTTCATGTATTTTGCTCAATCTGCAAACAAGTTTTCCTCGTGAATGACGGGGTCGATAAATAGCCGACATCGATATTCCAATACACATCCTCTGAAAATGAAGCTCAACCCGCATCATATCCCGACACAACCACGAGCATCTCATCCAAAAGTAAAATACGACAATTTATTGCACGGTAAAAAAAATATGGATGTCCTAAACATAATGGAAACACTGAGAGTTAGTTGATCTCTTCCATTGCAGCGGTAGGCGATTACATCTTCCGAGACACAGACTGCAGGCTCTCTATGAATTGCGCCAGCTGGCCTTAGAGGGATCGGCCACCAGTACGTACCACATCATCTTCTTGCTCCAACAACTCCTCCACCTCAGCCGAGCAAAAGTATTTCTTGCTATTAAGCGACACCGTGGTATTCCTACTCGGGCGCCTCGGCGCAGGTGGGCAAGTGACAATCTCAGGTATCCTGTACTCTTCCCCTCTCGGAGTATGGCATTCATCATCTGAGGCCGAGCCACTAATGACCCAACCAGCGGCGCCACTGGAGATATCCATGGGAGTCGGAGGTTCCGCCGGACAGCAACTACTCGGCGAGGGCGAAGCCTCTGTGCAAACCAGGTCCACGATGCTGCACTCTTCCATCGGAGAATCTTCCCCCTCCAAAACAATGCCTTTGACAACGGTGCATAACTCTTCGAGTTTGGATTTATTGACCCCGACCGGCAGAGCGGGTGGTTCCTCCTCGGTTCTGAGGCTGCTCATTGCAATCGACGGTGAAGTTTGCAGGATTTCAGCTTGTGATGGTGAGGAATGGAGGGGGGAGAGAGAGAGAGAGATCGAATGAACAAATGAAGCTTTGAAGGCAAGAACGAGAAAGCTGAGAACAACACTGTGCTTAAGCTTGAACTAAGAAGCTCGTTAGTAACCTGTCATTTTGTTTCAATTTCCCTTTGATCTTATCTTATGTAAGCTCATGAGACTATTTCGTATTTTTAAATAAATCTTTTTAGAGACTATTTTTGTAATTAAAAAGTAGTTTTTATTAAAAGACAAAAGTTTTTAAAAAATATATTTTTTTGACTCGTCAATTGTCAACCCAACCTTAAGCCAAATTCAGATTGGGTCAATGACAACGGCGGCAGGCTTTCCACTCATCGGCTAGAGGGCTCAAGGCCTAGACAGGCCCAATTTTAATTTAAAAAAATAATCGAAAGTTGTTGTCTTGTGTACTGTACTTAATACAGTTTAGGGTTCTACCTGTGAAGCCCATAAAAGGCCCAATTAACACGGAAGCCCAATGGGCCCATACAGGGCCAAGAAATGCCTTACTGGGTAGATCCCCTTTTCTCGTCGTGCGACTCAACCGTTCTAACCCGACCATCATGTCCCACCGGGCGACCGCGTTTCCCTTTTCTTGATTGAAAAAACTCGAAGTAATTTCCTTATCCGCAGGAATCTTCGGACACAGCATGAGTGGAATTCACGTTATTCGATCTATCGTGTTTTACACAATTCACATTAGACTAAGCTCCGTTTTATTCATCTCCCAACAAAATATTCTACCCGAGACTCCGAACAGATTCGCGTTATTTTTTTTCTTTTTGAGAAATGATTTCCGTCAAAGATCCATATGAAGAAGTTAATTAGAGCTCTCTTGACTAACCCCAGAGAAGAGGTCAATGATGCGATGTGTGATGAGAGGAGTTTCACTGTCATTGTCCGCCACAGTGCATAAACAGGGTGGTGTGGAGCAAAATGTCATTATGTGAAGCTTATGGCATTAAACTTGACACGACTTTTGATTAATTTAATAAGATTATTTCTTGAAGAAAATGAGCATATATATATATATATATATATATGCGTGTGTGTGCACTGTGGTTTCTTGAGTTCTTGATTCCCCCGTGACTAAAGTCAAATGCTATAATAGTCCCGATCCCCTCGCCACTGATTCACCATCATTAGGAGGTTGAATCTCCTCGTCTCTCGACATTTCTATCCCACTAAACGTCATCAACGGTTGAGCAACGTGGAGGTGAAATATCTGTCTTCTGCCCTTTTTCTATTGACAATGTGAATCATTCACTTAGGAGAGAAGGAAAAATAAAATAAAATAATATAACGGAAGATTATGTAAAATTTTATTGATACGAATCGAATTAAAAATTTTTTACGACATTTATGAGAGTTACTTATGACGATAACCTCTCAACAACAAACAGTTAAATTCGAGATCTCGAGGAGAGGGAGAGCAGGACGCAGGCACTATTTTCCGAATCAAATGATCGTAGAATGTTCGTAACTCTTTCTCAATGGAAGGATACATGGTCTCCATGCGATTTTGATCGAGTATTAGGTTTGCATGACTGGGTGTTGACCCCTCAGACTGAAGGGGCTGACTTAAGCCAAGCCGATGGTTTCCTCTCACGAGGGCATGCACGAGCTAATTAATGTTGCCCTTACTGCATGCATGGCAATGGCCCCCGGTTCGTTTAGTGGGATTGATTTAGTTGGTTGTCATCGAGAAATTGAGGCACGCATGAATGCTTTAGGCCTTCTTGGCACCACGTAAGAAATAAGAATTGAAGAACACGTCGTGCCTGCTCCCAACCAAAATAATCTCTGGGTCATCATGATAGATACGTCAGTGTCTTTGCATTGCATTAGAACTTCACGTCACAGACTCACATACTACAGTAGTCCATTAGTTGTTGTACGATATCACATATAAAACTGTCAATTCGGGTCGTGCCAACACGGTTCACCATATCGGGCAGCTCGAGAATCCTATTTGGGCATGAACATTTCATGCTCTAGCCCTGCTCAGCCCAAATCATGCAAATAATCTTTTGAAAAAATAAATTTAAGTAATTTTATATTTCAAAAATTAATTTTTATGATATAATTTATGAATTAATCTAAATTTTGTATTAATTTGAAAAATTATTAAAATAATTATTAAAATATAATTATTTGTGTGTAATTAATTTATTTATTAATTTTGTCATATTTTTATTTAAAAATTATTTTTGTGCTTTTCAAATCTTAGACGACCCAAAAACCTAGATATAGCTTTTTTTCATGCCGTTCCTAGGTCATACCAAATTTTGGTAGCTCTAATAGTAAGTTAAAGTTAAAACTTATCCGTTGTTATTAGTAAAATTTTTGCATACAAAACAAATAAAGTTCTTAATTTACCACCAACTTTACTACCATTTTTCCTAGCTTTGCTCGTTCATTTAGTGAAAGAATCTAATACACATACTAATATCATAATATTGATATGGTACAATACAAATATATTTTATCACAATTTAGTTAATTATTACTATTTAACATTGCTGATAACCTCCTCCGAGAGGCCGGTCAGTCTATTGATCAGTCGATAAAAAGCAGCAGATCAAGTTCAGGGTTTGAAATTCTTGAGATCCGTATCCGGAGATTAACAACAGACCACACAGGCTGTATAATGTATCGTCTTGTGGATTAGTCGATTGTTACAATATCGGATGATATCGATGTAAAAAAATGAAGGAAAAAAAAAAGGCAACATTACTCATAACCTAACCGTGTTGGAAACTGGACGTCGGCCTTGATTTCACCCGATATCTACATACAATATAATTAGTTATCATCAGGTGAAAGAATTGCTTAGATATACAGTGCAGATTGGCGAAGAAAGTTGACAGGCTGATCCCTATCAATAGCATCGCATCAAATCGATCGAAATGGTTAGAGGAACTCACCAGTGAAGGGCTATTATCGGAGCTAATGTCTGATCCCATTCGTGTAATTTCCACCCCCTCTCCCACATGGAGGAAACCGCGAATAGATCCATCTACTCATTCATATTTGAATGGTGGATGCGGAAGCACCAATCGGATTGCTCCTGCTCACTGTGCTGATGATAGCGAAAGTGTGGCACCGAATATGCCTTTGATTGGAGGACATCTTGATGATGGCGCCTAGCTAGGGATTTCAAACAACTTGCTCATTCGAATCTCCATGGTAATCATCGTTATCTCCAGATTCATTCTCTCTAACGGACATCTTGTACGCATCACGTGCTCGAGCATGTGAGCTCGGGTCATATTGAACCACTAATCTTTAGGGTTGATTCGGAGAAGATTTTCTGCCAAATAATTTTTAATATAAATGATCTCCAAATCCTTGGCCGGCTGTGGGGACTATGGGGTTGGGGCCCCTCCTCCCTTGAAACCGATAAGAGACAAAACTCCAGGTGGTTAACTGGTCCGGCAGTACATTGATCATCGGAAATTTCACGCATAAGTCCCGACCACTTAGCATGCGATTTACTGTTATTTTATCTATCATAATATCTCCTCTTTTTTCCCCCAATACATACTACTTTGATGTCCCCATGCTCAATAAATTTTGATTAATAATGTTCGGGACATGTCAAACTCTAAAGAAAATCCATTCTCAATTGTATATAGTTATTATTTAAATTATAATATTTAAACTTAAAATCATGTTGAAGAGAATATGCGTTAAACTATTTCAACCATTTTAATATGCCACAATCACTTATTAATTATTTTTACTAGTGAAATTTAATATAAGACGTCGTTGGGATAATATTATCGTTAATCTTTCGAAAGGACTGATAATATATGATTTTCATTGTGTACGAAAATAAGCCGGACACACATACATAAGTAGATGCAGACAATAAATAGAAGTTGAAGAAAGCTATAGAAGCTTCTATTCTTTACATATATATTTATCGTGGTGACTTCCTTGTCATTGTCATGATGGAAGAGAGAAATTCGGTCCCCTTTTAACAGGCAAAGGGACTAAGCTAGGAGATGAGAGCAATGAGCCCGTCGGGGGATTTTTTCTTTTTTTTTTTCCTGTCGTCAAAAGAGGTCGATTTATTTAGCGTTGAAATTCTCTCTTAATTACAAATTTTTTTCTTCTTCTTATTATTATGCTTAGATCCAAAATCTCATATATTGAGAGAAATCCGTCGATATATTAATTTTTTTCTCACTTGTGTCAATTGATGAGTAATAATAAAAAAGGGGCGGTTCGTCATAATTAAGGAATTTCCAGACGTAACAGCAACCTAATAATTAAGCTTTACGATCTTAAAAAAAAAAGTAAACAAAGAATGAGAATGATTAATATGATTAATTGGTATAAAAAATAAAAGTAAAGGTGTGCCGACAGTTACTGTTTGAATGATGTCACACACATTAAAATCCCACAAATCTTAATTTTTTAAAATATCAATATGCTTTTATTTTAAATTTTAAATTAATAAATTATGATGGTAAAATTTTTTTTAAATTGATAATTTTTTCGGTAGATATAAAATTGTATATATTACTACTCATTTTTATGTGGTAATGCAGTCCACTTTATTATACATCATTAAACACTCACTCTCAATAGCTGTTTATGTGTCAAATATTCTTTTTCTAATTTCGAATAAATGAGACAACTGGCCATTAATTAAGCAATTTACTTTTGTACTTTACTTAATATTAATGAACAATGAACCAAGGTGAGGCGAAATTAACTCTAATACTATATTAAATTTATTATGAGTATATAAAAAAATTAATTTCGTTTACATTTAAAAATTTAAATTGATATGTAATAATACTCCATTTTTTTTATAAACTCATAATTTTTTCTTTAGTTAATTAATATAAAATTATATATTTTAAAAGTTATACCATATATATAATTTTTCTATAAAGTTTCTACCATATAGGTAATACTACATATATATACATATACATTTATTTAAGGGTTCATCAACTCATATTTAGATATTAATAATCCTGAAAATTTTAGGTTTAAGTCCGGTTTAAAGGGTACATATTTTTTTAATACACAAATTTTATTTTATTTTTTAAATATTGAACTACTTTAATTAAATTATATATTTTTATTTTTGCATATCTTTTTTTGTTTTATCTATCTGATAATCTTTTTTATTTATGACCTCGCAGGGGCAGCATAGCTCATGAGATCGAGCAATATGTTCCTTATGGCGGGTTCAACTTGGACAGGAGACGCCCATCAACATGCCCTACTAGAAATGAAAAATCCCGACGTCCTTAGTTAACACAGGAGATTCGGCCCCGACGGAGACATGATCTACCCTATAGCCCGGTATGGACCACTCTGAGGCACGATATAATGTTGAGGGTTTATTTAAGTAATTAATATGCTACAGCTCCCTAATTGCTCATTTATGCTCTCATCAAATTCCTCACAAACACGATGACGTCCATAAGAGTAGTGTATAATCATCAGATTCCCTGTTTCTTTGGCTCATCTCATCTCCACACCCCCCCCCACTTTGGTAACAGGTTGTGAATCGAAATCTTAATGTATTTTGTTAGTGTATATATGCCGACAAGACCATAAGAGATAAAGGAGGAAACCAAAGTCATAACGGTGAAATGGGGCAAAAGTGCAATCGATGACCAGTGGCAACGCTTAATGATGAGGATTTGGGCCTCCTCAGTAGGGAGAATGCATTTCTTGAGAGAGAAAGCCAACATGAGAGCACATTGATGCACAGTGTTTTGGAGAAAGCCTGGTGAGGAAATGAAAAATTGCAGACACAGAGAGAGAGAGAGAGAGAGAGAGAGAGAGAGAGAGTAATTTCTGCGAAAGGGTTCTTACAGACTTCGGTTCGTTCAGTAGTGTTAGGAGTATTCATGGCATGATCCTTAACCAGGGACGTGCATGCGGCACGTCTCACTAATTGCTTTACACGTACGACTCAATCAATTAGAGGGTCGTGTTCCCGAATCCCCTGCGTCGGTGGGGAGCTTCTTTAGTGAGAGGGCCAGCTTCAGTCTTGAACCTTGAAATGTACGAATGATGTATATGCGTGTGCGCATGGTGTCCTACTCGTCTTATCCATGTACACATGTATCCTAAATCTTGGAATTTAGATTATTATGATATGATTGATATTGAATCTACCAACGTACACCTTGTTATTGTTTCAGATCTTTTTTGTTGTATGTCCCCGGAGGTGTTTGAGTGTTTTCACTTCTATAAAATTTGCTCGCCTCTCATCCACCTCTATGAGTGTCTCAAATGTCTCATCCTATCTTATCTCGATAGAGTTTCCAGTGGTTCCACTAAAGCGGGGAACTTCTATCGATCAACATGGAATCACTTTCAAAATTTCGAGTTGCAGGTTCGCGTTGGCAAGATATAGACCGTGGAGTCGATGATTTCCCGAGTTAAAATAAAGATTTCTTTTATATATATATATATATATAGAACTCTAATCTAAGTTAATATTATCCTTATTTGAAATCGAGAAATCACGGGCTCAAAGTATTATCATCCATGGGACTCCTCGAGAGAGATCGGAGAAGAAGGTCTTTTTATATTCTATCCATCATCATGTCACAAGTGTATTTTCATGAGTTATGTACAGAATTTTCACTGAATTAATAAAAATGATAAATTCATATCTAAATTCAAAAGTTTAAACTTATAAAATAATGATATTTTGTATCTTATATACTGAAATAATTCCTTTCAATTTTCCAATTTGAGTCTTTTTATATCTCGACACCAAGAGACGAAAACTAACGTACAATTGTACTTATGTGCTTGACTCTGTCGGTGCTCCAATCTCATAAGAGATGTGAGTTCACTTGGCAACATATTCTAATGCTATGTAAAATTCCTTTTAAATTTTAGCAACTTAAACTCATATTTTCATTAAAGTTTTAAATCAATAAGTGACTATGTCTTATTTCTCTCTTTCAAATTGTAGCTTTTGAACAACTGAAAGTGAAAGCGGAGCAAGCGGGTCATATTTTACAAATAGATTGGGTAAAAAGGAAGAAAAAAAACACGTGATGGAATTGATGTAATGATCCACCATTGAGTGCCATTCCCGGCCAACATAAAATATTCATAATTAGATTAATTGATGAGCTATAAAAATTGGCGAAAATAAAGCGTATGCTTTTGTTCGTTTTCCACATAATGATGAAACTTTCCAAGGGAATCACTCGATTTTGATGCTTAGCCCAAAATCAATGCCTCCCACCGGATCTGTCCTTCGTGACGAAAGTTCTTAATCTATCGGCAGCTCGAGTAAGCTACCGATTGATCAAACACGGGGAACCATCGATCGGCAACGACACCTTGAGAGCGACCGCTCCGCTCGTGGTAGTCTAACAAGTCGACAATTGCTTGAAGGTTATGCTAAGGGGCCAAGAGTTGGTGAGATTTGTCGTTTGCTCTTTTTACGCCAGGCTGCAATATTCATCACTTGCTGCGTCAATTCGGTCGGTACGGTTAAAGTAGAGCTATGCATGAAAATCAAGATCCGACTTTAGCGCGCAGTTCGGGTAGGGTTTCGGTGTAGAGTTTTCCTCTTCCCGAAAGGCCTCGGAGGGCACAGTAACCTCTGCGTGTGTAACGATTATGTCACACGAAACAATTTTGTCTTATGGTAAGACTCTCTCTGAAAGTCTCGCGATACAGTATCCACCTGGGCATATTAGTTAAGGAGCACGATTCTATTATTCCCACCTTCCCATGCACGGCACTAGAGATGGATGAGTGGTGGTAGGAAAATTTCCTCAATGCAACTATTTCCCACCGAGATCTTCATCTTTTTTATCCATCCTTTAATTCAGTAAAAACAATTAATTTAAAAAAAATGGAAAGTTAAACTTTTCCGTCATCATGGCTAGCTGGGTCATCAATGAAGATTAATGTTGAAATGCACGGTGGAATTGAAAATTCTATCTTTTATTCATCTCGTGTTTTCGTGTAGTTACATGGTTGAAAATTGATGTGCTGATTTGATTAGAACTTTTTATTTTAACTAAAATCGATAGGATGGATATTTCCTTTTCTTGGAAAAAAAAGGTTATGGAATATTGCAAGCACTTGTTTCATATACTAGCGTAAATATCAATGAAAAAAATCCTTGGGAGTAGTTCGTGAATTTTCAACTATCTATATTTAAACGTCTCTTCATATTTACGTAAAGTTCAAATTCAATAAAATGAATCATCTTTACCCCCGTCATACAAATAATTTTTAAAATAAAAAATATTAAAAATTAAATATAAAATTTCTTAACCACATATAAATATCATGTGACTGTTGAATTTTGGTGTAAATGTCAATGCAGCTATGTATTTCACCAGGAAACCCTACGTAATTTTGGTTTTTACCCTCTTTTCTTTCCCTGTCAAATATATATATGTATGTACGTATGATATTAACTTAAGTTGCAGGCATAGGTGCCTTTCGAATTACCCTCTCTGTGTGTGGATTGGAGCTGTATGAACATTGGATTTTTTTTTTATTGCTTCACCCTCAAACAACTTGACATTATATAAGACGTGAGCATTCCACGTAAAAAAATGAAGACTGTAGATTTCCCGGAAGAAAAACCCGAACCACGTTCATATTCCGGGGACTGTGATATGTAGCAATGTTTGCTGTCAATGGAGCTTACTTAGATTGACGGCGACCTGCCCAATCGCGATATTAAATTCAACTTCCCTTCCCTTCCCAGCAGTTCATTTTCCCAGGGCCCCTCCCACTGCTGTGTTGTTATTTACTTACATCCTTTCAGCCACAGTGGCCCTTCCAGTACACACCAAGAAATTAAGATATGCACAGTCGCCTCCTCTTGTCCCTCCTGCCGGCGGCAGACATTCCTAGGGGTTGAGGGGTTGGAAATAAAAGGAAACCGACTTGCCAAATTAGGAGACTTCACGTTGGCAGATTTCCCTGAAAGGGGATATTGCCTCTCTCTGTCTCCACGTCCGAATCCCATGGGGAGGCACTCCTGCTGTTACAAGCAGAAGCTGAGGAAAGGCCTTTGGTCCCCTGAAGAGGACGAGAAGCTCCTGCGCCACATCACGTTGTATGGCCATGGCTGCTGGAGCTCCGTCCCCAGGCAAGCCGGTACGGCTACCACCACTCTCTTCTGGGATAAGCTCCCGCCTTCTCTTATAGTTAATGATGACTCAGTTTCCTCTGATAGAACCGATGTTGAAGTTTTGAACTGACTCATGTTGATCTGGCAGGTCTGGAGAGGTGCGGGAAGAGCTGCAGGTTGAGGTGGATTAACTACCTGAGGCCAGATTTGAAGAGGGGGGCGTTCTCGCAGGAGGAGGAGAACCTCATTATCGAGCTCCATGCAGTTCTTGGCAACAGGTGAGTCTTGATTCCCCGTCCTTTCTCCCAAGTCCCAATCCCGATTGTTTTGATGGATCTATCAGGTCCTTGACGGTGGATGTTTATTATGGAGCCTTCCCCATCCTTCATTCACCAGGTGGTCTCAGATTGCGGCAAAGCTTCCTGGGAGAACAGACAATGAGATTAAGAACCTGTGGAACTCATGTCTCAAGAAGAAGCTCAGGCAGATGGGAATTGATCCCGCCACACACAAGCCCCTCTACGAGGCCGAAAATGGGGACAACAGAGCCGACACATCTGCCAAGAGCGGCCAGGACATGCTCAGTGTTGCCTCGGGATCAAGCTCGAACAACGAGTTCGGTCTTCTCAGCACGCTGAACTCGATGAACAGCACGGGCATCCTTCACATAGAGAACTGTTTGGAACTGAAGAGTCCTAACGGTTTCAACAAGGATAAACTGTTCATGCTGGATGCTCTCAATCCAGATAGTTCCGACCTTGTAGCGAATTATCCTATACTTCAAACACAGTCAAGTTCCGATCTAACTCATTTCTTTGGATCACATCCCGAACAGTTTGCTGTTTTGACCAATGCAGCAGCATCATCCACCATGATTCCACCGTTGTCAACCGGCTTCTTTTTTCCCATCAATGCCCCTCCCTCTATAAATCCAGTGATGAAGCCCCTGACCCCAGTAAGCGAGAGCTGGGTGGCAGGCAACAATGAGAGCCCAGGTTTGTTCGATAACACTATGTTCGGCTCATCGGGATTTCCAGCTGAACAAGCCCAAATGCAGTTGCTCACAGGCCAACCCGAGTGTCTCCAGAATCAGCTTCAAAACATGGCTGCTGTGGCTTTACAGAGCCAAACCCAACAACATCAGTCCATCTTCTACAGTCAGTTAAAACCAGACACCTATCACATTCCTAGTACTGCTAGTCCTATGTGGGTTCAAGAAGAATATGGAGGGGGAGGGGGAGGGGGAGGAGGAGGAGGAGGAGGAGGATCAGGAGAAGAGGGTGCAGCTGTACAAGATTCAGGTTATACTTCCTGCGGTAAGGATGTTCAAGGATTAACTGCACTGATATGACTCATTTAGCCGAGAGAGACAGAGAGAGAGAGAGAGATGCCGGCTCTGGTAACAGAACATCTCTCTCTCTCTATCTCTATCCCTCTTGTTTTTTTTTTTTTTCTTTTAAATTCTGGAGTGTTTGTGGTAATTCGGTTTTCAGGGTTGCGCTGATTCACAGGATAAACTTTTTCTTTTTCTAGCTTATGTACATGCTATGGTTGCCATGTCCATCACTTTCTTCAGGAGATAATAGGGACCTGTTGGTACTCTCTGTATTATCCTCGTCCCCTGTCGCTATCCATCACCCAATCCCGGAAAAACACCCCCTCTGCCCCTTGCGAGTTTGGTCGGAAAAGAAAAGGCGTCCCATTCTATAGTAGAAAACGTCTCACTAGTACAGTATTTCCCATATTGCCATGCAGATTTCATCCTATCTCTTTTCAGAGGTACTAGCCCTGCACCAAGATTATCATCCCAAAAACGATGCATGTCAAGATCCCCTGCTGAAAAAAAAAACACTTACATTGCCTGCATGTATACAAATAATCAAGCTGTTTTGGATGACCCGCTCCACATGATTCGAACAGGACAGGGGATCGTCGGACTGGACCTGAAATTACGCTATAAAGGACCTACGTAAAACTTAATTTGAGCATACAAATCGCTCTCAGAATCAGAACTCTTACGTCTCGAGTTCTTACTGCCCCCATTAGAATCTTCTCCCAGAAGAAGGGTTTTGACTCTAGTGGAATGAGACGATAGGTTCGTCGAATTTGGGCTTCATGGGCTAGATGGGCCGACTAAGAAATATCCTATATCGTCAATGCAGCCCAGGCCCATTACCCATCACGCCATTTTTGTTCTTCCTTCCCCATATTCCATCCATGGAATTCATTAGTGATTGGGGTTGGGGTGTGTGGGGCGGTGGGTGGGGCGCGGACATTATTTTTTTTATTATTAGATAATTTGAAGCCACGTGTTCGTTAATTCAACGTCGAGCCATTTAAAATCATGTTCCTAATTCTAACCCTTCGTGGTGAGCATTGATTGGCGGACAGTTTAATGCCGATTCCATCTCGGCACATTTCAAGGCACCAAGTTTGAAGAATTAATTGAATTCTTCTAGAAGAACAAGAAAGAAATGGCGAGCACCGATGAAAGAACAATATCGGATAAGCTAAGCACGTCCAAGAATTCATGGAATGTCTGTCCAGTGTACGACATGCTCTCTGACAGTCTTGGTCTCGGCGAGAAATTGAAGCGTACTTATAGAGAAACATACGTGGAAATAAAAGTTTATATAAATTTCTTAGGGTTAAATAGATAAATGGTAGGGAAAACTTTGAAAAAGAAATAAATTAATATAAAAAAGTTTTTTTATAATGATATCATCATAATTTTAATTATTTGTATTAATAAAGAATACAATTATAACTTTTTAAATAGATAGAGCACAAAATTTTCTTTTTATAATAATTTTTTTTAATTTCATATACCATTCATGCAATTAATCCTAAATTTCCCTAACGGCATCCCAACGGCACCATAACACGTGAATCACGTCCTTAGACAGGCCCTACCAAATTCTTGATATTTTCCAACTATATACATGACCACATTATATACTTACATTATATCTCATATAATAATGATTTGATTCGGTACAATGATATTATTTTAAAATTTATAATTAAAAAATTTTATATTTAATTTTGTATAATTTTATATCTTTCTTTTATTACCTTTCTTTTAATTTAAACACATCGATCTCTCAATTAATTGAAACAAAAAGTCGACGAGAAAAAAAAAGAAAAAAAACGTCAATTTCTTACGGTTAAGCCAGGATAAGAGTTGACACGTGTCACGATCTAAGTGGTTGATGGAGCATAGCCGCCGTCCTTTTCCGTTGCCCGTCAACAGTAGGTCGCTCGGACTTCGACCAGTCAATGGATCAGACGGTCGGTGATCCACCCATGAATGTCCCGAATTTATCAAATTTTGTCTATATACTAATAAAGATTAAAAAAAAGTTATGTACAGTAAAGTGATATAACATTATCGTCCATTCATAAATTTTTATAGTAATATTAGAAATGTGGATGATTAAATTTAATATAAATTTGATAAAATGGATAAATTTGCACTCCTTCAAAATAATTAATGAATGTCCATTCTGTCCTTCTATCAAATTTATACTATATCAATTTATTTACATCTCTAATATTATTGTAAAAATTTATTGATAACTCTTACTATTGCAACGACAGTCGAAATTTTTTGTTTTTTCTATTCTTAATTTTATCCATTCTGACTATATTTTCTCTTGTAACGACGGTGATGGAAGAGTGACAAGGGGGACCAGACAGGGGGGAGCAATTAAGTACAGCGAGTGCTGGGCGTTACGTGGGCTTCCATGGTCAGATGTGGTGGGCCCACCGCTGTCTGTGGGACCCAACGGGCCAGCATGAGGTCTTGTAAATTGAGCCACTCTTGCGTTTCCTTTTTATTTTATTCTGGAAAATATAAAGGAAACGCGGACACCTGTCCCCACATGGACGCGTTCGTGACGTCAGCTCCCGTCATTTGGGTCTCGGCGCTGAGATTTCTATGGGCTCGCGAGAATGGGCCATACCGCGGGAGCTTTATCCACTGCCCAAACTGCCCCCCACCACCTCGTACACAAAAAGCCAATGCAGCAGAAGCAGGAAGCGCATCTCGTCGGTATCTGGAAGGACATATTTGGAAATACATACACCACCTTCTTTTAATTTCCCGATTTTTAGGTTGCACTAGAATACGACCCGCGCGTTAGATGTGGAATGTATAATTGAATATTATTTTTAATGTATATTGCAAATGAATTGTACATAACTATATTGGAGATACTGTTTTTATTAATTAATTAATGTGCCATTTAATATTTTTTTTGTAATTTCCCATATCTATTTGATACTATCTTTATTTTTTTAGTTTATATAATCTTTCATATTATATAATTTCCTGAGCCGGCAAATAAATATATATAATTGTACATAATAAACCTAGAATAAAATAGTAGAAATGAGAGAATAAATAAATATAAAAATTTTCATCATAAAAAATTAAATATATAATTTTTTGGTTATTAGATCGAGTGCAATACAATTGCATCAAATCCTCTTTCTTATCTATTTTTTTTAACTTCCTAACTGAACCACATGAATATTATGCAAAGACAGAATGCAAGAAAGAGACGCCTTGGCCTTGAAAGTGATACTCCATGAGTGATATCATTTATTACTATAAATAATTCATCAAATCAGTGCCATTAATGACTTAATCTTGAGACAATTATAATCGATAGACTATAATATGAGTAAGTGATAAATTATATTTAAAATAAAATCTTAAATTAACTCTCTAGAATATTAATCATCTCAATAATTAGGATATTATTTGATTTATTTGATCTACCAATTTCCGTTATCTCTTTTCTGGTTAAATCAAGTCCTCTTCATTGAATCAAATCCACCTAAAATTAAGATAAAAAAGGGAAAACTACATACCTTAGAGAGACACGTGGCTAAGATCGAATTCACTTTCCCTTGGTTGAGGGGCAAAAAGGGCAAAATACTCGGCTCAAATGGACCCCCCCGCCCCCAGCTCTTGGTGTGGGAGTGTAAATAAAGGTCGTTGGCCACAGGGTACTCCGTTTTCATCACCTTAGTATCACGATTTTCAGAGAGTAAAACGAGTGGTTCGCACAAGAAAAAGCTCAATCGCCAGAGTTCCTCATCATTAACTACTCTGTACTCCCAATCATATTCTCTCTACAGCTTCCTCTTCCCAGCTCCAATCGCTGACTCTTCTTGCAGTCACGCGGCTTCTCCGTTGTTGGGTCGATTAAAAGATCAGTTTTTTTTTTTCCTTCTAGTTAAGAAGCTGTGAAGATAATGGCATCGGATGAATCTGATGATGGGCATGACCATCTTCATCACTACCATAATCAGGCTGCTCAAGGCCCGGCCCTGTCGAGGCTCTCTGTTTGCAGCAGCAGCTTCACGTTGGGCAACGATGAAGAAGATGGCGACTCTGAGGATGGTTTGTATAGGGAAACGGAGATGTGCATGTCGAGGCTGTCGATGGAGAGCTTCGATGCCGATGAGGAGCTCTCTGACGACCAGAAGACGCTGCTGACATCGGACTCCGACGGGGAGAGGGGGTGCTACTCCCTCCCAGCGACTCCCCCGAGGCGGCGCAGAGGTCTTGGCCAGGTCGTGAAAGACTATGCCAGCGAGAATGAGGCACGGGCCAAGAGTGGCCCTGCCAAGGCGAGGAAGAGCGTGCGGCGGAGGACTGCAAGGGAGAGCAGGGCCGGGAGTATGAACGGGAGGAGGGAGGATAGTTACTGGAATGGGATCAGCGGGGAGAGTGAGAGCGGATGCGGGTTGTTGGTGATAACGAGGCCGAAAGGAGGGAGACGGTCACTTTGTATGGATTTGGAAGAGGTGAAGGCTTGCAGGGATTTGGGTTTCGAGTTGGAGCACGAGAGGATGCTCGAGGTTCCGTCGAGGCTGTCCCTCTCTGCATCGAACCTCGACACTAACAGCAGCGGTGGGAATTCCCCGATCACCAATTGGCGTATCTCAAGCCCTGGTACTCTCTCTTCTGTCTCTATCTCCTATGGGTCTGTTTCTGCAAGCATATTTCGTGATTCGGAAATGAACCGAGGATTTAAAAGATCTCACGTCGGCACGCTCCGTTGCATTCGCTATTGACAAGCTTTCCAACTGGACGATTATTCAACTGGCGCAGTGGTTTATGCTGCAGGGGACGATCCGAGGGATGTGAAGGCCAGGCTGAAGCTGTGGGCTCAAGCGGTGGCGTTCGTATTCGCGTCTCAGACTACGCAGCACAGCAACTGACTCGGACTCCGTCATCAATTGCAGATTGACCACAGGGCTTTGGGATTCAGCATCTCATTTTCTCCTTCTTTTCCTGGGGATGATGAAGAATCAAGAAGGAAAGTGACCAGGAGATACCCTTTACTGCTTTAGATTTCTCTTCTTTCTAGCTGCTCCAAAAGAAGAGCCTTTCCCCTACCACTTTTGCTTACGCTGTTTTTACCTCCCTTTCTTTCCCTCCTGGACCGCTCTTAAGAGGCTAGGGTACTTTCGGGTCTCGAAGCAGAGCAATTTGCTTCATTTCCTGTGCTGTATCGTAGTCGCAACCCTACTATAGTTGTCATCCTCCCTCTGTACATATCTTATTAGTTGTGTGAATAGCACGTAGTGAAAGCTTAACTGGTAGTGTCTTATATGTGTAAAGCTTCATTAGACGCTATGGTCTGGATTCTTTGGTCTCAGCTTTCTTCCTACCCGTTGTTTCATTACCTTACCCAAGGTCGGATCGAGTTGGAGATTGTCTTTATTCTTTCACTGTACATATCACTTTTCACGTAAAAGATTTGCATTTTCAATTGAAGAGGCATTGCAAGTAGTCTTGGTAAGCAAGACTCCATTGAATAATAATAGGGATGAAGCAGCCTGTAACGCTTCTCCTAGTTTGGTTTTTTGTCGAATGTTGCTGAAATAGTACAAGGATGCTTGCAGCTCCTCACTTGTGAGCAGAAGAATCCTTATTTTACACAAGAGGCATATCTGAATTTCCCACAATTGACAATCGGGAAAGTGAAATGAGAGGGAGGAAAAGCTTCTGGGTCCGGTCTTCATTTGAAGACGAGATTATGGCAAGTCTTGTCACAGGGATACGGGCAGTCGATGGATTTAACAGTCACACGGTCAAAGTACCAGTCTCCTACGGATTCCGCTATTCCCTGCAATGGAGTAAAAAAAAAAAAGACTAAGAATACAGGATCCTACATTTGGATCGATATCTCTCCTTCAACCGAACTGATATCAGGCACTGGAGAAACTCCATGTGTGGTATCAACGTTTCATGTTATTAGGTTAAATTTGATATAAATGACATTGGGGGTGAATTTTAAGCCATGAAGTATTTGTGATTTCCCATGGAACAATCGACAATTGTTCAGCTTTTGACATTACCTTGTTTGCAATAAGAGGAGAATCCTCGGCAAACCATGTGTCCTGCCTATTGGATTGGCAATGGGCGAAGCACGAATTTATGAACAGACCATTCTGAGATGAGCTCGAGAAGACTTTGACGGTGCCAAGCATTTGCCTCCTGAAATCTGCTTCGAATGGTGATTTAACCATCATTGGTCGTGCGATTTCTCATGGAATGGAATGGGACATCAGAAATTAAAAGCACAGGTAATAATTGCAGATTGATTTTTCAACCTTGGAGGAATTCCATCTGTGATGAATTGCAGCGTTCGTGGTTTAGTTTGCAGTTGGCCCAAGTGCCGTGAGGATCAGCCGAAGCTGGGGCAAGACTGGATTGTAGCTGTTGAAACAATGAAAGAAATTCAGGACCAGTGTAAGCGAACATCAATTGAGCTTCTAAACCTTGTTATCCTGATCTGGAAGGGGAAAAAAAATCTAAAAAAGAGATGCATTCTCATTGAAAATGCAGTCGAAAGTACAGCCTTGGAGGTAAAAAGGCTTACCTGCCATGCATCGTAAGCAGCATTAAGAAGGAAAAGAGGGGTCTTAACGTTTGCAACTAAATTCTGAGGGAAGAAGCACTGAGAAAAGAGAAAAAGAGGTCAAGTTCAGCTCTGCAAATCCCGAACTTCATTGAGAGTATTTGATATCGTAAATTGCATTCAAGTGAAGAGAGGCTCACTGAAGTGGGATCAAGATGGCTGCTACATGAACTAGGAAGATTAGCTTGTACATTCTGCAGCAAATCATGAAAGTATCACAAAATTGGAAATATGCACGGAACTTCTACACTGCCAATTGAATTTGAAATGTGCTCAAATATCGAATAAATCTTAATTATCATGGGGAATAAAATTATGACTACCTGTAAGCTAACGACTCCAGCAAAAATATCTCTTAGAGCGTGACCACCGGATACATCCACCCTGCAGTAACACAGCCCTTTTTGTTAAGAATTAGCTTCAGCAGTAACCCATAGAAAAAACTACAGCATGATAATGATAAAGTAGCTTCTTACGCGTCAAGGAACATCCCAGCATCACTTAGACATTTCACTTTGGCACTACTAGGGAATAAATTGCGGAACTTGTCACAATGTAGAATCGAAGCTAGGCCACCAGCAGAGCATCCAGACAGAAGAGCCTGAATTTTGTTAAAAAAAAAAATTTCAAGAATGAGAATTTTGAATCCTACAGGGAAGACCTATAAGGGTTTAAAGAGAGAACTGAGAGACAAAACAGCAAACCCGGTTGGCGTTCTTCATTCCGAGAGCCATCAACTCTTCCATAGCAGCTAACCATATTTTTTGTCCTCTGAAATAAAGCTGTGAAGCCTGAAACGAAACTTTTTACCCTTGGTATCAACATAAAAACATGTTGAGTTTTTAAGATAATCCTACATGACAGCCTATCGCTCTACAATCTTCATAATTCAAAACAATTTTATGTTTAGCATAATGGTTTGGCAAATGACTCAGGAAAGTTCTTAAGACGAACCTCATTCTGACCATTTCCAGAAAAAGAAGCTCCGTCACAGTAGCGCAACTTCACTCGATTCCAGTTGAAAAAATCTGCATATCGTATGAAATTTAACAATACAAGTGTTTGAGCAAATGAAGCTAGAGAAGTGTTTGAACAGTGTTAAGTAGCATGTGAATCATAGAGAACCTGGATTTTCTTCAGGTTTGTTGCTTAATATTCCCGTGAAAGGTAATTGCTTCTCCATGAATTTTGATGAACCACGACGAGTTGTCTTGCGATACACACAGTTTCTGATGGTGTTACACCATCCCCCTCCCTAAAAGCATGAAAAACAACTGCTCAGTGCAAAATAAAGACCAACTGTCTAATGTAAATAGATTGGGGAGTAGCCGAATAGGAACAGTTTGTCTCATAAAACTGACAAGATCACACAAACACCAAAAAATGTGTATCGCTTGGATGAATAAAGTAGATGACAGTATATCATATCGAATCAGGAGCAGTGGAGCGATCTCAAAACCTCTAAGTGAATAAGCCAGCTGTTTGCACCACTTCCCTGCCCACGATGCAGATGATAGCCCGGTAGTGTACCATCCAAACAGACTGTGGCATTACAAATCAACTTTCAGCAAAACTATTATTGGGAAAGCAAAGAAAGAAAAAAAATAACTATGATATGCAAGTCATCACTTCAATATTTAAGATCCAGAGGAACAGACATTTTCAAGTTTTCAACACAATCACACAAATGACTATTTTCAGGTAGACTCCAAGTAAAAGGCTGCTGGAAATGACAACATGACCTTCATCTGAAAATTTTTTCTGCTAAATCTTTCCAAATCCACCGACAGAAATAGAATTAGGTGAATCTTGCATGGCTGCAGGAGTAAGGAACCGTTAGTCAGTTGTTGGGAGGATTGCAGGATAGTGACTATCGGCAACATTCTCAAGGAGCATTTTTCAGGGGAAATGTGCAACTTCAGCCTCATCAACAGTCGCAAAATCCCCATAACCACTAGAAGATGCCGACAATAAGTAATAGTTCTACCCAACTATTTCTCATTGCTTCGCTACTTTGGATCCAGAGGAACAGGCTTTTTCAACAAAATCACACAAATGACTATTTTCAGGTAGATTCGCAGTAGAAGACTGCTGGAGATGACAAAATGATCTTCCCAAGATTTTATTTGCTAAATCTTGCAAAATTCACCAATAGAAATAGAATTACTTGGATCTCTTGCATGGCTGCAGGAGTAAGGAACCGTAAGTTCGTTGTCAGGGAGGATTGCAGGACAGTGACTGACTATCAGCAACATTATCAAGAAGCATGTTTCGGGGGAAATGTGCGACTTCAGCCTCATTAACAGTCGCAAAATAACCAATTATTCTTATGAGCTAGCCTAAGAAGCTGTTCTTAGTTGCAGGCTAGTTTCAGCCGGAGGAACACAAAATTCAGCCCACAAAAGGAGCACGAGAAGAATGCTAACACTACCAGCTCCCTTGGCAGCAGCTCCGCGAATGAGAGTGAGGGCGACCATGAGAGGCTTTGGCGCGTTGGTGGACACAGCATCACTCTCCAAGAAGGAGAGCACACCTTCCTTCTGATCCAAATCCTCAAAAGAACCATACCCATCCTCAGATCTGCACAGTGGAGCCGACAGAGCTGCAAACAGACACCAATACACCGCCACTCTCAGCTCCATCTCTTCAAGAACTCACTGCTGCTCCTCCACGCAGTCACCTAGTGTATTTGCTCAGTCACATAAAAGTCTCTTCCTTTTGGATATCAGATGAAGAATAAAAGCAGAGAATTGTGGGTGTCGGCGTTTGGACACTTTGCTGGTGAATGAATATGGGAAGAAAAAGGAGAGCAGAGCAGAAAGCTTCTCAAAGCTAGATCAGTAAAAAATGGTGGCCTTTTAAGCACGTCCAGTATAAGAATTGTAAAACATATTTATAAAGAAAACCCTGATAATCTTGATAGAGCAGCTGTCTTGAATGCTGTTTTTGGCATAATTTTTAAAATCGGACCGGGCCTGTCTCTCCGGTTCGATTGAGAATGATCATTCACTCAATCCGATTTCTAGAATTAACTCATTTATATTATAAATGTCATCAACTACGGTTGAACTGCCCAATTTCTAGTTGGACTGGTGAACCTAATTAAATTAATAAAAAAATTAGTTTATTTAAAATTTTAAAAATAAAAATATATTATATATTGTATTTATTATATTATATTTTATATTAAACTTATGGTTAATATGATTATTATATTAAGGTTTTTGTTATAAATCAATGTAAAGTTATGATATTATATTAATTTATTAGTAATATTATACTATTAATATATTTATTAAATATACGGTTTGATCTATTAAACCTCTTATCTAACTCATGAACCTATAAACCCATGTCTTTACTAGTTTATCATTCGATCTAATTTTAAAAATTATGGTTTTTTGAATTAAGAAAGTAGCTGTGAAGTCATCCCCAACCGATCAAACCACCCGGCTCTGCACTATTCAGTCAGACTGCACGGTCCCCAGTTACGTAGCAAACTACGTTCTGTCTCAGCTGGTCAAACGGCTAAATAGTACTTGGTTAGGTGACCCTGCCTTACTCCCCTCAAACCGGTTTTCCCGTTCACCATTGACCAGACAACCGCATCTCGGCTGGTGGTGGATCTGCTCAGTCGGCCTGACATGCTCATCTTCAGTATAATCCCTATAAATAATTCTTACCATGGAGGAAAAGGTAAGTTCCACTTCCCCAGTAATTCACCCATAAATTCTCCTTTCTCGGTTTACTAACTTAACCATCGAAGGGCCTTCAAAGATGATCCTGCCCGGTTTAGGCTTGTCTTACAAGTCCACTCGCAGCACTTGGGCTCAGTGGAATCCTTAGCTCCCCGGTTGACAGGTCTCTTAACCGAGTAAGTTCACCTCCCGGACCATAACAGTATTAGAAGGGAGTGCCAACGAAGCAGTGTACAGTGTATAGATTGGGACTTAGGCGAGATCTTGGAGAACAAAAAGCATCCCGACCGCATGAAAGGCAGGGACAGGGAGGTGGGGGACCCTTGTCGTCTTTATCACCGGGTTACTTTTTTGACAATCCACCGGAATCCGATTCTTAATAATGGATAACATGGCATGCGTCCATCTCTTTATAAATCTAATGCCTGATCTGTAACAATTAACAGCCCTATCCTTCGAAAGAAAAATTCCCATGGGAAATGAGACGTGCAGCTTTTCAGGAAGGCATCTAGGAGGAACACAAGGTCAAGGTGCTTGACCTCCTTACTCTTAAAAAAATAAAATGAGACATTTTGATTACTCTTATCTCAATTACCTCTTTTACTTTTCATTTCTAAATTGGTCCTCCTTCCTCTCTCTAATTCTAAGTTTCCACGATATATATTGTGATAGAGGACTTCAGGTGCATGGTCAACGTGTCATTGACGACCTCAGTGATAAAAACAAATAAAAACATGTGTTGGCAATAATGATCACTTGCAAACCCTAGTGCATGCAAATTAATGCAACTCTCCAGTGTTATAATCTGATGAAATACAATAATTTGGGGAAAGTTGATTGACCCGATGCGCTTTATCCTGTTCTAATGCAGATAACCTGATAGAGGGAAAGACTGCTCTTGCCATAGACATCATCTGGAAGCCAAACAAAAGCTTGCAGGAGGAAGATATTTCGCTGTTTCTCAGAAATAATCATCATATGAATGCTTGATCTGAAGCAAGAGGTAATGTGTGTCAATCTTTTCTTTCTTTTTTTTGGGGGGGTAAGATAATGTGTGCCAATCAGCAGGTTATTCTGAGCTCCTGCTAGATGACTTGGAGAAATATCAACCTTCACAATTCAGAAGGTTGGAATAATGGGCGTGGATGTTGCAAAGGGATCCCATCGACTTGATCTGGCTTAGGATAATAAGCTTATAGCTACATCTCACTTCATCATCAAGAAATGAAATCCCATCTCCCAATGTAAATTGACCTGATAACGCAAAATAACAATGCCTTTGCAAGGGAACTGCATTTGGGAAAAGGATGAATTTCCGAGATGATAAATCCCATCAGTAGTTGCGTAGGTGCAATATTAAGCTCATCTTATGCACTTTCCTTCAATATGTGATGGTGATGTGAATGAATCATCTCATTCGTACTGTTTTCTTGAACTGAATCCAATAGAAATTTCCGACTTGTGTTCACACCCAGAAGAACTAGACGAGAAATACTCCAGGAGGATTCATAACTAAGACCATACGTCATTTGCCACAAATTGGTGGGAAAAGAAAAATCAGCGCATTCTAGTGCAAAATGCCTGGCGATCCGAATTTGTGATCCCGAATTTATTGCTCGTGTGGATTGGATCAAGTGAAGATTAAGAAATAAAGTTTGTCAGAAAATCGAGCCACGGGATAAAATCGATACTGTGTGGCACACCTCGAGCAGAAGTTCTCTACATGAACAACTGCCATGGGCTTGATGCAAGCCAGGAAACAACCAGAGTCTTTCTGGTGAAAACTCTATAGGCATCATCAGGCTGTGGGATGAGCCTGTGCATCAAGTTCAACACTGTTGCTTTAAGGTTTTATATGCTCTGCGTTACGTTTGTAGGCAGGAAGTTGAACCCAATACAGGATTCAGAAGTGTAGACCCACAAGACAGCCTATCAGAACACGGGCATCCAACAATAACATAGATAGAGCCCGCATGTTGCATGCTTACAGCCCATTGAATGAGGCCATGTAAGCAACGCTCAGCACAAAAGCCCAAGAAATTCTCCGCAAACCAATGATTTCAGAGATTAACTCTACCTTATTCTCTCCCTTCCCAATTCATCCAAGCTCAATTCTGTCAGAAACTAAATCAACACTTTACTTACATTAAAAAATAAATAAATTAACACTGATCATCAGCCATACCTCTAAAAGTCTAAACAGGTTCAGACAATTCATTGTTCCACCTGAGGAATCCTTGGACCGAATCCCTTGACATCACTGCACTATGTGTTAACATTCAGACCATTTGGTTTGTCATTGGCTCTAGTTTGAAAATGGGGGAAAAGATATCAATGTAATTCATGCATTAGACTTGAGATATATTGATCCGTACCGTGACCTGGTTCAATCCCGTTTAGAGCAACCAACCTAAAATGTTTTGGTTTCTTACTTGTTCTTTGGTTGAATGCGAAAGACCAACCTCAATACCTTAGCACCATGACGTCACAGAAAATGGTGTTTCTGCAGGAAGGACTGATTTGGAGATCTTCCATGCAATTTCAGTTTTGCAATTTCTGTCCTGACCCGACACCACGACAAATTTCCTGTGATGAGGTATTGAGGTCGGTCCTTCTCATTCAAAGGCCAGAGCCACGTCGTCAACACTGATAGTCGTTTACCTAGTCTCCTCCTCCGAAGAGGATCTGCATGAGTAGAGGATGTTAAGAGAAGATTGCATGTTGCAAGAGAAACAGGCGGGACCAATTCACCAACTGTACCAGTTCTGTTTAACCAAACACTGCCTTAGGTTGTTTACTCGCAAAGTCACAGCGATAGTTATTTGGTGTTTGATGTCAACAGACATGTCTGAAAAATGCGGCAAAATGAATTGAAGATGAGGAAAAAAAAAAAGCGAAAGGAAAGGAAAACGGTAGCTGTGCTGTCCCATCTCAAGGTCCTTCCCCTGTCTAGTGGTTTGGTTGATGAAGAAAAAAAACTCTCACCGTAAATTATAGAACCCTGGAAAAAGTCCTGTTCTGGCTTAAGTTTTCATTTTCTGATTCATGAGATATTCGATTCTTAAACTTTTAAATCCGTAAGTTATCAATTTATTAGGAGGCGGAAGTCATTCAATCATTAATTTTTTTTAATTCATGGAACTTTAATCCCTGGTACAGTGTTTAATGGATGGTGCTGCCACCTCAATCAGGTCATCTTAGAGGTAGATGATGACATTCAACTAACATTTTTCTAGTTTCCTCATTACTTGATTTCCTGAAATAATCCAAATTACTAAACAGTGAGGTATAACCAGAAGATCTTAACTTAGATGGCAGTTCCCTGCTTTTCCTTTGCTTTGCTTTGTGGTTAAGTTGAAGCCCTCCCTCCTCCATGCATCTTACTTATCACATCAATCCCTCTCTGCTGCAGTCCCTCTTCAGCACTACACGTGTATTTAAACCGCTCTTGTGCCTCACCCTCCATCTGCATCCTTAGTTGATCCACACTGATCCGCATCTTTCTCGAGTCGATCCCATTTTCAGGCTCTAATCATGCCCTCCGTTTTCGGGTATGTGGTCTTCTTGGCTTTAATCTCGAGTGCCATAGCCTATGATCCCGACATGCTGCAGGACCTCTGTGTGGCCTCACTCTCTTCAGGTACCACCTGCTTGTCACATTTTCGCTCATATACACAATTCATGGAAATGGAAACCCCAGAAAACTGAAAAACCTTTTTCCCGGAAACTCCGTAAGCAGGTCGAGTTTATAACTTAGTTCGATAGTTGATAGTATATATCTGCAGGAACAAAGGTTAACGGTTTCGTGTGCAAGAGCGAGGCCAACATCACGGCAGATGATTTCTCTTTCGACGGCCTTGCCAAGCCCGCCGTCGTGAACAGCTCCGTGGGGTCCACCGTGACGGGCGCCTATGTGGAGAAGATCCCCGGCCTGAACACGCTGGGCGTGTCGATGTCGCGGATCGACTATGCTGCTGGCGGGGTGAACCCGCCCCACACCCACCCGCGGGCCACCGAGATTCTGTTCGTGCTCGTAGGCGAGCTCGACGTGGGGTTTATCACCACGGCTAACAAGCTGATCTCGAAAACCATCAAGGAAGGCGAGATCTTTGTGTTCCCCCGAGGGCTGGTCCACTTCCAGAAGAACAACGGCGACAAGGCAGCGTCAGTCCTCGCCGCATTCAACAGCCAGCTGCCCGGGACGCAGTCTATAGCGATGACCCTGTTCACGGCGAGCCCGGCGTTGCCGGAGGGTGTGCTGACCAAGGCATTCCAAGTGGGAACCAAGGAGATTGACAAGATCAAGGCTAAGCTTGCACAGCCTAAGAAGCGCTGAAGGAAACAGGAAACCCTTTCCATAAATGGGCATGTCACTTGAGAGATTTTTGTTTTGTTTTTTTGCATTTTCTCCATTTTTTGGGTAATATTTTATACATAAGTTGAAATGGCACATGCCACTAATACTTTGTAAAATGTATTTTTCAATAATTTGATCCTTTGAGGCTGCGATAAATTCAAGGACTATGAAATCATACACTCTTAAACTCCATATTATAAAAAATATGTGAAGCCGTGAATATTTTATTATAGTTTCTCAAATATTGAAATATTGAAAGAAATAAAGAAAAATAATGCTTAGAAGTTGAAAAAAAAAAGAAAATAAATAAAATAGAGATGACTGAGTGAACACCCAACGACGTCGGTTTGCCCTGAAGGGAGGTTCAATAACGTCAGCCCTAATATGAGGCGTCTAACATTGTCGTCGAGGGGCTGAACCTTGAATCTTTCTGCAAAATCAACAGTTCTTCACTTCAGTTGAATCCAATGTCTATGCAGCAGCAGAAGAAGAAGAAGAACTACAGGAAGCGGACTGTGGAAGAGCTTGAAGAAGAAGGAAAAGATGTGGGCGACAGGGCAAACAAGAACCATTCCGATGACGAGGAAGAGAGAAGGTACCGCGTCAGAGGCATATATCGTTACCGTAAAGTTTTTTTTTTTTCCTGATGAACCTCCAGGTTGATTATTGATAGCTGTTCTCGGTTGTATCAGAGTGCTGGAGGAGGTGAAGTTTCTGCAGAAGCAGAGGGAGAGGAAGGCGGGTATCCCAGCGCTCCCATCGTCGCAGAAGAGCGGTTCGGTTGCTCGATTCGGTCTGATGGTGGCGGCCGCCTCGAAGTCGGCCGATAAGGGCGACGGAGATGGGGACAAGGAGGACTTGGTACTTCAGGACACGTTTGCGCAGGAGACCGCGGTCATGGTCGAAGATCCGAACATGTATTTCGACTGTGTGTGTTGCAGTTGCAGAATTTCGATTTTGGGGCAAGCTTTAGGCCCCAGATTGTTTTGACACTGAATTCTGAATTGGGATTTGGGCCTGAGAATTTCTTAATATGGCACTTCTGTGTCATTGCTCAAAATCTTAACTTTCTCTCTGACTGAAAAACCTATTCAAAACTAGGCTGAGGTTTACTCTGCAGTGCTGCTGTTGATTAACATGCTATCTAGGGCCAATACGTTGTTTATAGCAGGATAATGTGATCTTTTTTTAAAAAAAAAATTGAAGCAATCTTCAGTTGATCTGGATCACTTGCTTTTGAAATGGCTGACTATTATCGTTAGTAATACTTCTTTTCCTTTACGGGGTCTTTGTTAATGTATTCCATGTAATACTTGCATGAACAGAGAAAATACTTGAGAAATTTTCATGTTTTTATCATATAGTCCTCTCTACCTGTTACATTCCTTCATTGAACTTAGTGAAGAATCTCTGGATTCCTTGCTTTGTCTAACAGGTTGAATTACATTGAACAAGAATTGGCAAAGAAAAGGGGCAGAAGTATTGATAGCCCTGATCAAGTTGAGACTGAGTTAAAGCGTGTGGAAGATGAATTATACAAGATTCCTGAGCATCTTAAAGTAAGTTGCTGTAACTATGTTATCATTGCCCTAGTTCTTGATTTCAAGTGGAAAAACTTAAATGAATCAGCTTTAGAGCTATCTCTGTGGATATGTGACAGGAGACCTGGTGGACCAAAGAGAAATCTTTTAATTTGACATATCTATGTTCATTTTGTATCTCCATATCTCATTGGAATATTGAGTATGGTCTCTGGTGACTCTGTTCAGGTAAAAAAGCGAAGTTCGGAAGAAGGCTCTACTCAGTGGACCACTGGGATAGCTGAGGTTCAGCTTCCTATCGAGTATGGTTTATGGCCCTTGCACAAGATTTTGCATCCTTCTGAACTATGTAATATTTATATGTTTTGTCTTCAAAGAGGAAGTAATTGACTCTTGTTGCAGATATAAGCTGAGAAACATCGAGGAGACAGAGGCTGCAAAAAAGCTTCTCCAGGAGAAGAGGCTTATGGGTAGAATGAGATCAGAGTCTAACATCCCATCAAGTTATAGCGCAGACTATTTCCAGCGGGGCAGAGACTATGCTGAAAAGCTTAGAAGAGGTGGATTCACACTCCTCTAGGAATTGCTCTCCCTTCTGATCTTACTTGTGGTTACTGAAGCGTTATTTGGATCTTTTCTCTAAATTCTCATGTTTTGATCAATCCTTTGCTTGCAGAGCATCCTGAGCTGTATAAGGATCGCAGTGCACCTGAGGATGATACTGGATCTAAACCGGCTGATAATAACTCTGAGGCAATGGGACAGAGGCAAGCTGCGACTGATGAATTTATGCTGGAAAGGTTCAGAAGACGAGAACGCAACCGAGTGATGAGGAGATGATGCCATATCAAGCATCCACTGTTTTCTTAGGCCGAGTCATTTAGTTGTATTAATGGTGAAAAGTCGGAAATGTAAATTTTCCTTCTGCAACTCTTCATGTTGTGCTGCGATGATGTTCTTTCTATGATTAATCACTTTCAAACTCTGCCAAAATACAGTGAGAATTAGGGAGAACTTATGCGATTCTCTAAGTAAGAAGAGGAGTTCATATATTCGTTTCTATTTCGGTTGCGGATCAGAAGATCGCCAGAAATTGAGAGCAGTGTGAACTTTTTTTTTAATCAGTAAATGCATGTTCATATTAAGATCTCAAAGGGCACTCAAATACTTAAATGATAAGATGTAACTTCCCATGGTAATTCATTTTCATCACATATAGCATGCACGATCACTAAAATCAATGCATCAATGCGTCCAAGACCAATTGCAGTTTGCCCTGTTTGTTCTCTGTGGGGCATACTCGACACCGTGCGAAGCAGATGGGGGAGAAACTGTGCTGGGCCTTAAAAGTGTTCTAAAAGATGGAGGGCTTACCCATAAAAATGTCTTGGGCTTTTGGAATCTGGTGCAAAAGAAAGACCTGATCAAATTTGAAAAGGAATGTAAAAAAAGATTCTTATTAAGACTGCGACTATGAACACTCAAGAGGGCATCACACGGTCAAGCAGACAATTGATGATTGTCGATGATCTATCATGGACGGTCGATATGATTCGGATTGGTTATCAACTATTAATAATAGATGGTTGATAATTATCGAATATTTACCCTATATGATGAGGGAAGGTGACGGCGAGCATGAGAAGGGGTCTCTACCTTCACTTTCTGAGACAGCATCTATGGATTGTTGCTATAGGTGTGGTAAGAAAAGAGGACTGTTTTCATGGTGGATATCGATGAGAATCACCCCTATAGCCACAAAACAAATAATTTAATGGATTAGAGAGTAGGGAAGGACCTGCAGTGTCCAGATTTAGGCTGATCATGGGGAATATTTAATCGGGACAGGTTTAAAACTTAATACCTATAGTATCATAAGAAGAAGCTTACAGGATTAAACAATTTGTGTGCGTCTCTGTTTCTGTCTCTGTCTCTCTCATGTCAGTTTTTCAACTTGTCCTCCTTATTTTATTCCGCAAAGAAAGAAGCTTGACTGCGTTAATTGCAATGAGCCAGTTGGTAGCATACGCCCAAGAACGCGAACACTACTGCTAGCACACTACCTGCTACTATCAACTTTACGGAGCTCCCTTCCCTTCCCTTCCCTCTCTCGACGGTTCCCTGTGTAAAGTCTCTCTCTCTCTCAAGAGAGAGACCTTTTTCTCATGTACTTTTACTAAGTTCACGCTCATCATCAAAGACACTCGGCAAGTCCCTTTTTGTCCACTTCTCTCCCGGTTTCGAATTCAGTTTTGCTGAGCTCGATTTCACTCATGGAGCTCCCCTTATTTTAGCCCTTATTTCTTTGCCTTGGTTTCAGAGCTTTCTTTCCTGACAACCCACTTTGAGAACTTCTTTGGGATGGCAGGGAAACCACTCGCTCTTCTGACCATCTTCGGTGTTCTGGTTCTTATTGCCGCGGCTGAAGGATACGGGGCTGGTGACAAGCATGCATTGCTCGAGCTCAAATCCGGCATCACAAGGGACCCACTAGGGTTTCTCTCGAACTGGGACCCGAATGATCAGGATCCCTGTGCTTGGAATGGAGTTTTATGCGACCCACTTTCTGGTAGAGTCTCTGCTCTTCGTCTCTCTTCTGACAGCTCTTCTGGCTACTCTGAGAAACACCCAATTGCCAAGGCAGGTAATTTCTCCGTGTTCTACCCTTGCTTGGTCTCCGAAAGTAATGGAAGCAAGAATTTGTCAGTGAAATTGAGAGGTAAGCTCTCACCTGCTGTTGGCATGCTCTCTAGGCTTAGGGTCTTGTCTCTTGGGTTCAATGCATTTAGTGGTGAGCTGCCGCAAGAGGTTGGAGAGCTTCGTTTCTTGGAGGTTCTTGATTTGGGGTTCAATGGGTTCAGCGGACCCATACCTTCGTCTCTTCAAAACTGCACTAACCTAGAAGTTATTAATCTCTCCGGTAATCGGCTCAATGGGACAATTCCTTCGTTTTTTGCGAAGTTCTACAGGGCAAAGATAATCTCTTTGTCGTTTAACAAGTTCACCAGCTCCATTCCGCATGAGTTAGGGGGCACTAATTGTCAATCACTTGAGCATCTTGATCTCTCCGGCAACTTGCTCTCAGGTCGGATCCCTCCAAGCCTTGGGAGCTGCAGTCAGCTGCAGTCTTTGATACTGTCCTCAAATATGTTACAGGACACTATCCCTGAAGCTCTAGGGAGCCTCAGGATGCTCAAAGTACTTGACTTGTCGAGGAACTTCTTGAGTGGCATGATACCGGCTGAACTGGGCAGTTGCAAGCAGCTCAAGTTGCTAGTTCTCAAGAACAACTATGGTCCGCTATTATCAACTTCTGCTCTGGGAAGGCAAGATGGGGAGGAGGATGAGGATGATTTCAACTACTTTGATGGAGAATTACCTGATGCTATTTTGAAACTTCCCAATCTTCGCATTCTTTGGGCACCCTATGCAAACCTTGAGGGAAGCATGTCTGGGTGGGGATCTGATTGCAACATAGAGATGCTAAACCTAGGACAGAATTATTTTGTGGGACAATTTCCCACATCAATTACCGGCTGTAAAAGCATTTACTTTCTTGATCTGAGCTCCAACAACTTAAGTGGGTTGCTTCCGGGGGATATTTCTGTTCCCTGCATGGCGATCTTTAATATCAGCTGGAACATTTTGTCTGGAGATATTCCGAAATTCACTTATGGTAACTGCTCCACAAAGTCAGTAACTTTGATGATGCAAGGTGCTGATCTGGTCAGTTTCTATGCTTCTTTCTTCTATAGAAACGCTCTTAGAAGCATTGCATCATTCTCATCACGTGCCGAAGGGGTTGTTTTGCACGATTTTAGTAACAATTTCTTCACTGGGCCCATTCCTCCTTTAATGATTGCACCTGAGAGTTTATCTGCTCAGCCTTTTTATGGATTCTGGGTGCACAGAAACAATTTCACTGGAAATCTCTCATCATATTCTTTCGCCGCATGCCTTAATTTGGAAGGTCTGGTCTTCAACATTGCTAACAATCAAATAACCGGGGAAATTCCGTCAGATATGGGCAGCACTTGCGGGAGCATGAAGCTTCTAAACATGGCATGCAATGATCTGACTGGTTCATTTCCTCAGACTTTTGTTTATCTGGCTGAACTGGTGAACCTTAACCTTAGCCAAAACAAATTGCAGGGTCAGATACCTTCTCATATTGGGCTCATCAAGAACTTGAGAAGCCTCTCTCTTTCTGCTAGTAACTTCAGTGGAGCAATTCCTCAGGAAATATCTCAATTGACTTTGCTGGAGATTTTGGAATTGTCTTGGAATGCATTTTCAGGGGAAATTCCACCTAATTTTGCAAAACTCGAGCATCTCAACATCTTGAGGTTGGATCACAATAACCTGTCAGGTCAAATACCTGCTGGGTTTGGTGATGTGACTTCCCTCTCAGTGTTCAATGTCTCTTTCAACAATCTATCAGGCACCATACCTTCAAATCCAATTTTGGCAAAGTGCAAGAATGTACAAGGAAACCCAAACCTTTCAGCTTGTCATCCTGATTCATCATATTCGGGGTGGGAACGACAGCAGCAGTCTGGCAATGTTTCTCAGCAGGCAAATAATTCTCCAACCGAAACCACAACAGGTAGCAAAAGAAATAGGAGTGGTTCTAGTCGTATAGAGACTGCCTCCATCACATCAGCCTCGATTATTGTCTTGGTTCTGATGTCAATGGTCCTTTTCTTCCTCTGTATGAAGAGGTTTGGGAGCAAGTCTGTATACGGTCAGGGCCCAGAGAGGAAAGAAGTAGTTACTTGCAATGACATTGGAATTGAGCTGACCTATGAAAATGTTGTCCAGGCCACAGGTGGTTTCAATATTCAAAACTGCATTGGGAATGGAGGGTTTGGGGCCACATACAAGGCTGAGGTTGCTCCTGGAGTTATCATGGCGGTGAAGAGGCTCTCTGTTGGAAGGTTTCAGGGTGTTCAGCAATTCTCAGCCGAGATACGAACCCTAGGACGGGTCCAGCACCCTAACCTCGTGACTCTAATTGGTTACCATGTCAGTGAGTTGGAGATGTTCCTTATTTACAATTATTTGCCAGGTGGCAACCTTGAGAAATTCATCCAAGAACGACCAAGGCGGACTGTGAATTGGGGCATGCTCCACAAGATTGCCCTTGACATTGCCAAGGCCCTTGCTTACCTCCATGACGAGTGCGTTCCAAGGGTCCTACATCGGGACATCAAGCCCAGCAACATTCTACTGGACAATAACTTTAATGCCTACCTCTCTGACTTTGGCCTTGCGCGTCTTCTAGGGACTTCTGAGACCCATGCCACCACTGATGTGGCAGGCACCTTTGGCTATGTTGCCCCTGAGTATGCGATGACATGCCGAGTCTCAGACAAGGCAGATGTTTACAGCTATGGAGTTGTCCTCCTAGAGCTGATATCAGACAAGAAGGCCCTGGATCCATCCTTCTCCTCATATGGGAATGGATTCAACATTGTGGCTTGGGCAAGCATGCTCCTTAGGCAGGGCCGGGCAAGTGAGTTCTTTGCTGCAGGGCTTTGGGATGGCGGGCCCCATGATGACCTTATTGATATTCTTCACTTGGGTATCATGTGCACTGCAGAGTCTCTCTCTGCAAGGCCTTCGATGAGGCAGGTTGCACAGAGGTTGAAGCGGAGTCAGCCCTCTCCAAGTTAGTAAATGATTCTGTGGAGGGTACAGGTTTTTCTTCTATAGTTGTTGACAGTGTCTTTCTGGGGGAGAATTGGGAATATCAGTTGGTTTATCATTGTTAGAATGTTACAGAAGGAAACAACTATAAATAGTTGATATCAATAGAAAGAGCTCTCAAATAGCCCTTTTGTAGATTCTGCTTGTGATCTTTTTGCAACTTTGAGAGGAATGTTCCAAAAGCAGTGTCTAACTTGTGCATGGCTTTCCCTTGGAATTTTTCCCAGAAAAACAAGATGCAGTAGCTTAAAAGTTAAAACTGAGAGGACCATACTGGCCTCAAGAAGCCGGCTTTGTTTGTTAGTGTGTGTTTGGAGTAAATCCATTGAGTGGACCGTCCAATATAGGTCTTGTGGTGATTCTGTTTGAATTCTGGTCGTATATGTTAGCTCAGGATTTAAACCGCTACCTTTAAAGTCATGGACAAAGATAATTCAAATGAATGATTACACTTTCGATCTGATCATACCTTTTCTATGAATTTATTTTCGCTGGGATATGCACCTGCATTGCAGGGTCTTTCCGCCTTTTTGATGGATAATCCTGGTGAAAATGGGATGGAAGGTCATTGGTGAGCTGCTCTTATTTTTCAAACTTAATGCTCTCTAAGAACTACAATGCGACAAGTTCAGAAGATGATTTTTTTCCCATGAACTTGTGGATATATTACCATTGCAGAAATATATTATTGATCTGGATGCTTAATTGCAAACTGTATGGTGGCCAATCAAAATCAGGAACTTCTTGAATTCCAGTAGTTTGCTGACACTCAATTTCATAAATGCAATCCTTGGATCTCTGTTATTCCCGCTATGTGACCTGCATCACTAAGATGATACAACCTTTCCCTCTGCCTTCCCTAGCCTCTCTGCACGTGTTGGAGCTCATCTCTGAAGCTAACCCCGAATATGTTCTAATCTGAAGATGACCCTCCACTGTTGGTTTTATTATTTTTCCCCCCCCTGATTATGTAATTATATTTTTCCACTTGATAGATCATCAATGAAAGAATGATACATTTTGGCCCTCCTAGTACAATCTTTACACGTCATTTAGTCTTTATATAAAGAGCTTCAGTTTGGTATGAAAATTAGCGTTGATTTTTCCATGATCATGAAAAGCTGTTCTGCTATTAGTAGGCAGAAGATCAAGTATGTTACATGCAAAGCCACGATGGCATTGTTCATTTCATAGATAATAGAAACAGCAGCAACAAATGCATCAGCTCCCATTAGTAATTTAGACAATGTAATGTCGTTATTACTGAGACTGACGCCGTTGATCTGAAATCACTAGTGTAATCAAACAAAATTCGACCCTTAAATTGAAAGATAAGCACCATCATCAGCTTCACCAGCAAACTCCCTGACAAGATTCTTGGTGGAGGGTAGACCTGCAACAACATCATCTTCAATCCCACACTCGTTTGTTCCTCTCCTGATCATGAAATACCCATCCTGCAAACAGTTCCTCCATTCAGCTAGCAGAAAACAACAGATAATCAAAGAAAGACGGACGGATCTTCTAGAAAGAGCATGGAACACAAAAACTGATTAGTCTTGTTGATTTGATTGAGACATACATCGCCCCAGCTCCTGTTCCACTGGTTTGCAATAAGCTGCAATAGGTGAAGAGCAGTATAAGACCAGTAATCCACTTACACAACACATTTAGTCGTAATTCCTAAACCTAGGGGAATGTTATCATACCCAATAGTCCTCTCCACCATCAGTCGTACCCCACCCGATCAGTTTCACAGCGTGACCCCCCAACATGTCACCTGTAATGTGCTTGTAAACTCCTGACTTGTAGTGTGCAAAATCCTATATAGTCATAAAGTTTGCTCATATAAATTAGAAGAAAACGGTACCAAAGAGAGAAGTCTTAAACCTCCCTAGTCATCCTAGATTCTTAATATATTGGATCCTGAGCATCTCAAGAAAGGTCACTGATTCAGGTGCAACACAGCCGACCAGGCTGTTCTGTAAGACAGCACAGATCCGATAAAAGTCTGTTTAATAGGAGAACTCTAAGATACCTCATAAACAGAGAAGGACACCTCAACTGGTCCATTCTTGTAAACTTCTGCCATGATATTGTAGGGATTGGAGTCGACTCTGTAAGCACTGAGACTATAATGCTTCGATGCCCTCCACATTTGGTTCCCATTCACACACTTCCTCACGCACTTAGGAGTAGGATATGCAGGCTCACAACCAGGGTGAGAGCAGCCAATGTCATCAAAGTATGGGTCGCACTGCCAAGAGCATTATCCGAGATCATCAGAGGTCAATGGAGCAAAACAATTAGAGTATTTTGAATGACTGTCAGGTCAAGCAAGGTCAAAAGATTTGTCCAAGTCAATAAGATTTCAGTTCGACTCTGAATCAGACATAAGGAAAGCTAAGGTTTGTTTGGCTACTGAAGACTGCCTCGCTTTCATGGTTTTCTTCGAAATATGCAGAATGATAAGTGAGCAACCATCCATGAAAGACATGTGAAAGTGGTAGGAACTCAGCTTTGCACAATTGTGAGACAGCGGATGTCCTCCAAAAGCAGAAGGAGAATACATACCTCCTCAGTGACAACACCATGGTGCATAAGGTATCGCCAGGCATAGATCGGATAGCCACCATCGCAACCGCCTCCACACATGAAGCCACAGCAAGCCAGAAGATCGTTAACAGAAAGAGAAAGGTTCTGCAAAAATGGTATTCATGATAAGTTTCAACCTGACACATAATAACATGGTATTTGTATCAGCTACAGTGAATTATCTATTTCCTTTCGTAGGCATAATGACGGGGTCAATACTTACCACACCAAAGTGGATGCAAAAACGATCCGATAAAGACTCAACTGCTCCAAAAGCCCAACAAGATCCACAATGGCCCTGATCTTTTAACATGGCAATTTGTCAACCCAACAGTAGACAGTGAAAAAATAGGAAGATTCATCAGTCTAATAGTCAAGAGACAATATAAACAGACATCTCAAACTAGAGGAGGAAGAAATACAACCTAGGATTCTTCCTATGGAGTCACATTGAGACCAGGTAGTTCTGGCATCAAACTGGTGTGGAAGCTCCAAGGACTGTGAATGGGTTACGGTGGGAGTCTGCCTCAACTCCCTGTGAGGAGTTGGTTTGACTCCAAGTAAACGCTTAAATTCACCAACCTTCAACATTTGAAAGATACATTCATTGGAAAAAATTCCCAAAGACCATCTGACAATAAACAAAAGAAAAATGGTGGAAAATCAAACAAATAAGACTAACTGTGAAATTTGAGAAGCGAGGGTTCATGGAGGCTTGCCACCCAGCATTTGGGTGTTCATTTATTTGCTTGACAATCGAATCCTGCATAATTTTGATTTTCTAAGATCAGCACACAATTAAATTTGTATTCAAGTTGGAGAAGAGTCAAGTAAATTCCAAGGGCTCCAAGAAAGAAAAGCTTACCTGGAGGATCTGAGAGTTGAGCTTGAGCTTGGAATGTGCTTCCTCAGCAAGGACCTGCTGAAAATCAAATCAGTATAACTCCCAGCTCTAATCGTAGACTTTTGACATCAAATCCCATGACTATTGCAGAGGTCAACAGAACACAGAGCAAAATAACATGAAATTTGGACAACAGACCCCGTCTCAAATTGAATCTACTGTACAGTCGGAGTCTAGTTTGGCTTGAATTGGCAGCACAATATGAAAGAACCGACGCAATCACAAACCTCAATCAAGTTGGCAGCTCAATCTAATAAGGGTCAAATCATCACAGCCTTCCTCAATTTCACAGCTTTAAAATAAAATCGGACGTTACATTTTAAATCAACACTATGCCTAACCAACTCCCACAACCTCAACTGCAAAGCCATAATAACATACAAGTAGCTGAAACTACTTCCCCAGGAAAAAAATTGAGAAGTTCTAGAAGAACTATCAGACATTGATCTTCGATCGAAATAAGCGAGAACTTGTATAATCAGAAAGCAATTTCTTGACAGGCTCGTGATAGTGAGCAGCGAATCAATACCTGGTGAGAGTAGAAGGAGGGGGAGATTGTCCCCAGAAGGAACAAGTAAGTCAACAGGCAAACCCGAGTACCGAAACCCATCTCTCCCTTCCCTCCCTCACAAGAATTGAGCTGAAAAGATGAGAGCTTGCCGATTGGAAAAAGGAGGCAGAGGAAGAAGAAAATAGAAAGCCTTTTTATTGGGGTTGGGAAGAGAAAGGAGATAAGATGGTGACAGGGTGCGTCCTCCCAATCCCAACACCAATACGGAGTTCCCAACTCCCAATGAAGGAATCGAAGAACTTTCGTCCTCTGAGGTTTCCCATTACGTCAAGTTTTGGGGGAATGACAGCTGCCCAAGTGGCCTCTGCGCTGACACCCACAAACGACATTTCTGTCCTGTCCGACAGATAATTTGCTGCTAATGCATGGGCTCTGAATTGGCCCATACTTCTTTTGAGAGGTGCCCGCGAACCTTTGGGTTCTCCTAAGTGAATGGATCATTCCGAAAGTTCAGAATGCCGAAGGTATTTGAATCGAACATCGTGTTCGTGCATGTTCGCAATTCTGTCACTGCAAATTATTGACACCATTAGACTCGATTGATTTAATACCGTCGAATGTATTATTTCAATTATAATAAATTTCATTGAATTAGAATATAATAAATATTAATAAAAATTAATAAAATATTAAAATATTAATTAAAAGAAGAATTTATTTATTTTATCTCATAATAAATGATAATAGTATATCAAAATTTATCATATATTCCCCTGTATCATTATTTTTTGGAGCTGTCAGAATACGTACAGGCTCAAAATTTTAAGGTGAAATGCCAAGTTGGTCCCTGGAACATGGATTCAAATGGTTCTGTCAATTGCCCTCTTCAAGGCCTGTCACGTCTTAGAAAATATTGCTGGCATGGTTCCCTATGTGTGCGCGCGCATAAGATATACATACATGATCTGCTTCTGATGTTTTTTTTTTTAGCAGAACAGTTGGAAAAGAATGACTGTTTTGTCATCTTTTATAAGTATGAACCTGGAAAAAGGAGGGAAAAAAAAAAGACTATAGCTGCATCTTTGTATGCGACTCCGTTTCATTCTTCTTTAATCATATGTACCAAACATGTATTTACTATCAGATGATTGGACAGCGGTTGGTTATGAACATGTATTGCCGGTTCTGCAACAAAATCAATGTTGTTTCTTTAGAACCATGAGCAAAATACTGCTTGCATGATGTGCGGTTTACTTTGTGCAATATCTCAATGACACAGTTGAATGGGTGAACATATCCTGTGGCAGGGAAGAAAAGTAGTACTGAATCCTGATACTGACAATCTGTCATCAACATTTTGATGCTATTGAACGAATGCTCCGCATATGAAAACTCTATCATGCCAACCTCAAAAGAATAAACAAACACTGAATCATATCACGGAGAACCATGAAAGAACCGACAGTTTATATTAGTAAACGCCAACGTTGACGATACAGCAGCTAATTGATTCATGCTCACAATCAGTTTCAGATATGTACAGGTTAAGTTCCATTCATTCTGCAGGCACCTATAGTTCTGTTCAATATTAAATCTCCCAGCCCCAGCAGTACATCAGAAGCTCCGACATCTGCATTTCTGTGAAGAAGCAAGGATACCTTTTGCACCTAGGAATCTTAGCCTAAGCTTCTTCTCTAGTGAAATCCCGGGTCCCACTTCTTGAGAGGAGGAGATCTTTCAGTTCCCGGTACCTTCTGAGCTCTTCAAGAGCATCTGTGGTCTTACGTGGCATGAAAAACCCGGAGGCTGTGGCAATTCCTCGTTCCTGTTCAGTCTTAACAGAGTGAGAACCGTAGCAGCTCGAGTCTTGTCCCAGTGGTGAAGCTGTCTGCAGCATGTCGACCAGGATCCCCACAGCAGCATCCCGTGATCTTGTGCCCATTGGGGATAACGATGCAAACTCTGAAGGCCTTTTCCCCTCAAGACTCTGGCTGCATAAATAAAAATGAAGAACAGAGATGAAGCAGCATCTTGGTAAATGAACACGATCAGCTAAAATTAAAATAGTAATAACAATTACTAGAAACAAGTAGCACCCCAAGGTGAAAAGGCTGTTCATTTGACTGAGAAAGGCACAAGAATTATTTCTTTTCTTTTTACTTATCCAATTATTCAGGAGAAAGAATAGGGACAGGTTTATATACTCCCCTTTCAAGTCTTCCAAGAAGAGAATTGGAAACTGGGATAGATATCCACAGCAAAGGTCTTCATACAAGTCACCAAACAGCCAACTATTCTAAAACTAAAAAAATTTCAATAGCCATAGTTAATGTTTCAACTCTCTCCCCTTCTTCCAAATGAGCAGTTCATGAAACGTGATAGTTTAAGTAATAACAATTTCTAACCAATTTCAACATGAAACTTGCCTGCAAACTGCAAAAACAAGAATAAAGGTTCCAAGTATTTATATTTGCTTTCACTATGTAGCAATCTTGACGGATACAACCAATCAACAACATAACTATTCAGTCAAACTACGAGGGAAATTGAAAGGAATACGTTTATTGAGACTGAACAATGAGAAATAATACCTTGCAGGGGAATCTGATGTATCGACATCATCCACATCAAATGGACAAGAGAAGTCACCATCATCTAAATCATCCTGAAAAGATAACCTACTTGAGCTTCTAGAAAATCCAACCCGAGGTGAGCCACTAGAAGACAACAATCCGGAAAACCTCCCTGAGTCATCCCGATTATCTCTCATGATCTGCCAATTAATCTCATGTTCAGCCCAAGAATATAACTGAACGAAGACAACTGAATGGTGACTAAAAGAAGAGGTACCAAAAGAACATCCATTATGGCATTACCTTATGACCAGCATAAGGGCTGGTCATCCCAAGATGTGATTCCCCGGTTCTTGAGATTTCTTGTTTCCTGTATAGTCTGATTCCTGAGGTAGATTCCTGGGATGAAGTATCAAGCCTTGTGCTCCTTGGTGATGGAGGGGGCAGGGAATGCCGATATGGATCTGAGAAATTAGGAGTTGCATACCGGGTAGTCCCACTTGCCATCTGATGTGGAATCATTACAGGGGCAGACCCTGACCTCGGGCGACCCTGCTGGACAGGATTACTACCTTGAAAATGGCCCGGTGGAGAAGATGAAGAAGCGGGTGAGAAAGGAGGAGAAAGCTGGTAATCATCGAAACTAGCAGTTCTTTGGACCAAGGATCTATAGCTTTGGGCTCGATGGACAAAATGATCAGGAGGAGATGGGGAGCCATATGTCGGCGGGGACCCATGAGCAAAAGGAGCGCCTCGGTGGATCCCACTAGTCCAGCTGTGGGGGCGCTGAAACGGGGCAGAGGACGGTGGCCTTGCGCCCCTTACCTGAAAGGAAATTGCTTGGACACCCTTGTCTGAAGATGGGAAAGACCTAAGTGGATCTGTTGCAGGGCTTCCAACATAATCTGTTATGATCCTTGGAATTAAGGATGTGCCAGGATCAAGGTCGAAATCAGATAGTGTCTTCCGGTATGAAACCGACATACAAATACGGCCTGGAGGTGCTTCTACGGGAGCAAACATATACTCATTCATCATCTCCTCTTCTGCCCGGGAAAATGGTTCGCTGAATGAGGAAACTTCATAAATGATGTCAAAGTTATAGGATTGAGTCGAAGAGCTTAGCTGTCGAAATATGCGATATGCTGGAAGAAGTCTCATCTGTGAATAAAGAGCACGTACGAGCACAATCAATTTCTTGTACGCCTTCTTCTGAGAGAGCGAATCACTAGCCTGAGGACTGTTCTGTGGAGACTTGTAATGAACAGTCCACCTCTCTATTACAGTCTTGATAGACACTCCACACGATGCTGAGTTGCCATAAAGATTGTCCACAGATGATGAATTTGACCCTTCCTGAACGAGAATTATGTCGATGATCATCGGATCAGTCAAGTTTCGGAGCCAGAAGTTCAGATTGTCCAAGACTGCAGGGCGATCTCCTAGGACTAGGTTGAACCATCTGTCACTCTTTCTGACCCGAGACACTGATCCACGCTCGGTACTGTGAGCGGTTGGGTGAAAAGAAGGAATCCTTGAATTAAGAATGATGTGCAAGCTCTTTAAAAGAAAGTGAGAGACTATTTGCTCCATCTCCAAGTTGCTTCAATAGGCTTCAACACAACTCATGATACATCCCCATGGTCTCGACCAATCTGAACCCCAACGGAGCTGCCAGGGCAACATTTACCCCACGAAACATCCTACCCATGCTCCTCGATCTAAAAGCTACACCCAGTAACGTGCCTCCTTCAATACTGAGCATAAGCATCCTAAATCGAATTCCTCATTCAAAACCCAGAATTCCAGACTCAGCAGGCGAATAACTCGAAATTAACAGGAAACCCACAGATCTTCCAGATAAGACCAGACTGAAAATAGACGGGATCAAGCTTGAATATTCGAAGAGCCAAGTTTGAGCTCGATCAACAGGACAAAAGGGATTGTCTATATGGGGGAAGTCTCCGATCCAATGAACCGGAAAAACAGCCGATCTCAAAGAAAGATTGGGTTTTTAGGACTTACCCAGGAAGAGGAAAAATGGGTCTTCGAGCAGCAACAGGAAAAGAAGAAGATTAAGAATTGAAATTTGCACTCCAGATGGATGCCGTGTACATGAAAGAGACGTGATTGAAATAACCTAAGCAGATGTTTTTTCATTAAACTGTGGGTTTTGATAGGGTTACGGAATTTAGGTGAGCAACAAGAGAATGGAGGGGCTTCCTTCCAGTTCGAGCATCAGATGACAAGAAGACACAGCAATCGTCTATCCACTCTCCGATTAGAGAGGGGAGACGCGCTTCCTTCTTCTTCTCTCTCTCTCTCTCTCTCTCTCTCTCTCTCTCTGAAGACGATTGCAGACTTAAAAAGCTGTAGGAAAATCGATTAGTCTTGTTTATTCCATTCAATATTGGCCAGTCAATTATGAGCTTCACGATAAAGAAAAGCTGCGTACCTTAGGAACTGTTTTCGCTTTCCTCTCTAAAGAAGGTGGAAAAGTTGAAGACGGAATCATAATTCCGTGGAGAACTCTGAACGGGAAACGTTCAACAGTGCCCAGCCCATCGCAGTCCTCTCGATCATCGGTACCGGAATATGCAATACGGATAGCAGTTCTGAATCGGCTGGGATTGAAGTCCTAGACCGTAGAGGCTAGAGAGGTAGTCCCGCGTTCATAGACTAGTTTTCTGGATATGTATAAATGTATTAGCTAGACATCCTCTTCACGTAGCACAGACTTGTCAATTTTGTTTGTGTCAATTCCATTTCGGGTTAGGTGCAAGCCTTCTTGGATTCCCATTAGCTCACTATGATGGGTCTCGAGCCTCCCGAAATCCTTCATGGGCTGCATTTTCACCTTCAAGGATGGAGGTTGTCACCCAAGGCCCAAGTGATTGACATGATAAATTCATAGTCTTAAGCCCATAAAATATCCCATGACACAGTTTTTTATTTTTTAATCTCTAGTATCCTCCACCCATCAACTTTAAAATTTAATAGATATGAAGTGCAAGTTTTGTATCTCCACTAACGAATTTTAGGGCCACTATCATGGGTGGTAGACTTTTGGTTTATCTGTTGCACAAATTCTCAATAAACAATGAAAATGAATAGGCACAGACAGATAAGTTGAGTACATGAAATTATAATTAGATAAAATCGGATTTGATCAAACCACCAGAGGAATGGGTACACGACAACCAAAGGGACTCGAAAAGACAATGCATGTCAATCTCCTCGAGAGACATGACTCGCACAGTCGCGCACTAGAGTGACTTAGATCTAAAACTCAAGGCATCTTTATTGGGATTGCCACGAACAGTGACGGAGACGATGGACGCGACAAGATGATTGAGAATGAGAAGACGTTATCCCAGAAGCTCAAAGGCACATCGTTTTGTTTCAGTGCTTTCTTCCTGGAAAAATGGAAACCTTGTTCAGTACGATGCCCATCCCGACACTGGAGGAGGAGACATCAACCGGAAACCGCCAGAGAACGAGGTTGAACTCGAACCCGACTCGAACAAACCAAGCCGCTCCAGGAGCCAATCGACCAGCACACCGACTAAGAAGGAAACTCCTGAGGCTGTAACTCCCATCGTTAAGTAGTGAAGTGCCGTTTTTATGTAAGATTTCGAGCCCACGTGAGCTTTCCCAAGGGCAAGCAAGAGAATGCAGGGAAGACAAGCTGCTGCCACAGCTGCAAGCTTGTAATCCCTGTCGTCGCTCTGGCGGAATGAGAAGCCGTAGGTGATGGGAGCCACCAAACCGAATACGAGGTACGATACAACTGCTAGTGTTGCATGAAGAGGGAACTTCCCTCTGCTTCCCAGTTCCTGGTAGTACCGATCTCCTTCCATGTCGTCTGTTTGAGTCTGGGCTGAACTTGGCCGCTCGTTCTTCAGCTCCCTGAGCTGCAAAAACACATTGTACACACCGCTTCAGAGAACATTCTTTCAGTTTTTCATGTTTTCTCTTACTCGAGGAGCAAACAAGATACCACAGCAAGCATCGGGGAACAATGCTTGATCAGTGCTTGATACACTTAATCTGAATGAATTTTTAATGCAGGCGCCCAGAAACAAGCATCAGAAATGTGGAACAACATATTACGATTCAATTTTGTGCAAAATTAACCTACACTGTTAACTAGCACGAAAAGCCCACTGAAGAGATTTGCCAGCGCCAGCGCCAAAGTGTTCACTGCATCAAGAAAGACCAACATAGGAACACCGTGGAGTGATAGAATCTGTTCTTCAAAGATATGATTCAACAGAAGAAAACCTGTGATAATAAGTCTTAGCCGGAAAGGAAATCTGACTACTTACATGTGGCTGCACCACCACCTGCTGCAGATGAAACGACACCTAGACTGGCTATTGATTCTACTAAACCACCATAGACCATGCTCTTTAAGATCTCAAAGTATGCCGGATGTCGCACTGGGCCATCTCCTCCCTTACAAATATCCAAAAAATCAAAGCAGTCTCCTGTCAAAAGTTGACATAAAGGCTCAGCTTGTAGTCCATCCACCGGATCACTTCGATTAGTGATGATGCTGGGGACTTTCTAATCGATGTGCTATCTTATCTCGACTACCGAACAACATATTATGCTCCTAATCAGGAAGAAACAAGCACTTCAAGAGTAGAAAATCGTAATACTTTCCTGAAGGATCAAATTTACCAGGAACACGATAAACCTTATATCGAAACAAGGCAAACACAGAGTTACAAAATTTGCAGATCGATTATTACATTTCCTATGGATTTAAGAATTTATCGGTAAGAACCGAGCATATGCTGGCGAATTCAAGAGATAAATTCGGTAGATCAGCTAGTAAATTCGGAAGATTTGTTTCATTTTGAAGAGTATTTAGATACTCCCGAGTGTATGTCTCTGTCCATACTTCACTTTTAATTAATATTTATACTGACTTATGCATTAAAAAAAGAAGAAGCCAGATCTACAGTTAGTTTGAGTTAATATACAAGACGATAACCTTGATTAACGGGTCAACACTTTCTTCCTTCTTATCCACTTGAATATTATAAATAAAAATGTATTTTTCTTATTCTGTGCCAAGAATTAAATTTTAAGAATTTTACTCAACCATAAGAAAGTTAGTAAATTCTAAAAATTTAACCATAAAAATATTTATAAAAAAACTGATTATTGTGACTTTTCTGTAATCAATCATTTAAGATATCTAAATTTCCTTTTCTATTAAATCAATAATAGTAACTTTTATATGTACAGAGAAATAAGTAATTAAATAGAAATTATTTTTAAATTAGTTGAAGGGTACATTATATATTCAAAAAATTGTGATTAGTCCATTTAACCATCGTTTCACTAAATATGGGAATGAATGATTGCTTATCATGCCCTCTCATACACATGATAGATAAACCCGTAAATAAATATATATATTTATATACATATTATTGAGATGGGTCTTCAAATCCTATCTTATAATGAGAAATATGGTTACTGTTACGCTATATAGATGATTTTGACATATGTCCCATGGTTTATAGATTCACGAAACGTATATACTCTACGCGAATATTGTACACAAATTCCTGAAATATGATTAACTCTGGTTGCCAATATCTGATCTACGCTCTAGTTCTTTTCACCCATCCAGCAACCCGAAGCGAACGTAACATATATTTCGTATGAGAGGAGCACCTTTAGGGATGAAGAAAGTGAAGCACGACAAGCATCTGAAACCGTCGGGCTCATTAGGTCTCCTCCTGACGATAACCTTCCCGGTTATGCGAGAACAGCATCTCGGACAGAACAAGTCGTGCGTGTCTTGCTCCCTGAGCACTCTCTCCACATCGTATCCTGTCGTCTCTCCGTGAAAGGAACAGTTTACAATTCCAGCCATATATTTTTTCTCAGCTCAACCCCTTAAACGGGTAGAGATGCACTGACTAGCGAGGAGATTCAGCTTGATCACCGACTCCCTCACAGAATAAATCGAAAGACAAAATAGCATAATGACTTTTTGTGAGTCACCTATTTCTTCCTCGCAGGGAACGCTTTGCTGCAGTTGAGGTTGTTGTTCTTGCTCCTCACTGGTGATGGCACTGACGTTGGCGCTGGCCGTGCCAATACCTGCGGAGACAAGATCAGCAGAAACAGTGGTGACCTCGGAGTTCTTGGTGGGCCGCTGATGCCTCTGCTGGAGGCTCCCCCCAAGCCCCTCTGCCTCGATTTTAATGACATTGCTTGCTTCTTTCACCCTCTGCTCCATCGGCCGAGGGAAAATGTGAACGAAGAGGGAGTGGCGAGATACGCCACCGAGGTTATGCTTGACGGCCTCTTATAAGCTGGGATACGCACCAGTAAGCAAATTGGAATTGCTAATCGATCAACGTTCATTGTTAAATTTCTTTTTCCCGATAAGGGACAGGTCTAAGGTATCGCCTTCATTCCATTAAATTATATACATTTGCGTCTTATTTTCCAATCCTTTGGAGATATATATATATATATTTATGTATGCTCGTGCTGCAGTATAGCAGCCATGCTAGGCAGTGCACACGGATCAAGAACTGAATTGGACGACCCCCGAAGTACCATGCAAGAAATCAATCAACTTCGTGAAGGATGCTGCGCTGACACTACCTATCGCTGCCATTAATACAATGATCCTTCTTGTGATTTCCCATTAATGATGTGAACCGACAGTACTACTACTGATCGGTTTCTTTCAGTAGCTAATAATGTAATTGCTAGGCTATTGAGACAATCTTGTATCGACACTCCCGTGTGAAAAGTCGGGGTTAGGAGGGGTCCGCTATCACCTGATGCACGATGATTTCCAGAGTCAGTAGGATAACGCCGCACGGCAAGACATTTTATTTTTTAACAAACAATATGATGTTCACAGATTGACTGGAGACAATTATTACGAATTTTAACACTTTTTTTAATTACATAAATATCTCGTAAGTTTATAAAGGGATATGAGAAAAAGGAAAATAAAAGGGTACAAAAAGTTTTACGATAAAAATTAAATCTACACGATTCGATTGTTGGGTCAAGTTTGATGGCATAGTACAAAACCCCCCTTCCTTCTCAAGTAATCTTTTATTTGAGAAACACTGTGAATCCCATGATCTTTCCACTTTAGTTTTCACACCAACATGTACCGATTTGGAGGGACGTGTGGAAACGTTGCTCTTTGCTGGCTGACATTTTTGTTTCTGATCAAGAAATTACCAACATGTCGTTTACGACAACCATAACAAATTCTTTGTGCCGTGTGTGTGCAGAAAATGATGAGTGAAAAAATGCGATTGTATCTGGTAGCACGTAACATGCTCGTTTTGATACCAATATAATTTCCATTCAAATAGTATAATGGAATTCTTCGACTGCTTACTTTGATAAACGAGCCGTTCTTATAATCGAAAATGAATGAGACTGGACGACTTCGAAAAGGTTGGATTCACAATTATTACCGGTATGAAGGGTCGTGTGGAAGTTCGTATTTATGACAGCGAATCTTGATTAACTTGATTGAAACTTAAATCTCCCAGCGAAGTTGGCTATGAAGGGTGACATGTTGATTCTCTCGAGATACGACGTGTAAGGGTTGTTAAAGTTAGGTAGACTTCTGAGATGCATTCAGACGAGGATTATTATTATTATTATTATTATTATTATTATTTGCACAATAACCACAATCACCATCGCCATTATTATTATTATTTGCAATTCAGACAGGTTAGCAGAGTAAGTGCAAGTGATCTTCCTCATTCTTCGCCTAACTGTTAGTGCTCTCCTCCATCTTCATGTAATTCAGATTATAATCTATGTAGCTCACCATCAATTTGAGCAGGATTATCAAGCTCAGTCATGATAGCATCATGAAGGCAAGGAGGAGGAAGAGTGTCGAGCAAAGGAGGGAAGCCGAAAGTCGTTCTGGACTTCCCATCATGCTGAGTGCCCAAGAGCCCGCAGACGATTTGTCGTGGATTGAAGCTTTCAGGTTCAAGTCTATCGAAGCCCACCTCTGATTCCCCCAGACAGAGACTCTCTCGCTTCATGTCTTTCAAGGGCCCAACATGGATCCCCGACAACAACAACTATGGTCCTGATCAGCCCAGGGCCCACTGTAACATGGGCTCTTCATGAGCCATTATGGTGGCTTTGCAGTGAGGCAGAGAGCGCAGATGTCGTCCTTCTATGCTAAAGCTGATTCTTTATCCACGGATGAATGTAGCCGGAATTTCGGGCTCTGGGCAGAGAGTGCTATTCTCTGAATCGTTTCATAACCGGTAGTAGCTGCATAGACAGATCTTGGGAAATTTATTTCTTTTTGTAATAACAGATAGATAGATAGATAGATAAAATATCTACGCATTTTGTAAACATAAATGAGTGGACGTGGACAAATTCGTACCGGCAATGAGTGACGACGATCAAGAAAAATGGACCGTCCAATTATTTTCCACTTTCAGCCGAAAAGGGCCAGCTGATGTGATACATTGAACCTGGACGCTCGTCCCTCGAGCCTATAAATCCGCTTCTCCTCTCTCGGGACGGCGACGCTCAGAGCCCTCGTAATACCAACTCCCATACATCTCAATTCCTCCAACTACCTCGGCCCCTGTCGATCCGGGCAAATTAATGGCCCCGTCGATGGATGTCTTCAACCCGATATCCAAGGATATCGCCCGGTGTAATGAGCCTGAGGCCTTGAGGAAGAGAAACGATGAGCTGGAGATGGAGCTGAGGAAGGGCCGGGAGAGGGAAGAGAAGATGGTGGAGGAGCTGAGGAGGGTCAATGAGCGGCTCAGGGTGGCCGAAGAGGCTGAGGAGAGTCTCTCCTCCCAGCTCGGTGAGCTCGAGGCCGAGGCCGTCGAGCAGGCTCGCGGTTATCACGCACGGATACTCTCGCTCACCGAGCAGCTCTCCCAGGCCCAGAAGCTCCTTCGTCGGGCCGCCTCCACGGCCACTTCTCCCCTGCTTACCTAGCTGACGGCTCGTGAGTGGAAGATGGGCTTCCTTGTACCCTATATATGTGGCTGAAGAGTTTCTCTTATTCTTCTTTCTCCATCAATTAAGAAAGTTTGAGCACCTAGCTAGAGCTCTGACTTGAGAATGTCGCGCGTTATTGTCTGGATACAATTTCTTCACATGTTCCCAGGGTGACTCCGGTGCAATCAGAATCAGAAGGAACGCATTAATTCCATCTGTCTGCAGCCAGAGCTTTCGAACTACGTACACAAGAAAGACTAGCAGAAATGAACATGTTTTTAGCCTCTAACCATAAAATTCGATGCAGAAGAAACACACAGAAAACCACTGCAGCACATCTTCACCGGCATCCTAATATCAAAACAATTCCTGCCATGACTGCCTCTTAATTACCTCCAGCTACAGGTCCCGGATGGGCTGTCAACAACACCCGACTATTCAGAAAAATTTTTGGTGCTCAATCTGAAGATCCAGACCTTAGTTTGATTGATAGAAGCCATGGCCGATCCGACCACTATTCCGGCTAGTTATCTCCAATTTCGTTCCCTCGTTACTCAGCGGCCAGCGCATAGAAGAAAAAGTTGGGCTAGCGGCGACCCAGTCTCGGCCCCTGAAGCGCCTATTGAAGAAGGATTAGGCCCTTTCATTTACGAAAACACAACTTCCCCAAAAACGTTTTCACTCGAAACTGTTTTCGGCTGAAAATTTGTGCCAGCCCAAGAGACTCAGGAAGAAACCCGTCAAGATTGAATTTGTTCGGTGGAGATGTTGCGACCCCGTGGCTCGGCCAATTTGTTATCACGAGCTCATTGCAAATTTCGATCTACGATATCTTGAATTACTATCTCGAGTTCATTCCTTTATGATGCTGATCCTGGCGGTGCATAAAAGTTGTCAAGAGCGGTTAAATGTCATTCACACATGGTTGAGTCAAACTTATCGGGAAGATACCCATACAAACTAACCCAACTCGTGACTGATAAGGAATTAGGCAGGTCAAGATAAACAGGACAAGCCCTAAAGTTTTATAAATCTTGTCGATTTGGTTGGGTTTTTTTACGTGAAATTGTCTGATGTTGTCCACCGAATGATTGCTTTAGTTTTACTCTTTTGAAATCGATTCCTTGCTTACAGATATTACTGGCTGAAATCAGGCAATTAATAAACCAAAGATTATCAGTTCTCTCTTCGTGGAAAATAATTTTTTATGAAAGGACATTTAATGTTCGCGTTTTAATGTTATTTTTTTGTTTAGAGCTGTCTTAAAAGATCAACATGAAATTGCTATTCCGGCCAACTTGGCTTGGTGGTGAGAATTAAGAAAGCAATTTTTCATTCCCCCGAGTGGGATGCTTCATTGACTTCTGATACGCCCACAGTAGATTCCAATATATTTTCAATTATTAAGATATATCTTATCATTTTAATAAAATTCAAATTTCTGTTTTCCAATGATAAAAAGCGGTTCACATAATAAAAAAGAATAAAAAATCTTAGTAAGTATCATTATATTAGAATTTTATTGATAAGAGTCGAATTTAAATTTCATTATTCTAAACTAACGGGGTAACATAAAATTCCGTTACATTTGAATTTTTTTCTTTCCTTCCCGACAAGTTCCTTTCTCGTCTATAAATGTATAATTAATGTATGAGAAGCAAAGTCAAAACCAACAATATTGATCATGATAAAAGAATTTTATTTTACCTTTACAACCTGCACACAAGTCATACAGCCCATCATATTGACATTTAAATAACTTGAACCTACGTATGCATGTTGGCTAGGGTTGATCAGCCTCTGCTAGAAATTGATTAATACAAAATCTTGAAGAGATCAAAGAAACTGGCTGGCTAGGGCTTTATATAAGGAGCCACCAGAGAGAGATATCTCATTATTTTTCCTCTTTGAAGTTTGTGATTGTATATCCTTACCACCCTTGTGATCTTTGATAGCTAGCTGTGTGTGCAAGTAATTGATCGTTAGAATGGAGAAAAGTTTTCTTGACCTCACGATGGCTCCCCTAGGTCTGCTAATAATGGTGGCCTACCACGTATGGCTCATCCGCCGCGTCGTGAAGCACCCAGGCACCACCGTCATGGGCGTAAACGCCGTCAATCGCAAGATCTGGGTGAAAGCTATGATGGATGTTCGTCCGCATATGCACTCTCTCTCTCTCTCTCTCTCTCTGTTTTTCGCCGAATTGACGACTTACACATATAGATCTTTATGGCTTGCCTTGTTTTCGATCATGTGGTACACAGGACGTTCCCAAGACCGGGATCCTTGCAGTACAGACGCTGAGGAACAACATAATGGCGTCGACGTTGCTAGCGTCGACGGCCATCATGCTGTGCTCCGTCATCGGGATCATGATGAGCAACGGCAGCGAAAACCATTCCTGGTTCTTCGTCTTCGGGGACAAGAGCTCGAGAGGGTACTCCCTCAAGTTCTTCGCCATAATTGTCTGTTTCCTCGTTTCCTTCTTCTCCAATCTGCAGTCCATCAGGTAAGTCCCAAACAACAACATACCATCCCATACGTGCCAACTATATGTACAACTTCTACACGGATTCTGAACAACGAAGGATCAGTTCCTACCATGTCAAACTGTATCGGTTCTGATACTTCTCAGGTACTATAGCCATGCGAGCATTCTGATAAATGTGCCATACCGGAAGGTCTTCCCGCACGAGGACCTCGAGAGGGTGACATCTGAATACTTGTCCAAGATGGTGAATAAAGGAAGCTACTTCTGGTCGGCAGGTCTGCGGGCATTCTACTTCTCTTTCCCGCTGTTCCTTTGGATCTTCGGTCCCATCCCTATGTTCTTGAGTTGCTGCGCCATGGTCGTCCTTCTCTATTTCCTCGATGTCAACTTCGAGTATGGATCCACCAGTGTTCGGGTTTCAGATGACGACCACAATACTCCTCGAGATGAAGAGCTCGGGAGGTAAATGAATGGATCGTCATTGACCATATATATCCTCGAGATATGTACCATTCAGGTTCGGTCTAGGTTGAAGTTGAAAACTCACTGGGATGTAGTTAGTTGGTTCTTAGTTTTGTTATCGCACCGAATAAGAAGGTTTATCAGCTGTCCTCAGGTCGAGATCTAGCCTGTCCATGTTCAATCTAAGTTGGATCGGATGCGCCGTATCGCTGCTGCTTAGTTTTTTTTAATGATTTTGTCGATTTCTTGAGTTATGTTGTACTTTCAATACGCATTAATACATTCTTAATGTTTCTATATGTTCATGCGTGTGGCATCCGATGAGTTCGAAAATGTTATCATGTCGGATTCATTTTTCTAGGGGCAATGGAATATTCCATTAGATTGTGGATACCTCTAAACAATTTTCCTCGTGATCCAAATACAAATTCAAGGAATTAAGCGATTATTTTATTTAATCATATTGAGATTTTAGTTTTACTCTCTGACAAATTCATTTTTCTTGCCTCGACCCTCGCGCAATTCAATAAATATACAGAAGATACTCTTCCAATCGACCTCTCTTCGGATTTTAGTACGCCGATCATTTAGATGGTGATGAGCGGCGCATCGGTTTTGGCTTTCTCGGCTTCCTTTTTGTCAGAGGATCCATCGACGGTCTCCTGTGACTTGGCCTCAACGGCTGTCGTGGCCTCGACTTTCTTCTCCTCGGCCTCGGCTGTGGCTGGAGCTGGCTCCTGGGCCGCACTCTCGGTCTCAGCCGTGGGCTTCGGCCCGGAGACATCTACAAGAGGTTCCTCCTTCTTCTCCTTCTCGATCTCACCTCCATCGTTAGTGGTCTCCTGCATCCATATTACGAGAACAGCGTGAGACAGGAGCTTCAGCACAGGATCAACGGAAGGCGGCATCTACTTACCGTAGCAGGTTTCTCAGCTTCAGCCTTCGCGGGGCTGGTGGGGGCCTGGACAGGGACAGCATCATGCTTGGCATCCAAGTCCTTGGGCCTGCTTGCGCAACCTCCCATGGTGTTCCTCTCTCTGCGGGGAGAACTGTGGATCGAGTTGAACGGAGGTGAGAGAGGGGAGGGAAAGGAGCTTCTTCGCCCGAGTCCGCCAACAGAAGAGGAGATCGAATCGAGCGCCTGAGGGATGGACACGGAGCGGAGGTGGTGCGAAGTAAATATAGGTCGGAGGGATTGCTAATTTCGGAAGAAAGAGAGACATGGGAATGTTTTATGGTTCTTCTTGACCGTGAGCTCAAATTAAGCTGGCACAGCACAGTTGGTTGGTACGCAATTGCCACGCGACCGTTTCACGTGGAGGCTATGTCGGGAACAGACATGGGCCGGGCCCATCAGGCCGTGCCACTGTGCATCAGCTGAGCCGAATTGGCCCATTTAGATTCATTGATCCAGCCCAAATCTCCCTTTTATCATTCCCATAAGTCAAATGGGCTCGGGTCAGTCCGATATCGCCAGTTCAAGTTAAAAGGGGTGGAAGAATTACTACCGCACAGAACGTAGGCGCACGGGGGTGCATATGAACACCACAGTACTCTTCCCACTGTTCCGTATACTTTCATATCCTCCCACCTCGGTAATTTGTTGCAACATAACCAGGAAGAAGAAAAGGCCAGACGAATGAAATCCCGAGTGAATTCTCCTTCATTAGAACACTTCCAACCAGTTTCAGGACGAAGCCAATGTGAACGTACAGCAAATTATTAATTTTGCCTCGATAATACTGTCATACTAGAGGCGAATGTTCCTCGGACCAAAGAAAAAATGTCTGCACATGGCACCTTCATGGGAGAGGACATGAGAGCTACATTTCAAATCTCAAGTACATAGATTTCACATAACTGCAGGGTTTTTTCTTTTTTCCGCGGCCATTCATCATATTCGTAAACAATTATCATATTTAACAATTTCTGCTGGAAGAAGTTCCAGAGCAGCCAGGTTTAGCAGTTTCGATTCTTCAACAACCAGACGTTCTGATATTAATAACCTCACATGGCTCAGTAGATCAGTTTCTGCTGGCAGTCGAGAATCAATACTGCATTGTTGGTCTAAGGCATGAAATCATAATATTCAAGACGAAGATCATGCTCTCATACTCCATGACATTAAAAGACAACTTGGAAGTATTGCATCATTAACTAAATATCTCGCAAAACAAACATAACTCAAAATTGTGAAATCCCCATTGAAGACAAGCTCACTGAGGTTCTCAACACAAACAAAGTAGATAAAAGAGAGCATTTTAAAAGGAGAAAGACAGCCAGAAGGTAAATATAGGTTATACCATTCTACTCTGTTTAGTTCTCCTCGAAGATTGTTCCCTTCTCGCTGACATAGATACCATCAAGGAACTTCCTAATATCCTTGTTCTTGACATGACATTTCTGTTACAGGGAATTATGGACACATATTGTCAATGACACAACCTGAAGATTTATATGGAACCACATAAATTATAGTTGAAACTTACAGCTTGAAAATGCCTAACCACGATCAATCGAATGATACGCACATAATACATTTCTACTCGACTCTGACTAAGGTCCATAAATTTTGTCAGGATTATTACTTCCTCATATGGAAACGTAAATCTTCTCATAAGGAAAACAAGGGAAACACAAAACAGAACGTACCTGATTTATCAAGGCACAAGATCTAGAAACAAGTTCGATATCATTTCCATTCACAATCAACTCATCCTTGACCTTCTCCGATCGAACAACAGAGACACCCTCAAGCATATCCACTTTCCTCACCTGATAGGCAAACAAACATTCATTCATTCAAAAATCAACGTGCCAACAAGATATTTCTCGGGCATTGGAAACATTTGATCTGACAACATAAATGTTACATCTATTGGTTATCAAGTACCCATCTTCTCATGCTTCAGTTTCGTCCTGCACATCCTAACAACACATGATGCAGAGAGAGCATTGTGAAATGATACGGGTGAGAAGACCAAAATATTTAGCAGTTTCAACGTCCATTCCTCTATCCCAAAAAACTAAAACTTTCAGTGAGTATCCAATCCGCAGCCTAGTCGAAATTTCATCACAAAGAAAACTAAATACAGCAGAACAATCCGACATCGCAGCATTAATCAATAAGCATTTGGACCCTAAGCGTAGACGAGAATCGAAGACAGCAGGAATCACATTGACCGAGAGCAGATTATACAAATCAGGGCCCACTCATTCCACCAGCCTACAGATAACGAATAAAACCTAGTCAAACTGAGGGAAAAATATTAACCTTCTTCTCGCCAAGGAAGTTCCTGATCTCAATCGACTTGTTACCATTGGTGATACTGGCGTTGATCGGGAAGTGGGCGTAGACGAACCGCATCTTGTACCGGTATCCCTTGGTGACACCAGTGATGAGATTATCGACGTGGCTGAGGGCTGTCCTGATGGCGGCAGAGGTCTTCCGGGAGCCGAACCACGCCTCAATCCTGAGCTTCTTTTTGCCGGTGGCCTCGTCCTTGATGAGCTGGAAGTCGAGGTTGAGGTGCTTGAAGTTGCGAGTGAGCTTCCCCCTTGGGCCTTCCACCTCGATGATCTTCGCGTTGACCTTAATGCTGACCCCATCGGGGATGTCCATGGTCTCGGAAGACAGTATCGTCTTCATCTTCTCCCCCCGCCCTCTCTTTGCCTCCCCGCAGAAGCTCTGGACGGCGCTCGATAGACCTCAGTCTCAGCTCGGAAACCCTAGCCAGTGACAACTATACTTTACATTCATGTACGATGCATGTGTGCATCTCTGGAATGGGCCTGCACGTTGGCCCAATTTCCGTTTTATTTAGGCCCATTATTAAATGGGCCGAAGCCTCGAATTCCCAAGATCCATCTACCGCTTTAGCGAGGAACCAAAAAGGGCAATTAGGTCAATACAATGAGAAATACAACTGACTCCACCGGATACAAATCCGAGTACTTAATCGGTGACCTCTTCCCCCCCATATAACTTGTGGCATTAAGTCCCGCCTTTTCCCCTTTTTTTTTCCCAAAATGAATGACAATATGTGACTTGAGCATCAAGAATAGCGACCCCCCCCTTTTTTTTTCTTGGAAAAAGTCGGCAAATGCTACATGACTTTTTTTAGCTGAGGATGATTTGTTTGCCACGCGCCTCAAAAAGGTTAAACCCTAGAAGTTGGATTATTTCAAAATCCATCCATCAATCAATCCCCGCAAGTGTGTAAACGACGAAGGATGTGACCGTATGGACCAATGATCTGATTCGACCTTGCTGTAATAGCTGTGACAGTACTACTATCAACGACCCTTCCCTTTTCCATATTATAATTTTTAGAATAAGGTCAAATTAAAAATTGGTGTGGATATGGGTTGAATTAAAATTTAATATATTAAATTATATATGTAATAATATAATATAAATAATAAATTTATATAATAATATAATTTAAATATAATTTATAATAAAAATTATTAATATAATAATTATATTAAATAAAAATATAATATAATATGTATATTATAATAAGTTTTCATCTTTTTTAATTTTAACTCAGCTGATTTTTTTCACCAGTTTAATTGGGTTCACTAATCGGACCGAAAATAGGCCGGTTGAAACGGAGTCAATTTCGTTAAAAGTGCAATTGAGTTTTTTATAGAAACCGGACCGGATGAATGGCCGATTCCCATCGAACCGGCCTGTCCGGTCCGATTTTTAAAACTAAGCTATATATGGTACGGATGATTGATTGTGTATAATTTCTATCTAACTATCAAGATAAGAAGGTGATATAAAAGGCAGAATATTCATTCATTCATTCTTTCTTTCTTTCTTTTTTCTCTACGTGTAGTTAATGATTGTCAAAGACTGGAAAGCGATACTGAGACCCAAATTCGTGCATTAAATAAGTGATGTGTACATTTTATTATTTTGATAATTATTGTTAATGTTGAATTATATGTTTGTCTACATATGTTTTTTTTTTTATTAGTGTCTTTTTGTAAGCAAGCTCGAGTTGGACGGCTTCTCCCTTTTGCTTTAACGAAAGGGGCAAACCTCGACCGGAGGGTGACGCATTAGCCACTTTGCTCCCCTTTATCCTTTTGGCATCGAACGGACGCAAAAGGCAAATTCCTTGGTGATTCTTGTTGCCCGTCAGATTCGGGTCAACAGCGTGGAATCGCACTGGGAGCTCCCCGCCGACTTAGGTAATAACTCTAATGTGTAAAAACTCATTCGAGGTGATGATAGAATTTCTCATCGTTGTTTTTAACATTTCAACTTGTTACACGGACGGACCGGCTCCTCCGTAGAGGGCGGGCGAGTTTTCCACTGAATAGAAACTATCCTGGTCTGAAGACAGTAGAAGTCTGCCAAATTCTGCATCCACCGCAAAACTTTCCATGCAGTGTGGTTTATGATCGATTTCCGTACAATCCCGCCATGAAAGGCTCCTAAAGTTCTTCCTTTGATTTAATAATTCAAGAACCTTTCGGATACAATCCCTTTTCTTTGCTTTCACACTGCAACGTGTGTCGGGATAAGGATCTAAAGATTATTTTTGTGGGGACGCCACCTTCCATATTCCACAAGCTTGGGCACGCAAATAGATAGCAGCACATAATTTTAGTAGCATAATAATAGCAAATATATATAAATTACATCAAACATTTTAATATATATACATATATGTGGTCTTGGTAGACTCGAGAGCCAATCCAAGTCAAGTAAATGTCAATTGCCATTCTTATTAAGGATTTTAATGCGAATCTTCGTAATGAACCCCAAACAAAAAAAATCATATAGTTTATCTTGACCATTATCTATAAAATCATATAAAGTGATAATCCATAGCAAACTCCTGTAGTCGCGCTGTCTCGGAGGGGGCCCCACCTTCGCAAGTAAGAACCAGAGGGAACGGAGATGTATGGGATGGGTGAATATTAATTGCGGGTGAATTAAGCTAAGTACCAATGGAGCTGCTGAGGAGAATTCGGATACGGCAACCGCAGGTGGACTCATCTGGGTCGAGGCCCGAAGATAGATAGGAGGTCTCATGCATGATACTAGAGCGTTCACATAGATGGGAGCCGAGCTTTAAGTTGTGAAGTCAGTTCTCGACTAGGGTGGGAAAAAAGTATGTCAAAGGTCGATCCTTGATGTTGACTCGAAGGGTCGTGCTCATATCTATACGGGGCACAGCAAGTGTATTTAGATTGACACTAGAAAATTCTACTATACATTTGATGGATTTTGAATCAAAGTTGTCCCGGTGACTTTAACTTATATCTTCTGTGGATGCTATGCTTGTGCAATTAGCTTGTGAATTAGGTGGTTCATCATGCGACGGGTCCCCACCTATTATAGACTTGCCTTTCCACATTGCAGTCTTCATTATTTGATAATCTTGTATGAGCTACGGAACCTTGTCATTATTCCATATAATATGTTATTTTTTCTTTGAGCATTTTGTCTCATTTTTCTTATGAAAAAAAGCTCAATACATATATATATATATAGAATACTAATTGATCAAATTGTAAACTGAATAGTCACTATTCTTTTCCTTCTTAACCATCCGTATTTTTCCTACCTCGATTTTTCGTATAATTCTTTAGTTTTTTTTCCAATTACATCATAGACATCACCATTAAAAGAGCAAAAGAAAAAAGGGAAATATAAATATAAATATCACTTATAAAAATTAAATATAAAAGTTTTTATTATGCATAAACATACATTCGAAATATAATAGTAAAAATAAAAAGAATAAAAACACTATAAAATTTAATTAAAAAATTTAATTTATATTTTTTAATTATTATATTATTCACTGTATCTAATTCCCTTTTAATATAAAACTTTTTAAATTTTACTTTGATGATAAAATGGCGCATCAAAACATATTTCTCATTTTAATGCTTTATTTAAACTATTTCACCTTTCTTTTATATATATATATATATATGTGGAAAAACATGAGGGACGTAGAGATGAACACTGGAGGCGCGGGGAATTCAACGGCCTGGGATTCCTCGAACCTTCCTCGTTCACACCGGGGCGGTATGACACGTGGCACCGAATCATTGGCTTGCCAACTTCACCCACTCCCATTGATTTAATTCTGCAGGGGGGAGTTTATCAGCGAATTCCCTAATATACCCCTATGCTCACACGCAACTTCTTCCACGCACAATGTGGCATCGCCCCGGGTCTATGTAGCATTTCCTCTTATTATATAAAGCTTAGAGGTCCAGTTTTTTCAGCTGATAACATACATGATTAAGGGATTCTTTAGATGGGGAATGGATTTTAATATTAGGCAAAACGCATGATGAGTTGGGCAGTCGATCTTGAACTTGTACCGGTCATATAAACCCACTGGAATCTTAGGCATTGGATCCAATGGGACAAAAATGGAGGGGCAGTCCGTGTAATTATTGGGACCGCGAGGGTGCTTAGTGTACGCGGAGTGCACTTGGATTTAGGAAACGCGGAGGCTGATTCACACACTACAAATAGCCGGAATTGTCTCTGCGAAGTAAACTCGCCTTCTCGTCTCCCACTCTCTCTCTCTCTCTCTCTCTCTCTCTCTCTCTCTCTCTCTCTCTCCTTCACTCTCCCTTGTTTCCTTCATCTTCGATGATCTGAGGGGGAAAAGGCCATCAAGCCATGCCCTTTTGTAGCTCGTGAAGAAATTCTAGAGATTTTCCTTCCATCTGATAATCTACCTCCTTAAGGGTTATTTCTCTATTCTCTGTGCTCTGTGCTCTGTTCTTTGTCTCTGTCCTTGTGGAGCTTCCATGGCAGTCTTGCACATCGATTCGCTGCCGCTGGGGTTCCGGTTCCGGCCTACCGACGAGGAGCTGGTGAATTACTACCTCCGTTTGAAGATCAACGGGAACGATGACAAGGTCCGTGTCATCAGAGAAATTGACGTCTGCAAATGTGAGCCCTGGGATTTACCTGGTACGAAATTTTCAGTCTCTCGCGGTCTCAATTTTCGTCTGTTCTCTTGTGGGGTTCCGACGGATCTTCAAATAATTCGATACTCTCCTGCAGCTCGCTTTCTATCGTCTATTGGCTCTAATAGCTCAAGTTAATGTAATTCCTTGTTGTTCTTGAGTGTAGATTTATCAGTTATACAGACGAACGATCCGGAGTGGTTCTTTTTCTGTCCTATGGACAGGAAGTACCCGACCGGGCTCAGATTGAACCGTGCAACAAAAGCTGGGTACTGGAAAGCCACCGGCAGGGACCGGAAAATAAAGTGTGGGACCAACTTGATCGGGATGAAGAAGACGCTGGTGTTCCACACAGGTCGGGCTCCGAAGGGGAAGCGGACCTATTGGGTTATGCACGAGTATCGGACCACGTTAGAGGAGCTCGATGGCACACACACTGGTCAGGTGAGAAAGCTAGATCTAAGGCCTTTTGGGTGAATATTTCACTCTGCTGCTTCAATGTGAAGCAGTAAATTGCGTACATTCACTTCTATACAATTAGGAATCTTGTCAGTCTTGTCATGCTTTGGAGTTATTGTATTCACTGATTTTGTCACTTGCATGAATCAGCTGAAAGAGAGAAATTGGTTTCAATGACAAAAGCAGCAAGAACCTAAAAGATTTGAACTTGCCTTTGCATAGTGTATATCTGATGCTGGTTTATGACACATAACTAGTTCAGACCTCTCCTGTCGTATTTAATGATTCTCAGTATCTACTGGTCTTTTGTGGTAAGAGCTCATCATGAATTTGGCACCTTGGACATGGTTTATCCCTTTAAAATCATTATTTTGACATGCATGCTCGTATGCTACAGTTGATCTTGAATGTGAACTGGAAAAGCTTAATTTTTAAAATTGAACTGGAAAACATGATTTTTCTAAGTTGTGTCTTTTACAGGGAGCTTTTGTCCTCTGCCGGTTGTTCCGGAAGAATGATGAGACCCTAAAAAGTTCAAACTGTGATGATGCTGAAGGAGCGCCTTCCTCTCCAGCAGCAAAATCTTCCCCTGAGGACACGGAATCGGACCTGGTGACATCTGAGGAGAGCCCTCCTTCGCTGAAGAATGGACACGTGCATGGTGAAGATAAGAACCAAGAAGTGAGAAACAGTCGACCATTTCTGAGTTTCTACATTCACCAATGACTGGAAAAACCAGAAGTTCATTGGGGATACTTATTCCTTGAATATTGTTAATTAATTTTTTTATCTGAAAAATTGTTTCTTGATTGTTCAGGCTACTTTGCCAGCGGAAGATGCCCCTCTCGTAGGCAATGATATGGGTCCTCTTTTCTCTATGCCGGCAATAGAGATGAAGAAAGAGCAGCCATCTCCTCCAACCGGGCCCGTGGTCAATGAGGAACCAGATAATGATGCTTTAATAACAAGACTTTTGGACTCGATCTTGAATGATGAAGGTGACCTTGAGATGGCTGATTTGGACTTTGGGAGTGATATTGGGAACAAACTGATCTCTACTGAGGATGCGGAACCAACTGGGAAACAGGTAACTAGCTCCTACAACAATACCCAAGAGGATAAGTTTTTACATAATTATAATACATTCATCCAAAGCTGGTCTAATATGAATTCCAATGCACTGCAGATCCTACACGAACCAGAGGATCATGGGAATCCCTATATGAATGTCTTTAATTGGGATGAACACTCATTTGTCGGAGTCTCCGACATCTTATCCCCCCAATTGGCTGTTGATGAAAATAACTGTGTCAACTATGTGAGAGTGTCCGAAGATCCAGCTGGGACTGAGGATGGAGATATCTTTGCAACGGGAATCAGGGTTAGACCTCGGGCCTCGCAGGTTCCACCTCATTGGCTTAACCAGAACTCTCAGGGCACAGCAAATAGAAGGTTGAGGTTTCAGCGGAGGCTTCAGATTGGGCCTGTCAGTTGTACTGCACAGTCGGTGAAGCACTCCTGTGATGAAGCTGAAGAACTAAGCTCCAAGTCAGTTGTTACAGAGGTAAGAAGATTCTAAAAATACTTAAAAAAATCTTAACCTTAGCGTTTGCCATTTACAGATCTTTCGTGGACTGAGAGTCTAACAATTGTTATTTAAATGTTATTGTAATAGATAGAAGAGCCAGCGGAGAAGCTGTTGGGCAAGCCATCGGCCGAGCCTGTTACTCAGAAGTCTTCTGGTACTGCTGCAACTCATGAGTCTAAACAAGATCGCGAGGTGCTGCAAGAGTTTAGTATCAAAAGAACATGGGATTCCAGACCGAGTACCAAGTTTTCTCTGTTTCAGAAGGTTCATACCGTGAAACTGGGGAGATCAAAGGTCACTCTCTTCCGAGTATTTGCTATGCTGGCCTTCTTTATCAGCTTGCTCGGTATACGGAAGTGCGTGAAGTTGTAGTCCCTTAGTCCTAGTCCCCTTTTTTTGGAGTATGACTCCTCGGTGCAGGGAGCACCAAGGGATTTTTTGGTTACTGATGGGTAGAGAATTTCATCGCTAGGTCTTGTTCATAACTCATCCACGGAGTTGCCTGTAAAGTTCACGTTCTAATAGCCGCTGCTTCCCATTTTCTGTCCTCCTCTTTATTATCTGAGCTCTGTACAATTTAAAACCCGCAGATGTATACACACATATGCTTTATATGTACTATTTTTCTTTTTTGTTGTAAATATCTTCTTTTTTGCCGGATGATAATCTTTTTCTGCTTCTGAGACCGCTGCATACTCCCGCTAGAAAAGATAAAATGGTACAGGTATGGGGCGAAAGATATTACCAACGCAACTCTAATACTACTACTAGTGCTGTAGCTGATTGATGGTTGTCAAGTCAACTAGCCCAGCCATTCTGTGGGGGAAGGCTCATTTCCTTCCGATTCATGTTAAATGTGCTAGGAACCCTGCAAGGAGAAGCTTGGAATTGACTGAGGGGATTGGGTCGAGTGGTAAACAGTTCGGTGTAATTTAAGGAGGTCTCAAGTTTGAGATCTCCTGTATGCAAATATTTCTCTTGGGAACCTTACTCGTCATGTCAGGTCAGGTGTGACCCGGGGCGATCAACAGATTAGTTAAATATGGTTAGCTAAAACATTCAATTCCACTGTTGATAAGACCTGCTTGGATACCGTGGCTCGCAACTAAAAAATGGAAAAAAAAAAAAAAAAGCTCCGAATTGGACTACTCTGACCACGCCGTCCTGTGACCCAAGGATTCTCGATGGAGCTTCCGTCTCGTTGTCGACGGGCCTCCGCACAATCGACCAGTAGAAGAGGTCCCTCAGGGTAAGCTGTCCGCTGGACCTGGAGGTGTTTGCAGGGGCGTCAATGTGGGACTTGAGACAGAACGGGTTTAAGACTGCTGCAGGACTGGAGATTCAGCCATCCGAAAAAGCCTAGGCTGGCTACAAGCCCAAGATTATCGACAGACGATTGAGGAAGGACTTCGAACGTGGGCTAACGAGGAGCCTAGTCCACGTACAGGACAGAGCTCTGTTTTGTCCTATAACAAACTTTAAACTTCAATTTATAGACGTGGGGGCTGAAATCGGGATGGCTGTCCCCATCCGTTGAAAGCTTTCGGTGCTCTACGGCCGAGTCTTGGGCTACGCACCAGGCCTACAATGTGGGCCCGTTTGAACCACCTTGATGGGCCAGGTGGCTCGTCGATGCCTCTCTCGATGCTCGCAACAAATTCAGGGTAAATTCTATCGGCTGCGGGTACAAAACTCTTCAACACCTCACCCCCACCGTTTGACGGGGAGTTAGAAGGGCGAGCCCGTTTCGTCCATTTCCTATATCAGAGGATCTGTACTTCAAACCACGGAGACGACGCCCCTACATACCTATATATTACATATGAAACTTGTAATCCACAGTGTCGAGGTAAATCCACAAAGTTTTGGCACACTCATGATGGAGTTTTGTCATCAAATATTTGAGTCTGCATATTGTAAATTTCCGGCGGATTTAAGATGAAGATGGGCCAGAAAAGGACAATGAAATTATCGGTGTTTCTAAGATTGAGCCGACACGAGACCTTGTCTTCACACCGTGTAGACCCTTCCATGTCAAGATAACATGGCATGTTCAGTGCACTGCGGCCAACTTTTGGACATGGGCCTCATCTCCCTCTTGATCGGAGCCACGTTAAGTGTCTGGTCAGTCCGACTGACCTGTACCATAATACACATGGAACCATGTGACTAAACCCCGAAAATCGACTGTTTACAGCTGTTATGGCACATGGAGAAAGAAAAGGAAAAACGTCTTTCTTGTATTCAACTCCAATCGTGGCATAGACCACCCGTCTAGGAACGAGTGATTCAAGGAGACCAGAGCCCGGTAGTTGTCTATAATAACCTAAGCTCACGAGTAGAGGGAAAAACACTTGCGGGGGGATGAAGAATCTACTCGTGCGTGTCTAGAACAATGACCCGAACATATCAGTCTCCGTATAAATCAATTTCCCTTAACGAATATTGACCCTCTACTTACCATATGCCCTCAAGAGAAGATTTCCAATCTGGCGTCCAGTTGGTGAGAAGTTGTTGCTGCAATTTGACCAGTTCAGTTCAAGCTATAAACTTTTTGACCATCTAATTTATTTATTTTTTATAAACTTACAACTTATTCCAACCGACCGTAAGGATCTGCAAAGAGGATGACTGATTAGTAATAGTCATCGATACAATGATTTCTATTTCATTTGTGTGTAGGGCAGGTAAGCATGGTTCGTTGGCCGAGGAGATTTTCCACTTAGGTATGGCCACAATGATATCTCGCTTGAGCCAATGAAACGCCGCCACCTGTTCCCATGATGACAGTGAATTTTAAGTTGTAGAGGCATGATTTCTCGTTCATTAATCATTACTTTTTTTGCTCAGAGGTTTATCAACCATTAACTGCATTATTAATCTGCAAATAATTTTTCAGTACCACGCCTTACACTTAGAAAATTAATGAATTTTTAATCATTTAAAATATAAATCATATCAATCTATTAAAAAATAATACTCTTAGAATTATAAATTATTTTTATATTTATAATATTCAAATTTATAACATAAAAGAATAGTATGTCTCGTCATACTTTTTGAATGGACATGGACTTGTTGGAGAATGATAGCATGAATTGAGCTCTTCCTTTTCTTGGTGGGAGGACACGGAATTTGGTTTGCTTTGTTCTTTAGTTTATTAGCAAGATGAGTACCATGACAATCCAGATTCTTCGAGCCCACACAATCTCATGATTCCGTATCAATAAATTTTCTTTGAAAAATGGGAAAAGAAATTCACACAAAATTAATTACCTCCACCTAAACCCTTCTTTTTTGGCTGTTTACCATGTCTAACTACTGACCTATGGTTGGTGAAGTTTGCATGATTTTGTCTCTCTAACAATTTTAGTGGTTGAGATGTCATTGTAGAGCATTTCTACATTGGAATTACATTACCAACCTTCCAATGTCCCACAGGTGAGTCATCTTTCCGCTTGGGTGTTTGTTTTTTTTTCACCCTTTTGACAAGTTAGGGCCTTTCGGATTGGACGAGACCCGTTGCATCCTTCTGGTTCAACCCTTCCCCTCTGAAGCTCTAGAGTGTTTAGAGATGATGTGGGGGAATGCTAAAAAGATGAACGCTCACTATCCATCTTAAGGAGATGGGTATGCCCCTTTGGTTGGCTTCGATGGAATGAGATGTCTAACCGACTACTGGTCCCACCGTGCTGGTGTTACAGCAGATAATGATACGACCAGAACCACGTGGATCAAACCAACCGAGACGAGGTCTTTCCCAAACTTCACCTTAGAGGGATCTCGAGTGTCGACGTAGATGCTTCTCGCCGACAGTAAATCTTTATGATAAATGTGGATCTATCATGTCATGTACTAATGATCAGCATCATTCAATCAATTACCAAGGGCGATATGCCATACTAGAAGCGTACATATATCTATGGCTCCAAAGGCATTTTCCTATGTACACCAAATCTGCGATTGCGGTAACAAAACCAGCTACACTCATCAAGGAGGAAAACCACACGATGAGAACAAGTATCGAACAAGTGATGCTCACCTGTGTCCCGATCCTCAGATGACTAGGATTTATCTCAGCCATGTGAAAGTGTGCGATGAGGAGGAAATCGAAGAGAGGAGGTAATTGACTGATTGTGGCATTAACAAAAATGCTTTACGGTGACCTAAAACAGCTGGAAAAGAAAGCAACAAAATGAGGAAAAGAGGGAGAACAGTGTCTCTGTATTTGTCTAACTAAGCTAGTTAGGGCAAACCCGTGTGAGCTCCATCGCTTTCTTTGTGGTTGCCCTACTTTCTCTCTCTCTCTCTCTCTCTCTCTCTCTCTCCCAAAAAAGCCTTTTGGATTTCTGGGCAATCTCCACGTTCACTCATCGCAATTCTGGATCTCTCTCAGTCCTACGGGAGGATTTTATTTCTTTTTTTATATGCACCGCTTGGTGTGATATAAATTTAATAAGTCATGACCAATTTTACAATAATTTTTTTTAATATGAATTTTATTGATTAACAAGATTCAAACTTATATCATAATGCATTCATCTTGGTAACAAGAAATGCCTCACTGTTTCTAGTCGGGGAGTGGAGGCGAACTAGCAAACTGATCGATTACCTAAACTCCTTTTCACTGCACATACGGAGTCAAAACAACTAACCTTTACCCTAAATACAGAATATCCACGAATTGGAAAATTTTACCCTAACCAAACTTACCCTACTATATGCGACATTAGTCATCAATCCGGGGATATGAATTTCGTGAGGAGATGCATAAATATCTATATTGACTAATTTAGATTTGATCAATCTCTAGGGGTTAATTTTTCTCTTCTCTTTTTTTTTTTTTCTGCTATAGATCGTCTTCATTTGTTAAAGTTGATCGTGAGATCTTAATTTAAGGGGGAAAAAAGCACATTATCAATCGATGTTGGTTTATGAATTGGATTTTACCGGTAAAAGTGTAGCGAAGAAAAATGAGAAAGATCAGATAGTACGAGAGACGGTCCGATTTCCGGGTTGGGTACATGAAAGCTCCCGGTAGCTTCCGACACATCACCACGTCACCAAAATTCTCATCGGTCGGTGGGTGGCCTGAGGCCTCTTAGTATTATTATGTTTCCCTCCTCCCACCCTTTTTTTTCCCCGAAACTGTTTTTTGTTTTATATTAATTTATACTTTTACAATATCTTTGTATAAAAAAATTAAACCCTCTTATATATATATTTATACAAGTAATTTAACCAGCTTAATTAATCCAATTTTAAATTAGCTAACCTATCACGAGTTGAAAATTTTTTAATTATGGATTCTTTTTATTTTTATGAAACTTAAATATAAAAAATTATATAAAGAAAATAGACATAAAAAAAATACCTCAAACCTATATATATTATCTTATTCCATTTCCTTGGTGATCTCTATAAATGTGCCAGCCTTGCTCCACGTCTACCTCCACCTCTTTTTTCTGACATCGCTTAGGCCTTTGGAGATATACAGAAAACAAGTATATTGCCTCTGCATTGGAGTCTCTCTCCGTTAGTTTCAATTTAGCTCTGTTCATTACTGGCATTCCATGTGCTAAGCAATCACAATTAAATTACCATTAAAACCCTTCTTATATGATATTGCACCTAATCGCTGTGTAAGCCTTCTATATAGTTCATACCCTTTCTATACTCTATCCTCCGCCTCATCATCTTCCGTATTCTCGAGCTTTTTGGCCCTTTTCCAATCCTCATTGTAAGCGACTCCCATCAGAAGCACAGATAGATGGGGGAGGAGGCAAAGCAGGTAATCATCTGTTGGTTTGGTGTTCATCTCCTCGGTTTCGAGTTCTTGAGCTACAGCTTTGTTATTCGTGTGTGCCTAGTAATGCAATACCCATCGTGTGCGTAATGCTGTAGGAGAAGGCTCAGGCGGAGGCTAAGCCGGAGGAAAAGGTGGAGGAGAAGAAGGAAGAGGAGAAGAAGGAGGAGGAGAAGAAGGAGAAGAAGGAAGAGGAGCCGAAGCCGCCTTCTCCTTGTGTCTTGTCTGTCGACATGCATTGCGTTGGATGTGCCAAGAAAATCGAGAGGTCCATCTTGAAAATCAGAGGTACCCTCCTCCCCAACGACTGTTACGAAGAAATGTACGATCTCATGGAACCGTGCGGTTGATCGAGAGCTTTATACATCGACATCTGGTAAAGAGCAGAACCATTTGATTTCAAACTAACAAGGGTTTCTCCCTCGAATTTTTGGCGGTTAATTTCAGGAGTGGAAGGGGTGGTAATAGACATGGCTCAGAACCAAGTGACACTGAAGGGGATAGTTGACCCACAAGCTGTGTGCAATAGAATCATCAAGAAGACCAAACGCAGAGCCACAGTTCTTTCCCCTCTGCCCCCAGCCGATGGCAAAGCCGTGCCCCAGGTTGTCCCTCCCCAGGTTTGTAAACGCATATCTTCAAATTTCCCCCAGAGATTAGTGTCTTACCGAGAAGAAATAAAAAAATAATATGCGATTTAAATCGAGATGTTCGAAATAAAATATTTGGTTACAATGGTTCAGGTGAGTGGGCCAACGACTGTGGAGCTGAACGTGAACATGCACTGTGAGGCCTGTGCTGAGCAGCTAAAGAGAAAGATACTCAAGATGGGAGGTATCGTTTTACGTTCATCCATTCATTTGTTCACTCGCTTGGTTGTTTTAGTTATGGGCCCGTCTACTTGTCCGTGTTAAATTTGCCAACGACTAACTACATCGCGATGTGTCTCACTATTCGGTCGATGAATCATTATAGTTTTCCCGCATAGACGAAGTTAATGTTGTATTTAACTGGATTGTCCCATTATTTTAACTATCGAATGAGGTGATGGAAACTTTTAAGCATCAAGGAACCATTAATTTTCTATAATTTGAATTCAAATTCGATTTTATTTGTAACTGTGAGTGAATTTTTTGTGATAAGCTAATATAGATAAATTGTATTAGGTCTTAATAATTAAGGAATAAAGGATTAATTATCTTGAGATCCATGTTGACAAGAGTAAGTCCGAAAGGCGGATCTAATGGATCATGAGTGAACCGGAAGGTACCAGGTGGTTGTCTTGTCCTCCATCAACGTTGCCTGAAAGGAAGGAAGATTAACCTTCTGGTTTCGGTGGGCGCCCACCACTTACTGATAGCTGAAAAATGAAAAATGGCTTTTAATTTCTTTTCCCTTCAGAGGTAAAATTAGATTATAAATATATTATTTATAAGAAGAAACTATTATAAATATATTCGATCATAAGGAAGCATGACCAAGGAATTGCTGTTTTTCATAAATACGATTTTAAGTATCATATTTATTTTGAATTAAGTAAATTCTCATTAATATAACTTATAATAATATTGTTTCGTTCATTTATTATTTTTATTCTCTTTTATGGTTATGTGACTATTCCGTAAATAAGGAAAACATATATACGTATTTTTTTTATTTTAGTGTTATATTCACACATTGTACGGTAGATTTTCACATATGAAATGTATGTACTTTGTTCTAGATAAATGTTATTTATCAAATATTTTTTAGTGCATATATGTATCACATGTGAACTTTATATTATGCAGGAGTTCAAGCAGCCACAACCGAGCTTGCAAGTGGCAAGGTGACTGTCACAGGGACAATGGACGCGGAAAAGCTCGTCGAGTACGTCTACAGAAGAACCAAGAAGCAGGCTCGAATCATCCCCCAGCCCGAGCCTGAAAAGCAGGAGCCGAAACCGGAGGACAAACCCGCCGAGGAAGCAAGTGCACCTCCTGCAGAAGAGAAGAAGGCAGAAGAAACCGGCGGAGGGGAAAAGAAGGAGGAGCAGCCCCGGGAAGCTGGAGAAGCGAAGAAAGAAGGAAATGATGGGAAAGACAGCGACGAAGAAGAGCCGAAGAAATTAGCTGAAGGAGACAATGAACTGATGAGCATCGAGGAGGAGAGCTTGAAGCGGATGATGTACTATTACCAGCCGGTGTACGTGATCGAGAGAATCCCGCCGGCTCCCCAGCTCTTCAGCGACGAGAACCCGAACGCATGCTGCATCTCTTAGTCGACGGGTTGCATCCTGATGATCTCATGAGACAATCTGAGTTTCCTTCCCCTGTTTATATATATCTGCATGGAGCCAAATCATATCACAAGCAGTTGTTTCCCGTGGTCGTGAAACTTGCATGTTTTTATGATGTGGGTCTCACAATCTATCGCGTATACATGTACCGTGTCATGAAATCAATGATCAATCGGGACAATGGTCTGATAATGAACTGAAAAAACCTCCATACATGATGAGTAGGTTCCTAGATGAGATGTGCCGCCCTGGTCTCGTGTATGGACATCAATGAAGTTATCATATTGTCGAGAGTTTCTTGATAATGTAATGGATCCATATATAGTTTGGACGCACGAGCTCTCTTAGCGGTACATATCCAACATGCGTAGCGTACGATGCGGAAACGATGATGCACCTTGCCCGTTGTCGGTGGGGTTCACATGTACAACAAGCCATCGGATTTTGCTTCTTATAATTATGACTCTTTTCATTAAGTTGCTTAACGTTTCAGCGTTTGGTCCACAAGTTTTGATTAACATAAGCCCTTTAAATCACACTGCATGACATGAGCACTATTCGTTTTTTGAGCATATGATGCTTGAAAATACAACAGATTATATATACAATAAATTCATATTTAAGCAAAAATTTACCTAACAAAAAATAAACTTATTTAAAAGTTGATATCTTTTCCATCTAAAAATTTAAATACAGGACTTTAACCGAGGAGGATGACCGTATTTACTTCATGTCTTCCCACTGATTGGAGCGCATCCATAATCATGTTGTCGGAGATTTGCCATGACAATATCGAAATTCTGGTCCCACAACCGACGAGGCTAAAGTACCTCGACACGTCCAACAAACCAACGAGTTCAACTCTCATGCTAGGTTCATTGTCGGGTACTATTGCATATGGAGATCACATGTCAAAAGGGAGAGGGTGTTGTGTGATCACCAATTATGCGGACACAAAAGGTTAGGATGATAATGATGTATGATTAGCTATGGAGCAGCGAGATTCTCTGCCAAAGCCAGGGGATGGCGTGGGCTTCACATGGCGGCCCCCGTTCTCCGTGCCCATAATTGAAATCTGACTCAGCCCTTTTTCTTTTTTGGGTTTAACTATGTAAGTACGAGTAAGCTCGAGATGAATCAACAAAATCAAACCATTAAAACTCCACCAAAAAAAAAAAGAAATCAAACTTTAAAAGGGAGAATCGAGTAGTTTTAGTTTGAGAAATAGGATTTTATGCAGTAATATCGCTCTCACCTTAACAACTAATAGATTGGATGTTCGATTTTTATCATGATATTTTCCGTACCCATTCGTTCATCTATTGTACTATTACTTTCTAAATCTATGAGTTTTTTTATATAACAAGAGAATAGAAAAGAAGAAGTTTAAGTTCAATATATAATTTTTAATTTAAAATTAAAATATAATTTGCTCAATTTTTATCACTAAAAATCTTATATTGTTCATCCTCCACTTTATCCCATTTATTTTTATGTTTATAGGCCTCCCTTTTACATATTAATATACAAAAATCCAATAAATTATGACTAATTTCGACCGTAACTAAGTAGGCCTTAGCATAACCCTGGCCTAATATAAATTTTCCCCCTTTATAAAGTCGAATCAAACGCTTTATTTAAAAAATAGTAAATAAAAAAGAGGATTGTCATTTTTTTTTATTATCAGCTACGGTATCCAAGCAGGTTCCACAAACGGTGGGACTGCATCTTTCAACCAACCATACTTGTTGGTCGCCCTAGGTTACACACCTGACAAGTAAAGTTTCCAATGAGAATATCTATTTACGCAAAATATCAAAATCAAGCCATCCTTAAACAGCACCGAGCTTATCGCTTGGTTCAGTCCCCTTGGTGGATAGTGATATTTTCATAGTAGTAGAAATGATTATCCTTAAATCCGGAAAAAAAAAAAAAGGTAGATGCCTTCCGGTGGGTCCCCGTGCCGACGTGTGCGCCGCGGAGGCACCGGTCTATTTGTCCTTTCTGTGTCTGAGCTTCCCTCGTAGGCTCATACAAGTCATGCCCATGCAATTCACTGACTGCATGCAGACCCTTCCTTTTTCGCTTTCCAAGGCGGAATATACAGTGAATGTAAGAGAGGATGACAAAGGTACTGAGTGGATTGCTCGTGAGCTGATTTATTAACTAAATAATTAAAGCTAGAACAGCTTTCTTGACTGTTCTCCTCCAAAGTGGACGGGCTATTTTCCAATTATAATGTATTCCTTAATTGCTTCGAAGATCATATATAGTGGTTTTCCTTTTTATGAGGTGTGGACTACTGGCAGTAATATTATAAAGAGTTCATTACATAGAATTGATCTGAAAATGATGTCTATATATTTTAGAGTCATTTTTATTTTTTTAATTTTTTTTAAAAACATTTAGATGTGTTCACGTATCATCAATTTTGAATGAGTTTTAAATGACAAATTTGTCATATGATATGTACCGAATATTTACTAGTGAAATACATGATGTGTAATGGGCATAATTAATATAAATTCGAAGGGGTTATTAGTAAAGGAATAAAGCTTTTATAATGATAAAACTTCTCAACATTGAATCAGTTTAAACACTATATTGGTTATGATCACAGTGGAGTGGATCCGACAGAATGATATATGAAAGAATAAAAATGAAAAATAAAAATAAAAGAGGGAGGGAAAGAAAGAAGTACAAGGCTGTCCAGTTTACCGTGTCATGCGTACTAATAATCCTAGTAAAGCGTCAGTTTTGCCTCGACCAGAAAGCTTATATATTGCAAGTAATGGTATCACATTAAATTGTTGATTGTATCCCACCTCATCGAATTCAAACTAGAATGTACTTCGATTTGAATGTTCATTGTCTAGCCTTGCGTTGTTGGGCACTTTTCTTGAGGAAATTAAAGGAGAAAGCGTCCCACGTGGATTTGAAATCCATGCCAAGGAAAAATGACCTTACACGTAAGTAAAGGTTCTGAGGATAAGCGTCCTTTCCCTTTCCCTCTCTTTGATTTATTTTAACGAAAAGCATCAGAAGCGGCCATGGGTGCTGACACGGTCTTACACTTCCTCCATGTCACCTCCCTCTCACCAAAAACCCCAGAGACTTTCCTCTGCCCCATAGAGAAACTACATATGCAAGTGATCAGAAGTTTTGGATGGTAGACGAAGAATCCCCCCCCTCTCTCTCTCTGTAAATTGTTACGGTTCGAAGCTGTCGGTAGAGAAATATTCTAGGACTCGACGAACAGGACAGAGCTAGCATCAATGGCGAATATGCAGATCGTTCCGGCAGCTTCATTCAGGAAGAACGTGGAGGCACAGTATGTGGAGATGATGGTGCCTCTCTACTCTTATGGTTGTGAGAGGAAGATTAAGAAGTCATTGTCCTATCTCAGGGGTACGTAAAGATCCCTTGACTCCATCGATTCACGTAAGTTTATCGGATGAGCACCTCCAATACGAACAATAGGACCATCCATCTTATCTGCAGGCCATCTTTTGACCATAGTTTTAAAAATCGGACCGGGCCAGCCGGTTCAACCGGGAACAGGCCACTCACCCGGTCCGGTTCGTTCAAAAAATCCAATTGCACATTAAAAGAGAAAAAATCCGATTAAACCAGCCGGTTCCCGGTCCGACCGGTGAACCCAATTGAACCCATGAGAAAACCGGCCAACTTAAAATTAAAAAAAAAACACAAAAACCTATTGTAATGTACCTATTTTATTTTACTAAACTTATATTTACATTTTATATTAGACTTTTGTTTAATATAATGGTTCTATTAATGATTTTTGTTATAAATTATATTCAAATTATGATATTATGTAAATTTATTAGTAATATTATATTATTAATATTATTTATTAAACATGCGGCTTAACCCATTGAACCCCCGGTCCGACCCATGAACCCATGCCTACACCGGTTCCCGGCCCGGTCCGGTTTTAAAAACTATGCTTTTGACATTACCATGCCAGTAACCTTTTTGCACAACTTAGCTGCATATGGCGCAGGGAATGGGATTACGACTTTGAGAAAAGTCTAGGGTCAATTCAAGTCTTTAATGTAGAAGGTCTATGATGGGAAAAAAATATTAACCCTTAAAAGTGCCAAAGATAAATGGGGCTTGGTACAGTGGTGTAAGACTCCATGTACTCATTTATTTATTACTTCTTCTATCTCATTCGAAATTCATGAGTCTCTTATATAATCGATGTAAAAGTTAAAGGGAATCTCTACTTGGGCCTATACGAAGCCCGTTTCTTTCAAGGGCCTGGGTCATAAAAGTCGTTAAAACGTGGGATTCCATAAAGTTTAAGGTAGTTTTTGTTGTAGCTATCAATTGTCCAATTTAAGAAATTAATATTAATATGTTTTATTATTATTATTGTTATTATTCTTGATCCTCACACGACCCGCCGACCGACCGCGGGCATTCTTTGCGTTCCGGTTCAGGGATTTACTCGGTGAACGTGGACTATAGCCAGCACAAGGTGACTGTCTGGGGAATATGCAACAAATACGACGTGTTAGAGACGGTGCGGAGCAAGAGGAAGGAGGCTCGGTTTTGGAATCCGGAAGACAACGTTATGCCGGCGCAGGAGGAGGAGGAGGAGGAGGAGGAGCCGGAACAGCCACCGCAGGACGTTCCTAAACCTAACCCCAAGACTTCGAACCTGGTACTGCTGAGCAAGGCAGGGAGATCTCTGAGCTGGAAGGCATGGAAGAAGCTCGTCTTCACCAGATCCAACTCGTTTTGAGAGATGCATGCATTGACTGCAGATCGATGAGGCTCTGATTTAAAATTCTAAGATATATAGAGAAAAAAAAGGAGGAATTTCCTTCTTTGTCGATGCTTGTCGGTGAAGCTTGAGGAAAGCTGCCTCGATCTTGTATATAATGTTCGACTCAGTTTAATCAATGGCTTATTGTACTTAAACTTTTCGCAACTTATCAACATGATATATATATATATATATATATAGAAGTAGTTGGCCGATAGAAAATCATAGAATATAGAAGGCGATCACAAAAGAAAAACACCCACCGACTTGAACCGGTCCAAGTGGGCATGTAAATCGAACAATATATAGGAATACATCAATTCACATTATTCAATATCCCTTTTTTTTCATAAGTGATATCTTGTATTTGCGTCTTGGAAATAAAATAAATTTACATTTTGAATGATTTACCCTCATTGAATCGGGTCGATATTGAATTAGTTATGATATATTAAATTTTCACATATCAGATAACGTACATAAAAAGATAGAAAAAAAAGTTTTTGTAGTGTGTAATGGCACAATTAATAATAAATTAATAAATGCAGAAAGTATATATCCATGGAAATTTAGAAGTCGAGCCAAGGATGGATTTAGAGGGAGCATGTGGGAAAACAGTGAAATACTATATAAATTTTTCTTGATTTTATCGATATTTTACTAAATTATCTCATTTCACCTTATTAAACTCGATCTTAAACTCCTACATTGAATTTCGTCCCGCTCAAATATATTTACCAGATCTGTCCACAGATCGAGGGAGCCACGTCCCTCTAGTAGAAGTGGACGAGTTGGTCAATGGGCTCGATGGATCAACGTTAATGCTTTCACATTAAAATAAAAAAAAAATGGGCACGAATCACGTATGCACGACCAACTCGCCCTTAAGAAAAACCAATAGGAAAACATGTTTGCGTTGAACCATTCTAAGGTAAAAGATTCCCAGCGAATCCGGCCTATCATTCTTTCATGACAAAAAAAAAAAGAGAGTCGATCTCTTGGTTTTTCTAGGGTTAATGAAGTCAAATCTTCCGTGATTCAGCAAGTGGCCATTGCAGATATGGGTAATTCTTTCCTGAGGTTCTTGGGGCCTTACATTAATCCTTTCCTAAGTCAAACTTATTGTTTATTCACGTGATTGCCTTTATATCATAATCGAATGTGGCCTTAACTGTGATCCAAAACTTTGCATATTTTTTTTCTAAGAAATTAAGAAATAAGTACGCCGAAAACATGTTTGACTTCCGTGCCATTCAATACCCGCGTGGAAATCAGACCGGACAATCAAGAATTTTGCCCTTATCTCTGTGTCTGTCTCTACCCTCTCGCAAAGTCAACGAAGATTTGGTTTCCTGCCCCATGTTTAGTAGCACTACACACACCCCACTTCCCGCGTAAGCCCTTGTCATTTAGCATCCACATTCTTGTGGACAGAGGATCCATGCAAACGCGCTCATCAAAACTGATTGATAAACTACTCACATCATTTATTATTATTATTATGTATCTACGGATCATGAATTCGATTTTTATCAATGGCATCACAAATGAGGCTAAATTAATTGATTCGGTCTTATCATCTTTGATCCGGTACCAAGAGATTATATAGTCGATTTTTGTTGATGGTATCAAGAGCAAGACCTCATTGTCAAAATGGAGAATTCAGGCATGATATATATTACGTCCATGATGGGCATATGATTGACATTATTAGGTAATAATGTATCTCTGACATTCAAAGTATTACATCAAATCTTCCAGCTACTGGCCCTCTCATATGCCACTTGAAGGTTATAAAATAATAACAATAGTGCCCAAATCGCACACGAAACTGTCAATAAGATATTCATTTTCGTCCACTATATATAGCCTCGAGGTTCTTGCAGTGTCTTGCACAAGTTCAAACATACCGACTCACCGCATTATCCGTATAATCATTAGAGAGCGAGAGCCAAAAGAAAGAGGGTTTTCTTCGTGAACATGAAGTCTAGTTCCCCATTTTACGTGGCTTTGGTTCTTCTCTTGGCATTTCAATCCGCAGTGTCTCAACTTGAAGTCGGGTTCTACGCAAACAAATGCCGGTCAGCCGAGTTCATTGTTAAGAGCGAGGTTAGGAAAGCTTTCTTCAAGGACAGGGGTATCGCGGCCGGCCTCGTGAGGATGCACTTCCACGACTGCTTCGTCAGGGTAAATCACGGTCGACTAACCCTATGGTCCTCGTTTGTGCTCAAAAGACAGTGTTTTATATATGCCTGTTTTTACTTCAGGGTTGTGATGGGTCAGTGCTGATCGATTCTACACTCTCTAACTCGGCCGAGAAGGACTCTCCGGCTAACAATCCAAGCCTACGAGGATTCGAGGTCATCGACAATGCCAAGGCTCGACTAGAAGGTGCATGCAAGGGAGTCGTCTCATGTGCTGATATACTCGCATTCGCTGCAAGAGACAGTATTGAGATTGTAAGGACTGACTTGCATTTCGAAGAAAGATTTGTTAGCTCTATATAACGTCTCTGCCCGCTCAGATCGGTATTGAACACGAATGCTGATTCACTTATTCATCCGCTCTGCTCTCCACTTTCTACAGACAGGAGGACTCAGCTACTCGGTTCCGGCGGGGAGGAGGGATGGGAGAGTGTCGCTCGCATCAGAGACACTGACAAACTTACCTCCTCCATTTTTCAACGTCGACCAACTCACCCAAAGCTTTGCTAGCAAAGGTTTCACCCAGGATGAGATGGTCACCCTCTCTGGTAATCATGATATATGATCTATATTCCACGAGTAATTCTTGAGTACTTCAAGTGGGCTAATTCGGCTCAAAAATTATGTTTTCACGCTCCTCAGTCTCTTGTTTTTGCAAAAGGTGTGAACGACCATATCATAATGGCTCTATATATGTGCTTACAGGGGCTCACACGATCGGTCGCTCTCACTGTGCCTCATTCAGCAACAGGCTGTACAACTTCAATGCTACAGTGAGCCAGGATCCGAGCCTGGACCCAAGGTATGCAGCCATCCTGAAATGGCGGTGCCCACAGAACAGCAACAACCCGAACCTCGTGGTGCCCATGAACCCAATCAGCCCTGCCATCACCGACGTCGGATACTACCTTGACATCCTTGCTAACAGGGGATTGTTCACATCCGACCAGACTCTACTTACAAGCACTGCGACCGCAAGCCAGGTGAAGCAGAACGCCAGGAATCCATTTCTCTGGAAGCGCAAGTTCGCCGCAGCTATGGTGAAGATGGGCAACCTCGGCGTGCTGACGGGCACTGACGGTGAGATACGGACCAACTGTCGGGTGATCAACTGAGGGCCCTGGCCAAATTTGGGGAGCGTGGATTAATTTGCTTTGCTTAAGCTGTGGTTTGATTGCTTGGCCGTGGCTTGTTCTCATCTGTTAATCTTCCTTTGCTTTTCTGTGTTCCATATCTAAAATTTCAAATGTAATAACTACCATTTCAATGAGTATCTATACTTGATAAAAATGATAGAACTCTTGATACCGTAAAAATGTAAACTTTATGGGGGCACCCCTACCTTGACATATTGAAAATGCTGTTACTACTCGAGGAAGCCGTTGGATTTGAACGGTATAGCAACCAGTAGCGCTTATACATTATATATATATATATATACTTACGCGGCAACGTGCGAATGACTAGTTTTCCCCATGCGCTGACTTTTTGGTACATCTTTCTGCCTTCTACTACTGCATGTGCCAAATGCACATATTAATAATCGTCTAGTTATTCGTGTCAATAGGATTGTACCCGAGCCGAGTCTGGGCATTAACAGGCTCGAGCACGATTCAGTTTGCAAGACAGCGAGCTGAAAATGTGGGTCAACCTCTTGTTCTGCTCAGATACATTGACTGATGAGGACAAATCTTAAGAATTCCTAATGAGCTCCGGAGCACTCTGAGCTGAATATTGCTGAACTCGACATTTTTTTGCTCGTCGATAGAATAACTGGATTTTGCGGGCAGCAATATACCTGCCTCTGCACCATTCGTTCCCCGAAACATTCCTTCTGCTCTCTCAAACCGCCAACAGCAATCACTTGGTCAGATTCAAACAAAACTTGGAGAGAACACGAAGAAAACCAAGATGGGGATTCTAGGTAGATGAAGCTGTGAGCTCCATGATCGCGCTCACAATGTCTCCGTCACATGACTTGAGGGCCTTGACACCACGGAGGACATATCAGGCATCCTGAACTGCTGGGCGGCCTGCATCTGCAACTGGGAGCTCAGGTCCTTGATCTTCGCCTCTCCAAATATGATATAGGTTTCCGAGTGCAGGCTCTTGAAGAATCAGGCTTCAAGATGAAAAACAGGATCTGGAAACATTGAGAGAATTAGCCAATAACAGGCCACTTGGTGTGAGCAACTGTATGAAATAGGAAAGTATGAGTCCCTAATTACATTCTTGGTTCTCTTAATGGTGACCCTGCTGCCCGCCGTGACAGGCTTCATACCCAGCCTGAGTATTGATTGGCGGCTACATCTCCGGGCAACTTGCAGAGAGAAGCGGCGTTGCGTGTGCTTGCTCAATCTTTTTTTTTTTTTAATATTTCTCGGTTCACTGTCGGAATGGGGCCGAATTTGGGCCCAAAGTCATAATCAACTGTACCTTTTCGGCCAGGCTGGCAATTTTTATAATTGGATAAAATATAATTAAATATATATTATTTTAATTTATCATGATGTATTAAAATTTATTTATTTAATGTTATTAGGATAATTTTATTAGTGTGCTCATATTATAAATATTTTAACCAAATTCTTATTATTATCTCATTAAATATGTTAATGGATAAATATTATAAATATTTTCAGAGGGACTATTATGACGGCGAAAGAATAGATCAAGGGCAAATGCTAATAGCTCACCCTAACTGAGGATGAAACTGAGAATTTGCTGCAAAGTTCATTGAAGGACTACTCGGGGAAGAATTTCAAACTTGGAGGAGCAAGGAGTAATAATCTTAGGTCGCTACGTTTCGTCTTAAAACGACGTGCTCTTCCTCTCCACGAGAGCTCGTTTATCGACACGGAGCGAAACGAGACTCTCGACGTAAGCTCTCATAGTGCCCGAACCAGGGCGGGTACCCAGAAGCTGAAAGGCCTTCAAGCAATCTTCCCCCGGATCGTATATGCCAATGGAATGTTCTCCCCACTTCACACAGAGAACGATCTCCCCATCTTTCATCAACGGGAACAGGCGAGTGCATCCCCGCAAGCAACAATCATCCCTGAACTGTTCTCTCCAGATATAACACATCCTCGTCCATGTCGACTTTGAGCAGCAACCCTTCATAGTCCAAACCTCGATTGATTCATTGAGATGCCGGTAAGCGACGAGCCATCCGCATCCAGTGACTCTCAACTCTGTGTCTCCGCCTCGGAATGTGAAGCTTGGCAGTGGGAACAGAGCTTCGTGGAACTCCTCCTCTGCAATATCGAACGAGACGGTTTTGTAGACATTGTCATCCATGTCCATATTGAGCCAATGCAAAAATCCATCCGAGTACTTCCCATCACGCCGTAGAAAATCGTACTTGCACTCTCCAATGCTTCTCCAAGAATCAGATTTCAGTGAAAAGACGTCGACGGTTGGCATTGACCCAATGCCGCCAGTACCTAAGACCACCTTGTAATCATCGCGCAGAGTATCATACCCGAAGCCAAAAAAGAGTTCTAGGTGGTGCCCGGGGGCGCGAGGAGACTTGGGCAGTTTCCTCAACTCCCTAGTGGTCGGGTTATATAAGAAGAAACGCCGCAGATCGCCGGCCCGTAGGCTCACCAGCCCGTGACACGAACCCTCGATGTAGAAACCTTCATTCGGATCAATCGGCTGGCAGTCCAGCTTCATGAATACACCATCCTCTAGCCTGCTGTCGGCAGCTTCTTCTTCGACGTCCAAGGATGAGGGGCGAGGATATTCATGGAGGAGCAGTCTCTCGGACGGCTTGGGATTTTCTTGCAGCGACGTTCTCAACTGGGCTTGCACGAACATCGGGTCGGAGATTATAGAGTGCCAGAGCCTGCAGACGCACTTGAATCGCAGCAACGACTCTGCGGGCACTCTCTTGAGTACCTCGATCCAAATCCCTTCATCCATGTAATCCATCACTGGTACTGGTAGTGAAACGGCATTCCAGCCAAAGTAAGATTAGCTCTCAACAGCAAAAATCCATGAAGTATCCAGCGGAAGGGTACGTACTAGATGAAGAAATCCAAAATATTTGAGCCAATCCTCACACGTATTTGCAGCAATCTCCTCTGCCAAAATCTACTTCGTACTCAGCACAAATCACAACTTGCCAAGAGAAGCAGAAAGGAAGTTCACTAAATCAATTAATTAACAAAGTCGACGGGACGGCATCCTACGAACCTGGTCGCGGAGGGTGCCAGGGATCGGGTTCTGGGCGCAGTGAGGCTATTTATGGGAGCACCGAAGAACAAAAATTTGTCTTGACACTGTTGCTTAATGTACCTTCTTCATCCACATGCCTTTCCTATGCCGCAGCCGATGGAGTTTACCTGATTTGGAATAACGTGATATGATGAATGGGGTTATTTTCATCAGTTGAGATATTATCGTGATTTTCTACATAAAGTAGAATATTTCATAACAAAATTAGGATTATCTTGACCCTTTTTAGGGATATTTTATAACGGCAAGATTCATATATTATCTTTCTTTTTTTTAATTATTTACTTGGTATAGGTTTAGCTTATTTACTACATACATAAATCGGTTATCAATCTATATTATTTCTTAATCATTTTCGGGTAATAGCATAGTTTTAAAAACTGAACCATGCCAGCCGGTTTGACCGGTTCAACCAGGAACCGGCCACTCACCAGGTTCGGTTTCTATGAAAGATCGAATTGCCTTTTCAATAAGATCAACTCTGGTTGAACCTGTCGATTCCTAATCTGACCAGTGAACTCAATTGAACCGGTGAAAAAACTGGTCGACTTAAAATTAAAAATATAATATACTTATTTTATTTTACTCGACTTATATTTGTATTTTATTTTAAATTTTTGTTTAATATAATAATTATATTAATATTTTTTTATTATAAATTATATTCAAATTATAATATTATATAAATTATTAGTAATATTATATTATTAATATTATTTATTAAATATGCAGTTCAACCCATTAAACCTCGGTCCGACCATGAACCCATACTTATACCGATTTTCGGTCCGGTCCGATTTTTAAAACTATGGGTAATAGCTTATTTTCTTCTATATATTACTTGTCTTTTCTCATGTGATTTTAATTCACTTGACTTTTGAAGGTACAAACTCCCAAATCTCCACTAATTTTTATAATTTTTAAAATCGAATTGAATTAAAAATTAATTAAGCTATGAATTTATGGAGTTATAAGTTGAATCATGAGTTTAATAGGTCAAATCACATGTTTAATAATAATGATAATAACAATATGATTAATTATTATAAGTTAACATATCATATATTAAACACTAATTTATAAATTATAAATCTTAAAATATTTATCATAATATCTAATTTCAGTTAAAAATATAAATTTAAATCTAATAAAAATAAAATATAACATCATTATTTTTTAATAAATGTAGGAATTGATGAGGTTTTTTAAATAAATAATTCTTAATTGACTTGGTTCGATCATCTGTTCAATTATATTTGATAGTCTAACAAAAAATTGATCGGCTCAAATAGATCTGACTGAATTTAGAACGCATTTGTATTAATTAAGTAAACTTGATCGAGTGACTGACCGGTTTTCATCGAACCGGTCCAATCCGATTTTAAATACTACGCTAGTTTCTCAACTTCTAAATTTTGACTTATTGCTATCATCATAAAGGGGAATGTGAAGCAAGCCGACCAATCGATCGGTGGTAGAGGATCATTTAATCCCCATTTATTTTTGAGAAAACTGTCAAATTGGTTTGTTGATTTATGTCTGGCCACCAATTCAGCCCTTTAATATCTTCTTGGCGCCAATTATATCCAAAATTCATGATTCTATTATCAAAATAATCACGATATTAATCGACAGTAGTTGAGATCTGCCATAAACGCTCATCAGTAATGTCACGTGGACAGTCGCGTCGAGTTTCAATCATGATATATATTAGTATTTATGACTGTTGCCTTTCTTAAATGCCGGGACAAGCAACCACACCGTACAATCATCTAAAGTGATAAAATACTGGGAAGTAAGAGGTCAAACTATTGACCAGCTGTGCCCCCGTTAGCCGTTGACTTTTTTGTCCTCCCCCTACACTCTCTGGTCCGCTAGCTCCGACTTTCACCTCTATAGTTTTTAAAATCGGATCAAACTAAAAATTAGTCAAGATATAAGTTCATTAATTCATGAGTCAGACCGAAAATTCAATTAATCAAATCGTATATTTAATAAATAATATCAGTATTATAATATTATCAATAAATTAACATAATATTATAATATTATAATAATTTATAATAAAAACAAATAATATAATAATTATATTAATCTTAAATTTAATATAAAATATAAATATGTGTATAATAAAATAAAATAAATATATACTAATATTTTTATTTTTATTTTAATATTAAGTCGACCAATTTTTTCACTGATTTAATGGGGTTGCTGGTTTGACCAAAAACCTGTCAATTCAATTGGAGCTGAACGTATTTTAATTACAATTAGGTTAATTTTGGAAATGAACTGAATGAGTTGTCAATTTCCAAATAAACCAGTTAGCATGATCCAGTTTTTAAAATTTTATAAATATATATATATTTTTTATTTGTGATATCTAAAAGAACTGATAATTTTTTTAACAACCCAAATTTGAATCTTATTGGTTATTAAAATATAAATTCTTTAAATTATTATTATTTATTTATAAAATTTAAATTGAGGATTTATTTAAGAAAATAATACATCTAATTACTTTAATTAACTCGTATTGTATTTTATTGTACTGATTATATGCATTTCGCACATACGCGGGGTATATCTATTTATATATATATATATATATCAATTCAAGATCATATCCTTTCTCCCACGCCACGTCCTCATCTTCCTTCTACTTACATGGGCTTTGCTAGCGGAAGTATCGGAATTCCAAGACCTCTAGCAGCCCTGAGCATCGTATTTTCCGGTCTGAAAACCATCCTCAAGATCGTAGTCCCTCGTCTTCCACTGCCCGACAAGTCATTCCACCAATCTGAATCCGAAAGACATGGTTTTCATGATCCCGGTGATCGTCCTCCAGCCGCACTCGTCCCGCTCCCTCCCCACCTGGTCGGTGAGTCCATCAAGAGGAGGCTCCCCATGGTGAGAATCTCCGAGTGCGGGGTGACTAGTGAGGATTCAGCATCGGTACCGCTCTGTGTCGTGTGTATGGACTGTGTCGACGCGAAGGAAGAGATCCGGCAGCTCTCCGACTGTCGGCACGTGTTCCACTCGGAGTGCTTGGACCACTGGATTGATGGGGGGCACGGAACATGTCCTTTGTGTAAGTCTAAGCTTCTCTCCGATTATAGAGAAGCTGATGTTCTGAGTCATGCAGGTGGTGATCCATGGAGGATGGAGAGGATGGTTTACTTGTTTGGTGAAGACTATGTGATGGACAGCTAATCAAGTTCGTTCTTACTCTCTGTAAAAACTAATCGGAGTGGCATATGTAATATCCGTGAAGTATATTACTAATCACAATTGTTCATGATGTTCGTTAGCGGAAATTCCCGATCGACCATATACAGATATACACATGTATGTATCTATGTATCTTCTCAAAGTCATCACGTTCCAATATTTCAAGGATCATACGCTGACGTATATAGATCGGTTCCCAGTGCAAGACCGATCGCGCAAACGGAAGTCAGATCGATGGTAGAGAAGATTACGGCGGGTGCCCGGTCATCGGCAGCGCACTCCGCTATATGCCGACGACGAGAAAGGGAGCCGAAGTCGTCCTTCTGCAATTAATTGAGATCGCACTTCAATCATTTTCAGTGCCCAAAACTTCAAACTTCTCTCTCTCTCTCTGGCCGGTGGTCACATGGACATCGTATCACACAATTTATTCAACCAGGTGAGATAACATTGCCCATCCTTGGTGGGTATGTGTGGTATATATATGTATATATATATATAGCCATATGAAATACAAGGACCGAATCAATACTTGCACCCACAGTAATCGAATTCAGAAACATTAATTTCAGATGGCAGACAATGATGATGTTAATTGCACCATCCTCAATTTCTTATTGGGCTGACTTCTTGGGTTTTCATGTTCATGGTGACCCAAGAAAATTATGTCGAGCCCGCTTGATTGGATTGATCCTCTTCATAGTATAACTAAGTTGAATGTGAGGGAAGTTCTGTCTTGGTCCTATTATGGCTCCAGAAATTGAGGACAGGAAGTTGCCACCAAGATTGCCCCCACGTTTCGTCGGCAGGTGTGCCACTTTGACCGCTGGAGGAGGAGAAGGAAGCTGATCTTCTGCTGATGGAGATGAACCACTGGAGGATGAAGACGATGGTTTGCTTGTCAAATCCATTTTTACTCGCAGTAGATCAGATAGGGAGAATTCATTTCATACTGCTGAATTCCCATATTTAATATGTATACTCGAGTGTGGGTGGTCAATTAAATTATATAATAATCCAATAAATGGCATTTACGAATATATAGATATACAAACACACACCAACAAAAGAGAAAGAGTGAGAACGTCGTCGTGCGCAAATAATTGAGACCGTACCGCGATTAATTATTGTACCCAAATGTCCCAAAATTTTGGACCTCATCAATTCATGCAACTGAAATTGCATCATAGCCTCTGAGCCAAATTTAAAAAATGGACGATGGGCAGGCACGTAAATGATCTGGGCTCACCCATGACCACTGACCACTGATGATAATACACCAAAGAGATGGCATATTAGGAAAAGCAGTGGAATGAATTGATCGTTTTGGCTACTCAGGTTGCTGTTCCATAATTAATCGGCTCTGGCACTCAATACCCCTTCTTTTTCTTTGAAAAAATTAATAAATTAAGGGTAAATTTACCATTGTAAATTCTTAAATTTTCACCAAAAAAATTCATAAAACACCTATAACCATCTTTTTCAATCATATAAGAGGATTTGGTGGACTCATCCAACTAATTAATAGATTGTATATTTAATTTTTATAATGAATTTCCATTTATGAAGTCTAAAAATCCCTCAATCATCTTTCCTTCAATGCATTGCACTAGGTTAAATATCAAAAGGCAGCAACTTTACTGGTGGTTTTTGTGTGTATGGAGATGTCCCTTTTCCCCCCTTTTTCTTTTTCTCTCGTTAGTCTTGGACAAACAACTAATCCTCTGATTGTATGCTGTTCATGAAGGACTGAGCTTCCTATACAATCCCTGAGCTAGCTAGCTATCACTCCCGGGATGACCCAAGTGGCTCCTTCTCTCCCAAGAAAGTGAACACTGTGTCTGTGTTATCGGTGCAGAATTGTTCGAGAATATTCGTCCTAGGACGCCATGAAAACCCGTGTACTCGTTATGCTGTTCAGCTGACAACAAACTGAAGGGTATCTATCCACTAAGGTGATCCTATACTCTTCCAAGGATTGCCTCAGGGACCCAACGACTAGTGTTTTCTGCATCATAGCCAAAAGAAGTTCCACTTGAATTTGACAAACTGACATGTAAATCTAAAGAGATTCCCGAGCACCATTTTCTGCCTCCATTCGCTTTTCCTCCATCGAATCTAATCTTCTTCTTTTACATTCCCACCATCCTTCTTTGTCCGTGTCAGATAATAATAATAATAATAATACTAGTAAGCGCAGCAGCAGCAATTGACGCAAACAAATTATCTTTACTTTCGTCAAGGATGAAATAGTACAAATGACAACAGGATTAAGAAAGGAAGATTTACTAAGCTCGCATCTTCCACTAGTAATCGCAAGCTTGCTCCTACGATCAGTCTAGTCACGTACAGCAATAAGTTCACACACTGACTGAACACTGACTCCCCTGCTTCATGCCGGATGATCCTGTGGTCGGAAACTCAGCTCCGAAAGCCATGACAGCAACACAGTTAACATTAACCCGATACCGTCCTGAAACCCAGGTCCCTACCTTCCAGCGGATCCTCCCGTTCATCTTAAGGTTCAGCTCCAACTTGCCCGCCGCCTGATCTCTCCCTACCTCATACTCAAAGGATGAGTCCACCGGTAATCTACTTCCCACCAAGGAAGCACTCAAAATGTTGCTCTCTTCATGCCCTTGGTAGAATGGAGGGATAGAGGACTCAGCACTTATCTGCTGACCCTTGTAGGAAGCATAGGCATGAAGCTCGTCATAGTAGATCCCGACTCTGTTGTTCGGGTTCTTTGACCGGAGAGTGAGTTGAATGGAGGAGTTGAGGACGTGAGCAGGGCCTGAGGTGAGGTTGAGAGTGTAGATGTTGGCTTGTTGGAGGAAGAACCGGGGCTTGGATGGGTGGAGAATGAAGTAGATGAGGAGGATGAGGGCGAGGAGGGAAGTGAAGGAGGCAAAGAAGGCAAAGAAGAGCTTCTTGTGGATGTTGCTAATCGTGAAGTTTTTGAGTCCCGCCTGGTTTGCACAGTGTTTAGGGGACCTGGTAAAGACTTGAGACATTTGCTCTATCAGAATGAGTGTGAAAGGGAGAGAGCTAGAGGGAGATGGTTGGCTTGAGAATGACAGGCTTCCTAGATATATAAATGGAGCAAAGGAAGGTGAAGGGAAGAAAGAAGGAAAGGAAAAGCAGAAACTGTTCTTCTTTCGTTCTTTTCGCAGGTTACATCCACAACTTTGGGGCAGTTCGTAACTATCGAAAAGATAACAGACTCTACCCCGATGAGATTTATCATCGCTCTAGCTCTAGTCTCTACGGTATGGTGCTTTGCCTTCTCGACATATAAGAAGGAAGATACAGCACCGACAGTTTTAAGGCGCCTCCATTACTTCTCCTGCAGTGCCGTGTGTCTGGACCATAAGTGAACCGCTATATGCTTTTAAATCTGCTCAATTGGAAGGTTCTTGCGAGCCGGACTCAGGGTTGGCAGAAAGGGTCCCACTGCCACCAATTTGTGTAGGATAAACCTCACCACTCCAAGATCTTGCATTTATATTACTTTTACAGAATCTATGTATGGGTATGAGATATCTCTTTCTCATGGCTTACAGATAGAATCACAATGAGATACTTTGAATTATTGAGAAGGGAGCAAAAGAGCTTCAAGTAGATACATATACACTTACAAGCTGAGAAAATGACCAACGGCAAGGGCCGATCAATGGTTTAGATTCTTCTTGTCTAATGGATTCTTAGATGGTGAATATACTGCAGTCGGCCAGCGTCTTAAGTCAAATACAAAGGTTGAAGACCTTTGCGTGTGTGTGTGTGTGTGTCTCTCTCTCTCTCTCTCTCGAAATGGTATTTCACTTTGATCGTTTAAAATAGTCCAGTCACATCCAGGGCACTACTACGCTGGTCTTCATGTACCTCTCCTGTATCTTTCTAAGTCTCAGTGTGGCAACCAGTTCTCCATGATATATATATATATATACCTGTTTTCCTAATGTTTCAGATGTCTGCACGACGTGAAGCTATCGACTACCCGGGGAATGTTGCATAAGGACATCAGTGGGCAAGCTGTAATATGTGAACATGGAACATGAGTCGGCTCCCCTTAAGTCGAAGAACCTTCTTCTTCCCCCACTTGCCAGAACTGAAAATAAGCAAACTGAGAAATGTATCAGAAACCAGAGAGATGAGGCAAAGGCTGCAATTTACATCATGATCAGACAAAGCAAACCTATCCAACAAAGTTGACGACTCGCATTCAGTTCAATCTATCACTCCACACCTATAAATCCAGCGGTATATGGACCAGACTAAGCAAACACCTCATATAATAGAAGCCAAATGAGGGGTAAGGCGTAAAATGAAAAAAAAAAACCGTCAAAATGGTATATTACAACGATCTGCTTACTACCACTCTCTATCTATGTCCACCGAGGAGATGGGTGAGTGACTTTTGCATAGTTAGAAGCATGTCCCAAGTGACTGTCGAGGAAGCGGAGGAAGAACAGAGGGATTCCTCGCAATTGACTGATTTAGCAGCTGGAGACTACTTCCTTCCCTTTGTTGCAGCGAAAGTCCAAAATATATATCAGGAAACACTCAAGGATTAGCAGGATCACTTTGCACCTGCCGAATGAATTGTCCCTTCACACGAGGACGTTGCTCTGCAAGCTTTTTCCGGCTCTCATACCGAACCTGGAGGGAAATCCACTTGGTTAGTCACACGTCACAGGAAAAATAATCTCCCTTGGCATTTTGTGTTACTTTTTGTGAATGCCCCATATAGAGGGAAAAGCCTTTTTCTACAATAAACTACACAAATCTTACCTTCTTCTCATAGCACCTATCCTTCCGCTTCAGTCTAAACTTGGCAAGAGCCACTTCCCTCTGAATCGACCTCTGGGAGCTCTCTTCTACAGAGCTCTTTTCCCCTGTATGTCTTGTAACAGCAACATGATTGACATTTCCATTACTCCCAGAGATGCTTCCATAGTCTGTGCTGTGGAGATGAGTCAAAGTACCACCATTGCAAAGGCTACTGGTGACGCTCCTGTCAGTGGCGGGTGAAACATGCCCCTTATCCTCCACTGAATCGAACTTAAAATCATGATTGTAATTCTGCTGACTTTGGTTGGAGGAATTGCTGGCAATATGGTCTGGTGTGTCTTTTGCACATTCAAGACCGTCATTTCCACAACTTGACTGTTGGAAGGAATTGACTCGTAGGAAGGGTCCTCGTTGGGCAACCGTACTTGGACTTGGCCCTGGTGATGGGCCAGATTGCGTGCAATAAGCTTGAGGATACATAGAACTCCATTCGGTGCTCAAGTTTTCAAACCTCACACCACTAACTGGAATTGGAGCAGGAACTACTCTCCGTTGAGGGTGTGAAGGAACACATTCCAATTGCCCAGATTGAGCATCAGCCAATGAAAGCACCTTGTTCAGAGAGCCTTGAGCAGGATTTCGAGTGTCCAAGTTATGACTCTTAACAGCACAAGAAACATCTCCATCAGGGCTCTTTTCAAACTCTCTCTCAACAGTGGGAAGATTGGCTGGTCCCAATGCCACCTGATGCACAGGCTTATTAACATACCTACATGAAGGACATCAAAGTTTCAATCATTAAACTGTAGAGCATGAAGATCTATCCATAGGTAATTGAACTAACCAACTAAATAACTTGTCAGGGAATGAAGAGTGGAACAGCAGACTCACCACGAAAAAGCGGAAGCATCTGAATGCTTAAGTGTAGCATGCCTTTCTTCAGTTCTTTGACTAGTAAAGCAACTTTCGGATCTTCTCAAAGAAAGGTCCAGTTCTGGAGATACATCAAACTTTCTTGTGCCATTATTCAAAGCAGAATCCACATAACTGCTCCCATAATTATTAGCAAATGCTCCAATTAAGTTAATGGCTTCTCTACTGGGATTGAAACTCACAGTATTATCACCACAAGCCACCATGGTAATTTTTGAATTCCTCTCATGAGTTTCAGGGATGACATCCTTGCTTTGACTCAATATATGTGAAGGTACCGCCACTGAGAATCCTTGTTTAAGTAAATAATCAGATAAAAATTAACACGTAAAACAGAACCGCACCAATGGAATCATAATCATACCATCAGAAGCATTCTCTTGCATGACCCCCACTTTTTCGTTGGATCTTATGTTTTCAGTCATCAGCATCTTCATCTTGTTCGTATTAGAGTCCTGCTTCTGTTGTATTTCACAAGTATCAGCTTCCACATCTGGCTTGGTGCAAGAACTCTGTAAGACATAAAGCAAGCAGATCCCCATCAATTTGATGAAATTCATGGAAAACATATACATCAGACAAGCCACAAGCTATCACCAGTGATCTCATGGATAAACTTTCAGTACCATGTGTGATATATTGATCACACATTGAATAAAGCTTTGTCAAAACTACTGTATGAAAGTGAAGGTCATGCTCTTCAGTATGTCCGTCCATCAGTAAGAGATCACCAGATTAAATGTCTGGTGGTAGGTGACAAGCACAAACAATCACAAAATAAATATGACGCATCGAATTAAAAGCTCCATTAGTTATAGCAATAAAATTCCAATATAGACTCTTACTGAAAATTCAATAAATCTTCTTGTTGATTATGTAGTGCATATAAGATAAATATACAAAAATTGCCAAGATCAGACTAACAGAGAATTGACAAAAAGAAAATATAACTAAGATGTCAGACCAAAATCACTGAAAGTAAGAAGCGATCCAAGATCAAATAAATCAAAAATGCATTTCGTGCATTATGGCCTTTTTACAAATGGTAACTAACCTGAGCATCACTTCCTTTCTCAATCAATTCCTTATCTCTGTCTAAACATGCCATATAACCACTTGAGTGATTGCTTGCAGCATTGTTTTCAGCCGTTGCTTCGACCTTTTGCAATGCAACATTGTTATATTGTCCACCATCTGCCCCAGAAGTTGACTGATCAGGAGTAAAAAAACAAATTATGTTAGCTGTAACCTGCAAGGGAAATTGATACGAACAAGGGTTCCTGGAGTAAACAAGCTACAACATTCAGATTGAAGGAAACAATAAAAGTTCGTGGAAATTGGCAGTTGCTTACTGATTGTCTCCTCCAAACATGCTGCCACAAATTTTTTAGCTCATTTCTCCTTATGGGCTTAACAAGATAGTCAGCAGCTCCTCTCATCATGCATTTGTACACAGTGGTAACTGAATCTTGTAAGGACATCACTACAAGATCGCAGCATGAGATTAGACACTCAAACATCACACTTAGTGGTATAGCTAAATTGAAACAGAGGGCTTTTAATAATCAAAGACATACTAATCACGGGAATGTTTTTGCAGATATCATGCTCCATAATTAGTGTAAGCAGAGCATATCCAGATATTGACGGCAAATCAACTTCAGTTAATATGAGGTCTATGTTATGTGGTCTTCCCTTCAGTATCTCCCATGCCATCAAGCCATCAGGTACAGCGGCAACTACCCAGCACAAATACAGAACCAGAAAAAATATCAGCACAAAGTATTTAAGTTTCTAAATCATGTCAGCATGCAAAGATCTCCAAATCAACCGAGAGGTGATAGCTACACAGATATAGTGCTTGAGAAAGTGGAGTAGGTTAGTAGATGATATGCTTAAGCAGAGGTCCAAGGGAACAGGCCACATTGAAAAATGTAAAATGCAAGGAAAAAACGATGTACAAAAGCAGCCAAATATGAAATCTTATGCTCAGTTCTATCAGAATGCTGGAACATATCCACCAAAGTACAACGCTACATTTATCAAGAACACATACCTTTAAACTAGCCTCTTATACTCACTGCTGTTTTTTTGGTGGCAGATGTCTTGACTTATACTAGAAATCATTCTCATAATGCTTGTTGTCTTGACTTATACTAGAAATCATTCTCATAATGCTTGTTCTTCCACATTTCATATTATAAACAGATATTACCAGAAAGCTTGAGAAGAGGAAAACGCAAAAACCTCCAAGAGGTGTCCACAAACAAAAGGCAAAAGGGCAGAAATTTACGGGAATAAAATCAACATGCCAAACTATATACTCTTTGAGGGTGAGGGACTCACTTCACATCCGAGAAAACGAAGTGTGATTATACCAAAATAGCCCGGATCACCAAAACAGAGAACAAAAATCAATCTCAATTGAGCAACAAACAGGAGGAAAACCCTTCAGGAACTGTTACTAAACCAGATGCATCAGAAATATGAAATTGAAAAGCATCAAGTAGCATGATATCATAAACTCCCTGCCACAAATCAACCTTTTCAGTTTCGATATCTCGACTTTATTAAAGCTGGAATCCACTGATTTGAACGGTTAAATTGCACAGCCACCAGGTCTTAAACTGGAAGAGGATAGACAAAGCAGAAATCTCACCAGTTCACAAAAAGCAAAAAAAAAAAAAGCTAGCATGGAAGAGAACGGACGAGTAGAGCTCAGCTCACTGACCCCTATAACTGCATTTCCGGAGCAGAGCCGCAATGATCTGCCTCGTCGAGTCATCAGCCTCGACCAGCAGCACCCGAAGAACCATCTTTGGCAGGAATCTCTCCCACCTCACCACGCCGCTAGGAGACCCACCAACACCTCTCCTCTCCCCTCCTCCGTCGTATTCCACCGGCACCGGCGCCTCGCCCTCCGCCACCTTATAACCGCTGCTTACCACCGCCTCTCCCATGCCTCGCTATCTCGCTCTCACACTCGCGCCCTTCCCCTCAACCGCCGTAACAGATCTCTATGCCACGTAAAACCGCTGCTACTGCAATGAACAGGAAAACTTTCTTCTTTCGCTACCTGAGCCAAAAACTTTCCACCATCGCCCCAAAGAAAATATCTCACAATATGGCGTCAAAGTGTATGCATGGATCGGACGGTCCGTAAGCCGAGTCCATCGGGAACGACCATAGATCCAACGGTCCTAGATACCTTTACGTAAATGGGCGGGGGGAGAAGCAAAATATCTTAAAAGGCTTCGTATGTGTGGCTGCAATCAAAATGAAATCAGTATTTTTTTTAATTTGAGCCCTATATTTAAATTTTATAAATAAAATAATAATAATTAAAAAAAATTTACCTGATTTAATCACACGTTAGTCAATGCCCATGGAATTCACGGGACATCAACTGGTTGGGAGAATTTGTGGATGGTGAGTGGTGCCTGCATAGAATCCCGCAACGAGGTCAAAAGCAGGAGGAATCTTTTATCTCTTCAATACTTTCTCCCCAAACTTTTTCCTCTATCTCAATTCCACTTTTCAGTATGAAATATCCAAATTTAGTGACACGAATACGCTAATCCTATCTTAGAAGCAATACACATCTATATGCATCATCATAAAACATTCGTGGAATGCAACCGTCATATAGAAGCCCCATAAAAGATGATATATCAAAGTACAAAAAAGTTAGATTATACTAATCAATACAATATTATGAGCTAAGCAGAATTTCACTTTCCGATATGAAATATCTCAATTTAGTTACTCCAATACGCTAATCCAATCTTAGAAACAATGCACATCTATCCATATCATCATAAAGCATTCATGGAATGTAATAATTATGTATAAATCTCGTAAAAGGTAATAGATTAAATTATAAAAAATAAAATTATACTGATTAATAAAATGTATATTATGATCTGGCGTAACTTAGGTTCTCACTCATTATCTTCACGATGATTATATGACCGGGGCAAATGTTAGGCTTCCATGACAATAATGGAACCGCCGGCGCTTGTGATGTGGCAGCGCTAAGACAAACTTTCGGGAACTGGGGGTGAACTGAGATAATCCAAGCGTACAGGGGTGAATTATAATGATACAAGGATTCAGGGGGCATGCTGAAATTGACGTGGATATTTTTTTGTGGCGGTGACACCTGAAAGGAGCGGGGGCCACGTGTAAGATTTTAAAATTAGTTTCGGTGAAGATATTTGTCGAGGAGGGTGGGGGCGGGGGACAAGAACCCAATGGTCCAGATTTTGACACGTGGACGATAGTTAGAGGTGGATATCTTTTATGGTGCACAAGCCGTCACGAGCGAGCAAATATTCAGTGGGTATTACTCAGCCACGTGGCTGAGTAAGAACCAACAAGAGTAAGCCGCGTGAAAAGGATTTTAATTTTTTTCAGGAGCACATTTCCCCCCAGAAACAGACGGAGGGTTGAGGGAGAACTTCAAACCCACCCCTCCCTATCCTCTCCTTTTCTATTTTCTTTTCTCGCTCGAGTCATTTCACTTCAAAATCTACTTCCAAGGAAGCGAATCTCCAGCACCCCTCAATCGAGCGAATCTCCATGATTTACTAAGGTAAATTTTTTTTGTTTCTTACCATTCAAACTCTATCCCTGTTCGAAGTTGGACTTTTTTTATATGTAATTTTTAAGTTTCAATCAAATGTTATTCTCATTTAGTCAATCAATTTCTGATTTGTGGCATTTGTTTATTAAGCTTCAAACTGTTGGCTTTTTTTCTTCTGTCACTTTATAAGGTAGGCTTTTTGATGTTTAGATTTGTGCTTAGGCCGTATGATTTCTAAGATAAAATGCCAAGCAAATACTGTTTGTTTTTTTTTTTTTACTTTTTCCAAGAGAGCTGAATATTATGCATGTACATTGAAAGAGTTTTAGCCAATTTGCTGTCTTATGAATATTTTATGTGGAAGACTTGATATTAGCAATTGATATTTCTAGTTCTTTAATATGCGAAGAGATTTTCTAAAATATAAGCTAAATAATTGATATTATAATAATGGTTTGAATTGATTTTCTACTAATAAGACGGCAAATTGGCTAGAACTCTTTCAATTGACATGCATAATATTCGGCTCTCTTGAAAAAAATAAAAAAGCCGGATAGTGTTTGCTTGGCATTTTATCTTAGATTCTCACAACCTCAAGCACAAATCCAAACATCAACAAAGCCGACCTAATAAAGCAACCAAAAAAAAGCCAAAAGAGTGTAGATTTGAAGCTTTATAAACAAATGTCATAAACCACAAATAAATACGAATAAATAAGAATAACATTTAATTGAAATTTAAAAATTATATATATATATAAAAGCCTAGTTTTGAACAGGCCAGAGACCGAACGAATAAGAGACGAAAAAGGTTTATCTTAATAAATCATGTAAATTTGCTCGGTTGAGGGGTGCTGGGGATTCGCTTGCTTGAAAGTGGATTTTGAAGTGAAATGCCTCGAGTGAGAAAAGGAAATAGAAAAGGAAAGGATAGGGAGGGGTCGGTCTGAAGTTCTCCGTCAACCCTCGGGCTATTTTTTGGGGGAACGTTCTCATTAAAAATTTTAAAATCCCTTCCACGTGGCTTACTATTGTTGGTTGTTACTCAGCCACATGGTTGAGTAATACCCACTGAATATTTGCTCGTCACCGGCCCGATGGACCTGTGGTGGCGGCTCCGAGGCGGTGCCGAAATGAATCTACTCGCTCTCGTGACCATTCGATTCTGGGAAACGAGGATAACTCTCCCCGAATCGGGCCCATTCATTGGATGGTACAGATTTATAATAAGCTTGTATCATTTTTTTATTTTAATATATATATATATATACATACACACGCACACGCACACGCACACATGCAGAGTGCAGCTGGAATTGGCCAATAAGGATGCTTTTATGTTGGAAGTTCAATTTTCAATTTTGGGCGGTGGGTACATTTGGCACGTGGAATAAAATATTATTTGATTAATCCTTCAGAGTAGTGGTCGGCCATACTGTCATGAAATCAGAGTTTAAAAAATCGGACTAGTAGTGTGTGGGGGCCACATGATGGATTAACATTGTCCGTGCCACTTCTAACGGTCCTCTCAACTTCAGGCACGAGAATTTTTATTTATTTTTAAATGAAAAGAAAACATTGTGATGGTAGATTTACTGGCCCCGGTCAAGAAGAAATTAATATAGAAAAATCAAATTTATTTTAATTTTTATTCAAGTTATAAAATTGAGTCACATCAAGGATAAAAGTAATCTTTTATTAAAATAATAATATAATATCTAATATATTACTATTACATCATTATTTTATTGATATCATTACATCCATGTCAGCATAATTTAATGATTTATTATGATGAGAACTTAAGTAAGTTACGAATGTGAAGTTTTATGGTTGAAATCGTCATTTCAAAAATTTTGAAATTTAAATTCAAAAATCACATAATTTTAAAACTTCCTATTTATCTCTCTCACGTACAATCTTACATGACTTCAATACAAAATTATCATTTTATAGGATTCTCTTATTAGGAAATCTATGAGTATATTTGAGTCTCCATTAATAAATTCAATCATGCAATGAGCCTTCCAAACTTGGCCACGAGTATAACAAATTCTTTTTCTGCTCAACCATCCCTTTATAGATATCCGAATCTATATACTTTGGTGTTTAAAATAATGTTCTGTATTTTTATATTAAATTTCAAATTTTTATAATGATTTATATGATAAAAAATTTTATATTAAGAATTGATTACAAATATATATTACCTACATTTCAATAAATTTGTGTGCATACACGTGGCGACACTTTTAAAATGAATTAATTTCAAGAAAGTGGTATGATATGAATTACTATATACGCATACAAGGAACTTTGAATTGAAATTAATTCAATTCTTACTTTATATTTAAATTGGTTATAATAATAATTCATAAATTAAAATTTTTCATATTTAAGATAAACATAAATTAATATCTCTCATAAATCTATCCAAAAAAAATAGGGAAATATAAATATATTGCGAAGAAGAATAAGCGTAGGTCACGAGCGAAGCTGCAGTGTTCATTGACGGTAGCAACTCAAGAAATCATATTAAGGTAAGAGTTTACTTGTGGGCTTATCCGATCACTTAATTTAGGAAAAAGATAAGTGAAAATATTATAATAATCTTAGATACGTATTAGAAAATCTTGAATATAATAATATACTATTTTTGACGTCACGTGTTCTTGTCGGGATCCTCTTCCGGATGAGCTGCCACGTCTGCGTCTTGTTCCCGAATTATCCAAAACCTCCTCTCACTCTCTTCCTCCTCCAACGCCTCCTCACTGTCACACGAGTTTAGATTATGCGCTTGCCCATCTCTCATTCTCCTCGTCTGAAGCTTTCTCGCAATTCTCAACAACCCCTTTTAAGGCATTTCATTCTTGATCTGCTGCTGGAGCTGACAAAATGGCTGCTCTTGCGTCCTCTGTGCAGGCGACCTCTCACAGTTCCCATCTGTCACCGCCATCACCATCGCCTCCTTCTCCTTCGTTTGCTAAACTTGGTTGCTCGCTCCTCTCAGTGACGAGGACCCAAGGTCCCGTGCTCTGTTCCAGCAACTCGACCTTCCTCAGCAGCCCTCTGAGTGGGGCGTTCGCTCGACCTGTTCCCAGGAATAGCCATGGGAGGTTGTCTGTTGTGTGCATGTCTTGGGACGGGCCCCTGTCTTCTGTCAAATTGATAGTCCAAGGCAAAAATCTCCAGGTGCCCTTTCTTGCGCTGTTGTTGTCCGAGACGCTTCTGTCTAGAAAGGGATTGACAGTTCGGTTCCAAAATCTGACGATTAGTCGAATAATATCAGGATTTCGAACCTGATTTTACTTGGCTGTGTAAACTTAATCGGAGGATCTTCTGGGTTCTTTGGGGAGCTGAGTCAGAGAATATTCAGATGAAACTGGGTTATTTTATCTTGTATGTTCATTGTGAGTGTTGTTACGTGGAAAAGATCTTATAAGGTCATTCCTTTACCTTGTATGCAGTTGAATGATTCAGTGAAGAGCTATGTCGAAGATAAACTTGGAAAGGCTGTTCATAAACATAGCCACCTCGTGCGTGAGGTCGATGTGAGATTGTCGGTTCGAGGAGGAGAATTTGGGAAAGGCCCAAAAGTTCGTAGATGTGAGGTACTTTGGAATTGAACTCTCATCATAAGCCCCTTCAGCTTTTCATTTCAAGTTGGAAATGGAATGTTTTAGATTGGCTATTGCTTAGATAACATTGTTTGCAAATGTTCAGGTAACACTGTTCACCAAGCGGCATGGTGTTGTTCGGGCTGAGGAAGATTCTGAATCCACCTATGGCAGCATCGATTTGGTTTCATCGATCATTCAGAGGAAGCTGAGGAAGATCAAGGAGAAGGAGTCTGATCATGGTAGGCACATGAAGGGATTTGATCGGTCAAAAGTCAGGGAACCCATGGCCCAAACTGTTGAAGATGAGGAAGTTTCTGATGGCGAAGACGAAAACTTCATTGATGAGGTTTGTCTCTTCTGCCTTCACAATTGATACCCCCACATTTTCATCCCAGTTGGGGCCAGTTGGTTCATTCAATTATCATCTCAAAAAGTCGAGAGCTTTTAACATGGGATTGTTTTGGGAGTTCCAGCAGTAGCTAAATAGAACTTTCTCATTAGCAGAAGCTTAATTGATTTCAAGCTTATCACTTTATACAAGTTTTCATCATTGTACTACTGGAAAGAATGCATACGCTTCTAGCAAGAATTCTCATTTTGGTTCTCGTAGCACTTTTCATTTTAGTTCATTTTGCTCCAAATTTTCCGGACTACAGTACCGTCTTTGATGGGAAGGAGCATATGTATAAGCTTTTTTCTTAATCACTTACAACGTTTTATTTTCACATCAACATTGAGGGACATGATTGCAGAATGCTCTCCATGTTCCCAGACTGTGGAAATTTCTTTACAGGGCTGAAATTTTTTCTTGCTTCCAATGGCTTTAACCTAACAATAAACTGATCTTCAGATAGTTCGGACGAAATACTTTGACATGCCGCCTCTGACTGTATCTGAAGCAGTGGAGCAGCTCGAGAATGTCGATCATGCCTTCTATGCCTTTCAGAACGAGGAGACCGGTATACATTGATTGATTACTCTTATCACCCCGCAACCACTACAATTGCCCCTGGTCTGGAATGTCTAATGTACTGTTTGTCGCTCTTTCCTCCAGGTGAGATTAACATCATCTACAGAAGAAAAGCAGGAGGCTACGGTCTCATCATACCAAAAGGAAATGGTGGAGCTAAGAAACTGGAGTCTCTGGCGGTAGAACCGGCCAAAGAGCCCTCATTTGCCGAAAATTGATGCCAGTGCTTTTCTGGATTAATATCAGCTCGCATGGATCGGATGAATGCCATAACGATAAGACCAGAAAGAGATCTCATTTTGGGCCCCGAGAATTTTGATGTACGTGTCGGTATTTTACTCCGGTTAGGCTTTTGCAGGTGATGTCAGATTTTATCGGTGGTCATACGTGTTAAATGCCTCTACAGGTTGAATCATCGAAAGACGATGAGTTGGAATAATGGACTCGTGAAATGTCCAATGTCCAATGATTGCTGGCCCGCTCAAATTCTCTTTTGAAACCTGTCTGAAGAGGATCCAGCCATCATCACCGAGCAGCACAGACACCTTTACCATTTAAATCGGAGATTGACCGATCGGTAACTCTCAGAATTGTAACAAAATAATGACCGGTGAGAATTCTTTCATTATCGGGCAGAAGGCGACATCTTTGCATTAGTTGCACTTGTCATGGCTCATCTTTCTGAAGTTGGATCACCTGTTTTACAACACGATCCTGCATAACTCGATTCGTCCCGTCTCAACATGACCAGGATAACGTTTGGAATAGCATAGAGCACGCACTATGCTCTGGCAAGGTCGCAGCTTCGACTATATAATTTCAGGAAGGCATACACAAGGAGTCGAAGATTGAAAAATTCTGCATTACGAATAAATTCAATGCAATTACAGTTACACAGTAATTCAGTAGGGAAGAATGGTTTCAAAACAGTGGACCCCGTCTAGCTCAGGTGCGAACCTCGGCGACCTCTTTGGCTGCTCCTCCTTCAGCCCCCGTACGCCGACGTCCTTCCTTGGCGGCACCGACCTGGTCCCTTTACACATCTCCTCCGTGACGGCGGGTACATCTTTAGCTCCGTTGTTGTGAGGGCCTCCGTTCGGGCCCACCAAGAGGCTCAGCTTCTGACCGAACGAAGACTCGGCGCATAAAGCTTCGAAGGGGCTGAACATGGACGTCATCATCATCATCCAGGTACTCTCAGGGAATAAAACGCAACTTTTCCAAAGGCAGGAAGAGAGAAGAGATTGCTTTGACTTTGGATGGCCTTGTGTATGGCGTTTGCAGGCTTGAGGTGAAGCTGTGATGGGGGGAGAGGAGACTACTTAAGCCGACTTCGGGGGAGAAGAGAAGGGAAGACCAAGCCAGAGAGATCTGGAAGCACAGTAACGCTACGAAAGAGGGCGACGGTGGTAGGGCCCACGATCCGTCGACTCGGGTCAGGATACGGTTTTACTTTGACCGCTGAATGGAGTTGGGAAGTGCGTCGACCGACGAGCCGCGGTCCGTTATCGAAAAGCAGGTTTTTTTTTTAAGTTTATCAACATAAAACTAACAGATTTTGATTTAATTTTTATTAATAAAATCACAGCACATCTCTATTTTTTTACTGTCTAATTTTCTTTAATCTAATCAAAACATTCATAATACAATGATGAATATTTCCCGGAAAATAAATGTTCCGTTAGACAAGAAGAGGAAACTAGGACGTCCGCAGGTTTGGATTTTATTGAGGGTGCCATCTTTGACCAACTACGGTCAAGACGGCGTAGCCCCGCCTAGAGACTTTGACCCAACTTGGCAAGTATCCGCTTACATGCATGTAATGTAATTGGAAAACGTCAAATAAGCTTGGCTACACGTAGGTTTAGACGTAGTTTGACATCAAGATTTGAAGTAGTACTACTAGCATGGCCTCATCCGAGACAGCCTCATGCATAGAAATCTCCTATCCCCTCGCTAAGGAGAATGTCATCTCATCCCTAGGCAATGAACGATAATCGCGACAATCCTACATATGAACTGACAGACAAATGAATAAGGACCTAATCATGAAACAAGCTTCAGAGCTCCCTCACCCGCTTGGCTTAGTTTAGGACAACATGCCACAGAGTCGAGTAAGAGGTCCTTTTCCAACTTCATTCCTTGATCATTGGAACCGGAAGGGTCAAAATTCAACCATGCACCATCCAGACACTCCTAATTTAGGTACTTCAAAGTGTAATAGCTGCAGAGACTTTGATGCAGCTTCGATAGAAATGACAGGAGATGGTCCCCTTCTAAATGAATTTGTAACCATGCAAATGTTTACGAAAGACAGGCTGAGAAAGAAATTTGGAAATGGTGTCCGACTTATCCTACCTTTTCTACAGGCCCATTGAAGCTGAAGTTGCTAAGTCGACCTTATTGGGTAATGCCCTCTACTAGCATGTAAGCCCACAGGACAGCTAACAAGAAGCAAAGATCTAGAAATCTAGGATTAGCATAGAGGCCAATCGGCAAAGTCAATCGATGTGCGTTAAACTAATGTGAATACCAACATCCAGCCACTGCTTCCATAAACACTCAATCACAGCACAGAGAACAAACTCTCTATAAGATAAGGAAAACGGAGTTCTGAAAGGATCCTAACACGGTTGGAAAAATCCGGCCACAAAGCTTGTCTAATCAAACAAGCTGAAACCCATATCATCGTCGCTCTCTTCCTTGGGCTCCTCCTGCATTTGAACAGAACAAAGAGAAAACAAAACAGCTGACACAAGATCGAAACGAGAAAAGATCACACCTATGTTCTTACAGCCATCTAAAGCTCTTGTTAATGCTTGTAAAAGAACTCTTGTTGATGTTTTTTACACCAGTCAAGGATGTTCCTCCAAGAACCTCAATTTGCTCATTAGAAGAGAAATCAATTGACGGAAATTCAAATATCATCGACTGTAATATTACAAGAAAAAAGATTGCGACAAGAGAAAAGTGATCAAAGTGAAATCCGTTCCCTCAATCAATTGCAAAAAGTCAAAATTTGATTCTTTGATTTACTTTCAATCACTGTGATGTGTAAAATCACGAGGCAGCAAAGAGAGAGTCAGTGGCAATACCTTTTTCTCCTCGGCAGCCGGAGCAGCGGCAGTGGCAGCTGCAGGGGCAGCGGCTGCGGCGACGGTAGCAGCACCACCACCGGAGCCAACGTTCATGATGAGATCTTCGATGTTCCTCTTCTCGGCCAACTTGGCGAAGAGGCTCGGCCAGTAAGACTCGACCGGGACGTTGGCTGCTTTAACCAATGAAGCGATCTTCTCCGCCTTTTAGCATGTGACGACAGTCAAATGAAGATTAAACAAACGACCGAGCAGGAAAAAAAATCAGGATGACGACTCCATCACAAATCGAGAAACCGAGATAGAGAATTACAGTGATCGGGATTCCATCATCGTGGAGGATCAATGTGGCGTAGGAGCAGGCAACCTCTCCGGTAGACATTTTGATGCTCAGAGAAGACTATCGACCTGCGGAGGGGAGAACTCTGGCGCCGACTGAAATCACTTGAGCGAAGCTAGGGTTTCGGTGAGCCGTATTTATGTTTGAGAAGCTAGGGTTTGAGACTGCATGCCCATGACAGCCGAGCGGGCTCCTGATCTTCATGGGCTCACATGGGCCCATTAAGAATATCAAATTCGGCCCAATTATATCTCCATGGGCCGGATGGGCCAGATGCTAGTATAAGTTGCCAGTTGGGTCTGCCCTTTTCTTTTGCACCGGGTAAAACCAGGTAAGTCCAGCGGGGCGCCGACATGACTGTGCCCTATGGGAGTGTTTAGATTGATGTAATGCTTAAGCCGATAAAGTGTGCAGAAGGACAAGGTGGGCCTGCCCTTTCTTTCTCGTGATAACGATGAGGTTATTCTTGCACTCGGTCTTCTTCAGGATCCGATCAAACATGTTTATCAGATGTCAGTAACCTGTAGGCGCCGCGTGAAGGAAAGCCGACACAAAATCTTTATGGTCAAAATCAACGTTCTCGATATCATTTCGGTATCGTACCCCACGCAAGCATCGACAATGTGCAGCAAAGGATTTTCAGGGTAATGAGCTCATCTGCTATGATTCCGCCATTCAATTCCATCTTCAATGTTGATTGATTTCATGTCTCAAACAGCTGTGGAGTATACGGAGTAGTTAACGGCACGAAGACCCTCTGAACTGCCATTTTCATCTTTGAATATGTCAAGGTGTACAGTTGGCAGGCATGACATGTAACGAACCCAAGGAAATGCACTGTTCTCGTGTTTATACGTGTGAACGGATGACGAAGATTAAGGATATTTTTTTTCCGTGAGAAAAGAATTGATGAAAGATTACAGAAGGAGGCCTAGCTCTATGATTCTAAAGGATTTTCATGGTTGTCCTGATCTGCCGTTTTCTCCTCTCTTCTCATCGTATGCCGTGATCCTCTGTTTCTTCAAGAAGAGGACTTTTGTTCAGAGACGTTCCCTTCGGATCCCGGTCCTACTGCGGCCATGTTTGTCACTGCCATCGGCCGGGCTGCATTGGAATTTGGAGACTAATGTAAGATCCGGTACCAGAACAAAGCGAAACAAAACGAACCATTTTAAGGGCCAGTGTACCTGTCATAATGGGCAATGGTGAAGGCGAGTTTGGGACCGCTGAGAATCCAAGGGTGTTCCGGAATTGCTGGGGTAGTACCGGGTACTGGACCAACTTGGGGTACTGCGACGGCCCGGGGTGTGCATAGTATGGATAGTAGTTCAGGTAGAATCCGTGGGACCCTGCTCCTCCTGATCCTGAAGAGGGATAGTATGATGGAACCTGCTGCTGATGGCCGCCATAGACACCGTAGTAACCCTGCCAGAGGAAGGAGAGATTTGCATGTAAATAAAACTTCATAGAAAATCTTATAGAGTCTTATGGCCAAATGCACTGTCATGGCTTCATTTGCTGCAATTCTACTATTCTAGCGCCCAGGCTCTAAAAAGTTATCGTGATATCTTGCTCTCTGTCGAACTCGTAAGCATGCGGCAAAAAACTACTAGCTTATGACTGAGACTGAGATAGAGAGGCTAACCATTGGGAAGAAGTCCTGAGAGTAAACAGGGTACCTGATGGTTGTTGATGTTGGGAAAGATTTCAGAGTGTTAGTGACACTGAATTTTCAGGAAAAGCAGCAAAAAATCCATTTAATATCATACTCTAAAATAATTAGGCTTTATTTTCTGCTGAATTTCGATTTTCTTTTTTTCTTTTTTACCTATAAGAGTAAGGAAATGAACCGGGGGCAACGGTTGGGTGGAAGTATGTTGGATGACCATCAAAGTTTGATGATGATGATGATGATGATGATACTGCTGGCTTCTGCCTGAACCTCTCCATACCTGCATTATTTCCAGAACCCGAAAAGGAGTTCAGCTGATCCGTCGAGTGATAACGACTTGGATCATCGTTTTCTTTCTGGATGAGATGATCAGAAGCGACAAAGCTATGGATAGAATGTGATCCAAAGTACGGGTTTCCTGATTCGGCATCCGAATGTTTGGAACCGATGTAGGTGGGTGCGTACCAGAAGAAAACAGAGATTTCCTACCTTCCACAGAGGTGGCGGTCGGTCTGTTCTTCCGAGCACCGATGGAAGCGAGGTTGCAGTTGGCTCTCCTTCCATCTATGACTGGGAACGGATCCTCGCAGGCCGTCCTTGCTGACTCTGGATCCCGAAAAGTCACCTGGAGCACGATCAGGAGGACATCCAAAGAAGCTTCATGAATAGATTTCTACGCCTGAAGGAAAATCCAGGTGAATTCGCACGCAGGGTCAGCAAGTTGAACTCGACTTACGAATCCATATCCTTTCGATCTTCCAGTGTTCTTGTCGGAGATCACTACAGCCTCGAGAATCTCCCCAAACTGCTCAAAGTAACGCCTCATGGTGTCCCTCTTTGTCTCCCAAGCCAATCCCCCGACAAAGACCTTGGTGTAAGTCGTGTCCCCCGACCCATCGCTTCGATCCACCATGTTCGATGCCGAGGAACACTGGAGGCCCTATTCCAGGTACCAAAACCCGGAGATAAAGAAGAAGCCCTCTTTGTCGTGTCTCCTGCAGAAGACAGAGAGAGATCGGAGGCAGAAGAGCCGTTTGAGGAATAGGGCCCGACCGCAATGACGGTCAATGAGTGCGCGTAACTTCTCTTCTTCTCCTTCTCCACCTTCTTCACCTTCTCTTATAGCAGAAGCTCCACAGCCGTGTCTTCAGATTCCCGACCCCCAACAAAGATACCCTCAACGAGAAGGCTTGGGGCGAAATTAGGGCTGTGCGACCTGTGAAACTCTCATTCGACGGGAGAGGACACGCTGGAGAAGATGGAAAGCACGGAAACATGGAAAGAGCAGGAAAATATAAGGAATGTACAAATTTTATTATGGAAAGGAAAAGATGTATAATTATAGTTAATCATAAAAGAAATATAATTATAGTCTACTTATGATAAAGAAAAAGAAAAAAAGAAGTATATTTCGAGACTTGCATAAATGTCCCATATGGCAAGCCATTTAAGCATTCATAATCAATCTTCTAACAGAACATATCAGTATGAACACGACTCTCTACTCGGAACTATATCAAAAAACTGTTAATTCACCTGTCGAGTTGGTTTTAAGGATATCGAACAACATCTAATTTGCCCAAAAATCCAAACTTTCCGCCATTCATGAGCCCAAGGGGATACAGCTTCTCTTCTCCCTTAATCTGCTTCTCCATTCGCTCATGCCTCTTATCCTCTTTCGCTGGCGTTTGCCTCTTGCCTTATGTTATAAGCATGATTTTCGATTTTTTTTTTTTTACTTTTTAAATTTATGTATTAAATATTTTTTGAAAAAAAATCCTCCGCAAATATTGTTCCACTCACCAACCTTAAATCGTGCATGCATCATCCCTAACCTTTTTCCCCCCTCCTCGTGATCACTAAAGGAGAGACCTATTCGCATGAGTGCCCCTACGTGCGAGCCTCAAAGATCATCCCCTTTTCCACCACGCTTTTTTTTTCCCCTAATCACCCGAAAGAATTCCTCGACTCCGGTGACCTGTTACAAGTTCAGCTTGTCGGATCACGTACATCCGATCGCTTTCCGTCACGGGTCTCGCTGAATCGGCACCGATTTTCTCGGATTTTGTTTTTTTTTTTTGGCCTACGACCGGCAGCTAAGCACCTGAGAAATGGATGGCGGACGGAATCTTGATGTTCGACTCAACTACTACAATTTTCAAGTCAAGTTGTTTGGAAATTGGAGAGCTGCACTGACAGACCTGATCTAATGGGATACATTGTTAGGGTTGCACATAGAAAACCGAAGAACTTAATCAAAATGTAAACCACACCAAACCGAATCTAAAAAATTGATTTCAAACAAATTGATTTTATACGGTGCAGTTTTTTAAGGTAAAATGATACGGTTAGTTATTAAACTTAAACGGTTTAATTAATCGGTTCAAACCGTCAAACCAATTTTTAAAAAAATATTTAAAGTATTGTAAATTATTTAAAATAAAATATACATATATTAGAAATATTTTTTAAAAGTAAAAAATATTTTTATATATGTTATTTTAATGTTGTATAATATATTTTTTACCATTGCATACTAAATTTATAAATAAATTAAATATTTTATATTTAATTTATTTTAATTACAATTTTTATGATTTTAATTTTTTTCATTTTTTATTTCAATGTATTTTTATTTTATTTTAACTCGATTTATATTCAATTTGATAACTTGTCATTATTTAAAAAAAGATTTTAAATCAATTAATTAAATTACGTAACTAGTTTGAAATAATTCGATTCAATAATTATGTAATAATTATTGTTTAAAATATAGTATTTGAACCAAACTAAGTTATTTTAACGGTTGAAAACGATGAGCAACCCTACATATAATCCGAGCTATAATCAATTGGGCGTAAAATCACTCCAACCACCCCTTGGCTAATGGACTGGTCTAAAATAGTAAAGGCAGTTTACGTGGGGTTAAATAATTGGATTTAAATCAGAAGAAAAATCGGAAAAAGGCTGCCACCAACCATCATGGTCGGAAAGCGATAAAGCACAACGGCTACCCACGGCCGTTATGATAACGCACTCGGTCAAACGTTGACTGCTGCGCACTCGCAAACAGCAAGGTATCCAAACCAATCCCATTGTCTCAGGGCTGTCATGGCATGGGGACCGCGCTGCCAGCTGTCCAGATTTTAATTAGTGGACACGCTGACTCATGTACTTTAAAGAGTATACGGTACATAGTGTAACGGATGATTTTTAAAATCATATCTAACAATCGGTTAAGATACGAGTTTATGAGTTAAATTAAGAGTTTAATAGATAGAATTGTATATTTAATAAATAATATTAATAATATAATATTATCGATAAATTAATATAATGTAATAATTTGATAATTATTTATAATAAAATTTCTTAATATAGTAATTATATTAATAATAAATTTAACCTAAAATATAAATATAAATCTAATAAAATAAAATAAGTAAATTATAATGAGTTTTTATTTTTTTTTTAATTTTAAATCAGTCGATTTTTTTACTAGTTCAATTATATTCGTAAGTTTGACCGGTTCAATCGGAGTTGACAACTTTTGCAATACAATTGGATTAATTCTAAAAATCGAACTGGGTGAGTGGCCGGTTCCTCGATCAGCCCAGTCCAATTTTAAAAACTGTGGTGTAATGAGACAGCTATGTGGGATCTAAATTTAATTAATTAGAATTCATTAAAAAATTTTAAATACCACATGATTTATGCCAAAAAAATGCAGTAATTATTACCATTTGATGGTTATATGATCATATATTAAATCAATCAATCAATCAGAAATTATATATAAATGTACAAATAAATTTATACAGTATAATAAATCTTGATATCAATACAACACAGTAATCCTCTTTTGGGCTCGTTGGGCCTGGATGATTTGGGCTTAAAAGCAAAGGTATGGAATCACTTTGGGCCGTAGCCCCATCCAAGGTCCACAAAGCCCGATGAGTAAATCGGATGGAACACGTGCTAAAATTAAAGAAGGAAAAATCACCGAATTACTCCTCTAAATGCTTTGTACCTCCCAAGATTATCCAATCCATATTTGCTTATTTAGGGCCCAAATTCATGATCTTCATATATATATGCATACATATATAGGTAAATTGATCGTCTTCTGTAGTATAAATATGTTAGGAGCTGGACCGACATCTACCTATGCTCTACCTAGTCTAAAAAGGTTTGTGCAAGTTGAAATCGAAAGCCTATCTCATTGATACCGACCTCCACAGACGAAATGTAAATATCAAACCTAAAGTAAAGATAATAAGGTAATAAAAATAATTTTTTATATAGTTGACATCACTCTTAATTTAAATCAAAAAATTACGGGTTTAATATTATAATTAAAATTCTTATAACCATTTATTTTTCTCATATTCTCATTTTTATTTAAATTCACAAGAATATACGGACATGAGGAAGGTGGGTAAATATTAAAGTGTGGCTTACCATAAAAGTAAAAGCGAATTCGACTACTCCCACTAGCCGACTTTCTCTTTTGCATGCGTGTTGAATAACATCCGCCTTTCTCCTCTTCTTTTCCCCAGCTAAAGAGAGCTCCATTTCTTCTACCCACTTCTTCTGTACGTCCTCTTTAAAAGGGCCCATACTCCTCCGCTCTGTTCATATCCCGAGTTTGTACGAGCACAGTTTTGAGCTTCGGTTGCAGTTCAGAGGTCGGATGATCGGTGTCCGTGTCAGTAAAGCAGTACTGATCAGCCCGGCAATTCTATCTTCCTTTCCATTTCCCTCGACGTGATAGTTCCGTGCAGTCAAGAAGCTACCATCAAGAAGCACCCGAAAGTCATGCAGTCTCGTGGGAAGATATCGGGGCACGGTCGCCCGATCCTCGTCAGAGATATCCCAACGGAGTTTGCGCTCTCGGGGGTCCATTTACTCGAGGAGAGCTCACGGAATCCGCCTCCTGAATATGCGATGAAGCTTGGAGAGGCCTACTCCGGAGTGGAAGCGGAGCATGTGACGAGGATCAAGGTGGTTATAACGAGGCAGCAGCTGCGCCTTCTATTGGATCGACAGGTATCGGTGGGAGAATTAGTTGGCAGGCGTAGCGGGAAGAAGACTGGTCGCTGTGGAAGCGGAGATGGCCCTTCATCCCCGACCTGGAGGCCAAGTCTCGAGACAATAGAAGAAGGAGTCGACCATGCCTCGGATTCAGCTCTGCCCAGAAAACGGGCTGTCTGAAACCACTCAAAACCAGATACGCAGATTGTAGGTTGAGCTAGAATACAGTACGTAGAGAGTGGACCGAGTCTCCTTGGGCTGAAGGCACCATGATCTTGATGTCGATCCTAGTGTCTCCCTCACTGACTGGTAGTAACAATAGCTGCTCACCTCCATTCATCAGTTGTTTCATAGTACGATCTGTTGGATCCACTGGGGGCACAGACTCAGATTCAGAAGCAGCTGTTACCATCGAGCACCGGAGATAATAAGAAAATATGACATACGAACATAACTAGGAAAGCAATCGACGTCCTCACCCTCGTTCCCAGAATTAAGTAATGGGACAATAACGTATGGGAGAACATGGGTCAGCTCAATTCCGATTAGGAAGGCGGACGTAACGGTCAATTAACAAAACGATAAGAAATCATCTGGACTGTTTAGGATATGGGTAGTAGGCTTAAACAGTAATAAATGGGCCATTATTGGGCCGGAGGACATCCGTCAGGCCCTTAAATTATGGGCCCATAATGCTCTTCATTGGGCCAAGAATTTACGGGGCAAATGTCCAAAATCCCTTCTTTTTATAAAAAAAAAAAAAAACATTATTGTGATGCGTAGAATTCAGACCGAAATAAGGATTAAAATTCATTTCATACTGGAAACATGCCCTTCAGACCTTAATTCGAGGATATCAAATCCTGGTGCCGGTCGTTCACTTCATTCAATATACATTCACAGTCGAGTGCAAAAGCTCAAACGCTGTACGTTACAGGTGACAAGGAGATGTCGATTAGAACAACCTTCCTACCAAGATGTGGAAGCTGAAAAACAATCTTAGCCCCGTCGAATCTGCCATTATAAGAAGAAAGAACCTTAGTGGCATCCTAATCCAATGATAGCCGAGCGAAGACACGTGTTTCGCTTCGGTGGATAATAAAATGGGCGTGCTCGGGCAATGACCTGTGAATAACGGGTTATATTATATTACATTCTGTAAATTCTGTTTTAATTTTATCATCTTGAATCATGTATTTATTTCACTTGGAAAAAAAAAAAAGGAGAGAGAGAGAGAGATTTTGTTAGGCATATGGGATGGAGAGCCTTTTGTTTGTTCTTTCGACTGTTGTGATCGTGATTGGTGGCGGTGGGCTCGGGTGGAAAGAAGAAAAGGAAGATAGTTTCGTGGTCATGGGGGATGCATAATAATAGGGCACATAGATAGAACTGTCCACTATCTCCCAATGGGGCCCCAAAGAGCATGTAAAAGGAGCACTCGGAGAAGGGTCATGTCATCATCCCTCTCTTGTCCACCGAAACCTAAGGCTTATCATGCCCGATCGCGCCGAACCACGGAATCCGATAAGTCTAGACACGACTTCCATGTGAACGAGCCCTACCGTGTAGCTCGGGTCCGGGACGGTCTCCACTGCATTTAGTCACTCACCATCATTTCGTTGCCCTTAAGAAAAGTTACGGTATGATTAGTCTCAGCACCATGGGAATATCACAGAGGTATTGCCTTCTAATGGGGCAAACTCGAACCACTGCCACCGGCTCTTGCATGATAGCCATGAGGACCCTTTTTTCCTGTTCTCCACTTTTCTTCATGAGTGAGAAAAACACTTTTTTTCTTTTTCCTTGTTTCCTTGTTTTCTTCTTCTTCTTCTTCTTCTTCTTCTCCGGTTTTCCCGTTACGGTTGAGAACAATCACGCCCGACTTTGTTGACCTCCGACGGCGACGGTCGATCGGTTTTGCTTGAACGAACGCGGGCCTGGTGTGCCACGTCTCTACCTTTAAAAGTATACGGTTCATGCCTGGAAAGATAAGACTGGTAAATAGGAAAAATGGTCTCATTAGGGGAAAATGGCACGACTGAAACAAACTAAAAGTTTAGGGACTTAAAATGGAGGGTCATGTTTTCCTTCACGGGACCCGCTTTTTCTCCAAATGGACAATTCTAATTGGGTGTCGTGGCATCCAGGTGGATGCTTGACAATCGGCTAATAGATTTCATTCTCAACAATGAAAAAATATATATATCATAATTTTTAAAATCGGACCGAATAAAAAATTGGTCAAGACTTGGTTTATAGGTTTGTAGGTCATACCATTTATTAAATTAATAATGATTTAGAATAAAAATTCTTAATATAACCATTATATTAACATCAAACTTAATATAACATATAAATATGAATTTAATAAAATAAAATAAAGTACATTATAATATATTTTTATTTTTTAAAAATTTAAGCATATCGATTTTTCTATAATTTCAATTAGATTTACCGATCTAATTAGGAACTTGCAAGTTCAATTAGAGCTGACCGCATTTAAAATACAATTTGGTTAATTCTGGGAATCGGACCTGGCAAGTGACAGGTTCTCGATTGAACCGGTCAAACAAGTTAACATGGTCCGATTTTTAAAATTATTATATATATATATATATATATATATATATTCCATACATAAGTAGGTAAAGTGAATAGGATGGAGGGCAGAGGAAGGGACAGAGAGAAATATTACATTTTCTTAATCAAAATACTGTTAAATTGGTGATTTTATAATTTAGACTACTGATAATCTAGAATCCATTCAGTTGGACATTTTCCTTAACCGATCAAAGCCACACGTTTCAAAAACGGAAAAAAAAAAAGTCTTACCAATAAATTATGGTACATGAGAATCCATAAAATACCTAATCCCCGTTTGGAAGAATTGGAATAAATATTTCTCTCTCCATTTTTCTTTTATAAATTAACTGATATTTGAAATTTATTAAATTAGTTAATTAAACTTGAATTTGCTCAATTTATTAAAGTGCTAAAATTATTTTAATATAATTTTTTTAATATTTATAAAATTTAAATATGAAATTAAGAACTATCTTTTTATCATAAATTTTCTTAACCTCCATTAATAAATATAAACTTGATTTAATGGCATTATAAATATTCTTTTCCTTTTTTTTCCCTAGTCATTATGACTGAGGAAGAGGTTATGTTCAACCCTTTACTTTACTTTCATTTCCCTAAAGGAAGAAAAAAGAAAAGGAAAAAGAAAATTTTGCTCACACCTGCCCGAGTCTCTCTCTGCAGAACAGACAAAGAAAAAGAGGACTTTGCACTGGAGAGAGAGAGAGAGAGAGGGAGGGAGGGAGGGAGAGGCGACGACGAGGAAGAAAAGGTAAACTGCAGGGAGGAGATAGAGATAGAGGGAGCAGTTGGGTTTCAGTTGGGATTCTAGAGCTCTTTGCTGCCGGACAATCAACAGATTTTTGTTGGAGGACTATTTCCCGCCGCCGGCGAGGTGGACCAAAGACTTCTCTCCTCCCCATGCCCCCGTCGCCGTCGCCGGAGGCCGGAATCCAGTACCTCCTCTTCGGTGGCAGTGACGGAGGTCTCTGGTCAAGGACGGTGCCTCGCTCTTCCGCCCTTGTGGTGGCATTGACTGCCTTGGCCGGTCTCACCTTGCAAGCCACCTTGCACTACTCTGCCACCAGTAGGTAACGAAGAAATTCGATCGATTCATTGACGGGAGACCGAGCTGGTTTACTGTGGAAAACCCTAGGGAGCACCTGAGGTCCGTTCTGGTCCTCCTTTATCGGTTAATTGCGTGTTAGATGAAAGCTCTAAAGCGAAGTCACACTTCGTCTTCGAATTCGTCTTCTCCATCTTCTTCTTCGTCGTCATCATCGTGGGTTCACTTGCGCTCGGTCCTTTTTGTCGTCGCTAATTCTTCGCCAGCTTCCTGTTCTTCCTCCTTCGATCGGTGAGTCTCTCTCTCTCTCTCTCTCTCTCCCCCTATAAAATATCCTGCTTTCAACTTCCTGTGCTTTAGTTAAGATCTTGGTCCTCTAGCTTGGACTGAAGCAGATTCGCTCTGCTGCTTCACTTATCTGTCCCAAATTTGTGGCTTTTATGTCTTATTGTTGTTTGTTGGTTGGGCTTAAAATAAATTTGAATTCAACAACTTTGACCGGATAAATTTCTTCTTATTAGCTGGATTAGGGAATAGCTGGGATTTTTCGTAGCTTTGGCAGTCGGCCTCTGCATTTACCAGATTCTTTTCTGCATTGATGATATGAGCGGTGAATATTTATTTCCAGGCCTCCTTTGATGTTCACAGTTGTGAAGTTGATTCTTCCTTTGGGATGATGATACTTTAGATCTGACGGGAGTCATCACTTAGGATGGTCAAACGGAATAAAGCAAGCGCCTGAGTCAGCACTTTGCAGTGATAATGGATGACATGTTCTTGGATTACTTATTCAGATTCATATCATGATTAGGACTATACAGTGGTGCCGATAGCCAACTGGATATTTGTTGGGTGTAAGAAATATGCAGACAGTGTGTCTATAGATTAGAAACAGTCATAACATCAGAATTATCTGTAGGAAATGTTGTTTTGAGTGACAGCTGTGTGATATATGTGTCAATCTGGAGCTCCAAAAGCATTATGGAAATAGCGTAGGACATGACTGTGCTTCTCTATTTCATTTTGCCCAATGTAGTCCAAGCTTTTCTAATTTCTGCAGTTTCTCTTTACCTGCCGTGGGGGTTTATTTGAAGAAATCTTCATTGGTTGTTGCATGATCTTTCAATGCTGTGATGTGGAACTTTCTTTTAAGGGAACTCTACATGCAATCTAGTGGTGCATAAAAAATGGATTTGACATTGGTCTAAGAATGAGCAATTATCATTGTTAAAAAAGTCATGCTCCTGTTTGTGCAATTCCTTCTTGGCTGCTTATAACTTTTATTCATAGTTTGTGCTAATTTCTCCATCTTCTTGCTATCCATATATGGAACGGATTATTTTGTTTGACAAATGGTGAGTTCTTTACTCAGGGGCCGTCTTAAATCACCATGGTCTCGCCGTAAAAGGAAGAATACACTTTCACCCCAGCAATGGAGAACTTTGTTTACACCCGAGGGGAGACTCCGAGACGGTGGACTCAAGTTTCTCAAGAAAGTTCGTAGTGGAGTAAGTTGTCAGCTCTTTTCCCTTGTGTGCTCTCTTCCTTTTAAAATTATGAGCTGCATTGACTTCTTTTTATGGACCCTTGAAACTCGAGTTTTCATACACTTTTTTTTTGTATTATAGGGCATACACCCGAGTATCAGGGCAGAGGTTTGGCCATATCTTCTTGGCGTGTGAGAATTCATTCCTTTGTTGATGTCATTTTCTCTATCCAATCTGTTTATTTACTCCAGATGATTTTGCTTGACCTCTGCTTGTATAAATTAAAAAACTGTCAGTTTGCCTGTAATCTTTTGGGAAGTCCCAGATCTTGGCAAATGATTTCTGCTGACAATCTTGTACGGGTCATTCTTCATTAATCTCCTCTTCCTATTGGGGAACATACTTGCACTTATACTTCAAATCATGCTGTGTTCTCTCAAAATAGCAAGTGGAAAGATGACAAGCAATAAATAAATGGCTGGTGGCAAAAATTACCCTCGGCAGTTGGTGATATATCTTGTGTTATGCAACAGGTATGACTTGAAGAGTTCGAAAGAGGAAAGAGATGCAATAAGGACTCAAAACAGGTGCGTTTTTACTAAACCCATGAAAATTTTATTTTACTTACCCTTCACTAGATCAGCAAGATTGCTTGTAGATCTTTCCATTAGTCATATGGTTGGAAGCTATGGAAAGTGAACTATGGATGGGTACACGTGATGTTTAAATTTTATTCCTAATATATATCAAGATCAATTAAATGTGTTACTTTTTTATGCAGAAAGGAATATGAGAAACTCCGCAGGCAATGTAGGCGACTTTTGAAACAATATGGTTGGAGCTGTGGCAGCAGGCAGTTTGCTGGGAGACTTATGCAAAATGAGCACTCCGCTAGCTCTGAAGAAGTGGAGAGTGCGAGAGAGTCACTTTCTAGTGGAGAAACGACTCCAGATGATGTGATCATGGATGATTCTACCAGCATGTTGTTGGAAGGAGATGGAAGCTCGAGAGGAATTACGAATGCTGATGGCTCAACCCTAAACACTGATTCTTCAGACACAGACTCCTCTGAAGATGCTGAAGTAGTTAGAGCTTCACCTGCTTCAGATGGCAGGTATTGTAAGACTAGTCAATACTATCTCTAAAAAATAAAAAATGGGGAGACTGGAAAAGAACAAAAGAAACCCATAGGTGAATTCATCAGTTCATGTAGTCTTAGCAAATATAAGCACAGGTCTGAATAAAAAAATTTAAGAAATAAGGATTAAAATGAGCAGAAGAAAATAAAAAATACTTTCTTGATTTGTGCTCGAAGTATGTCCTTAAAATCTTTAATGTCTATTTGTCAGCAGGGAATATAATGAGTCTGATATGCTGACCAAGGAGGAGATTTCTCCCTCGTTAAAGACTGGAATTCTGTCACCAGTTCGAACCACAGAAGACTTTGCCACATGGCAGCGGATCATTCGTGTAGATGCAGTCCGTGCAAACTCTGAATGGATCCCATACTCCTATTCTCAGGCCACAGTATCAGCAACTCGGGCCCGCCGTTCTGCCGAGGCTGTTGGCCTTAGGGATTACGATCATCTGGAGCCATATAGAATCTTTCATGCAGCCCGGCTAGTAGCAATTCTCGAAGCCTATGCGCTCTATGACCCTGAAATTGGATACTGCCAGGGGATGAGCGATCTGCTCTCCCCTATAATCACCATCATAATGGAGGACCATGAGGCCTTCTGGTGCTTTGTGGGCTTCATGAGGAAGGCCCGTCACAACTTCAGGCTGGATGAAGCGGGTATCAGAAGGCAACTCAAGATTGTCTCCAGGATTATCAAGTTCAAGGACTCCCACCTCTACCGGCATTTACAGAAGCTACAAGCAGATGATTGCTTCTTTGTTTATAGGATGGTGGTGGTCCTCTTCAGGAGGGAGCTCACCTTCGAGCAGACCATGTGCCTGTGGGAGGTCATGTGGGCTGATCAGGCAGCCCTCAGGGCTGGGATTGGAAAATCCGCTTGGAGTCGTATAAGGCAACGGGCCCCACCCACAAATGATCTGCTGCTCTATGCTATTGCTGCTTCGGTATTGCAGAGGAGGAAGCTGATCATAGAGAGGTATAACAGCATGGATGAGATACTGAGGGAGTGCACTAGCATGGCCGGTCAGCTTGATGTGTGGAAGCTTTTGGACGATGCTCATGACTTGGTAGTCACCCTCCACAATAAGATAGAGTCGTCCCTCTGATATCTTTTCAGCTGGGGAAGCAAGAATATGGCTAATTTTGCTTGCTAATTTATTTCTCGAGTGGTCTCACTTGGGAGAGAACTGTGTTCTCTTTGCCCACTGCTCTCATTTCAGCATTGGAGGCAGGTTCTTAGAAGCAACGGAGGCAGCATTGAACAGAGAATACCAGTTTATTATCGGCTCAAATACACAACCCCCTCTGCATGCGATACAGAAGATTTGATCAGCAGGACCATGAGCAAGGCCTGGCAAGTAGGAATTGTTTAACCGATACACTGCCCCTGGTTTTCCTTTTCCCTTTCTTTATCTCCCTTTTCTTCTCTGGGTTTCTGTGAAAATTGAGACTTCTCAATATTTCATGAATCTGTCAATATCCTTGGTCCTGCTATTCGTTTCAGTTCGAAGGGGTGGCACCGAGATGTTTACAATTCAAGCTTTTTAAGAAAGAAAATTGTGGCTATCCTATTTTCTTGAACTCCCATCAGGAATCTTGGTTGATAATCACTTTCTTTCTTTGCTTGTATTTTCGACTGTAGATCGGCTGCTTGGAGGCACCGGTGCTTCTCATGAATACATCCCGTGTTTGAATGAGTAGATTCAACTGGGAAGAGATTCTTGCAACCGTCAAAAATACTTTTGGGAATTTACTACTAAGACTTGAATCTTGCGACAGTTTTGGCCTGAAAACTTAAACTGAGAATCCGACGGACGGTTCATGACCTGACAAGATTGACTTGGCTTGAAGAATATTGATCGGAGGGTCAGAATCTTGATGAGTAATGAACTGAGCACGTGGAAGGTGGGTCGAGCGCGAGGGTATGAAATAAATGGCAAAGTCAACGAGACTTCTTTCTTTGTTCTTAACGTCATACACCGCGTGACGGGAAAAGATCGAGTTAAGCGTGAGATTGTCTCTTTCTTTCCATCAAGACAAAATGAGCTTGTGTAAATGAACTGGTCGTTTATTAAGTACTGCCCATTTGGAATAAATAAAGATTTCCTTTTTTTTTCTTAAATAGAGACAAAACGAACACAAAATTCAAGAGAGGATGAAGACCCAAAGTGCTGGAAGAGCAGTAACCGTTAACCAACAACTTGAAATGTCATCAGGGCCACATGCACGGGACGGTCCCGAAAAGAGAAGCTCGAATCAAAGCACACGGCCTGCGTTTACATCAGGCGGAACCCATCTTATGACGGGAGGAAAGGAAACCTACAATCTTATCTGGCCAGACTACTAGCACGATTCAGACACAACATCCTTCAATCCATCGATGTAGGAAGGCCCGATGAATCACTGGTCTTTCTTGGTGTAATGTCTGACCACCATTGCTAAGCCCAGAATCAGAATTGGCACGAGGAACTGCAAGATCCTGATCGCGAAGTCTGGGGCCTTGTTGGGGTTGAAGGGGGCTTGTTGAGGTGGAATATAAGTATGTTTTGCTGGGACAGTCGATGCATCGATCTCGCCGATGTAGTACTTCTCCATCATCTCTCGTGCACCATCGCTGTGCGCCACATCCTCGAAGTCATCTGTCGCATCTTTCCCTGTAATTTTACCAGAAGATGAACGAGGCCGACTTCCATGGCATCCATCACTTATGCAAAGATGCAGGCTGCTCGGGAAACACTTTGGTTCGTGCTTTCAACAAGGGAGGAATAGGTTAGACAGTAGATTACCAGTAGCAGAGATCAAAACTTCATCTCCTCCAGGATGATCATCCATGAAAGATGTCACGTCATATACCTGCAACAACAGCGTGCAATTTCACCAGTTGAGCTGGAAAAGAGAGACAGTTCAACCAAGAATACGGATTGACAATAATAGTAACAACACTAATAATCTTAATAAGTTGGGGGTTGGGGTGGTTTTGGTGGCAGAAATTATGCTATGCTGGTTCCAGCTATTGTACTTATTTGTATTCCATACATGAATGTAGCTCTTTCAACATCATCTTAGTTAAAGTAATGGTGAGTCGTCTAAGAAATGGTCCAATTTCTACCTTAATAGGAAATGAATTCCTAGAAAAAAGGACATGATCAAGATAACCAAACACATTCACCCTCAATGCTCCATTCTCATAAAAAATGGAATTTTGAACATTTCTACCATCCAAGCCCATTGATCATAGCGACAATGACTGTCACCCAATTGCAAATCTTGTCGATCTTGGGGTTGGCTGAGAACATCAGAGCTCCTAGCATGCAGCCATGACTTTGTATGGTACAGATCTTCAACTAAATTTAAGCTAAATCTTTTAAGGTGAAATCACAACCAACCGATCAAGAGTAAATTTCTTAAGGGAGCCGACCAAGGGACTCTATCTAGCATTCGCTTATCCACTTGAGGATTTCCTTCCAGAACCCCACCCCACCCCCCAAATATGAGATTAGCCTTTCTTAAGGCCTCATTCATGCTGCACTTGCTAGCTGATAGGCTGCAAGGAGAAATACCTAATATGAACGCTGAGCGCACCCAAAACCTATAGATGCTGCTAACCAGATCACAGGATTCACTTTACCTTTCTCCCATATGGATTACCTTTCTTAACAAAGGCTTCTTCTACGCTATAGAGTCGACCGATTAGACAAAATGACTGATCAATTCAAGCTCGAGGAAATCGAACTCTGGGTAGCTCGAAAACCCGACTGGCAGAAAGAGATCTGACCTTCCCAGAGATGATGAGCCAGCAGTCCTGGGTCTTGTTGTGCTTCTCCACCTCCTCGAACACGAAATGCTTCTTATCCGACGCCATTGTTGACCCACACTGAAATGAGTGATCACAATACCGCCCAAATCATCAGCTTGGAGAGGAAAATATCATAATCTTGCAAGCAGAATTCATAAAACGAGCTTAAGATGAGGATGATAAAGACCCGACATCCTGAATCAGAATCACACGGAAGAGAGAGGCTCACCACTCACCAGCGCACAGAGAGAAGGGAGAGACGAGGGGGGGGGGGGGGTTGGTGGCGGCGGAGGATATGAAATTTCTCCAGAGGACAGTTGCCTGTCTACTCAATCCTTCTTCCTCTCTCTCGATGTCGTCGGGGCCCGTCAAAGCCGCTGCTGCTGACTAACTCTGCGGCTCTGGAGGAACTTGAATTTATGCGCCGTCAATTACCAGAACACCCTTGACTTGCGAGTTAATGGCAGATGATGACGTCAATATCAAATATATATATATATATATTTATCAGGGGCGCGCTCTATCACTGAGGTAATAGCCCGGCGGGCGGACCCCGCCGTCAATTACCAGAACACCCTTGACTTCCGAGTTAATGGCAGATGATGACGTCAATATCAAATATATTTATTTATTTATTTATCAGGGGCGCGCTCTATCACTGAGCTAATAGCCCGGCGGGCGGACCCCGTGAGAAATCGCCGCCGGGGCCCGCCCATTAAAGCAAGCGAGAGAATATACACACACAGATTACGGGTCCAAGAAAAAAGGGCAAAGAAAGCCACGGGGCGTTGTCAAAATCCAATTGGCTTCTGAATGAGAAGTAGTGCAAATCGAAAAAAAAAATCATAGATCGAGTGAAAAATGTTAGCGTGGTCCAAGTCTATTGCATTTTTTAAAACACATCAAAGGGTGTCCAACAAAAAATTCTCGAATTCAAGCCAAAATCAGAAAATAAATAAAAAAAATTCAAACTTTCATGGTCCAGGATAGGGATAATAAGAAAGCTAGGAAAGCTTAGAGTAGAAAAGGGGGTTCAAAATAATCATGAGATTGAGTCAAAGTTCCATTCCTCTTTTTCCCTTTTATGTGTACATCATAATATTATATGTTATCTGCAGTTATGATTCTTGATTCCTATGAGTAATGGCCTGGATTCTCTCTTTGCTATTGAGCATATGAACACTGAGCTTTGATTCCAGGCTCTTTAATTCACCCTCGGACGGGCCTGGATGTGCCCTTCGGCATTGGGCCTCCTTTGTTCATCGGCAAGCTTGAGGTTGTGGGCCTAGTCCCATTATTTGCCCCCAAATTTTCATGGACCTTAAAGAGCGGGAAAATTCAAATTGCTTGCTTGACATTTGGTCTCCTCCCTGCAACTCGTGGCTTTGATTTTCAAGCAAGGGTGTGGGGCGGGTCTAGGTATCCAGATACCTAGTAACCTACCACCACCCCATTGCCATCCCTATTCTTAAGCAAAGAATTAACAAGCAATGATGAAACTTGGCCTCCCTCGTCGTCAACTGGAGCATTCATTCACACCACTCTTAAGTTATAGTCTATTCCTTCTTTCGAATGAGGTCGAAATTTTGTACCATGTTTCTTGGTGACAATCGATATTCAGTGTTTGCTGCCCGGGCCTTGCTAAGTGAATGGCCTTTTAACGTAATGCCGCTCGGTGCCTTAATCCTGCCGTTGGAATCCACCTTAAGTGATTTTGACTTTCCGTGCCCAAGGGTTCTTGTAGCAGCACTGAGTAGAATCTGAGGCCTTTTTGTGGCCTTGTTGCTCAATGGTTTTTGTTGTGGTGCTCGTTGTGCCCCCATCTTTGTGCCTTCTGTGGACGTGGGTCTTTGTTGCAGTGCAGGTCATCGCCATGCCTCTAGTAGTGGAGTTCTTTGTGCCCTTGGTGGACAAGGGTCTTTGTTACAGTATTGGTTGCCGCTGTGCCCCCAGTAGTCAAAGTCTTTGTACCCTTGGCGGGCTAGGGTCTTCTCTGCCATGGCCCTAGCAGTGGAGGTCCTTTGCCCCGAGGGATTGAGGTCTTTTATGGCCTTGATGGATAAGGGTCTTTGTTGCGGTCAAGATCTTTGTACCACTGGTGGACAAGGGCCTTTTTTTTGCAGGGCAGGTCGTCATCATGCTCCTGGCGGTGGAGGTCTGTGTGCCTTCGGTGTTTGTTGCCGCATTGGTCATCGCCATGCCACCAGTAGCGGAGATCTTTATGAACTGGAGCTATGGTGCACTTGTGAGAGGATATAAAACTGCAATCAACGCGTTCAAGAATTGTATCAAGCTAGGTGAATAATTGTCACTATTTTATGCAAGAGAAGCGTCACAACTTAAATAATTGAAAATTAACAGTAGAAATTTCACCAGACCATCAGCGTTGAAGGCTCGAGGGAGCTGATTCCCACTCATGTCCTCCTGGACATAAGCGTTGGGATGTGGAACAGCGACGACTCTATATGAGCCTTCCCAGCGTGGAGAGTGTTCGCTCAGCCGATCCTGCCCCCATGAACCGATTCCTTTTGAGCACCAACTCTCCAACAGCAAATTGTCGTGCCTTAACTAGGCAGCTGAAGTATCACGTCACTGATTGTTGGGCCTGAATGACCTTCCTCAGAGCTGTGATTCTCCTTTCCTCTGTTCGGTCTAGATCCAACTTTCGAGCATTATCATTGATGCTTTCGTTGTATGAGCTAACCTTGAAGGACGGGATCCCGACTTCAGTGTGGATGCCTGCTTCAAAGTCGCACACCAATACTGTAGTATTAAATGTTAGTGGCAATTACAATTCCTTATTCCGTAGGGCAATGGCGTCGATGCTTTCTTTACCGTTGTGCATGCGAACGTTGAGGTTTGATTCTGGGCTCTTTAATTCACCCTCGGATGGCCCTGGATGGGCCTGGATGTGCCCTATGGAATTGGGCCTCCTAGTTCGCGGGGTTGAGGTTGCGGGCCAGGCCCCATCAGTCCACACGTGCAAAAGAGTTTGTGGCTTCAAATTATTTGACAATTTAGACCACACCAATATATTTTTTATTTTAAAAAAAGCATTAATTTTCAGGAAAAACGACAAAAACTGAATGGATGGAAAGACAGGTGTCTTCTCTTCTCACTCCATACTCGAGCTCAGAATATTCTATTTTCTATAGCTCCCCGACAATTATTATTTATTAGTTTCCACCATGGAAAGGCCGAAGCTCAAAGCCACCGTCTGCCTTCCACCGATCCGCTACCTGGGCAGCCTGAAGCAGCCGGACCCTGGCACCGACCAGATGGAGCTTCAGGAATCCGACGTCGTCTGGTCATCCGGCTTCTCCGACCCGGACCCCGACCCGATATCCTCTCCTCGGACCCCGACCTCCCCCACCATCCTCTCCGGCAACCCCTCCCTGGTCCGGCAGCGGCCGTCAATCAACCCGGCCCTCTCAGCCGTCTCCGGCGCGAGGGCAATCCCGCAGTCACTGCCGGGCCGTGGTGGGATTACTGGGCCGACCAGGATGTCCGCTCCGGTGAACGTGCCCGTCTGGCCCAAGTGGAAGGGGGGCCCGGGCCGGGAATTCGAAGAAGAGGAGGAGCAGGAGGATTGGGGGCCCACGCACGGCAAGGTGGTGGTGCCGCCGCACGAGATTGTGGCTCAGTCCCACGCAACGGCGGCGTTTTCGGTGTTCGAAGGCGCGGGTCGAACGTTGAAAGGGAGGGACCTGAGGCGGGTGAGGGATGCCGTTTTCCGTAAAACTGGTTTCCTGGATTAAGAATTTTGCCTTTCGCATTCTCTGTAATTTTCGGTTCCCTATTTTCCGGCTTTCTCCTTGGCGGTGTCAATAGAGCATACTGCTAGCCACTATTATTAATCTCATCTATGGTTGAGCGCATCTTTCGAATAAATAGATTTTGTTTTTTTTTTTTATAAATCGTCGGTATTCAGTTGAACTGTCTCCAACTAACTAATTCGGATCATTTAGGGTTGACTCATTTAAGGGGTTCAAAACTCTCCACCATATATGGGACTCGAACTCGAGTCTTCTCATTGAAATGATAAATGTCGAATCATTTTACCACACTTACGATGATAATAGATTATATTTTTTACTTATATACTCAATTGTCTATAAAAATAAAATTCTCCTGGAACGTTTGTAGCAAGATTGACCCGGACCACAATCTTGATGAATCTTCGTGCACTTTGAAGTCCACGACTCTCCCCCATCATGCATTTTTTTGCCATGAACTTGCCTGTGGTCAACTGATGGAATTTCATACTGTGCAAAAAAATATTAAAAAGAAGAAGAGTTAGGCGAAGCTCATTATGCGACCACAGGAAAAGGCCGAATCAATTCCATACGTAAAAGTTGCAATATGCGAAGCTGATTCCAATCACAGCTATGTTATGCCAAAACAGAGAAAATCTAAGCCATTCTTCATGGAGACTAAAGTCAAAACTCGGATCAAGTTGCAAGGTAGTACCGCTTGCAGGGGACAACAACCCTAACTCTCTCTCTCTCTCTCTCCCCCCACTTCTACATCTACACACGTAGAGAGAGTGGTGAGTCGGGCGGGAGGAGCCTCATTCCCGCTCTGCGTTTCCTCTCGGAAGCAATGGAGCTGTTCTACTACATGGTGTTCGGGGCTCTTGGAGCCGTCGTGGCGGCTCTCGAGCTCAGCAAGACCACCAAGGACCGCATCAGCACCTCGCCCGCTTTCAATTCCTTCAAGAACAACTACCTCCTCGTGTACTCGCTCATGATGGGTAATCACACTGGATCTGAGCTTGGATGCCTATTATGGTTCTCTGATTCGTCGGATCTCACCTGATCTTGGTCCAAAATGCGGTCGGGGTCGTTGACTGTCTTGTATGAGTTTGCAAATCGGGAGTTCGATGTGAGCCTGGTATAGTTCTGGTCGAGATCTGATGTATCACCGAGTCCTTGTTTACAGATTGCACCGTAGAGTATGATCTGTCACTGTTTCCTGTATGAGACGGAGATGCTTTGATGGTCTGAAGTGATGCATTACGTTAGAATTGTAGTGGTGACTTTTATTCTTGTCATATTCACTCATCAACGCCTCTCTTCTCAAGTGTCAAAGTCTTGTCGAAAGTGAATTGTAAAAGAATTACGGGAGTGCTCACGATCGTGTGACGTTATCAATGTAATTCATCTTGTTTTATATTATTCGTCTTATGCATATAATCTTTTTCGGCAAAAGCCGGTGATTGGTTGCAGGGTCCTTACGTGTACTTCCTGTACAGCCAGTACGGTTTTGGGAAAGGAGAGATAGGACAGCTCTTCATTGCTGGTTTTGGATCTTCCATGCTGTTTGGGACAATTGTGGGATCTCTGGCAGACAAACAGTCAGTCTCGCTACCTGTTTTATTTGCATTCGTCATCAGTTTTCGGTGGATATTGTTATTGAATGAATGTTTGCTGCATTAATTTAGGGGTCGGAAAAGGGCATGCGTGACTTATTGCATTACTTATATTCTGAGTTGCATCACTAAGCACTCTCCTCAGTACAAAGTCCTCATGCTGGGCCGCATCTTGGGAGGTATTGCTACATCTCTTCTGTTCTCAGCATTTGAGTCCTGGCTTGTCGCTGAACACAACAAGGTAAGAAATGCTTGCCCTTGTTAAATATGAAAATAGATGGCTTTTTTTTGTTGCTGTTGGACTATGACAGCTCCACAATAGTAGTTGGCTACAGATTTTAGCTGAAATATAACCATTGCAGCAGCTTGAAGTATAAAGACAATGAAGTGATCATAATGAAAACAAGCTACATTCATGAAATGCTCATTTACGTTGCAGGTTATTTTATTTTCTCTGAGTTTAGATGATAAACTTCATTTTCTTTACATGATACGTGCAAAAATAGATGAAGTTTCAAACGCGTAAGATTCTCCAATTTCTAGGGAAGTGTACATACAGTCATTTCTTGCTTTCCAATTTTATCCTTCCTTGCCGAATTTTTGCAGAGGGGCTTCGAGCAACAGTGGTTGTCAATAACATTTTCAAAAGCAATATTTCTTGGCAATGGTCTGGTTGCTATTGTGTCTGGGTTGTTTGGAAATCTGCTTGTAGATTCATTCGCGCTTGGTCCAGTGGCCCCGTTTGATGCTGCCGCTTGCTTCCTGGCAATTGGCATGGCCATTATTCTTTCATCGTGGACGGAAAATTATGGTGACCCTTCAGAGAGTAAGGACTTGCTTACTCAATTTAAGGGTGCCGCTGTTGCCATTGCTTCAGGTAAATGCCTGCTGTTAATGCGGTCTGTGCATATCCATAAGCTTATGATTGCATTGTGACAATGATTCTTTTTGCTTATGCAATTCTGATACCATAGGGTGCATCAAATGTCACTCAAAAGTCTTACATGCTTCCTTTTTGCCCCCATAAATGAGTGATAATCATTGCCTTGGATTAGTTATTCTGATAATTTCTTTTCAAGTGATGGTGCTTAAATATCTTATCAGTCTATATTCTGAAGTTTCCTACGTGCTACAGATGAGAAAATTGCACTGCTTGGTGCGATTCAGTCACTTTTTGAAGGTTCAATGTACACTTTCGTTTTTTTGTGGACACCTGCTCTGAGTCCAAATGGTGAGGAAATTCCCCATGGCTTCATCTTTGCAACATTCATGTTGGCTTCTATGTTGGGTAGCTCCCTTGCCTCTCGCTTGATGGCCCATTCATCACCCAGAGTAGAGAGCTACATGCAAATTGTTTTCATTGTCTCATCTGCTGCATTACTGCTGCCAGTTGTTACCAGTGTATGTTGTTTCTTCTCCTCTCTTCCCCCCTTCCTCTCTAATGTCTATCCATTACTGTTTTCATCACTGATTTGAGCATATTAATCCGGAATAGTTCCTGGTAACGCCTTCTAAGGTTGAAAGAGGGGGAATATCATTCTCCAGCTGTCTCCAGCTGCTTGGGTTCTGCGCATTTGAGGCTTGTGTTGGCATTTTCTGGCCATCCATTATGAAGATGAGATCCCAGTACATCCCGGAGGAGGCAAGGAGCACCATCATGAACTTCTTCCGCATACCTCTCAACATCTTTGTGTGCATTGTCCTGTACAATGTATGTTCCAAAGTCTACTCTAGCCTCCTTAATGTCTCATAAAAATCGGCTAAGGCAGGAGCATTCTCCAGCTGATAGATATCTTCTGCTATGTGCTGTCTTTCCCTTTCTGATGAAGATCTACCATTTTGTTATACTTGCAGGTCGATGCATTCCCCATCACTGTTATGTTTGGCATGTGCTCTATCTTCCTCTTTGTGGCCTCCATCTTGCAGAGGCGCCTATTGGTGATAGCGGAAAAGCCAAGTAGGATCCTCATCAATCCAGCTTGTCATATCGTCGTCATATATCCTCATGTTCCTTTTGCCGCATCTGTTTTCAACTGTGATTGATGCTTGTTTTCTTTGCAGAGGAAGACCGGGAACTGAAAGACAGGGACCCGGAGATGGAGCCATTGAACAATTGACCGAGTCCATTTTGGGAAACATCATGGGTGCCCTTTGAAACTCGTCAGTAGTCAGTCCATTTCTTATGGAGCTGCTGTCTGTGCAGAAATTATAGCTACTATAGGAGGCTTTACATATAAAAATATGCCGGTTTCTGCGACCTAACCTGCCAAGCAAAGAAATGATGGAGAGCGGGCAGCTGAATCATGGGTCACCTCAAGCTGAAAGGGAAAATTTTTACTCTTATAATTGGTTTTATTCTGACTTTTTGTTATTCCCTGTGCAAGGTATAGACTATAGAGCTCCTTCTTAGGCCCTAAAAACGAAAAAAGAAAAAAAGAAAAAAGGATGCCAAGAAAGTGCCATATGAAGTTAGTCTTTTGCATCTAAGGAGACTATCTGAAAGCTTCATGTAACTTGATCTTTTCCATTCTTCCTTTGTCGTTAAGTCAGATGTAAAGAGCGTTTGATCATTCAGTCTTCACGCCATCTCCATCTTTGCTCTATTTCATTCACATACTGACCCAATTCACATAGAGAGGCATGTTTTAGGATAGAATTTCATGCAGCCGTGAGTACATATCAACACGCCCAATCATTCACATGAATTAGCTAGCATACAGTCCCATACGCAGCAACCCGCTAAATCTTCGATTGCATAGTTGTGGTGGTCCCTGATTGATGTGGAGTCAAAGACTGGAGGAAAAGGAGAGAAGAAATTAACAATTTCCATATGGTTACATACAAAAGAATAGGATGGACCAAATTCTTGGGAGGTTTATCGCCCCCACACCAACCATTCACGACACCCGACTACGTTTGGCTTCCATGGAGGCCACTTCCAAGTCCCCGATGAAGAAGAGTATCCTATCTAGAATCCCTCGGGATGAAATCTCTTCCAGTGTTGGTCCTTCTCCAGTTTGATCTCTCGATGTTGAAGGGACGCCTGCAATTCTTCTCTTTTGCGTCCTCGAGCCCAAGTATCGTTGAATTTTGCCTTGGTAAACAAGGTAGTAGTTCCCCCCTTCTCGGATTATCCTCAACCCCCTAACAGTCACAAACGTTCTCATAAGTCGAAGATGATGATGATGAGGGGCCGCCAGAAATTTGAAACCCAATAACTGAAAGCAAATGAGAAAGAGACTCACAGTCCAACCGGATCGCTTCGGTCCTGCACCTCGTATGCATCTTTCCATGATTCCGAGCCAGCAGGGGCATGGAACGAAGCCCGATCCTCTCCCCATCTCTCCCTGAACAGATTAGACCACAGTGCATCATCCGACGCCAAGACCTTCCACTTCCTGCAGACTTTGATAAGAAACTAGTTTTGGCACTCGAAAACGATTTCACGGAACTCGAACAGGACTCATGCAACAGTGCTAGCAAGACACCCTTTAACATCAGCCTTGGAACAGTCATCAGCCACCAGGCAGCCAAAGATTTCAGAAGAAGAGAAGCAACTCCAAAGAATAATTACTCTCATTCGGCAGCAGCAATTCGAAGTGCATTTATAAGAAGACAAGCCACTGCAGCTATTTAATTTTCGGGTAAGACTTACGCTCCGATCAAGAATCCAAAATGATCCTAAGGTTTGAGGTATTGAAGTGCCTAGATCACAATGGATAAAAGTCCGAACTTTCGAGGAACAAACATCAAATTTGCTCCTTCACTTCAGTAGGCAAAACAAAGACAATCTCGAATACTTAAAAAGTACGCCAATACAACTTTTCAATCACTAAATTGATTCCCCAGTTCCACGGCTGGCTGGATTATCAAAACTGATCCTCCATTTTCACCGAGCCCACCACCCCTGTGTCCTCTGCTGTGTCTACAACCGCTACTGTCCCTGCGAGAGGATTGCAGCAGGTGGAGACGCGGTGCAAGCTAGGAGACAAACGGAAGATCGACACCAGATAATTCCAACCCCATCAGAAGCAATTCAAGAAAATCCGTTTGGCACCACGATCAGAGATCGCATCACAAGATCATCAAAAGAAAAACAAAAAAAAAAGCATCTCAACCAGAATCAAATTTCAAGTCAAAAGCAGAGAATTCACGATGCATCACGACAAACCCAGTTCAGATTTCTCAGAGACATCGGATGCGGGAACAAAATTTGACATTTCGGAACGAGAAAACGAGGAAACCTGAGTAGATCCGGACCTTGCAGAGCAGCTGCGAGGTTCTGGTGATCTAAGCAACAGAATATCTTAAGGCAGAGCTCCTCAGGCAAGCTCTCCATCCCCAATCCACAACCCAATTCCTCGATTTCTTTCCACTTACGACCTACCTAATGGCGAGAGCGAGAAAGAGAACCGATGAGCGGCTCACGAAGTTCTCCTCCCGATGCGATTAGTGTCCTTTCGTCGTCTTTTCAGCTGCAACAGCTGGGATGCAACTCATCTGTTACGTCAACATTTTTACAGAGCTGCTTACTCTGTTGTCTCAATCATCTCGACCTGAGTACTTTATTTGTGGTGCATACTCGCTCTCTCCTCGCAGATTGTGGACGGGTGGCTAGCCGACACCGACACGTTTCTAAAAGAACCGCGAGTGGAGAATCTCTCCGCGGGACGGCGCGTGCTATTACTCTTTGCGTGACACGTGCGCTTGCTTTTTACCGCCGAATTATAGCCCTTATTATCATTATTTTACGAGGGAATAGAGGAAGTTTCTGTTTTTTTCCCCCATTGGAAGGGGAACGTGGGCCCAACTCGGCCTTTTATAGGCCCAATGGTCCAACATATTTAATTGGGCCAGTGATGTTCTGTTACCCGGGGCCTATCTTTGGAAGATGGGCCTACTTTCTGCCTGAGCCAGTCCGTTTACGTGCACCAGTGCGAAAATGTCACGGGACTCTCCCGCGGCAACAAGCAAAAACTTAAACGGTCACTACCAGTAAAATGCTCTAATGAGCACAGTCGTGGTAATTACAGAGATGATTAACATAATCACCCCCAAAATATATCATCGTTAAGAAGATCTCTTAATAAACTGAAGATGTTAATGAGATTGAGATACATAAGGGTAAAGGGCACAAGGGTAGTAACTCGAAGCATGCATCTGTCTCACGATTCTCGGTTTCGAATATTAGAAACCCATCCCACTAAAGATTCCGTCCTATCGAGCTAAATGTCGGGTCAGTTCATGTGTGATTGCGATGGGTGAATTAACTAAATGTTAGTCTTGAGAGGGATAGAACGGGTAATCATAGTTCATTGAACGGCCACAGACTGCAAAGAGAAAACGGCAGTGTCCTATCGCGATCATGCGGCTACTCAATTACTATGGTTGCCCCGACATTCTTAATGCTCCGAAAGTTCCGGTATGCACTCGACACGTCATCCACACTTGATGCAGATGAAGTGACAGTCTTTGTGAACTTCATTTTGGTGGGCGACGAGGGCTTTCAGGTTTTGATTTTTCTTTTGGCAAACGTTGCAATATACCCGGTTCTAGTTGACACGTAGCAACAAGAATTGGGGATCGGGTGCGGGCGAAATTCCCGCCAATGGCTGAGATGTTCAGTCGACTCCCTCCCCCTTTGTGGGGGTCCGGACCCTACGAGTGAGCAGAAAAGGCAGGAGGAAAGAGGCCTTTTGTGGCGAACCGATCTCTATTGTTGTCTCCATTATCACTTCCTATGTACGACAGATAGTCAGCAAAACTTCAAATGCTGCTGGGGCCGGCCAGAATAGGATTCGGCTTCGGGATGAACCATATTGGTGTGGTGGGGGCACGCGCTTCATTAGCAGGATGGCAACATAGAGCGGTGTTGTACACTGATCCTCGAGGCTGTAGACGCCGACTTCGATAGGGCCATAAGGTTGATAAGGTCCTTTGATCCTGTCGGGACAATCATCCATGTAGTACATTTGGTTGGACTCGGATCCCGGAAAATCGGAAGTAACAATCAACTGGGAGTGGCTGTGACCCGGAAAGAGAGCCTGGCCATCCAGACTTTTCATCTCACCAATCTGCTCCACCTTCCTTTCCTTCTCCTTCACCTCGTATACCCTGAAGCAGAATGTTAGCAGGCATATGCTGCTGCCGTACTTATAAACTCTCTTGTCGATCTCGAAGTATCCAGTGACGTAATCATCGTTTTCACCACTGTTGTCGCTGTGATACTCGATTCGGCATATATTACCGGTCAACCCACAGAAGATCTCCGGAAGGAGACGACCACTAGATAGGAGCCATCAGCACCATCCCGGAATCCTTGTCGTGTGATAGGATTCGAGCTGACATGCTTGGTGCTGGGATCAGTGTCGCTGCTGCTAACTTCCAGAGATACCAGCAAATATCTGGCTATGGCATAGAATTTTCCTTAGCGGTAAATTGCGTCCCGGAATTCATATCCTATGTTTTCTTCCCTGGGCCTAGCATACATCCAGGCGGTTTCCAGGATCTAAAACATCGCAAGATACCCCTCGCCTGTGTAGATGGATGCCCACAACCTCGTAGCCTTCTGGTGACACCCAAGGACCGGCCGAGAGCACCACCCTGTGAATCTTGAATTCCGGCATGTAATATATGTAGCCTAGAGGACAGAATCCTAAATTAATAATTAAAAAAAGGACTATTCAAATCTGTCCACCTTTGCTGAAGGCCCATAAATCAACATGATGCATATAAATGCCAAGCTATGTCGATGCGACTCATATCCACGGATGAAGCAGGTTTTCGCCGTTCCGGAGAAAAATGCGTGCTGCATTGGGCTTGTCTTGGGCTAAGAAAAGCCCATTGGGCCTTGGCCCATTACTGGCCCTAGGAAGAGCTATCTCCCGTGGACAAGGATACAGTATATATTTATATATGGTTAAAAATGAATTCACGATATTGGATATATTCCAACTATATGCAAAATATAACTAAATATACACCTCATAATTGTATAGATTGATGTTTGATACAACAAGACAGTCAATACACATATTATATATATATATATATATAAGACAACAATGTCATGTAAACCCTAGCTGTGTAAGGTTCTAGCATAAAGCAAATCTGAGATTGCGCGAAGTTTGGAAGAGGAAGAAGACTTACAATGGACCGAGCAAAGGATGAAAGTAGCGATGAATGGGTCCATCTGCTTCAGGTGCTTGAAATTAATCACTGCTCAAAGAAAAGCATACAGTAGTGATATTGATTCGGCTCGTCTGTCTCTCGGGTCGGGTATGAACGTCGAGCGCTGATGCCCGACGAAGCGAGTAGATCGTTGATTCGGGAAGATGAGCCGAAGCAATACCACGCCGTGTCTACTTCTCCAGAGAGGGAAGCTTCTGAAAGAGAGAGGGAGACATTGTTGGTCTGCAAATCTCATATGAAACTGATCGAGCTCATTAGTGTGAAGATCTGCGTTTCTGCAGCTCGGCTCTCTTGCCTTATATAGTGGGAAACGAGGGTTTTCTGAGATGTTAATAATTAGCATCTCTGCTGTATCTCGTACAGGTTCGTCAGGTCTCGATCGGTTAAGTGTCCCAATACAATATGATATAACAGCAGCAGTTGTTGTCCCTCGGCTTCCCATTTTTCTATGACAAACACTGTTAGATGGTCCACGATACTGTTCTTTAATTTCGGCCATGTGACATGTGAACATGATGACGGTGTAGTGCAGGTTCAAATTAGAAAAAACACAAAGAAACATGAAATAAAAAATGTTAGATAATTCTTATGGTTGAAGGAAAATGAGATCCATTTATATGTTGTATTTTTTTTATATCGGCGATATCCGGTACCGTAACAATAGACTAATCAACTGGACGGTGTATTATACAGTTTGAAACCCGCCAATTTGTATATATTACTTGACTCATGTGTATCTTTCCTTTCATAGATTGATTTTAAATGCATATATATATATATATCATAATAATGAGATTCAGTTTATTGATATTGATCTTGATATGAGAATAATACGAATTTAATTTTCATTTATAAAATCTTTCAAGTCCCTCTATTCACCTATTTCTCTAATCATTTTAAAACTTATATGGTTTTTTATAACCCAAGAAATATAAACAAAAAAAAAAACTTTAGAAGCCGGATCCCACAAAGTTGTCTTGAATTAGTGGTATAATTCTTTCAAATTTGCAAGAGATTTGAGATAAATTAAAAGAAGTAGGAGATTGGAAATTTATTTTTTTTAATAAAGGAAAGTTTATTTCTTGATTCTCATGAATTTATGTTAATTTATATGCATAAAGATGCGTGTGTATAACATTACCAATGTTACGCACTTTATGAAAAAATCGAATTGATAATTTCATAAACTACTCATGAATTATATATAATCCTTTTGATAGATATTTAATTATTTCAAATTGCATGTTCATTGGTTCCTTTTTGGTTTCTCCGATAAAAAATAAATGTCCTCCAAATTCACAATCCTATAGCAAAACACTAGCTAGAAATGAATATTATGGGCAAAAAAAAAAAAACAATCAGTATGCGTGGATATTGTGTATATAATATGTGTATATATTTATAATTATAATAATTCTTCTGTGAAATAAGGGTGTCGGAAGAAGTCATAATATATAAATGGAATGATCGAAGATAATGATAACCATGTTGAGGCGTCTCAGTGATCTATACATTTATGTCTGTGATTGAAACCTCTGGAAAATCTAAGGGGCCCGAATCTATGAAGGGTAGCAGAGAAGTTTCCTTTTGCATTCTGGAAAAGTTAGTAACTGAGATCTCCGATTAGGCAATGTTTGCTGCGAGCTGTGAGCGAGGGCTGGTGTCGCGCAACTCTTACCCTTCGACGGCTTGTCACACGAGAGACGGTTCTCCCCGGTGCTGTTGGCCCCCGCAGAAGACGACAGCGAGGCACATGCCGGTTCATAGCTCTTTCCACCGTCGGTTTGAAACCCTTCACTTGTCATAAGTACTAGCATTTTGCTGATAGTTTCATGACTTTGCATAAGTTCTGTCTTGTTCTGCTCTTTCTTTTTCCAGATTGGTACAGCGTCATCCGCAACAGTCGACAGAACGGTTACGTTCTCGACTGTACGTGCCTTAGGATAAGATATGTTGCGGTTCCTCGTACGGATGGCTAGTTTTTTGCTGAAGAGAACTTGGCCCTGCCTCTCTTCAATCCTTTCGCCAGAGCGTCCATCCATCTGCCTCCTGTGACCAGAGAGATGAAGGAAAGGATTTGATTTCAAGATGAAGAGGAATAGTACACTTTCTTATCTACGCATGAGTGTATATATATACATGACTTAATGATAAAAACAATAATTAAGGATGATTCTATTATATCTCTTCAAATAATTCTGTTATGCACAATATCTTATCTTTCCATCTTGATCTCCGTGAATAGTGGAAGGAGATTCTTCATTATCTTCAATACTCCCCCTCAAATCGGTGGTTGGTGAGGGCAAAAGACCGAGTTGGGACCTTAAATGGTAGAATTGATCTCGTGCAAGAGGCTTGGTGAATATATCAGCCACTTGGGAGGAGGATGGAACATATCGAGTGATAAGATTCCCAAGGGCCACTTTCTCACGGACAAAGTGATAATCTAATTCAATATGTTTTGTTCGTGCATGGAAAACCGGGTTGGCTGTAAGATGCAAGGCGGAAATGTTATTAGAGAAAAGAAGTGATGGTCGAGGCTGTGGAACTCCAATGTCACGCAAAACATAAGAGACCCAAGTGAGCTCAGCAGTGGCGGAAGCAAGAGCACGATATTCAGCTTCTGCAGATGAACGGGCCACTGTCGGTTGTTTCTTGGCACTCCAAGATACACAATTGGCACCAAGGAAGGTACAATATCCCGTGGTGGAGCGTCGAGTGAGCTTGCATCCAGCCCAATCAGCATCAGCAAAGGCATACAAGTCTAAGGAACTTTGTGAGACTAACCGAAGACCAAAGTGAGAAGTACCGCGTACGTAATGAAGAATGCGCTTGACCATTTGATAGTGTATGATGGTGGGAGCATGCATATGTTGGCAAACTGTGTTCACAGCCAGTGAAAGGTCAGGCCGAGTGAGTGTAAGATACTGAAGAGCACCGACTATACTCCGAAATTTCTTGGGATCACAATAGGGAGAACTGCCATTCTTGATTGGTGGCAGTTTAGCAGAAATAGGAGTAGCAATTGAGTTGCAAGTCTCCATATTTGCACGAGCAAGAAGGTCAGAGGCATATTTACATTGAGAGAGAAATAATCCTCGAGAGGATCGGGTAACCTCAATACCCAAGAAGTAATGTAAGGAGCCAAGATCCTTCATGGAAAATACATGACCAAGAGCTTGAACCAAGTCATCCAACATAGGTGGTGAGTCCCCAGTGAGAACGATGTCATCAACATATAATAATAGAAGCATAGTGTGACCATCTTGACGGTATACAAATAGGGACGAGTCAGCACTACTGCAAAAAAAACCATACCCGAGAAGGAAATCACTAAACTTAGCAAACCACGCCCGCGGTGCTTGCTTGAGTCCGTATAAGGAACGATGTAGCAAGCATACATGATTAGGATGGCGGGAATCAGGGAAGCCAGGTGGCTGGTCCATATATACGGGAACATCAAGGGTGCCATGTAAGAAGGCATTCTTCACATCGAGTTGACGAAGAGGCCATGCTCGAGTGATAGCAACAGCAAGAACAATGCGAATGGTGCCGGGTTTGACAACCGGGCTAAAGGTTTCAAAGAAGTCTACACCTTCTTCTTGATGGAAACCTTTGGCAACGAGACGAGCCTTTAATTTGTCAAGAGAGCCATTGGAATGAAGTTTGGTCTTGAAGACCCATTTACACCCAACAATATTCATATCGGAACGACGAGGGATGAGTTCCCACGTGTTATTAGCAGCGAGTGCTTCAAGTTCTTCAAGCATGGCAGCCTTCCATCCTGGATGATTAAGAGCTGTCTTGACCGTCCGCGGCTCCTTCGGGATAGTTGATATTGTCACATTTGCATACTTTGGATTTGGCTTGACAATACCAACTCGGGCTCTTGTCAACATAGGATGCAAAGGACTCTCGGAGTTGCCAACAGAGACAGCTTGTTCAGGCAAGTCAAGGTCTAAGGTAGGAGCCATTGCATGTGCCGTTTCAATATGTGGAGGGGGCTGGGAGGAAGACGCCATGGCAGCTGGTTGGGGACCCATAGAGAAAAGTGGTCCACTTGATTGTGGTGTAACAGAGACGTTTGGCATTGGTTGACTCGGTGTGGCAGATTCCAACTCAGTGAAGAGACGAGCTCTATTCTGAGCTTGATCATCAGTCATTAAGGTAAGTTGAGGTTGTGAGTTACCTGAGGACTGAGGTTGTAACGATCGGCTCCGCGAATTTGTAGGTGTTAAAGTTCTATTCAAGCCCAAAGGAAGAAGCCAATGTGACAAATCTCCCCCAAAGTGAGAAGCATCCTGATTAGAGGCAGCAAATGGGAAATGATGTTCATCAAAGATCACATGATGAGAAATGTAAATTCGACCTGTCGAGCGATGCAAGCAGCGAAAGCCTTTATGCTTGTCGCTATAACCGAGAAAGGCACAAGGTAATGACCGCTTGTCAAATTTGTGTTTCATGTAATTTCTCAAGTAAGGATAACAACAGGATCCAAATACTCGGAGAATGGAGTAATCGGGCTCCTTATCAAACAACACCGAGAACGGGCTACGATTATGCAAAGAAGTAGCCGGTAATCGATTAATTAAATAAGTTACCGTTGAGAATGCTTCAACCCAATATGATAGCGGCATTGAAGCTTGAAATAAAGCAGCAAGTCCAAGCTCCACAATGTGACGATGCTTTCGTTCCGCAATGCCATTTTGCTCGGGTGTTCGAGGGCAAGATATTTGATGAAGAATGCCACAATTGTCAAGATGCATGAGAAAATCCATAGATGTGAATTCTCCGCCACCATCTGATTGGAAAATCTTAATTTTCCTATCAAATTGATTCTCCACGAGCCTTTGAAATGATTGGAATATATCGAAGAAATCTGATTTGAACTTCAAAGGATAAAGCCAACAGTATCGAGAGAAATCATCAATAAAGATCACATAATAGCGAAATTTTTGCATTGAAAGCACTGGACTTGGCCCCCAAAGATCACAATGTATTTTCTCCAAAGGAAAGGAAGAGCGATTAGAAGACAAGGAGAAGGGTAATTTTGTGCTTTTGCTCAACTGACAACTAGTACATAGTGTACTAGATGACCTAGTCACTGAAATTAAATTACTCTGCCGTAACAACTGTAGAACACGGCTGCTCGGGTGACCGAGTCGACGATGCCAAGTGATCTCGTCTGCAGCTTTATTCCTTGAAGAGAAAAATGCACCAAGAGGAGAATCCTTGTTGGTGTAAAGACCTTGACGATTAGTTCCCGTCAACAAGGCCTTGTGCGTCCGGGAGTCCTTTATAGAAAAACCATTAGCATCAAACTCAAAATAGCAAGGATAATCTTTTGTTAATTGAGATACAGATAGGAGATTTTTCTTAATCTGTGGAACAACAAGAACATCCCGAAGAGGAAGTTGACATGATTTATTTCCAAGAGAACCACTGCCAACATAGGTAATTGGGAGAGAAAACCCATCCCCGATCATAACATTGTCAGATCCATGATAAGGTGATACATGCTCAAGGTTACCTGGATTATCAGTTATGTGAGCGTTGGCCCCGGTATCGGGATGCCATTCACAGTCGCTAGGATCTGATATGTGAAGCGCAGCAAGAGCTTGGGGAATATTCTCACTTTGATAGCTATTGTCAAAGCGGAAGTAGCATCTCAAGGCATCATGTCCTTTCTTTTTGCAAATTTGACAGGTGATAATGTTATGCCCAGTAGAATTGGGTCGTGGGCTTCCTGTTTGAAAGGAAGAATAATTGCTTGAGTGCTTGTGACTGAATGAGGGAACCCCACGTCCTGGATTGAACCCACGATTTTTGAAGGAATTGTGCCTTCCTCTAGAATTGTTTCTCAAATTATTGTTGCGCCGCTGAGAAACAAAAGCCGTCGAATTGTCCGGGGTCGTGTTTAGACTCCGTCGATTGCGAAGTTCATAACTTTGAAGTTGAGATATGACTTCGGCATAGGATGGAAGGGGGGGTCGAAACATCGTTGTTTTGAATGCCTCATATGAGTCATTAAGTCCTTCAAGCAAGCGAAAGACTTTATTTGTATCTGACACCGTCTTCCCAATTGCCTGCAATTGATCACATATAGATTTAAAATCACGGAGATACATAGCCAAGGATTTGTTGCCTTTCCTGATGTGTTGAAGTTGCGCAAGAAGATCGAATTTGCGAGTGATGGAGCTTTGCTTGAAGTGATCAGTGAGAGCCTTCCATACATCCACAGCAGTTTTGAGTCCCACGGCATAGCCAAGAACCTCTTCTGAGAGTGTAACCACAATCCAGGATTTGACAAGGCGATCTGTGCGTAACCAAGACACATAATCTGGATTCTTGACTTCAACTGCACTATCAGAGATGAGTGTCTCTATTGGTGCTCTGGCCTCACCGGTGAGGAAACCAAGTAGGTCCTGACTCTCAATCAGAGACATTACCTGTGTCTCCCAAAGCAGATAATTGTTATCGGTGAGCTTTAACGTGACAAAATTTGCCACATTAATGGTGGAAGGAAAAGGATATTTCGAGCTTGAGAGGTGGGCAGCCATTGTTGATTGCTATCGGTTTTTTTTTTTTAAACCTAGCGTGGCTCTGATACCAAGATGAAGGAAAGGATTTGATTTCAAGATGAAGAGGAATAGTACACTTTCTTATCTACGCATGAGTGTATATATATACATGACTTAATGATAAAAACAATAATTAAGGATGATTCTATTATATCTCTTCAAATAATTCTGTTATGCACAATATCTTATCTTTCCATCTTGATCTCCGTGAATAGTGGAAGGAGATTCTTCATTATCTTCAATACAGAGTCCCAACCGAGGAAGTGTTTCAAGGACCAGGCTACACATTTTACTCGCACGAGTATTTTACTCGGAAGGTGGTGCTCTCGGCTGATCCAGCATTATCACCAGAAGACTACGAGGTCGTGGCCATCTATACGAATGATGGGAAGCTCGCATCACTGAGATCCTGGGAGACCGCCTGGATTTATGTGAGGCCAAGGGAAGAAAACGTAAGTTATGCTTTCTGCGATGCAATATACCGCAAAGGAAAATTCTATGCCATAACCAGGGATTTTCTGGTGTCTCTTGAGGTTTGCAGCAGCAGAAGTGAACCCAGTACAACGTATGCCAGCTCTCAGCTTGAATACCATCACACAACGAGCATTTCGGAGACCTCACGGAGTCACCTTCCAGACATATTCTCTAGATTGACCAGTACTATATGTCAATCAAGTATCACAGGACGGCAATGGTGAAATGACGATTAGGTCATCGGGTACTTTGAGATCAACAAGAGTTCACAAGTATGACAGCAGTGTGTGCTTACTGACATTGCGCTTCAGGGTATATGAGGTGAAGGAGAAGGAAGGGAAACCGAAGCGCATTGCTGAGCTGAAAAGATTGGATGGCCAAGCTCTCTTTGTGGGTCACAACCACTCAGTTGATCGTTACTTCTGATTTCCCCGGATCTGAACCCAACTGCATATACTACATGGATGCTAGCACACACAGGAACGCAGGGCGTTATTGACCCTATGGCCCCACGGACGTTGGTGTCTAGAGCGTTGAGGATGACTGCAGAAAGCTGCGTGCTCTATCTATTTGGGCGATATGGTTTATCCCAAAGGCAAATCCCATTTGGGCGCCTCAGTAGCACCTTCTGATTAGCTTTTAAAGTGTTTCAGGGACTTGTATACAAGTAGGTGACGGCCATCTATCTCTCCAGTATCATTTAAATCCACATTTTTGTTCTTATCAAGCGTTGAAACGAAGCCCGTTCAACTTTTCTAAGATGTTCCAGCGACCAGCCTAACATCTTTGCAATGGGGAGTTATAGCCAACGATAGAACTGCCAGACAGATGGAAACACGCGCCCAAGCAAAAAATGTCCAGTAGCAGAAGTGGGAGGTGGGAGAACTTCACAGAAAATTATTCGAAACATGGTCGCTCCCTAAAGGTGGACAGAACATATGGCGACTGCTGTTGCTGCTGCGGCTAGCAGGGGAAAATGTAGCTTGGCCACTAGCTATCCGGCATCTCCCTTTCACTTGCTCGAGGCTCGACCAGAGGAGAAGAGTTGAATGGGTGAAGGATGAAGGACATTGACTGCGCTTATTGAAATGCCTTATTAATGATAATTAAACAATCCCCAACTATCCTCCAATAATGGAAGTCAATGGGTCACGAAAATCAACAAACATAACAAAAAAATCGAACTTGAGCAGGACAAGAACATAGAAGAGCATAATGGGCGATTAAGCTCGTGAGTGTCTGTTGTATTCATTTCCACAGTGATCATTGTCGTTTCAAGAAAGCCAGCATTTTCTTCAGATTCATCATATATTGACCACTAAAACATTTACAGCTTGCACCGATCATTTCGCCCTCTGTTACTATTGACTTCACATATAACAGTATATATAAGTATATAACATGGTTGGTCTAATTATGTCTTAAGATACAGAGAATAGGTAAGAGGGTCGTTGATAATGCGACACTGACACAACCCGAATACATCAGTACTCCTTAATGATCTGGGATTTCTCGATTATGAACTTCCCTTCCTTGAACTTCTGCTTGTCAGCATAAGCTTGAAGGTACTTCCAACCCAGCTCCTCCCCGCAGTTGCTGCAATAGATGGGCGCGATCGTGAAATTCCCGGTGATAAGTTGCCTGTCCTCCTTTCTCCCATACACTATATTCATCGCATCCGCGAACAAGAAGGCCGTTCCCGACTTCGCCTGGCCCAGCGCATGTAACCTTTCAGATCCGCTAGTTTTTTTGTTTTTTTTTTTTAACCAGATCGGTTAACTACGAAGGATTAAGGAAGAAGAAGTACGTGAATCTACCAGGAAGTTTTTGGAGAGCAGGTCCTTGCGGTGGGCGAGAGGGTTGCGGCAGCTTCTGCAGCTGAAGAGGGGATTGCCGAAGTAGTCCGCCATTGGAAATGGACCAGACGCAGAGCTCGAGAGATGTAGACGGGGAGAAGATCGAAGGCGAGGCCCATGACTTATAGCCTGATTGGACGGTCCCGATCGTGGGATATCGTCATGTCAAACAGCTTAATCGAATACACGGAAGCACCCTGGTGCCTGCGGTGCAATTTTATCCGGATATTTTTTTTAGCGGTTGTGTTTGATGCCGTAACAACTGATTAATTTATTAAATAGTATATTATATATCTTGAAACTCATTAATTAAATCTCAAATATCGATATCAAGATATTTAAATTTTAAATATCATCTACTGCATATTATTTATCTATATGCTTTTATTAATTTTATTAATTGAAATATGGCGTTTGATAATACAGGAAAAAAAAGGGGGAGAAAGAGTAGCTTGTAAGATAACGCCACATTGACTAGTAACATTTCTTTTCCAGCCCATTTTTAATGAATTTTTAATATTAATTATGATGATGAAAATCGTAATAATAAAAAGCATTCCAATAATTTTTATATATTCAATTGTATATTGTTAATTGCTCAGATTATATTAGAAGCTGTCTATGGTATTGTCTGACTGTCGGGGTCGGTAGAATGGCGTTGCACTCATTTTCCAAATCGAGCAACGTATTGAGTTGAGAGGAGACAGGACAAATATGTAAGACTGTAGATAGATAGTGACATGTATCTATTACACGGAGATGTTAAAACAGATTGTACGGATTAGTTCAAAAAGACATAAAATAGTTTGTTATGATTACAGTTCAGTTCATTTGTTTAATAAATCGGTCCAATCATGGGTCACAACTTAACTAAATATAAATCGGTCTAAAATCGTTTATAAGTGGACTGGTTCACAGTTTGACTCGTAAAGCATTTTTTTTATTTTTTTGAACTATTTTAAATGAATATTTTTATATTTTAAAATTTTTTAAATTAATTCGACAAAATCCAGTTGATTTGTAGAATTTTGATGATCCGGCTGATTTTACAACAGTTCTAAGTTGATTTCAGTTCAATAACTCTATTCGGCCCATAATCACCCATTAACCCAATAATAGCAGTTTACGGGCCAGCTTGGAACAGTCTTGGGCAATTATAGGTTTCGGCCAGTTAGTTCGGGCCAACCGGCCCGTGTAACATCTTTAGTCATATGGGCTAAGATGAATTGGAAAATCTTCAGTAAACGTAAAGATGGAGCTATAACGGGTCGCTCCTCAAATGGGCCGACAAGTCCTCGGCCCATATTTTGATGGGCCCGGTGTGGCCGGCCCAAGTCGGAAGAGGGAACGAAGGCATCTCGGCGCCGCGTCATCACGTTCCTAGCGAATGACGGGCGCCAAACGGAACTCCATTTCCCGCGAAACGCCAAAACCCTCGTCCCTATCCCGTGTATGAAATTACTAGATTGCCATAAAGGCCAAAATGGCGAAATCGCCACCGGGGCAGGCTCACTTACCAAAATGTAATTCCCGCGAACTAAATTAACCCGCGAAGCCCTCTCATGGCTGTCCAACGTACTTGAAATTCTCTCTCTCTCTCTCTCTCTATCACCTGAGAGAAACATCCATTGTCCCCGTCTTCTCGCCACTCCCATCGTCACTGCCCAAGGCCAATGGCTTCACAGCCACCACCCACCACCGCCACAGCCGCATCACGGCGGAGGAGGACCCAAGCACCGAGGCCGCTCTCAGAGCCCCCATTGTTCGAAGGGGACAGCTCCGATTACAGCGACGTCCGGTGCGAGAGTTGCGGATCTGGGGATTTTGCAGCGGAGCTGCTCCTCTGCGACAAATGCGACAGGGGCTATCACATGTTCTGCCTTCGGCCGATCCTCGTTGCCGTGCCCAAGGGATCGTGGTTCTGTCCCTCCTGCTCCCGGCTCAAGAAGCTTAAGTGTGCGAGAATCCCTGCTCCACCCAATACTCGATCACTAACATTCCCTGCATAGGATCTTCAGCTGTTGACCATTCATGTCTCTTCAGTTGCTTTCCCGTTGCTTGCTGCTTCCATTTCACTTTCACATGGGTTGCTCACAATCCCTGTCAATTTCAGGCCTTTTATCCAATTTGAGAAACTGGGTTGATCCGGATTACATACGTATTGCTATTTGGATATAAGCCATCTTCCCGTTGATTTGTTACTCTTCGAATTATTGAATGCCTATTTCCATTCATCAGACTGAAGATTATCCCCGAATATGATACGTGCTACTGTTTGTTTAGATGCTTATAATTTCGTTTGTCTGATTTTCTCTATAAGTGTACCTACTCCTGTTGTGCAATGTGCAGCATTTCCCCTTGTTCAGACCAAAATCATTGATTTCTTCCGCATTCGGACATCATCGGAAGAGGACAAACGAAGTCCCATTCAAGGTGATGATTTATAAGATATCCGAATACCACCTTTTCCCCAGGTCAGAGTACATATTTCATTCGGCTGAAATTTTTATGCATTCCTGGTTGTCTTTTCAGATGCCCCTAAGAGGCGAAAGCGTGCAAGTAGCTTATTTGTATCGAAAAAGAAGAGAAGACTATTGCCTTACAATCCGAGCGAGGACCCTCTTAGGAGAATGCAGCAAATGGCTTCTCTGGCTACTGCTCTCACTGCCATGGGGGCGAAATTCAGTGACAAGCTTACGTATGTGCCGGGAATGGCTCCTCGGTCAGCTAATCGTGCTTCTCTTGAGCATGGAGGAATGCAGGTAATTTTCCTGATTCTGATTGAGAGCATGCTCTTTGTCTTTCAGGAGTTCATTGACTATCACACTTTGTCCAGAAATAAAAAGTGCTAGTAGTCTAGAGGTTTCATCGAATGCCTGCTCCTTTATTGAGTTCAGTGGGTTGCCTCAGTTGTTCTGTGTGATGTCTTTCAGGATTGTTGACCCTGGCAATGCCTTAGAGTAGTAAATGTGTCTATTGTGCATTCATCCGGCTAATTAAGCTTTGTTAGCAGGTAGCCTTGATAATGTCATCTTAGGCCTTGTGATTATTGCTTCTGGCCAAGACATGCATATAATTTGCAAGCGAATATTTCATCATTTTGGTGAACATTTCATAGCCTCCTCCATGCATTACATAATTCTTATTGAGATTTTGTTTTTTGTTCAATTAGTCATGGCCTTTTCTAGGAAAAAAATGTCAAATCTTTTCAGGCATAAACTCTTTTTAAGTACAAAGTTTTCATTTTGATATTCTTTTTTACTCATTGAGTTTACTCATACCAGGTGTTGCCAAAAGAAGATGTTGAGACTTTGAACTTGTGCAAGAACATGATGAAGAGAGGAGAATGTCCTCCCCTCGTGGTCGTCTTTGATCCTCGTGAAGGGTATGAAATTATTTCTTTCTCACAAACACCGTGTGCCTGCAGTTCTTGTTTGTGTCATTCTATCTTTAATAGAATCTTCGAACATATCATTTTTCAGGTTCACTGTTGAGGCAGATAAGTTCATCAAGGATCTAACAATCATCACAGAGTACACGGGCGATGTCGATTACTTGCGAAGTCGTGAAAATGATGAAGGGGACAGCATTATGACTCTTATTTCTGCATCTAATCCTTCTCAGAGTCTTGTAATTTGTCCCGATAACAAGGCCAATATAGCTCGCTTCATTAATGGCATCAATAATCATACTCCGTAAGCTCATTTTCCACTCTCATGCACTTTAGTAAGAAATTTGCCTGAACCTGGTGTAGAAACTCGCTCGATCGCAACTCTTGATCGGTGTATTTTCCACAAGAATGATTACCATGACATTCCATATTCGTGATTTACTCGGAATTAAATGGATTGCTTCTGCTAAGTCATGCTTGAAGTTTCCTGCAGAACTAGTGTAATTTGGTGAACTTATGATGCTTGGGTGCAGGGAAGGGAGAAAGAAGCAGAACCTTAAATGCGTGAGGTTCAACGTCAACAGGGAGTGCCGGGTACTTCTCGTTGCAAACAGAGACATACCAAAAGGCGAGAGGCTGTATTACGACTACAATGGGTACGAGCATGAGTACCCAACTGAGCACTTCGTTTGAGCCTTCTCACACACACGGGAATGGCGTCTCCTCTTTTGAGTTGTGAAACTGCAACAGATGACATACCTAACTGGCTAATTGTACACGTGTTGTTTCGTGTCTGTCGGCACTCGGAAACTTCGTCCCTGACAATCAATTGGAAGAGGATCAAATAAAGTTAGTTAATTTTATTTAATTTTTTTTATAATCATTCATAGTCCTTGTTGTCGCGCTCTACTCTAGCGTCTCTGGTGCTACTGTACACCGCATTGCTAAATCATGAAATGAAAATCTCCGTCAATGAATGAAAGTTGGAATTTCCTATTCCATTTAAACTGTATTCTGTAAGTTTCCTTTCTTTTTTTCTTTTTAACTGATGTCCTTCACCGGGTAGACCCAGTGGATCTTGCTAATCAAAGTTTAGACAAGATAGGGTATGTAAAGTATAAATCTCTACGTGCTCTCGGATGCAATTCCCATCGTCAGTCTCTTGCTTTATCTTTTGTAACCTGAGCCTGGATTTTCGGGCATAACGAAAGCTCGGGTAGTAGAACGTTCTGATCGGTCTGACCAGACAGAACGGTCGGGTGAGCCCCATTCGGACGTACGTCTATGTTGCAGACCCGCTGATGAAGCGCGAGCCCCCACCAACATGGTTCATCCCGAAGCGGAATCCTATTTCGGCCGGCCCCAGCAGCTCTTGAAGTGTTTTTCATTTTTCCTATATTTCTTATGATTTCGTCAAGCATAACATAGTAGTCTAGTTGCTGTGAGTTATAATTTAAGAAAATATGAGCTGGCCCAGAATGATTTATAAGTAGACTAATCCACGATTTGAGCTGATTTAAACTTTGACATATTTGTTTCTTCTTCTCTTTTCAAATTATTTAAAATAAATATTTTTTTATTTTTTTTTATTATTTGGACAATATTTACCTATTAATTTGTAGGATTTTTTTTGTAATCCAAAGCGGTTTCGGTCCAATGAGCCTATGTCTTGAACTCAACTTGTAACCGCTCCCCAACCTAATATGAACAATTATGGCCATTCTGTAAGAGGCGCTTGGAGAAGTGCCATTCAGCAGATTGTAAGAGGCGCTGCTCTCCGATCCTCTGATGGTGCGGTCCACCCTCTGTCACATGCTTGCCAAGGAGTCAGTCAGATTCAGAAAGCGCGAAAGTTACTGTTACCACGGTGAGCTGTTTAATTTGCAAGGAAATTGTTGATTTTTGCTTTCCTCTGATGTGTGCATAATACAATTTAATCAACTTTATATTGTGTACGCTATTTCAGAGCACAGAGAAGCTCGGGAAAGCTGGTGAGACTGTCAAGGTTGCTCCGGGGTCTTTCCGCAACCGTCTGATGCCTAAGTTGCTTGCGGTCCCGAACATTGAGAAGTATGCTTACCTCATCAGGGAGCAACGCAGGGTTTGCTTCTGTTGATGGCAGATTTTGTTCCGAATTTCTCATACTGTCATAGAGATTTTGCTGCCACGGTAGATATAATGTTATGACTGTTTTCCAACTTCATATTGCCTATTGATTGGTTTATCATTGTCCAATTAACCAAGAAAGGGATTCTTTTATGGTTCGTACTAAGATGGTGACTGTAATCTCAATTGTTCCCAAGTTGTTCTTGCTTTGAACTGTGACAAGTAAGGTCCTTCCCACTGTTCCTGGGTTTTTCCTTTTCTTTTCTGTACAGGGAATGATAGTAATATGACCACAGCGAAATTGGCCTGTGACTCTTATTTTTGCCTTATCGAGGAGCTAGCTTTTTGTTTTTTTTTTCTTTCTGGATGAATAGCTGTTTGTTATATTTAAAAATATGTTTAGGCATTTGGTGCTTTTGCTGTTGTTGTTATCAGATTTACCAACCTGTGGAAGAGGGAAATGTGGAAGTTGTAAAGGAGACTAAAAACAACAGAGCGAAAGAATACGAAGCTGCTGCTAAACGCCTAGATTATGCTCAGCTTGTTTGTCCCCTATCACTGAAGCTCTCTGTGATTATGAGGTTTTTCACAATATCTGATGGCCCTTCTTGCACAATTCCGATACACGTGTTGTTTGCTCTAATGTTGATGTAAATTGTCAGTGATAAAAAAGAATCCATTTATTAGTTGAGGTACCCCCAATCAAGTATTTTTGTTTTGGCATTTAGCATGTTTTAGTTTTCGGACCTCATATCCATTCTCGAACACACACACACACACTCACAATAGAGTAAAAAAAAAGGAAGTTTACATTCACGTAAGTGAATTCTTCATTTTGTGCGTTTCGATAGGTATTGAGGAGGCTTGTCGATGTTGAAAAGTTGTGAAAACAGGCCACAAAAGATGAACCTGTAGAACTCCAGTCACCTGTGACCACAGAAGTGCTTGTTGCTGAGGTATGACTTGTTTCCCTCTTACTGAAAATGGGCCACTCTAGGAAATTGTCAAACAGGTATACAAAATTTTCATCTAGGAACTTATCAGCACCTCCATGAGAAAGGCTTGGTAATCAGAAGGCAAGCGCTTCTAATTCATTGACTAGGCCTTGGGAAATATATGGCTTCATGATTCAATAAAGTCTTTCATTTATTGCATTGAAATTGGCAGAAAATTAAAGGATCCACTGCTTGACCACCGCGAAGATTGCCGAATATCTTGAACCTATCTGCCTGTGCTTTCTACTTAAGTTTATCTTTTAACACCATTGTCTAATGGAATATATCGAGGGATTGACATGGAGAATTCTGTTTTTGCATGTCTCCAACTCATTCTCGTGAAAATGATTATGTTGCTGCAGCTGGCCAGGCAACTCTGCGTGCAGATGATGAACCCCGAGAATCTTACTTTGCCAGCTCCATTGTCAACTGTGGGAGAGCATGAGGTGCCACTGCGCTTGCCCAAGTCAATTCCTCTGCCTGGCGGGAACATTCAGCGGGCTGTCAGGGTGAAAATCCGTTTCAAATGAAGAGTTCCATGGCAAAATTAGATGCCCTTCAACGGAGGATGTTCACAACTTGCATCCAATGGAAGGTTCTTGATTGTGCTGCGGAGTTTTGTTCGATTCGTACCCCGACAAATTATAGTGCCAGGTCTTGAACATTCCAATGAATGTTGGAAATTTTTGTTTTCTCTATCTTATATGAATCAGAAGAATCCTTAGGGGTGAAGTGTGTGCGGTTTGTTTCTCTATCTGGTACTCATCGTAAGATTTTCACGACTCTTGAACTGTCGATGGGTTGAGCTGTCCTTGCTTCAGCCTGATGATCGGGCATAATGCTACATCTTAGGCCGACTCGTTAGGTGGTAAATTACAGCAGCATAGTACATTATCATAAGGCAGTTCATATAATCCTACAGCCCCATATTAATCTGTCATGCAGTGGCCTGTCATTAGACCTAGCAGTGTTTGGTATGGAAAAAAAAAATTGCGCGTAAGCTAGGGTTTTCATATTAATTATAAGGATATATTTGAAAAAAAGTTAATTATATTTTAATATTTTTTAAAAAATGAATATAAAAATTAAATTAATCAATAAATTATAATATATAAAAATTTAATTTTAAGTATAATTTAAAAAAAATGATTATTTTACTATTTTAGGTTAGGATGGATAGCTCCAAACACACGAGGTATTCATGTATGTGCTGAATTACCAGGTCTACCCCGGCATCCTTTTTTTTATTTTTTTTTGGGAGGAATGGGACAATAGTTTTAAAATTGGATCAAATCAGGAACCAGTTAAAGTATAGATTTATGGGTTCATAGATTGGATCAATGGTTCAATAAATTGAATCGCACATTTATTAAATAATATTAATAATATAATATTTCAATAAATCAACATAATATTATAATTTAATTATGATTTATAATAAAAATAATTAATATAATCATTATATTAGTAGCAAATTTAATATAAAATATAAATATAAGTTTAGTAAAATAAAATAAATATATTATAATAGGTTTTTATTTTTATTTTTAAGTTGATCGATTTTTTACTGGTTTAATTGGATTTATTGGTTTGACCGGTTCAATTAGATTTGACTACTTTAATTGAATTATTTATGAAAACCGGAGTGATCTATTTCTAGTCAAACCGATTGGTCCGATTCGATTTTTAAAACTATGAATGAGATCTGCTTGGAATTAATAATTAAAAAAATTCCCAAAAAATTGAAGTGGGAACATCTGAATGCCTCCACCGACACACCACTAATAAAAGGCAATTAAAAAAATCTAAATATCTGAAAAATGAAAGTATTCGGACTTGATTATTTAGTGGATAGAACGCACTGAAATAGGAAAATATTTTAATAAGGCCATACGGCATTTTTTTTCCGTGTTTATTGGGAGAAACAAAATGACCACGTGTTTCTTAAACTGCGCCTGACCTTTGGACGGCCCACCCGCTTTCAACTGCCGTCCAATCCTACGTGGCGACAACAGCTCCTTATCCGCCACGTGAGAGAACATCCCCTCAAGGAAAAAAAATATTAATAATTAATTTATTTCACCTTCCTCCTTCCTTCCTTGTTATAACAGAGCTGCAGAAAAAGCTTCCACATCGGGCATCGTCTCCATCATCAACCCAAAGCGCCAAAGCGAGAGCCTTTCCAATTTTCCTCCTCCTCCTCCTCCTCCTCCTCTTCTTCTTCTTCAGCATCCGCGTTTCTTTGTCTTTTTGGGGAGCAATGCCGTACTGCGAGGTGGGCAACGATGGGATCAGTATCTTCTACAAAACGTACGGTCAAGGTCCCGTCAAGGTTCTCCTCATTATAGGTCTCACCTCATCATCATCATCATCATCATCATCTTCGCCTCGCCCCCAGACTTCCCGTGAATTGGGCTGCATGTGAACTTTAATTTGGGTTCCTTACTGATGATTCGTTGATCGGTGGACAGGATTGGCTGCGACGCATGATGGCTGGGGCCCACAGATCAAGGGACTAACGGGCACCTTCAAGCCAAACGACAGCGTCCTCAGTTCAGCGAATGACCAAGTTTCTGACTTCAATGTTGGTGACGAGGACGGCAGCGGTGAGCGGAGAGTACAAGTCTGCGTCTTTGACAACCGCGGCGTAGGTCGGAGCTCCGTTCCTGCTGAAAAATCGGAATACTCGTGAGTTCTCCGACAATGATTTCTGCTGCATGATAAATACCTTATAATTTTTTTTCTTTTGCATTGTTAATCTGTCGATTATTTTTAATCTCATTAGATTCTTCGAAATTCACATTTCTTCCGTTTGACGACCAAACAGACAAGAGAGAATGTTTTCTCATATACTGTGATTTCTTTCAGTAGTTCTAACCAAACAATTCTATACTTGCTTCGCCTTGATGTTTGACGAACACATAAGCGCTTTTCTGCGAATTTATCTTTGATTTATCTGCTGTCTGATACAGAACAAGAATATTGGCGGAAGATGCTATTGCTTTGCTTGATCACCTAGGCTGGGATAGAGCCCATGTGTTTGGCCATTCAATGGGTGAGTTTCTGATTCAGGCTGTTCATTAGAATTTTAAGATTCTCATAACATCTTAATCTGCTGTTGATGGGTTTGGTCAGGACTTTGACTTTCATAGACCCTGTTGACATCTATGTTAGCCTTAATACCAATTCAAAGTCAGAACTATCACAGGGTAGCTAACTCAAGGTTGAATTTCATTATTAAGTTCAGAAGTCAAAGGCCATTATACCCAGTAATGTTAGGCTTGAAAAGATAAACGGGCAAGCCTATTGTTTACATTTATGCAGGACATGATACAACTGACAGGATTAGCTAACTCCACTCGCTGCTGTTGAACAGGAGCTATGATTGCTTGCAAATTGGCAGCAATTGTGCCCCAAAGGGTTCTATCTTTAGCATTGCTTAATGTGACTGGAGGAGGTTTTGAATGCTTTCCACGGGTATTATATCTTCTTTTTGCTCACATATTAAAAACCTTTTCCTTTTATTGATTGAACAGAAAGATATATATCTTGGTAAAAGATGGAACTTCAGTAAAACACTGTCTTTTTTTTCCTCTCTGTTCTGCTGAAAGCTAATGTGCTTCAGTCCTTTCCATAAAGTTGGAAATATGGTCTCACCTTGCTCTTGTGACTTAACAGTTTTCTCTTGGCCAGCTTGTGACTTAATAGTTGAGTTAGCTAAACAGACTCAATTTTCTCCTGTAGTTTGATAAGCAAACTATATCGATCGCAATCCGCTTTTTGAGGGCTAAAACTCTGGAGCAACGCGCTGCTGTAGACTTGGATACCCACTACACTAAGGTTTGTGCAAATCATCATCTTTGACAGTATAACAATTCCCTGAGATTTCCTTGCACAGGAACATGCTTGTTCCAGAATAAAATGGGTTGACAAGTCAATTTAATTTTCTTGAACATAGAAGTCTCTTCTACCCAAAAAAATATGACAGGGAGGTTTGTTTGACATGCAGGAATATCTAGAAGAATATGTTGGATCCAACACCAGAAGGGAAATACTTCACAAAGTAAGGAATGCAAAGGGTCATATTATTATCTTTTAGCTGGAGTTACTATAGAAATTATTAATGGCACTGTTTTCTGCCATTATTTCACTATCAAACCATAAGTTTTGTCTGAATGAAAATCATTTTCATTTTGGTTACTGCTGAACACCATTAGTTTTTTCATATAATTGGGCAACGTTTATCCTGTCGTTCCCTCAAATTTTGTAGTAAGGACTCCAAATAATTGCTGTATATTTTTCTCACTCAAAGAGTTGTGGCCTTTTGGTGATGGGTGTGCCTTGTTGGTATTTGGGAACTGAGGCCTGTGGTTCTAGTTGTGCTTATATGTTGCCTTAATTTGGATATTGAGGTTCTAACTACAGAAAGGTAGTCACAACACTCAGGCAATGAAAGATTGTCCCATCATAACAGAAGTTTTGTCTTATGATGAAATCCAGTGAAAACTTATTACTAAACTGGCCAACTAAAGCTCAAGTCAAATATTGAGGTGTAATTTGTGTTTCTTGTTTTACGACTTCTTCTCACATTGCATGGGAATAATATTGTGACGCAGATTATGAAAAAACAAGCAGCACTTATAGTTAGATTGGAACCTATACTATGGTAACATGAGAAGCCATGGTGTCTATTCTAAAACTTAAATCTGTATTTGAAGATTGACATTGTATTTATTGTTTAAAAATCTGCAAATGAGGATATCTCCCTAGTCATATAAAAGGACGCAATTAATAATGCAAATTGCACCACTCTTTTGCCCCCAGTATTTTCATAGGCTGACCTTGAAATTGTCATCCCATCACTTGCAGGAATATGTTAAAGCCATGTCAGCAACTGGGATGCAATCAGGATGCGGTTTTGATGGTCAAATCAGTGCATGTTGGAACCACAGTATGACTGAATCAGAGATCCAATTGATCCGCTCTGCTGGATTTCTTGTATCAGTCATTCATGGGAGGTATATGTGAACTCATTTGTGAAAATAACTTCTCAGGGAACATGGAAATAGAGTTTAAACTTTCATTATGTCCATGTTTTGTCCTTTTTCTTTAATCTATAATTGCAGCTCTGGTTGAGCACATAGCAATAACTGTGGTGTTTTTTGACTTACCAAGGAAAAAAGGACACATCTATCTCATTTTATTGACATTTTCAAAAGATTTCCATGGTGAGACTCAATTTTTTTTCTGGCATTAGAGATCCTGATGAGTGCAACTGTTAATATGGATTATCCTTTACTGATTTAGGCTTCATTTTCCTCATTGATAGGCACGACATCATTGCTCAAATGTATTATGCTAAGAAATTAGCAGAGAAATTGCAACCAGTCGCTAGAATGATCGATCTTCATGGTGGGCACCTCGTTAGTCATGAGAGGCCAGAGGAGGTGCTTGCCTGTGATCTCTTTTTGCTCTTCTTCTTTTTATTCTAACTTCGGTATAATGAATTCTTATCAGATAATACCAGTCTCTGACTTCAGATACTGCATCTGATTTCAGGTAAACCGAGCACTTCTAGAATTGATTAAGGCATCAGAGAAGAAGACCAGCCCATACGAGTGGACAAACATGGCCAAGGGTACTTCTGGGAAAGTATTTCCACTCTGAAAGAGGTACATTAACTCATTGAATGTTTGGGTTTCATCCTGTGGAATTTCTCTGACGCAAGTGTTACATGTACACGTAGCAATAAAATCAGAAGATCAATTTAAGTAAATCCCAGTTCTTAATCTTCACTGACACGCTCTCTTGACGTAAGTTTTCTGATGTTTAGAAGCACACTAGGAGAGGGAGAAAAGAATGCTCACTTCCAGAAGAAGGGCATGCTAGGAAGGCTGGATCAGTTATGATGGTACTCTTTCATACTATTTTTGCTGGCATTCGATTGCGTGGTGAGAGAGATAATCAGTGTAAAGCCCGTCGAACTTGAAGCTTTCCTTGGATACAGTTATAAGGTCAACTTGGACCCGCTCTTCGATACTGGTAAGGGAAATCTCATTTTGCAGGTAAAGCATGAGCAGTGCAGATCAGTATATAAAATGATGCCATGCTAGTTGTACTGTGCAGGGTTTTCTAAGTTGAATTACAAGAGATGGAAGAGGCTGAGAAGTGTTCAGGAACGAGATGGGGGCTTATACGTGTGGTGGAGTGACGACGAAGCCGGGTAATCAGTGGCAGTGATGGTAAGGGAAGAAAATGCGAGTTCCCTTGTTCCCCTGTCTGTATGTATCATCTCAATGTAACTGACAAGCGCCATGCCATTCACACGACAAGAGATGCTTGCAGTTCTTGCGATCTAGTCATGGAATGAAATTTTAGTTTCACCCATCACTTTTCTAGTTAGCGGCCAACTCCGGGGAGGGATGGAACTCATATAGTATCTTCCGTAAGTCATTCGCATCGGGCCATTCAAGCGCCGTGGTTGCTCCAAATCACAATTCAACTGGGATGATGTACAAGAATCAGAGAATAAGGCAACCTTTCATACGACTTCAATCAAGACTAGGAAGGCGAGTGAGCACCCATGGGTCAAACGGAATATTCAATGGGTCAGAATCGTATATTTAATAAATAATATTAATAATATTATATTATTAATATTATATTTATTATATTAATAGTAAGTTTAACAAAAAATATAAATATAAATATTGTAAAATAAAATAAACATATTATAATGGTTTTATTTTTTTAATTTTAAGTTTGTATATATTTTTCACAAGTTCATCTAGGTTTGTCGGTTTGACCGGAAATCGATCGGTTCAATCAGAACTGACTGCATTTAAAGTGCAATTGGATTAATTCTGGAAACTAAACTGGGTGAGTGGCCTTTCCCAGTCTAACTGACTGGCTTAGTCCGGTTTTTAAAACTATGATCACGACCCACCACCTATAGTTCGAATTCTTGGAGATAACATGACACTGTCCAGCATAATAATAACCAATTAATCTATCGGTTGGTATAATATATAACACGAGTCCTGTCATTGATCCTCAAATACCAACCATTGATAGTTTCAAATTCTGAAATCAATTTACAGCATGCTATTTGCTTACTAACAAGTTAACCCTCTTGAAAGCAAGTTGCACTAAATGATACACTCAAGCGGCATGTTCAAGAGTTTCAGCCACCAATCCCCTCTCTCTTTCGTGGCCCTAGCTTTGTTCTCGATTTGAGGACCCGTTGTCCACATATGTTGAGAGTGAACATGGTAAGCCCGAGTCATTTTACCATATGAAAAGTCAACATTTGAGAATTATAGTTTCATAATTCACACAATAAATTAATAAGAATATCAGGAAGATATCATAGAGAAAATTAGATATAATCGCTCATTAATTTAGACCATCGGGTGAAGATTTAACAAAGCAAAATAGATTTGTTCTCATAATTTTCAAGAGATGTGTAGCTACAAAACACATGAGAGAATCGGGGCCTAATCCGTCAATGTAAACTGGTCCACAGTACGAAGTATATAATTGGGCTCACGATTCCCGGCCCAGGCATTCGAGGCACGTCAATTAGGTAAAACAGTGGGCGTGCGCCCAGGCGAAAAAAAACAGAAATTTCAGTCTCCTCTCTCCCTCCCCTTCACAGTGAAGCTTTCTCTCTGTATCGCCTCGGTGATCGTCATGTGAGCTCGGACGGGAAACTTTCACTGGGTACGGTCTCAGTGCTCCTCGCAATAATCGTTTTTGTCATCGCGCTCGGTGCTTCTCCTCTTTCGGCTTGTTTTTCTAGTCCTCGATTGTTCCGATTGGCCGATCAAAACCCTGATCCCAGAGAAATTCAGGACTTTAGGGTTTCTACCTCGATCTTGGTGGCGCTGCCTCAGTTTGGCACTTAAATTGCTTATCCCGCATTCTCATGGAGTAGCGTTCTTACTCTGCAGCATAGAAGCGCTGCTTTCAGCTCACTTGGCTGGACCGATGCTTCAATAAGCTCATACATGGCGCTGAATCTGCTGCATGTTTGTTACATTTAATATTGATCTTTAATTTCTCTAGCTTGCGTCCGTCTTCCATTTTCAGTCTCCACTTAAATCAATGTAGAAGGAAGAATCGTTGGGTCTTCACAACTAAGTGAGAATCTAGGAACTTATTTCTTTACATGGTATTTTTGAGCATCGCATTTGAGTGGGAATTATTTCCTTTGTTGGCATTTTTGGTATAATTTGGGTATTAAATATACATGAGAATATAGTATTTCAGAGCACCTGACTTCTTACACTAATATAGCTCTGACAGAGGATACCGGACTGAAATATTCTTAGGGGGAGTCTCCCCTCTCCCTTCTCCTCATCAGTGAAGTGTAGCTGGAAGATGGCATCGCCACAGAATGTAGAGTTGGAGGCAGCGAAGTTCCTCCAGAAGCTCATCCAAGAATCAAAAGATGAGCCTGGAAAACTGGCCACGAAGCTTTATGTGGTAGGTATTTCTCTTGTGGGTAGTCGAGTCATCTTTTGCTGGCTTTTGCATTTGACGGTGGCCTGACTTAGTACTTTTGCATTGGATGTGCCTATTTCAGATTTTGCAGCACATGAGATCAAGTGGTAAAGAGCGTTCAATGCCATACCAAGTGATATCGAGGTGGATTACTTATCCATTTCTGTTATAATTTGTTATTGTGCTTGCAATATATGGGATAGCAATTTGCTGCAATCTTTTTTGAGAATGATGGTCAGATTGAAGACTCTAAATCTGAGACGTTGAGTCCCACAAAATATGAGGAATATATTGAATTGTGATACTGAAATATTTATGCATCAAGAAATTCATTGTAATAGATGTCTTAATGTAGCCTATTTTTTCCGTCCATCTTTTGGACTGCAGAGAGAGAGGAACAGGGTTTTTTATTTTTCCTTCTATTGGGTTATGTATAAAAGCTCACGGAAAGAACTTTCAGCTCTGTAGATTTTTGTTATACTTGGGAATATAACCAAGATGTTTCATCTAATCCTTTTAAATGATCAGCAACCTCCACATCCTTGAATGCGGGTATATCATTGTATATTTTTGTTTTCCTTGTCCTTTTCTTTAATCTGTTTTTTGATACCTTCTTGGTGGCTTTTAAAGGATTCTTTCATATTTAACAGAAAAAAAGCAAGCATCATTTCTGACTCTTTAAAGCTATGTAATACGAAAGTACTTTGATAATGTATATGGCTCACAAATAGCAATGCTTTAGTTTTCAAATTAGGGTGTCCAAGCTTGATTCTAAGTTGTGATATCATGTTGTTAGTTAAAGCCTTGAAGGCATGGCCCAACAAAACCTTAAATCCAATATGGGATTATTTATTAAGAATCAGTAGTTAACTGCCATCATATTTTTTAGTTTCCTGGATAGGATAGAAAATTATGCCCACCATGATGTTTGACGCCTTGTATTATTGCAAGCCGCTCATAAGTAAAAATTAAGTGCAATCTTCATAGTGGTCCAGCAGATCTGTCCTCTAGCATATCTGATAAATTGCTGAAACTTGTTTCTTTTTGTTCTTTTCATTTATTTTGGCATTTTATTATTGCAATTTGTTTCAATGATCTGTATCAAAACTTGTATTAGTCTGAGCTGTAGGATGGACTTGTTTTTGGTGTTAAAGTAAATTCTAATGCATTTCCTTGACCAAAAGGGCTATGGAGACTGTAATTAGTCAACATGGTTTAGATATAGAGGCTCTAAAGTCTTCTCGGCATTCATTGTCCACTAGTCCTCAAATGGGAGATTGTACAACATCTCAACATACAGGTAGGAATCTTCTATATATATGTCTTTTTGAGGAATTTTTACACCACAGCAAGTCTTTTAATCAACTTTGGATGTGGCTATTTTTTGCAGAATCTTTTCAGGCAGCTGGGATGTCGACAAGCACTAACACAGGCATGGCTGAACAGGATATGTCCAAGAGCAGCACTTTGGCATCAGGCAAGGCAGTTGTTGGTCCAAGCTCGGGAGGCCATGAGTATTATCAAGGGTCTTTGACTCATCGGAGTAACCAATCATTTAATCAAGAAAGTCCCTCTAGTTTGGAAACCAGGTCTGCCAATTCACAGTCTCAGGAGAGGCGGGATTCTGTAAGTTATTCAAAACAAGGTAATCAAAAAGATGGCAAAAAAGTTGATCCTAAGAGGAAAAGGGGGGACTCGTCAACAGTAATGGAATCTCATGCTGAGGACCTTCAGAAACTTGACAATAATAATTTAGTTAATCCAAGGAAGGGGAAAATGAGCAAAGTTGATGCATCAGGGTTCCTTGTAAGAGGTGCTGATCAGGCAAACTTTAATATAGCCCAGGGTACCAGTCAGATGGAGCATCTTCCGTCCTCTCTTAGGTTAAAGCAAGATGGTCAAATTCAGCCCCATAGTTCTCTGTATGAGAACCATGATCTAGCCACAAAAGTTCATGAGCAAAGGAACATCGATCCCTTCAGTGCTGCAAGTTCTTCCCCTTTTGAACCATCTGATGTGAGTGAGACACTAAGTACTCCATTTCTCTTCACAAGCATTTATTTGATCTATTAGGGAAAGTAGAAAGCTGGTTGCTTTTTGATAAATCCATTTCTGCGATAATCTTAGTTTGTGGCTGGATAGGTTGTGCAACTTTTACAGAATGGATGAAGCTTGAATTAGTTTTTCTGCAGTCTTTAATGCTGTTTGCACTTACTAGAATTACAGGTGAGCTATGGGTCTGGGGAGCTTAGACATAAATTGCTTCTCAGTGTTGAGTGAATGCCTTAGGGTTTACTTCCAGTCATTTTTTTGGTTGTTCTCTCTTCCAATTTGAATTTAAAAGGGAAAATGAAGAGTGCAATTTTGGCAGGTGGATGGTGTGGGTAATTGGGTCAGCCAGAATAAATGGGTTTAAATAGGTAGTTCATCATGGTTTTCTAGGGCTAATTCTCAAAGAGCTATAGATCTTTTAGTAGATTATATAGAGAATGTGAAAGGGAAATTTCATTGTGCTTTCTGTATTGGTCTATCATTGATAAAGAGGTAGTTTACAACTTATGTGCAATATGATCTATAAATGACAAACATCTGTCTTATATCTGAGACTGCAGTTATTTGTTTTTTTTTTTAACCTTTGATCCCTTTTTTCCTTTCTGAATAAAATGGTTTTATGTCAGGACAATAATTTTGCTGTTGCCATGTGGCAAGACTTCGTTATTGTGGCCAACATCTGTAAAATAATTGTAACTGCTGGTTTCTTCACAGGATGGTAGGAACCCTATCATTCAAGAAACACGTGTGCCTAGAAGTGCAGCTGTTAGAGATGCTGGAAAATCTCTTGTTTCCAGGGCTTCTGCAGTAACTGGTGCTCCTTTCAATGAGCAGCAGCTGAAGCAGCTCAGAGCACAATGCCTTGTGTTTTTAGCATTTAGGTCTCAACTGGCTCATTAAACTCTTATTATATCAATTATGGTTGAAAATGTAAAAAATACTGGTTCATCTTATGTTCTCGTTCATTTCTTACAGAAATGGTTTGACGCCGAAGCAATTGCATCTTGAAATAGCCCTTGGAAATATCTCCCTCAGAGATGGTAGATAGATTTTCTTTCTTTTTTTCTTTGATGAATAATCTTCTTTCAGTTGCTGTTTGGATTGATTGATTGTGAACAGTAGGAAGTGCTTTGGGTGGACTTCGTCAAGAGCCAGACCAGAAGGTAATTCACACCCATCTAATGAGCCAGGTAAACCTCCTGATCTTGTGATGCCATTTAGAAGAGTGAACAATGTGGAGAAACTGAGAAGATTCTTCTTGGTTTGTCTTCAGCTGGAAGTCTTCCTGCTACCCACTTGTCAGTAGGTGAAGCCAAGGGTCCAACGATGCTAGAAAATAATAGGAACTTTGGCATTCAAATGCACCAAAATGCAGAATCCAGGACAATTCCGCTGACAGAATTGAAAAGAATATAAATTCTCCTAGTACAGTGAATCTGGCTGCTAGTAATGGGCCAGGCAGTTTGGGGAGAGATAATAACATGGTGTCAAGACTATTCTAGCCTCTCCGCAAGCCTGTGTTGAATCAACAGGTGAATTTGGAAACTTTCAAGCGTGGTAGTTTTTGGTGTCCTTGGTGAAGCTCCTGGAGGCTATTAGTATCATCTACTGTCAGGTAATGCATTAGTGGTCCTTGCCATTTTCCTCCAAAAAAAAAATGGTGTTAATGGATTGATGCACTCAGTATGGTTTCTGCTTATTTTCTGAAGAGAACATTCAAAGCCAGTCTCAGGAAGTAATGTTGAACATCAAATAGTATCTGGAACAGATGGTTACACTGAGATTCCCAAAGAGGTGCCTCATGGTAAGAACTCATGTTAAAGTCACAATATGCTTTAGGTGATTGATAGGCATGTGCTGGTCATTGGAGATGTTTATCATATAGAAGCAAATTGGTCTATTGCACAAGTAAAAAACCAATTCTTTTTCATTGGTAGAAAAATCGACGGATGAAGAAGGGGAGGATGAGTCTGCTTCTATATTTTTTACCACCTCCAAAGTACACCATGTTGAGAAGTGGGTTATGGATCTGCAGAAAAGGAAATTCTTGTTGGAGCAAAATCATTTACTGAAACAGCAGAAGACTGAACAAAGAATTTCCCGTTGTTATGAACATTTAAAGGTTCGTTCTGTAATTGTATGTGCTTCTCCTTTGTAAACTGTATGTTTTTGATTGTATTGTATCTTTATATTTTGTATGTGGGAAAAGGATGAGGAGGGGGTGGCAGTGGGAGGAACAGGTGCTGAGTTGTCTTGCCAGTCATGGGCATTGGGGCATGGCATTCCTTAAGTAGTTTCTATTCTTGAGCTTGCTGATTACCAACAATTAGGAAATTTCAAAATTTCTAGCATCTGAGTTTTCAGGAGTTCTTAGAAAGTCCTTCAGCATCTCAAGGGTACCGGAGTTCATGGGGCAACAACAGATTTTTTTTTTCCCAGGTGCTGTTTTGAATATCCTAAAGCGCTTGGGGCTGTACTAGTTTCGATGCAGTAGGTCACAGATGTTTTGTAGTGTAAGAGGCATTTGGAGGGGTCCTAGTTACCTCAGGTGTGGTGTTGTTGGTAATGAAGACAAGGGTTTATTGGGGCTTTTGGGCATCTCAGATTGTTCAAGCATCAGGGGGGTTCCTGTGGCGTTTTTGGTCCCTGGCATTTAACCTATTCGAGGATCCCAATTCTGCCCTGGAGTTTTTGTAGAATTACAAGGTTCCCAAGGGAGTTGCTGGAGATTCTGATACATCTAGAAGAATAGGAGGCCAAGTTTGCTCATTTATGTATGGCAGTTTATGGCATCTTTGAAATCCTTGTAGTGTGGGCCATGGGATTTCTCAGGATTCTTAGGCTATTGGGTGGTTGAAGAAATGCTTGAAGGCCCTACTTCATGCTGATATTAGGGCATTCATGGCCTCAGGGCAAGATTTGGTCAAGGATTTCCAACATGTCTCTCCACGTGAAATTCGAAATGATACCTAGAAGGAGATAGCCAATATAACAATGAACTGCTGCATAAGTATTTTTCTGTAACATAGTTCATGGATGTATTTGCATTTTTGGATATGAACCTCTGGCTGCTGTGTGATTTTGAGTTTATCCATATCTACAAAGTTTCATGTTTGGGGCTGTTTGTGATTGTATGTTTATTGTAGGTTTCCTTCGTAATGGACATGTTTAACATGCTTTCCATTAACTTCTATACATCCAATGTTTCCTTTGACTTTTTAGTTTCCTTGTGCTCCTTGATGTGCTTATCAAATTGTCCTCTGGTTTCAAATTTCAATTCTGCATAGATTCCTTATGGAGCTTGCACACTTGAATGCTACATGCCTTTGAAATTTCTTGTTTGCTTTAGTTATTCTTACCAGATTCATAACACTTTGTGCTTAATTATTTTGCAGAAAACAGTGAGCTTGTCTGAGGATATATCAGCAGACCAAAAGTGTAATAGAATTGAAGAAACTTCACTCTGGCACTCAACGACGCCTACGAAGTATTTACCTGCCTAGTATTAGCGTTATTTTATCTATTATTTTAATATTATGAGGTTCTTAGCAAATTTTATGTTTTGTTTAATTAACCTCTGTCTTTATTTTTTTTAGCGATTTTCCTTGGTGACTTCTTTCAAGCCTATTGTTACTGATATGACAATTTGAGTCATTCAAAAGCACAGACATGGAGGAGGGATAAACAATTGAAAAATATGAGCAGAAATGAGGAAGAGCGGCAGAAAAGATCCGTGAGAGGAAGGAGTTTTTCAGTGATATAAGAATTCATAAGACGTTCTTATTCCTTCTGTGCAATCTACTCTTTCATATTAATGCTAAAAAAATTTACTCTACTTAGTATATGAACTATGTTATATACTATTATAGACTCTATACCTATAGAGGTTGATTTGAACTGTTTCTATCCTAGCACAATTTTCTGTAATTTAACTAGGGAAGATTAGAAGATCTTTTAAAGCTAAGAAGAAGTTGAAGGGGATCAATAATATGTGAAGGAGCTCACAACAGAAGGAAAGAATCATAGGGAAAGATTGAAGAAAA